>JAEIGQ010000089.1:0-1320072 GCA_018904275.1 Lordiphosa clarofinis
TAAAGATATCGCAACCAAACTTTGCACGAAGTCTTTTGGTATAAATACGCTGCACATTTGTCGGAACCGGCCGGATCGGATGACTATAGCATATAGCTGTCATAGGAACGATCGGTCGAAAAACTAGTTTTAGTGAGAAAAACTTTTTTGTTTTTAGTGCTATAGCTCCCAACGCTCGTATTTATAAGTTTTTAATGATTTCACATAATTTCAACAAGCCTTGTCAAAATCGGACAACTATATAGTATAGCTGCCATACAAAAGTTAGGTCTGAAAAAAAGTCTTAGTGAGAAAAACTTTTTTGTTTTCAATGTTATCGCTCCCAACGCTCGTATTTATAAGTTTTCAATGATTTAACATAATTTCACCAAAATTTTTCGAAATCGGACCACTATATAGTATAGCTGCCATACAAACTGTCAGGCACATAGCAAGCTCCAAGGGTATATAAACTTCGGTCGAGCCAAAGTTAGCTTGCCTCTATATTTTTATGATTTTTATACCCTTGGAGAGGGTATATTAAAATTGTCCGGATGTTTGTAACGCATAGAAGGAAGCATCTCCGACCACATAAAGTATATATATTCTTGATCAGCATGACGAGCTGAGTTGATATAGCCATGTCCGTCTGTCCGTCCGTCTGTCCGTCCGTCTGTTTCTATGCTATCTCCTCTGTCAGTTTTAAAGATATCGCAACCAAACTTTGCACGAAGTCTTTTGGTACAAATACGCTGCACATTTGTCGGAACCGGCCGGATCGGATGACTATAGCATATAGCTGTCATATGAACGATCGGTCGAAAAACTAGTTTTAGTGAGAAAAACTTTTTTGTTTTTAGTGCTATAGCTCCCAACGCTCGTATTTATAAGTTTTTAATGATTTCACATAATTTCAACAAGCCTTGTCAAAATCGGACAACTATATATGTAGTATAGCTGCCATACAAAAGTTAGGTCTGAAAAAAAGTCTTAGTGAGAAAAACTTTTTTGTTTTCAATGTTATCGCTCCCAACGCTCGTATTTATAAGTTTTTAATGATTTCACAAATTTTTCGAAATCGGACCACTATATAGTATAGCTGCCATACAAACTGTCAGGCACATATCAAGCTCCAAGGGTATATAAACTTCGGTCGAGCCGAAGTTAGCTTGCCTCTATATTTTTATGATTTTTTTACTTCTGTTTTATGACGCTTCATTGCAATATTCTTTTTGGAAGTCAAACCCGACTTTTTGGCAAAGTGGCTCACAACCCCCTATATCTTACTTTTTTTAGTTGACGTCATATAACCAACAAACCATTTTTTTAAATGCATATTTCTATAAAAAAGGCAATTCACCAGACTTAAGAAAAAATTACGCCAAAAAATATGTTTTTAATTTTTTTAATTTAATTGGCGGTGGGTCACACTGCTCGATCATTTGTATTTTGTTTTGATGCCAAGTTGATTTTTAGTAGAAGCTCGGCCACTTCTCCCCAAGCCTTCTTCACAAAATTAAAGCCCGAATGGTTGGGGTGAGGAAAGATCAAAAATGACAACTCGCTCTTCCACTGTCAAAATTAAAAACATTTTTTTGTCATGCAAAAACACTTTCAAACGATTATTTCGCTTTTGTTTTTCTTCCATGTTTTTTTTATTTTCTTTTTAAATCACTTTAGCTAAAAGCAGTCCAGCTGATCGATGCAGGTAGAAGCAGAGTGGCTTAACATGGTGCATTCTCAATGCTGCTTCAGCTGGTCAAAGCAAAATAAGGCCCACAGCCATCTTACATAGTATCCACAAATGTGCTGCTAAGTGCAACATTGTCTGTTAAGTGTAACTTTCAACTTCGCACCTCTTCTTCAGCTTCTTCTTCGTATGGGGCTTTAACAAGAGAGAAACTTTTTTTTTTGTGGCCAATATTCGCGTGGCTCACAACCCCCATGGCTCAGAACCCCCCCATCTTCCCCAATCTTTTTTGATAAAACTTCTATATAAATCCCGTTTCGTTGAACCAATAATTACGAACTAAATATCAAAACAAATTGACCTCATGGCAGCCACTCTTCAGTTATAATTCAATTCAAACAGGAGTGTGAGTCGTTTCCTCTGTCACCTCTCTCTCGTGTTCTTAGTAAAACAGCTTACACAATGTTGCCCGATCGAAATAGCTCATTTATTTGCCCCGTACAAACTTTTCTTTGGCGTTTTCACCCACTTCGCGTAAAAATTTTCCAAATTATCTTTCTTAGTGCGTGCCTGCATAACTAAACGAAGGTCTATGTTAAATCTTATATAAGAAGTTTTGGCAGTCATTAGGGACTACAGATTTATAAGTATAGATAAGATGCATTGCAGATTTTCGGGTTAATTTTTTATTTGTTCTAAATACATTAGTAATAAATAATTATTTGATAGCTTTTAAAGTTTTGCTTGAAAAATCGAATTTTTACGTTATATCAAAGAAAAGATAACTTTAAGGCCTAGGCTTAATAGCCACTTGAATGATTGCCTTCTCGCCCATCCTTATCCAATCTGGATTGTCCTCGTTCAACCATTCCATACAACAAATGGGCAGACCACTGCAAATATCTGATTTTATGACACGCAAAGCGCAAACACTGGTTGGCATAAATCCGCGAAGGCATTCGGCAAAATTCGTAGTGGGATCCCAATTTATTTCTCCCAGTAATTTGCGATAGTTCAGGTCACCTTTAAATATAACCAAAGTCGCTTCACTCAGCTGGACATACAAACAGGGAAGAATCTTCTTCATGCGACTAAATTCATACGCCTGAGTCCAGAAATAACATGAGGGGCACAGCACCATGGAACGATCCCTTAGAAAGTCTCTCAGTCGACGGCCGAACTCAGCCATTTCTGGAATCGCGTGACAAGCTAAGAAACGCAGCATCCAACGAAAGTCATTGTGAGTGACCCCCATGTAAACCATGGGCAAACCTTCACATGAAAACGCACACAACGCGCCAGACCCGTTTCAATTAAATACTCAGCCAACAGCAGATCGTTGAAGAGCTCATAGCCGACATCTTCGCACACTATATCCACATAAACCGGCGACAGGCTTGTCTCTGTCAGCACCTTCCACACCTCGTCGGACTGATCGGCCAATAAATCTTTATCAAACTGCTTCACCAATTCCATCATGCCCTCTCTGGTAACGCTCAGGTCACAGCGATCACCCCACAAGGACAACTTCAGCATTGCCTGCAAGTTCGCCGCAGAACGCTTCGGTCCCCGGGTGGCTCTCAAAAGATTTAGCAACAGATAGACAATATTCCTGGTGGCCATTTTCTTCTGCTGCCCAAAATAATCATATTTACTCAAAGTTTCCGATCTTCGAAATATGGCCCAGATCCGACGATACATATAGCATTCAGCATATAGACATGTCGAGGAAAACCATTGACTCCTCTCCTCAGTCAAGTTTTGCAGAAACTTATTCCAGTCCTCAGTATCGGGAGCTTTGCCATAGAACAACAGAAACTTCCTATTTTCCAGTATTTCCCTCTCCAGCAGTTCTAAACTCCATAAGATCCGTATAAGATCGAAGTGCACATAATCACCATACTGAGCTATCAGATTTGATTCATTTTGCCGCAGATCCATCACCATTTCTTGAAGTAGTTTGGGGGCTCGTTCCCAAAATGTTCTGAACGCAAAGCTACGCTTAAATCTAGCACAAAATTCTTCGCGCAGAGGTGTTGCTATATCCAGGATGAAGTGCTTCTGCACGAAATTTTGCTCAATTAACGCATCGTGGCCATTTACTTCGTAGTTACTAAGAAATGAACTGGCGACCCTAGTGTCCTGTTCTGTTATCTGACTACTTAGATCAGTGAAGGGCTGTTTGGTAATTGATTCGTGTCTTTCGTAATTATCAGAATTCATGATTATTACTTTTAAGCCCGGTAGACTGAAAATTTTGAAGCATTAGGGCCAGGTAATGTATTTTTTTTTCATCCTAGGCGCAGTCTCGGGTATTTTGCTTTATTTTAATAACGTAATCACAAGTGACGAGTCATGGATCTTTGAGTATGATTCCGATATAAAGAGGCAATGCATTTTCGGCTTGCACCACTCACAGAAGCGTCGGAGGAATATCAGTCCTATTACTTTCCGAACAAACCCTGTATGTATTATTATTTATCCCAGGTATTAAACCTTGCTATCCAAAAAGATTGCTAAATCCCATTAAATGTCAATATTTGAAACCAAATCCAAAACGTTAATAAAAACATAAAGGATAATTCTTTAAACTCAATATGTGAAGACGAGGTGGTAATGCTTGCCAAACAACTATTGGGATTTAAACAAATAATTGGGATTTAATTCCATCAAAAAGTAAATTACACAGGCCAACAAAATGACCACTTTTGTGAGGTCCTGCCTTCTTTGTATTAAATTCTGATCCAGTTTTGTGCACTGATTCCAAAACTAGTCTATTTTCCTCCATCAGCTCTTGTTTTCAAGATAACGCGGAAAATCCTTTTTGCCGTATTTTTGGCTTTTAAAAAATTATGGAGGTTACACCTAGCAAAAATATATGAGTTTTATCCGACAGTATACATATTAATGCACCCTAAATAAATCATGGGAGCAGCATCAGCAAACCCAAAAAAAAACTTCTAGTTTGGTCTTTGCAGAGTAATTTTCCTCAAATTATGGCAAACTTTTCAAACTTTATCGTCGTGTAGCATTGCCATTTAGGCAATCCCGGAAAAATTAATTAAAAATTTGTGGCAGAATATAGGAAATATTAAAAGACTACGCGATCCAGCACAGATCTTAAATTAATTGCCAAACCAATGTACAATGTCATTCAGGCAGTACTAGATTCTTCCAGTTTCACCCAAATTTGCTTAATATCAAACAAACTGTACAGAATGACATTAATATTTTATGATCTGGGCTATAAATGGGCCAAATTAGTTCCGCACTCACCATAATCTCCGGACTAAGCCCCTTGTCACTAATATGATTTTGATTTGAACCAGGGAGGCAAACCGGTTCGGTTCAGAACCGGTTTTTAACCAAACCGAACCGCTTTTTGCGCTCGTGAACCGAACCGTAAACCGAACCGGTGTGTTTTAAAAAATACTGAACCGAACCAAAAACCGAAAAATAAAATGGTTCGGTTCACATCATCTACGTATTGAGTTACTGGCGAATAGTGAGCAAAATCAGCAATTAGCTTAAAAATATTACGAAAATACTTGGAAAAGCAAAACTGTTGTAAAAAAGCTAAGAACATCAACCTAATTAAACCTGCTAATGACCCAAAATAAAGGGAATTTAAAAAAGCTTAAGGACAAGGGGAGGAAGGCACAAAAGCGACTCGTGTGAGTGATTGTTTCTGTTTGTTTTCGATTACTATCTCTCTAAGGAAAATCAGGAATGATTCCTTTAGCCTGTTACATTTTTAACTCTACAAGTTACGCGTATAAAAAAGTTGAATAACTCTCACATTTTTTAAGATTTCGAGTTTAATAAGTTAGTCGAGCGCAGTTAAATAAATGGTGCATACTTTTCGGATGTTCACCCTCAGTAATGGTGTACCGAAGTCGGTTAGAACCGGCTTTAACTAACGCTCTCGTTTTTTTTAAATACAAACCAACTCTTGTCAAATTAAAGTCTTACTTCACAACGAATCGCAAAACTTAAACTTTCTCAGCGCAAATCAAAACGGCTAAAAAAGGGCCGAAAATGTTTTTAGGAATTGTCAGAAAAGTAAAGTAAGTTTTGCACGCTCACGACATTTTGACAGCGGTTAGCACGATATTTACGATTCAGAGTAGTTTGTTGTTTTGTTGAGTTCGGAGCCACTAAGTAGTTTCCGTTTTCTTTTTTCACGTTGACTTATAAGCAGAGCTGTAATGTATTCATTACTTCCCGTATTTAATTACTTTTCATTACTATAAACACAATTTTTAGGTAATGCAAAAACAATTAATGATTACGATTTTTTTATAATCGTAATTGTAAGGTGGAATTATGATTATTCAGTGATTATTCCAAAATTTAATTACTTTTACAATTACTTGGATAATTGTTACGGTAAAGGGTGAATATTCCAAAATTTAATTACTTTTACAATTACTTGGATAATTGTAACGGTAAAGGGTGATTATTGAGTAATTGTGCTTGAAATGTTGAATTATTTTGTATTTGTAATCAAGTTTGAAACGCACCAAATTTAATGGTTTGATCAAGGTAACAAAACCAAAACAAATAATAGCAATCATTTAATTTAATTATGGTCCTTCCTTATTTTTTTTTAAGCGAGCAATAAGTTTTTAAAACAAAGAAGTGGACAAACTTTTTCTTCTAATTTGATATCGCTTATACAAATCAGTATGTTATTTTTATTCATTGTAGTAGTAGTCTAATGTTACTTCAAATATAAAAGGAGCACAGATTAAGCAGTCAACAGGGAAACTAAAAATTAAATAAAATTATAAAAATAAAATTAAAACGGACATTGATTTTGATTCGGATGATTCGGTCCAAGACCCGGACTACGTTCAACAACCAAGCTGCTCGAAAAGGACTAAGCCGAATGCAGAAAAGGCAAATAACATAGCAAAAATTCCAAAAATATTTCATTTTTTCAACATTATTAATAACGTAAGTTAACTCTAAAGTAATTTAATATGTTAAATATAATTTTTCTAAATGGATATAGGATCAGAGCTCTAAAAAGCTTGGATCAATAAGCGCGACTTGCAACTCCTGTGGATCAATTATTAAAGGTTTTCTTACTATAACGTCTAATTTTATCAAGCATTTGCGCATCAAGCACCCTGATATCTACGTTGAGTTCATTAATGCTTCACAAACCTCGAATGTAGAAGAACCAAATGACACATTTAATTACAGAGTTATGTGCTATATTATTCAATCTGCAGTACCTATTTGCACTGTTGAAAAAACGTACTTTAAAAATATGTTTAAAGGAACTAATCTGCGTGTTATGAGTCGGCCAAAACTCGTAAAAATGCTGGACGAGCGATATACTAATAACTGTGAACTAATTAAAAACACATTAGCCAATATCAAATATGTGTGCACGACTGCGGACATTTGGTCTGATAAACACCGCAGCTTTTTTGGCTACACGTGTCACTGGATAAATAAAAAATATCAAAGAAAGTCGGCTGCACTTTCTTGTAAAAGGTTTTCAGGAAATCATACCTATGACCGCGTTGTGCAAATGATCTGCAAAATAAACAATGAATTTAACTTGAATCCTATAAAGATTATTGCCACTATAACAGATAATGGCTCGAATTTTGTCAAAGCATTCAAGGAATTTGGGATAGATAACCTGAACAAAGATGATGAAACAAATGATCAAAGCGATGACGATTCCGATCGAGTTCCTGAGCCCGTGGAACTACAGTGTAACGCTTTACCAAAACACCTAAGATGTGCAAGTCATACCCTTAACTTGGTAGCTTCCGCTGATTTCATTAAAATCCTTGGTAAAGATAAGCTATTAATGAAAAATCATTTACTGGTCAGTATATATATTAAACTACTTTACTCATATATATATTCGCAATATATTATTTCGTATTTTCTAGATTTTTAGTAAATGTAGTGCATTGTGGCGTAAGTGCAACTGGCCTAAGTCATCTGAGATCATAAATCAAGTATTAGGAGCAGCTTTAATAACCCCTGTTGTCACAAGATGGAATTCAACATATGATTCAGTCTGTCGTATTTTATTACATAAAACAAATCTGGCAGAGCTATGTGACAAATTGGGCATGCATAATACAAAATTTTCCCACCGAGATATTCAATATTTGGAAGAATACCGATCTTTAATGACACCAATAGCAACAACGTTAGACTTTCTTCAGAAAGAGAACAATTTATATTTTGGATGTCTTATTCCAGCATTAACTACCCTGGCAGTTAAGTTGAAGAGAATCTCTGATTCTTCTGATGTCTTAAGCTTAAGGAGTGTTGCGGTTGCGATTCTGGAAAAAGTGATGGAGCGCTTTTCCATTTTTTTCCAACTTTCGACAGAAGCAAACTGCGCTATAATTGCATCTGTTTTATTACCAAGCGTAAAAATGCAATGGTTTAATTGTCTCGCAAAAATTGCTTTGCATGGTCGGCAATATGATGAAATTCTGGAAATTGTTGTAGCAGAAGCTGTGAAATATGTCTGTACATATAAAAATACAATGGACACAAGTAAGGATATAGTCCCCAAGCATGAATTCTATGATTTCGACGAAACCGGTAGGGAAACAAAAATCTTTTTGCAATTCAATGACTTCTTATTTCTTTGTTTTATTTTAAAACCGATGGCGTGGTCAAATCAGAAATCAAAATAGTCAGATACTTCTATAAACATGAATTATATTTTGAATAAATATTGTTTTAGATGAAACCCAACCAATAGATAATGCGAACGATATTAAAGTACAGTTATGAAGATAATTGCTTGAACCGTCGACAAATGCTTGAAAAATATTCAATGCTTAAAGAGATAGCGATCAGGTATAACACGCCACTAACGTCGTCAGCCCCTGTTGAAAGAATGTTTTCATTTGCCAATATAATTAACGACTCAAGACGCCATGCCCTTTCCGATTTTTCTTTTGAAAAACTAGTGGTGATGAAGGCCAACATGAACTTCATGGATGATATAATATAAGATTGTTATTTTTTCAAACAAAAATATGTAATATAAATAATGAATGTTATAATTGGGCTTAAGTAATTTCATTTGGAACCTAAAAATTCATAAATAATTTGACTTTTCAAGCACAATTACTCAATAATCACCCTTTACCGTTACAATTATCCAAGTAATTGTAAAAGTAATTAAATTTTGGAATAATCACTGAATATTCGTAATTCCACCTTACAATTACGATTATAAAAAAATGGTAATCAGGAATTGTTTTCAGTTATGTGAAAAATGGTAATGGTAATGGTAATGGTAATTCAAGTTTACAGCTCTGCTTATAAGGACCCATGTCCGTTCCCTCATCTAATGGCGATCTTCTCTTTGGATTTGTCCGACGTCCCTTCACTTTACTTCAATTATGTATCGCAGCTATTCTAAGACGAATCTTGGCCGTAGGAGATCCCTTTCATTTTCTATAAGCCCAACAAATGTCGGTTTGACTTGTTTGAGTGATTTAATTAACAATGCAAAAACTTGTACAACAATTTAAGCTAAGCTCTAAAATTATTAACAATTGAATCTATAGGGAGATTCACTTTAAGCCATCATTTCGTCCTTTCATTTACTGGCAAATTGAATAACACCATATTCACCGGTTAGCATCCATTCCTTGTCCACGGCAAAGAGCTTCTCTGATGTTCCCGGGGTTAGGCCACAAATGAGATCCGCTTTGACAGTGCGCAGAGTGCAAAGATTAGAGGGACGAAAGCCTAAAATGGTCGAATATTAATAAATACAGAACCTGCGGGGTTTATACTGAAAGGGATGAAGGATGGTTTAAGATTGCAAAATGTGTTTGTGCGTCCATAGATTGAAAGCTAGTTTACTCACCCCTTAGGCAAGTTTGAAAGTCTTCCGTACAGGACCAGGAAAAATCACCCAAAAGTTTGCGATAATTAAGATCACCCTTAAAGATAACCAAATTTGCCTGCTGCAACTTCTCATATAAGCAAGGATTTATTTCTTTCATGCGATAGAACTCATAGGGACTGGTCCAATAGTGCTCCAATGGTGACAACTCAAATTTTCCTTCTGATGTATAGCATTGCAACTTCTTGCCCAGATCTTTGAGCACCTCATCTGGCTGTTCCGCCAGAAATTGTAGAGTCCAGTGGAAATCGTGTGCCATTACATCGGAAATAAACCAAGGTATGGCCTTGACATGAAATCGAACCTTGGTCGCCAGTCCCTTATCGATGATATATTCGGCCAAAATCAAATCAGTGTAGAGCTCATAGCCCGCATTATCACAGACAATATCCACCATAGGGCATCCAGAGGCTTTCTCAATCGCTTGCCAAATTTCTAGGGTTTTATCTATCAGCAATTTGGGTTGCAAGGCGTTTATCTGTTCAAAGGCATCACCAGTAGGTTTGACCTGCTTGCCCGACGTGATGGACAGATCACAGCGATTACCCCACAAATTGAGTTTGATAAGCTGACAAAATGTCTCGGCATTTCGAACGGTCTGACGGGTGGCCCGTGCCACAGCCAGCATGGCATCTAGACTCAGTTTGGTTGCCGTTTGTTTCTGATTGCTAAAGTAGTCATGAGACGACAGATGCGTGGTGGCCTGGAATATGGTCGAAAGTTTACGATACATATAACACTCAGCATAGAGCCAACAAGCAGTAAAATAGCTTCGCATTTCGGAGGGTAACTTCTCAAGGAATGCATTCCAAAGGCAAGTGTCGGGCTCTAAAATAAAGAAGAAATAACAGGGGTTTGACAAAGTTGGAATTAACAAGGTGAAGCAAATCTTACAAAAGTTTGGAAAAAAGCTTTTGTTTGTGGGAAAGAGGTGTAGGCGGGCAAGCGGCAAGCCATATCTGTTTAATAAACTTCAGAAAGATGGTTTCTCCGCGTAAATACCGACAAAGACTTTAGAAGTTACAGAGCTGAGTAACAGCCATACAAGTGAATGGCTGGGAGACCTTCGATTTTACATGTGTGTGCTGTGCCTGTGCGAAGCCTGCCGATTAAGCTTTGCACACACACAGTAACTCAAATTTACCTGTGGAAGTGAGTTCTAGATCACAGATCGGCGCGTCGCTATCTACTGAGCCTACTATTGAGCGACGTCGACACACCAGTAGCACAAGCTCATCGCTGCTCTGCTTCGCCAACAATACACCCGAACGTGAAAGTTTTTTGCTTGCCGACCCCTGCTCCAAAGCCTTTGGGTTTGGTAAAAAATATAAAAAAAAACGTTCTTATCCAACAAGTGAGAAATTCGGTCAAGCCCGACAGTAAAATACTCTGTACCTACAGTAGTAGTTAAAGAAGCGCTGGTGCTATTACTCATAACTGATCATGCGATCTTTATCATTTCTTCCACTGATCTAAAAGTTACGATCCTTTTATCAGCAAAACTGCTACTACATAGCCAATTATAGCTAACGCAATAACAATAAGTATTATAAACTGCCATGCACTTGAAAACGAATATACAAAGTATGTTTATACCCGTTAATCGTAGAGTAACAAGTAAGACCGTTGCAGTCGAGGAGCTCGACTTCGAAATACTCTGTACAATCAATGCGTGGGGGGAGGGGGTGCAAAAACTGTTTCGTGAATAACTTCTGTGCTTTTGCTCAGATCTCATTGTGTGTTTCAGAATAGATAGATTAAGGTCCTAAGATAATATATATTTAGCGACGATGATGTAACTTTAAAATTGCGGCTCTGACAGTTTTTTGCGGTTTAAGGGGAAAGGGGGGAATTTTGCAAATCTGAAACATACACCTATGTACAATGTACATGCAAAAATTTGTATCTCTATCTCTTATAGTCTCTGAGATCGACGCGTTCATACAGACAGACGGTCGGACGGACATGGCAAAATCGAATCGGCCGTTGCTGCTGATCAAAAATATATTTACTTTATAGGGTCGGAAATGATTCCTTCTCTCGAATCGATTCGTTTTGCTAATTACTAACTAACGTTTTTTCCAAATTGCGGGGGCGTGGCGAAAATTTAAAACAAACTTGATCTGCGTGCAGATAAAAGAAGACATGTCAATTTTGGTAGCTTTAGCTCTTATTTGAACGCTATACGCGCAATATTTTACTTTGCGTGCCACAATAACAAAAGCGTATCTTGCGTGATGGGCATGGGCGCTCCTGCTCTAGGTCATTAAGTTATGATTTTGTCCATAACTGTTTTAAAACAAAACACGCACAACACCACAAAGGAGGCTGGTTGACTGTATAGCGCTATTTCATGAATACCAATTCAATCTTCAGAAGGTATATGTCCCTATTCAGGTATTCAAGTGCACAAAAGTATAAAATTTTTCAAGGGCTCAAAATTATTTGAAAGGCGAAAACAAATTTTAATAGTTTATAATTTTTTTAATTTTTTTTTAATATTACAATTATTTTAGTTACCTCTAGAAATCAACAGCATTTTCATTTTCAGGTTTAAGTGTTTTGGATAACGTTTATTTGATTTGTAATGATTTTATAATTGCAGCAAAAATATTCAATTTCACTCTTAATTTTCTCAATAATATTTAAACCGTTTTTTGTTGAAAGGAATTTTAACATATAAAAGGGCAGTTTCCGCGGCTTGCGAAAAATTTCTAGGGAAAAAGTTGATATTCTGCTGCTATTAACACGAAAACACAATTTTTTTCTATCGACAAATGCTTCACATTAACCTTGCGTTAATGTTTGTAAAAAAAGCAGTTCGTAAATTATTATTTAAATTATTTTTTTGTCGGTACTCCTTTTAGCAATCTGCAAAATTAACGCAGTGACCTCCGATTATACATCGGTGATTGCCTCTTCCGATATTTTTGCTAAAATCAACTGTCAACTGTATTCTGTTTATAAGCTTCGAAATACTTTAATCTTTATACATATTTAGCAGACTTAGTATGAGTGTTCTTCATTTGTATCAAATAAATAGCTAAAAGCTTCTGTTAGAAATCTTAAATTCTTTAAATAAATAAATATATATTTAATATAATGAATTTATATAGGAGTCAAATAAATCCCGAATATCGGGCGCATATCAATCACGGTCGTTCTAGAATGCTATCTCTAAAGCCAAATCCGAGATCAGGCCATTCCGGAATCAACACATTATTTATCCCGTTTTGGATTGTGTTGATTTCGTATGTACCGATTTTTTGGTTCAGTGTATCTCTTACCAGCTCTGAGATCTGTTTCTGCATATAGACAGACGGACATGGCTATATCGATTCGGCTGTTGATACTGATCACTAATATAAATACTGTATAGGGTCGGAGAAGAATTCTTCTTCCAGCAAAGCAGAAGCCAAAATGAACCATGTTTCATATCAAGAAACCCACCTTAATCTACTACGCACCTTTTCCCTTGAACGGCAACAAAGGACCATTGTTGAGTATGTCCTGTCGCAATTGCGTGACAGACGCTGCAGTTTCCTGGATATCTGCGCTTGCGTTCTGCAAAAAGAATTCCAATTTAATCAATTGCATCAAGGTCATGGCAACAACAAATTTAACTCACTGCACCATATGCCGCCAATAGCTTGTCCTTGTCCTTCAGCAAGGAGGCAGCAACTGTGGCCAACGATTCAGGCAAACGCACGCGGAACGTGTAATAGGCGAAACTTCTGCAAATTTAAAATGTTTAAATATCACTCATTCGACATGTGGTTCGGTGACCTTTTGTAAGCATAAGGTTAAGTTTCATCTACAACTTTTAACTAATTTATGGATCCACTTATATATACATCCATGTACTATATTTAGTTTCCCTCACTTACTGCTTATATAGCGCCCGAAGATCCGTGTGTGGAGGTGTCTGGCCATCGATTATGCCATTTTTCAGATCAAAGTCCTCATTTTCTGCTGGAAAGCTCATCTTGGCTGGATTGTAAATTATATTTGTTGTTGATTTTTCTATTAATCTAGGTAACCAAAACAAAACAGTAAAATGTTCAAAACAGATGTTGTTGCTACAGCGAAAGGTGACTGCAAGCGACTGCCAGCTGATTGCGATTTGGGAGATGAATTAGGGATGGGGGTTGCATAAATATATCGATTTACAAAATTGAATCCCAATGAACCAAATTTAAAAAATTATACTTATGTTTAATTACTATTTCTAGTTATGTAGGATAGGAGATTAATGAGCTAGTGCGAGGGCTGCTTTTTTTGGATTTCAAAAATAATAAGAATATAATAAGAAATACGCTCACAAGTGGCGAGCAGAGTGGATTTCTTGAATCTCTCTTAGGACAAGAGTTCGGATAACATAACAACCCTGCAATTTGTTCAGTCCAGGGATAAATCCGAAAGCAACATCGGCTTTGGTTGCGGTCATTCAAGGGTAACCAAAGGTGGAAGGCTCCCTTTTTAATTGCCTCGCTTAAAACTGAATTGGCAAAAGGTTTTATTATTTATTACCCTTGCAAAGGGTATTATAATTTTGCGCAGAAGTTTGCAACGCATAGGAATATTCATTTCCGACCCTATAAACTATATATATTCTTGATCAGGGCGACGAGCTGAGTCGATTGAGCTTTGTCCGTCTGTCTGTCTGTCTGTCCGTTTGTCCGTCTGTCTGTTTCTACGTCTCTCAGTTTTAAAGCTATCGGGCTGAAACTTTGCACAGAGTCTTCTTTTTACTGCACACTGCTAATATGTCGGAACTGACCGGATCGGATGACTATATCTTATAGCTGCCATAGGAACTATCGGTCGAAAAGAGGGTCTTTGTGAGAAAAACTTTTTTGTTTTTAATGTAAACGCCTACCGCCTCAACACAGATTTGGAAGTTTTGGTCAAAATCGGATGACTATATCTTATAGCTGCAATAGAAATTATCGGTCGAGAGGTGGGTTTTATTTAAAAAAAATTGTTGGTTTTAATGCTGACGTTCGTAAACTCTGATTTATTAAAACATTTGCAAGGGTATAAAAACTTTGGCAAAGACGAAGTTAGCTTCTTCTTCTTTAATGGCCATTACAACCGTTAGACGGTCTGGGCCTCTGCGATTAACGCTCTCCATTCGCTTCTGTTCTTCGGCAATGTCTTCCCGCACCTGGTCTTCCCATCTTAGTGGTGGTCTTCCCACCTTGCCGCCTCCATAGTCAGCCGCCTTCGATTTATACGCCTTTTTGCTGGAGCTTCTTCCTTCATCCGGGCAAAATGTAAAAACAACCCCGCCGCGGGGGCTTTATGCGCTTAACCAGGCTGGTGTCCCCATAGAGCTTATACAGTTCGTCGTTTCTTCGAATGCGGAAATCATCGCCGACTTTTAAAGGTCCATAAATCCTCCGAAGAATTTTTCGTTCAAACACGCCAATCGCCGCTTCATCCGCTGCTGTCATTGTCCATGCTTCTGCGCCATATTGCAGGACTGGGATGATAAGCGACTTGTACAGGGCTATTTTTGTTCTTCGCTTGAGGTCTTTGCTCTTGAACTCCCTACTTAGCCCATAGTAGCATCGGTTCGCAAGAGTGATTCTTCGTCGGATTTCCAGACTGATGTTGTTCTTGCTGGTTATCATCGTTCCGAGGTAGACGAAATCCTCTACAACATTAAAGTTGTACCCCTCCATTGTAACAGATTGCCCAAGTCGCAATGACTTTTTGTCCGCGGTTACTAGGTACTTCGTCTTGTCCTCATTTACCGCTAAACCCATTAATCTAGACTCCTTCTCAATCTCTGAAAACGCCTTGCTTACTGCCCGTTTGGTTTTGCCGATAATGTGATGGAAGATATACTGCGCAAGTGCGAACATGCCAACAGAACCGGCGGATTTATTTATAAAAATCTAATGCTACTTGCATATGCCGATGATATTGACATTATCGGCAAAACCAAACGGGCAGTAAGCAAGGCGTTTTCAGAGACGAAGTTAGCTTGGTCTTCTCTTTTTTATGTGATTCTGACCAAGATGACGGTCAAAATATCCAACATTAATGCTTAAAATGTTGCTCAAACGGATTTATAATGAAATCACTTAAAATTGTTTTTTTTTTAATTTTAGAGATTAAGTCCGAAACACATCTCCTTTATTATCTCATATATTTCAAATTTTTAGAGATTAAGTCCGAAACACATCTCCTTTATTATCTCATATATTTCAAATTTTCCATTTTTAGGTCGAGCGCTGACAAACATTTTCCTATATCTATTGGACTTTTTCCGCCCTATTTTTAAGGGCCAGTCTATTATAGACAGGTGCGTGTGTATGCACGAGCTATGACTCAATGCTCAACAAATACAATTGGGCTAAAGGACATTTATTTAAGGCTCGCTTGGAATTGTGATCGTCCTGCCCCTTCTGTGGTTTTTCAAAATTGCCGCCTGGATTCTGTGGACGCTTTACTAAATTTGCGTCATCTACAACTTTCCCCGACACGAGTATTTCTTTCTTTTCATAGCCCATCTATGTGAGTTCTTGGGAATAAATAGAAAGAAGTGGGTACATCAACTCGGCTGTTGATGCTCAACAAGTAAATATGTATGTTTAGAAGTATATTTGCAACAAATTGTAAAATAATTCAAGTTCTAAATGGAGGAAGTTTCCACGGATCTCTAAAATAAATAATTGCTATTTTTGATGTATTTTTTAAATTATCTAAATTGCCAAAGAATTTTCAATTAATAGCCAAATTCACGCGATCCATCCACAAACTGTATAACGCCATAGTTCCTAGTAACCATCCAATTGGGATCCTTTTGGCTTAAAGCCTCACTCACACCATTGGGCAGTCCACATATAACCTCCGATTTGATTGTGCGTAACATGCAAATATTGCTGGGCAAAAAGCCGCTCAAGCTGGTCTTCAGTTCTTGAGTGGACTCCCAACAGAAGTCGCTAAGCAGCTTGCGATAGTTAAGATCGCCTTTGAAAATGATGAGACGCGACTGCTGCAGGGAGCTGTACAAATCGGTCGAGACATCGCGCATTCTACAACGACAAAATCAGAATAAGAAATTCACACAACTCCCAAATTAATGTGACTTACCTATGGTAAGCATAGGGTCCGGTCCAGAATGGTGAAACATTAGCCAATTCAAATTTGCCCTCATCCAAAAATTGCAAAAACTTTTTCCCTATCAAACTGATGATATAGTCAGCATGTTGGCTCAAATACTGCAGAGTCCATTGGAAATCGTGTTCGGTGACGTCGGAGACAAACCAGGGATGAGCCTTGACATGAAAGAGCACTTTGTTGGCCAAGCCCTTCTCGATCATGTACTCGGCGAGTATGAAATCCGTGAACAATTCATAGCCGGCATTATCTAAAACAAAATCCACTTGCTTATTCTTCTTCTGCTGCTTGCTGTCCAAACACTCCCAGATCTCTGCTATCTGCTGGACGAGTATAAATTCATCTGTAGCACCAACATCTTCCAAGACCTTTTGATTGAAAAGTCTGTTCGTTTCAGGATCGCTGGGTAGATCGTTGCGATTGGCCCAGAGGTTAATTTTCAACAAATCGGTAAACATTTGCAGTGATTTATCTGTGCGTCTCGTGAACTTGGCCAACGAGAGTACATCATCCAGGCAGCTGGTCAAAGCAGACTCCTTGGTTTTGCCAAAATAATCAAATTGCTTGAAAAAAATGCTGTTCTCCACAAAGGAATAGAGCTTGCGGTACATATAGCATTCGGCATGAAGCCAGCAGCCGCGGTAAAAGGTGGCTTCATCATTGGGCAGATGGCTAAGAAAATTGTTCCACAGATCTTGATCCGGCTCTGTAGTCAAAAGAAAAATTTGTAATTCGTATGTAACCAATCCAAAACATTTACTTACCGTCTCCCGTGAATTTGTGAAACGGTTTGTCTGTCTGCAACTCGTACTTCAGCCTTGAAATGAGTCCAATGATAATCTTCAGCTCCTCGCGTGCGCTCTGTACAAAATTGGAAGGTGCTAGAGGATTAGGAGGGGGATGGTCATGTTTTTTTATGCCCGCTTAAGTCTATTACAAACCTCACCGAATTGGACCACCAGTTCGTTCTTATCCTTAGTGAGGGTGTCAATAACGTTAGTAAGAACCACTGGCAATCGGCTGCGAAGCGTAAAGTAGGCATAACTTTGCTTATAATGGCCAGACATGAACGACTTGAGAGGGGTGGGCGAGTCCACTATATTGTATTTGGCATCAAAATCCGTCCTAAAGATTTGGCCCACACCCACCATTTGCTGGCCATCGCTCGGTTTGGGCTTAGGCTTGTTGTCTGCCTCAGTACTCTGCTCGGCTGAAGACTCCATGACCATGGGGGTGCGGTGCTACACTTTCTGTGATATATAGTACGAATTTGATTTTTCCAAATTAATTTAGATTTAGCATTTTAAGGAAATGTTGTTTTGCTCTCAGTTGTGAGTTAGAGATGGGTGCGTGTACTGTTTGATTTTTTCCGTGGCACACGCACGAACATTATAAATCCACAACGTACTATTGGTGAAATCATTAATGATTTCAGTTCTCCTTTGGATTTTTGAAATTTCCAGGCTTGCTTTTTTCCATGGCTCTGAAAAATGACCAATTCCCACTATGGCGTTATATAAGCACCATAAAAAGCAGCGCCTTAGTTAGCAGAATCTTTAAAATCCTATTGTCTAGCTAATTTTTAACAGGGGCTTTGGAGGCCTCTGACGATTACTGGAATGTCACAAAAGCAGGCGGGAGCTCCAGTTGCAAAGGTGCTTCCAAGTAGTCCTTGATGCATTGTATTATACTTCTATTCGTTGTGTTCAGGGGCTTAAATCGTTGAGACCGGTTTGCTGCCTTTTCTTTTCCTGATCCTGCCCACGACCCATCTGGCATCAAAAAGGCCAAACTGGGGTTTTCTTGTCGTTTATATTTATTTATATTTATATATATGAGTTAATGCGAGAGTTAATGCGAGTTAATGTTCACAGATTCCCAGAAACTGTCTGTGAAGGATGCTAACTCATAACAGTGTCACATTCCTGTGCCAAGTCCTGTGTCTTATCTGCTCATACGTGCAATTGTCGCAGCTCATAAAAAACAATAACTTGGTAGCTTGGCGTGTTTGGATCAAAAATTTATGAGTTAGTTTTGGCTGGCAGTTGACATGTGTCTCAATATGTCCTTTAATACAACTGACACGCAACGCAGGTGCGTAGATGGGAGGGGGAGACGCTTGCTTCCAAACTAAAACTAAAAAAAGTCTATAATCGAATGAGTTAATATAAATAAATTTAAAACAAACTGGTTTTTAAAAGTAATGAACGTTTGAGCTGATCTATTAAGCCCATATATATATTCCGTATCAATTTGGACTGGACTATTCTTTTTTGGAATACATTGGATATATCGAAGTCGATTTATTTTCGTTTAAAAAGGATATATCAGAAAAAAGGATAGTTCTTGATCTTTGTTCTTCATCCAAAGGAGCTGAAAAATGAGAAAAGATATTTGAAAAAGGATCTTATTTGAAAAGGATCCAGTGAGTTTCCAAAGGGCATAGCTGGCTAGATCAAGGAAACGATCCATTTTGGTTCGCTTGAGAATGGCTGTCTTTTTTTATACCCTGTTGGAGACTTTTTATCCCTTTGGAGAGGGTATATTGAAATTGTCCGGATGTTTGTAATGCACAGAAGGAAGCATCTCCGACCACATAAAGTATATATATTCTTGATCAGCATGACGTGCTGAGTTGATATAGCCATGTCCGTCTGTCCGTCTGTTTCTATGCTATCTCCTCCGTCAGTTTTAAAGCTATCGTAACCAAACTTTGCACTAAGGGCCGTTTTCTCATGTTGCGAAAACGGCCCTAAGTCTTTTGGTACAAATGCGCTGCACATTTGTCGGAACCGGCCGGATTGGATGACTATAGCATATAGGTGCCAAGGAACAATCGGTTGAAAAACTAGTTTTAGTGAGAAAAACTTTTTTGTTTGCAATGCTATCCCTTCCAAACCGCGCATTTATAAGTTTGCTATGCTTTTATCGCTCCCAAACTTGTTACTGATCAATATTATATGCTACTACACAATTATGCCAAGTTTGATTCAAATCAGACGACTCTAGCACATAGCTGCCATAGGAACGATCGGTCGAAAAAGTGGTTTAAGTGAGAAAAACTTTTTTGTTTTCAAAAATGTCTCAAAATTGGATGAATATATCGTATAGTTGCCATATAACAAACTGGCAGGCGTATATCATGCTCCAAGGGTATATAAACTTCGGTCGAGCCGAAGTTAGCTTCCCTCTCTTTTTTATACATGCGATCAATACTAGGAATCTGCGAGCCTTATATTGGAACAGGTAGTGCAGCGTTTAATACAGCGACATCAATTTTGTTCATGAAGATTTTCAGCGCTTCTTTAACGTCCTCTATAGATTGGATCTCCATGTTTAGGTTGAGGTTTGCCTACAGTTTGCCGCTTGGAGCGCTTTATGTTTGTTCCAGGCAGGAGGGTATGTCTTCTAACAGACTCTTACAGACCGATAAGTCTTCTCCCCTCATTGTCCAAAATTTTTTCAATTCGCATCTTGCAAGACGATAGGAATGCCATCTAATCGAAATTCCCAAGTCGTCGACGAAAACGATGCAGGCGACACAGCACTATTGGCAAGGGATCTTGGCGCTTTTGACACGGTGCAAGAGTAAATTGGTGGTCCAATTTATAATATAGGACAAGATAAATCAAAGTGTGTCAGTGTTACCAACACTTTGAGAAAAGACGATTGCCCAGGAGCTTTCTTTAAGGAGAGCTGTTGGTCAAATCAATACAGCTCAAGACACAAAAGATGAGCTGGCTGTTGATCTTCAGAAGCCAACTGTCAAACAGAAACAAGGTACTCGTTCACAAAAGCATTCTCGCACCTGCATGGAGGTAAGAATTATAGGTGTACGGCATAGCAGCAAAGTCATACCAAAAGTGCATAAGGGGTGATGGAAATTAGACTGCGTGAATTAAGACCGCCATCGGCGGTCTAGTTTCATTTTGCAAAGTGAATTACGACCGCCATTACAAAATGAAATAAGCCCGCGCGGTCTAATTTCATTCTGCAATATGAATTTTGACCGCCATTACAAATAAAATGTATTTTTGGATTTATAGTATTAAAAGAAATTATCTCATTATCATTAAAATTCAGTTCAAATCAAGTTCAGCTTTGCGGAATCAATGGTCAGTTGTCTGTTCATCTTGTGTTTGCTAAATTTGGAAAAAACGTATATTAGGGAACCGATTAAAATTCCCAAATGATCATTTTCCGTGGGTAAGCCGGTTAGTTTTATCATCTGAAATTGCGGTTCGGTTAGGGTTTGGTTCGGTTTAGAACCGGTTCGAGTCCCAGCAAAACACTAATGGTTATATAAAAAATCCTTTGGATTTTGGAGGAGCCGATTCTGCACTGGTAACAATTACTTACCGTATCTTTTCAGGTTGGCTGGCCCTATTCCCTTATCTCACACAGATAAGAAATTTAACAAAAAAGTTTATTTTCAAGAATAATACAGTCTAAATGGCCAATCCTCTATTGTGGGCAGTCATCTTTCGGATTTGACATATCTATTGCACTTTGCGTTTTCTGTGGGACTTCTCGGAGCTGGTTGACTTGAAACCACTCCACTTCCAACTTATGTCCAGTGCATATATATAATAGCGCACAAAGAAGTAGAGCACGCCGAGGGCAGAGTACACTGAGGTCAAGAGTAGGGGCAGAAATGGCAAACGCTGTTGCAGACCCAACAAATGACTCAGCATATGCTCATAGAAGGGAATGCCTATGAAGCCCAAAAAGTATATCCACTCGAGCCAATGGAAATCCTTGAAGTTGGCATAAATGCGATGCAATTGTCCATAGGCCATGGCCATGTAGGCCAAATACAGGCAATAGCGTGGCACCAACAATTCCATCTCAAAGAGCAGCGGGAACAGGGAGAAATAACCAGCAATGCCCAGTATGAAGGCATATTTGGCATCCTGGGCTTTGAGCAGGGTGAGCAAACACAAGGGAATGAGACACATGAGTATGGCCTTTTCATGCACATGCCAACCAAACATAAAGGACGAGCAGGCACACAGAACTACAGCACGCAGGAACACTAACTGAGCTTGCTTTTGCGATGGCATTAGGAACAGTTTCCATAAAATGGGCAGCATGAAGCATAAGGTCAACGCAAATGTCACCGGAGGTGTAATGGAAGGCAGCACCACATGCCTAACTTCTTGCACCAAACCCGAACTCGTGGAAGCTCCTGTCGACGCCGATCTTCTTAAAATAGTCGTAGCTATCTTGTCCGCTGTGTTATACAGAGCCCAAAGATTGGGGGCCCAATAGGCATGGGTTAATCCTCGCTTGAAGGGAAATAATCGAGACAGGAGCTGAGGTAATTGCTGCCAGAAGGGTCCCAGCGACATTGCAAATGGAGTGAGACCCACTAGAAGAAGCTTTAGAAAAGCTTTCACCTGGGCGTTCACACCAGCTGCCTGCTCCAGGCAATAGAATCGCAATAGGTACACGCCAAAAGCCGGTGCCATGTACAAAAAGATGTGCTTAAAATTTAAAAGGACAGCAAACGTAAAGGCGCTCCATAGGAATCGTTTGCGAAACAAGGCGCTCATGCTTAACAGCAGAATCCCAAAGAGAAATCCATTGTACTGGAAGTGTATGTGATCCACAAAGATTAGACCCACATTGAAGAGCAGGAGCAGAGAGCCGGCCAAATGCTGCTGACTGCCTTTAACCACTCCCAGGGCACTAAGGCAGCTTCGCACTCCCAGCGCATAGACCAAATCCATGATTATCACCGATATTCGTTGGAAACGCACTGTTCCGGTCGACGCATAGTTAAGATTCTCTACTCGCAACATGCCGGGATCCACATACCGAGCCACATGCGAGAGCAGCCATTCGAAATGGGCGAAGAAAGGCGGATAGTCCAGTGTCCATTCGCTGGTGGCGTCCACATACCAGCGATTTAATGGCAAACTGTGGGTAATGGCCAGCCAATTGCGGTGCACCTCAAAGTCTGTGGAGTAGTAGGCGGGAATCAGCAGCAGCTTGAGGGCCGTGCTTATGCCGAACAAATGCCAAAAACAATCCTTCATCCTCTTGAAATGGAGCTGCCGGCGCCACGCATTTAGTGCGGAACTGTTTGTTGTCACGGTGTCATCATTAGTTTTAAGGAGTATCGATCAACTTATCGATACTTCAGTATCGGTGTTTACACTGAATAATATTTAAAAAATTTTAAGTCGGAAAATCTGGCCATGAAAAAATGTTTCATTTAAGTTGGTAAAAGTATAATTAAGTTCTTAGTCGGTAGTCTCCATTTTGAGCACAAATTTCTCCATAATGACATTTAACCGCTTGCGTTCTTTGAGTTGCTGTTGCATTAGGTCTGAGATCTGTGTGCCCAGGGCAAGCAAAGCTTCGGTATTGGCCTCTGTGCGTTGGGCATTAAGTCGTGTCTGACGATTCAAGTCACGCAGCTCTTTAGCTATGTCCATCAGGACCGGAACTGAGCTTTCATTGGTCGTACTGAGTTCAAATTCATGATCCGATTTCCGTTTTTTAGCAACTGTGGAAGTGTTGCTAGTAGAGCTCATATGCTGCTCGGCTTTAATATATGAGCCACCTGCCGATACATCTTCCTCTTCTTCATCCTCCTCCTCGTCTTGCTCGTAGTCTGTGGGAAATAGGATTTAATAAGCTGGACTACGACTTAGACCTGACTCTCACCCACCCTGATCGGAAACGACTTCATCGCGATCCATTTTAATGTGCTGCAAACGCATGCTATTGGAGATCTCTGCAGTTCGCCGGTTGGAGCGAGGTTCCACTGTCATCTCATACAGATCACATATGGTGGCCACTGCATCCTCGAGTGGAGTCAAAGTGTCCTGATAGAGTGCACTTTTGCCACTGGCATTCGGATCATCCACACGATTGGTAGAGATCTTTTTGCGTATGCAAGTCTTCCAATCTTTCCATACCTGCCCGCCAGTTGGGGGGGAAATAAAACGAAATTATTTCAAGGTGTGGTTGAATGAATGAAAATATTCACCCTCTTCCACTCGGCCGCTTCTTTGACAGGCGGACCCACACTGTTAAGCTCCTTGGACAAACGCTTCCAAGCTGCCTCCGAGGCTAATTTGTCACCCTTGTAGTAATTTTTGGCTATAATTGGATGCCGTTCCATGAACGCCACGAAGATGGCATCTTGCTGTGCTGTCCTATGCTTGCCCCTGAGAGCAAAGAAATTTTTTAATTAAAATAAATCCCAAATAACCCCTTTTATTTACATTTTGTTAGTTTTCAACAGAGTAACCGCCCGCGGACACCATAAAAATCCACAAATAATCTTAGAGATGCGCAGCTATATGGGTGGTCACTATGAATAAGCACGAATAACAGCATACAACTATCGCAAGTTCCAACATTTGGAAATCACATTTTGAATTATTTCGTATTTATGCCTTTTAAAGCAAGTTTCAAGCTTGCATCACTTGAATGAAGAATAGTTTTGTGCATGCAGATTTTCCGGGAATTTTTACATCTGGGGGCGGATTTTTCAACATCGAAAAAACATACAATTGAATTACAAATTGTTTTATGTATGTTGACACATTGTTGTTGTAACATTGTTGAGTTTTCCGGCCATTTTTACACCCTGGTGGTGCAAATTCGAAGAGTCTTATACTACGTTTATACACACAATATTATTTGTGAGTAAGGCCCTTCTAAGTATGCAAACTTTATATTCTTTTATAATCATCAATTTCAACGTAGACAATTGTAGTCAGATATGGCAGCGTCATGCAGAGTTTACACGGAATATTCACCCAAACTGTCCGACCAGTTAAAGGTATAAAACACAATTTAGTGTTTAGCCAAAAAATTATAAAGATTATTCTCGATTATGTTATTTTAAAAGCATAGCATACTTTTGAAGGCCTTACTCACAATAAATTTTGTGCGTATAAACGTAGTATTAGTCAATATTCAGAGAATTTTTAGGAAATTTTGATGAAAATTTGACAAAACTGGACAAATAGGCGAAAAGAAGAAATATCGATGATTTTGACATCGATGGTAATTGATATCTCTAGCTGATTTTAAAAAATTGAAGTTCTTGGATAAATTTTATATTTAATTGCATAAATAAATGTCGGTTCCCTTTAGCTATAGGTTCCCGCTCCGACATTGTCTCTGTAGTCACGACCCTCATAGTTAGAATTCATTACCGATAAATATCCCTCACTGTCATCGCTATTTGTCTCTCAAACAGGCGCCCTTTTTATTCAAAACAAACAAATTAAACATTTTTGATCAAATTCTGTTTAATAAATAACATTTAAAATGTCTGCTAACTCTCTGGAGCAGCAGATGCGTAAATTGGGTGAAAAGGGGCAGAGAAGCAAACTAGAAGAACTGATAGGAAAAACCTCCACTCGGCAGGTAAGCGAAACGACACTTTAACCCTTGTGTGTCATTGGTTTAAGATCAAGGCTGCCTTGAAATCATGAACATGCTACATGAAACATGATAATCTAGTAGTTTTGCTTGATGCAATGTTTAAATTAATATTTTGTTAAATTCGTAGTAGAATCATGATAAAATACTGATCTACTACGTTATGTTTAATGTACATTGCACATGATATCAGCCTAACTTATGTTTTTTAATTTAATAATAATAACAAAACCGTATTTTTTCAATTCCAGTTAATTGACACACTCACAGCCAAGTTATCTCGTAATGATTGCATTAATTTCTGGAACAACTTGCTTCTGGGCTGTGATACCGATAGCCAGGAGTCCCGGGAGAAACGTTTCGCCTGCGTACGATGTTTCCTGGACGGGTTGCGAAACGTGGAGTTGAGCTATAAGCAAACCTTTGATCTGATAGCACGACTCTGTCAGGACTTGGCCAGCTTCTCGCCTGATGAGCTGACCTGGATTATTGAGCATTGTACTGATGGTCTACGTCTGGGCGATGCCAAGTGTGTGGGCTGGAAGGATTTGCTACCGGAAACGCTGAACGTACTGTCGGCCACAACGAGATTTTTAGTAAATGGTGTATCCATGGAAGGACGGGATTATAGAAACACTACCATTCGAAATCTAAGCACCATGCGTTGGCCAGCCACTATACTGACACCCATAGCGGACATGTTTAAGTGAGAAATTACCAGGAAAACAACACAAAATATAAACTACATATTATGCATATCCCACAGAACCATGAATCTGAGCAATGCCGAGATATTGACAGTATTGAATAAATTTGCTGGAGCCTTACAAGAGTTATCGCCGATGGAACTTCCTGCTTTGTGTTTCCAGCTCTTTTCTATGTGCCAAACTGCCTCACAACTGATCATTCCACTGCTGTCTCTGGAGAAATACTTCCATCGAAACTATTACAAGCGTTTGTTCTCGGACATGTGCAGCAATTCCACCGATTTGGATAGTATTGGTGGGTTCAAGTTTCCCTTAATATTTGAGTACTTTTTAATTCCATTTGTAATGTTTTTAATGGTAGATTCCTACTCCGACAAAGAGATGCGTGAGGCTGAGGAGACAATATTGCATCACTTGAACTATTGTACCATGTATAAACTTACCGAACAACATCTGGTTATAATGTTCAGGGTAAGTTCCAAACAGCTGCCTAAAAATCCTTTACGAGATCATACCTTTCTTTTCTCTATTTCTTTACAGAACTTTCTCTATATGCCCGATGTGATCTCTCTCCCCGTTTATGCTTAGTGCAATAATATCCATGACCAACATGAATCGCGATCCAGACTCAGCGCCCGTTTCACGTTCCTATCTTTTGCCCTTTCTTCGTAATGTAATCAAGCATAACGAAGAGGAGCGTCAGTTGGCTGACTTCTCGGTGTGGTGTCGAGATGCTTTGCAGCGTAAACAGGTGGACTTACAGCAGGTTTTCAGAGTGCTTTTGGATCAAAATAATGAGGGGAAAGATGTGATCACACCAGGACTCACCCATTTGGCGTTTGTGTTGCTCAAGTCGCAACAGTCGCCCCAAATGCACACATTGGCCATAACATTTTTAACCAAATTTATAAGGAAACGTTTCCAATTTGGTCAGGGAATGATCAAGCGCATAGCCGACTGGATGATTGTTTATCAGGATCAAAATCAGTTTTCAGGTGGGTTACTTTCTGAAATTATATATGAAATTCTATTTAAAATATTCGAACGCAGAATGTTTAACCATGCTGAGTGTGGCTGACACTTATACGGTTTCCGAATGTGTAAAACCCATTCAAACTGTGATGGAGCACATGCTTTGGGTAAATAATTTCAAGTCGGATCCAGCAGTATTTAAATAAAAATTTATATTTATTTCCTCAGCTACCCGGCGAGCAAGCCATGCGCATGATGAACTTTATACTGCCTCTGCTAAAGATATCCAATCGAGTTCGTGATGCCCTAATTGATGTCCTCTGCAAGGCCATGGGTTCCAGGTGAGGCTTAACTAATAAATTGTGATTTCTTTTCATCAAAATTATTTATGCTTCTCAGTGACATTCAAAAGCGTCGCTTTGCAATTTATGGTTTTTGTATGATCCTTAAGCAGCTGAACAACAGTAACTCGCTACGTCAGACTTCGAATGCCACCAGTTTTTGTACTCAGCACAGTATTTCGGGCTACTCAATGATGACGCAAAACACTTTGGGCAGTCGTAGCAATCCCCAACGTAATTTCGATATGTTGACCTTGGAAATTATTGGCATATTGCGTAATTGTTTGCAGCAACAGCTGGACATAAGAAGAACACTCTATGAGAGTAAGTAGAACTCATGAGAAGATATATTTTTAATTGGTGGGATAAGGATTTGTTCCAGACTAGATTCGAGGAAATAATCAATCTAAATGTGGTGATCAATTTAAATGTGGTGATGGATCTTAATCCGGGAAAAACTGACAATGAAAAAAAAATAGAGGCAAGCTAACTTCGGCTCCCCCGAAGCTTATAAATATATACCCTTGGAGCATGATACATGCCTGCCTGTTTGTTATACGGTAGCTATACAATATATTCAAAACTGAAAAGTATAAAATGCATTTTTCTCACTAAAATTACTTTTCCGGCCTTTGGCAGCTATATGCTGTAGTCATCCGATCCGGATCAAACTTGACGGAATTGTGTGGTAGCATGTATCCAATAATCATTAACAAGTTTAGATGTGACAGCATTAAAAACAAAAATATTTTTCCCATTAAGCCTTTTTTCAGACCTATCTTTTGTATGGCAGCTATACTACCTCAGTAAAATTTATATATGTGCACAATGTTTTTTTGCTATTTCTTTTAATCCAATAACGGTACATTGGTTTTGAGTATACACTTTCTTACTCTTTTTCATCACGACGCTTTGCCAAGTGTTAACTTTTAATTACCTCCTAATCTGTGGTATCGTTATATGAAACAAGAGAGTCATCCAAGGTTTTTCATAGAAAATTGATATATGTTCAAATTGAGTTATTTGTCTTTAAAGGGCAGTAGCGTCCACATAAGTGGCAATTATAGTGAGAAAATATTGAACAGGTGTGTAAGCAATATTATTAACATAACGATCAAGTGTATTTACAGTGACAACCTTTCATTTTAGCAAAAAATGCCTCTTACAAAAGAACTAAGTCCTCAAAAATATTGTCAAAATAGTCGCAAGGGTGTGACTCCCAAGGTAAATGAGAGCACCAATGCTAAAAGAAAGTTGTCAATTCGATTTGGGCCTGGCCGTATCAATTCGCAAATGTATGTAGAGGTGCTAGAAAGTAAGCTTATAACAATCGCGGAAGTGTTCCATGGTGACAATTGGATTTTGCAGCAAGGAAACGCTTCCATATACATTGCCCGGCGATAAAGGCATACTTCAGGCCCCACAATATTCCGATGTTACAGTGGCCGGCATACATTTCGGATCTAAATCCAATTAAGGATCTGTAGGGCATCTTTTCTGCCAGGAAATTCGGCGTTGTAAAGCAGTCTGACACTTTAAAGCAGCCTTAAAAGCAATTTTGAAGGTGTGGGAATATATTTATTTGAGTGTCTTACAAAACTTAGCTAATTCCATTCCCCGGCGGTTGCCGTTACTGCAAACGATAAGGGCACCCCGATTTTATGTTAATGATATTACAAGACTACATTTAGAGATAAGTTTCTATTTATAATAATTAAATACCACACATTTAAAAATTTGCACATATAGCAATTTTCTAAGAATTTAATTATTTTTGTTTATTACTTAATTGTTTTAAATAAAATATGGATATGATTTTTTTAATTTCAATGTCCAATAAATAATGTCACTAATGAAAAAGAATGGGAATGTAAATAACTAAGCAAAATATGTATGTATGCACAATGTGCATATATGTGCATTGCACATATATATTAATTTTACTGAGGTATATAGTTATCCGATTTTGACAAATCTTGGTAAAATTATGTAAAATCATTGTAAACTTATAATTACAAAAGTTGGGAGCGATAACATTAAAAACAAAAAAGTTTTTCTCACTAAAACTTGTTTTTCAACCGATCGTTCCTATGGCAGCTATATGGAATAGTCGTCCGATCCGGCCGGTTCCGACAAATGTGCAGCATATTTATACCTAAAGACTTTGGGCAAAGTTTGCAAAAATTTAAAATTATTCTTTTAACATATCATTCCGATAAGATATTTACATGATATGGATCATGAACACTCATCATACCATCAGCCTGAAGATAAAAATCAACACTGCTTAGATTTATAGCAACAGGAGTTGGTAGAAACTACTTAGTAAGCGTAATTTTGAGAAGCTGGAGAAGCATATCCCTATAACCCCTTAACCCAGAGACGAAATGGTAGCAGAATATCACTTTGACAGGAAGTTCAATGTCTCTAAAAGTAATTAGAGAGAATGGATCTCACTGGAAGAAACATATCAAATAAAACCACACTCAATTTAGTAGTACACATACGGGTCCCTGACGCCCCAAGGAATTGGACTTGGGGTAGCAGGATCAGGAACGAAAAGGTCTGAAGCAATGGAAGAAATTACAAGAAAATTTTAAGCCGAAGTGTGTGCCATCTCCCGTTGGGCAGACTACCATAATAAAGAAATAGCTATCCTTTCAGATGACCGAACAGCGCTCAATGCGCTTAGCAGCAATATGTTTACCTCTAAGCTAGTCCTAGAGATAAAGAACAAATTGGACCAACTAGGCAGCAGAAACAACCTGACCCTACGTTGGTTGTCGAGACATAACAATATCCCCAGAAACGAATTGGCCGACGAATTGGCCGACGAATTGGCTCGCTATGGAGCTGCCACCGCAATAGTAGGTCTAGAACGCTACTGCAGTATAGGCCAACACACCTTAAAAAGTCTCCTTGAAAAGAAAGAGAATACGATTAGAACTACCTTCTGTGTAAGCTTAAGCATTTATAGTGAACCATAAACTCAAAAGATTACAAAATTAATCCAAAGAATGCCCTAAGGTTTTTGACAGTCACGTGTGCAAGTTGGAAATAACAAACACCCAACTATCATCCCCCCTCACGAATTTTTGTAAGTTGGAAATAACGTCCAAATAAAACTCCCCATCGAGTCTTAGTCGTTATTAGTATTTGTATTTTGTTAGTTTTTCTTTGTTAGCTAGCATAGGTTTAAACGTTGAATGAGTGAAGCCTTTTTGTCTAAAAATAAAAATAAAATAAAAAAATAAATAATTGAGATATTGTAAAGAGAAGGAGAAGTCCTCTAAACATATACTCTCACACTGCGATGCCCCAGCGAGGCGCAGACTTAGCAGATTTGGGAAACACATTCTACACCCAAGCAATATCAGTAACATAATAAGTGCGATGTGGCATTAAGATACGTTATTCAAAATTAGAATCGACCCAAGAAAACTAAATTTCTGAGTGAAAATTTGTCGACGCAGCAAGCAAACCGCATATCGCAAGCAAACGGTTGTGATGGCCATTCAAGAAGAAAAAGAGCGTTTCGCTATGCCTCAATGATTTATGATTGCACATGATTGTTGCCGCGTGTCTTAAGATGCTACTTATACGAACTTATATTTCTTCTTAAACGGCTATACAACCGTTTGACGGTCTCGGCCGCTGCTACTAATGCTTTGCTACAAATGTTTAGTGTAGTGTAGCAACAAAAAAGGCTATATCTTCTAAATTGTTTGGAATTAAAAACAAAAAAAATATTTTGGGCAATATTCTCAAATATCCAAGCAATAAATAAATGCACATGGAGAATTCCCCTTGAAACCCTTCCGGTTTTTAGGAAGTTTGCAGCCCGGATCTAACTTATCAAAATATTTGAAAAATTTTTAAATGTAAAATTTGCCATAAAACTACAAAGGGCTAAGGCAAGCTTTTACTAATTTTGATCTTCAATTTGTGTGAACATTACTTCTTTCAGATCTACAGCGAGCTGTGGAGCTAAATGCCAAATTAGTGCCTCATGTATTGCAGGTCATCGATTGGCATTTTCGTAGTTTTTTTGATACTCCTCCTGCCGAGGAGGTTGCCGATGATTTGGATACAGTATTTCGCATACGCTATGATCTGATGGTTAGCTCTATGGATGAGTTGCATATGGAAATACAATTAAAAGATAATCTGGGGCAGTTAATACAATTTGTGGCCCAATGTTTGGCAATTTTCGAACGAGCCCCCTCGGGCTATGATGCACGTGAGATGCAGCGTCTGTTGACGCTTTGTGTGGAGCGTATGGTGGCTAATCGTTTGCCCCTAGACGACACTGTAAGTAAAATGGGAAAACCAATGAGCGATGCTTGGCTAATCTCTCCCTTTTGATAGTCTCTTCCAGCTACACATTTGAAATGCGCTTTGGTGCAGCAACAACTTAATCTCATCGAGGGCATAATTTCTTACTTGCTGCTCAGCTCTAAGCCAAATAATGAAGCCATCTGCCATATCCTTCCGCTATTTAAGCAGCATTACAAATTGAAAGAGAATCTTCAAACCCTGGCTGGGGCCTCAAAGAAATCTCACAAGCGAGCTCAGAAGCAAGTACTTAACAATGAGAGCAACAATTCCACAGTCTGCAATTTAACCGTGAATGGCGTCCAAGTGAAGAGCATGTGCAGTAGCCAGGCGGAGAATATATGGGATTTGGCCATACTGGATCGACTGTTGCATTTGCTACACGAGTGGGTGTTGATCTGAACTAGAACCAAGTGACCATAGCTAAGCTTCTCCTTACCTCTTGCAGTGACATTGTTCCCTTTGCCGCCGCTCAAAAAACCACACAGTTACGTTCCCATGAGCCTTTAGTGCGTTACGTACTCGAAATAAGTGCACAAAAGGTGGAGCACATACGCCTAGAGCCGGACTACAAGCAATTGTCCTACAGCAAACGAACTCTGAAACAACTAATAGATATAACCAAGATTATCTATGAGCGTTGTATACGACGTTTGGCGGAATTGTGGAGAGACTTTGATATGCAAACAGCTGCTCTGGCGGCTAAATGTTTTCTGGAGTGCCTGCGTACTGCTCAGGTCACTTATGACAAGCGATTCAAGGAGTTTGTCAAAGGTTTTGGTAAGTTTATCAAACTTCAATACGTAAAACAAATTCACACCATTCTCTGCAGATATGGCCTCCCTTAGCAAGAGCAAAGAGGTCATCTATATAGTACAAGATGTCCTAGACGAGTATATGACAGAAGATGCCAGTGATGGGGACAACACCCTGAGCAAAGACTCTCATGGCGCCAAAATGCCAATTTATCTGCTGGAATCCCTACAGATTCTCTATGATCACATTGACTATGGCGATCGAGCTGCCACCGAGTCTTATACATGGCTTTTAAGCTTTTGTCGTCGCTATGAACTGCCCAGTTCGGAATTTGGTCTGGTACATAGTTTGCTATTCCGACAACGCCAAAAGACGCATTCAGGTGCATTCTTTGATGGTGTGGTTCGACAATTGGCACTGGTATTGGGTGCTCTAAACGATGACAATGATGATGATTCCAGTAAGAATAATTCAGAAATGACACTCAAAAGCATAAGCACTATCAGCGCCGAGAGCTGTCTGCAGTATTTGTATGGCACGGTACAAAAGCAACTGGAAGATGTGGATTATTTTGTGATGAAGGCCAACAATTTAAATTACAAATGTCAATTGGTATCCGAATCGGATCAGATCTATTGGCGTGGCAATCTGGATGCCTTGGATCGTTCCATTTGCACTCAGATTATACACATTTCGCGCACTTTATTGGCTTTGACTAATGTCTGCATACCTATGGGTGCGTGTATGGATGGACTTTTAAAATTGTTGATTCAACATTATACCTGCCTAAAGAATCTGGCCAGGCACTATCTTTCCTGGTGTACAGGCGATGCCAGCATAAGCAACATTAAAAGCACCAAGTAAGTCAATAGAACTAAAGTCTAGGCTATAAGTTACTACTTACTTACCTTCCATTGACAAAATAATAGGCAAATCAGCAGATAATTCCGATTTGTAGTTTTTAATTCCCTATTGGTATACTTTGACAATCATGATTGCTGAAAAACAAGCGAAAATTTCTAATCAGTGATCAGCAAATTGTTAATCCGTAATCGCTAATGGGCCCATTGACATATTATAAGGCATGATAGACATGATAGTCTAGAAGTCCAGCTTTTTGTTATGTTTTAAAGGGCATAGCAGAATAAGCATACAAAAACTGCCCTCACTCCGATCAGCACCAAAATTAAATATGTGATTACTAGACAGCGGATTTTGCATATTTTAAATCAGATTTTAATCCTAGTAGGCAGTAAATTACTATAGGGGAGAAAAATTATAAACAAATCTTTTGTCATTTTGGGTACTTTATTTTGACCTACTAAGATTAAAATCTGTTTGAAAATATGCAAAATCTGCTGTCTAGTGATTACCATCAACGAGAAACTCACTCTCCCAAATTTTTAGTCTCCTAGTGATGGAAATCACAAATTTAATTTTGGTGTTGATCGGAGTGGGTGCAGTTTTTCTAGGCTTATTCTGCTATGCTCTTTGAATAGCTTGTCAAAATCATCATCATGTCATTTATGGGGACATGCAGGCCTGCTAGATAACACTAGTTTACAAAATAATAAAAATTTTGCGATCCCGAACATTTGGTAGCGATTCCTCGTGTAAGTCCTTCCGCTGAGTCCAAAAATCCAATCCGCAAATTTTTTAATTGGGTCGTTTTCGAGAAATCGCGGAAAAGCAAGTTTTTTATACTCTGTACCGAAGGTACATTGAGTATATTAAGTTTGTGCAAAAGTATGTAACAGGGAGAAGGAATCATTTCCGACTATATAAAGTATATATATTCTTGATCAGCATCAACAGCCGAGCCGATATAGCCATGTCCGTCTGTCCGTCCGTCCGTCTGTCTTTCCGTCTGTTCGTCCGTCCGTATGAACAAACAGATCTCGGATATGGTAAGAGAAAGAGGTTTGACTTGTATGGGACAAATATTTCTTATAGCTGCAGGCAGATCAATTCCGTAATTCGGAAAAAACGTTATATCTCCTACAGTTTTGAAGATAGACGTTTCGTACATTCTAGAGATAGATAGTAATTAGCAAAATGATAAAGATCGGATCAACGGTTCTCAAGTTACGAGCAAAAAAGTACATCGCCCTCGTCCCACCCCCTCCCACCCATTCACAACTAACACCACCCAATCTTAGAGAGAGAGAGAGTGAGATTGAGAGAAAAAGAGAGAGAGACATTGAGCGTGTTCAGCAGCATAAATCGATTACAAAAAATCGACTGTTTTTGTTAGATTGTGCTGGTGAACGAGCATGTTGCGCAATCATGTTTGCTGTTTTTCTTGATTGTGTTAGATGCTAATCTAACAAAGAAATAGTTTGTTAGAATCAAGGCTGCAAACCGGTCCTGAACCGAACCCCTTAGAACCGGTTCGGTTCGGGTTTTTGGGGTCCGACGAACCGGACCATGAACCGAACCTCTAATATTTTTGACTCCTCGAACCTGAACCCGAACCGGACCACTTTTTCAAAAAATTAGGTTCGATTCAACAAATTAAGTAGTATTTTCAAAGACACACACAATATAGAAATATAGGAATTCCTTGTAATCTGACTTGTATCATTCAAAAGTTCTCCAATCCTACGACATTTCTCTAGGTGAAATTTATACTATCTGATTTGATAAGGGAGCGAATATAGTCCGAGCAGGACAACTTTAAATGACAAAGCAGCACATTACAAACATGTAGAAGCTCCAAAAGAAATTCTTTATGAGAGTTTTAAAAATTCACCAAAATGAATCAACTTCGATTGCGAAGAAATTAAGTTTTCAAAAGCAATAGAAAGCAATAATCAAATATTAAATATGAATTCTGTAAATGATGTTATAGATTTCTGGTGGTCCAAGTTCACCCAACTCCAATCGCGGATTCAGTTCATCTATCTAGTTCACACATTACTTTTGTACATCTCTAATTCACACACACACACACTCATCTCATTGCCAATGTGTCACACTTATTCTTAGCAGCACGCCCACCGTCAATAAACCGAACTAAAGCGTAATCTGTGTATTAAACTGAATATGTAAATAGTTAACGTGGTTTAAATAGACCACAGATTCCTTGGACTATGGTCCAACACATCGACAAATGTTTTGAAGTTATGGAAAGGTTAAAAAAACAAGGACTTAAAAAATATTGCGTGCTGTTTCAGAAACTCCGGTATCAGTTTAAAGGGCCTTTTCAACACTTTCCAATCTAAGAGCTAGTATAGATGAACAGCTCGTAGCAGATATAACGCTTATTAGCTCAAACTAAGCGGTTTTCAAAAGTTAAAAATGTCAGCTGATGCATTTGATAATTTAAAATTGCATTATTGACATGAAGAATATTATTTAAAATAATACGTGTTTATAAATCGAAACTATTCTTCTATATTCAAGCGAACCGAGGTTCGAACCAAAACCTAGGGTTTAGGGGTTCCGTGAACCGGTCCGCGAACCGAACCTGAGACTTTACAATGGGTTCGAACCCCTGGACCGAACCTTCTGCAAAATTTTAGAGGTTTACAGCCTTGGTTAGAATTGCTTGATTATGATTTGTTATCGATAGCACACAGCTGTCAGAAGTAAACAAACAAGCAATTTTGAGAAGGCAAATGCAAAATGAATGAGAAAACCTCTTTGTTTTTAATAAATGAGTTGGCAGAGGACGTGGTTTCGCTAGTAGCTCACGGAAATTCGAGCAAGGCTCTATAGGCAGTACTGGTTGTTGCGGAGGAGGAGGAAAGCTTGAAAAGCTGCCACTCCAAAAAGAAGATTCCCTGCGTACACGTAGTAACTACCACATCTGGGTACATGGACACCTCAACATAGTTTGTCAAGGCACCACCATTCAGCTCATCCCAAAAAAAGCTTGACATTGACGCCCATATACTCTGACAAGACAGTCACAAAGAATGAAACCCGGCGCCTGGTTACGGAAGAATGGTTCCGGCTTGCGCTGTAGCTAGGGTCACGTGGTCCTCGTTTAACCTGAAATCGAAAACATCTTACTTGTGGTCTTGGCCCCAAAGGGTCACTGCCTTATTGGCAGGCATGCTGCACGCTTGGGCATCGCTCAAGTTCTTTAGAAGAACAGGTGGAGACATAACTAATAATTTAATAATTTTTTGCCATTGCCCAGCACTAAGTAGAAGGAACTCAAAACTTTTGGTTACACCACTGGTTGGGAAGTACAAAAATATAGAATGGACAAATTTAATTATTATTTTAAGATGTTCCGTGCATCGTTAAGGACTCATAGCTAGATATGGGCTCGCGACGGGATTTCAGCGGGACCCGAGAGAAGTAGGGGATCAGGCGCGACGATATTGAATTGAAATTTGTTGGTCGGGATCGGGACAGAAGGGGAACGAATTGTCTTTATTCGCCCATCTCTACTCTTCGCCCATTGCCACTTTGTTAAAATTGGCATTTTAGACCCTTCTTTGTGTGGTCAGGAGTCCTTTTTAATGGACCCGCCGGGGCTGGGCTTACAACAAACATTAAACGGCTAACAAAGTCTTAAGTCAAGGGGAATTCTAGGAGCAGTTGGTCATAAATATTTAGTATTCAGTTTTTAATTATATTAAGCTGTTTGTTGTCAAAAATTCAAACCTTCCGCCAAAAAAAATATATCGATAACTTTGTTGCCTAAAAATTCTAACAAGTTCGTTTACCAGCAGACTAACACTTTATATTTTTGATTGATGATTTTTGTTAGATGATTGATGTATGCTGCTGAACACGCCCATTGAGATGAGCGCAGCACCAGCATTGCATTCAGCTTCTACTCCAGGTACAGAGTATGTTATAGTCGGGCTTGACCGACTTTCTCACTTGTTTATTTGTAAAAAAAGTACCTTTAGAAAAATGCGTATATCTTTGGTACCGGTTCTTTCAGTATGAACAGGTAATGCTTACTTGGAAGGTAATTGAACGCCCTATCATTCGTTGATACACCACTTCTTAATCCGGTGCTGGACTTCAGCGTTATAAAGGCTTTTATGGGCAACTTTGCATTAAATTTATCACTTTTTTAAAAAAAGCTAGATTTTAAGTGCGATTTTCACAACGAAAAAAATTGTGTAAAATTTATATTATTGGTGGTCATTAAAGATTTATCTATTAAAAATAAAACGCCTCATATTTCATTAAAATCCATCTAAAAGTGTAGAAGTTATTGGCATTTTAGTAAAAAATGGAAGGTTTCAACTTCAAGCAAATTGACTTAGTTTGACTGTTTTATGTTCATCGTAGGTGGCATTGTATCCATTCAAATTATTCTATTTAAGGGCTACTATGAACACCTAGATCTCAGAGATGGTAAGAGATGGAGGTTTGACATGTATGAAACAAATGCTTCTTATACTTGCAGGCAGATCAAGTTTATTTCAAATTTTGGCCACGCCCCCTCCCGACCCCGCAATTCGGAAAAAACGTTATATCTCCTACAGTTTTAAAGATAGACGATTCGTACCTCCTAGAGATAGTTAGTAATTAGCAAAATGAATCGATTTGCCAAAGAAATGATAAGATCGGATGAACGGTTGTCAAGTTATGAGCAAAGAAGTGATCCAAGCCTGGTCACCGTAACGAACGCAGGAACACTGTTAAACATGTTTTTCCATGAGTAAGGGGTATATCGAAGTCGCTTAGAGCCGACTTTAGCTTACGCTCTCGTTTTTTTATATTTTGGTTTATTTTGCTTGATAACAGTAAAATTCCGATGTAGCTTTCGAAATGTTGTATATTCCCAAGCGGTTTCGTTCACAAAGCAGTTCCCCATATATCTTCGTTAGCCCGACGTTTGCCCAAGAAAGCAGCAAGGGGTTAAAAATTAAAATTCATCAACAGAATCTAGTATGAGTGAGGCGGAACTCAATAATACTCCAATCATCATTAAACAGTTTGCTCTTAGCGATTAAATAAAGGAACTAGATTTATTCATAGAAAAGTTCAAAATATTGGCATCACGTTTGCGGGAAAGACATATGTTGACATCTGATGTACAGAGATCGACACCAGCAATTTTCAAAGTACCAAACAAAAAATGGAGGTTTCTGCTCTAAGAATATTGAGAGCTGTTTGATACTAACGACATTAAAATTCATTTCTTTTTACTTTAACTTTTTCCCGGATTATCTTGCCGATAAGAGTGATAAGATAAATTTTTTTATTCAAAAGAAAGATATTATCAAAAAGTAGAGGAAAGTTATCTTCGGCCGGTGGTGAAGCTCATATAATTTATTTAAATGTCGTTAACATTGTTAGCGGAGTCGTGAATATGTAATGCCCGCAAGCTTTATTCAATTTATTCGAATAATTTTAGGATTTCAATTTGACGTTTTGCAGTCATTTTTTAACCATAGTCAATCACACAAAAACTTAAACAACTTCAAAATAAACTTGTAAGGTCGTAAAACAAGTTATAAATATAATGCAAAGTTGCCTATGAAAGCCTTTATAACGCTGAAGTCAAGCACCATACTAAGAAGTGGTTTATAATGGTTTTATGGTTCTGTTTGTTGTATTTGGTTGTACAAATCATTATAAAAAATACAAAATTAAAAATTTGTTCAAAAAGTTCTCGGGATCCAAAGTAAGCTCTTCCAAAAAAAGATGTGTCGAGGGTACCCACGTTTCCGGAGTTACAATTATCAGAAAGCAACACGGAAGATTTGCAGATTTTTTTTGCAGTCCAGTGAAGAAAAAAAATGGTTTCTCAAAGATTGAGGTAGGGACGATAGTCTCGTTCTGCGTCCACAAAGCCCTACAACGTGGGCACCATTTTGAAAAACCTGTTTTCGAGATAAATGCGTTTAAAGTTTCAAGTAATTTGAAAATTGAAAAAAAAATTTTCTAGACCAGAAAGGCCCTCTTCTCTTGCAAAAGTATGTAACAGGGATAAGGAATCGTTACTGACCCTATAAAGCATATATAATATATTAGGACGGGTCAATTTTTTTATGCGATAAGCGTATAGCAGATTCGGAATCTGCGATAAATTCTAAGAAAATTTCACGAAGAAACCTCATGTCTAAAATAAATTCCTAGCCCGCGCTGCGAAGCGGTATATTTTTATGCTATAATCTGCTATACGCTTACCACGTTTTTTTACTCTCCATACAAAATTAACCCGCCCTATTATATATACTTGATCACCATCAACGGCCTAGTCGATATAGCCATGTCCGTCTGTCCGTCCATGTGAACGGAAAAGAGATCTCAGAAATGGTAAGAGATAGAGTTTTGACATGTATGGGACATAAACTTCTTATATTTGCAGGCAGATCAAGATTATTTTAAATTTTTGCCACATATCTCTTAGAGTTTTGTTGATAGATGATTTGTACCTTCTAGAGATAGTAATTAGCATTATGATCGCTTTGTTGAAGAAATGATGATAAAGATCGGATGAGCGGTTCTTAAGTTATGAACAAGAAAGACTAATGAAACACACTTCGAATTTGAACTCTCATTTACTACGTTTATACGCACGTCTTATTTGCAAATAACAATTTTGTGATTAACAAATTTTTGCGTATAAACGCTGAGTTAACTTTTAATTTGCAAATAGCTAAGTCACGAAAACAATTACTGATTAGTAGACTATATGGTAGTCCTGCAATGTTGTTATTGACATTATATCGACTGCTGGCGAAGAAGATAGGTAAAATGTTCAAAATAAAAACTGAAAACAAGCGTTGCAATTGGTCCACGGTGGATGGCAGCATGATTTTCATATCAATGCTACCAGTTACTCAGTTCTGCCAACCAGGCAACACTGATTTTCATTTCAATGTTACCAGATACTCACGTACAGTATTGGGCGTATAAACGGTGAGTTAGCTATTTACAAATATTTCTATTTGCAAATAGCTGGCGTATAAACGTAGTAATTGACAAGTTTTAGAATGTTCCGTAATTTATTTAAAAAGCCAATATTTAAATCACATTAATGTAAAAATTCGTTTTAAAATACACTAAATAAATTAAAACTAGACAACTGAAACAAAAAAAAAAATCTGGCAACCTTTCAGTGTATGTCAACGCATCCTTACTTTTCAGGCTCTTAAACTTTCTCTTGTTCGTATTTCGGAAACGAGGAACAGCCTTCAATCTCAGTTACGCACAATTTGATCGAATTGTTATTTTCGTTTAATTGAAATATAAATGGAAAATATTACATTTTTATAAATAATAAAAAATAATATAATAATTTTAATAACTAACAAAGTAATTGCGATGAACCCCTTTATCATTAAGTAAACTTTTCTTCTAACAATTGCTTAAATTGATTTCTCTTTCCACACAGATTCGAGCTATTGTTGCGAGAAGTGGGAAAACAGCTGCCGGCTAACTTCTATGAGCTAATAACCTATGTGGAGGCCAACACTCTGGATGAGGAAGCACAACAGCAGGCCAAAAAACGCAAGGTGCAGGCAGAACGTGCCAAGGTGCTGCGAGAGACACGTCTTATACCGAAAGTTATAATGGTCATTGAGGATTTCAATAAGCACATTATATTGTTGTCCAAAAAGACCAAGACTTTTAATCGTTTAACCGATTATTTACATTTGGGCACCATGAGAGATTTCGATATAAAATCAACAGATCTTAAGGCGGCTATAGAACGCAGTTTATCGGAGAGCTATGAGGCTGAGATTGAGGTGGACGAAAGCAATTTGGAAGCAGCTGAAGAGGAAGATACAGAAGTTGACGAGGAGGAGGAGCAGCCGGAGCCGCCACCGAAAAAGACAAGTCGTAGACGAGTGATGAGCAGTGAGCCAGAGGAATCACAGCCCAAGCGTAAACGTGTTGCTAAGGAAAAGAAACCCCAGACCAAGAAACCCCTGAGGAAGGATAAAGAAGTGGCAGAATTAGAGAATGTAGAGCCTACGCTTAAACGCGGTCGTAGGGAGAAAAAGCAACCGCAAAAGAAGCCTCAGAGCAAGGAGCAAGAGCAGCAGCTTAGCAGTGCCGAAGAGGAGTTGGTAGTAGAGCTTGAAGAGGAGCCTCCAGTCACCAGCATACGCAGAAGGCAAGGACGCAGCAGTGCCACCGAAAAGGCCCTTCCCTTGCCCAGGCTAGGCTTACAGCGCTCGAACAAAAAGTAAAAGCTATCTTCAATATTCATGTACATTATCATCTGATAAGTCTAATAAAACAAAGTCTGGTAAGGTTTCGTGTGTTCCGCCATTCATCCTCACCAAAATCCATTTAAGTTTTCAACTTGTGTTTTTATGTACTTTTTTTTGATGTGCGGCACGCAATAGAGCAGCATCTCGACCCATCATTTTATTGCACTTGAAAACTTAATTAGGCCAAAATGGCGGTGTGAACGCCTATTTGTTGGATACGCCGGTGCCAGCTGTGCGAGATTTTTATTACATGCATCAAATGTAATTTGTTACAAATTTGATGTGTTTCTATCTTCTTCAAATTGGCATAAATAAAAGAAAAGTTTCGGGCGGTCAGCGAATGAGCCAAGAGTCCATCATTTAAATGCGTGTCAGGTTTTTATGACCAGGTAACTTTTGAGTTTAGATTGGAGCATGATTCTGGGGTGGTTGAGGTTTTGGTATGAGCTCTTATGAGCCAAGTTACCCCCTGCTCTGCTGCATTGGGTGTCAAGGGTCAGTTTGCTTCACTGCAGCGGGGGGGGGGGGTTGATTTTGCGGTGGTCGCTCCTGCAATAATTGTCCTACTTCAATTAAGCGGAAATTTGTAAAAAAAATGCATCAGACTTTGACTTGCTTTTGATTGCTTTCATTTTTATGAATAGATGCATTTCATTGTCACAAAATGAATAGCCCAAAGGGAGTGCAGTCATCAGCCTCATCATTAATTAATAGTAAATCTTAACAATGTTAATCTTTTTTTCCACCTTTCGGATTTGCTTTTAATGTTTGCTTGTTAAACGTTAAATGTACTGTCGCATAGAGTTCATAGCTCTATGAGTAATATAAAATTGCTTAAAAGCGAAAATTATTCTGTCTGGGAGTTTTAAATTAGGAATTAAAGTTTATTGTGGCTTGTTCGTAGCTTATTAAATGATCTAAAGTTACAAATTCGATAAGTTTAACAAAACAGTGGGAAAATCGATCATTGATTGATGATACATTTCAGGTTGTGTTGATTGCATTAAATTGTTATCAACCATTGACCTTGAGCCAGCGCTGTAAAAAGCACAAAAACTTTGTCTAAAACCATTAATGTTTGTAATAAAAACCTAAACGGTTTTCCTATTAAAAACAAACAAACCGAAATACCTTGTGTATTTCTCGTCATTGGCGCCAGAACTATCACTGAACGAAGTTCAGATTCTGGCAACAGCCAAAGATATAAACGCAGTTTTAGCTAACAACAAAAACATTGGCCACTCCTTCATAAAAAACATGGTATACTTTCAGGCTGACTACTTCCTATCAGAAAAGTCGGGGCTTGGACTTACAAAAATGTCAAATTCTCAAGTCTTTATTCGGCCTATGGTCCTGTAAATAGCAATGAATACCATGGTTGGAGTGTGAATAAGCATAGAAGTCTGCTGATGAGGATTTGGGGACAAATCCGAAACAGTCTGTCCAGACATACCAATTGCTATTCCGATGTAATGCTGTTAGCTATCTCTGTTAAATTGTGTTGATTGCATTAAATTGTTATCAACCATTGACCTTGAGCCAGCGCTGTAAAAAGCACAAAAACTTTGACTAAAATCAATGCAGGTCACTAAAACCCTTATATGTAAGAATTTCTTTATTCTTTATCAAGGCTTCTGAAGTTTCGATCCGTAGGTTCCGCAAGACGTTCGGAAGCGAACTTCTTCTCAGAACATTTTTGCATCGTTGAACCTGATCGTAACTTCATTATCCAGCACAAAATATTAAAAAACTGTCAAGTCATTTTTTGAACAGAACTTCATTTCCAAACGAAGCGGTTCCAGTTCTATGATATTCATAATTTCAACAAGGTGTTGTAAAATCGGATAATTATATGTACACTATAAGCATGAACAATAGTCTTAGGGCCGATTTCTGTTCTCCCAGATAGCTGCTATGTGTCAGATTTATTTTATTATTATTTATTTATTTTATGTGACAAATAGCTCCATGTAGAAGATGTGAAATAGGTCCTTAGTGAGAAAAAAAAAATAAAATAAATAAATATTTTAAAACTGGGTTTGTTTGAATGAAGTTAGACCGCGCGCCTTTATTTCATTTTGTAATGGCGGTTTTTTAATACACTAACTATGCAGTGCTGTCGACATTACCATTAAAATAACTTCGTAATAAAAAATTTAATTACATTTACAACTACTTTCATGTAATGGAATGGCAAATTACTTCCATTACTTTTTATTATTAATTACATTTTTTAATCATAGTAGCTGTAATTTTTATACTCTGTATTAGAGTATCTGTCACGTCACGAACGACTCACGAAATAAAAATCTAGTTACGCACGATTCACGTACATTTAAGGAGAATACTCACGAACGATAAAAATGAATCTCCTTAAAGATTGATTAAAAAATTTATAAATTGAACAAGGTGCTTTTTATCCCAGCATTTTAAAAATAAAATGTTAAGTATATCATTCATTCATTGTTTTTGAAACAGTTTCATATTTTTACTTAAAACCAGGGACCGAAATTAATAGTTATTTTATAATAAAAATGTCGAAATAACTGTGGGTTTCACAAAATGTTTATTTATTCGGGAATAATAGGAATATTTCTTAATGGTAATTACAGATAATCACTTAAAACTAAAACATAGATGGCTTCACTTTAAACTTCACTTCAACTTCGACTACTTCTGCTCTCAACGACGACTCGATATTCTCTGCCTCCCTCTGTGTAACACACGATCTTCCTTCTCTCACAAGCTTGCTTTATTGTGACCAACTCACACAATGCCCAAAATGCTTACATGCCTGTCTGACACTACCCCATTCCCACAATCGGCCGTCCTGAAAATTTATTCGTCCCGAATAAACTCCACTCCTTCATAAATTCGGCTGACGTGGTTGTCACCTTAGGACCTTCTTGGTTGCCAACTTTCTCAACAGCATACCGACCATGTTTCATCTTTCCCGTTATCTTATATGGACCGAAAAATTTAGGTCGCAGTTTCATACCGGAACCATACTGGTTTCTTTTTATGGCTACAAGGTCGCCTACTTCATATTCTTTCTCAGCCTTTCTTTTCCCATCAAAACTTTTTTTGTTTTCCTTCTGAATTGCCCCTATGTTTTCTTGAGCCTTCTGTCTTATATCCTCTCTTTCATTGTTCAACTCTTCGATCTGTATATCTTTCAACAAACTTCGTAAATCATCTTCTTTTGTCCTCATATTTAGGCCCGTTAATACTTGAAATGGAGCAAACTTTGTGCTTCTTGGTGGTGAATTGTTTATAATTTGTTGAACCCGATCTACATACAAATACCAACTTGATGGCTTGCTCTCGCTCATTTTCGCAATCATTGGGATGACAATCTTATGAATTCTTTCGACTTGACCATTTCCCCTGGGCATGCCTGTTGTTATATACATTAATTAAATTCCTTCACGCTCACAGTAATCTTTGAAGAGATTGGATGTGAAAGCAGTGCCTCTATCAGTGACAATACGCCTAGGATTTCCAAAAACGGACGCTTGCTTCTCGAGTCTGTCCACAACTTCCTCAGAGCCTGTTGACTTGGTTGGATACAACCATAAAAACTTAGAAAACCCGTCAACTATGGCCAAAATATGGTTGTACTTCTTCTTTGTATCGGTCAGAGGGCCCACATGGTCTATATGATAGGTTCCGAGTGGTTCCTGTGCTTTGTCGATTGGAGTCAAAAACCCTTCCTTTTTCCCACGTTTGGAATCGGTAATAATACACTCAACGCAGGATTTTACAACTTTCTCTACCTTCGCTTGAACGTTTTCTATAAATTATGTTTTTTCCAAAAGATCCCTTGTCTTTTTTGTCCCGAAATGCCCTTCACGATGTGCTATGGCATTTATTACAAAATCTCATTTTTTACAAAGTAGTCTTCATAGTTGTCTGCGCTCAGTAATATAGTTTTTACTGCCTTAATCCAGTTATCGCTATTTTGTGCCTCTCTTAATCTGTATCTTGTGGCTTCCTCAATTAAGCAACAAGACAAACGGCTTAGTGCATCTACGTGCCTCAATTTACTTCCAGATCTGTGCTCTATCGAAAACCTGTATTCTTGCAAAAGCATTGCCCATCTAGCGACTCTTGCAGTAACTTCGTCCTTTTTGATCGTCATCGCAAACGCGTTGCAGTCTGTCACTATTTTGAAGTTGATGCCCAAAAGAAAGACTCGCCACTTCCTAACTGCGTTGACAATTGCCAGCACCTCCAGCTCATACGAGCTGTACTTCTCTTCGCATGGACTAGTTTTCCTGCTCATAAATTCTACAGGGTGAAAAAGTCTATCTTCTGAATCTTGCTGCATGAGCACTCCACCAAATCCGTGCTTACTTGCATCTGTGTGGACTTCAGTAGTTGCTGTTGGATCGTACAACTTTAGTACTGGCGCACTAACCAACAGATGCTTTAAGAATTCAAAAGCAATAATTCCTTTTTCGTTTAGTTTAATGCTCTTATTGTCACCGGAATTTTCTTTGCGAAGTAAATCTGTCAATGGTTTCGCTTCAACAGCGTAACCCTTAATGAATCGGCGTAAATACGACGTCAAACCCAAAAATCTTTCCAATGCATTTTGACTCTTTGGGACCGGAAAATTTACGACAGCACTGATTTTGTCTTGAGTGGGCGCAATAGTGTTATTCTCGATAACATATCCCAAGAATATAATCTTCTTTTGCAAAAACTGTCCCTTTTCCCATTTAATGCGTAAACATGCTCTAGCTGCTAGCTCGAGAAACTCATTAAGTACGGCAAGATTCTCTTCTTCGTCTTGTGTTGGGATTACAATGTCGTCCATGTATACAACAATCTTTTTAGCAACAATCAAATCTCTTAATACCGCTCTTATGTACCGGCAGAAAACAGCAGGAGAGTTTGTTATGCCAAATGGTACATGTGTGAACTCAAACTGGCCGTGATGAGTAAGGAAGGCTGTATATTTCCTAGAACCTTCTTCAACTGGAACGTGGAAAAATCCATTCATGAGATCTAGTGTTGTGAAGACTTTAGATCCCTGCAATTGTTCCAACACTTCGTCTATTAGAGCCATAGGAAAATTATCTTTCTTTATCTTTAGGTTAATCTTCCTAAAGTCACAGCAAAATCTTTTTGAATCATCCTTTTTTTCAACTAGAACTACCGGGGCAGCAAATTCCGATGTACTTGGAACTACAATTCCCTGTTCTAGCCATTCTTGAACTTGATTTTCTATTATGCACTTATTGGCATAAGAAGTTCTCCGCGGGTGTTGAAACACTGGAGTATCATCTTCTAGCAAAATTTTCATCTTTAAAGCCGGGTATCCAGCACCGCGGAAACTAAAAATTCCTGTCAAACTTCATATAAAACGAGAGCGCAAGTTAAAGTCGGCTCTAACCGACTTCGATATACCCGTTACTCATGAAAAAAACATGTTTAACAGTGTTCCTGCGTTCCTTCATCTGAAAAGTATGCAACACTTTTTTAACTCGGCTATTTTTCACAATTTTGCTCATAGCTTGAGAATCGCTCATCCGATCATTATTATTTCTTTGGCAAATTTATTTGTTTTGCTAATTACTAACTATCTCTAGAAGGTACGAATCGTCTATCTTTAAAACTGTAGGAGATATAGCGTTTTTTTCGAATTGCGGGGGCGGTAGGGGGCGTGGCCAAAATTTGAAATAAACTTGATCTGCCTGCAAGTATAAGAAGCATTTGTCCCATACATGTCAAACCTCTATCTCTTACCATCTCTGAGATCTAGGTGTTCATACAGACGGACGGACGGACGGACGGACGGACGGACGGACAGACGGACATGTCTATATCGACTCGGTTGTTGATGCTGATCAAGAATATATATACTTTATATGGTCGGAAATGATTCCTTCTGCCTGTTACATACATTTGCACGACTTTAGTATACCCTTTTTACTCTACGAGTAACGGGTATAAAAAACTGTGGCAGGAATTTTTAGTTTGCGTTTTCCTTGCTTGTGTATCCAGCAACATGAACGTTATCCACAATTTGTTATCGATAGTTGGCATATCGATAGCGTGTGTGGATGGAGAGAACAGCTGACACACAGCGCAGGAAAATATTGTCAACAATTATTTTGGATGCCACGAGCGAAAAGTTTGGGAAAAATTCTTTATTTTTTTTTGTTATGAGCTGTCATATGGCTGAAGGACCATTTGCTTGCAAAGATTGGTAGAATATGGTGCCAAGGGCACACTTATGCCAAATTGATGAAACCGCCAGAGGGATGCTTTCCATAGACACAAAGGTCGGAGAGATGTTGTCCATATAGATGCCTTCTTAATCTGTGTGTCGCCAGATCATAGGCAAAGTTATTAGAGTGGTGCACCAATGGTCATGATAGCTGCTGGTGTGCGTATCTATTTAAGCGCATAATGTATCTATTTAAGCGCATAATGGCAAGGCGTCTACACCGCGGTATATATGTATGTTGTTGTACGCCTTACATACCAGGGGCCCCACATATGTATGTAGATGACTCTAGAATCTAGAGTCTAGATTCTTGAGGGCAGTCGGTCATGCCGTACCCCATAACGGGATCGCCCATATCCACCGCTACGAGGCTTAAGAAGCCAATGGAGCTCCAATGCCATTAGCTGAAACCATAGCTACTGCCCGAGTCACACGGACTTTCCCGGCCAAGACACGCCAAGGTATTTAGACGTTATATCCGTATATGGATCTTTTATTCCCAGGAGTTGCACTCGAGCTACTTTTCCGGGTCTCATAGCAATCGTGTTGACTCTTTGAACGATTAACGACTATGTTCAAGCGGTTCGCCCATCTACCAAAGCTTAGTTACTGATCCGGCCACTAAGTTGGCAAAATCCTTAATGTAGATGCGAATATTTAGGCAATCTTGTATCCGACCATGAAAGACTTCATTCGATGGGCGACCAACCAAGAAGTCATAATACCTTAGGGATAATAGCATTATAAAGTTGCGCACATATCAACATGCTGCAGTGATGTTGTGCCATCCGGGACCCACTGCAAAGTGACATGCCATCGGGATATCATCCCCAAGTATAAAGTTTTGCTACATACTCCGAGCAGCATGCTTTATTCAGAAAATATTATTTATATTTTTTAAATTTATTTAAATTCAAATAGTTAACAGTGCCAAACAGCTGATTGATCAGAGTGACCTTCCATCTTTTAGGTGCATGGTCGCACTGTTTTAGTTATGTTCCACACACACAAGAAATAATTAGCAAATTCCTGACAGGAATTTTCCGCAGTGCTGGATACAGGCCTTAAGCCGGGTATCCAGCACCGCGGAAACTAAAAATTCCTGTCAAACTTCATATAAAAAAAACTGTGGCAGGAATTTTTAGTTTGCATTTTCCTTGCTTGTGTATCCAGCAACATGAACGTAATCCACATTTTCTTCTCGATAGTTGGCATATCGATAGCGTGTGTGGATGGCGAGAACAGCTGACACACAGCGCAGGAATATATTGTCAACAATTATTTTGGATGTGATGAGCGACCATTTTGGGGGGAATGCTCTTTTATTTATTTGTTATGAGCTGTAATCTGGTTGGGGAACCATCAGCGTGCAAAGATTGATAGAGGGTGCCAAAAGCAAACTTATGCCAAATTGATGAAACCGCCAGAGAGATGCTTTGCATAGACACAACACGGTCGGAGAGATGCTGTCCATGAAGATGCCTTCTAATCTGTGTGTCACCAGATCATAGGCAAATTTATTAGAGTGGTGCACCAATTGGTCATGATATCTGCTGATGTTTACACCGCGGTATATGTATGTATATGTACCTATGTAGTTCTATGCCTCTCATACCAGGGGCACCACATAGATGACTCTAGTTTCTTTAGGGCAGTCGATCATGCCGTACCACATAACAGGATCGCCCATATCCACCGGTTCGAGGCTTAATGGAGCTCCAATGCCATTAGCTGTAACAATAGCTACTGCCCGAGTCACACGGGCTTTCCTAGTCAAGGTATTTAGCAGCGTTATCCGTATATGGATCTCTTAATCCCAGGAGTCGCACTCAATCTACTTTTCCGGGTCTCATGGCAATCGTCTTGACTCTTTGAACTATTAACGGCTATGTTCCGGTTCGCCCTTCTACCAAAGCCAAGGCCACTAAGATGACAAAATCCTTAATGTAAATGCGAATGTGTTTCGTAAATCTTGTATCCGACCATGAAAGACCTTATTTGATTGGCGACCAACCAAGAAGTCATACTACTTTGGGGATCATAGCATTATAAAGTTGTGCAAATAACAACATGCTGCAGTGATGTTTTGTGCCATCCCGGACATACTGTAAAGTGTCATGCCCTTTGGTTTTTATCCCCAAGTACATATAAAATGTTTAGCACATACTCCGAGCAGCATGCTTTATTCAGAAAATATTATTTATATTTTAAATTTATTTAAATTCAAAAAGTTAACAGTGCCAAACAGCTGATTGATCAGAGTGACCTTCCACCTCTTCGTTGCATGGTCACACTGTCTTAGTTATGTTCCACACACACAAGAAATAATTAGCAAATTCCTGACAGGAATTTTCCGCAGTGCTGGATACAGGCCTTTACCGGTGATTCAATGGTCTTCTTGGGTTTATAAGCGTTAATTAGAGCTTCAACTTCGTTCTTTTGACTTATACTGAGATGCTCTAAACTGACTTTATTTGCTGGTGTCTGCTTCTGAACTACTTCGCTTAAGCACATGACTTTTAATTCTTCTGGCCAATCAATTGCTTTTGTTTTAAAAACCACATTGTTTCCACTGAATAGTAAGTCCACCTCTCTTAGTACATCATTACCGATAATAACTTCATATTCCAGATCACTTTTTCTAGCTACATGGAAAATCACATTAAAAGCTACTTTATCGGCCATCACTTCTATTTCGAAACTTCCAGCCGTGAACAACTCACCGCTACCAATGCCTTTGAGATGCTTTACATTATTTTCCAGACAAATCCCCTAAATCTTTTAAAAATATCGTCTCTCATTATACACAAATCGCATCCAGTATCTATAATTGCGAAAAATTGTATATCACCTGCACTTAATTGCTTATACAAAAGTCCATCATATTTCATATCAAGCTCGAGCATGTTCGCTTGCTCTTTCTTTAAACTATTTCCCTTCTGGCTACAATTTTTTGCAATATGGCCTGGCTTTTTGCATAAATAGCATACAATCTCTTCCGAACATCCCTTAATAAGGTGTCCTTCCTTTCCACACCTGTAACATTTCTTCTCAGTTTGATTTGGACTTCCTGTATCTTGGTGGTATTTCACCTGCTTGTTAATTTCCTGTTTAAGTGTTGGTTTTTTGCTTCCCCTCATCTTTTCGTATACTTGGATTTCTTTTTTAAGCTCCCTTATATTTTCAGCGCGATATAAACAAGATTTGTTTAATGCTGTATCTGGAATCCCTTCTATAAAATATCCTACTAGACTTTCCTCATCAAGACTTATTGAGTTTCCAATCTCTATCAACCTGCAAAGAAATTCCATGCATGTCTCGTTTTGCAATTTCTGTTTTTTCCTCAAAATCTTATGGACTTCCGCTGCGCACATTTCTTTGCCAAACTCAGACTCCAACTGCTTTTTAAGCTGTTTCCATCCACATACACCTGACAGACTTCTAACATAAAGCTTAGCGGCACCTGTCAGAAGTTGTTTCCCGTAGATATACATTTGAATGTCATCCCAACCAACTGTTTTTGCAACATCTTCAAACTCGGAGACCCACAGATTAACGTCTGGTTGACCGTCTCCTGAGAACGAGGATATGCCTTCTTGAACATCTCGCAAGGTGAATTGTTAAACACGTTTTGGAGTATTTTGAGCCTCTTCGTACAAACTCTCGGTTTCATCTACCTCATCTTCGTCAGTCTCATGTAAATTGAAATGCTCCAACAACCTATCCTGTAAAATCCTTTTCCTTCCCTGTACCTCTAATCCCAGCTCACCTAGCATCTCCTTGAGTCCTGCTACAGTTAGAGCCAATATCGCTTTCGAGTCCATATTGCTACACACCCACCTCAAAATATCAACTTAAATTATAAATTTTAAGCTTATAGTTCTGAATCTTGTGACACGCCAATTGACTCACTGAACTTCGGCCACCTTTTGCCGACGTCACTGCTTCGCTGATATGATAAGCTTCTTCTTGCCGACAAACAACTCGATCAGGTTATATCAAGCGTCAAACCAGATAACTTCTTTGCCGAAACCGTCTTCTTCTTCACTGGGTAGTTTGGGCTCTTCTTTGCCAAACCACTCCCTCGCCGACTTCTTCACCGGGTATTTCGGGCTCACCTTTGCCGAAATAACTGGACTTTTTCAACGGGTAGTTTGGGCTCTCTCTGCCAAACCACTCCCTCGCAGACTTCTTCACCGGGTATTTCGGGCTCACCTTTGCCGAAATAACTGGACTTCCTCACCGGTTAGTTTGGGCTCTTCTATGCCAAACCACACTGGACTTCTTCACCGGGTAGTTTGGGCTCTTCTTTGCCAAACCACTCCCTCCAGAAAAATGTTCTAGAACACGCTCACATATGTGCACCGTTAATGCAGGCACGATCGTGATTCTCCTCAGCGTGGTCTTAAACTCTTCCAACTCTGCTCCTGGCACTCGCCAAAACTTCGCTTTGTCGTCTCGTTGTCGCCGTACACATCAAATCGTTGAAAATTTTGAGGTAGAATACACACACACAGTTGCCGCTGCTGCACACACGTCTCGATTCTGCTCTTGCTTGTGTGTATGTATGTAAGTGCCAAACTGCGTCGCAATTTTTGCAGGCGTCTGTCGCCGTTCGTGTTTTTCAGAACAAATAAAAATTTATGTCACGAAATTGCCACTTTTATGTTGAGGGATTTTAAGCTATAGTATGGCCACAATGTCTTAAAATACACTAAAAAATACCCAAAATGGCAGCCAATTTGTAGGGTCGCACTGATTTGTCAGCCGCTTGAATTCAAAATTTGTTTATAAAACTACAGCTTAAAGAATCTTAAAATCGGCTTACAGCTTTTAAAATAACATGATGTCCTACCACAAGTGTGCACAACTTCGTCATCCTCGGTAGAGAAAGTCTTGAGGCACTTAAAATTATAAAACATAAAAACGAATAAAAAAGAGTGTTATTTCATGTGCTAATATATTTATTATTTGTTGGACTATTTTGGTGCGCCCTGCATTTGCTTTTAATTTGTTCGATGTTGACCGGAAAAATGTGCTGCAAGTTATTTATTTTCAATTTAGTTCAGCAAATCGGCTGTGCTTGCAATCCACACAAGCTAACGATGTGGCAACGCCGTGATTATTTATTTTTGTTCTGGAAATCAGCAAAATAAATGACACTAAATAAATGGCTGATCAGCTGTTCGAAGCTGTTTTTTTTATATGGAGTTCAACATAAAAATTTATTTTCGTGCGCATTTATTTGTTCTGGAAACAGGCCTTTAGCATCCACAATAAATTTTTAGAGTGCCCACATATAAGCCAATGAAGCCAAATACAAAAACGGCCACACAGGTGGTCAGCTGTTTTGTTTTGTTTACAAAAAAAAAAATTTAAATGGTGTATTTTGCCAAAATAACAGGAACACATGCCGGTAGCGTTGCGCCAAAATCCGTTTCAAGGCGGTGAGCGAGGATCAAATTATTGCCCGTATGAGACACATTTGTGACTTCGAGCAGGTGCAGATTGAGGAGGAGGCCTACAATTGTACAGATATTGGGCGGTGATCCACTTTGCAGTCCTGCTATCGTCTCAAGGGGGCCGAGCATGTCATCAACAAGGTCAATTTATTTGAGATGTCGTACATAGTCCCGGACTACCAATTGAGGCTTCTTTGGATGTTTGAAGTTCAGGCAACTATAATCGCTTGCAGAAGTTTGTACAAGAGATTGGTTAATCGGTCTACAGTGTGGGTCAGATGGAGCAGTTTCTGGAGTACATAGTGCATCATGCGGCCCTGACGGATGCCCAGATATGCGACAAGATGGGGGTGGGTGGTAGCATTTTTAAGACTTGATTCCAAGTTGGTTGACTGTTCATTCTTGGCAGGAATGCTGAAATCGTGTGCAGGAAGGTTACTTGGAGAATCTGCAAATCATGGACTTGTGCTGTGAAGCCGTTTTCCTCTCAACTGAAACGCTACGCTAGAGATTGGCAAATATACTTTAGTTTTCATCAAAAATTTTTGTTTTATTTGTCGTTAATTCAAAATCCTCCTCCTCGGGAGCCGCTGGATCTGAAACTGCTGCCCAAAGCAGTCGCATCGCTATCCAACTCCATTTTCAGCTGGTCCGCATCAGGATTATTGACCTCCAACAAGGAGAAGCCGGCCGTGGTCGACACAGTTTTCGCTGTGGTCGTGGTAAAAATGATGACCGGGTTGGGTATGGTTATCACCTGCTGATTTTCTCCGATTTCGGACGCAACCGTCCGTGCCAACCGACCGAGGCGTCTCCAAGCGTCACGTTGGCATTGGAGACTGTTTTCAGTACATCCCTTCAGTGCCGATTTCGTCATTTTGTTGGGCTTATTTGTGGCCCTTAGCTTGGGGCTTCCCCTCGTCTGAAACTTTCAATCCGTTTCCCTTTGCGATCAGGTGATTTTTCCTCCATAATCAATTTATCTTGTCAAAATAAATAGCTGTAGCTATTTATTATAGCTACACTGTGACACATTTTTGAACTCAAAAAAGTTGATACGGTCGAAACCAAAAAATTCTGAAAGGGTGTAATGGTAGTACAAAAACGCTGCATGGGTTTGGTCTGATTAGCTGCCGTTTTCTTTTTATTGACCTTTGAACTTTTCAGCTTCAGTGTAGAATTAATAATTCCATATCTCGTAAGCTATATTGAATTTTGCTTTTATGTCTTTAGCAAAGTTGTTGCTCTTGGCTTGGCCTACAAAATATTTCTTAGTAGCAAATCAAAAAAATTACGTCTTGGTAGTTAAAATTACAAAAGATGTCAAAAAAAATCAATTTTTCACAACTTTTTTTAGTTTTTTAACTTTTTCCTGAAATCCGTTACAAATTTGGACAAGTAATGTAGGTAAAAGTTGTGGCTTAGACCAAAATAATCAAACCGTTAGTACGAACACACTTTATTTAAGCACTCTTTGATATAGTAAGAAGACCAAAAGCATGAAAAACTGTCAAAAAAATTCGAAAAAAACGAATTTTATCGGTAAAAAAGTAAATAAATTAAATTTCTTTAGCTAAATTTTTAAAGTTATATTTTTTGACAATTTTATTGATTTAATACAAAACAATCGGAATTTTTGATAGTGTCAGCCAATTTCTACCAAAAACTGTACTTTTTCGAGTTTTGGTTGAAATTGTTCATCTTTTAGGGTCTTTAACTATAAGAAGAACCATTCGAATGAAGTTGGTATGTTCCAACCGATGGTTTACGTTAGTCTATGCTACTTTTTCGTCCTTCATTGCTTGTTCAAATTCGTTATAGTTTTCAAGAAAAAGTTGAAAAACAGTACAAACTGAGGGGAAAACATGATGAATTTACGACATTTTTGCAATTTTGAGTTTAAAGATGTGACTATTTTGACTTGTTACTTAGAAATGTTTTGTAAAGCAAGTCAAGAGCAACAACTTCTTTTCAGACGTAAAAGCGAAATTCCAAATAGTTTACGAGATAGGGAGTTACAAGTCCCAATCATATGCTTAAAACTTCAAAGTGCTATAAAAAGAAATCGGCAGCTAACCAGACCAAACCCAGGAAAGGTTTTTTTGTACTACTATCATACCCTTTCAGAATTTTTTGGTCTCGACCGTATTATTTTTTTTTTTTTTAAAGTTTTTTGGAAAAATCACCTGGCGCAAAAGGAAACGGATTGAAAGTTTCAGACGAGGGGAAGCCCCAAGCTAAGGGCCACAAATCAGCCCAACAAAATGACGAAATCGGCACTGAATGGACTTACTAAAAACAGTATCCAATGCCAACGTCCTACGCTTGGAGACGCCTCAGTCGGTTGGCACGGACGGTTGCGTCCGAAATCGGAGGAAATCAGCAGGTGATAACCATATCCAACCCGGTCATAATTTTTACCACCACCACACCGAAAACTGTGTCGACCACGGCTGGCTTCTCCTTGATGGAGGTCAAAAATAATCCTGATGCGGACCAGCTGAAAATGGAGTTGGATAGCGATGAGTGTGCTATGGGCAGCAGTTTCAGCTCCAGCGGCTACCGAGGAGAAGGATTTTGAATTAACGACAAATAAAACAAAAATTTTTTATGAAAACTAAAGTATATTTGCCAATCTCTAGCGTAACGTTTCAGTTGAGAGGAAAACGGTTTCACAGCACAAGTCCATGATTTGCAGATACTTCAAGTAACCTTCCTGCACATGATGTCAGCATTCCTGCCACCCACCCCCATCTTGTCGCATATCTGGGCATCCGTCAGAGCCGCATGATGCACTATGTTCTCCAGAAACTGCTCCATCTGACCCACACTGTAGACCGATTAACCAATCTCTTGTACAAACTTCTGCAAACGATTATAGTTGCCTGAACGGCAAACATCCAAAGAAGCCTCCAATTGGTAGTCCGGGACTATGTCCGACATCTCAAATAAATGGACCTTGTTGATGACATGTTCGGCCCCCTTGAGACGATAGCAGGACTGCGAAGTGAATCACCGCCCAATATCTGTACAATTATAGGCCTCCTCCTCAATCTGCACCTGCTCGAAGTCACAAATGTGACTCAAACGGGCAATAATTTGATCCTCGCTCAACGCCTTACAACGGAATTTGGAGCAACGCTACCGGCATCAATATATGTTCCAGTTATTTTGGCAAAATACACCATTTAAATTTTTTTTTTTCGTAAACAAAACAAAACAGCTGTCCACCTGTGTGGCCGTTTCTGTATTTGGCCTCATTGGCTTATATATGGGCACACTAAAAATTTATTGTGGATGCTAAATAAATTAAGTGCAATTTAGCGTGCTAAATTTTCCGCGCTTCTGAGAACAGGCCTTTAGCGCCGTCTTTTTTCTCCGAATTTTCTGGCTGCTTCTATGCGACGCACTTCCAATCGACTCTTCCAACTTTGAGTTCTTTTATTCTGGACAACCCCATTCCCACATAACTGTTATTTTACAATGCTTGAATATAAAATTAGTAATTTATTGATATAAACTAATTTTAAAAAAATTCAAAATAACAATTACTTTAGGATATCCTTCGAGCGGAACATCGTAGCGCAAATGTATGATACGTTCATATGTTTATACGTTTGATCTGTGGGTTCATATGTTTATATTCCAGTGGTTAAAGGGCTAATAAGATGTTTCGCACGAGGAATATTTTAAAGTAATTGTTATTTTAATTTTTAAAATAAAAATTTTTTATATCAATTAATTCGTAATTTTTAAATACATTTTTTTATATCAATTAATTTCTATCTTTTAAATATACATTTTCGAAATGATTATAATAATATAACTATTAATTTCGATCCCTGCTTTATGCCCTTATATAAAACTTGCTTAAAACTTGAAAAACCCTGCTAGCAGCAGAAAAACGCTATCTCTCTTTGCTGAACTTGGAACGGAATGCTTAGCACTTGCATGGACATTTTTTGTAAAAGTGCCTTAAAAAGATAAATTTTAAAAATAGATTAAAAAGCCATCATTAACGGAATAATGCGTGTGAAAATTGAAATGCATAGGGGGATATTGTGTCAGTAGGCTCTTTTGAAAATCAGTTCTTAATTGCGACGTTTGCGGAAGTTACACACCCCAGTGTCAGAGAGAGACTATCAAGCAATCTGTTTAAACGGCTTACGAAAGGGGTTTGGGAGTCAAATGGTCAATTTTGACAAATCGTGAGTACCACATTCATTAAAGAAAACAAGTTAAGAATGTCACTTATTTTCCCCGCACATTGGAGGGCAGAAACATCATCTAAAAGATTGATACTTTTGCCTGTCCAAAGTATAAGGCTATTTGACACTTCAGATTTCCCGCTGTATCATCTGTTCACAAGATGATTCCGAATGTAATAATAATTTGGATTTGCAGCCCAATTGCAACTTATCGACAAGGTTTGTAGAGTCTAACTTAAACTGTCAAAGATTAAACAACCCAATTGCTTAACTTGAGTTAACAGAACACTAAAATGGTCTCGACATGCATAATTTTGAATGTGATCAAATATTCAAATTTGGTTGTACCAAATCTACAATTGAGTCCTCTGGCCCTAGTTCGTTGCCTTATTATCACCAGCAAGAGCGGCTTTCGCCCCCTCTATGTTTCTCATATTGTTATTTGCTTCGTTAGCAAATTGAAAAATTTACATGGAAAAACATAAACATTTTGTCATATTTGTTATTCTTGCTCTCACTCTATTTTTTTGGTGACATTTATATGAATTTTTGCCACCCCTCCCCTTGGTTAGAATAAGTTCCTTGGAGCTTAAAATTTATTATTCAAATTTCCGCAGCTGATTTGCTTGCATTACAGCAACAGCAGCAGCAGCGCCGACTTGAAGTTTTTTGTTTTAATTCACTTAAAACTACATAAATTTTACTTTACATGCGAGGCAACACGCTCACGTGCCCCAGGGCCGACAACGTTTAATTTCCAATAGATACAAAAGTATCTACGCGTTGTCGCTGGTCGGCGAGACGTTTTAGTTTAGCGCGTTTAATTCAATCAAAAGACCAGCGTGCGACTTGACGAATCTTTAGTCGATCGCTCGAGCGCAACGACAACGGTTCAACTTTATTCATCTAATCGGTCCTTAAGCTTAATTCGTGCGGGTGAATGCACCACAAGATGTTAACGAATCGGTGTGGTTATAATTTGAGAATGTTGATGTTGCTATTATTGGCATTGTGCCACTGGAGCATGGCCAAGCTGCGTAAGTATCAAGGGAAGGGTGGTTGGGGAAATACCCAAGTCGGAATACCGCAGGACCAAATCTTTTATGGAATTAGTGGGACTATGATATTTTGGGAAGCTGCATTATTTTGTTTAAAAGCGGATGTCATGGCTAAGGTTAAAGACATTTTAAGTTAGCCATGTAACATTTTCCATAAGGATTTGCACTTATAAAACTATATGTGCGACGCCCCAACTGAACCCAAAATTATAATTATAGTTACTGAACTTAGCGAGTTCTATGGGCTTTGCAGCTACTCAGCTGTTAATTAAGTGCTCATTCTCAACTCTGAAATTTATTTTTTGAGCTTAAATTAAAATTTTCTAGAGAATGTTTTACTGATCAACTTGAATTAAATAAGTTATCAAGCATTGTCATTTACAAATTTTATTTGCATTTGCTGTTGATATCCAAACATCCAAATAAAATCTTTTAAGTCATATTTATTCTACCTTTAGTTGAAGGCCTAGTTGCTATGGCAGTAGAAATAAATTAGCTTATTATTTTAATTACACAGGCCAGCAAAATTACCACTTTTGTTAGTTCCAGCCTTATTTGTATTAAATTCTGATTCCGTTTTGTGCACTGATTCCAAAACTGGAAAATCCAATTTGCAGTATTTTTGGCTTTTAAAAAATTACGGAGGTTACACCGAGCCAATATATCTGTATTTACCCAGCGGACCGGCAAGCGAGAATTTTGCGAGACTATCGAATCATATTTCTATCTTTTCTTGATCAAATTGCGAGAGTTTTGACGGGTTAAGTATCGCAGTTCACTCATTTGTGATATCGTTTGCGAGCGTTTGGTCTGCTGGGTATGACCTCTATGCGACAGTATACATATTAATTCAGCCTAAAACGAGAAGGCCAAGCTAACTTCGTCTTTGCCGAAGTTTAAATACCCTTGCAAATGTTTTAATACCACAGAGTTTACGAACGTCAGCATTAAAACAAACCATTTTTCTGATAAAACCCACTTTTTGACCGATAGTTCCTATGGCAGCTATAAGATATAGTCATCCGATTTTGACCAAAACTTCCAAGTCTGAGTAAAAGCGTATAAAACTAATAATTGCCGAAGCGGAAGGCGTTTACATTAAAAACAAAAAAGTTTTCTCACAAAAACCCACTTTTCAACCGATAGTTCCTATGGCAGCTATAAGATATAGTCATCCGATCCGGTCGGTTCCGACATATTATCAGTGTGCAGTAAAAAGAAGACTCTGTGCAAAGTTTCAGCTCGATAGCATTGAAGGCCTTTGAAGAGAAATTTTTATTAAATTGTTGCAAAATTTTTCAAACGAAATCGTTGTGTATCAGCAATTTAGGATGCTTGCATTTTATTTAAAACCACTTTAGCATGTAGCCCAATGGTTCTTCTAATTTGACAAATGTTGTTGCATTTAAATCAGGGATGCAAACTGGTTCTGAATCGAACCGGTTTCAAGCTGAACCGAACCGCTTTTTTCGCTCGTGAACCGAACCTTAAGCCGAACCGGTGTGTTTTTAAAATAACTGAACCGAACCAAAAAGTGAAAAATAAAATGGTTCGGTTCGGTTCAATTTAGTTAGGTATTGATTTACTGTCGAATAGTAAGCAAATTAAGCAATTAGCGTTAAGATATTGCGAAATATCTTGGAAAAGGTGAGTTGTTGTAAAAAAGCTAAGAACATCAACCTTATTAAAATTGGTAAGGACCCGAAATTGTAATAAGCCAAGTCTTGATTGTATTATCCGTTAGGGGTCAACTTACTTAAAGCTCAAACGTTATCTTTTTATCTTTAATTGAGATTGGCTTGAAATTGAAAATGAGCATGAGTATTTCTATGGCTGGCAGGCCGACATAGCTCAGTAATTGTCAACTCTTTGGAAAAGGAGCTCCGCCTGTTTTTGAATTCAATTTCTCAGATTCCAGGAATCAAACTTGCTATCAGAAGAGGAACAAACGTAGCTAAATCTCTTTTAATACAACAAAATTCAAAACGTTACTGAAAACATAACGGAAAAGTCTTTGAACTCGAAAAGTAAAGACGAGTTGGAAAAGCTTGCCATACAACATAACAATATGGATTCAATTCCATGAATAAGTAAAATATCGATTGTTAGCGTTTACTTGGAATATTTATCAGGAAAATCAACTCAAGCATAACTCGAATAGCTTTATCAGTTCCACCCACACAAGTGTCAGTAGAATGAACATTTTCCACATTGGAGTTATATCGATGAAAATATACTAAAAGATATATTATTATTAAGTCTTAACTAAAATTAAATCGAATTCAAGTTAATTTATGTTTTTTAAAATCTATATTATTCCCTGTTGTTTTGAAAATCTCATGTACACGTATAATACAACAATTCAAATGGAAATGTCTTCATGAAGATCAAGATCAAGATAAACATCTTTCAAAGCAAATTTAGAATTTATTAAAAATGAAATGTTTATGTGTTCCACATATCGACGTCGATTTCCAAATGATCTTTGAAATGGATTTCGAATTAAAATTGCGTAAGTTTGTATGTGAAGTGCCAAATATGTCAGAGATTACTTGATCAGGTCAAAAGAAAATTGTAATTATTTGACGATTTTGATCCGCTTGGCTTTCAGTAGTCGATTTCAAACCGTCAAAGTTTCTAAACAATATCAAGTGACCAAAGATGTTTTCGTCACTTGATATATAAAGTTGTACGATTTCAAAACGAAATGAGAACGTTCATACGGAAATTGCCGTCGAAATTTTGTACAAACCCGATTAACTGAAAACCCAAGTTTTTGTTAATGAATAATCCGAATACAGGTATCAAAAATATATTTCTTTAGTTAATAAAATGAATCATGAGCGAACCGAACCGAACCGTAACCGCGGTTCAGTAAGCCCCAAAAACCATGCAATGAACCGAACCAGCGGTTCAAAAACTGTGTGAACCGCTGAACCGAACCAGTCCTTATTTCCAAGTGGTTTGCATCTCTGATTTAAATCTTCTCGATGGACAAAGTTACAGGCCGCTAATCCCGAAAAAATGAATTGAAATTTATGGCAGGATAACTAGATTTATACACAAAAGATGTATAGGAAATATTAAAAGTCTACGTGATCTAACATAGAACATTCAATCAGAACTAGATTCAAACATTAGCCCCATTTGTTCGAATGCAATCGTTTACCCGAAAATCTCTAGATATTTCTGTGACACCCCTGATTTGCTTAATATTAAACAACCTCGCGAAAAGGACATTCAAATTTTTCTGAATTGTGCTACAAATGGGCCAAATGAGTTCCGCACTCACTATAATCTACGGATTAAGTGATTTGAAACTGTAATTTTAATTTTTTAAAAGCCAAAAATACTGCGATATCCGCGATATCTTAAGAACAAGAGCTGATGGAGATAAACCGAGACCACCTTTGGAATCAATGCACAAAACGGGACTAGAATTAGTCATCGAGAAGGCTGGAGCAAAATGGCTGCTGGTCTGTGTTATCTTTAGTTATATATGGGCGTTTAAACGGCTAAACTGATATCCACGAAGTTTTTACATTATGTTTATGGCAATCAAGAAAGAGTCATAGCCAGGGGATCAAACCGAAACCAATTTCGGTTCCGGTTCCATTACGTAGCGAAACTAACGTTTCGGTTAAAGGTTCTTTTTTGGTTCTGCTACTGCTTTGGTATTCGGTTTCGGTTCCGGTACCTGTATTTTTATTTCGGTATCGTACCGGTACGTACCGGTATGGACCAATAAAACTAACAGAGAGTTTTAAAACAAGTACAAAAAAAGTGGGAAAGCAGCTATACTCATGTATTTGTACTTAAATTATACCTTTTATTTGCGTGTGTTTGCCATAAAAATTTCACATGTTTGTATTCATGAGATGATTAAAATTATGTTTTATTAACAATGTCTTCACCAAACTTAACGTTACTTAAAATAAAAATAAAAATTAGTTTCAAAGAAGATAAATTAATGATTATTTCTTAGAAGCTTTGTCGAATTTTCTGACCACCATTAAAGTACATTATCTCTATTTTGTAAACGTTTTAAGCTCAGGAAAACCTTGATTGAAGCCATTAAGCTGTTTTGTGAAAATACTAAAGTAGTTGTATTGTCCTGATTCTTTTCATAGAAATTCATAGGTATATAAATCGACTTCATGTCCACTTTCAGACTAAGTAGTTGGGTCGCAGCTGCTTCCCACATTTAAAAAAAGTGGATAAAATTCTTGAACATATATCAGTTAAAGCAGTTACACATGTACTTTTCTGTTCAGATGTTAGCTTGACATTATAACGAGGGTCTAAGAAAATGCCACATAGGAATGCATTATTTTAAAAGAGATTGGTCTCTCGTTTTTCTTTTTCACTTAACAAAAGTTTTGCTAAGCCAGAATTTTTTTTTATTAAAAGCTTACAATTGAGCCAAATTGCGTAAAAATCCCCCAAACTAACTGCTCTCTTTGCAGTCTAGTTATTGCACTCAGAACCGAAACTGTACTGGTATAATGTTTAGGTTTTTATACCCTTGCAAAGGTTATTATAATTTTGCCCAGAAGTTTGCAACGCATAGAAATATTCATTTCTGACCCTGTAAACTATATATATTCTTGATCAGGGCGACGAGCTGAGTCGATTGAGCTTTGTCCGTCCGTCTGTCCGTCTGTCTGTTTCTACGCAAACTAGCTATCGGGCTGAAACTTTGCACAGAGTCTTCTTTTTACTGCACACTGCTAATATGTCGGAACCGACCGGATCGGATGGCTAAGTCTTAAAGCTGCCATAGGAACTATCGGTAAAAAAGTGGGTCATTGTGAGAAAAATTGTTTTGTTTTTAATGTTAACGCCTCCCACCTCAGCGATTATAAAAATTATACGCTTTTACACAGATTTGGAAGTTTTGTTATTTGTATTTCCAAATTTATCTCCCAGCCACAACTATTACCTATTTTTTATATTACCAACAGATTTGAGAGAACATTTCTTTATAAGAGAGTCCAGCAAAATACGCGCGGACCCACAGATCCCAAACTTATCTTTAGTACAAGCAATACGAACATAATCGCGACATTTGACATTAGACGTGGGAAGACTGGAAACTGGGTACTAAAAGTGATTAATTGGCTTCACTGGGCCACTGACCTGAGTCCAAGTGTAAATAAAAACTAAAATTTTTAAATCAAGCACCACAACTGCAGCTGTCATGCATATTAATTTGTCTAGTCGAGACGTGGAAGGTTGACAGACACCAAAACAAGTCAGTGACTGTGCCAGAAAGAATTGCAAACACAGCAAATGACCACGGCACGTTCTTGGCCAAGGCCAACAGTTGCTTAATTATTTTACATAACTTTACTTACTTACTTCCTCGTGCACCACCCACAGCATCTAGTATTACACCTTGTGCTCGTGATGATCCTCAGTTGGAGCGCTGCATCATCAATGCTGTCTATCAGGTAAAACCTTTGCTTAAGCATGGAAATCTGGGAGATGGATTTAGAACGCCCCCCTTGGAGCCTCTGTTGCTGGACAATATAGAGCTAGGGCGCAGCAGTCAATTTCAGGCGGTATTCAGTCAATTGGAGGCCAGGGGTGGCAGTGACTTTATAATAGATCGATTGATGTAAGTAAATCACGCTCTTCTTCTCGCGCCCACTCTCTGAGCGTTTTCATTTTCTTCGTTCCTTTAAATTTAGAGCCAAACCTCAGGATATCTCTTATGATCTTTGGATTACTCTACCACGAATAGACTTTAAGGGCAAATACTCTATGCATCTCAATTTGCTGCTCTTGAATATCAAAGGCAAAGGCAATATGCATGGTTATTGCGGTAAGTTCGCTCCCAACCCAGCATACCCATCGACAACCTTTATAGCCCCCTTTCAACTTTTCAGATAATGCTAAGGCCGCTGTAAAAATGCGTGGGACCCGCTATCTTCGTCATGGCCAGGAGTATGTCAAATTTACCAAAATGACCATGCGCATTCAGTTCAAAGATTTCAAGCTAGATTTGGAGAATCTCTTCAATGGAGATCCAATTTTGGGCGAGGTGGGCAACTCACTGATCAACAACAATCAGGATCTATATCTCAATGAAATAGTGCCAGGACTTGAGCGGGGATTGTCGAAAAAGTTTTTGGATGTGGCTAATGAAATTCTGGCCACAGCTACTTTTGATGAAATGTTCCCCCCGGGTCGAACAGTGGTAAATCCAATCCATTTTCCCCAATCCGAAGGTCCAGCTGAAGGTCCGTCCATATTTGAGCCACCATTTGCGTCACGTAATCCCTCTGGTGGAATATTGGATAACTTACCGGCCAGAAGTCCGAAGCGTCCCTTAAAACCGCAGCCCCAATCAAATTCAAATCCATTGGGTGTTATTTTCCAGGGCCTACCTGGTGATGGTATTATAGATCCAAGACTAAATCTTGGAAGTTAGTGTACACAAGTTAAATTAGTTTTGTTTAAAAAATAAAGTCTCTGTTGAATTTTTTTTTTAAATAAGATTATTTTATTTTTAATTATATCAAGTAAGAAAGGCGGTAAAACTCGTCTGTAATATAATTTCCCAATGTTGAATACGGTCAGCAAGAAAACGATACAGAAAGTCGCGAATACAACTACACTTTTTTGAATTCATAAATACTTTCACACATGGATTTCAGTATAATTTACTCAGCAGGCAAATTAGCAAGCGGCTTGCAAACCAATCTTAAAGTAAGATTGCTTTTGCAAGCGTTGTCGTATGGCAGTCTACGACATTTACAAAACACTTGCTATAGTAAGCGATTTGCGCACTTCGTTTCGGCGACCGAGAGAAATTTCGTACTCACTCTCTCGCTCTCTTGACAGAACTTCTGTTCTTTTCGTGCTACGCAGCTAGGCGAACAAATTTAACCTTGAGAAAAGGCAAGAACAAATGTGCATCTCATTTTCGTTGTCTCTCTTGAAGAGCGAAAAGGTGAAAAATGTTTTGGCCATACTTTGCAGATCGATCATGAACTTATATCTTACACAAATGAAGAAAGTATAACATGACATTTAAAAATTCATGATCATGAACTTATATCTTACACAAATGAAGAAAGTATAACATGACATTTAAAAATTAAAAAAAAATAACCCGTTTCTAGGACATTGGGTCCTTGAGAAATCGGCAAATAAGCCATTTTCTGCATTTTTGTGACCATTTTACAGTTAATCCATTAGAGATATGGAATTTCTAAGCCAGATTCAAGATTAGCGTGAAAAACTTGTCTTTAAACAATCATTCTTTTAGCATTGGAGGTCCTGCGCTGAGAATAAATTAGTTTTGAATTTTTTGTCAAAATTTGTATGTCCACCCTCATTTGCACATTTTGATTAATATTTTCTAACCGATTGTGTCTACTTATGCTTTATTGAAAGCTTACTTTTATACCAGTATTCAATACAAATTTCAAGATTTTAGGATTTTTTGTTTGAAAGATATAATGGATTATTTAAGAAATTTTTTTTGTCAAAATATTTTTGTCCACCACTGTATTTGGAAAACGCTAATTGAATTTAATTATAAAATAATAACGAGAGCGTAAGTTAAGGTCAGCTCTAACCGACTTCGATATACCCGTTACCCAAGAAATAACAGGTTTAACAGTATTTCTACGTTCCTGAGGGTGAACATCCGTAAAGTGTGCAACATTTTCTCGGCTATTTATTATCAGATCTTTTTGTAATTTTCAGGGATTATAGTTATTGCTAATATAAATGAACTCGATATTTCAAAAAAATGTGGGAGTTATTCAACATTTTCTATTGTGGGGGCTGGGTACTTTTTACTCTACGAGTAACGGGTATAAAAATTACCATCCAGAACATATACAAAATAAATGTTTAAAACCAGGGAATCAAACCGAATCGAATTTCGGTTTAAGTTCTGGTTCTGTTTTGGTTCTATATTATTTCGGTATCCGGCTCCGGATCCTGTACCAAGATTTTTATTTCTGTATACCGGTACGTACCGGTATGGACCGGTAAAATTAAACTTTTAATAAATTTTCAACTATAGTCCAAACAAAGTGGGTAAGCAAGCTATACGCATGTATGTGAATAAAACTATCAATTTTATTTGCGTGTGTTTGGCATAATGCACAAGTTTATATTCATAAGATGATTGAAAAAAAAGAAAATCAATAAAAAATGAGTTACGTAAAAGGTAAATTAATGATTACTTCTTAAATGCATAATAGCGGTCAATGTATTTCCGTTCACCTGATTTCTTAGCGGAGACATGATCAATTTTACATCGGACAATAAAAGTTTTACGGAACAGCAATAAAACCTTTTGATAGTTCATGCAATTCTAGAAAATTTGTCGTACTTTCTGAACACCATGTGTAATTATCATTTTTATGTAAACGTGTAATGCTCCGTAGAACCTGGATTTTTGCCATTAAACTGCTTTGTTGAAATACTAAACTTTTTGAATAGTCCTCTTTCTTTTCGTGCAAATTCATATATCGTTCCAGTTTTGGTTTACGTTGAAGCGTTTCATAAAGGTCACAGCAGCGTTTTATAAACGTTTTGCTTATTATTGACTGCTTACAAAACGTGTATTTTTATATGAAATTGTTTGTTGGGTTACGTAGCCTAACGACTTGGCAAATTCTTTCTCTTCTAGATATTGTTGTTCGAACTGAACAGTTGGTGAGATCAATTTGTGTTAAAAAAGAATAATAAATTGGTGGTAGGATCGTTGGCTCAACTGCTTGAATTTAAGCAACGTTTAAAGCAAAACAATTTTGAAAATGCAGTGGTAATTCTCAAACTAAAAATCGTGAGAAAATAATAAACATTTTGAATTAGAGAAACGAGACTTAAGTTATCCAAATCTTTCGAAAAGGTTTCGAAGTGTCATCGCTGACGAGTGTGCGGTTTCAAGTACGATGGAATACATGGCAGGCAAGCTTTTAATGAATTTTTAATGACGAGCTGAGTTGATATAGCCATATCCGTTAGTCCGTCTGTTTCTATGCAATCTCCTCCGTCAGTTTTAAAGCTATCTTAACCAAACTTTTCACGAAGTCTTTTGGTACAAATACGCTGGACATTTTTCGGAACCAACCGGATCGGATGACTATAGCTGCAATAGGAACGATTGGTTTAAAAACTAGTTTTTGTGAGAAAAACTTTTTGGTTTTCTATGCTATCGCTTTTAACCCTCGTATTTATAAGTTTTCAATGATTTCACATAATTTCAATGAGATTTGTCGAAATCGGTCAACTGTCTAGCAGTTAGCTGTAGCTGCCATACAGAAGAACTTAGGCAGAAAAACTTTTTTGTTTTTAATGCTATCGCAGCCAAATTTTGTTACTGGTCTATGTTTTATGCTACCACGCAACTCTGTCCAGTTTGATTCGGATCGGATGACTATAGCAAATAGCTGCCACAGGAGCGAAAGGCCGAAAAAGTAGCTCTAATGAGAAAAGCTTTTATTTCGAATATTTACACTTATCAGCAGAGGTCCGGAATAACTCTCAACACATATTTTCAAAGTGTTTCTCACTGAGATAAACACAAAAATAATAAGCAATTTCGGTTTCTCACTGAGTTTTATCATTTATTTTTGTGTTATTTGTGTTTTCTGTTAACCGAAAACATTTGAGAGAAAAATTTATCTGTCTTTTAATAACACTTAAAAATAACATTTATGTTTTAAGTGATTAAAAGACACTTAAAACATAACAGTTAAAGTATAACAGAAAAACGAAAGTAAATAAAGATAAGTGAAAATTCTTTATTAGTTATGTAATGATAATTTACTTTGTAGATGTGATTGGGAGTAATGTTTTAATCCAGCGGTGGCACGAAACTTAAGTTTGAGAGCAGCCCAACTACAAAAACAGTAAAAACCAACATTATCATATAAAATCGAGTTGGTTTTTGCAGACTTTTGCTTCAGTGCAGAGCGAGTCTCGATAGAGCACACTGCACCTGCTGCACCCAGCTGGCGCCGCATCATTTTCCACTTGGTTGAAAGTAGAGTTTGTCTGGCATTATTACAATTTTTGGTCCTTTTTAGTATATTTCAGCGATAAAATAATTTGTCATAATCAAAAAGTGGTTTGAAGCATTCTTTATGCCTTTGACCTTATTCTTTACCATTGGTCATCCATGGTATTTATCGCGGTTGAGTATTCTCATAATCATGGCTATGTAGTTATGTGATATATTAAGGTGAGATATATAAAGCTCGCATTTCTGTGTGAATTCGCATTTTTTTCGGGGTGTGAGCGACATTTTTCAATGACTGTTATTTGCTTTCGCATTGTTGATTGAGTGTGGTCACTTGTGGTTTTGAAAAGCAGTTTCTTAGGCACTTAGCGGTCTTATCACCATGGAGGTCCCGTAGCTGTGAACTGCGCTTACGCATTGATACTTATGTAATTTTCCAGCGCTTTCTACCCACAAGGTCAAACTTCCTTTACAAATTGCTTGTAACGACTTCTGCCGAGCACTGTGGTATAACCGCGGTAAGAAACTACTTTACAGAATTTAAGTTCTCTGTGTTTAATTTTAGGCCCTTATCGCTGTGAATGAAATTTAGTGTTAAAAATGCCCGTTCCATAGACTTTAAATGAAAAAACACTTATATTTTTCTCACAATAATAAGTGTTATTGAAAAACACATAACAGAAAAAACATGAAAATATGTCTTTCTCACTGAGATAAACACTTACACTCGAAAAATAAGTCACTTTCACTGAGTTAAACACTTATACTCAAAAAATAAATCACTCTAATTATTTGAGAGATATTTCAAAGTGTTTTAAAATAACAGGGTTATTTTACAACACTTTCATTTTGAGTGAGATATTCCGGACCTCTGCTTATCAGCTATGAAGATATTATATAGCTCCCATATAACAAACTGGCAGGAATATATCTTGCTCCAAGGGTATATAAACTTCGATTGAGCCGAAGTTAGCTTTCCTCTATTTTTGTTTTGTTTTCAATGCTATTGCTCCGAAACTTGTTCCGGTTCCAGTTCTGTGCTTTAATAGGTTCGTTTTGGTATACGGTTCCGGTTTGACTCTCTTGCAGAAAGTAATTTAATTGGCCTCTAAAGTCTGCCATCTTTCGATTTACGGCTTTCTATTCGTTCTTTGTTTTGAGCTTTTCGATGACAAGTAAATATTTAATTTCTAATTATTTTTACCATTAATAAATATTAAAAGAAAAACAATCATGTGGCCAAATGTCGCTGCTTTTTTTAATAAAAAAAAAACAAACTTTAAGCCCTGGGAGAGCGTGTGTTCTTCCCCGCATTTAATGGCTGCTAAAATACCTGTCCATTCACTCTTACTTCCCATTCCATAAGTTACAAAAAATCCGCCCACGTTTTCTACTTAATGATAAAAGAAAGGACATTAGCGGACCAAGGCGCGTCTCTTCACTTTTTCACGAGCGTCTTTCAAGTGAAAAGCAAAGAATTAAAAAAATTAACAAAAAAAAACCAAAAGAAAATGGGGAAGCTCACAAAGAAAAGCAAAATGTGCCACGCGAAAGATTTTTCAGGCCTTCCCACTGGCCTGGACGTGGAGGCCTCCTCCATTTATCAAGTTGCTTTTATTTTCGTGCGCGGGCGTAGTTAAAAATTAATAAATGAAATTAATGCTGGCGACACTTTGCCAGTTGCCAAGGGTTTCCTTTGACTCTGGCAGTGGACAATGTATTTTGCCCAAAAAAAGAACGCTTCACATCAAAACAAACATTTCCATTTGAAATATTAAGCGGCTAACAGTCGATAATGCTTTTTGCTTTGCCCCTGACAGCTGCGTCGCATGAATTTAATTAGGGCCGCCCAAAAGTAGGCAACACTTTTTGTCCATCTAACACAATTAACTGCCTCTGGGAGGGAGAAAGTAAAAACTTTTCATTTTGGGTGGCAAAAAATCTCTGTAAATTCATCTTTGTCGTTGCTGGTGATTAATCACGAGGAGAGAGACAGAGAGAAGGAGAGAGGGAGAGAAGCGCGACCGACCGACTACGTGCCCTGGCCCATTGAACAGGTGTAAAAATGCAAAAGGTTCTGGGTTCGTAAGTATGTTGGGCGCTAAACTGTCCCCCCGGTGCCGTTATACAGTCTGAAACTTTGCGCTTAATATGCAAAACTGTGCGAGCTTTGCGGCGGATTAAAAAGTTTGTCAAGCTTCTACAACAGCCACATCGCGTCTCAGTAAATGGAGTAAGGCATTAAGCGCTTTTTGCCAAATTAGCGTAAGAATCGCGGCAACTGTACCTAGCACAGTACCTGTTCTCAGACCAAGAAAAGAAATTGATTTTTTCGTTAACTTACGTTAAGCCTGCAGGTGGGTCAATCTAAAAAATTTGATCCATGGAAAGAGCTTTTCAACGATGTTTGAAAAATATAGGATCAGATAATATGGATAGTTTCTCTAAGCTTTTGCTCATAGCCGGCTACAGGTCAGGTTTTTAAGTCGCCGCTGTTTTTGGCTTTCCTTTGGAATTGGTCTTTAGGGAAGGGGTAACAGCGTCAGAGTTGTCAGCTGTGGAGCTTAAAGCTATTTCCTTACATACTTAACTATTCGGCGGCAACTTTTTGGAGCTACAGATTTGTGAACAATTGCCGTATTCAGCAGAACAACTTGCTCCCTGATCAAGTATTTAATTGCACTAATCTTCCTACTGAACTCGAGTGATCATCATAATAGCCAACTTGAGGTATCATGATACAGGAGCATGAATCAAAGAAATAGTACGCTACTCTTAAGTGATACTGCTCAGTAAGTTTGGCGATATTTTGAAATGAGAGTCTGCTGATAGTTTGTCGATTTACAAAACACATATAGCATAAATTTTGGGATAAAATACACATATACATAAAAGGGATAAATTGGCGATTTTTGGCATCAATTTCTATTGTCCTATTTATATGGGCAGAGTGATAAATAAGAACTTAAGAATAACAAGCAAGCTTATGGGTGAATGCTTTCACATTCACTAAATACAAGTAACCCATTAGTTGCCTCGTCTCAGGCGAGCGGCGTGGCGCAGTCGTCTAAAACGTCAGTCCAAGGAGTTTCAATCCCCTTAAGAGTAAGTAAAATTTTTTCATGTAATACATATAAGTTTGTTAAATTCGATGTTTATCTGAACAGGCAAGCATAGCAGCGAGCCAGCAGGTGTAAAACCCTTTTTTTTATCCCTAAAAAGAGACTTTTTCGTATCTCCCAGAGAAACGCTATACCTATTCCAAGAAGTAAAAAAAAGTAAAAAGTTAGAAATATTTAGTGGAAATTTTTTTTTAGTAATTAAAAAAAAATTTTAATTGTTTTTGCGAAATAAATTTTTTTTTGACACATAAGAAGCTAAAAACTGGCCAATACGATTCTTTGCTAATATTACTAACTTGAAATTATTTTTTCGCAGTCGAAAAAGTATATCCTATAGTTTTCGTTTGAATAATCGGGTTACATTCTAAAAACTTTTTAGATTTTAGAGATAAGGCCTGATTCCAGATGACATAAAAATCAATTTTTATGTTGAAGTTCACATGAATAAAAACACATTCGAACTGTTTTGAAATCTGAATGCTATTGTAAAGCAGTCTTATTTGAATGAAGTATTGTGCCTAAATAAACATTTATGTCATCTGGAAATAGGCCTATAATTATAAAAAAAAACAACATAACCAATTTTGTATTACATTCAACAATTTTCTTTATTCCTCATCGCTACTTTCACTTGAATTAGAGTACTCCTCTTGAACTTCAGGTATATTTTTTAACAGATCTAAAGCTTATTTTGGCATTTAATGTATTTTTTTTCCTGCCTCTTGAAATGCCTCGACACTAGAGGATCCGAGGTAATGAACATTCTATTCAGAACATCGATGTTGCACTTTTCCCGACTGCATTTTCTCGAAAAATGTTCTCTGTAAAGCTTGAAATCTTTGTTTCGTCCTTCCTGGGCCTCCTCGGCTAATTGACCAATTGGAAGCAATGCATAATTAATTATTTCCGGGCCATGAATAAAAAAATTTATGCAAAAAGTACCAAGAGTACAAATTTACGAATTGCCTAGCTGTCTCCAAGGCATAATTTTTGAATTTGTTTATATTAATATCATGGTTGCATGAAAAAACTATTAATATAGTGTGCATTCTCTTAAGCAAATCGATGTCTGTCTTAGTTATCTCTGCATTAAATTCTGCGTTTTGAAAAAATACCCTAGCAGTGTTACCATCGTTACTACTTCCAAATCCAGGTTTCGGGATATCAAAAAGTAAGTCTAGTTTTTCCTTGAATTCGTTCTGAATTTGATTTTTTGTCTGGGCAACAATTTCTTTGTCCTCTACCTATCTGGCTTGCCACCTTCTTATAGGCATTTCACGTCAGGCAATAACATTACTAAATTAAAAACTGCCTGCTTCATTTTCCATTGCTGTTTATGGAAAAGAATTTTTAAATTTAGTCTACTCCCAAATATCAAGAAAATAAATAAACAAAACAGATGCTAGAACAGCTGATTAATGACATTATGCGCGCGAATGTTCCAGGGCTGGTGATATTTGAATTTTGAAAATGACTTCACTTACTAAAATTCAATATTCTCAGAAGAGGCAAAGGCTCAGAAAAGGCACGCAAATAATTTCAGGACAAAAAGTTTAATGTTGAAACTTTTTTTTAAATTTATTTCAAAGAGCGATCGCGCGCGGGTAACTACTTAATGTCCAACAATTAAAAAAAAATTTAGTTTTGTGGACCTTTTTCCAAAAATTAAAAAAAAATATTTTGTATAAAAATTGTATTTATACTACTGAACTAAGAATAGTCAAAAGTAACACGCATAAAAGTTTCATATTCATGAAAAATGATTGCGAACATACATTAAAATGCCCATTTTATGAATTCCTTAAAATCGAGTTCGAAAGGTGAACTATAAATGCGTGTTGTGGGAGAACCAAATATGGTAGAATAATTTTCTTTTTGGATTATTACGCAAAATTTAATCATCGTTTTAACTCCGATATGTCGTTGTAACGTGGCGGAGTTATGCATTTCAAACAAATATATGTCGTTCAACATGGCGGAGATATATATACAAGACGTTCTAAAACGTTTGTAGGTCGTTTTAAAACGACATATCTCCGCCAGAAAAAAAGCGACATATCTCCGCCGGCAAAATGTACTGGGCGGAGATATGTCGTCGGAGATATGTCGCTATGCCGATTAAGCTATATAAATTTTTGATTTTTATGTTAGCGTTAATATTTCTCTCTGATATTTCAAAACATTTGAAAGGGTATAAAAACTTCGGCACAGATGAAGTTAGCTTGGCCTTTTCGTGGTTTATGTTTTTTCACATAACCATTTCAAAACTTAGGAAAGGCTTTACCTCTATTACGCTACGGCTAACAGTTTATCACGCTAAGCAATTAGGAAAACGTATTTGGAAAAGACGCTACAACTTTGGTGTTAGTGGTGTAGATATTTTTTTCCTCTTTTCTAAGGCCTTTGACATAATTCGACCTTCGCTAATTATACTCTGTACCGAGGGTACATAGAGTGTATTAAGTTTGTGCAAAAGTATGTAACAGGCAGAACGAATCATTTCCCCGTCACTTTATTTTCAATTTTACCCCCCTCCCGCTCCGAATTTTGAAAAAACGTAACCCGCAGTTTAGTAGATACATGATTCAACCTAGAGATATTAAATTCGTAATAGTATCGATTTGCCAAAAAAAGATAAGGTTACTAAAAGGGTTGGTCGTACAGCTGTTTCAATGGTGTCTCTACCATATCATCAGCGACTTTCGCTTGCTTGTACTGGACCCATCGTCTCCCACTCCATGCCAGCGCAGCCATAATCGTTTGGGAATTCCTTAACGACTTGACAGCACCGCTCTTAAAAATCTGAGGTTTGTTTTTTTAATTAGATGGTTAAAGGACACATGAACTATAAAAATTCCGTTAAATCTTTGCAATATTCAACCAACAGTTCATGGTAAAACGTGATGTTAGACCAGAAATATCGATATGTATTTATGTTTTAGCATTTCTGCAGATTACTCGTGAAGCAATAGACCTATTGACTTGAAATTTGGCTTACATACCCTCCTACATAATAGCTACCATCCCTGATTCAAAATACATACTCGAAAATATGCTGGGACAGTTTTCCCAGGCTTATCCGGCTATGCCCTTTAAATAGTTACAATTTTTGTGAAAAGAGAAATAGTGCTCTAAGGTTTTATTTTATTTTAAAATTTTTTTTTTTCATATTTTAACATATCGAATATATAATTACAGAATACCGCAACTAAACATATTTGTTGGGAAAATTTGGAATATCTTAAATTAAGCTTACATTTGTCTCATTTCTAGATCGTCGCTCACAGTCACAAGTGCAAGCGAATTCCGCATTCGGATAGAGATCAACCATCGTGTTCGAGGCGTAACGTTCATCGAACGAGGCATGATGGCGCTTCTGGTGAATAAATTCCATGCAGACTTTGTCATTAAAACGTCGATGGGGCTTTTCAGCAAATGGTCGGTATCTTTGGAACAGCTCACGCACTATTTCATTGGGATATTTGAGATAATTTTGTGGAATGGGATAGGGAGTGGGCTTATCATTGCGTCGTATAAGCGCTTCGTCCTGCATCAGTGAGGCCTTGGCATTATCGTTCTCCCACATACCCTTCTGGATTTGTCCCGTATGCATGTGGTAGAAGACGCCCTCGCCATTTTTATAGCCGCGAGCAAAGTGTCCCTCGTAGCGATTGCCATTTGCTGAAAAAGGGAGCCAGTTAATACTACACATAGATTCCATGACTTTCAGAAACAAAATGCGCTAATTCTTGGTGCAGTATACACTTACGATAGAACATCACGCCCAAACCATGTCTTACGTCAGTTTCCCATTCGCCCACATAGACACCGCCGTTTGCAAACCATTGTATACCCAAACCATGTCGACAATTCCTTATCCAATTGCCAAAGTACACACAACCATCCGGATAGATCTGTTTGCCTTCACCCCATTTCATGCCATCAAACCAGTGTCCAGCGTAAACCAACTGCAGATCAGTGCCTCGCTTTTTTAACATGGATCCGATTCCCTGTCGCTTGCCTTGCACCCAATGTCCTTCATAGACCAATTGACCCTGTGGTTCTTTCTTGTTCACATAATACTGAGCTGTACGATTTGCGGTCTTCATAACGCCAAATCCCTGATTTTTGTTGCATTTCCAATAGCCCGAATAAGTGCCACCACCGGGATAATAGAAGGTTGCGCGACGACCCGTACTACAAACGGGTTTGGTGGGGCACAAATAACGCTCAGAACAATTGGCCATAATGTGAACTTTAATTTATATACTTAGTTTAGGAAGATTGTTGTACGATTTGAATGAAACTTAATACCCACGCTAACTGAGATTTGTCCAAGTTTTTCTCCTTGTTTATCGCTCCCCGTCAAAATCCTTCACAAAATCAAATCAAATTTAAACGAAAAATTTCAATGACCTACTTGAAAACTGATTTGGGGTTAGTCTCCAATATTTACCACAAAAATAATAATAATAATAGCCTCAGAGGGCAGGGGTGGGGTTGAAAGGTTATGATGTGTGAAGTGCGGACACCTGGTTTGGGTCAAGACCTGTTTATGTCAGCAGCTAAATTATACGCTTCTTATGCAAATTTTTTTGGTCCAGTTGAAGCCTATGGGAGATGAATTCAAGAAGCATACAAAAAATTTAATAAAGGATATGGGACATGTGTGGGGCTATAAGTATTGAAGTCCATAATGAAGGTCCAAGTAGGCATTGATTAAATAGGGGGAAAATATGCAGAAAGGGAATAAGGTATGTCATTGATTTGACCTTACTTAAAGTAAAGCAAACACAAATATTTGTATTGTAAAATTTCCCAAAAATTACTCAAACTGTTTGCCTATGTTAACTAACTTAAATTACTAAGAATAGAAAAAATCTGATGTGAGGCAAGATTTAAGGCAATAAAACAATATTTTATCTACTTAAAACTTTAGCTTCTTGATAGAACCGAGGCAAAAGTCATACCAATATTGGTGCCTTGGATGCAGAAAGAATTTTTTCAGGAAGCGGTTGGCAAAGCTTCACCGCAGTCTAATAAAGTTTTTGAATCGATTTACATCCACGAATACAACATTTGAAACAAAACATTGTAAAATATGTATTAAGTAATTTTTTATAATCTCACTTATATTAACAAGTGAGAAAGTCGGTCAAGCTCGACTATATACTCTATACATATACATACTCTGTACCTGGAGAAGAAGCTGATTGCAGCGCTGCTACTGCGCTCGTCTCTACGTTCTCTCTCTCTTCCTTGCTGAATGAAATGCAGTGTTGGTTGTTAAGAAGGGGGAGCGGGTTTTGGACTTATTTTGCTTATGACTTAAGAACCGCTCATCTGATCCTTATGGTTTTACGGCAAATCGATACATATTAGTAATGACTAGCTATCTCTTGGAGGTGCGAATTATCCATCTTGAAAACTGTGGATGAGATGAGGTTTTTTTTCAAGCTGCGGGAGCCTGGCAAAATTGAAAATAGACTTGATCTGACTGCAAGTATAAGAGGCATTTGTCCCCTACATGTCAAACCTCTATCTCTTACCATCTCTGAGATCTGTTTGTTCATACGGACGGACAGACAGACGGATGGACAGACAGACATGGCTATATCCACTGGGCAGTTGATGCTGATCAAGAATATTTATACTTTATAGGGTCGGAAATGTTTCATTCTGTTTCCCTGTTAAATACTTTTGCACAAACTATTAAGCTTACTCTCTACTCTACTCTATGTACCTTTGGTACAGAGAATCAAAATCTGGGGTCACTGAAGTCTCCTTTCCCAAGTAACTACACACTTTCTCCTTGATTGGTTACAGCATACGCTTACAGTTTATTAAATAGTGTAGTTACTTAATTGAACCCTTAAAATCTATATTTTTGCAATGTTTTATCGACACGAGAACACACAACCCCTCACTCCAGCAGCTCAAACCTCACTCTCTCGTGCTTAATATGTTAGCTTAAATCCTTAAGCTCTTGCAACAATATATTAGGGATATTCTGGCAATCCTACATAAATCTCAAAGTTGGTATGTTTGCCTGTGGCTTAACGGGTTCGGATGAAATTTGGTACTTAGATAGTTAGTAAACTGGAGTTGAACATAGGCTATATAACTTTTATTTAAATGGTTAAAAGAACCGCGAAATTGGCTAAATTTTTATTGAACAGAGCATGATGTTTATATAACCATACAGGAGTTGGTAAATAGTACGTGTAGATCAAATGGTCAAAAATCGCATAGATTGATTCTGCTATACGCCTACTTTTCCGATTACATAGAACTCTGCTTTGAATACAGTATGCCAAAGAAAACGGCCAAGCTGTCGTAAGTGTATACAGTGTAGTATCCGATATCATCATCTTATCCAGTAGCCGGGCATAATTGTGCGCCTTCATATGTAAAGTCAAACAGCTTTTATTTAAATTGCTATCTCTTATACGAAAAGCTCTAGAGATTTCTGGGAAACACCCGAATTCAACCGTACCCGGAAAAAAGCGATCGGAGGTGGAGTTCCAACTCGAACTGCCCAAACAATCACATATAGTTTTCTTTTAATTATACCAAAAAATCTTTTCAGTGTGTGTCACCAATTTTCCAATTGATTTATTCTCTATCATTAGCAATTCATTTCATGTCTCTAGCTACTCTGATTCCCGAGATATTTCTATTAAAAAACAAGTGGGAAAGTCGGTCAAGCCCGACTTTGTCATACTCTGTACCTGGAGTAAAAGCTGAATTCAGCACTGCTGCAGCGCGCATCTCTCTCTCTCTTTTTTCTCTCTCTCTCTGTCTAAGATTGTGCGGTGTTCGTTGTGAAAGGGTGAGAGGGGGGTGGGGCTGGGTGTGAAATACTTATTTACTCATAACTTTAGAACCGCTCATCCGATCTTTATTATTTCTTCGGCAAATCGATACATTTTGCTAATTACTAACAATATCTAGAAGGTACGAGTCAAATATCTTCAAAACTGTAGAAGATATAACGTTTTTGCCGAATTGCGGGGGCGGGAGGGGGCGTGGCATAAATTGAAAATAAACTTGATCTGCCTGCAAGTATAAGAGGCATTTGTCCCATACATGCCAAAACTTTTTCTCTTACCATCTCTGAGATCTGTTTGTTCATACGGATAGACGGACGGACGGAAAGATGGACAAACGTACATGGCTAAATCGACTCGGCTGTTGATGCTGTTCAAGAATATATATACTTTATAGGGTCGGAAAGGCTTCCTTCTCCCTGTTACATACATTTGCACAACTTCGTGATCCGCTTTTACCCATTTTCAATGGGTACAGGGTATAAACAGGCTTCCAAAAAAAGGATTTTTGACGATTTCTTAAGAACGTGGCATTAACATAACCCAATATTGGGCCAGATCAGTTTGTTTTGAAGTAGTAAAGGAAATTTAAAAATCCCAGACTTTAGGCCGCACCCTTTCCATTACAAATAGTTTTATACTACGGCACATTTTAACGTTTGCGGTTTTCTGATCGTTTCACAGTATTTAAAAGAATATAGGTTCAGTAAGCAGTTCGGATCACGAGTACAATTAAGCGATTCGAATCGGTTCATAACCGGTTTGCAAATATTGACAAAAGCGTTAAGAGCGCGATAGAGATGGTGGATCAAGATAAATGGCAAGTTCAGCAAACTGTAATGGGAGACGAATAGAAGATTCACCATGACAACCCAAATCTTAGAAAATCTTGGGGTGCATTAACTTCAACGGTTGATCTGCATATTTATGGCAAGAAGTTAGTGCTGTGTATTGGGTGCGATAAATCATTAATGGGGAATCGGCATACAGACCAAAGTCATAGCCCGAAGAAACGGAATTAATAACAAACTCAAACATTTACAGAATTTTTCAAGAGACATCATGAACTTGCACCACCTCACATCTACTACACCCACACATCTGCTCTCAGAGGTCCTACTCCCTCCTTGCATTCATCCCATACAGCAATTAAAATTTTCCATTTCATTCATCTGCAAAAAAGATACCAACCAAAAAAAAAGGAAAAGTTTCCTCTATGGCTGTTGTTTTTCTTCTTTTTGCTTTTCTTTTACTGATTTGTTTATTTGAAGTTTTCCAGTAGAAGAAGTTTGCCCTTAACTGTGGTTACCCCCACCCTGAGCTGTCTCCTGCTCGCTCCATCATCAATCTGCCAACCTCTAATATTGTGGAGGGGTGGGGGAAGGGGGCGCTCATTTACACTGAATTAAGTTTATCATAAACATGGCAACCAGGCTTCTCCATCTAAAAATAAGCTGAGGAAGAAAAATTAAAGCGCCTGTCACTTGCAATTATTTGGCCGCCGGGCAGAGGGAGATCTCCCGCTTCACTTGCTCCACTTGCTAACCAAACCAGACCAAACCGTTGAGTTGCCTAAGCAATCTCAGTCAAAATGTTGCTTAAATTATTAATAGTGTGTAATTGTTGTTCGAAGGCCAAGATTAATTAATGAACGCATCGCAAGGGAACGGAAAGTTGCCCATGTGATGAATGCCAGAATAATTGAGTCAGTTCCTTGATACCCAAAACTTCCCTATTAATTGGCGTCAAGGCTCAAGGAATTATCATATGAAAGGATTGCCACGAGTGAGGCACGCGAAAGCAGGCGTTAAAACCGAATTAATTTATGGCATTTGCATCTGGAAATGGGACGAGAAAAAATGACACCACACAGTTTTTTTTGCAGCTGCACTTTATGCAAATCAGATTTATTTACATGCACTTGGAGGGGTGGCTTACCCCCTACAAATCACTCGATACTCAAAGGGTTGCAAATCGGAAAGCTTGAAAAAAAATAATGGTCTTTTACTCAAGGTTTAATCTACGATTCTGAAACTTTTAGTTGTAAAAATATTTTGTATTATTTAACAGAAATTACTTAAAGTGTAGTAAGATTTGTATAAAGGACTAGATGCCTCACCAAAAACTTATCCAAAGTCTTAAAGTTCAAATTTCTCATCTAATATCCCCACATAATCCTCACACGTATTGCGACATAGCCCTTACTTTTTATCAAAAAGGGTGCTTGCTCCCATGAAGAAAGTGTTCAAAATCCCCAACCCAAAACGAAATTTAAATTATGGCAAAGCGCACACAAGCGCAAATGAGTACAGAATGCGACACGCACATGAAAGACGCAAATTTCATTGCCTTTTTCTCATTAAGCTGATGTCAAATGAGCTGGAGAGAGAGAGAATGCTTCAACCTGGAGCTCGGAAGAAGACAGAAGGCGGCGTACACACGGGGGCCATAAATTATTTGTGCCGGGTTCACCCAACCCCTTAGACAACAGCGCGAACTTTTTTTAAACAACAACAGCAGCGGCAGCGCCAGCAGCAGCATTTGTTATAAATTAAGTGATGGGGGTGCCTCAATATGGTAACGGCGACAACCATTGGGGGTGGTCTCATTACCACGGCAAAAGCTGGCTATCCTGTGACTTTTGCCTTTGGAAGACACGAGTGCACAATGCTAGCGAAATCGAAGTATTCGGATGGAAACTGAAGGGTGAACACCGGAATACACTATCACTTGTTGGATTGACAGACTTTCTATAACAGATCTGTGAATCTTGCAAATTATAACATAAAATAGATCGATTTTATTTTGAAATCGGTCAATATTTACTACATATTTTTCTCGGAACCAGTTCAAAAAAGTGTTTTCGATATATAAACGTATAAAGTTTGGATTTTGTAAAGCAAAATTATTTTTTAAATGCGTTTGGGTTTGAGCTGTGACAGAAAAAAATTTCATCCAAGTCGGTTAATTGGTTCCCGAGAAATTTGGTTAGGTTCGGTAAAGTTAAAAAAAGACATGGTAAAAAAAATGTCAAAAATGTTATATGAATTTTTATTTGAAGCTGCTTTTTTAAATAGAACGAATATTCTATAACACTATTTTCAGTATTTTGATTAAAAACAAATAAGACATGGAATTTTTAAAAATACGAGGGTCTACGAACATCTATATATATAAATGTGTACGCCCGACTGATATGGTGACATATCATCAAGCCAGAGCCCAAACGGCTTATCGTACAGGTCTGATGTTACTTTGAGGTATGTAGAAAGTATGTACATGCAAGTGCATATATATATATATGTTGTTTTACATATAAGTCATTATTTTTGAACACAAACAGTTTCCAGACTCAAAAAGAAAAAGAATGACATATTTATGTACAGCAAGCACTTTATTTAATTCAGAGGTACGCATAAATGAAAGACCGTGGAAGTTAAAGTAGATATAGAATTGAATTCTGGATGACATATTTATTTAGCTGTATATTATAATTGTAAGCTGTGTTAAAGTTGCTAGAAAATTGAAAAAGAATTATTTAGCAGAAAAGATAAAGTTCATATGCTATTTTAAATACAAATGGTTTTTATAACTATATGTTAACAGTCAATGTATCCCTCTTATTTGCTTTACAAATATCATTGAAAATATTTTTGAACCATTCTTCGTTTTTTTTTTAATTTATGTCTCGAAAAAATGTTTTAAAAAATGTATATTAAGGTCCAAGAGAGAACTTGAGAAGTCATTAGAAAATCAAATAATTTTATATTGAAAGCTAGTGTCCTCCTCTTTGAGAACGTTCAAAACTAATTTTTGAATGTCAGTTCTTAAGCCTAATTTTTTAATAGGATTCATATCCTTAAAGAAAGGCAGAAGGCTTTTTTAAGAAAATAGATCGGTATCTTCTGGAGTTTCTAATTCCTTCTCCAATAGCTTTAGCTTCTTTTCTTCAATATCTAAATGCGCAGAGTCTGATTCAATATTTGGCTTATTTTTTCTTTGTTAAATTTTTTGTTGCAACCTCGTCAATTCCACAATTTCTATGTCCTCGGACAATTTTGGGCGCTCTACTATAAAAGACATATTTGATGTGTCTTATTACAGATATTTGGCAACCGGTCAATCATTTTGTGGAATGTCCTTTATCTTTCGAATGGGAGAATCTACGCTAAGGAAAATTATGGAAGAGACCTGCGTAGCGATTTGGAGCCATTCTTATAAAATTCATATGGCTTTACCAACTGAAAAAGAGTTCACAGATATTGCACACGGCTACCTAACAAAATACCGATTCCCAAATTGTGTTGGAGCCATAGATGGAAAGCATTGTCGTATAAAATGCCCAGCAAATTTAGGTTCCGAATTTTTTAATTACAAGAAATATTTTTCGGTTGTTTTACAAGGCGTTGCAGATTCCAACTGCAAATTTATTTTTATTGAAGTTGGCAGAAAAGGAAGCCAAAGTGATGGAGGTATCTTTGCATCTTCAAAATTGCATGATGAGAACCTGAAAAATTGCCATATCGAAATGAAATGGCTCCTTTTGTTTTTTTGGGGAGATGAGGCCTATCCTCTAACCCATTATTTAATGAGGCCATATCCAAGAAGATCTTTAAATCCGGCAAGAGCGAATTTCAATGAGAGGCTTTCAACTGCTAGAAGATGTGTGGAATGCGCGTTTGGAATTTTGACGGAAAAGAGGCGGTTGCTTAAGGGGGACATCTAGTAGCTCAAAAAGTGGATTTTCAGAATTTTTTAGGCCAATGAAAGGGCCAATCGAAAATTTGTAAATGAGGTTATTGTTTGATACATTTACTCGAAATGGTTTTCGGGTTTTTGTATCAAAAACAAAATGCAGCGTTATCACCCGTAGACCTTACCGTGGCCGGACAAAACTCGCATGTTAACCGATCCATCTGAAATTTTACGGTAAACCGTTTAATTACCATTAAAACAATGTAGGTTTGTTTCGATATTATGCTCATTAAAAATTTCTGAAGAAAATTTTTTTGGCGTCATTTTTTTTTCTACTCACATTACCAAAAATAAATATCGAAAATTAAACAGGAAATATGACTCCACAATCGTTTCTAATCACAAACAAGTTTTCAGGTCCAAAGATTTTGACGTCTTCTATATTAGCATTTGAAAGAGAAATATTTGTTAACTATTTTTCTAATAATTAGTAAATATTTTTATATCAAAATGTAAAAACCCCTTTCAACAATTTAAATAATCATAACTGTATCTGAACTTCTCATGAAAAATTGAATATATTAATTTGTAGAACATAAATGGTTTTATTTAAATGTCCCATGCTGTAAACCAAGCAACGAGCTTCAAATCTCTCTATTTTTTGACTGAGCTTTAATTTACCGTTACCCAGTGTGTTTGATTTTAAAAGCGAAGAGAACTAAAGCGTAAGTTGAAGTCGACCCTGCCTGATTTCAAAATACCCGTTACTCAGGGAAAGAAACATTTAATTGGTAAGGCCTACTCAGAGGACGAAATAACAGGTATTTAAAATAATTTTTTTATTAGTATTTTTATTTATTCTGACACAACAGTATTTGACTTGATTTCCCACAAAATTTTAAAAGGATATATGAATTATTTAGAAAGTTATCGATATATTTATGGGTCCTGTTTCGCAAGTAGTCCTTTGCGGTGACATTGATAACTTCTCAACAGTTTACCGGAGATCATTTAAATAAAAATGATAAGTAATTTTATAATAATAGTAAAAAATTTAATTTTTAGAAAAAAACATATTAAATTCTTAAAAAAAATCTAAATTTTGTAAAAAACCAATATCTTTCGATCAGGTAGTAGCAAATCTGAAGCAAAATTATGGTTGCTCTTCAGTGAACCGTTTGAAAGAGCAATGCAAATGGGAGATAATATCGCTCACTTACTTCAATACTGGCATAACTCAAAATAATCCATTTTGAGAAAACGCGTTCCAAGTTCTCAATGGGTTTAACTCAGAAAAAAATGATTCTTTTAGTGTTGAGTTAATTTAGTAAAATATTTGAAATTCAAAATGCTCCTAAATCAATATTGGAAATATGAAGCTTTAATTGAAAGCTGAAGTCTGTTTGCTCAATATCGACTGCAGGACAACTGAGATATGACGCTCTTGCAATAACATAAAAATGAACCTTTAAAATTATATATCGACATATTTTGATCTCACGTGAAAAGTATAAGAGATATCAATACGAAAATTTTTACACAAAATAGTACACAACACAGCGTATATTTCTGCATCAATAAGTCAAAAATCGTATTTTTTGAGTTATGCCAATATTGAAGTAAGTGAGCGATATATGAAAACATCAACACTCTCAATGCCTAAATTAACCGTTTTGTTTCATTTTCGTTCTGTGCGAGGTGCATAATTTTGGAATCCCTTCACTAAATTAAAAAACTTTCCAAGTACTTAGACTTTTTCTTAAAGGTGCAGAATATATGTAAAAACGATTTGGACTCGATCACCTTATCGGAGACAATCAAAATGTAGCAGTGCTGTAAGTTTCGAAAACTATAAATTTAAATAAATAAATAAAATAAAAAATATGTTATCTTGCCTACAACTGGCATTTTCTTTCAAATCCGGTGGCATTATCAAATTTTCCATGTTCTTTTAAAATCAACAAGGTTTCTTAAGAAGTTAAGAAGTGGTAAGTATGCAGTTATAGTCGAGTGAGACTGACGGAAGGGGAATTTTGTGAAGTTAAGAAACATAATAGCTTTTATACAAAAGCTTCAATGATTATTTACATTTCGACTAAAAAATGCAGTATACTCTATATCAATTAGTGTATAAAAATGTGTAATGAAAAAAATTTGCATATTCTAGCGTGGATCAACGGCTGCTGCTGCTGATGGGGTTGTTCTTGTCGTAAAAACGAAACCAGAACCGTAGGCCGCAAGTACGGAACTGAGCGAAAGAGAGAGAGCGACAGGGGGATAGAGAAAGAGATAAAAAGGTATACAACTAATTGCAAGTGCAGTGGGGGGTTGTTTTTGTCCCATATTTTTCATAACGATGGCCGGTCATGGCTAAAACGGCTTTTGTTTTAAACCCTCTAACCCTTTTGACACTCGCTACACCCTTGCCCACTGGCTGGACACTGTAGCAACCAGCCAATGAGGAGCCTTCCCAAAGCCTAACCCTTTATTTTATGGCGAGGGTGATCCGACACTTGCCACTCCCCCATGCTCAGCTCCCCTTCGTGCTTGTGAGCAAAAAATATTTCGCTGGAATTTATTTGTCAAAAAACTTTGATTTCATTTGATTTGCATGCGCCAAAGTTTCTTCAACTGGAAAGCACCAAAAAAACACAAATTAACAGTCCAGTGATTATTGTCAAAAGAGGAAGCCAAAACAAGTGCCTATCGAGCCTGGTCTCCCTCCAGAAATTCAAGAAAAAGAAATAAAAAATTAGAAAAGGGCATAATTTTAATGAACTTTCTTGGAGTGCCCCCACGCACCCACCTCACCCACCGCACCCACATGCTGCTCTATTCCCTGGTAGCCTGCGCAGCTGTCGAAAGGACTTACAAGTTTTGCTTACAGCTCTGTGCCCACTTGAGTTTTGTTGCCCTGAGCCGCTTTGAGGCGAGTTGTTTTGCCAAGGACTTTGTTGGCAAACACAACAAATAAAAGTTCCTGTAGAAGCCAGAGCCAGCAAGGAGCTACCTGCATTAATCACTTCCATCCAATCGATGTCTTTGCCTCGTTCATAATTGCAACTCCGTTAGCCGCGTGCCTCTATCCCAACTGTAAATCTAAATGGGTCTCAAATTGCGACGGCTGCAAGCCAAGAGCTCACCTGCCTCTGATTTTCAATAGATCCTTATGCAATTCTTTCATATCGGCTCGACAACTCACGATGACTGCCGCCAAGTGAATGTATGTATGTACAGTAAGCGGTTGTGCAAATGAAGTGCCACGAATAGTTGCACAAAAAATAAGTTGAAACTTGTATGGAAGAAGGTTCTGTTTATGCAAAATGAGAAGAGCTACGGCCAGCAGCTGATGGTTGAGATGGTAATCTATAATTAGGGGAGAGTGGGTGTGCATGCAACAGAAGCGGAATACGGAGAAAGGGGTAAACGAACAGTTAATGTGTTGCAATTTATTGAAAACAAGTCTACTATGTTAATGATTAAATAACGTTATATTTGAGGTTGTAATATTACAGCCTCCCAGCGGCGCAATGCCCATTACAGTATGTCGAAGGGTGCATTAAATAACGTTATAGCTTGGCCGTTTTCGTTGGCATACTGTATACAAAGCAGAATACTTTGTAATCGGAAAAGTGGGCGTATAACAGAAAACACTTCGGCTTTAGATTACAACTCAATATACCATTTGAGAAATTGTTGGCGACGAAGTATGCGTTCAGTTCACAAAACGATACACCATTTTGAAACTTGTGTGTGGGCTTGTGGACTAGCTGTGCGCGCGTCCACACACTTGTTTTTATTGTAAGGGAACCAAAAAAACTTAAAAACCTGGAACTGAACCGGGACTTATATATGAACACCCGAGTTAAACTTCTCTACACACAACGTGTATTCGAACGTAGCGGAACCCACGGGCACCACGCGGAGGACCAGCCCCCCCGCCGCTGGGCTGTAACGAAAATGCGGTGTTTTTAAAAAGGAGAAAAAAACAACGGAGCATTATTCTGTGAATAAAAGAGTATAAAGAACGGAAGAAAACATTTCCGACCATGTAAAGTATATAGTATATGTGGGCTAATCCTGCGTTGCGGACGTTCAAATTTACTAAGGCTGCCTTCATGCCCCATTATATCAAGTAGGCCTGCATTTCCCCATGCAATTCTACACTCAGAAAAAAATATTACTTAAAAATGTTAAAAACTGCCTAAAATTTAAGTCCAAATGACCTAAAATGACAACCATATGTATGTACATACATATTCTTCTTGTTCCAATCCGTCCGTCGGAAGCAGCGAGAATTAAGTGAGAAAGAGTCTTGATTTGTGGCGTAGACCATAAACGAAATTTAACCAAAACGATTTTAATTAATAAAAATATATAGCAAAATTTGTTTCGTGAATAGCTTCGGTGTTTTTGCTCAGATCTGATTGTGCGTTTCAGAATAGATAGATTAAGGGCCTAAGATAATATATATTAAGCGACGATGTTGTAACTTTAAAATTTAAGGGGGGGGGGGGAAATTTTGCAAATCCGAGGTGTGATCTGCGTACGGCAAACACCTAGGAACATGCAAAAATTTGTATCTCTATCTCTTATAGTCTCTGAGATCGACGCGTTCATACAGACAGACAGACGGAGACGGACAAACGGAAAGACGGACAGACAGACAGACGGACAGACGGACATGGCTAAATCGACTCGGCTGTTGATGCCGATCAAGAATATATATATTTTATGTCGTCGGAGATGCTTCCTTCTCCCTGTTACATACATTTGCACAACTTCATGATCCCCTTTTCCCCATTTTTAATGGGAACAGGGTATAAAAAGTAAGAAAGTGGAACATGTAGAAGACGAAGAAGAAGCGCAATTAAATTCTGTGTGAAACTCGGTAAACCTGCGACAGAGGCGTTTGATAATAAGCAGGCTTACCCTGATGCTGCTTTAGCAAGAAGTGGTGTGTTTCGGTGGCACCAGGCCTTTTTGGAGGACCGGGAAGAGGTCGCCGATGAAGACCGTGCTGGAAGACCTTCGACTTCGACAAAACACCGACAATGAACTCAGACCGTCGACCAAGTATTCGTTTAATTGCCCAGATGTTAAATTTACCAAAAGCTGTGGTTTATGACATTGTGACGGAGCATTTGAACATGCACAAGGTGTGCGCGAAGATGGTCCCAAAAGTGCTCACCGTGTGCCAAGGCCGACATCCCAACGCTTCCGCAGCCGCCCTACAGCCCAGATGAGGCCCCTCTGGACTTTTTTTTTGATTCCTCGCCTGAAAAGGCCGAGACAGAGGGGACCCAAGCATCATCGCCGCGGCTCCCAAGGCTATTCCGTAGAATGCCTTCCGTGACGCCAACAATATTTTAAATTGTCTGTCCTATTACTTTTGTATTTAAAAATATTATTTGTAGTCTACAAATTTTTTTCTTCGCTCTCTAAAGGCAGCCAAATTAGATTTTCTTCTTAAAGTTTCTTGGATTTATCTTAAACCCCTTAATAAAGGAATAGAATAACCATCACAGAATACAGTTGCATTCGCAATGCAATTGTCTTTGACAGCAGCAGAGTAACCCCTAAATGATTGATTGGGTTTTAGGGTCAGGTAAAGACTCTTTTCGAATAGGAAATCTTGCCTAATATTTTACGCTCATTTAGGGTATTAAGTAAACGAAAGAAAAACATAGCGGATTTTCTGCAACCCGCCCCACACAAGACAATTTCTCTCTTGGTCTTAACTCTTGAGCGGAGCAACACAATGGCAGCGGATGGGAAAACTAAGGCCCACGCCCGCTTGACATTTGGCTGCTAAACAAATACAAAATGCTGCAAAAAAATCTTGGAAAAAAAATTGAGAAAAAAAGGTGAGGCGCAGGTCAATCAAGGTTTAGGCAGTTGCATTTTTGTGTTGCCTTTCATTAAAGAGAAGAAATACTGAAATTGTGTCATTTCATGCCATGGCCAAGGTGAGGGCGAGGGACACACGCACCTGGGGCATCTACCGTTTCAAGAAGTCTTTCGTTTTCTGTTTTTTGTTTGTTTTGTGCGTACTTTAGCTTCCTCTTAACTGTCATTTTTAATTGTTTGACTGGCGCACAATGCGTTTAACGGTTATCAGAGGCGGAGCGAGAGCAAAAATAATTTATCGAACATTTTTGGGGCGTTTTATGGCCTGAACTCTTGACGTGGCCAGCATAGCCCCCTTTCCCATTAAGCCCACATTTAAGTGCCTCTTCTTCTGCTCTTCTTTCTCTTTCACTTGCACTTGAAATTTTGCGCCTGCACAACAATTTCTTCGTCTCGCCTTTCATTTCGTTTCTCATTTTCTACGTCTTTGGTTTTCCAATCTTAATTTTTTCTCTCGGTTTTTTTGGGGTTGAAAATAATTCATTTATGCAAATGAGGGGTGTTTAAAATTAAGCAAAGAGCACGTAGGCCTAAAGTAGCAGTAACAACGGCAGCAACAACAACAACAACAACAGCCAAGTCCAAGTCGGCCATAATGAAGAAGGAGGTGAGAGAGAACTGAGCTGCTGAGTGGAAGGAAGCAGCCGTTTGGCAAGGGCAGTCAGGGCATTGGAAAATGATAAAAACAAAAGGTTTCTGCTTCCCCTTCCTCAAACAACAGACTCTCATCTTTTTTGTGCTTTGGGTATAAGTTACAATTTGTAAGAGTTTAATGGCAGTTGTAGAGGGGTGTGGGTGAAGATGGAGAGCAGGAAATGTAGACTTGAGGGGAGCGTTGCGTTTTTGCAACATTTACTATTCGAAGGTTTACATTTATATTTTACAAAAAAATTTCAAATTAAAAGCACTCAAGCCAAGTTTAAGCTAAACACTGTTTACTATACATATTTATGCGGAATGTAATGGCAGAATTATTTCTAACAGTCAAGTGTCTGTTGTGTACGTTTTGTACCATTAATATGCTGAATGCATATCGAAATCTATTGAAGAGATAAAAGAACTGTGTTTTTTGTTTGGGCATAAAATTTAAATACGTCCATCAATTATTTCTTAACTAAAGTTTTTTAATTCGGCTGGATTTGGTCTTATTTCTTTTTGCTTTTCTTTATATGATTCGTTATCTTTGTTTAGATTTGGCCACAGCAAAAAAACGGAAAATTTTTCAGACACTATGTCAGTTTGGTAACGCAATCTTTATTTGGTATGGTTAGCCGGAAACGTCTTTGGGATTTTGTATAAGGCTGGAAAACGAAATGCATTGCAAGATATAAAGCCTGTATTCGGTGCTTAAAGTGTATCATACACATTGCTTATCGCCTGCCATTAAAAATGTGGCAGATTCTCGGCACTGACAAGGACATCATCAATTTAAGAAAAACCGAAAATCCAAAACAAGTATTCCGATGTCTGGTTCCTGAATACAAATAACGGCAGCACCGCCAGACGTTTTTTTGAAAACTTACAAATGACTTCCCAAAAACCAAGCGTATATGAAGACCCTTCTTGCGGACTTGGCGTACTCCTACGAGCTGTGGCTTCAAGGCGTGAAGTGGACAAATACCATTGGTCTTAGACAGAGCGGGTAAACAAACGAAACGAAACGTTTCTGAATCGTTTCGTTTCTCTCTTTGCACAGAGCGAAATACTAACAATACCCGAGAAAATGTAACTGTAAAAAATGAGTTCTGTTCAGTTTGCGTTCGTGAGAGCAAACTAAACGTAAAGCAAAATGCGCTCATCTTGATTTGCGGACAAAGAGAATCGGAATGATATGCAACGAGCGCGAACAGTTCGGAAACGTTTGCTGCTCAATTTGTATAAACTTTTTTTTTTTTTTTTCTGTTGCTTACTTCTTTGTATTTCTCAGCTTTGTTGTTTTCGTTTGCTTTTATTTTATTTATGTCTTTAGCAGCTGAAGTAAAACTTAAAGCCGATCATTCCGCAAACGATTTCTTAGTATCCGTTTCGTTCCGAAACGTTCCAAGGCAGTGCAGCTGTGGGGAGAACAATATTCCAATCGTTTCGTTTGCGCTCTTCGGCAATATAAAGTTAGTGGTTTCGTTTTCCCTGACTATAGTAACAGCTACAAAACATATGAATAGTTTCTTAGCTTTCGCGAACGGTTCGTTAAACGTTTCGTTTGTTTGCCCGCTCTGGTCTTAGATGCCTTCTTCGCTTCACAAAATATTAATTTACGGAGCCGACATAATATCTGCTGTTTCGTTACCAATAGGTATTATTTTTAGGTATTTTTTTTATTATATGGATCATCAGATCCAAAAAGACCTTCCAGATTCTTAAAAAAGAACATCAATTTGTATATATATATATGGAGGTAAGACTTTTATATTTGGAGTCTGAAAAGTCAGGTTCGGAGTGTAGCTCAGACTCAGAATAATTTCTTTATTGTGTTATTGTGTTATTTTTAAAGGGGAGAGTGGGGTGTTGTGATCATAGTTTTGTTTTTCGTACTTAGCCAAAAATCAATATTTTTCGTTTTGTAAATTTTGTATTTTAGTTAAAAGATGCACGAAACTTTCCTCATCATTAGTTTTAAAAAATAAGTTTTTGGGGTTTTTTCATATCATATTTGAAAAAAAGTGAATTTTGGACATTTCGAAAATTTGTGGGGGGTTGTGAGCCACCCATTTAAAAGTTTAAGATTCTTGTTTTTAAGCAATTATCCTTTATTAAATGAAAAAATTGACAGTTTTTCTCATATTCTGAATAAAGAAACATCAATGAAAAGTGAAAATTGATTGACGGCATCAGGCTTGTTTCCTTTTATATTCGAGCACTTTTTGCTGGTGGCTGTTCTTTTGTTTGCCTTTTTTTAATGTTTTTTTTTACTTCTTTGGAGAGTTTTTCCTCTGTTTAATTGCGCATCACTGCAATATTCTCTTTGGAAGTCAAAACCGACTTTTTGGCTCACAACTTCCAATATCTCACATTTTTTTGTTGACATCACATACCCAAAAGATTATTTATTTTTTTAATTCATATTTCCATCAAAATGGCAATTGATCAAAGATGTTTCCTTCAATAAAAATTTTAATTTATGTTCACAAGTCAAAAATTGAAAAAAAACAACTTTTTTTTGTGAACAAAAAATCGAGTGCTGGTGCATAAACTTAACTAACGTGTTGACTAATAGGTTGCTTGTCAAAAGTTTGGTAATAAGGAGGGAGACACTTGACAAAAACAGAAAGTTGTAATTTTGGTGGTCAATATTCGAGTAACTCACAACCCCCAGCGGTTCAGAACACCCCAATCTCCCCTACTATTTTTGAAAATTTAAAGCTATGTAACTTGAAAAATTAAAAATATATAAATATATATTTTTTAACTTTATACAAAAATTTTGAGTTATATAACTATTTATGAATTTTTTATATATAATATTTTATTTTTATACTCTTTTCAAAAGGTTTGAAGAAAAAACATATTTTTGTTTTTAAGTTTTTTTTATTAAGAAAATAGAAGATTTTAACGGAACATATTTAAACTTACTTAAATGATTCCTGAATTAATATTTGGGAACCCGATTTTGTATGTCGTACTCAGAGCTGGAAATACCGAACAAATATGGCAGCTATTAAAAACATAGGGCTAAGCGGAGTGAATCTTTGCATGTCGTTTCAAAAATATGCGTACAAAACCAAATGTAGAGTCAATATCTTTACAACTAGATGTTACTTAACTTTTGTTTTAATTTGACCGTTTGGAGGCATTTCAAACATATTCGCAAAATTTGGTCAAAATCGGATGACTATCTGTCGGAAAATAGCGTTCTTAGACAGTCTTAGTTTAAAACCAGCATATAAACTTCGGCTCAGACGAAGTTAGCTTGGCTATCTCGTTTATCTGTATTTTACTTAATCAAAAATTATTGTTTTTAATACAATTAAAATTAAATTTGCCATGATTGCTCCTAAAATTTACTTGCAAAAGCAAACTTGCAAATACGCAAACAATTTTGCGTGCGGGTATTCCCATTTTTCCCAACAGGGAAATATTTTTTTGATTTAGTGGTGCACAAACATTGACAAAGTTTAGTTGGCTAAATGATTAGTTAAATGACCAAATATTTAAAAATATTTGCGCCAATTATTTGAATGTTAGATCTTAGCTTATCACTCGTCTCACCCCCAGTCTCTGTACCAAATCATCAACTGACTACTACAAAAATGAAATAATTTTACCATTTTATGGCCTAATTTACCTAGCCCACTTACAGTACAATCTTCTTAGGCCTAAGTGCTGTTTATCACATAACTTCAAAGGACACTGAAAAGCTTTCAATGCTCATCTTCTTACATCAAAACTACCGAAAACAATTACGTCAATTATGACAGTTATAAAAACTTAAAAGCCGCTACATAAACAAGTGAGAAAGTCGGTCAAGCCCGACTATAACATACTCTGTACCTGGAGTAGAAGCTGAATGCAATGCTGGTGGTGCGCTCATCTCAAAGTTTCTCTCTCTTTCTCTCCTCTCACTCTCACTCCCGCTCTCTCTCTCTCTCTCTCTTTAAGATTGTGTGGTATTAGTTGTGAATGGGTGAGAGGGGGTGGGGCGAGGGCGATATACTTTTTTGCTCATAACTTGAGAACCGCTGATCCGATCTTTATCATTTCTTCGCCAAATCGATATATTTTGCTAAGTACTAACTATCTCTAGAAGGCATGAAACGTCTATCTTCAAAACTGTAGGAGATATAACGTTTTTTCCGAATTGCGGGGGCGGGAGGGGGCGTGGCAAAAATTGAAAATAAACTTGATCTGCCTGCAGCTATAAGAAACATTTGTCCCATACAAGTCAAACCTCTATCTCTTACCATCTCCGAGATCTGTTTGTTCATACGGACGGACGGACGGACAGACAGACGGACAGACGGACAGACGGACATGGCTATATCGACTCGGCTGTTGATGCTGATCAAGAATATATATACTTTATAGGGTCGGAAATGACTCCTTCTCCCTGTTACATACTTTTGCACAAACTTAATATACTCTATGTACCTTCGGTACAGAGTATAAAAAGTGGGCAAATAAAAATCAGCATGTGACCTGTGCAATGGTGGAAGGTGGCATAGGTGCGTTGACATGCCAAAAAGAAAACACCACAGCGAATAAAAATGTCATAAAATTTGAAATGAGAGCGACAGACAGACAAGCTGTGAAAGGGAGGGGGCCAGGACATGACAACATTCATACGAACATACATATGCCTAGCAAATATTGCAATACCCGGAGGGGTGGACATGCTGGATTGGGCTGCGGCTAATGCAATTAGATGAGTGCCAGGCGAAGATGTCAGCACAAAAAAGACATCTTCTACGCACACAAATTTTGTTAATGTGTTTTCTTCGTACAGGTAGAAAATGCATATGAATTTTTTATGGATCAATTGGAAGAGAAGAGAGCTCTGTCAGTTTGATAACTGAATATTAACAAATTAAATTGTAATGTAATTTTATTCAAGTGTGTTATTAATTTTGTGATTTTATCGAAGCAGGTTTTTATAGATCTTCACACATATGCCACACTTCAAATGTAAGTTTCTAAAACAATGTGTGAAACTCCCCTCTTGCCACTTATCAATCATCAATCTGAAATCATTGCCAAGTGCCTTGACTATCATCAAATAAACAGCTCACGGCCTTTCGTGCTGCCCTTTCCTCTTGCTTAACCCTCCATGGAAGGGTTCCGCTTGCCACACATATGAAAAAAGCGGAGAAAGGCATTGAAAGTGACAACAACAACAGCAATAATGGGCACACAAAAGAAGTAGCTCAGCCTGATCCCAGGCAAAACATGACATTTATTACGCTCTATTAGCGGCAAAGGAACTCTGGATTTTTATGCGTTTTTTACACACACATATGAGACAGCAATCGTGAAGGGTGGGGGCCCCTCGAATTCACACACTCACATATGTACCATACGTGTGGCCATGCGAATCCTTTATCCTCGTGAAGCTTGAGGGTGAAGCAAGCGATTTGTAATGCGTTTGGTGCGAGGTTTTTTATGTGGCCAAACCGGCTCTAAATGTTGACGCGTGCTCCTGCGGTCGACTTTGCATACATACATACAACATGTGTGGATGTGAGTGTGTTCCTTGGAGCTGTTGCCTTTGGCTGGTGTTTGCTATGCCTCCCACCATGCTGAAAGGTTAAACGTTGCCGCTGGGCACATAATTTTGTCAAGTGCTGTCAGTTCCTGGCCCTTCACATATGTTTTCGGCCTTGTGTGTGTGCTTTACGTGCCCCGCCTCGGCTGCTTAATGGGAAATTAACAACTTAATTAATTTCATTGCCATTTATCTTCGGGGAAAACTTCAACGCCACACAAAAATCAACAAATTTCCATTGGTCAAAGTTTGGAGCATCCTCCTTCTACCCAACCCGGTTGTCGCAAATGAGATTTATTTATGCGCGTGTGGCAAAAACAAACAGTCGACCCACAAGAAGGCCACAAACTAAAGACTGGACTTAAAGGCCAATTGGTGTTTTCAAGTTAAATGTGCATTTATGTTTAAAGAGCATGTTTGCACTGATAGAATTTGAAGCATTTCAGAGTACACTCTGAAAACTATTTTTCTATATTTAAGAAAATCGCCCTAAAATCGAAATATCCTTAAAATTTAGAAAAAATTTCTAGACTTAAGAAAATTTTTTTCTGAATCTTAGAAAAGTTGCCCTAAAATTAAAATTTTTAAAAAACACTTTTTAAAATCTAGAAAAATATTTTGTTTTTCTAAATTGTAGGATAAATTTGCTTTATTGCATTTTCTAATTTTTAGGGTTAATTCGCCTTTTATTTTAGAAAATATTTGTTAAAAATTTAGGGTGTATTGCACTAAAATTAAGAAAATAAACCCTAATTTTACGAAAGTTTTTCTAAATCCTTCCTTCTTTCCTCAAATGTTTGCGCAATTTAGTGCTATGCTGCCGTTCGGTGTTAAAGGCCTGTTCTCGGTTTCACAGCAGAAGTCCGATACTCCAAGCAACCTTCCTGCACACGATAGCAGCATTCCTGCCAAGAATGAACAGTCAACCAACTTGGAATCAAGCCTTAAAAATGCTACCACCCACCCCCATCTTGTCGCATATCTGGGCATCCGTCGGGGCCGCAAAATGCACTATGTACTCCAGAAACTGCTCCATCTGACCCACACTGTAGGCCGATTAACGAATCTCTTGTACAAACTTCTGCATGCGATTATAGTTGCCTGAACGGCAAACATCCAAAGAAGCCTCCAATTGGTAGCCCGGGACTATGTCCGACATCTCAAATAAATTGACCTTGTTGATGACATGCTCGGCCCCCTTGAGACGATAGCAGGACTGCAAAGTGGATCACCGCCCAATATCTGTACAATTGTAGGCCTCCTCTTCAATCTGCACCTGCTCGAAGTCACAAATGTGTCTCAAACGGGCAACAATTTGATCCTCGCTCAACGCCTTATAACGGAATTTAGTGCAACGCTACTGGCGTCAACATTATGTGTTCCTCTTATTTTGGCAAAATACAAAATTCAAATTTTTGTTTTTGTGAACAAAACAAAACAGCTGTCCACCTGTGTGGCCGTTTCTGCATTTGGCCTCATAGGCTTATATATGGGCACACTAAACATTTACTGTGGATTAAAGTGCAATTTAGCGTGCTAAATTTTTTGCGCTTCTCAGAACAGGCCTTAACGACGGAGAATCAATGTGAGAGCATTTGTTTACACACACATATGGTGGTAAGCAAGTTATTAGTGGTATTCCTGAAAGTGATTTTTTTTTATTTGCTTTCGATTTGATATCTTGAAACAGCTGATGACAGCTGCTCCATACAAAGTGAGGAATGTAATGAAATTAAGGCCATACTAATTGATTTCGGGAAATCAGCCTCGACGCTAAAGCTAAGTTCACACAGGCAAATAATTTGACAAATTTTTAGGAAATTTTGATAAATATTTGGCTAAATAGCCATGATTGCAGATTTTGCAGGACTTAAATTATTAACTATGGTTCTATTCACTAATAATTTGATCAAATATGGCCGAAAAGTTCGCCAATTTTGATAATTTAACCAAATTTTCATAATAATTTGTCAAATTATTTGCCTGTGTGAACTTAGCTTAACTTTAATAAGATTTTGTTTCAGTGTGACCGTTCTCTTAAACATAATGGCTCCGCGCGCATGTTGTGATTTAAAATAAATCTAAAAAACGTTGTTAGTTACTTTGCGTTCCATATGTTAGAAATTAAGCGATAATTATTTGTTGTATTGTAGGATATCTTAGACTGCATACGAGACTACTGAAAAATAGGCCAGCGGCCTAAAGTGGACACAGTCATAAGTGCTTGAGTTCTTGGAGCTTGTGCTTGACGTGGTCAAAGATGTTCAGGGTTACATATCTTCACAGCTCTCGTGGAATGGGCGTTTTACTAACTTTAATGTCGGTCGCTCTATTTTGCTATGCATTTTTTTCTTAATTCAAGTCTGCCCTAAATTAAAGAAAGATTTGAGGAAAATATCTAGAAAAAGTACCCTAAATTTAAGAAAAACAAGTAAGACCGTTGCAGTCGAGTTATCACGACTTCAAAATACCCTGTACAATTAACAAACACACAAGCACACGTACACACAAACGTAAATAATATCGCGCTCACACACACACACACACACTCACGCGCAAGCCTCAAACAGAGCGCAGTAAATAAAGCGTGTGGTTGGGGGTGGGGGCAAAAATTGTTTCATGAATAACTTCGGTGTTTTTGCTCAGATCTGATTGTGCTTTTCAGAATAGATACATTAAGGGCATAAGATAATATATATTAAGCGACGATATTGTAACTTTAAAATTGTGGCTCTGACAGTTTTTTGCGGTTTAAGGGGGAGGGGGGGAAATTATCGAGATCTGAAACAAACTTGATCTGCGTACGGCCTATACCTATGTACATGCAAAAATTTGTATCTCTATCTCTTATAGTCTCCGAGATCGACGCGTTCATACAGACAGACGGACAGACGGACGGACGGACGGACGGACGGACGGACGGACGGACAGACGGACATGGCTAAATCGACTCGGCTGTTGATGCTGATCAAGAATATATATACTTTATAGGGTCGGAAATGCTTCCTTCTCCCTGTTACATACATTTGCACAACTTCATGATCCCCTTTTACCCATTTTCAATGGGTACAGGGTATAAAAAATAGAGGCAAGCTAACTTCGGCTCGACCGAAGTTTATATACCCTTGGAGCTTGATATGTGCCTGACAGTTTGTATGGCAGCTATACGATATAGTGGTCCGATTTCGAAAAATTTTGGTGAAATTATGTAAAATCATTGAAAACTTATAAATACGAGCGTTGGGAGCGATAACATTGAAAACAAAAAAGTTTTTCTCACTAAGACTTTTTTTCAGACCAAACTTTCGTATGGCAGCTATACTATATAGTTGTCCGATTTTGACATGGCTTGGTGAAATTATGTGAAATCATTAAAAACTTATAAATACGAGCGTTGGGAGCGATAGCATTGAAAACAAAAAGTTTTTCTCACTAAAACTAGTTTTTCAACCGATCGTTCCTATGGCAGCTATATGTTATAGTCATCCGATCCGGCCGGTTCCGACAAATGTGCAGCGTATTTGTACCAAAAGACTTCGTGCAAAGTTTGGTTAAGATAGCTTTAAAACTGACGGAGGAGATAGCATAGAAACAGACGGACAGACGGACGGACAGACGGACGGACAGACGGACGGACGGACAGACGGACATGGCTATATCAACTCAGCTCGTCATGCTGATCAAGAATATATATACTTTATGTGGTCGGAGATGCTTCCTTCTATGCGTTACAAACATCCGGACAATTTTAATATACCCTCTCCAAGGGTATAAAAAATAGAGGCAAGCTAACTTCGGCTCGACCGAAGTTTATATACCCTTGGAGCTTGATATGTGCCTGACAGTTTGTATGGCAGTTATACTATATAGTGGTCCGATTTCGAAAAATTTTGGTGAAATGATGTAAAATCATTGAAAACTTATTAATACGGGCGTTGGGAGCGATAACATTGAAAACAAAAAAGTTTTTCTCACTAAGACTTTTTTTCAGACCTTACTTTTGTATGGCAGCTATACTATATAGTTGTCCGATTTCGACAAGGCTTGGTGAAATTATGTGAAATCATTAAAAACTTATAAATACCAGCGTTGGGAGCGATACCATTAAAAACAAAAAAGTTTTTCTCACTAAAATAGTTTAATTAGTTTCTAAATTTAAGAAATTATTTTCAAGAAAATCTCATCTAAGGGTTATGCCTTCTAAATTTAAGAAAAAAATGTCTATGAACAAGAAATTTTTCTACAATTTAGAAAAAAAATTATTTTATGGCGAATTTCTAAAATGTAGAAAATATTTTTTTTTGTATCTTGATCAGCATCAACACCAGAATCGATATAGCCATGTCCGTTTGTCCGTCTGCCCGTCCGTCTGTCCGTCCCACTTTCCGTCCGTGCGTATGGATAATCAGAACTCAGAGATGGTAAGAGATAGGGGTTTGACATGTATAGGTCTTTTACTTGCAGGCAGATCACGTTTATTTTCAATTTTTGCCACGCCCTTTGTTTAGTACCGAAATTCTTGATTTCAGACTTTGCGGGTCATCAAACCAAACCTGAGAGATCACGCTTTCAAGCCGAAAATGCAACTTTCGTTAGAGCAGAGGTACGCGATTAAATTCTGTGTGAAACTCGCTAAATCTGCGACAGAGACGTTAAATATGATCAAGCAGGCTTACCTATAGAAAGTTTCTTATTATTCATTTTTGCAAATGTTAAAATTTCTTAAACCCCCTGTTTACCCGTCCATAATTGCCATTTATCAAATCAAAACAATTCCCTTCGGAAATTTCTCGAAAAATGAAAATTTTGGAATTTGAGCGAATTTTTGGCAGTTCTGTCTACATATATACACTTCCAATATTTCCCCGTTTACTCCTGCCGTCCATTAAGTCTTCATAATAATCTTTGGTCATCTGAAATATTTTGCAATATTTTGGCGTGTTCAATCGACGCCTCTTAAATATTCAAATAAAAATTTGGCAAATTTTTCGGTTTTAATCTATACACATTTATATGCACGTCTACAATTGCCGTTCTTTAAAAATTTTGAAAAGTTAGCGATTTTCTTGACCTATTAACCGCCGATTTAACCGTTTTTATTCTAGTCTAAAATCAAATAAGAATTTTTGAAATTTCGCGTTTTTTTGACCTTTTTTTTAAAACCTATTAATGCATCACAATCACAGCGTCTTTGTTAATCTAAACTCAAATGAGAAGTTTGGAATTATTTGTCCTGTAGTTTGCAAACTCCGTAATGTTTTGAACTTTTTACCTCCAATTTACCAACGCCTGCGCTTTCGTAAATAATTAAATGAAAAGTTGTCAAATTTCGCGGTTTTTGGTCTACACCTCTTATAGATGCGTCTTCAATTGACATTTATCCAATATTTATAATAATCATAGGTCCTATGAACATATTTTCAAATTCAAAATAATAGTTTCGTTCGTATGGATATTTCGAGATATCAATGTTATTGCCCGCATCCATAAAACGAACCCTTTTCACATTTTTTTTGGATACGCATTGAATTTGTATTTCAAAATGATTTTAATTCCCCATTCAGACCTTGCTTATTCCCACACAAAAATATTGTCTCACTCCTCCTCCCTCCTAAATCGACCAGCAACTTGACTTCAATTAGAACCCGTTGAGCGTTGGCTCTAGTGCAAAAAAAAAAAAAAAAAAAAACCAAAATACTTTTCGGCAGCTGCGCTCCGCTGACAACAAGAAAAAAACTTACCCCCACAGCCTAACCCCTAACCTAACCAGGCGACCGCCGCCGACGACGCCGACAAGGCACAACCCTAACGCTTTTTTGCTGTTCGCTTAAATATAAAATTACACTATCAACATTAAGTTTAATACCCGCAAGTGCGGATGGTGGGCAGGGGGAGTCAGCAAGTTTTCTGGAAAACGTTTTAAGTGCCAAACCCAAACAGACGAAAGTGGCTGGCTGGCAGGGTTGTCATTGTCGTCTTGGATGCTCGGTAAAGGTGGAGGGGGGCAAGGAAAATAAAAAATGTGCCACCCTTCGAACAACAAGAAAAAAAAAAACAAAAATTCTATAGCTATTAAAAAATGTAAAAGCGAAAACAAGGAAAATCGCGCGTGTAAAGCAAAAGTAGAAAATTTGAATAGCGCCGGCGCAGGCGATGTCAGGAGGATAATGTGGAAAATTTTTGTTTGTGGGTGCCTTTCACCCACGCAGCCAGCTCATTTGCAAAGGGTGAATGAAATTAAGAGAAATGGGAAGCGGCAGAAGGATAAGGCCCGAGGGGGGGACGAATGCTGATGAATTAAGCGTGGGGGTAATTTTTTTCTTTTCAAGCGCTTCAGACGTTCTCGCATGCCAGTTCAATTTCCTCATCAAACATGCTTTTAATTTTAAGAGCGCACATCGAGGACATCCCCAAAGCTCCCGTTCCCCCCTCGCGAAAAGGGGTTGGAGAGTTCGTTACCGCCGACTGTTGATCGATATTTTAATTTCAATTTTTTTTTTTGCAATTTTCTCAATGCGTTTCCTTAGCTTTGGCATTTTTCTTGACTTTTTTTCTCATTTGCTGCTTTGATTTTCCTGCCAAGGATGCTAAGATGTTGACGATGATGTGGCTGTTGACTGTGTCTGTCTCTGTGCTGAGTAAGTGTGGTGTGTGTTGCCTTTTGTTCATTTGCATTTGCCTCGTTTTCATTACGAAGCCCTTCGCTATCCCCACTGGCAGTTGGCTTTGTCGAGGCGTTTGTTATTAAGTTTGCAATTTGGCGCTTGGAGTCTGAGTCGCAGCTTCCTGTCTGTCTTTTTTTTTCCTTGGCAACTCTTTTGATGAGATCGTGTGTGTGTTTGTAATGAGGTACAGTTGCCTTCGGAAAGTATTGGAAATAGGGGGTCATCGGATTTCAGATAACAGCTGTTTAAAGAAAACGCTTCAATAGTACAAATAATAAACCACTCCAGTCCTTTTAAGTACATTTGGAGGAATTCATAACTGTATCAGGAACTTTCATTGTTAAAAGTACGATTAGAGAGCAATTTTTTCGATTTCTAAGCTAATATCTTGATACCGCAGACTTGGCTTGCTCTCTCTGTTCTGTTACTTCACCCATCTCCTATTGTTACCAAATTATAAACTTTTCAATTCAATTAAATTTTTTTTTACCAGTACTTAAATAGTTTGTTCTTCTTTTCTATAAGTGCATTCACTGCTCGAAATTTTTTCAATGTCACCTTATAACGATTAGGGCCGATTTCTCTTCATCTACATAGAACTATCTGACATATAAACTAACAAATTGCAAAATAAATTGTGAAACGCACAATCCGACATATGTATAACAGCTATCTGGAAGAATGAAAATTGGCCCTTACTCTGCTATTTGTAAGTTAATGTGACAGCAACACTGGAGAAAACATTCACAGCAGCAGAATATAATTTAAGTTTTTGGCCTTGTTTAATGAAAACGAGAGCGTAAGTTAAAGTCGGCTCTAACCGTCTTCGATATACCCGTTACTCATGAAAAAACATGTTTAACAGTGTTCCTGCCTTCCTTAGGGTGACCACCCAAAAAGTATGCAACATTTTTGTTTAGGGTAGCGGGGGCTTGGTTCACTTTTTTGCTCATAACTTGAGAACCGTTCATCCGATCTTTATCAAATCTATACATTTTGCTAGTTACTAACTATCTCTAAAAGGTACGAATCGTCTATCTTCAAAACTGTAGGAGATATAACGTTATTTGCAAATTGCGGGGGCGGGAGGGGGCGTGGCCAAAATTTGGAACAAACTTGATCTGCGTGCAGATAAAGGAAGCATTTGTCCCATACATGTCAAACCTCTATCTCTTACCATCTTTGAGATCTAGGTGTTCATACCGACGGTCTGACGGACGGACGGACGGACGGACGGACGGACGGACGGACGTACGGACGGACAGACGGACGGACGTACGGACGGACAGACGGACATGTCTATATCGACTCGGCTTTTGATGCTGATCAAGAATATATATACTTTATATAATCGGAAATGATTCCTTCTGCCTGTTACATACATACATTACGTACATTTGCACGACTTTAGTATACCCTTTCTACTTTACGAGTAACGGGTATAAAAATACACTGATAACCGTTACTCGTAGAGTAAAATGGGCATACTAAGTTCGAGCGAATGTATGTTACAGACAGAAGAAAGCATCTTCTTGATCATCCGCCCGTCTGTCCGTCCAATCAAATTTTAAATAATGTAAGAAGGCAGCAAAGGCTAGCCGAAACGCGTAGGAAAACAGCTGAGATCAAACAGCTGAGTTCAGTTTGCAGCAAAGAAGGACGGCCCAAAATAGCCCCAGTGGATAAACATATAACAAACGATACAATCAGACAGAAGAATCGTATTGTCTGCACGCAGATCAAGTATGAGTCGGGATTTACACGATGAAGCAAACTTAATGAAGTTATCATAGAAGGCTTGAAAATCAAGGGAAATCTACTAGATTTGTTGAACAAAATGTATCGAATTTCACTTGTTTGTCTCGCCTACTAAGAAAACTTCATGAAGTTTGCTTCCTCGTGTAAGTCCAGTCTTATTATTATAAAGGCAGCATGCGTTGTCTGCTTACATAATGTAATACGCTAGCATAAATGTTAATGCTCTGTTAATTAACTTAATGAAAGGCTTTTACGTGGGGTACTGTTGATATGTCAGGAACTGGTAACACTGATGTCAATGGTTAAAATCTGTCTAAATAAAGTTTGAATCTGTACCAAAGGTACTCAAAGTATATTGAGTTTGTGCAAAAGTATGTGATAGTTAGAATCATTTCCCACCTTATAAAGAATATATATTCTTGATGAGCATTATCAGCCGAGTCCATTAAACCATGTCCGTCTGTCCAAATGAGCGAAGAGATCTCAGAAATGGGAAGAGATACAGGTTTGGCATGTATGGGACATAAACTTCTCTTAGTTACAGTCAGATCAAGTTTATTTTCAATATTCGCCACGCACCCTCCATCCCCTGCAATTTGGAAAAGCCAAAGAAATAGTAAAGATCAGGTGAACAAAAGTCGAGTTACACTATATGGAAGCTTTGCCATTTCTAAATATATACATAAGCTTTGGTGATACCGATTATATAATTGTGTGGTTTACAGTGAGTTGAAAAAATCAATTTAGCTTTTAAACGGAAATTTCAAGAGAAGTTTTTCGTCGGACTATTTTTGATAACTTTTGACTTGAATTTTCGCAACAAGAGTGTGTCAATAAACTCAGTTATTTGTATGGCATTATCGCTGGTATAGTGAATTAAATAGTGGTCGTAGTTCAAGCTACGAATTCCGTGAAGGTAGTCCAAAATCGGTTGTTGTGCCAGCAAATATCGATACTGTGCGTCAACTGATGACATACCGTGAGATTGAGGCATCCCTAAACATTAATTCCACTATCATAAGCAATATTATTGGACTCCGCATTGTTCAACAATCGCTCAAAAATTTTCTACTCCGTACCGAGCTATTAAATAGTTTAAAATCCATGTTTTGGAGGTGCCTCAATTGGAGTGGAAAGTGCTATAAAGAAATTCGCTTAAGCGAATGCAAAAGCGGATAAATTTTCTTTGAGAACATTTTGAAAAACAGTTCAGACATTTTTGTTGTTAAATTTTTTTTATTATTTGCTATTCCCGAAATATGAATAGTACCCCCCGTAAACATTTTTAGTTTTAAAAATTTAAGAGACAATTACAATCCATTTTTGCGAGAATTTACATTGCAGTAAATACCTAGAAACTAGAGACCAGAGGCCGTGAAGTGAATTTTATATTGTCTGCATGCAGATCAAGTTTGTTTCAAATGTTTGCCACGCCCACCCCCGCCCCTACAATTAAAAGTGTTGAATAACTCACACAATTTTTAAAGATATTTACCTGTTTCCTTTTTTTTTTTTTTTTTTTTTTTTTTTTTTTTTTTTTTTTTTTTTTTTTAAAAAAAAATTTTTTTTTTTTTTTTTTTCTTTTTTTTTTTTTTTTTTTTTTTTTTTAAAAAAAAAAAAATTCATTTTTTTTTTTTTTTTAAAATTAAGTTCAGGCTTAAATTACTAATTCGCAATAACTATAATCCACAAGATCGGATAATAAATAGCCGAGTTAAAAAATGTTGCATTTTTTCGGATGTTCACCCTCGTAACGCAAGAACGCTGTTAAACATTTCTTTTCATGAGTAAAGGGTATAATAATGAATGAAAGATAATGTTAACTCTTTATTTGTTTATGTTTATGTTGAAATAAAAAGTGCTTATTACATTTGAACATAAGTGAATTGAATTTTGCTAAATGAATTTGACGCCATTTCAAATCGTGCGGGTGTCGTGAGTGGTGCGAAAAACGCTCAAAAAATAACGTGCGAGATTTTATTTTGTGAATCGCTCGTGATGTGAATACAAATTCGCTCAAGCACGCTCCTCTCTTAAAAACAGCATGTTTTTGTACGAATTTTGGGTATCCCGGTACGTAGAAGGGTTTAAATAATTCCACAGAATCTTTTTTAATTTTCCCTTACACTTCACTTCCGAAAAGGCAGATATTTCGAAATCTCTGTTAAATGTTGTGTGGGGAGTTTACTTATTCTGTAATTTGGTTTTTAATATTTAAATGCTATTAGCTAGTCTATAAAAGTTAACTAGGAGTAAAAAATTATTGAGCCCTTATGTGTAAGATCTGGAAGTAGATCCTAAAATTAGCGTAACCCAAAATAAAATGATTTCGTGTACGAAAAGATTTTTTTTGATTGACGGCAAGGGATTAGCTGTGATTTCGCAGAGAATTACAGAAAACAACTTTCACATTTAATTTTTTTTTTTGGCAAAATGCACAGACTAGTAGTCTAGCAATATATATTTAGGGCCGATTTCATATCTTCTACATAGAGCTATTTGTCACATAAACTAACAAATAGCAGTGTAAAATCGGTGACTATCTGACACATAGCAGCAATCTGGGAGAACAGAAATCGGCCTTTAGTAATTTATCTCACATTTTACTGATTTTCTTTTCGATTTGATGTATTTGCCCTTTCATCATTTTACTTGCTGTGGCTCTCAACTCTTGCTCTTGGCTAATTTGAAGTATCTCTTGTGCCCCCCTTTTCCGATCCCTTTTCTTTGGCTGCTTAAATAGAAATTACTTCATCGATTTTTTTTCTGCTCTGTTTTTTTCTCATTCCTCAACTTGTCTCAAATGGGCCGCTGGCAATGAGTACCAGGAAAAAAATGGGCCTGACGCGAACTTCCGTCCCACAAAAGAAGCAGAAAAAAAAAACTTCTGGCACACGCAGCTTTTTTCTAGCATTTTTTTCTTTTTAATTTTTAAGGGTAGCTCTCAACGTTCTTTTTTTCTACTCTCATCTACTGCGCATCCTTTCGTATCCTTGCTTGGCTGCCTAATGAAAAGTCGCCGTCAATTACAAGGCCGCCACGCGCCTTGGAATGAAATTAAAGGAAAAAAATGGAATAAAGTTGCAGAAAAAAATGCAAAAAATGTCACCAAAAGTCAGCAAACACGAAGGATGCTTAATCAAAAATCCTGTGTAAGCAAATTTGCCACGCAAATGAGCCAAGGCAAGGGGAAAGAAGAAAAGAAATTATGATGAAAGGTAGACACTTGAAAACGTTTTGGAAAGGGGAAAGGGACGTGTCTGGGAATAAAATAGTGACCGGGACACTTGAATGACTATTGTTGCAGTGATCTTCACAGGAAGATAACTCTTTCGTTTAGAGTGGAGATCTTGGGTTCCTAAGAGCAGATAAGCCATGCCTGGTAGAAGCAGCTCAGAATTGCGCTGAAAAGTAGGCAGTACTTTTCGTCAACTAATCGAAGGTTGTTAATGTTGAATGTTTTAAGTAACTACTAAATACTTAAAGTTCTAGTTCTTTTGTGTATTTTTTTACTTATAATAGAAACGCCTAAAAAGTCCATCTGTGGTATAAAACAGTTCCACTACGCTGTGATCCCCTTACTTTTTTTAAGTTTTCCTTTTGGTGCTTTTTTCTACCTGCTGTGCACGTGTGTTTGCCCGACTGTCAATAATATTTACCTCATATGGACACGGGCACGGAAGTAACCTGATTTCTTAGACAAAAACCAACCAAAAGCTGTGTAAACTGCAATGTCCTGTGTATTTGAACATGTGTCTGCCCTTTAAGATTGACCGTTCTATTTGCCTAAGGCATTTGCTGAGCTTGTGGGAGTAGGAGGATATCCCCCAAAAGGTCAGCGGGCGAGCTGCGCCACAGGGCAGCTGTCACCAGCAGGAGCAAGCCTTTGAGTTCGAGCATCTCACCTTCTCTGCAACAGCTGCTGTCAAAAATGTTAATAACCGTAAATGAGACGCCCAATGAAGGAAAAACTAATTTCCGCCTCAGACAAACAAAGATGCCTTCAGACGTGTGCCAGTCGCATCTCCTTTGCGCACAAATTGCATGCCCTGATCCTCGTGTGCGGCCTCAAAAACAGGGATTATCGGCGTATGCAAAATTGAGAAAATAAGAAAAACTACAGACTGCAGGCAAGTCAATAGAAACCGAAACCCTAAACCCTTTTCAAAAATCCCAAATCCCGAGTCCTGGCTTTGGGTCTGTGTCTGTATGGGGTGTTATTTTTTTTAGCAGCAGCCGGCATTTGCATACATAAAAAAAAATAGAAAAAAATTAAATATTCAAAAAAAGTGAGACTGTGCCTGGCAGGACACACGACAGCCGCACCCCTCAACTATTACCCAGACAACAGTTGAAACTCCTGAGGCTGGGGACAAGGACAACCCTTTTTTTGAAAGGGTTTTCCACAACTTTTAATTTGCATTTTGAAAATCAAGTTTTAAACTTACCCCAGACGATCGGCTCTCCATGAAACACAAATGCCAGATTTTTTTGGGTATAGTTTTTTTTTGTTTTGTGTATTTGACAAGTGAATATTCATGTTAGGGTTAAAAACTTTTGGGAGAGAGAACCAAAAAAACGTGGGTACTTTAGCATGTGCTCAGGCAGAATAATTTGGGTTGATGTGGCTGCAGCAAAAAAAAAAAAAAAGAGTTGAAACCCCGATGCTGCCAGGATACAGGGTGTTTCACTGGGATCAAAAAGTAATCTGTTATAATGGAGACAAGATATACAGGATGTGAACAATTACTATTCAAAATAAAATTTAAATTAAAATTACTCAAAAAGTTTATCAATTCGGAATTGAGTTTTAAAGTTAAAATAAAGGCAAGCTAACTTCGGCTCGACCGAAGTTTATATACCCTTGGAGCTTGATATATGCCTGACAGTTTGTATGGCAGCTATACTATATAGTGGTCCGATTTCGACAAATCTTGTTGAAATTATGTGATATCATTAAAAACTTATAAATACGAGCGTTGGGAGCGATAGCATTGAAAACACATTAGCACATAGCATTTTCTCACTGAAACTAGTTTTTCAACCGATCGTTCCTATGGCAGCTATATGCTATAGTCATCCGATCCGATGTGCAGCGTATTTGTACCAAAAGACTTCGTGCAAAGTTTGGTTAAGATAGCTTTAAAACTGTCTGTACAATAAATAAAATAAAACTGCAACGAAACAGAGGGAAAAACCGAGAACATTGGACTCAAAACGAGCACAAACGTTTCCAAAAACAGTGCATGAAAGTGTTTCTCATTTGTACTACTATGTTCCAACTTCATGATAATTTTTTTGAGAACGCAAAAACTCAACTTGAGGTGATATTGTTCCATTTTTCAAAAATATGGTTTCACTTAATATTGTTCCGTTTTCAATAACATTTTAAACTTAACTAGGAAAAGAATTTGACTGATTTTGGACCAGGTGTAAGAGGATTTCTCACATTTGAATGGACAAGGGAACGGGGACATATTTTTTTTGATTGGAAGTGAAGAGACCCAAGGCTCCTGGATATGCGCGCTCCTTCCATCCATAAATTCTATAGGAACCAGAAACATAGCTTCAACCACCTACTCCCACCTGACTCGTTTCATTTAAGATCTACAAAAAAACACAGAAACATTTATTTGGGCATGACTGGGAATCGAACCCGGTACCTTTTGCACTTAACTTAGCATATTCAGCTGTTGTACACTTTAGCAGATTCACATCTAGAGGGCTACTCATGCTTGGTTGAGCTGACAAGAGAGATCTCAATAAGAGATCCAACTTGCTGTTACTCGCTCTCTCTCTCTTGAATATCTCTCCGTTGAAAACCGGTTTCGTTGTTGCTTAAAGTGTAGTGTGAACGTTCAACGCTAAATTTCTAATGCTCAACTCAAATCACCAAATGTAAAACGGTCACTCTGCACTGTTCCCTATGATTTGCATGAATTTGAAATTGAATAATTGTTTATTTTTTAATATTCAGGGATATTTGGAGGATATATGAAATGCAGAAGTCATGGGCTATGGAAAAACTTACCGTTGGGTTTAAATAACGCCAATCGATTATATTTGTCGAACTTTTGCTGCCGACATTCCGTATTATGAGAACCGGAATCGAACGTCAAAGCGTCATATCTCCCACAGTTTTGAAGATAGATGTTTCGTACCTTGTACCTTTAGTTAGTAATTAGCACTATTTATCGATTTGATGAACGATACTTAAGTTATGTCCAAAAGCTAGAGCCTATCATAAGTCAGTTTTAAAATAGTGGGGTAACAATTTAGTTTGAAACACGGATTAGAGTTAAGTTCGGTTTATTGGAGACGGCGTGTTGCCACTAAGACTGAGTGTCACAATGGCAGAGAGATAAGTATGTGTACACTCAAAAAAAAGTTCTCATCAAAACGACACAATTTAGACATCAATTTGAAACTATTGAGTATCGAATTCTCTCTAATACTCCAAGTATCAAATTGATATCTTCGAAAGTATTAACATGATATTTCGTGGATTTCAATTTGATACTTACGTATATTCGGTTGACACTTTGTTGTATTAATTTTTTAGTATCAATTTGACACTAGGTTTTAATAATATGAAACATTTTTATACACGATCTGACCTTACCTAGAAAGAAAAAATCAAACCGATAAGAGATTCGTATAGATCAGAATCCCCGACCCTGTTTGTGTTATAAAGTTTTGAAGGTTTAGAGAATAAGAATATACATTTAGAAGTAGCGCGGAAAATAAAAGAAAAAGAGAAAGAGCCCACAGCCACACAAAACAACTTTTTATCAATCTTTTAGTATCATTTTGAAACTAGCTTTTATCAATTTATTATTATTTCTTATCAAGTTTGTAATATAAATTCAGTTTTTTACCAACTGCCATTAAAATTAATTCATAAAATTTTAAAAACATTATCTTTTTATTTCTTTCAAAATGTACTTTCTTTACACTAAAAATTCAATTTGTCAAGTGTGGACACCAACATTGGTCTCTCACTGCTTGCCTCATGTTCACGCGAATGTTGTATATTTAGAAGTCACTGTACTGGTGTGCTTTTTGCTGAAACCGATACATGTAGCGCATTACTCCTTCAGAGACTCTAAAGAAATAACGCAAAAAACGCCAATTCTGCAGCTGACTTCGTTTGATATCTCTCGCTTTGTGCGCTAACACGCAAAGGCTTGTTATTTGTCCTGTCTGAGTAGTTACATTTCTTATTAACAAATATTTGCAAAAAACAACAACATTACTACTTAGCTGCTTAATTTTTCCTTGTTAGTGTGCTCCATTTGAAATCCATTAATATATCCTCAACACGTCGCCTGGGAAAGGGTCCTCCATAGCGTTTACTCTTAAAGGCTACATAACATTTTTACGAGACAAAATCTTAAAAATGTTGGCAGAGCAAATGGTTATTAAACATTTAAACCAGAGTATGGCACGTTTCTATTTTCTGTGTGTATAAGAACCACAGAGTAGCAGCGAGGTCGACACACCAACAGTAGACGAGCTTACACTACACTCTTTTGCAACAACAAACAAGTGGTAAAGCGTGGCTCACACACACACTCAATGCCAAAATGAACTTGTGTATTTTGCCGGCCACTGACTTAAACTCAGGATGTTGGTTGTTAGATGTGCTCAGTGTGATTAGCCTATTAACAAAATATTGAATTTTTTGCATTAAAACACTAAATTTGACATGTCAAGCATCGCCAGCTGCCACATTGGGCGTGATTCCTTGTAAAATTCATACCTTCTTCGAATTTTCGAACTTAAAAAAATTGATTAGTTTCAAATTGATGCTTCTAGGCATCAAATTAATATTCTAAGTTTCAATGTAATACTTTTTAGGCTTAAATTGATACAAAAAAAAAGGTGTGAGTGTCGCTAGCACTCACGAGTCTTTGATGTGAAACATGATCCTAAGTTTAAAAGCTTATTTTCAAATCACAAGCTCTCTCAATGGTATTAATCAGCAAGGGCACCCAGATCCCGCCCACATACCACCACATCCCAACACATCCCACCAAGATCACACCCAGATCTTTCCCAGAACCCACCCAGTTGCTCCTCTTCAGCATTTTCCTACCTCTTCGCTTCCCCTCTCTGCCCATCCTCTTGTGTGTGTGTTTGCCGGGAAACGTGACACTGAAATCAAGTTTTACTCCTACTAAAATCGTCCGTTCCAAAATTAAAGATGTTTGACATCAAAAAGAAGCTCTCACCTTAGTATACAAATCAGCAATGGCAGTTTGTCAGAAGAAGAAAACCATGGTCCAACTAAAACGGTTTGATGCTGCTCTCAGTACCCTGTCTTTTCAGTACTTAGTAGCACTCACTCTCCCTCTCGCGTTTACAGCAAAAGTTGTGGGAGTACGCTCTATATTGTTCTCTCGTTGTTGTTGTGGTAGTTTTCTCTGTTTTGATTTTTTGGCTGAGCCACAGGCAAAGAACTGTAAATGAAATGTTGGGTGTGGGTGTGTGATCTTAAACTCTTCTCTGCATCTCTCTCCGCCCCCCATCACCAATCTTCCCCCTGCCATCAATCTACCAACCGTCTTGTGTGTGTGTGCCGAGCCACTGCACAAAGCAAACACAGCAACATAATATGGTTGGCGTCAGAGTCACGTGACGCTCAAATTTTACTCCTACTAAAATCGTCCGTCAGCGTCACGTGACACTGAAATCAAATTTTACTCCTACTAAAATCGTCCGTACCGAAATTAAAGTTCCAAAATGAGGGGACCAGCCTGCAGCCCGAACCTTAGTTTTTATGATGGGTTCACACAAACAAATATGAATGGGAATAAATTTTTCATTACCGCAATATCTTCATTTGGCAGTTATCTTAATATACTCGTATTCTTTCAGTTCCATTCTACTAAAGATTATTAAAATACTTTCAAAATTAAAATTATTGGAAAGCGTCGAGACTAACTTGTATGTCGAAATGGTTTCAAATTGCAGGCTTGCCAGTCTGTTCATAGAAGTGGTCCAGTAGGTCCCTCAAGAAAAACGGCCAAACAAATTTCATTGGTGTTCCGAAACAGACGGTTGATAAGTTGGACTAAGAATTTTAAGATTAAGCCTTTCTTACACTTACTTTTAAACCTCTAACCCTAACACTTTGAACTGCCAAAAGAGAAATAGCGCATACAGCAGAATCTAAGCAAACTTAATAGTCTGTCGGCTCAATTCATTTAGCATTCTGTTGAGGCACCCTGTCTTCCTTCATCAACTTTTGCGCATAAAAAAACTACCCAGAATTATCCGCTTAAAAAACTCAAAAATTTCACAAAAACTTGGCAACTAAAAAAAAAATAGGTATCTCAGCATACACAAAAAACTTTACCCAGACAGCATACAACTCGTCGTAACTTACCCACCACTGCCAAAGGGTTGAGTTTGGCATTGGGAGCTGGGAACTGGGAAAAGGAGAAAAGCACGCAGCCTGGCATGCAAAACGAAAGTTAATCACAAAATACATTACGCTGAATAAAAAAAAACTAGATGAACAAAAAAAATGAGGCAGACGCGCGACTCGTTTTTTTATGCTCCTGTGAGGGGTTAACTTAATTTATGCGCATCGCCGAGCTGGAAGCGTGGCAGCGAAGCCGGCCGAGGTAGCGAGAGGCTGATTATGCAGCACGGCGGCAGCAAAGACGAAATGTTTTTCGCTCAATGTTTTTTTTAATTTGAAAAATATGCCCCGCTTGATGGAACGCGCTCTACTCAGCCACGGTGGCGATGTTGATGGGAATCCTTTGGCTTTATTGGAAATTATTGATTTATGATATTGCAATATGCTAGGCAGGCAAGCGGGCAGGGATGAGAGAGAAAGTGAAGGGTTTCAGTAGTGGGTGTTTATATAGAAGGGCAAGAGAATTAAAAGAATACAATTACTAAATACGATGGAAAAGATACCTTCACAATTTGCCGGCAAGACATAGTGTGGAAACCAGAAATTACCTAAAAGTTTATTGATAAAAATGGGTTAAACTTATGGTAAGGCTTGGCTGTTCGACGGATAAGACTTTGTATACAGAGAAAACAAAATTGGCTACACGGCGCGTGTAGAAACGTCAAACCTAAACGCAACGTATTTCGCCCTGTTAAATTGCACACGCTGCGTGTAGAATTTAGAAAGCCACACGGACGTGTGGAAAAGCTACACGCGACGTATAGGAATTAAAAATCTAAATGCAAATGTTGAAAAGTTAAATGCTGCGTGTGGAAAAGCAATGTCTACACGACATTTGAAAATCAGCTTGTTTCCCCTAATAATTCTAAATTTTTCATGCAGCAATCTGATTACCACACGGACGGTTAGATTTTCTACATTGACGTTTGGATATTGAAATGCTACACGCGCGTGTGGAAATTCTAAACGAAAAATGTAGCCTCTACATCAGGACTGAATTCTTATATTTTTCGTTTAGCAAACTGGTTGCCACACGTGGCGTGTGGGATTTCTAAATGTACGCTTAGATTTACAAAGCCTTGACGCTGCGTGTAAAAAATCTAAACGAATCGTGCGCGAATTTCTGTTGCCTGTATATAAATAGCGATAGCGTTGAATTAGAACTTGAGAACTACAAGCAAGCAAATATTGGATTGTGCCTTTAGCAGATTCAATACAAGTAATGTCTTAGAGGCCTTGCCTTACACGCGTGACGTGGCGGAGACGTCTAAGCCATCACTTCAATCGTGTTTCAGTCCAAGGGGCCGGGATTTCAAATCTACCAGAGTAAGTAATAAAATATAAATTTGTTAAAAAAAAAAAAATTAAAAAGCTACCCGAAAATGTAGGATATCTACACGTTTCGACCGGGATTTTCAACCCATTACTTTCGTGTAGCTTTTTTGCACGCCGCGTGTTGAAATGACAAAGCCACACGCGCGTGTAAAAAACCTAAACGCGCCGTGTAGAATTCAGAAAGCCACACGCGGCGATTAGAAAAGCTACACAAAAATAGTGGGTCGAAAAACCAGGTCGAAACGTGTAGAAATTCTACATTTCCGTGTAGCTTTTGAATTTTTTTTTTCTCTGTGTAGTCTCAGCGAGTGCTTGACAATATATAACCCCACTGGTCGTGGAAAAGGCTCAATTTAGCTCAAAGTCATTCTGCTCCTTAAGCCAAGCAATACTAAAGAGCGATTTACATATTTGGTGTGAAGAGCAGCCAAAAGCATTGCAAGAACTGCCAATGCATCCAAAAAATTATACTGTTTGGCGGCATCATTGGACCGTACTTTTTGTTATGGTGACGAAGACAGGAACGTTGCTGTGAATGGAGAGCGCTACCGTGCGATGATTACAAACTTTTATTTGCCCAAAATGTAAGAGCTGAACTTGGCTGACATGTGGTTTCAGCAAGACGGTGCCACATGCCACACAGCCAGCGAAACAATGGCCCAATCGATAAGCAAGGTTGGGGCGGGTCAATGGGCCGCCTAGATCGTGTGATATAACTCTTTTTGACAACTTTTTGTGGAGCTATGTTAAGGCTCATGTCTACAGTGAGATGCCAGCAACAGTTGACGCACAGGAAGCCAATACTAAAGTATTTATTCGTAACATAACGGGTGATCTGTTAGAGAGAGAATGCCAAAATTGGATGCAGCGTATGAACCATTTTAGGCGCAGCCTCAAGAAATCATCATCTTTAAATATTCAATTATATAGATCGTTCTATCGACTCAAATAAAGATTTCATACAGTATTTTTAATTTTGTGGTTGTTTTTATCAAATCCGAAAGCTGCTCATAAATCAACCTTTATATACTTTTGCTGCTGACCATAACAAGGGCTATTAAGTTTCAATGACTTTATTTAGTCCGTGTATGAGTATTGCGGACTGCCCCGACAGTAAAATAGCTCCTCCTATGACATTGAATTCCTTTTATTTGAAAACATATTTAAATTAATGGAGAGGCTCACTTACACATCTTCGGTGTTTTTGCTCGGATCTTATTATGGTATACAGAATAGATAGATATTGGGCCTAACTTAATATATTATAAGTCATTAGGTTCAAACTTAAGAATTTTGGCTTCGACAGTTTTTCAATGGTAGGAGATAGAGGTTTGATATGTCTTAGACATAAACTTCTTATACTTGCAGGCAGATTAAGTTTATTTGCATACTTCATAACTGCCACAGTTTTGTAGATAGATGGTTCGTATTTTCGACGCTTATTTATTAATCAGTATTATTTATCGATCCGCCAAATTAGTGGTGAATAAATAAACGATAGTCGATAATTAAGGAAACTTATCAATTAGATGGGTAGCACCGGCCGCAACGAAGATGGGTAGTGCTGTACAAGCTTTATGGCATCTTCTCATTGTTGGTACAGAATATATTAATTTCGGGCTTGACCGAGTTTCTTACTGGTTAGTTTCTAAATTTCTATAGATATTTTACATATTTAGTACTTCATTTCATTTGTTGACTAAAATAAATATTGTCTATAGATATATAAAAATCTCGTGTCACGTTTTTGTTAGCAAACTCCTCCGAAACGGCTTGACCTCTTTTAGTCAGGGATTAACACCGGTTGCATTTCGGTTACGGTTACAGCATGTAAAACGGACATAGGTTGGTTGCCCGTTTCCTCTATATAGTAATAAAAATCGTTTCGATTTTAATCCCTAATTTTAATGATATTTAAATTGTATATATTTGGCAGGTATAGTACAGGTTTTTAACTATATTTCGTAACGCTTGGCGATTTGGGTGTCCCTCTGCAGAACAAACTTTTGATTTGACGACCAAGCAAGCTGCTCCTTTGTCACTCTGTGTTTTGTTATTGTGAAAATTCGTTTCAATTTGGCCTATCTGTGTGTGTGTGCGTATGTTATAGTAAACAATGCCATCAACTCATAGGAGTGGATGTTTGGGCCGTCGAACAATTGCTGGAACACACATGCGAAATGTTAGAACAGCAAGAACAGATCAACAACTACATGAAATAAATTAATGCACGCGAGTCAGAATGTTGCATTGCGTTCTGCTCAGTCAGATGAGGCACGCGCTTTCCGAAGTCAACAACAACAACTGGAGCAGAGACAAGCGCGCCGGACAAAAGTTAACAAACGTAGAAAAGTTGAGCGACAACGCCAAAAAGTACATCGAACATCCACATCTGCTTCGTTCCTGCGTCTCGCATTCGAGTATGAGCTAGATATCGAATATTCCGCTCATCCGAAAGTTCTGATTGGTGCTTTGAAAATATAATGTCACTATTGTCATGCGCTCAAATTCTAAAATGAGTAGGCCGGGATGTGTTGCGCATCAGGAAAATTGCAACTCCCGAAAATCCAGACGCCATTAGAACTATTGCTCATCGGCTCGGATCCAGATTTAAACCTGTTTCTAAAGTCCATTCGTAGTTTTTTTCATGCTTTCAAACGACTTTGTTCAGAGCCACAGAAATAAGGCAGAGTACAGCGGCAAGTGGTCAGCGATTTAATTTAACCTTCAAAAACAAAGTCCAAGTGTACTTTATGGAACACTCATTGCTGCCAATGCCAAACGAATCACATTCATTTTCATTAAATCTAGTTAATAGTCTGCACGTTGTGGCTACAATAACCTTAATTCGCCGAACGCCAGGCGCATCGTCGCCTTCAAAATATTACTAGAAATAATTTATATGGCAGCACAACGTTTGCCGAGTCAGCAAGCAATATCATAATAACTATAGAAGCAACTTCCGAGCCCCCAATACACTTCACTGCCCTCGCCCACCATATGTGGAGTTGACTTCCTTCGCCCACCCCAAAGGCTCACTTACATATCAATTTCCATAACAGCCAAATGGTGCAGTTACACACATGCCTAACCCACCCGCAGAATCACCTCTCAAATATCTAGCACAATAATGCCAATTCTATGATAAAAATGCTGATGATTACGCGAACATTAGACAAGTGCCCACCCTTCCAGCTCCACCCTTGACACCCGTCCTTATGCATATGTTTCCCTTTTTTTATATGCCACAAAATTTCGACAATTTTGGACAAATTTACATGTATAAACCGCGACAACGGAAATGGCAATTGCCTTACAAACAACAACAAACAGCAGCAACTACACACGCGATTTGCGGGCGTTTCGCTAGCGGTTTTGGCCTGTTATTCCCTTGGGTGGGTCTCAGACCCTTTCTTCCCCTTTATTATTTTCTTCTTTTTTTTTGGAGAAAAATCAAATGAAAAAAACGTTTGAAAATCATATGCATGGTGTGCGGGTAGTGGGTGAGACGGTATGGAGAGGGGGTGTTTGCTTGTTGACATTTTGTGCGGCAGAAAGGAAAGTGAGCTATCAACAAGCTATCATTCACTACACATATGAGCATGTGTGTGTGTGGGTGTGTGAGCATGTGTGTGTTGGCAAACTGTTGATGCGATTTAAGCGATTTGTTGTGGGTTTTCCTTGGCAAACACGAGTTTATATTTATGCAAAAAAGAAGCGAAAAACTGTAGCATACTTTTTCCGGCTGGTGTGTAGCATATGAGGGATGGACTTGTTGTTGATGGAGGTCAGCAGAAACTGGTACAAATTGATGGGCGTGTGCTCCTCTGCGTCAGCTGTTGATTCAATTACAACCCATATATTGTGCCTAAAAGGATTTGTTGCCAGTTTCTGGACCAGGACTATTATTATTAAATAATGCAACATTTACTTTCATTTCTCCTAATGGGTTTTGTAATTCGCTTACAGGATAAAGGACATCATGTGTGTGTGTGTGCGTTCGAGTTGGAGCCTTTTTCCATTTAGCCTTTTAACTAATTTGCGGCTCTAATGCAATTTTTTTGCACTCGGACATCAAAGGAGCCGCGCCACCTTACCTTAAGGACATACACAGTCGCCCACAAAATATGCAAAGCTTAATTTAACAGCGCAATCAAAATAAAAAAAAAATTTTTTAATTACCTTTCATATCCGGACAAAGTGGCCAGGACCTCGCCCACAAGTCCATATCCTTTTAATAAGCCAGACTCCTTTGCATAACAACAACAACAACGAGGACAACATTAATTAAGATGCAGACAAAGCCGGGACGAAATAAGAGAATTAACAGCAGCGGCCAGGACTTTGCATAAATGAAAGGATAATCAGCATATCAACCGATCCTTGGGTCCTTGGCATAAAATGGCGTGCAATTAACATGGAAATGATTTTGTTTGACACCCAAAACGAAGAAGCGAAAGGACAAAAGGCATCCTGGAGGGTTAAATTAGCGCCAAAGGACACCCCCGCCCAGCCCAGCAAGGACAATGCAGCGGGCATAATTTAATATTGCCCATTAAGCGCGGCCATTAATGAACGTAGCCAACGACAAATCCTGCGACTGCGCAGGGCCTGAGTGCCTTTTCAGTTCTTCGTCCAGGGCCGGCCATGGCGAGTAATTAAGTTTATGCGAAGTACAAAATTTAATTTCGTTTGCCACCCCTTTTCAGCACCGGGGGAAGTTGGCTTTCATTTTGTGTTGGCTTTTTCCTCCGGCTTCGGCTGCGTCTTTTCCTTTTTTTGTTTTTAATGCCTTTTGAAGTATACTCCACTCTCTCTCCTTTTTGCCTTTGCTTGTGCCATAAGCATCTTAGCGGCATCATTTGGCGCCGACTCGCGCAGGTGGCTACGCACTTTTGTAGAATTTTTCCCCATCAAGATGGTATTATATGTATGTACGGATGGCGAGGATGGAGCGAAATGAATGGGAGGTGTGGGGGGGGGGACTACTTATAATTTTTAATTGGTGTTTGAAGTGTGCTTAACGGGTGGGTAAAACTGGGCCTTTACACTGCGGAGACTGGGAGTGGTCCTGGAATGGGTCTTTCATTTACGAAATGTTTTATGTTTGGTGTATCCTGGAAAACAGAGGAAAAGGTTGAGAAGCTATAGATTACATTGGCATTGTGTTAATGAGTATTTATAGTGAAACTCATGCCAAGCATAAAAAAAACTAGATCAAACTTGCCTACACACATGTTAAGCTGCTTTTTGTTCAATCAACCCAATCAAACATTGTTGGAGCTCGGATTATAATCATGTTCGATTTCATTCCAATTAATCAGGGCGTTTGTTCGCTTACGCTCAATAACGATTGCTCAGAATGAGCGAGAATCACCATGCAAAATCGCTTGAACTGAGAGTCAGAGAAAATAAAACGAGAGGATAAGAGAGCTTGCCGGGCAATTAAAGCAGGGCCAGTCAAATGGAGTGAACAGAACAGAACAGACAAGTGGGCTTGTGTTAGTAACCAAGGCTGAAAACCGGTTGGTAGCCAAACCCCTTGAACCGAACCTTTAATATTTTTAACTCCTCGAACCTGAAACCGAACCGGACCACTTTTTCGAAAAATTAGTTTCGGTTCATACAATTAAGTAGTTCTTTCAACGAAACACACAGGGAAATATTGACATAATCTGGAGATGTTACTAAGCTTGAATGACTTTTTATTGCGAAGAAGCGAAGTTAATGCAAACAATAATCAAATATTAAACAAAATATGCAAATGTTTCAAATCTTTGGAATGGTCAATGAAACGAGAACCTAAAATAAAAAAATGGATTTGCTGTTCAGGTATCAGTTGAACGATACTTTATCACACTTAACTTTGTTCTTTCTGATCTAAGAGCTTGTATAGATAAACAGCTTTTAGAAACTATAATGCTTATTATCTTAAACTAAGACGTTTTCAAAAGTTTTTAGTGTCAGCAAGTGAATTTGATAATTAAAATTTCATTATATCGCCTATTTCACCAAAAGAAATGAAAAAAATCGAAACTATTCTTTTAAAGTCAAGTGAACCGAGGTTCGAACCAAAACCTTGGGATTAGGGGCTAAAGGAACCGGTCCGCGAACCGAACCTTAAAATTTACAACGTACTCGAACAACCTGACCGAATTTTCTGCACAATTTTTGATGTTTGCAGCCAATCAGAAAATTCTCGCTTAATCTCACGAAGAATTTGACTGTATAAAGCAGATTTTGTTCAACGCTGAGTCTTGTTAATTAATTAAGGGCCGATTTCTGTTCTCCCAGATAGCTGCTATGTGTCAGATAGTCATTGATTCTACACAAATAGCTCTATGTAGAAGATGTGAAATCGGCCCTAAATGTAAGTACAAATATTTGTGTATAAGGAAATCAGAAAAAATGTTATTTTTGGAGTTCCCTTTTAAGCAGACATTTTTTTCTAGCTGATGTAATTGTTAATTTTGCCATTTTCCCATAAAAATTTACAGGATTTTTTTTTAATGGTACTTGGTTGGTACTTTTCAATTTAATGTACATAAAAGAAATTAAAAGGCAATAAGCCTTAGCAATTCTGCTGGGTGGTGGTTCAGAACTTCTAGACAGAGATCTTCTGGACCTAATGGGGACGTATGTGGTCAGGTAAAGCTTCTGATCGGTTCAACTTGGCGAACCCAGAGTGATCCTGGCTTACTACGTCTCAAGTCGACTCACACCTCCTCGTGGTGACCACCGGAAGCAGTGGCATTGCACCCGTTGCTGCTGACTAACGTGTGCTTTTTCTTTCTGTCTGTCCGTCTCGTCTTATCCTTTTATTTACAGCGTCTGTCCTCGACCATCTTCTACTATCTACGGTACGGTACGTACCGGTATAAGTATATAAAAACACTACATTTTCACAGTATTTTGGCCATTAAGAAATCTGTTTAAAAATTACTACCGAAAATAATTTCACATCACCATCCTAGACCCAGGTCATGACATTAACGCTAACCTGCGTAGCTTTTCAAATCTCATTCAATTCTGGTAATTTTGTAGAGGATTCTGACCACAAGTTAAAAATTGTTTATGGTTTCGAACAAGTTTCTTTTCCTGCAATATTAACTTCGTCGGAGCTTTTAGATAAACTAGTATGGAAACTACATGCATCATAAAGCAATGATTGATCAGCTACCGTCTCAGTACTTAGCTTTACGTTTTATCTAGGATCCACATATCGCTCACTTACTTCAATACTGGCATAACCCAAAAAATACAATTTTTGACTTAATGATGCAGAAATATTCGCTGTATTGTGTTCTATTTTGTGCAAAAATTTTCGTACTGATATCTCTTCTACTTGCCATGTGATATGAGAATATGTCGCAATATCATTTTGCAGGTTCATTTTCATGTTAATGCAAGAACGTCATATCTCAGTTGTCCTGCAGTTGATATTAAACAAACATACTTCGGCTTTCAGTTAAAACATCATATTTTCAAGTTTTATTAAAAGGCATTCTAAATTTATATTATTTTTCTTGATTAACTGAAAACTAAAAGAACCATTTTTTCTAGGTAAAATCCATTGAGAACTTCAAACGTGTTTTTCTCAAAATGGATTATTTTGAGTTATGCCAGTATTGAAGTAAGTCGAGATTTACACGATGAAGCAAACTTCATGAAGTTCTCTTAGTAGGCTTTAAAATCAATGGAATTCTACTGTATTTGTTAATCAAAATGTATAGAACCACACGTGTATGTATCCAGTCTAAGTGAGCGATATGTCACATGTTCAGTCGAACTTCCTTATAGCGAGTTTCAAGGGGACATAAAATAGTATAGTTGTGGCCACCTCAGCTGGTGTTGTTAGTGTTGTTCTTTGGAGCCGCAAAATTGGAGCAGATGATGGGAAAAAAAACCGAAACTTAACCGGTACCTACATTTCGGTTTCGGTTTCAATAATAACGGTAAACGGTATTCGGTACTCAAAAAAAGAATTGTATCGGTTTTGGTTCCGGTTCCGGTACTTGACTTGAAACGGTTTAATTCGGTAAACGGTTCCGGTTTCGGTATTGACGTCTGGTTCTATGTGTCTGCACCATAACGGCCACCCCTATGTTGAACGAGATGACGTTGTGAAATCAGTTGAAATGAAACAGAATAAGTAGTTAAAGTAAATAAGTTGTTAATACCTGAATACACTTTGCAAAGCTTTTGGATCGATTCGAAGACGATTCAGAGGGAAATAACTGAATTCCTTGCTTGTTTTAGGATAACGCTCCGAGCCCACAAATATGTATGGAATCGGCTACGATTAGGTTTAGAAAGCATAATACTCTCCGGACTCAGAACTGTGACTATTATCTTCAAACAAATGGCTTGGGAAAAAATATTTCGATCTGTGAACCGAATGATTTTTTTTAAGTATAAGATACTTCTCTTAAAATTAGAAATTGGTAGGAAAGTTGGATAAGAATTTTTTGAAAAGTAAATTTATTTCTATTCCAAAAAGTTGCATGCTCCTACATAGGTCACGATTTATTAACTATTCATGCGTTTCATGTTTTCTAGTTAAATAATGTGAAATGCGTTTGGGTTTCAAAGCATCTAAAAATTGGCCCGCAAGTCAAGCACTAAGCTTTTTTTAGAGCTCCAAAAGGTTAGTTTTTTGACTTTAACAATCTATAGATAATTTTTTGAACGGTATGTTAAACAGATTCAATGTATTCACATTCGTCTACACGTTCTTACCAAATTATTATTCTTTGTTAGAAATCCTAGACAAATGAAATATGTAACAAAATATTTAGGGGTCGTTAAATGGAAGCCACACAGAGCACATTAATCAAACGCACACAAAACCTTATAACCAGGATCAATGCCAGCACAAAGGGTTAAGAAGAAGAAGTAACAGAAAGGATTCGTCGCATGAATGAACAGAGACTATGGATTTGGTTTCCTATTTTGTTCTCTCTATTTCTCGCTCTAGCTCTACCCCCGGCCGTGCCTGGCAGGATAACGAAAAAAAGGCATGCAAATTTTTGCCAATACAATTAGCCAGGCAGGATCAGGCTGGAATGCTGTAAGCGATGCCCGTTCTCAATTTCCATGCCTGCGAATTTCTGGCACACAGCGGGCTGGCGAAGGAGAAAGTGCAAAAAGGACCAAGGACACAGCATGTTGCGAATATTTTTAAGTGCTTTGCAGAACGAAAGAAAGAAAAAAGGAAGGACAGCAACCAGCAACAGCTCTCATTAAAATTTTACATTTAACATTTTACTCCTTTTGGCTTGGAATTTACGAGCCTCAGCTCGACTTGACTCGACTCTCGCTTATCAAGTCTCAACCCCATTACAGTAGATGCTAAAAAAAACCAACCCTCTCGAAAAGCAGCGGCGTCAGCAGCAGCAGAAGCAACGATAACGACAAACTCATTTGCATACGAAGAGTGCTTTCGTTTTCTCTTCCCTTTGGCCCGCTGACTTTGCGAATGGCGGCCACCTGCGACTGTGTGCGACAGAGAAGGAGCTGGCCTCCTTGGAGTTTCGCATCTCGTTTTGGCCTTGGCTTTAATCAAAGAGTTTAATGCTGGGTGAGCGAGCAGTTGCTTCCTTGCTGCTTTCTGTTCGCTGCTTGCTGCTCATTATCAAGCACCGAGCGTAAAACTCATTGAGACGTTTTCCCACCCAACTTTCAGCTTTTGGCTTTGACTCATTTTGCTTTCCTCTTTTTTTTATTTTATTTGTTTTTCTCAAGTTGCACGAAAATCAACGTAAAAGCGAAATGAAGAAAATTTTGTTTAAAAAAATTACAAACAACCCCTTTGGCTTTGGTAGGGCAAAAGTGGAAGTGGGAAAGGAATTGCCAAGGCAAAGGCACAAGAAATGAGCGTATATTATTCATGGTATTAATGTCGCCAGCTAAAAACGGTGGAATGGGGGGGGCCTCTGATAACAGAGGTCGGGGGTAGCACGTTTTGGCTGTTACAAAAGTTCACCCACTTCCATTTCCACACCCAAGCCAAGTGAAGACTTTAAGTTTGAGAATTTGTTTAAGTGCATGTGTTGAGGTTGATGAACCAGTTAATGCGGAAGAATATCAAAGGAAAGGGGGGAAAGGGAGCTTTTGAGTAATTGTAGGAGCTCTCAAATTACCTTAGATGGCTAGAACTTACCAACTTTTTACACCAAAAGGCTTCCTTTATTCTAAATAAAAAGCCATAGAAATTTTACCTTAAAATGGATACAATTTAAGACAATTACTCAGAAAAACTAAATTAAAATCTTCAGGAACCCCTTCTACAAGTATATTGGGAATCAGCCTCGTTCTTAGATGATGCAAGTTGAGTTTGTGGATATGTTCAAGCAATACTGTTTGCGCACCTCCATACGCTTTCAGCTCTCGAACGACATCCATCTATTTCGATGACATGTGACCTGCCACATGGTTTGGAATACTTAAATGATGTGGATAAAAAACTTGCAGAGTAACTATTGGAACACAAACGAGAGCGCAAGTTAAAGTCGGCTCTAACCGACTTCGATATACCCGTTACTCATGAAAAAACATGTTTAACAGTGTTCCTGCGTTCCTTAAGGCCCGTACGGACATCCGAAGTGCGTAACTTAGCTAACTTCACCTCTTGTTTCGTCGCCGTGGAACGTAAGAGCAGTGTAACCAGACTTAAGAAAAAATTACGCCAAAAAATATGTTTTTAATATTTTTAATTTAATTGGCGGTGGGTCACACTGCTCGATCATTTGTATTTTGTTTTGATGCCAAGTTGATTTTTAGTAAAAGCCCGACCACTTCTCCCCAAGCCTTGTTTACAAAATTAAAGCCCGAATGGTTGGGGCGGAAAAGATCAAAAATTACAACTCGCTCTTTCACCGCCAAAATTAAAAACATTTTTAATGTCATGCAAAAAACACTTTCAAACGATTCTTTCGCTTTTGTTTTTCTTCCATGTTCTTTTTTATTTTCTTTTTAAATCATTTTAGCTAAAAGCAGTCCAGCTGATCGAGGCAGGTAGAAGAAGAGTGACTTGACATGGTGCATTTTCAATGCTGCTTCAGCTGGTCAAAGCACAATAAGGCCCACAGCCATCTTACATAGTATCCACAAATGTGCTGCTAAGTGCAACATTGTCTGTTAAGTGTAACTTTCAACTTCGCACCTCCGTACATGCAAGAAGTTCCAGAGGCGAAGTTGTAACTTCTGCTTCTTCTTCCCTCAATTTTTGTATGTAACTTCTCGCAACTTCTGATGTCCGTATGGGGCTTAAGGGTGACCATCTAAAAAGTATGCAACACTTTTTTAACTCGGCTATTTTTCACATCATAACTTGAGAACCGCTCATCCGATCCTGGCCAAAATTTGAAATAAACTTAATCTGCGTGCAGATAAAAAAAGCATTTGTCCCATACATGTCAAACCTCTATCTCTTACCATCTCTGAGATCTAGGTGTTCATACAGACCGACGGACGGACAGACGGACGGACGGACGGACGGACAGACGGACATGTCTATATCGACTCGGCTGTTGATGCTGATCAAGAATATATATACTTTTAGTATACCCTTTTTACTCTACGAGTAACGGGTATAAAAATATGAAATTGTGGTTCTAATTTGAATTAGAAATTAGGCTGGTAATATGAAGTCAAACAGTTTGGTGGCTCTGGACCGGTTGAAAAGTGGCTTAGACAAATCCTTTAAGCTATGAACTTAATGTTTTTTTTATGTTCGTAATATGGAGATTTGCAATAATCAGGTTTTGAACCTTATAGAACCTGTTAAAAATAGGTGTACAGACAAATTGAATAGGTTCTTTCCGCTATGAAATAAAAATTGTAAGTGCAGGTTTAGGACCGGCTCGGAGCTAGAAGTTGGCGTCAACTCAAAACAAGAACGAAATATTCTCAAAATTGATGAGGACAAATGCTCTGAATGATTTTTAAAAGATGAAAGTTAAACTCAAGACCCCTTTTTTACACCGTTTTGACAACGTTTTTGCTCATCTTAAGGTTAACGTTCCTAATTTTTTCCCCTTAGCTTGTAGAAACTTCATTACTATCTTCCTAATTTTTTCCCACGAAAATTCGTTTTTATAGCATATAAGTAGAAACACGTTGGCTTTGCTTGATATTCGTGTGCTTTAGAAAGTGTTTCTATTTATGTGAAATAGTATCGAGTCTTAACCATTGCTGATTCGAACCCTACTCGGCTTATAAGTGGTTTGCTGGCCTGATACTTTTATCTGTAAATTGATTTTAATCAAAATTACATTTTAAAACCTCAAACTTACCTTGACTCGCCTTTTAATTTTATCATTTCAATTATAAACAAGAACTAAGTAAATGATGTGAGGTAACCCTGCCCGATTTCGATATAACCGTTACTTAAGGGGAAAATGTTTTATATCTTCCTTTCCTTTACCCCCCCCCCCACCCACTAAAAAAAACGAGAGCGCAAGTTAAAGTCGGCTTTTACCGACTTCGATATACCCGTTACTCAAGAAAAAACATGTTTAACAGTGTTCCTGCGTTTCTTAAGCCCCATACGGACATCAGAAGTAGCGAGAAGTATCATACAAAAATTGAGGGAAGAAGAAGCAGAAGTTACAACTTCGCCTCTTGAACTTTTTGCCTGTACGGAGGTGCGAAGTTGAAAGTTACACTTAACAGACAATGTTGCACTTAGCAGCACATTTGTGGATACTATGTAAGATGGCTGTGGGCCTTATTGTGCTTTGACCAGCTGAAGCAGCATTGAGAATGCACCATGTTAAGCCACTCTGCTTCTACCTGCATCGATCAGCTGGACTGCTTTTAGCGAAAGTGATTTAAAAAGAAAACAAACAAAAATAACATGGGAGAAAAACAAAAGCAAAAAAATCGTGCGAAAGTGTTTTGCCTGACAAAAAAATGTTTTTAATTTTGGCGGTGAAAGAGTAAGTTGTCATTTTTGACCTTTTCCACCCCAAGCATTCAGACTTTAATTTTGTGAACAAGGCTTGGGCAACTTGGCATCAAAACAAAATACAAATGATCGAGCAGTGTGGCCCACCGCCAATTAAATTAAAAATATCAAAAACATATTTTTGGCGTAATTTTTTTTTAAGTCTGGTTACACTGCTCTTACGTTCCACGGCGACGCAACATGAGGTGAAGTTAGCTAAATTACGAACTTCGGATGTCCGTATGGGCCTTTAGGGTGAAAATCTGAAAAGTATGCAACACTTTTTTAACTCGGCTATTATTCACATTTTTGCTCATAACTTGAGAACCGCTCATCCGATTCTTATCATTTCTGTAGAACTGTAGAAGATATAACGTTTTTTCCGAATTGCGGGGGCGGTAGAGGGCGTGGCCAAAAATATAAATAAACTTGATCTGCCTGCAAGTATAAGAAGCAATTGTCCCATACATGTCAAACCTCTATCTCTTACCATCTCCGAGATCTGTTTGTTCATACGGACGGACGGACGGACGTACGGGCAGACAGACGGACATGGCTATATCGACTCGGCTGTTGATACTGATCAAGAATATATATACTTTATATAGTCGGAAATGATTCCTTCTCCCTGTTACATACTTTTGCACAAACTTAAAGTATACACTATGCACCTTCGGTACAGAGTATAAAAACACGAAAGTATAGCCTTTGTTTTCGCCTTTGAAATCTACACCCCAACTCTCACCCCACAAAAAAATTTTTTTTCTCCTAACCCCTCCCTGAAAAAATTATGCGTACGCCACTGCTTTTGATTACACTTAGCAACCCGATCCAGAATATTGTAAATTTTGAGCGAAGTGAATTGAATTGAATAAAAATCCTGATGCCCGACATAGGAGAGATAGAAGTACTCAGCGATCAAAGAATTCAATGGACTCGAAATGGAAAAGTACTTGTGGTCCAAATGGGACAGTCGAAAGTGAAAGCAAATTATATTCTAAAAACTACAATCATTCAAAAACCATCTAAGCTCCTCCTGCGCAATGCTTCATCCCCAAAAGAGCTCGCAAGCTCCCCATATTAATAACGCTCATAATTTTACCCATTTAATTGAGGCGAATGGCCGCGGGCATAATGAAACCCAAGCAGCAGCCTCAGCTGCCGCAAACCCCATTCCCTCTGCCGTTCCTTTCGACCATTGCACTTGAGGCAGCTTATTAGAATGGCTTGCTTCGCTGGACTTGGACTTGGCGATTCGTGGGCGCAAATCATAATTTTTCAATTTGAATAATGAGCAGCAGTTGGCGGCGACCGCGACGAAGCCAAGCGAAGCCTTTAAAATTATTTCGCCTGCCTTTTCTGCTCCTTTCTTTTCTTTGGTTTCCTTTTCTTTCTGCCACACCAAGAAGAGAGAAGAAAAATCCTTGCAGCCAAACACTCGTAAACTCATTTGGAAAAAAAAATTTTTTCGCCCGCTCAAGTCTAAATCATTTACTCGAAAGCTCAAAAAAAATAAAAATGAGTGCTGACTACACTGAGCGACATTTTCGGATATGCGATAACATCCAAAATTAAACGGCCGTTTCTTCTTCCTATGGTGTTTTCAGCAAGTAAGCTCTGTAATTTCATGTAAGCTGTTTTATGTCAAAATATAAAATGCAAAGCGAATTATAATCTTGCCCTGAAATTCTCAACGCAAAGAAATACTTTTGCATTTTCGACCTCACAAGTTATATATATATTCTTGATCAGATTTTAAGCTATCGAGCTGAAGTGCTGCACTTCTTGATTTTACTACACGCTGCTGTTATGTAGGAACCGCCCGGATCGGTTGCGTATGGTTACAGTATTGTGATGGTGATGGTGGTGAGTATGGTTTTATATGGTCGGAAATGATTCCTTCTCCCTGTACATACTTTTGCACAAACTTAATATACTCTATGTACCTTTGGTACAGAGTATAAAAAATAGAGGAAAGCCTACTTCGAATCTACCGATTATAATCGATTATTATAATTATATACCCTTGATATAAATAAAGATTTTCAGTGATTTCAGTCAAAAATTTAATTTAAGGGTTGAACAATATAAGGTGAACAATATTTTGTAAACGTTTAATGCTCAGGAGAACCTGGATTATTGCTATTAAACTGCTTTGTTAAATACTAAACTTTTTGTATTGTCCTCTTTCTTTTCGTTCAATTTCATATATCGCTGACTTACTTCAAGTGTAACATATCTCAAAATATAAGATTTTTGACTTAATGATGCAGAAGTATTCGCTGTATTGTGTACTATTTTGTGTAAAAATGTTCGTATCGATATCTCTTCTACTTTCCATGTAAAATGAGAATATATCGCAATATCATTTTATTTATTTATCATTTATTTTCATGATAATGCAATACAAACTAAAACTGAGTTTCAGTTGAAGCACCATAAGTATTTTTAAGATTTATTAATAAGCATTCTAAATTTATAATATTTTATTTGGCTACTTGAAACTAAAAGAACCATGGAGAACCAGTTCTCAATGGAGAACTTTAAACGCGTTTTTCTCCAAATGGACTATTTTTAATTATATACCAGTATTGAAGTAAGTGAGCGATATGTATAAACCATGGGTCGTAACGATTATAATTTTTAAAATAAAATTATTTTTAAGAATATTTTTATTATAAGTGCTCAAAGAATTTAGATTAATGTTTTTTGGAAAACTATCACTTATTGGGGCAGAAATATTATACGCATTGAATGGAAACGGCTTCATTAATGGAGTCAAACTGCCAGGATATGTAGAAAAAGCCATTCTTTATAGAAATTTTTTTCATTCTTAAGGGCCGATTTCTGTTCTCCCAGATAGCTGCTACGTGTCAGATAGTCATCGATTTTACACTGCTATTTGTTAGTTTGTGTGACAAATAGCTCTATGTAGAAGATGTGAAATCGGCCCCAAATGTATTTAAAAGTAATTTAGTTGTTGGGTTTAGCGACCAGTTCTAAGTTATTTGAAAAATAGTTGATGGTAGGCTCAAGGCAGTGTATAGGTAGTGTTCTCACCAAATATGTGGATGACTTATTTGTTATAGAAAAAGAGGACGATATTGATGATACACTTAAAAAAACTGAACAATTATCACAAAGATATAAGGTTCACAATTGACTTGGAAATGGACCAAAAACATCCGTTCCTGGATTCCATTATAAATAGGAAGGACATCCCATTAAAACTGGATTGGCATCTAAAACCAATGGCCTTTGGTAGACAAATAAACTCAATTCAAAACACATAAAAACGAGAAGGCCAAGCTAACTTCGTCTTTGCCGAAGTTCTTATACCCTTGCAAATGTTTTAATAAATATGAGTTTACGAACGTTAGCATTAAAACAAACAATTTTTCTAAATAAAACCCACTTTTCGACCGATAGTTCCGATGGCAGCTATAGGATATAGTCATCCGATTTTGACCAAAACTTCCAAGGCGTTTACATTAAAAACAAAAAAGTTTTTTTTCACAAAGACCCACTTTTCGACCGATAGTTCCTATGACAGCTATAAGATATAGTCATCCGATCCGGTCGGTTCCGACATATTATCAGTGTGCAGTAAAAAGAAGACTCTGTGCAAAGTTTTAGCTCGATAGCTTTAAAACTGAGAGACTAGTTTGCGTAGAAACAGACAGACGGACAGACAGACGGACAGACGGACGGACAAAGCTCAATCGACTCAGCTCGTCGCCCTGATCAAGAATATAAATAGTTTATAGGGTCGGAAATGAATATTTCTGTGCGTTGCAAACTTCTGGGCAAAATAATAATACCCTTTGCGCTCTCGTTTTCCCTTGCATACAATATCCGGCGTATTAAAGAACAGACAACCACAGAATCGTGCACCAAAGGAAAAACACCCAAGATCTACAAATCGGTTGTCTATATACCAACTTTTTCAACAAAGATCAGTACAGAGTCCATAGCCCATAAACCGACAAACACAAATAAAATATTTTTTAGCAATACACAGAGCAAAATATCGACGCTGGAAAAACGTAATTTCTCATGTGCTGGAGACGGAACCACTACAGTGCACTGTATGCGATAAAGTATTCATTGGCTCGACGAAATCTAATTTAAAAACTAGACTATCAGGACACAGAACTGATATTAAACGACGGACGGACAAAGTCAAAACAAAACAACTATTTTTTCTTAATAAAAAAAAACGGATACTGGCAAAGCTCAAAAATACGATTTTTACTTAATGATGCAGAATGTCGCCTCTTACTATTTTATGCAAAATTTTGGTATTGCTATCTCTTCTTTCCATGTGAGATAAGAATATGTCGCAATATCATTTTCCAGGTTCATTTTCATGTTGATGCAAGAACCTTCTCAGTTGTCCTGCTGTCGATATTGACCAAACGTACTTCGTCTTTCGTTAAAACATCATATTTTCAATGTTTATTTAAGCATTCTAAATTAATAATATTTTACTTAATTGTTGAAACTAAAATACCTTTTTTTGGGTTAAATCCTTGAGAACTTTAAACGTGTTTTTCTCAAAATGGATTATTTTGAGTTATGTCGTATTAAGTAAGTGAGCGATATGGGCTAATGCGAAAGTGTTTAAACCAAGGGCAGAAATTGAAAGTTGTCCAAAATCCAAATGTTTGTTAATGAAATAATAGGATACATATTCAAGCTTCAAAATATGTAAGCATTATTGTTCTACGGTTGTTTGTTTGTTCTTCACAGAAAAAAAAACTACTTAAATCCAAATATTTACACTTTGATTTAAATATTTTTGCCAATAAATCTGCACCACAAAGTGTTTTGTTAAATATAAAGTGTGTGTCACTAAAATCTCACATTTAATATAAACATAATTGATTTCAAGTGTCCTGCTATTCTATTCGATGTGACGGCATATTAAAATTAAAGTGAAAACTTATTAAATTTAACTATGATTCATATTAAAAAAAAAAAATAGAGGCAAGCTAACTTCGGCTCGACCGAAGTTTATATACCCTTGTGGTTTTATGTCTGCCGGTTTTTTTATTTATGCCAGCTATACTATAAAGTGGTCCGATTTCGACAAATCTTGTTGAAATTATGTAAAATCATTGAAAACTTATAAATACGAGCGTTGGGAGCGATAACATCAAGTTTTTCTCACTAAGACTTTTTTTCAGACCTAACTTTTGTACGGCAGCTATACTATATAGTTGTCCGATTTTGACAGGGCTTGGTGAAATTTTGTGAAATCATTAAAAACTTATAAATACGAGCGTTGGGAGCGATAGCTTTGAAAACAAAAAAGTTTTTCTCACTAAAACTAGTTTTTCAACCGATCGTTCCTATGGCAGCTATATACTATAGTCGTCCGATCCAGCCGGTTCCGACAAATGTTCAGCGTATTTATACCAAAAGACTTTGTGCAAAGTTTGGTTAAGATAGCTTTAAAACTGACGGAGGAGATAGCATAGAAACAGACGGACAGACGGACGGACGGACAGACGGACATGGCTATATCAACTCAGCTCGTCATGCTGATCAAGAATATATATACTTTATGTGGTCGGAGATGCTTTCTTCTATGCGTTACAAACATCCGGACAATTTTAATATACCCCATGTTATATTTTTATATTTTTGTTTATTATGCAAAATTCGCTAAAAAAAATGTGGAAATGCACATAAGAATCAAAATCGACTTTCATTTTTTGTAACGTACGCAACGGAACTTTACACAAGCATAACTTTTTTTCAAAAACAGATCAAATATTATTTTAAATTAGGTTTGAAAGTACTCCCAAAGAACTGCATTTTGCAAAAAAAAATCATTAAAATATACCAATGTCGACGCCAGCTGTGTCAATTTTAACAATCAGATTTGCGTACAAATGTAACGTCCGCAACGCAGGATTAGCCCATATAAAGTTTATAGGGTCGGAACTGAATATTTCTATGCGTTGCAAAATTCTGGGCAAAATTATAATACCCTTTGCAAGGGTATACAAATTTTCGAATTAACTTTAAATACTTAAAAATTGAATTTAAAACTATTACCAAATAATCGTCCGAAATGTTTAAGTTAAGCTAACAAAGTTTTCAAATGTTTATATTTGGACTTCATCACAATTTTTCTCTAAGTGCACGATTCCCGTTCTGCTGCCTGCCAAACGCGAAGAAAGGCTAAAATGCTAATAAGCAGCGCAAGACGAGGACGTTTCCCTGCTCCCCATGCTCCATTTTCCATTCTCCTGCTGCTGTTTCGTTTCTATGTAAGCACATAAGACGCCTTTTATGTAATACATGCTGCCATTTTGTATATAGCGAGCTACCCAGAATGAAGCCTTTTTCGGCTGTTGAAAGGGGCACAAAGCAGCGTTGGAGGCGTCTGTGGGTGGCTTGCCTTCTCTTTCTTGTTGTTGTTTGAGCTCGCTGGAGATTAAATGGAAAAAACACTGTGACATTTTCTGGCTGCGCGACGCGAGTTTCTTTTTTATTCAAATTCGGTGGAGGGGTTGTTGGTGGTGGGGTTGGGGGCGGCGTTGGCGACAGCATTAGTGGGGCGTCTCGTGGCAAATGTAAAATAATGCGAAAGGGCTTCGTTTGCATAAATTAAAAATTTATATAATGTGGCCCGTTGTCGCCTTCAGACACTCGGGCTCTCTGATGTCGGGAGTGGGGGCAGCTAATTTTCCCTTCATTGATTAAAAACTTGGCAATTTCCTTTTTTTAACACAATATTGTAATATATATTTCTGTTTGGTATTTGGTTTGCGTTCGCACACACAAAATTTCTTTCGTAAAACACATTTAAATTAAAGAATTATTATAGATTAATATTTATATGTAATAGAATTTCTTTAAATGCCTGAAAATACAACAACAATAAACTAGAAAATCAATAGGATCAAGCTGATTATTAGCAATAATTGTAGATTAATGAATTTGTCTAGATATTTGTTTGGTATTATTTGGTATATTGCGCAACTTGAGCCGCATATCTTAGAGCTTAGGAGTGTTTTTATCTTCTATGTACAGGTGAATTGACGTTATGTTCTAGTTTAAATACAAATTACTTTCAACTATAGACTACGTATATATGAGTTAGTACATGCGATGCGTTTATGTATACGAGATAGCGTTTTAAGAGTATTATTTGTAAAATTTTACATAATTCATATGAAACATGTGTGAGGTTTTTGGCGTGCAAGGCGCCAAATTCAAAATTGAATTGGCGCTCACTATTTGGTTTTTTTTTTAAACTTGAGGAACTTGTATACCATACACTTTTGAATGAACAAAGAAAATTACACAATATATATTTTGTTGTATCTTTTTCATGAACGTAATTCGAACCAAAGGATTGCACTAAAATTTAATATGTAGTGTAAGTTGTTATGTATCTAGGTATATATGGGGATTGAGTATTTATGTACAGATTAGGAGGGTTGTGGGGGACTTCAATGAGAGCTAGCTCAGCTCTTCTTAAATTATTTACATTTACACTTTGACTTAATTTTCTAGATCTATAAAGTTTACATATACTTTCTTATTAAATATTGGAAAATCGTTCGTTAATACCTTAGTCCCTACAAAATATGCTTCAAAATTGGCATATATATTTGGTTTGGGGTTCTACTTGTTTTGTTTGTAAGTTATGCATGTCTTGTATGTATATAAATTCAGTTAAATTGTACGATTGCCCAAATTGTTGTCTTGTTGTTGTTGCTGTTGGTTTTTGTATACATATACTGATTAGCTCACAACAATTTTTTATACAAAAAGGTATTGGAGGTATTCGGTTATAGTAGTTCTTCCTGTTTACTTGGTTCACTTTGCTTTGCTTTAAGATCTTTACACTATTTGTTTGGCTATTTTAATATTTTACATTCAAAAATAAAACTGTTAAAAAAAACAGGATACCTATAAATATTGTTTGAATTTCTTGAATCTGAGAATATTAGTTTTGACAGGGTTCTCAATAGAAAAAATTTTGAATGATGGATAAAGGGTAAGAGGTGGGGCTTTTTTGGCCTTTGGTCTAGCGCTCTGCGGCAGCAACGTCGACACACCGACAGTATACGAGCTTATACTGCTCTCTTTTGTAACAACAATGAAATGCTAAATGAAAGCGCTTTAGCGAAGCTAAACACACGCACGCAACGCCAAAATAAGCATGCATGTTTTGACGACCATTGGTTGAAACATTCATGATTTTAACATTTTATCAGAAAAATTCTTTCTTCAATGTTGAGAGATTTGACTTAAGGTTATAGCGAGTTTACTTAAATGGGATGTAACTTGAAATTGTTTTTGTTTTTACATAATTCCCCCCAATGTCTATAGAATGTTCTTGATTTTGGGAACTTTAGGAGGAATATAAAAATTTCTGACCATTTCTTGAGACTTTAAGCATTTAAAAGGCATTGAAAGAAAATGAGTGAACAAAATGTATGTATAGCTTTTCTTAGATTTGAGTTTTTATCACCTTTCGTCTATCAGATTTTGTGTTTCCACCTTAAGAGTACAGAGGAAAGATTTAAGAAAAGCAGAAGAAAAGAGTTGTTTGAACTACAATTTTGTGTAACTTTTAAGTAGGTCCACATTTTTAGAGAAAAAGTTTTTCTCATAATACTTCATTGTAGTTAAATTATGTTACAAAATTATCTGTAAAAAACTAAAATAATAGTAAAAAAAACTCAAATATAAAATAAAATTATAAAAAATTTAATAGTTTAAATAATAATGTTAATACGACTTGAGAGCATTCAGTTTTCATTGGTTTTTATAATTTTTTTGCAAGCAAATTATGACCTAGGCTCAAAACCAATTAAAACTAGCTGAAAATTAACATTTTGATCATTATAATACTTGATTTTTGACTGATATAAAAATATGCTTAAAAATCAAATGAAATGTATCCAGAATGCAATAAATAAGGGGTCGGCAGAAAACACATTTATATATTTATATTTATGACACGAAGATCATTATGCTAACACATAGAAAAAAAACCAATGAATGCTGATATTCACCAGATTGAAATGAACTTGACAAAACTATCAATGTTTTCATTTCATTTTGACAAGAAAATAATATCTTTCTGATCCAAATAATATCATTCAAATAAATTGATATTAAGTTGTTTCAGAATGACACTCTAAAAATGTTACATTAACAAATATCGATTTGAAATTTTTAACATATCAATTTGATATTTTTTCATATCGGCTTAAAATTGGAATGAAAAAAATGACTTTTTTCGGTGTGTGACTGCGATTGTGAAGCACTGACCCCTAGAACAGATTATTTTATTCCTTTTCTGTACCTTTAATGGTCTGTTTTTAAAACTAGGGTTGATTTCATTATAAGTTCTATCCGTTTTGAGGACTTTTTCAGCTGCCTTTCTCAACTTTTCAATGTTCAAAAAATAATTAGCGAAATCAAAAAAGCATTTCAAAATATTTCCAAACAAACTTTCAAACTAAAATAAATTTCAAATAAAATAAAAAATCAAAATTTCCGTTAATTTTCTTTCACTTTTATTTTTTCCATTTTCCAGACGCCTTTCTTCCATTTTAAAAAATATAATTTAAATAGCAAAACTAAAAATTAATAATAATAGTTCATAAAACGAGATTCATGCAATAATATGCTTAAATAATAGTATGGCAAACAAAACATATATATTTTTATATATCTTCTTCAATAACTTAAAGTTAATTTTGATTCTTGTGTGGTTTTGGGGTTTCTTTGAGAATTTGTAAAATAATTTTTAAATTAGACTAAACTAAAATTATAATTTTTGTTTGATTTTGTGTTTGTGGTTTTCCATAATTTGCAATAGTTTTAAGATTAAGTTTTTGTTTTTATGTTGATTTTTTTTTGGGAGAGCTGTATAATATACAATTGGCAGCTATATACAATTTTTTTGAGGAGGATTACGTTACGTTGTACTTAGCATTAAATTCCTGTTGCGAAAAATTCTTCAAAATTTTCAATTTTGTTCAGCCAAGAGCCTCATCTGATGACAGCTCTAAGCCGGAGAGGGAGAGTGTGTGGTGTGGCTATATACAATTCGCCCAATCTTCTAGATCTAGTGACGCATATACAGGGCAGCCGCATCATCTAGCTCATCCAAATCGATGTCTTCGTTGGAGCGCGGCGAGTGCATGCTCAGGTCCTCGGGCTCGGTCTGCTCGGGCATATCGCTACGCACATGCATAATCTGTGGCGGCGGCAGACGGAACACACGACGAATGTCCTGGGCCTTGCGACGGGCCACACTGCTCGAGCAATGACCATCCACCGAGCTGGCACCATCTTCACTCAAATCCAGGGGAGCCTCTTCATCCAGCGAGCTTTTAGCCAAGTCCATGGACTCTTCGGAGCCACCGTAGCTGGCGCACATGGCCGCGAATTTGCTGGTGGAGTTCTCCAGAGCCAGGGCAGTGGCTTGCGGATAGTCCCCACTCATGGCGGGCGACAGCGCCGGTGTGGGTGGCGATTGGATGCCACACTTGTGATTCATCAGATGATGGCGCCGACGGAACTTCATGTGACAGCGCTCACACTCAAAGGGCTTCTCGCCATTGTGCACCAGCATGTGGGACTTCAGCTGGTTGGAGTCACTGAACTTGCCATCGCAAATCTCGCAGGTGTAGGGACGCTCGCCGGTGTGGACGCGCAGGTGACGACGCAGATTGGCCACCTGCACGAACTGGCGATCGCAGTGGGAGCAATGATACGGTTTCTCACCCGTGTGCAGACGCATATGGGTCTTCAGATGGTGATCACGGGTGAAGCGCTTATGGCACTCGGGACACTCGAAGGGCTTCTCACCCGTGTGCGTGCGTTCGTGATTCTGCAGGACATGCTTGTAGCCAAAGCTACGGGAGCAGATTTTGCAGGTGAAGCTCTTGTCCCGCGAGGGATCCTTGACACCAGCAGCAGCCGCTGGGCCAGTAGCTCCTTCATGGGTGGAGTTGGGGGAACTGCCGCTGGAGGGAGGCGAAATGGGTCCACCGGGTGTGTGATATAAATCACTTACGCTCATGCTGATTTCCGTTTGGAACTCTTTCTTCACCGACAACTTGCGCGCCTTCTTCAGGGGCTCGCGGTGCTGGGGTGTGCTGCTGCTGGGCGAGGTCAAAGGATGCTTGCCCGTCAGGATGGGAGAGTGCGGACTGGCTGGCGGCGAGTGTAGATGTGTGCCCTGTGTCTGCTGCTGTTGGTGCTGGTGCTGTGCCGCCCAGGCTCCAAACAGAGCCGCTGGATTGTGTGGAAATAGAGTGTTGGCCAGGGTGCTCATGGGAAGTTGGGCCATAAAGGCGGCCGCCTGACGATTCGCAGCCATCAGTTGTGTGGGTGACAGCATGCCAAAAGCAGAGGCAGCGGCAGCCTGTTGCAGGCCCATGCCCGGGTACATGGCAGCGGCACTGCTGGCCGAGGTATTGGCCGACATGGGTGGTGATAAGGACATGGAGCGGTCAACACCAACCTCCTCACGCTTGATGCCCGCCAAAGCAGCGGCTAGGCCTAAAACGGAAAGAAGGAAAACAAAAAGTTAGTCAAAGGTTTTACCGAACTTAATGGGGGGTCAAGTGTCAAAAACAGTCGGGAAATTGTTGACCCTAAAGGCACGTGTCCTTAACCAAAAAAATCGAAAAAAACCGAAATAAAAGGTGGAGAGTCCTCTGCTAAGAGCAATTTTAAGAGCAATGCATACGAAACACATGTGGCATATGTGTGAGAGTTTGCTGAGAGCCACAGTGAGAGAGAGAGAGAGCGGCGGCAAAGAGCGCGCCTTGTTTTGGTGGGCGTTGCATAAACGAGTTAAATATGCCGGTCGGGCAAAAACTTGTAAACAAAACTTAATTGCTTTGAATAAGCAAAATGGCGTTTACCCTTAAGCTAAAAACACATTCAGACGTCGTTATGGCCGAGGTGAGCGACAGAGACAGAGCAAGGGCTTTAATAGGGCCTTTAAAAGGGGGAAGAGAACTTCAAAAAAAAACGTCACAAAGCTAACTTAAAATTTTAATTAGATGGAAAAATAAAATAAAATGTATTGGAATATTGTAAAGTATGTATGTTCAGTACTTGCATTTTTGGAAATTCAAAATGTAGGAAGAAGAATTTGATTTAGATTATTAAAATATTTAGCTTTAAATTTTCGCTTGCTTTTGGAAAACATTTAACTGGAGATTCAGAATAGCATAAAAAAATAATGAGTAGAAATGAGTCTGCGAAATTTTCTAAATACTTTTCCATTTCTAAAATTTTTATTTAAACGTAATGAAAAGTGAAATTCAGTTTCTATTTATACTCTTGAAAATATATCAGTTAATTTTTTTTCCGAAAAGACTTTAAAAGAAATAGAAAGTCTTTATTTCTTTCTGAGAAAAAATTACTAACTTTCAGTTTTATGTGTTTAATGTGTATTATTTTAAAAACATTCGATGAAAATCTAAGAATATTTTTCAAGTCAGAAACATTTTGTGGTAAATACAAGTAAAGTTTCTAGAAAACAAGGTGATTGTTCTAGTGACCTTTTTGATTATATTCGTATGTTTTCTAGGAAACCTTCTTTAAATATTTTTTGGGTAAATTTTTTAAAGTTGTAAACTGTTTTAAATTAATTTTGAAATTCTTAGTATAAATCACATTTGAAAAAATGCTATTCGACTTGTAATCGTTTTCTTTGACATTTTTATTTTTAAAATTCCGCATCCTTTTCAAAGTGGGACAATATTTTAATACAGTTGAAGGAAATTTTTTAGGTTTCAGGTTGATTTTTCTAACAATTTCAGCTTTTCACCTATTTCTTGTGAATTGTTTGCTATTCTTTGGACTCCAACTTTTTAAATATTTCTTAAATATTTTATTGTTTTTCCTCTGGTACTTACTTCGTGTTTGTGCGTCCTGCAGCATTGATATGGCCATTAGTTTTGTGGGTCTCTTCCAATTTTTTCCGTTTTTCTTAAGAAAAATTCTTGACTTTTTGCAGTTCAATTTAGTTTTCGTACACAAAAATTGATCATTTGATAAGCGTTTTTTGTTGTTGCTTGTTTGGTTTTTAAGACAATTTCACTGTTTTGTACTTTGAGGTAGAGTTTCTTTTTTTTTTTGCACAGTTCACCGTTGATTTATTTTTTTATACAAAAATGAGGTAGTAGATAATTATTAACTTTTTTGTTTTTTTGAGGCTCTGAGGTATTTGGTTATTTGACGCGTTGTTCTTGTTGTTGACGTGACGAGTTGTCGCTGAGAAATGATATGAAGCGAATGACTGAACACGTTTTTATATACTAAAGAGAGAGCTAAAAGTATCCTTTGCTGTGTATCCTTTTTGGGTGAAGCAACAAATTTTTGGCGTATTGTTTGTGGTGGCAGAGATGAGTCGAAATAATGCTGTGTGTTTGTGTTCCTCTCACTGTCAGAGCCAAATCACGACTGATACAAAATTCGCTGCGTACGCTAACTATAAGTACGCTTCGCCTCGCTCACCCTTCGCCTCACAAATTCGCTGCGTACGCTAACTAAAAGTACGCTTCGCCTCGCTCACCCTTCGCCTCACACACACACACACAAACACTGGCACACTCAATCATTCGCTCACTCACTCGCTCGCTCGCTCATTCGCCTTGGTTGAAAGAGGAAGGCGACGGCGAATAACGAAGCCCGAGCAGGTAGAGTACGTCGTGAGAAGGTTATAAAAAACTCAGTTTGAGCTCTTTCCTTGCTACCTAAAACGCGCGATTTTTATGCAAATTGGTGCGATAGAGATGGCAGTTGTTACCAAAAAAAAAAAAAACACTGTTGCATGCCCTAGTTACTTCCCTAAAAAATAGTTGACTTTTAAAGTTTATGTAGTGGGTGTAAAAAAGCATTTATGGTTTTATGACTTGGGCGTTTTTTGGTTTGTTCCTTATTTTTTTTAGGTTTTTTATTTGGTGTGTGGTCATAAAAAACGAAACTAGAGGGCACATCCGTTTTTAGAGCCTTCATAAAAAACGACCAGTGTGCGGCCAGAAGGATCGTGCCGAAACTCTTCCTGTCCCCACTCAGAGCCATTTGAACTCACTCATTTCCCCTTTGTACATAAGAATTCAGAGCTCACACTTGGCGAAGGGGATGAATTGGAGAAAGTCAGCGCGACGCGAGCGAGCGAGAGCGTATGAGTTGATTGGTTGGATGGGGTGGAAAACTCAAGCGTGCGCCGTAAGAGTAAACAGGAAGTAAACAAAGCGTCGTCGTTGGATCCCCAGCGAAAAGGGGGCGAGTACCGAGAACAAAGTGAAAGTCACCGAAGGGGCTGTCGTCTTTTGAGTGAGTTTTTTAGTTCCTAAGAAAGTGGAAGTCACTAATTGCCGGCACACGTCTAAAAAACAGGAACTACTAAAAAACCAGGTAAAAACCCTTCCTAAAAAATAGCGCTCGCACAAATGTCTCGCCGACGGCAGACTGTGACTTTTGCGGATTGACTTTTAAATGGTTTTATGTAGATTTTTATGGCAAGGACATGCCGGCAACTTATGTAGAAGGAAACATTGGTCTAGGTAGTAGGCCAAGGACGCGACGGGCGGTTAATGTTAACTACCGTGGAATTTTTCGAAAGTGAAATTCTAAAACAATGGACACGGAAAAGGCCAACACGCTTTCGCTGTGCTCTGCATAATGTTACGTAAAATGCGAATAGGTTTTGTGTCAAAGATTTCATGAAATTGCAAATTCGCAGAAGGCATTAAAACAACTTTCGACTTTGTCTCGTCGGCGACCCCTTCTTGAGTTGATTTCCAGGTTTTTGGAAATTACTCAGATAGTTGCTTCGCTGTGGTTGATAAGCCAACGAAAATACTCCTCTGTATGCATGCCTGATTCTTAATGTTGTCTCTGCGGCTCAAGCAGAGCTGCTATAATTAAAATCCGGGCACAGGAGATAAGCAAAAATTTCAGCAAGGCAACCCATTATCAGTTCGAAATAGAAAGTGGCGAGATTGTTCTGCCTTCACTGAAGGTAAAACTCACGCACGTGCTGGCTGGGTTAGTAGTTGAAGTGTACACAGATATGTAAATGGGGCAGGCAAAAAGTGCGTATAGTTTTATTGATAATGTTAAGTGTTCCGTAGAGGAAACTAACCTGGGACAACAGTTTTTATAGTTTGAAAGCTTGATGAACCATGGTTAGAACTGACGCTAATAAGATAAGGATGGCTCAACTCAAGAGAAGGAATTTAAATATTTGAAGAATTTTACAAAATATTTAAATTTTTATCTCGAATGCGGTCCGAACCCTCTGTTGGAAATACTAACTAAGAGTTTTTAGCGGGGAATCAAACCGAATCGAATTTGGGTTCCTGTTCACGGTATTCGGTTCCGTTCGGTATTCGGTTCCGTATCGGTACCTAGAATTTCACTTTGGTATATTGGATTCGTATTGGTTCTGATAAAATTAAAGGAACATTTTTAAAAGTTTGTCCAAACAAAGTGACCTGATGCTCCAGAAAATCTTGTTATTTTCGGTATACGATTTCGGTTCCGGTTTGATTTACTGGTTTTAGCTGTTTACATCTATTTCCTTTTTTACCGAAATCAGTTCTGATTAGGTGTTAAGCTGTAGATCCGATTATTCTGTGCTAAAATTGTAAGTAAATCGGTTTACAGAATTACTTAACTCGGTTTTCCGAAAGCTTCTGTAGCTTTTGTTTACAATATATTGACCGGTTAAAAGTGATTATCATATCCAAACACGGCATATTTTGACTTGGAGAAGACAAGCAGATTAAGTTTTTTTTTTTCAAACTTTTGCCACGCTTCTTCCGCCCACAAAATGACAAATGACTCATGACTCAAATAACACTCATTTTTATTCGCAGTATCTATTTTCTCTGGAATATTCAGAAAGATCGGATATAAATATATTAATAACGTATTTCGTCACTTAAAAAAACGTTGCATACTTTTGGGCCATTCCCTGAGGTATACAAAATTTGTTATTTGTTTGGGGTATGTATGCGCTGTCCGCTAACATAATGTTAACATGTTAGCATTAATTTTAATGCTCTCTTAATAAATTATATAATGACTATTAAACATTTATTCCCCTAAATAACGGGTATATCGAAGTCGGGCAGGACCTACTTTCACTTACGCTTTCGTTTTTACCAAAAAATATCTGAAATATCTAAGAATCCACGAACCAAGCGTCGAATCAAAAGGTTTAGTTTAATAAGTAAGAAAATCGGTCGAAGAACCGAACCTTCTGCAGACTTCTGAAGCTTGGTTGATCGTCATTTAAATAATTTCCAAGAATGCTCTCTGTATGTTGGGTTGATCGCTCCGAATGTGGAATTTAAAAGAACACATAAATTACACAAGGCAACAAAGTTACGTGTTTTGTTTAGTTTATTGAAGAGTTGGTGATAATTATAGATAGTTTGTATGTTGAGAAAATGAATCGGTTTTCTAAAACGGTCATTTTAGAAATTTGAGTTTAAAGTTGCTTCAAATGCCTACTACTTCTTAAAATAAACTATCCCAAACAGCTCTACGATTTTGCTCCAAATTTAGAAATTGTCGACTGCCCGAAAGAATGCAATGCAAAAACACAACATTAACCTAGTAATTTGTGTTGAATTATGATGAAAATGTTTAACAACACCCATTGAATGCTTACGGGCAGTACAAAATAATGCCACATCTAGCACAAATACACAGAGAAAACAAAAGATCCCTGTAGAATGGATATTAAAATATCTACTTTAAGATCCGTTTTTTTTAATATTCTTTTCTTCTTCTTTTTTTCAGCTCCTTTGGATGAAGAATAAAGATCAATGAAAAATGTATTTCCTGATATATCCTTTAAAAAAAATAAATCGACTTCTAAAATATCCAATGGATCCCAAAAAAGGATAGTTAACTATCCAGTCCAAACGGATAGTTAAAGTATAGTAAGGATCATCAAAAACTATATTTTTTTCTCACTGTATTTAACATGGTATATATTCACATAGAAAATTCGCAGAAATGTTTAGGTCACTTTATTTTAAAGCTAAAAAATAGTACTTTACGATAATATTTAAGATCCTTAAAAGGGTTAAAATATGAATTTTAAGCAACTTTAAGCTCAAATTACGAAAAATCTAGACTCGATGGACCATTTCCGAAAACACATTCGTGAACAGCGCACGAAAATCACCTAGAGTCAGTATCAACCTTTTAAAGAGACTATGTCATAAGTTGCAGCTGTTACTTAGAGCGATTTAAACTGACTGCTTTATGGCAAAATCTGGCAAAAATCATCTCTTTAGAAAAACTGGAACATGTTCGAAAACAGTTTCGTGCAATGTACAGTGAACTGTTCCAAACTTTGGCATACATTAAACAAACCCAGTTAGAGGGCTGTAACTTGGAACATTTAATAGTAGTGGCATATATAAGAAACTATCAAAAAACGACCACGCCCAATAGTACCGCCCCTAAAACTCTGTCCCTATGAACGCACAGATCTCAGAGATGGTAAAAGATAGGGGTTTGACAAGTAAGGGACATAAACTTCTTATAAAAGGTAAAAAAACATATAAAATTCAGAAAAATGCAGGAAATCTTTATTTGAATCGATAGTACGGTCCATATAATTTAATGTTGGAAGATTTCATGCAAATGTTGACCGTGACTGCGCCTCAAATGGTCTATCCGCTTAATCACATTTTGGCATACTCTTTCCAACATTTCGGCCGGTATCTCACGAATAAATGCTTCAATGTTGTCTTCCAATGCGACAATTGAAGCGGGCTTGTCTGTATAGACATGAGCTTTAACATAGCCCCACAAAAAATAGTCTAAAGGCGTTAAATCGCACGATCTAGGCGGCCAATTGACCGGTTGTTGAGTAACAGAGGCCCAATTGCTGCGAACGGCGACGTATCGATAATTGATGGTCATCATTAACACTGTCCGATACAGCTGCGATATTTTCTTTAGTTCGCACTCTACGTAAGCGTGTTGTTGGTTTAATGTAAAACAATGTAAATTTGGTGCGAAATTTAGTCACCAATTTAGTAATAACCAGAGCTGCCGCTTCAGTGGTTCGATTAAACTGACCATGAAATGGAAGAAGCGCGCGATGAACTTTCATAACAGAGCACGCATTTTGATTTAATTTATTTTCAATTTTTTCTCCCGCCCCGCAGTTTAAAGATATTTAAGAATGTTCGAACCTTTTAGACATATTGGGTTATCAACATTACTGATCGACCTCCAAAGGAATGGTAAGAATCGGACGAACTATAGTAAAATTATAGCGCTGCAGCTCGGTTGCGTCTTAACATTTATATCAGCAGCAAAGTACACTTGGAGCATTCTTCTTCGAAGGTCGGGCTTGACCGATTTTCTTAATATTATTTGGGCCAACAATATCGGATATTTCGAAAACGAGCAAAAACGAGCAAAACTTATTAATTACACCATATCATATAAATGTTATTTTACTACATGGAATAAGTGACATTTAGGTTAGTTTAGCCTAAATATAAACACAGACACAACAGAAAACAGCTCAACATTTCTTTATATCCCGAAATTCACATACCTTTTGCTACATTTTGGCATTCTATGCATTTACAACTGATTTTTTATTGAAAGAATTTCGGAGGAATAAAGCTATTTTCCAATATTCCTACATTTATTTTTTGGCGTTTTTACAAAACTTTTGCAATTCTGGCCAGTGTGCAATGATGAATTTCGAATATAGACTTGGATTATTTGATAGTGCCAGATCGACATGTAACTTACCATGAGGTAGCGCCTTCCAGGGACATTATTTAGACAAGTGGTGGGCACACCCTTGCTCCCATTCCTCTGAATTACCTTGCTTCGAAGTGCAGTATGCACGATTGAGACTCGTCCATGACTTTTGTTTTTATACCATTTACTCGTGGATTAAAAAGGTATACTAACTCCGTGCAAATGTATGTACCAGGAAGAAGGAATCATTTCCGACCATATATCAGCATAGATCAACATCAACAGTCGAGTCGATAGAGCCATGTCCGTCTGTACGCCCGTCGTGACTGTAATGTGTATGGACAAATAGATCTCAGAGACTAGAAGAGCTAGAGCAACCAAATAATTCTAAAAGGGTATGATGCTAGTATAAAAACCCAGTCTGGGTTTGATCTGACCAAAGTAAACCAACCGTTAAAACGAACCAACTTCATTTAATTACTCTTTCACATAGTTAAAGGCCCTCAAAACCAATATTTTCGGATATAAAAGAAAAAACGAGAAAGGCAAGGCTAACTTCGTCCGTGCCGAAGTTTTTATACACTTGAAAACGCTTGTCTCAACGGTTAGCGACTTCAACCAAACTTAGCAGGTCAGCTTAAAACATTAAATATTACCCATGACCGTGATTAAGAGCGGTAATATTGACGACAAACCAGTTTTTCTCAATAAAACCCATTTTTCGAACGATCATTTGAAGGGCAGCTACAAGAAGAAGTCATCCGATCCGGTCGGTTCCGACATATTAGTAGCGTGCAGACAAAAGAAGACTCTGTGCAAAATTTCAGCTCGATAGCTTCAAAACTGAGGGACTAGTTCGCGTAGAAACAGACAGACGGACAGACGGACGGACAAAGCTTAATCGACTCAGCTCGTCATGCTGATCAAGAATATATATACTTTATGTGGTCGGAGATGATTCCTTTTATGCGTTGCAAACTTCTGGGCAAAATTATAATACACTTTTCAAGTGTATAAAAACGCTTTTAATTATAGTTTTTAAGTTATTAATTTTTAAATATTTTAATGATTCAATACAAAACAATCGAAATTTTTTAGTGTATCTGACTATGTATCTAAAGTTTTCCCTTTTCGAGTTTTGGTTAAAGTTCTATATGCTTAAAGGCCCGTAATATGTAGACCCAGAGAAATCTAGCACGAATCGGCGAGACTGAAATCGGCTTCAATTTAGATTTTTCTTCTTACTTTTTTAACACGAAAACTGATTGCATAGGAGAAGAGAATTAATCTTATCTTTTGAACGTCTCAAAAATTTGTGCTTGATTTTAGTATTTTCGGCTTGGATCCAAGAATATTCCGTCTTACCGTACTTTTGACATCGGAACTGCTTGATATCAAGCACGATCGGCTTGGGTTTTTCTTCGAGTGTATAAATATATATATATATTACGGTATATTCTAACCGTTTTTTTTATGTAAGTCCAAGCTACGTTTTTGTCGTGCAATGCATAGCCAAACTCTTTACAGTTTCCAAGACAACGTTAAAGAAAGAAAAGTACAAAGTTAGGGCAAATATGGTAATCTATTTTTTTTAATCTTGAGTTTGAAGATCTAATTTTTTTTACTTGCTACTTAGAAACGTTTTTTAACCCAAGCCAAGAGCAACTACAACCTTGAAGACGAAAAGTAAAATTCCAAATAATTTACAACTCCAATGCAAGTCCCAAAAAAAGAAAACGCCAGCTAACTAGACCAAACCTAGCGAAGGTTCCACTTTAACGTATGCTTACGTTTCCCATGTTGTTGGACTACTCCCAAACTCAAATTTCGGGTTCTCCACTGAGTTACACAAAAGATTTAATTTTTTTAATTCTACTTAATTTGAGAAATAGACAAAAGAAGAATCGTGTCAATTGTTAAAAAGTTTTACGTCAAAAAGGTTGTTTAACAGTGAAAGCAAGCTTTTAGATTCGACCTTCACTTCTCATTTGGGACCCAATGACTTACTCACACCAAGCAGCTGAAGCTAGTCAGTTTGAGTGTATTAGAAGAGAATGTACTATAAAACGTCAAACTTTTTAATAAAAGTGACCGATTGGATCTGGTCACACTTAAAGGATCCAATCTTTATAATGAAATAACTGCTATGCATTAAAATCTTCTCCTAAATACTGAAATTATGGCTTTTACTTACAATAGTTTCAAAACTGTCAATAAGATTTAAATAATTTGACAAAGGTTTAAAAAATAAGAACCGAACTGCACCAAACTAGAGGATTCACCTCGAAAGACCATTGATCGAACCGTTTTACAAAAACATTTGTCAATGTAAAAAACCAAAAGTCATTTGCCAAACCAGCATATTTGACAAATGCTCACTCCTCCATCGTTTCACTAACCCTAACAGCTGCTCTAGTTTCGGTAACATCATCATCATGCTACAAATGTGTCCAAGTTTCATATTACATAACCCTACCCAGCGTCAACAAACAAAATCTCCACAGTTTCACCCAAAAAACAAGGACAATTTTTTTTACAAATTTATCGAGAAAGCGAAAGAGGGCTGTCAGCAGAGACAATAACCGGGCAGGCCGCCAAGTGGTTGGCAAAAAAAATTATACCCAATATAATCAAAAGTGAAGTGAAAGTGAAGGCTTAAACTGGCGCACACGTTGAGCATGCGCACAGGAAGGGGTGGCTTTGGCTTTGGACGGTTTGTGTGCACACACACACTCAATTTTTTAACCATTTGTAACACTCGATCGAGTTTTTTAGGGTGAATTATTTAGTCAATCGAGCAATGTTGATGAGATAATGATGAGTTGGCTGGTAGGGACATATTTCTTGGGTTCTTAATGAAAATCCTAATCCGCCAAGGGATTTAACTGACGGACCGGACTCGGGCGTACGCTCTCTCAATGAGCCTAAGCCGCGGATGTCTATGCGCAACTTTATTCAAATCCGCTTTTTAATACGTCGCAAGAATTCCCGAAATATGTAGACACCCTTTTCCTAATGAGCGCGGCTTAGTCCAAGCTTAGTCCAAGCACCAGGACTAAAAGCATGTGTGCTGAAAGAGTTGGAGGAAATTACAGAAGAGATTAGGTTAGCTGAGCTGGGCAGAGAATACCAAGAACTGTAAGAAACTACAACAACAAAAAGTGAAATTAAATCTCCTGTTCCCCTCTGCGAGGCGTTTATACGCGTATGTGTAAACGAGACTCTCCCCTAGGGGCAGGGGCAGGAGCAGCATCCCTAAAAAACATTTCAAATTTGAGTCCTTTTTTATAGAGCAAACACGCGCGACTCGTGCAGGGATCCGGGAACCGCCTGTTTGATATCAAATTGATGAGGAGGAACCCAGCGTATGCCTGGCATGCGCCTCATCTTTGGTGGACGAGTTGTTGAAATCCTCTTGAATGAATCTGCCCAGCTAGCGCGTGTGCGGCTCAAGCTAATCCCACCGATTTTGATCAGGAAGCTAAGGAAACGAGAATGGTTTGAGCGGGAGGATTAGTTAAGCTGTTCCTATTGGGATTACTGAGATTAGGCAACCGCTAAGCAGGCAGCCGCGACTTAGTCCATGCTTTTCCAGTTTCCCGGAACGCTTTTTCGCCGCTTCTTTTTATGATGTTTTCTTTCGAGTTGCTTCCCGCGAAAGACTTGCTCTAGAAACCCATTAAAATTTGCTCAATATTTTCACCCATAATTGTTAACAAACAGACGGAAGACGAACAAAAACCTAATGCATGTAAATAGAACACACCTACAGAAATGCATACGCCGGGGCGAGGATTAAGCCAGCTAATCCGGGACCTAAATGACCAAGGCGAGAAACCCATAGATTTTTGGTGGGTTGGTCCTGGGCTAATTTTAATTACAAACACACGCAAAGTGCTGGCCAGTTCGCTGGAAGTGAGCTCGTGAGTGGCAGCTGCTGCTGCTGCGCGGCTCCATTCAGGTTCAGTTCAGTCACCTCTAAAAAACGCAAAGTGATCATAAAAACCCTCAGGTCAGTTCACTTAAAAAACGGAAGTACATCGACTCTTCCTTCGGTAAAAAAGTCAAACCACTTTACGTGCATTAAAAAAAAGTCAAGGACTTCTCGTCCCTCGCTCTCTGCCTCTCCGAGAGCCTTGATCTCAGCCCACAACTCGCGGCGAATTCGTTTACGATCATGCAAATGTCGGACACAAAAAGGTGCCGTTTATGATGCAACCAGAACCCTACGCACGGACCCGGTCATTCTTAAGCCGGATTTAGTTCAGCTTTGCACATTTTTTGCTTTGTATTTTTTTGGTTCTTTGTCTTTTTGCGAAAATTGACTTCTTAATTGCCCCGAGTCCTGGCCGAGTCGTCAAGGCTGACCTACCTGCTGCTCCTGCCAATGGGCAAAGAGGTAACCCACGCTTACAGGTAGCGCCCAGCTCTCTCGGAGTCGCTGCCTCCGCTTGTTTAGGAATTCCATAATTATGATCCTCGACGAGCCTGCGTCTTCTAGCGAAAAAAGTCGCGAAAAAAATCGCGTCGCTCGCTAAGCCGGAGATTAGGCGAGGGATTTAAAGGAAAATCCATCAATATTACGCCCATTGCCCATCGCGGATCAAGCTTAATCGCCATGCTTAAGACTGGCACTATTTTTGTGAAAAAATTTAATCCGCCTCCTGGAGGAGGTAGGTGAGGACTGTGTTTTTTTTTGTGTGTTGCTTGTTTGTGTCTTAATCCGCGCCGCCAGCTGTCTTGAAAGAAGTAAATTGTAGCAATTTTTGCATTTTATTGGTCGCAAAAAGTTTAATCCCCGGATTATGCTAGAGCAGTTGCATGCACCACTTACCTGCCCCGGTAAGTTCCAGGCCGGAAAATGTTGCTTAACGCACTGATCCAGCGATCAGGCTGGGATTATAGTTAACTTAAGGAGCCTGATTAGAGCTACTTGAGCTGCGATTAGCGCCAGGATCTTGAGTGCGTGTGGCGCAATGGGCTAACCGCAGATCCGCGGATTTCGATTGATCTCTCCCGGGATTAAAGTTTAAGTCCGCGCTTCCGCTGTGTGGGCGGAAAATGAGCTGTGAATGGAGTGTGGGAAAATATGTTGCAACTAAAATGGCACTTGGTGGAAACAAGGCTGAAAGGGGAATCGGATCTTGATAAGATTTGATGAAATCATTTAACTGCGGCAAATATGCTTGTCAACATTCGGGATCAGAGTTGAAAAAATACCCGTTATGTTCCAGATTTAGGTGTAAAAAAGTCGGTTTGGTAAGATTTTTTAAAAATAAATTGGTTAATTAGAAGGGAAATCCCATATGATATGCTCTTAGTATTTCAAATTCGTTATCAATTTTACACAGTAAACGTGGAAAGCTACATTCAAAAGATCGACTTAGCTCGACACTCTGATTATTTTTTAAGAACCATGTGGGGTCGGGTAATTTGAAAATGTTTTTTATTTTTTATCATAATCATGTCATAATATTTAAAAATAATATTTAAAATACTTTTTCGAGTGTATAACAATTAAATATAAGTTTTTGTTTTGTAATTTTTGGTATTTTCCTTGGGCGATTATTAAAAAATATATAATATATCAATAATTTTGCTTCTTTCAAACTACCAAAGTAACTCCCCCTAAGATTTCTGACTCAAGGCATGGCTACCTTATGAAAAAATTACAAAAAAATTATTTTAAAATAAGTCTCCATGAATAAATATTTGAAATCGATTTTCGAAACAATTGCTATCAATTCAGAATTAGAATAGAATAGACTTGCAATGCAAGCTCAAAAAAGTGTGCTACAAAAAATGCGAATTATTTTAAGTTGAATCTGTTCTTGATATTCCTTCCTGATTCTAAAACTTTGGTTATGAAGTGAAGGTAGATTTTTGACCTACAGTATAATCATCTTGGTCTTTGGATAATTGATTTTCTTTGGACTTTGATGGACTTAAACGAAGATCATTTTCTACCTATTTTTATCAGAGACCGTAACAGTTACAATTTTTATTTTAAAAGTCCATAAATTAACTGTTATTTGTGATTTTTATTAAAATAGTCAGAAATTAACAGTTATTTTGTGACTTTTATTATAAAAGTCCGAAATTAACAGTTTTTTTTTTTATTTTTTTTTTATTTTTATTTAATTTCGTCCCACAATAACAGTTATTCAAAGACTTTAATTTTTTCAGTCACACAATATAAGTCTTTTGCTTATACCACAGTGAAGGAACCAATGGCGACCAAAAGACAAAGATATTTTTGATCAGCTCGACAAGAGAAATCAAACAAGCCAAACCTTTTTTGATTAGGCATTGCGAACGGCTTCTTTGCAATTCTCTTAACCAATCATCTTCTTTGTGAGCCTGCCCATTTATTGAAATAAATTTTAAAATAAATGGAATTTAAAGCTATAGGAACCACATTTCTTGGGACACGGTATTTTGCTGTCGGGGCACTCGACCGCAACACTCTCACTTGTTTTAAGTATTATTTTGCTTCAAAAATGGATTTTGGTCGACTTTAGACTTCGGTGGAGAACCTTTTGGCACTTTTTTTTTATGGCCTATAATACACAATTAATAGTATGGCCTAAAAGATTATATAGTAGTTCCAAATTTACTTAAAATATCCCGAAACAGACTTAAAACAAGTATTTCGGGATTTAAAAAATCGTACTTGAAATAAGGATTTTGTACTTGAATCAAGTATTTTCGTACTTACCGTACTATTGACACGTACTTGATTTAAGTACAAAGTTCTTCATCGATTATTCATATTAAACACTTTTACACAGATTCGGAAGTATTGGTCAAAATCGGATGGCTATATCTTATAGCTGCCATAGAAACTATCGGTCGAAAAGTGGATTTTATTTAGAAAAATTGTTTGTTTTGATGCTGACGTTCGTAAACTCTGATGTATTTAAACATTTGCAGGGGTATAAAAACTTTGGCAAAGACGAAGTTAGCTTGGCCTTCTCGTTTTTGTATGTTTTAAGAAAATGAAATAACTAATCAAATTGTAATATTTTGTCCACAGACCCTTTTAAGAAAAAACTTGACTCACGCGGCTTTCCGTCTGAGCCGTCTTTTTATCGGCAGCATTAAAACAAATTTTGTTTGGGAAACGTTACTTAGTTTGGCTACAGGACTAGCAGCTGTAATACAAACTTAGCTTAACACACGTTCATGCAAATATCTCGTCAACCCGACGTTGTATTCTAAATTCATAATTTGAAAGAGGGAAACAAAATTAAGTCTCTAGGTTTAGTGCTTCTTAAACGACAATTTTTCCATTTTTTCCAAAGTTGAATAATGGTCCCACTTTACATCTTACATCTAAGAAAATATTTTTACCGAATAAAATAGCTTAATAAATTCCTAATTATAGTGTATCAAAAGATTGGCCAAATTCATACACTTTAAATTTAATGTTTTCAACCAGTTTTACTGTGGGACTTTTCAAAGCAAATTAGATTTAATTCGTACGGTTATCTTTTATAGGGTCTGGTAATGGAACCTTTTTTTTATCACTTCACAAATAAATTTATTTAAGTGAAGTTCGAAATGCAAGCGTTTATACGAAAATCGCTGAACATTTCTAGGACACACCTGAATAGCGGCATATTTGTCGATACCGGCCGGTAATTTTGATGCCTTAGAAGCAATTGGCCCAAAATAATCTACCTTGATTGATCAAAAGCGGACGACTGCATAGACAACCATCATGGAATCCGGTCGGTCTGAAAAAATCTCAGTAAGAAAATATTTTTTACCCTGTACCCATTAGTAAAAGGGGGTCAAGAAGTTGTGCAAATGTATGTAACAGCCAGAAGAAAGCATCTCCGATATTAATATATATTCTACTTAGATTCAACAGCCTTTGATACAGGCCAGTCAAAAACGGTAAATTCAAAACTATGAGAGACACAAAAATATATTAAGTCGAGAAAGTTAACTCAATATCAACTTGGGAAGTCAAAGCAAAGAGACCACATTACTTGGTACAGGGTACTTTGCAGTCGGGGGACTCAGCTGCAACACTCTTACTTGGTTACTTTATTTTTTTAATATGCTTTCACACAAAAATACTAGAGTTTCAGCCCTTTCAGATGGCATGTAGCTGCCATAGATCGGGGTTAAGATTAGCTGTCGTGATGTATTGTATTCAACGAAATCATTTTTATACCCTTGGAGAGGGTATATTAAAATTGTCCGGATGTTTGTAACGCATAGAAGGAAACATCTCCGACCACATAAAGTATATATATTCTTGATCAGCATGACGAGCTGAGTTGATATAGCCATGTCCGTCTGTCCGTCCGTCTGTTTCTATGCTATCTCCTCCGTCAGTTTTAAAGCTATCGTAACCAAACTTTGCACAAAGTCTTTTGGTATAAATACGCTGCACATTTGTCGGAACCGCCCGGATCGGATGACTATAGCATATAGCTGCCATAGGAACGATCGGTTGAAAAACTAGTTTTAGTGAGAAAAACTTTTTTGTTTTCAATGTTATCGCTCCCAACGCTCATATTTATAAGTTTTTAGTGATTTCACATAATTTCACAAAGCCATTTTGAAATCGGACAACTATATAGTATAGCTGCCATACAAAAGTTAGGTCTGAAAAAAGTCTTAGTGAGAAAAACTTTTTTGTTTTCAATGTTATCGCTCCCAACGCTCGTATTTATAAGTTTTCAATGATTTCACATAATTTCACTAAAGTTTTTCGAAATCGGACTACTATATAGTATAGCTGCCATACAAAAGTAAGGTCTGAAAAAGGTCTTAGTGAGAAAAACTTTTTTGTTTTCAATGTTATAGCTCCCAACGCCCGTATTTATAAGTTTTTAATGATTTTACATAATTTCACCAAAATTTTTCGAAATCGGACCACTATATAGTATAGCTGCCATACAAACTGTCAGGCACATATCAAGCTCCAAGGGTATATAAACTTCGGTCGAGCCGAAGTTAGCTTGCCTCTATTTTTAAACTTGGAAAACTTTTGGGAAAAATTAAAATACCCTCTATAAGTGCATCAAATCTCGGCAAAAACGGAATGTTGAATTTGAGCAGTTACTGCTTGCAATTACTTGTAATTGTATCATTGAATCAATTAAGTCAATTGAAATTTTTTCAGATTTTACGTTCTTCGAAATATTAAAATTTCTATCACATCGACAGAGCCGGAAGCAAGCAAAAATTCCTGCGAGGGATTGTGTGTTCTTTTTAATTTGACCTTTTTAAAAAATATTTATATCTATCATTGTTAAGCACTTTTTCATTCACTTGATATATGGATAGTTTACATTTTCTGATTTTACCCTTATCATAAGGCCACATGCAATGTATCTCAGTTCTGACCATAAACGCATTCAGCCAAGTGCAGTTGTTGTTTTCAATTCGTATCACTTCCGTTTTGCTCTATTCATCCGTTTCTTTAACTGTTTTTTCCCTCTTTTGCAGACAAAAGGCGCTCATACTCCCTTGCTTTCTGCTTCTTTTGGCCAGTTGTTATTTTGGGATTTATGCAATTTGTCCAAGATTCCAACTTCCTGTGCTTATATAACGAGGCTTAGGGTGCCTGCCATCCATTCAATTATCCAAGATCGTTTGTTCGTGGGGTTTTTTTTTGTGAAGATGTTACGATTCTGATCCCGTACCTTCTTCAGTCAAGTCTCCAATTGTTGGTTGAAATTAGGTAATTTTGCGTGGCACTTGGTGGCATCATTCCACCGAGCGCAGCTGTTGCTTAAGCCGCTTTGCCAAATCACGTGCCCAGGACCAAGACACACCCCCTCCCACATGAGTTTATCAGTCTGCAGATGCAAATGGCTCCCAATTGTGTAATTAGCCGGAGCGCCTGCTGCTGGCTTGTTACATTTTGTTGTTTCTTTCGGTTTCTTATCACCGCCCGATGGCGGCACTCAGACGCAACTTTTTGCTGTGTTTCCCTTATCAGCGTTTTGTAGCTGCCTTTCCATGCATCTGCGCGGTTTTTTGATGCGTTGCGAGCTTCGCAATAGACGCGAAATTCCAACGAAATTTTGTATAAAATTTAAGCAACATAAATTTTGCCAGTTGAAACGCAGCTCAAGATCAAGGATTTTGCCTGCTTATCAGCGGGTCGTGCAATGCACCCGGGCCGCATTTGTTAGTCAACGAGTTTGTTATCAGCATTCCCTAGCATTCCATGCTAAACATGGCCAGAGTCTCCTTTCGGTGTCAAAGAGTGGGATTGGGGAGCCAAAAATAAATGACACTTGGAAACAAAGCAAAGCCGCAGCGGAGCGGAGCGCAAAGGCACGTAGGCAAACGAGGCGATCAATTAACCCCATATCAAATGGGAATGTGAGTGATTATTGAAAATAAAGTACAGTGAACATTGAATTATAGAGATTTGGATATATTTGGAACGCACTTATTAAGCTGAGATCTTATGGCGTGCTACTGCCTTCAGAAACACAAAACAAATTCCAACTTAAAACAAATCAAACATTGGTTACTCATTTAGATAAATTACACAGTTCAACAAAAATAGAGGTCATCGCGGGCCGGGGAATAAGGATGATACCATTCGACGGAGGCTTTTAAGCTGAATACAAGACAATTTTCCAAATTTTTCTACCACGTCAAGTTTCTCAGATATCAATGGTCAAAGTAGTTAAAAATGCCTAAAACGGCAACTTTCAAAAATATATTAAAAAGCCATCTTTAACGGAATAGTCCGCGTGAAAATTTAGATAAATAGGTTGATTTTTCCTCTATCGAGGGCCATAAACCAAATTTTTGCTTGATGGGCAAAAAACCGTAAATGAATTAAATAGAAAGATGTATATTTTACATGTTTCGAGCAAACAAACAAACATAATTTTGTGTCAGTAGGCTCTTTTGAAAATCAGTTTTTAGTTGTTTTTAAAGGCTAAGCGTTCGGGGAAAAAATCCATATGAGAGTCCAAGAAGTGTATTTTAGTGACATCTTACATTTCATTTCTTTAAAGTTTTGGAGCATCTCAGAAACCGTTTGTTTAGACTGCGGACTTCAATATCACTTAAGGTCTTCAGGAAGTCCCCATCTTCTTTCATCAATCTGCGTATTTGCGGCCCTTCGAAAACCCCTTCTTTGATTTTCGCATCGTTGAGTCTTGGAAAGAAATGCTTCAAATACTCAATTGCCCGTCCATCCTTAGGAAGTGCTTTGACACTTTGTCATCTTCATCTCTCCAAGTTTAATATGAAGAGGTGGTAGACAGATCTAAATATCTAAATTTTCACACGCATTATTCCGTTAAAGATGGCTTTTTAATATATTTTTAAAAGTTGCCGTTTTAGGCATTTTTAACTACTTTGACCATTGATATCTTAGAAACTTGACGTGCTAGAAAAATTTGGAGAATTGTCTTGTATTCAGCTTAAAAGCCTCCGTCGAACGGTATCAACCTTATTCCCCGGCCCGAGATGACCCCTATTTTTGTTGAACTGTGTTATCGTATACCCAACGACAAAGCCTAAGTATCTTATAAAAATTTTGAAAGCTGTGATGGGAAGTACTCCAGAGAAGCTTGGCTTGGCCCCTTTGGTGACTACATGTCAAGTTTGGTAGCTCTAGCTCTTATAGTCTCTGAGATCTAGGTGTTCATACAGACGGACGGACGGACAGACGGACAAGTCTATATCGACTCGGCTGTTGATGCTGATCAAGAGTATATAGTATATACTTTATATGGTCGGAAATGATTCCTTCTGCCTGTTACATACATTTGCACGACTTTAGTATACCCTGTTTACTCTAAGAGTAACGGGTAAAGAGATGAAAGCTTACTTCCGCTCGCCCGATGTTTCAATACGCAGATACCCGATAGATTCGTCCGATTTTGATACAACTTGCCAATTGTGTTCAATTAGATAACATTCGTAACTGAATAGATTAAAGAAAACGAAAAAGTGTTTCCTATTACGACTTTTTTCGGACCTATTTATTCTACGGCAGCTATACTAAATAATTGTCCGATTTGCGTCAAGCTTGGTGGTACTATGAAAAAGCATATAAAACAACAATACAAGGTTTGGGAACGTTTGCGTTGAAAACAAAAAAGTTTTTCTCACTAAAACTAGTATTCCGACCAAAAGTTCCTATTTCAGCTTAATGCTATGGTCGTCCATTCCAGCCCGTTCTGGCAAATGCAACGTTTGTACCTTAAGGCCTTGCAAAGTTTGGTTAAGATAGCTTTAAAACTTATATCATAGAAATGGCGTGGAAAATGCAGTGACCAGTACATATGTTAAGTTCTATCCCGACCCGTCCTAACAGACACATCCAAACTTTCAAGTCGTTCGGAAATTTCAGAGTTACAAATTATTCCCTTCCTGTCTTGTGAATGCTGAACATACAAGACCAAGAGTATATTCTTTTCCAGAAGGACCATGTAGTGAATTTAGGTTTAAACGAACTTTTCTTTATAAGAGCGCACCTATGTACATTTTATAATATTAAATCTCCAGCCATATAGCCTTCATAAGCCATCTAGGCTGTGGATTGAGATTCAGTCGGCCTCCCGTTTTGGCTTATCTTTGACTTTTGACTAATCCAAAAGAATCTGCATGAAATTTTGTGTGAAGAACAAAATGAAGTGCGACGATGCATTCCGAATTCTGACTGTGGCAAGCTATCTTGGACCATGATAACGCCCCTGCTCATACATCGTTTGCTTGTGCGCGAATTTTGGACTAAAAACAGCCGCAGCCACCGTATTCCCACGACCTGGCCCTCGATTACTTTTTTCGGTTCCCAAAACTAAGGAAGTTCTTAAGAAGCCAAACCTACGACACGATTGAGGCGATGAAAACGGCATCGAAGGAGAAGCTAGAACAGGTCGCATATGTATTATAATATAATTATATATAATTATAACCGATGGGAATTATTTTAAGGAGGACAAAATGTAATGATTAATGATTAATAAATACTTTTTGAAAAAAAACAAAAAATTCTCTACTTTAATGTTGACTTCTTAAAACAAACCTCCGCAGGTTTCAACCTATCGTAAACCATAAGGTTAGTTCTCGCTTCGATTAACTTAGTTTATTCTTGGTAAAAACAACTAGTTTGGTTTTCCAAACTATTTGATTTCCCTTACGAAAAGTCGCAAATCCTTTGTAAAAATAATATGTTTATTATATTATAAATTATTATAAACAAGTAAGAGTGTTGCGGTCGAGTGTCCCGACAGCAAAATACCCTGTTCCGAGTAATGTGGTTCCTATAGCTTCGAATTCCATTTATTATTAAATTTATTTCAATAAATGGGCAGGCGCACTTATGTACTTACCTTCGGTGTTTTTGCTCGGATCTCATTGTGGTACACAGAATAGATAGATGTTGGGCCTCACTGAATATATATTAAGTCACTAGGTTCAAACTTTAAAATTGTAGCTCGGACAGTTTTTCGCGGTTAGAAGAAGATGGAGGAGGAATTTTCCAAATCTGAAACAATCTCGATCTGGGTACGGTATACACCTACATACATGCAAAAATTTGAGGTTCTACCTCTTATAGTCAGTGAGATCTACGCGTTTATACAGATAAAAAGACAGATTTTCGCTGTTTAAAGATGGAGGAGGAGGATTTTTCGAAATCTGAAACAAACTCGATGTGCGTACAGTATACACCTATATACATGCCAAAATTAGTGGCTCTATCTATTACAGTCTCTGAGATCGACGCGTTCATACAGACAGACGGACAGACGGACAGGCAGACAGACGGACAGACGGACGGACGGAGAGACGGACAGACGGACATGGCTAAATCGTCCAGTTTGAGAGTCCCAAAGCCTTATTCTAGAATTTTAACTAAGTATCTGTTCATTCAAATTTCTCTTATCAGAATTTATGATTTTACTGCGTCAACGAGAATGTTTCCCGGAAAATATTTAGCACGTTCATCAATCACTATCAGAGGGCAATTTAAATTTATTTGGTCTTAAATGGGTTAATCAAATGACGGCTGTTTTTAAAATCTTTTTTTTTTGTGCACTGCAATCGCAATCTAATTGTGTATAATTTATTTTCAGCATACTCGTTTAATTATGTTTGATGCTGGACTGAAGTGGTCCCTGATAAGGCCGTTGTTCTCCTCCAGTCATGGCCGTTCATGGAGGCGCCAAAACGCAGAAACCTTGGAAAGGTGCGAACTGTTGACGTGATGTCACTCAAATGTGTCCGCAAGTCAATCCAATTAAACAAGGAAAAAGAAAGAAACCGCACAAAAGTTGACGCATGACAGGATAATCAGGCGGCAATTGTTTGGCAATTAGACAAAGGCGAAGTCCTAGAAAAGTCAGCCAAAAAATACATTTAAAATACCCAAAAAGCAGAAGTATCGCATTGCATACGCATGAGCAGCTTTTTAAGTCCAACTTTGAAGGACATCAGGGATGGTCGGCTGTCAACAGGGCTGGCCCCGGCTCCTTGTCAAATCTGCTCGTGTAAATTTGGCAAAAATGAAGCTGTAAATTGCATTGATGGGCCGTTGACAGTTGGGCGACAATTGGCAGGGTGGCCACACACGAGACAGGGAAGCAGGCAGGATAACTTGTCAACAAGCGCGCCAAATTGCAATTTTTAACGGCCAATCCTTTTGGCCAGCACAAACAACGATTAATCAACTCGCCGGGACACCTACGCCGCACCGAAGAAGGTCCTAGCTGGGTGTCCTTTAATCAAAGTGCATGATTTATGGATTGCGTAGGCAGCTCCTTGAAGATTGTCGTCGATTTTTTCCTCTCAATTTTTTGTTTGTTTTTTGTCAATGGCCTTTTGACTGCGTTGGGAACGGATACCATTAAAAAATTCGGCCTGCCACTTGGTCTTTGGACAAGGACACTCCAGCCAGTTGGCCAACTTCCATTCTGGCGAATTCATTAATCATAATTCTGCTTTGGCCTCCACTTCAACAGTCGGGATTCTCCTTTGCTGCAGATTATTTGTTGTTTCTCAAAAAAAAACTGCAGTTGAACAATTTTCAATGCCTAGAAAGTTTCACGGCTTCTTTTTGCGTAGTTTTCCCTCTTGTTTGTGTGACACTTTGTCAAATATTCCAGTCATGCGACATCGTTCGAGTTATTCAACTTGGAGCCTAATGAAAGGGCCATTCTGGGGGAAGGAGAATTTATTATTTTTTAGGCAACTCATTGCGCAGCAGCAGATGGCGAAAGATGCCAAAAATCGTGGCTTACCATCTCTCTAGAAGGATACAAAATGGCGATCAAGTAAGGTCCTTAGTATGTCAAGTGCTCACTAATTTCATTCCCAACTGTCACGCATACTTAACTAAAAGGATAACGCCAAAAGAAAGCCGAGGTGGAGACATTGCACAATGGGTAGAAAAAAAAACAAATCCCACTGCGTTTTACCAACTGTGTAAACAGAAGTGCAACTTAGTAAAAACAAAACGCAGACAGAAGCAGGGACAATGCGAGGATGCGTAGCAGCGACAAGTGGCGGCGCGTCCGCAGGAAGAGACGTCGCCAGAGCTCGACATTTGCACCACTTTCCGAAACTGAAAACCCAAATTGACAGCGAGTGTAACCCAAGTATGTGTATTTGTTTTTCCAATGCGGAAGTGTCCTGCGCTGTCCTGGCGTCTGGGCAACTGAGCCCAGCCAGGGGCCAAGATTTTTGCACCTTTAATTTTTGCACGTTATGAATATTTTTGGACACGGGTTGCTAAGCATTTGTGCCCACTGTGCGGACACGTCCTGGCAACAAATTGAATTGTCACCTTGCGGCATTTACATGAAACATCGATTGAAGAAGAATTCTTACGTGATATTATAACAAATTAACAGACATGCATCAGGGCATGATTATCATTATCCATCCGTTTAGCCCGTTGGCCTTTGATGGGACCGCATAATTTGAGTGACAAGTTGCCCGATTTGGGCATCAAGAGCCCGGTTGCCCTTAGAAGTGTGCCGTAATCCGTTTGGAAGTCCACGCTGCACGTAGTTCCGGAAGCGGTGGCAACAGTGGCAAAAAGTGTGTGGGGAACTAGTTGAGAGATGTCCTGCTGGGGATTTAGTAAAAAGAATTGTTGTGAAAGAGTTGGAACAGCAAATTAAATCGCTTTTGATCTCCCTGATGAGTAAGGCTAGAAATGATAATTTGAGAGTCAGCTCGGTGCGGGTTCCAAGAAAAGGAGAGAAGATTTGTGCTAGAACATTTTAAGCCTATTTTAAGTGGACGCATTATTAATGTTTGCTTAATTTATTAAATAAATAATCATTTATTATGTAAGATTTATTTGTTTTTAACTAAACGACAGCCGCACCGAACCAAACCACAACGAACCGTCAATTAGTGCTAGTAAACGAAACCGCAAATCAAACATGGTTAAACCGAACCAAAAACAGCAAATGAAAGTGCTTCACCTTGGTTCAGGAAGAGAAGTCAGGTGACGAAAAGTGTGTTTGAAATTTTAACTATGCCAACTCCCACATTTTTAAGATATCAATCTAAAGTATTAAACTATCCTTTAAATTCGCCATATCTACAATCCCTCAAATTTTTATAAATATCTGTTATTAAATAGCAGAGATATAAAATGTTGCATACTTTTCGGCGTTGCTTCCTCAGAAACACATTAAGGATATACAACATTTCTTCTCCTAAATAATGGGTATATCGTAGTCGAGCAAGGCCGACTTTAACTTACGCTCCTAGTTTTGTATTACCCATACGTCAAATCGATCTTTCTAGTCGCCTTTTTAACAATTTATCTGTTCTGGAATTTCTGCATACCTGAAGACGCCCCTCTGAATTATGTGTATATCATTTCCAAACTTATTTGGAATCATAGCTAGAAAAACTTTAATGTTATCATAACATCTTATATTATAATTAACATCTTAAACTATTTCTGAGATATGGCTTATATCCATTGTTAATCCTCTTCAGACGCCTGGTTCAGAACTGGAAAATTATCTAACTTTATAAATATTTTATAAGATATAAGTTCGTAGTTAATGTAAAATTGGCAATACTGCCCCAAAGGGGCCAAGCCCAGCTTAACAAGAGAAAGGGACCTACACTTTAACGCCGAATCCGAACGGCAAAGTTACTTTAGAGCTGATAGCTGGTGAAGGTGACCGGATTTGTGAAAGCTATTTTCTAAAAAAAGAATTATTATATTTTATTAGATGTTCCGAGGCGGGATCGAACCCACGACCTCCCGCACAGCAGTCCAGCAAATTTGTAAAAAATAACCCGTTTCTAGGACATAGGCTTAGTCATAGGAAAATACCATTTTTTTTTTATTTTTATGTCCATTTTAATGTTAATCCATGTATCTGTATCTCGATACAGAACCAGGGTTCTCAAAGTACCGTACAAAGTACCGTACTTTTGTTTAGTACACAAAAAGTACTGAACAAATTTAAGTACCGTACTCAGAAAAGTACGGTACACTTCTCATTTCGTACTGTACGAAATCACAAGTACCGTACATATTTTGTAACGCACCGACCGAAAAAAGCAAGTACGGTACAGCGTCGTAACGCACCGACCGATAAAAATAAGTACCGAACTTTTTTGTGTTCAGCACTCGCACGTACTAAACCATTTTAGTTACGTACAATTAAGTACAAAATGGTATTTAGTTGAGTACACAGAGTGTAAAACGAATTTAGTTACAGACTTTGTGATAAGTGCACTGACTGAAGTCTTATTAAATCGGGAAAAAAAACCAAAGAGGATAAAAATGACTGAAGACATTAAATCGCGAAAAAAACCAAAGAGGATAAAAATAGTAATTAAGAAAAACGTAATTGCCAACCAAGTACAAAATCATGTCAGGATCAATGCATAGGCGCAATTCGCAGCTAAGGGGCCCCCATGGTAACAAAACCGCGAAATGCTTAAGAAACTTATTTTCAAAGCCAAAAATGATCACTCATAACTACATTCCCCTGTCTATGGCAATGCCAAACCGCGATTAATACCAAGGATGACCAAAAGAAAAGAACATAGTTAAGATCTTAAAAACTGTTTCAAACCACTGTCTGTTACTGACAAATCATTAAATCGCGGAAAAATACCAAGGAGGCTCAAAAAATCTAATAATGCCAAACAAACCTAACTTTGGAGATAGTGAAAAATCATGTCAGGATCAATACATAGGCGCAATATGCAGTTAAGGGGTCTCAATGGTAATAAAACCGCGAAATACTTAAGAAAATAATTTTCAAAGCCACAAACTATCACACATAACTGCATTCCCCTGTTTATGACAATACCAACCCGCGATTAATACCAAGGATGACCAAAGGTAAAAAATATAGCCAAGATCTTAAAAACGGTTTCAAATCACTGTCTGTTACTGACAAATCATTAAATCGCGGAATAATACCAAAGAGGATCGAAAAATTTTATAAAATGCCAAACTTTGCTTTGAAGATAGTGAAAAATCGTGTCAGGATCAATGCATAGGCCCAATATGCAGCTAAGGGGTCTCCATGGTAATAAAACCGCGAAATGCTTAATAAACTGTTTTTCAAGACCACTAACTATCACACAAAACTGCATTGCCCTGTCTATGATAATACCGAACCGCGAATAATACCACGGATGACCAAGGTAAAGAACTTTGCCAAGATCTTAAAAACTGTTTCAAACCACTGTCTGTAACTGACAAATCATTAAATCGCGGAAAAATACCAAGGAGGCTCAAAAAATCTAATAATGCCAAACAAACCTAACTTTGGAGATAGTGAAAAATCATGTCAGGATCAATACATAGGCGCAATATGCAGTTAAGGGGTCTCAATGGTAATAAAACCGCGAAATACTTAAGAAAATAATTTTCAAAGCCACAAACTATCACACATAACTGCATTCCCCTGTTTATGACAATACCAACCCGCGATTAATACCAAGGATGACCAAAGGTAAAAAATATAGCCAAGATCTTAAAAACGGTTTCAAATCACTGTCTGTTACTGACAAATCATTAAATCGCGGAATAATACCAAAGAGGATCGAAAAATTTTATAAAATGCCAAACTTTGCTTTGAAGATAGTGAAAAATCGTGTCAGGATCAATGCATAGGCCCAATATGCAGCTAAGGGGTCTCCATGGTAATAAAACCGCGAAATGCTTAATAAACTGTTTTTCAAGACCACTAACTATCACACAAAACTGCATTGCCCTGTCTATGATAATACCGAACCGCGAATAATACCACGGATGACCAAGGTAAAGAACTTTGCCAAGATCTTAAAAACTGTTTCAAACCACTGTCTGTAACTGACAAATCATTAAATCGCGGAAAAATACCAAGGAGGCTCAAAAAATCTAATAATGCCAAACAAACCTAACTTTGGAGATAGTGAAAAATCATGTCAGGATCAATACATAGGCGCAATATGCAGTTAAGGGGTCTCAATGGTAATAAAACCGCGAAATACTTAAGAAAATAATTTTCAAAGCCACAAACTATCACACATAACTACATTCCCCTGTTCATGATAATACTGAACCACGAACCATATATGACCATTTTCGCTTGTAAATTTGTATAAAAGCCTGCCAGATGTAATGCATAAGAGTTATTCAAAAATAGTTCCAATTGTATTGAGTCTTTATTAAATTAAATTTTTTTTATTCAATGTATATGTCTTTTAGCAATTTAGAGTTAAGTTTAACAATTAAAATGTTTTCTAGTGCATTAGCACTAAGTCTATTGCGCAATTTTGTGCAAATATTAGGTAGGGCACTAAATGCGCGTTCCACTGAGACCTGCGTGGCCGGCACAGCCAAAGCTATTTCAGCTATCTTCGCCAGCTGTGGCTCTTTATACTGTAGATATTTCCAATATTTTAAAATGTCTTCTTCGAAGCCCAAGCACTCGCCGTATTGAAACTCTTTCAATTTTCTTTCTAATGACGAGCTCAGACTTCCATTAGGTATAGATGATTGGCTTATAATATTGTATTTGCTTGCTGCGGCCGCTGAGGTGCAAGGCTTGTCATCATCCACAATGTCTTCTTTTTTTGAGATCCAGTTATTAATGGAGCACAATTTGTTCTGGAAAATATATGTACAAATAGAAAACGAAAGTCTGAACTTAATAACACTTTAGGATAATAACAAAAGAATTTCTTACCAATGCAACTTCTTTTTGATTCTCCGTTAAAAGTACCGAACCTCTAAAATTAAACCGAGGATCCAAATATAAAGCAGCCAAGAAAGCATCATTTTCCACCAATATCTTCTTTCGCTTACCCATGGCCGAGTGAAGCATTTTTGCCAAATTGTTACTACAGCTTATATGCTCAAGCCGTTTTTCGCCCATGATCATTTGCTTTGATTGCAAAAATGTTGTGCACTCAGCTAGCGGTTCAAAAGCGGCGCAGAATGAATCCACAAACATCCAGTCGACAGAATTGGGGAGTATATTTTGAGCGTTAGTTTGGGTTGCCTTAAGAGATTTCAACATGTTATATGTTGAGCTCCAACGGGTGGTGTTGTCCAGAACTGGAAGGGTAGAGTTGTGACGCCGGAATTCAGTGCGAAGCTTTTTAACGTACTTGCGACAGATCTCAATTGAAGCATCCAGTTTTTAATTACGTCCCAGGACGCTAGCTGGAGTGTGTGAGCAGCACAATGTACAACACTCAAAACGAGGCGAATTTGATCATCAATTTGCTCGAAATTGTCCGCATCGCCTTCAGGAAGTAGATCATTCACCTCATACTCCTGAAGGAGGTGCGAAGCCTTTATGACATTTGCGCCATTGTCGGTTGTCATAGAATAAAGTTGGTCAATTGATATATTGAATTTGTCCAAACAAGCCATTATTTCGGACTGCAAGTGCTGTGCCGTGTGCCTGCCTGAAAGTTGCACCATGCCAATTGTATCAACTTCAATTGTGAAATCCTTTATGTATTGGATGTTGATGCCCATAATACTTCGGTCATTTCGCGACGCAATATCCATTTTAAGGCACACCAAACGTCCTTTGGCTGTTTCGGCAATGGCAGCGCAAATTTTGGCTGCAGTGAGGTCTAAATGCTGAACAACATTTCGGGAATTGATTTTTTTCCCAAAGGCTTCTGTGTAGGGTTTCAATAATCGCTGAAATCCCTCTTCGTCATCGAAAATCCGAAATGGAAGGGCCTGCACGGTTATAAGGTACGCAATGATTTGATTATACTCTTCTTTTGTCATGTCTATGTTAAAGTTGGCTTCATTTTGGCGTTTGCGAACTTTATTGGCTTCTGTCACTTCTTCGACCTCTTGGTTATGGACGATTTTATAATGCCGCTTAATGTTAGAAGCGTGATTAACCAATCGTTTCTTACAGATAACGCAGGATACAATTCTGGTATCCTCTGTCCCAAGCACCAGTCCATTAAAGTTGTATTTTGACGGCTGCCCATTCTTTTTTAGAAGCAAATTTACTTTTTACAAACAGAAATAGGTTTTTAATCAATAATTGATTCCACAAAAGTTGATTGATAAGTTAGCCTGCTTAGTGACTTGCCACAACTTTTACAAATTATGAGGGTCCATAACTAAAATCATTTTGCACTTATCGGTGCCACCCACACAGGTCTCAGCGGAACGCGCATTTAGTGCCCTACCTAATATTTGCACAAAATTGCGCAATAGACTTAGTGCTAATGCACTAGAAAACATTTTAATTGTTAAACTTAACTCTAAATTGCTAAAAGACATATACATTGAATAAAAAAATTTAATTTAATAAAGACTCAATACAATTGGAACTATTTTTGAATAACTCTTATGCATTACATCTGGCAGGCTTTTATACAAATTTACAAGCGAAAATGGTCATATATGGTTCGTGGTTCAGTATTATCATGAACAGGGGAATGTAGTTATGTGTGATAATTTGTGGCTTTGAAAATTATTTTCTTAAGTATTTCGCGGTTTTATTACCATTGAGACCCCTTAACTGCATATTGCGCCTATGTATTGATCCTGACATGATTTTTCACTATCTCCAAAGTTAGGTTTGTTTGGCATTATTAGATTTTTTGAGCCTCCTTGGTATTTTTCCGCGATTTAATGATTTGTCAGTTACAGACAGTGGTTTGAAACAGTTTTTAAGATCTTGGCAAAGTTCTTTACCTTGGTCATCCGTGGTATTATTCGCGGTTCGGTATTATCATAGACAGGGCAATGCAGTTTTGTGTGATAGTTAGTGGTCTTGAAAAACAGTTTATTAAGCATTTCGCGGTTTTATTACCATGGAGACCCCTTAGCTGCATATTGGGCCTATGCATTGATCCTGACACGATTTTTCACTATCTTCAAAGCAAAGTTTGGCATTTTATAAAATTTTTCGATCCTCTTTGGTATTATTCCGCGATTTAATGATTTGTCAGTAACAGACAGTGATTTGAAACCGTTTTTAAGATCTTGGCTATATTTTTTACCTTTGGTCATCCTTGGTATTAATCGCGGGTTGGTATTGTCATAAACAGGGGAATGCAGTTATGTGTGATAGTTTGTGGCTTTGAAAATTATTTTCTTAAGTATTTCGCGGTTTTATTACCATTGAGACCCCTTAACTGCATATTGCGCCTATGTATTGATCCTGACATGATTTTTCACTATCTCCAAAGTTAGGTTTGTTTGGCATTATTAGATTTTTTGAGCCTCCTTGGTATTTTTCCGCGATTTAATGATTTGTCAGTTACAGACAGTGGTTTGAAACAGTTTTTAAGATCTTGGCAAAGTTCTTTACCTTGGTCATCCGTGGTATTATTCGCGGTTCGGTATTATCATAGACAGGGCAATGCAGTTTTGTGTGATAGTTAGTGGTCTTGAAAAACAGTTTATTAAGCATTTCGCGGTTTTATTACCATGGAGACCCCTTAGCTGCATATTGGGCCTATGCATTGATCCTGACACGATTTTTCACTATCTTCAAAGCAAAGTTTGGCATTTTATAAAATTTTTCGATCCTCTTTGGTATTATTCCGCGATTTAATGATTTGTCAGTAACAGACAGTGATTTGAAACCGTTTTTAAGATCTTGGCTATATTTTTTACCTTTGGTCATCCTTGGTATTAATCGCGGGTTGGTATTGTCATAAACAGGGGAATGCAGTTATGTGTGATAGTTTGTGGCTTTGAAAATTATTTTCTTAAGTATTTCGCGGTTTTATTACCATTGAGACCCCTTAACTGCATATTGCGCCTATGTATTGATCCTGACATGATTTTTCACTATCTCCAAAGTTAGGTTTGTTTGGCATTATTAGATTTTTTGAGCCTCCTTGGTATTTTTCCGCGATTTAATGATTTGTCAGTAACAGACAGTGGTTTGAAACAGTTTTTAAGATCTTAACTATGTTCTTTTCTTTTGGTCATCCTTGGTATTAATCGCGGTTTGGCATTGCCATAGACAGGGGAATGTAGTTATGAGTGATCATTTTTGGCTTTGAAAATAAGTTTCTTAAGCATTTCGCGGTTTTGTTACCATGGGGGCCCCTTAGCTGCGAATTGCGCCTATGCATTGATCCTGACATGATTTTGTACTTGGTTGGCAATTACGTTTTTCTTAATTACTATTTTTATCCTCTTTGGTTTTTTTTCGCGATTTAATGTCTTCAGTCATTTTTATCCTCTTTGGTTTTTTTTCCCGATTTAATAAGACTTCAGTCAGTGCACTTATCACAAAGTCTGTAACTAAATTCGTTTTACACTCTGTGTACTCAACTAAATACCATTTTGTACTTAATTGTACGTAACTAAAATGGTTTAGTACGTGCGAGTGCTGAACACAAAAAAGTTCGGTACTTATTTTTATCGGTCGGTGCGTTACGACGCTGTACCGTACTTGCTTTTTTCGGTCGGTGCGTTACAAAATATGTACGGTACTTGTGATTTCGTACAGTACGAAATGAAAAGTGTACCGTACTTTTCTGAGTACGGTACTTATTGAGTACGGTACTTTTGTTGTGTATACGAACCCTGTACAGAACACAATCAGAAAATATTAACGTAGCATTCATGAAGGATGTTGTTGTATAACATTTCTATAAATATTTTGTTAATCCAGTGCTATATCAAGTTGCCTTTTTAAACTGCCACAAAATTTCCATAACTATACGATGAGATGGCGCCAATAAATGTCTGAAAAACAGAATGGCTTGTAGCAAATGGTATAGTTTGACAAAATTGCTATAAATCAAGTAAAATTTGTTTTTAAAGGCCAATTTCGACACCATTGGCAATGCTTATATCGCGTGTTTAATTTTTTTCAGTTGCATTGATAAGTGTACTATCCTAGAAGCTTCAGAAAATCAGCAATTAATGCTTATGTGGCCTAAACAAATTCTAGAACGGCAAAAAGTCTAAAATTTAGTTTTTCGCGAATATCTTAGAAACGGAAACTAAGATATGGCTTTGACATACCAATTCGTAATCAGCATGAGTAGGCACGCAGGAATTTGTTTAAGATGCTCGGGGTACTCACAAAAGGTCTCAATTTGGTCGGGCGAGAGTGGTACCAAGTAGAGTTGGAAATTTTAGTTCATTTTAATGACCTAGTTCATTAGTTCATTTTTTCATGAACTATAGTTCATTTGAACTATAGTTCATTTTTTGAACTATAGTTCATTTTTTGAACTATAGTTCATTTTTTGAACTATAGTTCATTTTTTGAACAATAGTTCATTTTTTGAACTATAATTCATTTTTTGAACTATAGTTCATTTGAACTATAGTTCATTTTTTGAACTATAGTTCATTTTTTGAACTATAGTTTATTTGAATTATAGTTCAATTTATTAACTATTGCTCGTTTTCTTACCTATTGTTCATTATTTTAACTACTGAGGAAAATTTTAATACTGTTTGATACATGATACACAGTCGGCTTGGTTTCGATGGATTTGTTGAGTTTGCGTGCGCGTAAAATCAGTGCTTCGGTGCTTGCTCGCGCAGTTACTCGGTTAGTTTGTTGAGATTAAACTGTTTTACTATCTACATAAAAGTTAGCAGCAATTTCTTAATGTTGTTATAGGCAAAATGAAAAGCTACATCTTCATAGATGTCGCAGCCATGGATCACACATGTCGCGATTGGGGAATCTTTACACAATCAGCGAGTCACCCTTAACCCGTGCCTTTTAGTAAATTCAAGTTAACATGTCAGCCAGTTGGGAAGCCGGCTCATTAATACCAATAGCGTTGGCACGCTTTACCGAAATTTTCTCCTCGCGTACGACTACCTCTAAACAAGAGAGTGTTACCATTTGGTTGGACCACTTTAGGCAAGTTCTTCAATCGTTCACCATTAATGATGGGCAGCAGTGAGAGAACTACACGATTGGCACCATAGATCACTAGATAGACGGAAGAGCCACGAATGATGTGGCTTAAGCTGGGCATATAAGTCCATCAAGTCCAATGTCGTGGGTGCCCATGGCCACTAGGGTATGTATTTTGGAGCAGCTTATCCTGCGGATCAATGAAACTTTTGCAGGACTCTTGGGTAAAGGACACATTGCGAAGCAAAGCGGCCACAGCATATGGAAAAATCTGAGCCGAGGAGGAGGCAACACTTAGCACCTGCTGCTGGGTTGGCTCGAAAATCTCATACTTTGGCTTTGAGAAATGATAGTCTCGAAGTCCTGCTATATGTAAATTTTTAAATGTAAATAGTTTGTTAAATTTATAGAAAATCATTATTAAATGCAGGCCCACTAGATTTTCATATCTCATGTATCAGACAATGAGTAAACGCCTCTAAATTTGCTTCAGTGGTAAAAAAAAATGAACTATAGTTCAATTGAACTATAGTTCAAAAAATGAACTATAGTTCAAAATATGAACTATAGTTCAAAAAATGAACTATAGTTCAAAAACTGAGAAATACATAGTTCAAAATATGAACTATAGTTCAAAACCAAGACATAGTTCATTAGTTCATTTTAAAGACTAGTTCAATTGAACTAGTTCATCAAAATCGGCACAACTCTAGTACCAAGAGTAGGAGCTGAATGCAGCGCTGCTGCTGTGCTCATCTTTAAGTTTCTTTCTCTTTCTCTTTGTTTAATGAAATGCGGTGTTGGTTGCGGGTGTGGGAAGGGGCTTTTATATTATTTTTTTGCTCATAACTTGAGAACCGCCCATCAAATCTTTATGATTTCTTTGGCAACTCAATACAAATTACTAATGACTAACTATTTGGTGAAGGTAAAAATTACACAGTGCTACAGTGGGAAATGACCTGGGTATTGGCATAGCGTACGCTGTAGAGCAGGTCGCGTACAGCGCTTCCTCATACTTGGTTTTTCTCGGGGACCCCGAAAATCTGAAGTAATGGCCCAAAAACCGTTTATTGATCTTTTTGCTCACTTAAATGAAATAACTCTCGAATTAACCATCTCTGAGATCTGTTTTGTTCATAGGACGAACGTGGTTTTATCATAGCAGTACGGTTTTAGCCAAGCCGTTGATTTGAAATCTGTGACTTTGATTGGCTATTCAAAACGAATTTGAGCTTCTCATATGAGATATGAGACAGCTTAAACCAATATCTTCCTGATATGATGTATGGATAGTAGTTTCTACAGAATAATTCTAAATCAGCTTTACAAATCGATATTGCGCTTTTCCATTATTTTCACACACTCAAATGTCTAGTGACAGAAAATCACTAAAAGACTCCAATGCATTGGTCAACTTCATTCAAAAAAGCCCCCTGTCTGCAAACACTAGAACTTATTGATCTGCCCTTGTTAGTTATCCTTCGAAACCATTCTAGCCTGACGTCCCGTCTTCCCAATGAAATGAAACGTCTTCATAGAGGTTCAGTCAGGGGGAACCATTTTTGGGTTGCATGAAAGTGTAAGTAGAAAGTGACTTGCCATTCTTTCTCACCGTTACCTGTACAAGTTTTTGGTATAGCAGTTGCATCCAAGAACGGAAGGACTTCAAACTGCAAACTACGCTTCAATTAAGCCATCTGGAACAGTTTAATTTAACTGCAAGTCTAGATTGTTTTTGTCGACCATCGCTATTACACAGAGAAAAAAAAGATCCCCGTAGAATGGATATTCAATTTTTAAGTCTTTAAAGGTAATTCGAAAATTTTTATACCCTTGCAAAGGGTATTATAATTTTGCCCAGAATTTTGCAACGCATAGAAATATTCAGTTCCGACCCTATAAACCTTATATGGGCTAATCCTGCGTTGCGGACGTTACATTTGTACGCAAATCTGATTGTTAAAATTGACACAGCTGGCGTCGACATTGGTATATTTTTATGATTTTTTTTTGCAAAATGCAGTTCTTTGGGAGTACTTTCAAACCTAATTTAAAATAATATTTGATCTGTTTTTGAAAAAAAGTTATGATTGTGTAAAGTTCCGTTGCGTACGTTACAAAAAATGAAAGTCCATTTTGATTCTTATGTGCATTTCCACATTTTTTTTAGCGAATTTTGCATAATAAACAAAAATAGAGGCAAGCTAACTTCGGCTCGACCGAAGTTTACATACCCTTGGAGCTTGATATATGCCTGACAGTTTGTATGGCAGCTATACTATATAGTAGTCCGATTTCGAAAAATTTTGGTGAAATTATGTTAAATCATTGAAAACTTATAAATACGGGCGTTGGGAGCTATAACATTGAAAACAAAAAAGTTTTTCTCACTAAGACTTTTTTCCAGACCTAACTTTTGTATGGCAGCTATACTATATAGTTGTCCGATTTTGACAAGGCTTGGTAAAATGATGTGAAATCATTAAAAACTTATTAAAACGAGCGTTGGGAGCGATAGCTTTAAAAACAAAAAAGTTTTTCTCACTAAAACTTGTTTTTCAACCGATCGTTCCTATGGCAGCTATATGCTATAGTCATCCGATCCGGCCGGTTCCGACAAATGTGCAGCGCATTTATACCAAAAGACTTCGTGCAAAGTTTGGTTAAGATAGCTTTAAAACTGACGGAGGAGATAGCATAGAAACAGACGGACGGACGGACAGACGGACGGACACTGACAGACGGACGGACGGACGGACAGACGGACAGACGGACATGGCTATATCAACTCAGCTCGTCATGCTGATCAAGAATATATATACTTTATGTGGTCGGAGATGATTCCTTCTATGCTTTACAAACATCCGGACAATTTCAATATACCCCATGTTATATTTTTATATTTTTATACCCTTGGAGAGGGTATATTAAAATTGTCCGGATGTTTGTAACGCATAGAAGGAAGCATCTCCGACCACATAAAGTATATATATTCTTGATCAGCATGACGAGCTGAGTTGATATAGCCATGTCCGTCTGTCCGTCCGTCCGTCCGTCTGTTTCTATGCTATCTCCTCCGTCAGTTTTAAAGCTATCCTAACCAAACTTTGCACGAAGTCTTTTGGTATAAATACGCTGCACATTTGTCGGAACCGGCCGGATCGGATGACTATAGCACATAGCTCCCATAGGAACTATCGGTTGATAAACTAGTTTTAGTGAGAAAAACTTTTTTGTTTTCAATGCTATCGCTCCCAACGCTTGTATTTATAAGTTTTTAATGACATAATTTCACCAAGCCTTGTCAAAATCGGACAACTATATAGTATAGCTGCCATACAAAAGTTAGGTCTGAAAAAAGTCTTAGTGAGAAAAACTTTTTGTTTTTATTGTTTTCGCTCCCAACGCTCGTATTTATAAGTTTTTAATAATTTTCCATAATTTCATTAAGCCTTGTCGAAATCGGACCACTATATAGTATAGCTGCCATACAAACTGTCAGGCATATATCAAGCTTCAAGGGTATATAAACTTCGGTCGAGCCGAAGTTAGCTGGCCTCTATTTTTTAAATATCCTTTTCACATTTTTCAGCTCCTTTGGATGGAGAAAAAAGATCAATAAAATATTTTTTCTCTGATATATCCTTTTTAAGCAAAAATAAATCGATTTCGAAAATATCCAATGGATCCCAAAAAATGATAGTTAACTATCCAGTCCAAATGGATACCGAAAATATCCTGAGGATCATCAGAAACTATCCTTTTTTTCTCTGTGTAGTAAATCTCGCTACGGTAAGGACTAAACACTAAAAGTTCTTCAATCAAAATCGATTACATTCAGTTCACCCTTTGCCGTGAGTAAACAATTAATTTTGATAATGCAAAAACGCCCCCACCGTAATCGACAATCAACGACCTGCTACTTTTCCAATGTTCATGCAAATAAATTTGTCAGGTCTTAAAATGAAACCCGAAGATAAGCGCATCGCCCGTCCGATTGTGGTCGGTGAAAGCAAATGCATTTCCGGCTGTGTTTACTCAATTGCAATTGCAATCGTCTGTCCGACTGATAGGCTAAGGGAATTTCTTTTTCATGGGTTTTTGGGGGGTGGGGGTGGGCAGTAAATGCATTTTAGAAAATTAAAATGTGGTTGAACTTGGCCTCGCTGCAAGTCTAATCATTTGGAAAGGTGACTTTTGGTCATTTGGTTAGGCTAAATATTTAGGAATTTACTTTGTGGCGCCAGACGAGCGGGGGCTTTGAACTGCTTCGCATTTCAGTTGACGCACACTCACTGAATGAGTGCTGGGAGGGGGAAGGGGATCCCAGCTCAAGTGTTTGGGCTTAGCCCATTAGAGCCAAGGCAAATCCTTTAACAATGAAAATGCTTCCCCGACCTTAATAATCGAAATTCTGACCCTAATCAAGGATGAAGAATGTGCAATCTTGCGCAAAAGGATAACAAATAATAAATAACCATATGGGAAAAGAGAAGATATCCTTCGGCTGCTGACCTGCTGACCAGGATGAGAAATGAGGAATTTGTTTGAGCATGCAAAATTCAAGTCCTGCCCTCAAAAATCGGTATAAAAACACATATGCCTCGCTGAATTTTAGTTTTTTCCTCCTTATTTTAAAGCAATTAAGGTTCTCGTCATCCCTTCAGGCGTAACCTGACACTTGGGTAACTAGGACATACTCGCACACACACACACACACATAAATCAGCGAGGCGCTCTGCGATAAAAGTGAAACCATTTCCGGTATCAGCGTGTAGTCCAAGCGACTTTCGCTTTTTATATGGAGCAGTGGCAGGGCAGAGCACAGATTTTCTATAATTTCCACATCAAAATGGGAACAATGCGTGGCAAGGACACGCCTCTCGGCACATTCAAATTCCATTTCCGCGCGCGTAGGCAGGTTACGATTGAGCGAAGGTTACGAAGATCGAAGTATCGATTGTGGTCTCCCCACATAATGATCGCTTATCAGATTGCAATAAAGGTGAAAGTAAGTTTTCGAAAATAGAATTTTAAAATGGGCGTGCCTGAGGCTTGATGCAGTGGCTCTTGTGGTTTTCCATTTCATTGCAGCGGACGGGGAAAGTGAGAGCAAGAGTACGCTGCCCGCATCGTTTCAGTCACCTCATTTGGTGGCTTCGACTAACTGGCATATCCGGCGTGACAATTTCTTCTTTCCCCATTCAGTCGCTCATTCTCAGACGTAACTAAATATTTCCGCATATTGTTAATCAATTTTTATACAAATTTCCCTCTACCCTGCCCCTGCAGTTGCCCCCTTAAGTGGCTTCTAATTTATGTTAGATGGCGGCGTAACAATTGCGCGTCCAAACAAAAACATTCGAATAAAATATTTTTGCCTTGTTTGGCTTCAATTTACATTGTTTAGGCAAAAATAAAATTTTCTATTGGTGTTTGTTTGCTAATTGTTTTTTTCGCCGCGGTATGGAAATCCATTTTATTTTTTTTTGTCATGGAAGCGGGTTGGGTGTTCAACCGAAACAAGATGCGGGTAAGGGAGACACTTCAATGACCAATCGAATGGGCATTGTGAATGATCCAAGGTCTGACGGAAAACATAGTTAAGCCCAACTACATGTACAAATGTATTTGCATGGTTCAGAAAACATACCTTGATCCTCAGAAGATTTAGGTTGCACAAAGTAAGTTAATAGTATGCGTCCTAAAGTGCTCCTAGGCGCATAGAAATACTCCTGGTTGATACAGGCCGAACTTTTATTATTTGCATTATTTGTGTTCGTTTCTTTATTAGATTATTCATTTTATGCACCAAATGTTCAATACTTTATGCAAACAAATATCAAACTAGTATTTGGACAATATTATATAACACACTAAAAGATGCAGAAAATGAGAAAATTCCTGCTTGGAACTCAAACTTTAAAGTGGATTAAACTAAATATTTCAGTCTTGAACTAGGGTTGTCGAATATATCACAAATATTGATATTGAAAAAGTATCATTTCGGTATAAAATTTTGGTGTCAAAAACATCCATATTACCGATATTTTTCAATAAAAACCCGGATCTTAACTATGAATAGGTCTTCTCTGAGGTCTGAGGTAATTGAGGAGTCATTTGACGCGTAATAAGAACTACAATCTGACTGCGCTTAAACAATATAGATTAGTAAATTAAAAAAATATTTATTTTTTGTTTAAATTTCAACTCTTACAAAATGAGCTGGTTCCGTCAGATAGGCCCTGTTAGAGTTGGCAATGGTAATGCCGTCGCAGGTGAATGCAAAACTATAGATTTGCTGAAACTCCTGTTTAACTTTATCCTTTCGAGTATAATACTTTTCTTCAATCATAGTCATACGAATGCTGAATTTGGTCTTGGTATAAAACACTTTCAAAGCTGTGGTAACCCTAATTCACAACAAAATTCAATTAATCATAGCATTCGTATGGCAGCTCTATGATATAGTCATCCGATCCGCGCGATGTTGGCATTTTTGGAAAGCTTGATAATTATTAAGCACACTTGTCAAGTTGCAATTAAAAAGCTTTAAAACTGACTACGTGGCAAAGATTTCTTTAAGGGTATCTTTTTATTTGTTTATAACCTTAACAATTAATATCTTTTAAATTATAAAAGTGTTCATTTTTTTGAAAACACCGTTTTTATACTCTGTACCAAAGGTACATAGAGTATATTAAGTTTGTGCAAAGGAATCATTTCCGACTATATAAAGTATATATATGCTTGATCAGCATCAACAGCTGAGTCGATATAGCCATGTCCGTCCATGTCTCCGTCCGTCCGTCTGTCTGTCTGTCCGTCCGTATGAACAAACAGATCTCAGAGATGGTAAGATATAGGGGTTTGACATGTATGGGACAAATGCTTCTTATACTTGCAGGCAGATCAAGTTTATTTTCAATTTTTGCCACGCCCCTTCCCGCCCCCGTAATTTGGAAAAAACGTTATATCTCCTACAGTTTTGAAGATAGACGATTTGCACCTTCTATAAATAGTTAGTAATTAGCATTTGCCGAAGAAATGATAAAGATCGGATCAGCGGTTCTCAAGTTATGAGCAAAAATGTATATCACCCTCCCCCCACCCCTTCCCACCTTCTTACAACTAACACCGCACAATCTTAGAAGGAGAGAGAGAGAAAGAGAGAGACTTAGAGATGAGCGCAGCACCAGCATTGCAATCAGCTTCTACTCCAGGTACAGAGTATGTTATAGTCGGGCTTGACCGACTTTCTCACTTGCTTAAGTTGTATTTAGAACAATAAATTGTATATCCTCAGAAGCTATAACATTGTGGTTAACACTGAAAAAAAATTATATATAATTTTTAGCAACGATTACTTAATAATATTAAATATTTTAAAAATCTATAAAACTATAATTTGGGTAGATACAGTAAAATGCTTTCCATCAGTATCAACTTGAGACCTGTCCGATAAACCAATTTTGAGATATCACGTTTTTAAAAAACCCTTTTTTCCAATTTTTGTTTTTGACGATTTTTGAAATTGTTTATAAATTTAACTAAAATTTTTTCGGTTTTTTTGTTTATTGAAACAAAAAATGTTGAATTTTGAGACTGTTCGATTTGAAAAAGAATGACCCATATACTTAAATTACGAAACATTCAATAACAGAAAAACTACTGTTTAAGTAATTCAAATAAGAACTCTTGGTTATATTTTGTGGAATTAAAAGGCAAACACAAAAGATCAAGGGTTTAGTTTATTTAACACATGTGCGTCTGTTCTGCAGAGAGCTTGTAAGCGACTGAACTGCATGTACATAAGAATAAGAGGACGGAACGCAAAAGACAAATTTCAGTGTGACCAAATTTCAAATATAAATTGTTGCCAAAACTTAAACATATTTCAATAAGAACAAACGACCATGAATCAATAGCTTTTCGTAATTACAGTTAGCCCAAAAAATTGAAGAAAATATCGTACTTAGTTCAAGTATAAAATTACTTGATTGAGTACAGAATAGACTAACAATGCAAACCTCAAAAATGTGCGAATTATTTTAATTTTAGTCGGTTCGTGAAATTCTTTGCTGGTTCTAAAGCTTTGGTTATGGAGAGAGGGTAGATTTCTGATCTACAGTACAGTGGCGTACGCAGGGGGGGGGGTTTTGGGGTTAAACCCCCCCCCTGGCCATCGTGGAATATATTTTTATATGCAAATTACTGTACTAAGAACGAAGCATCTAAGGAAAAATTTGTAAGTTGGACCCTACTTAACCACAATTTAAAAAAAATATCATCGATGGACCGCGAATTATATAGAATTATTATACATGTAAGTCGATGCGGTCATCCAAGGTTTCTTTTTTAATTAATTTTTAAAATTTCCGGTTTTGTTCTACAAATATGTGAACTATTTTTGTCAATTGTCAAATAAATAAGACGACATTAGAATTTTTGAGCGATTTAACCACAGAGCTTAAAAGCAATAGCAAAATACAAATGACGTGTACAACATTTTTTGATTTAAAGTTATGTTTTACTTGAAGGAAAAATTTTAAAATTTGCTCTACACATCTCGCAAAGTTTTTCAATGAATATTAATTGAGGGCTCTGCAAAATAAGACCTTAAAAATAAAATGACATAACGCGACAACAATTTATATAGAAATAAACCACCACCTTTTTTTGATCAAATTTGTAGCGTTATTTCCTTTTTTGGGGCATTATTTCTTAAATAAAATTTAAAATTGTAATAAGACCGCAAACCCAGTATAATTTTATAAGGATATAAGACGTCAATTTTTAATATGGATTTTTGGGTACTTTTAATTTTCTTATTTTTGCTATTTACAAAAATCGCACGATTTTTAGTATCAAATTTTCATTATGTAATTTAAAAAATTGATTCAATTTTAGCGGCGCAAGCGAAAATTTGAAAAAAATAGCGCGATTTTTGTATATCAAATTTTTGAAATTGGTTTATTATTTCCCAAACTTCGGCCTTCTTCTTTTTTCGGGCTTTATTTTACCGCAGTGAGGCCTTATTTTCATACTTCAAATTGGGGTATTGTTTTATAATGATATAACACCCCAAATTTGGGGCCTTATTTCACTTTATATTTTCGGGACTTACAGTGCCGCTCAACTGAATAGGTTTGAAACTTTGTATCTCCGTAACGAGTACTCCGACTTTAGCGAAATAAATTTTGTTTCATATAGAAAACAATCATTTGTGAAATAGTAAAGTTTCTGTTCTGTTGGTTTTGTTTTTATATAATTTTTAATATTTTTTCAAAAACATAACAAAAATCTCCTTTTTTTGGCTCATCTGAATAGGTGAATAGGTGTATTTCCTGCTGCCTTAATGGAGCGGTTTGTTCATTAACTCATAAACTCGTTACCACGCGCATTTTAAAAAAAATTTGCCTGCGGCGCTCTATCTTTTTTCAATTTTACCTCCAAACCAGAGACTAAACCCGAAATTAAATTCAGTTTGAGTCAAAGCATTTAAATTGGCCTAAGGCTTTTTTTTACTTGTACAGGAATGGGACAAGCGAACCATTCCCGTTTTCTATAAAATATATCTGAAATCGGGCGAGTTAGACACCGCAACCGATTCGTTGACAAATTTTCTTGAAGAATTTTATGTATACTGTATACATATGTGTTTACGGAAACCGCTTGTAAAATGTGGATTTTAATAAATTTTCGAAATATTGCTCGTTTTTGGGGCCATAATGTGGCAATTCGCCCTTCTCAGAACCTTTCTATGTTTTGTGTGTAGAATTCAGTTTTTGAAAGAAAGTCGCAGTGGATTTTTGTTAGTTCTTGTTGGTCTACCTCAGGAACACTGAAAGAGGTTAAAGAATGAACCTCTTTGCTCTTTGCGCAGCGTTTTGAAAAATTTTGAGACAGTAAAACTAAACTTTCAGAATGAATTTCGTTTAGCTTCATAAAAATGAAGACGCAGTTAGTTTTAATATTTTATAAATTAATGTTGAAAAAAAAATTGAAAAATATCGAGGAAATGAAGTGCAGTTGAATTCTAGAGGTAACTGACAAAAATTCCTACGCCCCCTACGGAACATCTTGGTCTTTGGTTACTTCACAGCCTTTGGATTTTCATATTATTCAGAGACCTAGTTTTAAAGCCAAATTGGGAAAGCTTAGAGTTTAATTGGCTTAAACTAAGAACATTTGTATTAATTTTTGAATTATTATTTTGTTCCGAAAACGGTTTGGGGTTGAATTAATTAGACTTCGATGAAGAACATTTTTGAATTTATTTTGAGAGTAAGTCGGGCTGTACTTAAGATCATGACAACTTAATAGTATGACCAAAAATATATTATAATAGTTCGCAATGTACAACAGTCAAAAAAGAAGAATTTCGGGATTGAAACAATCGTACTTGATATAAGGATTTTGTACTTGATCAAGTATTTTCGTGCTTACCGTACTATTGACCCCGTTCTTGCCTGATTCAAGTACAATGCTTCTGTTTTTTTCTAAGAGTATGAACAAACAGATTTAAGCGATGGTAAGAGATACAGGGTTGACAAGTATGGTACATAAACTTCTTATAATTGTATGCAGATCAAGTTTATTTATATTTTTTGCCACGCCCCTCCCGCTTTCGCAATTTGGAAAAAAATCCATTTCTCCCACAGTTTTTTGTAGATAGATTGTTCGTACCTTCCAGAGATAGTTAGTAATCAGTATTATTTATCGATTTGCCACAGAAATGATAAAGATCGGATGAATGATAGTCGAGCTATGGGTAGCACTGGCCACAACGGCGAAGAGCAGCACTTACGTTATGTAAGTACAGAGTAAGTTATAGTAGGGCCTGGCCGACTTTCTTTTTTGTTTTTTGAATAATCTATCAATATCCCTTTTCCCTTAGGCATTCTTAGTTTGTGTCCACATCCCATTTCGTCCAGTGCGTTGTCAGACTAAGCATTTTGTCACACAACACACAGCAATACACAATAACTAGATGTAGCGCAACCGGAAGTGTCCAAGAAATGATCAATCCCAAGGGCTTAAAACACTCAAAGCCCAGGGCTTGGTACAATGGTAAGAAAAATAGATACTCTTCTTCCTCTTCTTGTTCCTCTCAAGTTCCCACTTTTATTATTATTATCCTCTATTAATAGCCCTTTTTTGTATAAAGTGCAAATTACCTGAGCTACGTGAGAATTACTTGTTATAATAGATTACTAGGAATTTTTGTGCATCAATTAAGATAATTTAGATGCAGATTATTTGACCAAGTGTAATTCAAGATGCCAACTATTAAGAAAAACTGAAAAAGGCCACCAGCTATGGCTACTGTGTGTTCTATGCACTCTGCTCCTAAATAGAAAGAAGATCGGGATCTTGATAAACAGTCAATCAAGACAAAAATCATTTGACATTTTAGCGCCCATTCAGACGGCCGATCAAGATCAATATTGATTTCGAGGACCTGTTCAATTTGGTGAATGATGGGGAAAAGTATCGGGTGACCTACATACGCACATCTTTGAATTCCCACACACACTCAGAGCGGAAGAGATGCAGATAAGTTGATGAAGCCGAGAGCAGTCAACCTGCCATCTTGTGGTTGCCTAGTCAGAGAGCAGGAGTCCATTGCTCCATTGTGTGTTCTTTAAGCGGATCGAGTTGACATTTTGGCTAAGGCAGCTCAATCAGTGGCAGCTGCTGCTACCAGGCGAGACAGTGGGATGGTTTGGGAATATGCATTAAAACTCTAAAATTAAGACCAACTAAACTTTCGATATTTAGGCATCAATTCTCGCACATATTTCTAGCTGGGCATTCATTTATGGATTTAAATTTGATTTCTTACTTCGATTCCACTGTACGTCTGTAACATTGCATCTTAGTGACTCAGCTCATCCACCACAAACAAGCAATACGAAGCCATTTTGGGCCGGACACTGGACTTTATCCTTGCCAAAAAAGAAAAGGAAAAAACTGGAAAATAAAGAAAACCTTTTGTCTCCCGCTTCGGCTCGCCTTTGACGCTGGTCTCTCAGCCTCCTTGTATTGCTTTTGTCTGCTGGCCATATTGTCCAACGCAACCCAAAGAAGAGAAAAAGGTTTAAGAGTGTGCTCTAAAATTTCGCAACATGTTTCACATTATTGATGATGATGATCCGCTCCTTTTTTCCCTTTTTGAGTCTTTCATTTCATTGTCTTTGGGTTCATAATGAGCATCTCATGAGTATTCTATGGAACATGTCTGGTTAGTTCGCCACAGGATATCAGCTAGACGACTCCCACATGTTCCTTGCATAATCTACGCTTGACCAGCTCAGCATTATTTTTGTTTTTTTTTTTTGGTTCCCTCGAAATTAGTTCAGTTGGTCAAGCATGAAGCGAAGATTAATTAAGGTGCCAAGTTTGCGTGGATCAGCCGTGAGATAAATGTTCTTGCTCAAAATATGCAGCGCAATTTTTTGCAGCGTAATGTGAGGAAATCCACACAAATGTTTCCTACAACATGTGTGAGATTCACTTTCCCATGACGTTCGGCAAGTGTCGCATCCTTTCACTTCTGTGTGTGTGTGGGAAACACACACTTTCACTCGGCTACAATTTCTCACATTACACACATTACGCATCCTGTGGCAACCTGCAAAGGATTGATATGCAGCTGACAAGTGTCCCTTTTTCTTTTTTTGTGTGTACCAAGCAAACAATGATTGAGTGAGGGAACTGTGTAACTGTGGGATTGAGTAAGGGAGGAGGCAATCGAATGGAGACCTCAAATTATGCACAAACTGCAAATAGTTGCGGAAATAAATACCAAGAAATAAAATCTAGCCCAGTGCTAAAAAGGATATTAGACCGTAAGTATCATCGAATCATAAAAATTGTCGCTTGAGTCAAAAGCCAAAACAGGCAAAGGGATTCGATTTTTGCACGAAGCTTGTATACCCTTATTTTTATTTTCATTGCACATTACATAAAACTGAGGACAAGGTCAGATTTCACTTAGATGACAGAAAAGGTTCTTGTGACTTATCGAGACTTTCTTAGATCTGTCGAATTTGTTTTGGTCGAATTTCGGTTTTTATAACCGTTTGCCATACTATAACCATAACCGAAATATAAGTATGGGTCAAGATTCCCACTCAGACCGGTAAAGAACATCGCTTCTTCCATATCGATTGAGGCTTGGAATTTCTAAGTTTTCGGCATGAAAATGAAATAGCTAAGCGATAACTTTGGAGTCGGCAGCTTTTTCCATGATTTTTTTTAATTAAAGGGTTTTTAAGCTTTGGCCGTGTTCACCAGCACAAATTGATGGATCTAAAAAATAAGATTTAACCATAAAAAATGAAGTTAAAATAAATGAAAGACTTCTTTAAAAGTACTTTATTTTTATTTTTGTGCAAATATAAACCTAGAGAGTAATAAATTTATATTTTGGGATTCAATTTTATACATAAGCTAAGTTCACACAGGCAAATAATTTGACAAATTTTTATGAAAATTTGGTTAAATTATCCAAATTTGCGAACTTTTCGGCCATATTTGATCAAATTATTAGTGAATAGAACCATAGTTAATGATTTAAGTCCTGCAAAATCTGCGATCATGGCTATTTAGCCAAATATTTATCAAAATTTCCTAAAAATTTGTCAAATTATTTGCCTGTGTGAACTTAGCTTTAGAATATTAATTTGATACGCGAAGGTATAAATTTGATACTACGAAATTTCAATGTCAACGAATGTTTGTTCGAAAATTCGAATAGTGAAACGAAGCATGCCGAATGTCACAGATTTCTATGATTGTCATATTTAGTGTTTTCATTTTGTAGTACTTATATAAAAGTAAATGCTATGGAAGACACTTTCCCACACAAGGTAAGTTTAAGCAGGCAGTTTAAGGCCATTTTTTGACAAACATTTGTAAATAACGAACATAACTCTATAGACAGGACATTTACCACGCCGCAATGCGCCTGTGGCTGTTTCAGTGCTTTGCAAGATGACGCACAATGCGAGAGGTTCGAAACAAAGACAGCTGTCGAATAGGCGTTTTTCGCTTTTGTTACTCAGGCTCTCTGCGAATGCGTAAAGCTACGTGTATCGGTTCCAGCATGAGGCATATCATTACAGTGATTTCTGATTAAACAACATCCACATGGACATGTGTGAGAGAACAATGTTTCCCATAGTGTGGTATCCTCACCTGAAGAATTTAATTCATTAGTGTAAATAAAATACATTTTGTTAGAGTTTAAATTCTAGTAAAAAAATTTTAAATCGTTTTTATTTAAATTAATGGGAGTTTGTCAAAATTTGAATATATACTAAGACCTAAGACCTAGTCTCAAATCGATACTTTAAAATTTATTCAAAAGAGTCAATCTGATACAACTTATTAAGGGTGTTCCAGCAAGCTATTTTGATTCTGATTTTAGTATCAAATGACAAGTGACTTTGCAGGAGCGACCTAAACATCATGTTGATTATCGTCACCTTCAGTGGCGTAGATAAATTATTGATAAATTTGTAGATAAACAGTGAAAAAACGAATAAACTTGACTTAATTTTCTAAAAGAAGTAATTAAATACAAAGGATATCAATTAATATAATTTAAAAGAACCAGAAAATAGTTTTTTTTTTAAATTCGACATAGTACCCCTCCGATTGAAAAAAGTTATCTACGCCATTGGTCACCTTAGTCGAATAAAATAATAAAATATAATTTATTGAAAAAAAAAACACTGCTAAACTGCAAAGTAAAAATGTGCGGTTCATTTCGTCGAACATCTTTGAGTAAAAATGTTAGTAAGTTTAGAATAATGTAGTGGAATGTTGGGCTTTGCAATAGACTTCCAAGACTTCTAGTGTTTCCACAAAATTGGATTTTGTCAATTTCCTGCAACTGACGTCTCTTAAAATCGACTTGCGAAGTTTGGTCTAAATCGCTAACTGTTACAGCGAGCTTTTTCAAGTGTGTTTCAACTTCCGCACAGACGAAGTTAGCTTTGCATTCTCGATTTATAATTGAGTTGAATCGCTCAAATCATTGGCTTTAATTTCCTCTTGCCTCGTATTAAAATTTTTTCCCACTTAAGCTTCTGCTTCTCCAGTCCCAATGCTCATCCACGCTATACAATTGATCCTGCATGCAAACAGCCCTATGTGGAAGATAATATTTCTTCTGGGCTATACGTGATCCAAAATGGGTAGCATCCAGTGATGCCCGCAATGCTCGGCTCGATAGGTTCGCTCGGGCTCACTCGGGACACTCTTCATATTCTTCGTAGCAGTTTTCGAAGCCGATAACTCCTTGTTTCTGAAAATTGTTTCTTTGTCCGTAAACTTGTTTGCGACCACCACGTAACATTGGCTTAAACACAAATATGTTAAATAATCATACATATATGTATGACAAACACATAAGACTTACCTGATTCTCCAACTTTAAATCACAAAATGTAAAAGCAGTTTAATTGCTTAGTATGGAAAATATATAATAATGGTTCGACAGAAAACTTTGATTCAGTCTCGAGGTTAATTTTAATTTTTATCCAGATTTTTTATACCCTTGGAGAGGGTATATTGAAATTGTCCGGATGTTTGTAACGCAGAGAAGAAAGAATCTCCGACCACATAAAGTATATATTTTCTTGATCAGCATTACAAAAAAGATTAAATGAAAACTCTTTCAAATATGTTCTGAAATAATTTGTAAAATCTATGCCTTTTCTATAATAAATATGAGTATGAGATTAAGGTAAGACAGTATCGGCTTGAATATATATTCAGTATACCCCATGCTAGAGTATACACAGGGACAAATGCAATCAACTGCAGACATCACCCGGCCAGCCACGTAGTCCGGTTTCACAAATTTTTGGCTCTTTTCTTTTTTTGCTTACACGCGCAATAAGTTGTCCTCACATCCGTATTCCCTTCCTCTCCTGGCCATACGCAATTTTATGACCACACATTGACACTTTGGCGTGTCTTTGGTCGCAAATTAGTCAACGTCTTGAGTCGAGTGGCGTCCTGTGCTATTCCGTGTACTATTTTTTACGTTGAACGCTTTACGCATCCTTGCTGTGGGCATTAAACGCACCATTAAGTGGTACTCTCATTTGGCTTTTGTTTTCTTTTAGGTTTATGGATTTGGGAGGCCTTAGTCCTGGGGTTTTTTGGTTTCTGGTTTCGCGGCGCATTTAAAAAGGGATAATATAACTTAAGTGACTTTGCTTGTGCTGGCGTGGAGGCGACATTTTATGGACAAATGGACAAAGTAGGTAAATAATAAAAATCTCTCGCGAGGGCTCTATTTTTGTCTGCAATTCATTCAGTTGGGAAGCCGGGAAGCGTGCCGGGCCCAGCGCCTGCTGCATTTCAATGTTAAAAAGTTCAAATATTTTTTAAGAATCTTCCCCTAGCAAATGTCTCATTTCCTGCAGCAATTGTCTCCACATGTGCTCACCACTTGGTGGAGTTTTAGTTTAAATAAATGATATTTTTCTTGGGTGAAATATTTGAGAGGGGGAAATGCATGTGCGCTGCACATTTTTCACCTTTGCTTGACCTTGAGTGCGTGCCTAGGCAGATGGGAGGCGTGTCGGGGCCAAATAAATACAGCGGAGGGGAGATGCGGAGGATATATCTACTAGAACGACAACTTTTCACTTAGTTCATTAATAAACCCAAAACAATGGGGAAACATGATGCAGAACGTTCTAGGATTGGTGAATGGAGAGGCACTCAAAAGTCTATCAACTGAGATAAAACTTCACTCTTGTTGGCCATTTTTATACTCTGTACCGAAGGTACATAGAGTATATTAAGTTTGTGCAAAAGTATGTAACAGGGAGAAGGCATCATTTCCGACTATATAAAGTATATATATTCTTGATCAGCATCAACAGCCGAGTCGATATAGCCATGTCCGTCTGTCCGTCCGTCTGTCCGTCTGTCCGTCCGTCTGTCCGTCCGTCCGTATGAACAAACAGATCTCGGAGATGGTAAGAGATAGAGGTTTGACATGTATGGGACAAATGTTTCTTATAGCTGCAGGCAGATCAAGTTTATTTTCAATTTTTGCCACGCCCCCTTCCGCCCCCGCAATTCGGAAAAAACGTTATATCTCCTACAGTTTTGAAGATAGACGTTTCGTACCTTCTAGAGATAGTTAGTAATTGGCAAAATGTATCGATTTGCCGAAGAAATGATAAAGATCGGATCAGCGGTTCTCAAGTTATGAGCAAAAAAGTACTTCGCCCTTGCCCCACCCCCTCCCACCCATTCACAACTAACACCACACAATCTTAGAGAGAGAGAGCGAGAGAGAAAGGGTGAGAGAGAGAGAAAAAGAGAGAGAGACTTTGAGATGAGCGCAGCACCAGCATTGCATTCAGCTTCTACTCCAGGTACAGAGTATGTTATAGTCGGGCTTGACCGACTTTCTCACTTGTTGTCATTCGATTTGTGAGCTTTACTCCTATAAAAACCCTTCTTAGAAGGGCTAAGAGCAGATTTTTTTTTGTGTTTTTAAGTTTTTCTTATTGTTATCGGGGGTCATCCATGGTTTCTTTTTAAAAAAAATTTTGCAATATGCAGGTTTAACAAATTACAAAAAATATGTTAAAGCTTTTCGTTATTGTCAAATAAATAAATAACAATACATTTTGAACTACTTAACCCAAGCATATAAGGTAATTGGCCATGAAAGGGCCCCTTTAACTCAAAAAACTCATTTAATGGACTATGAACTTTGAAGATTTACTAGCAATAAAGTTGCGGCGATCAGCCATGGTTTCTTTTTAAATCTTTACTTTTAAAACCAGATTTTCAAATGATATAAATAGTATATCGCTTGAACACAAATGCTTTTTCCCGCCTACAAAATGTTTTGAATGCTGGGCAGACTGAGAGATCGTAAAAAAGTTTGATTCATCAAATAATTTTTAGTGACAAAGGGTTTTTCAAAAACCCACACAAAAAAAAAGAAATTATATGGCTTTTGACCGCAGGAAAAAGCAATATTTGATCAATTTTAGCAAATTCTTTCTCCACCAGCAAATTTAATAACATAGACCGCAAACATTTTTAGGTAAAATGTGGGAAAAGATAGCGCCGCAGACAAATGTTTTTTAATGGCGCGAAAGATTTTTATATTATTAATCCACAATCTGCTCAAACAATAAACATTGGGCTGGAGCTAAGGTCACACAGGCAAATAGTTTGATGAAAGTTTGGCAAAAATAGGCGCAATTTGGGAACTTTTGGCAATAGTTGAGGATAAGAGTATAAAAAGTTTTTGGCCAATATATGTATATGCCTTGAGCGAAATCGAAATACGTTTCGTTTTTAATAGACAAAGAAATAAAGCCGTAGGCGTTTTTGTTTTAAGTAGCGAGTGAAGAAGGATTTTTAAGTGAGTTCAGGTAAAACATATTATAAATCAAAAAACGTCGTACACGTCACTAAGACCATATTTGTACATTCTTTTGGTTAGTTTTATAAATTTGGAAATGCTATTGCACTTAAGCTTCGAATTAAGTTTTAACGTTTTCTGATGTTTTTTACAATTGACGAATAGAATGCACATATTCATAGTACAAAACCTGCAAATTTAAAAACTTCATTAAAAAGGAACCCGTGGATGACCTCCTCGACTTTGTTGTATAATAATTCTTTATAATTCGCGGCTCATCGATGACTTTTTTTTTAAAAATTGTTGCTTAGAACGGTGGTATACTAAATATATACTAATTTATTTTTAGATTCATCAGAGTCCTTTAGAGTGTTGCGGTCGAAAACCCCGACAGCAAATACCCTGTCCCAACTAATGTGGTTCCTATTGCTTTGAATTCCTTTTATTTAAAAATTTATTTCAATCAGGGGTGTCACAGAAATCTCTAGAGATTTTCGTGTAAACGATTGCACTTCGAACAAATCAGGGACTACTTTATTTGCGAAGTGCCAAGAATCAGACCGCCTACTAGATTACGTGGATGGAAAACCGTACGCTTCAAATCTACTTGACTTTGAGCAGGCGGTTTCAAATCTCTCAACTTTTGACATCTAATCTAGTAGCCGGGCATATAAATTTAAATAGCTTTGATATAAAATGCTGACGAAAACCTCTAGAGATTTCTGTGACACACCCGAATAAATGGGCAGGCGCACTTGTATAAATTCGGTGTTTTTGCTCGGATCTCATTGTGGTATACAGAATAGATACATATCGGGCCTAACTTTATATATATTAAGTCACTAGGTTCAAACTCAAAAATTGTAGCTCTGACAGTTTTTCGCGGTTAGAAGAAGACGGAGGAGGAATTTGCCCAACCTGGAGCAAACTGTATCTGGGTACGGTGTACACCTACATACATGCAAAAATTTGTGGCTCTACCTCTTATAGTCTGGAGATTCACGCGTTTATACAGAGAAAAAGACAGTTTTTTGCTGTAAAAAGATGGAGGAGGTGGAATTTTCCAAATCTGAAACAAACTTGATGCGGGTACAGTATACACCAACATACATGCCAAAAACTGTGGCTCTATCTATTACAGTCTCTGAGATCGACGCGTACATACAGACAGACGAACAGAGGGACAGACGGACATGGCTAAATCGACTTGGATGTTGATGCTGATCAAGAATATATATCTATATATATAAAACTGTTCAACCTGACTAATTGACTGACTGACTGGTGACCGTCGCACAGCCTAAACCATAAAAGATAGGAAGATGTGATTTTCACAGTAGTTTTATTTTAGTTTTATTATGAGTACTAAGAACGGATTTTGGAAAATTCTGTCGGCAAATGTGGAAAATTCGCGGAAAACTGTTGTATGAAACTTTTTTGTTTTTCATCCGATCAAGTTCAAACTCATTTTCAAAGATCTATATGAAAATTCGACAACAACTGCATACCAATCTTCCGGAAAATTCACCCCGCTGGATGGAGAGTGGGTGGTCAAGGTTGTATGGGCGAAACTTTAGTTTCCAGCGATTAGCGCCAAATTCATTTTCAAAATTACACATAACAAAACATAAGTTGTAAGCATAGTACGCGAAATAATTTGACACGTGTTTTCCCGATTTTCTAAAATCCACACACGAGGAAAATGGCCGGAAAATTCTGAATCCAAAAAAGTATTTATCATACGATTGGCTTGAAACTCGGTTTGTAAGTATAGAATACGAAATAGTTTAAAATGTTATATTCCGAAGTTGGAAAATTTTACCTGACGGTCGAAAAATTCCAGAAAATTCTGCATGAAAAAAACTATTTTTCATCCGATTGGCTTGAAACTCGGTTTGTAAGGACAAAATACGAAATAATTTGAAATGTGATTTTTCAATGTCGGAAAAGCCGCACACGAGAAAAACGGCCGGAAAATTCTGCATGCAAAAACTATTTTTCATCCGATTGGCTTGAAACTCGGATTCCAAGGACAAAATTAGCATTTATTTTGTTTTTAATTTTCCGATGTTGGAAATATCGCCGGGATGCTCACTGTGAAGTGAAGGGGATGTGGGTGGAAAGTTGTTTTGGAAGTGGGTAATAAGTGGATGTAAAGTGGGTGAAATGTGGCAGGAAGTGGGAGGGATGTGGGATGGATGTGGGTGGGATGTTAATGGGAAGTGGACGGGAATATGGCGAGAAGTGTGTGGTATGTGGGCGGGATGTGGGCAAGTGGTGGGATGTAGGTGGAATGTGGCGGGAAGTGGGAGGGATGTGGGTGGGATGTGGGTGGCAAGTGGGTGTAATGTGGGTGGGATGTAGGTGGGAAGTGGGCGGGAAGTGGGTGGGATGTGGGCGGGAAGTGGGTGGTATGGAAATGGGATGTGGGTGGAATGTGGCGGTAAGTGGAAGGGATGTGGGTGGGATGTGGGTGGTATGTGGGTGTGCGTTGGTTATATACTGTTGAAGGCGCAGCGAAGCGTGACGGGCTATTTGCTAGTACTCTATATGGTCGGAAATGATTCCTTCTGCCTGTTACATATATTTGCACGACTTTAGTATACCCATTTTACTCTACGAGTAACGGGTATAAAAACTGTTTCAGAAGCAGCTCTCTTTGCTTTGCGTGCCATTCTGCCTACTTTAGATGCAGTCTGAGCATTGTGTAGGACAGCCTTCGGTAATTATCGATTAAAAGTCGACTTATAGTCGATATCGATCTGGGCGATAATCTGTTACCTTTCAAATTCAAGAACCAGCCGTTATATCACAGTTTCAGTTGCTAAAAATTTATTTACTGAGAAATTTCTCCTTTTAGCGAAATCATTGTTCGACTTAAACGGCTATATCTTCTAAAGTATTTCGAATTTCAAAAAATCTTTTTCGAACGATATTCTTAAATATCCAAGCTATAAAAAAATGCAAAAAAAAATCGAAAAAAATGTTGCACATGGAGAATACCCCCTTACTGATTTTTGAGTCAGATTTTAAATGGATTTCATTATTAAGGATATGGAAAGCAAGATGAGATTATCGAAAATTCCAAATATTTCCATAGGTAAAATAAATAATTTCAGTTCTAAAACCAGAACTTATTGGACCTTGGAACTAATTATTACTTTCAAACTGCATTTCTACCATTTGCAAACTGCCCTAAACTGGACCATTCTCAACCTGATGAAAGGAAATCTCTTTCCCTTCCCCAAAACTGGACAGCAAACAAAAACCTGTCCACTTCATTCAAAGCACCTGTGTGAGAATGTTCAACAAAGCGCAAAAAGATGAGCAAAAATTGCATGAACCTTGAGTAAATATGGTTAGAGAATATGAAACCACTTAACCCAAACAAAGAGCCAAGAAGCAGACCACAAATAGAGGATGCCTAAGGAATGCAGCATCCGTTTGCATTTTCACTTTCACAATGAAAATCGAAACCGCAGCAATGAACACACATGCAGCCAGGCTGGCAGGATACGCCTGTGTAATCAACTATCATACTGATGATCCAGTGTCCTAGTTTCACAAGGCGCAAACAAAAAACCGGACACTGCGATCAGATTGCAAAATTCATCTAAAAATCAAGCAGAAGTAAGGGAAATGGCTATAAAAATATTTTTGCAAACTTGAACAATTTTTTTTAAAGAAATTTCTCTTCGAATCAATTTTGTTATTTTACGTCTTTAGCCTGGCTCACACAACCTTATCGATCCCTCCCTCTGTCAATTTGAAATGCTTATAGTTTCAATCATACCAGAAACTGTTCTTATCCGGGCTACCCTTTTTCTCGAGCGGCAAGTGTCTAGACCTTTTTCCTACTAATCATCCTTATGACAGACTCAGTCAGCCAACCCCAGGGGTAACACCTTCGTTTTTTGTGGTTGTTATTGTTAACCTTTTACTTCCTTCAATGTGGCTGACTGTGACTGGGCATTGTCGCCGGATTTGATTCTATGGAATTTTAATGTTTTGTGTAGGTGACTTCATTCGCAAGGTTGCAGTGTGTATCCGTGAGAACTGATTGCAATTTAATCCTTTGCGCAAGTCTGTGAAATGTTGCCACACAAAGGACATGAGTCAACCCTTTTTATTTTATTTGAAAGGGAATCCCCAATTGTATGAACATCAATTTAATGAGCCAAACAGAACACAAAGAAGTGTCATTAGGGGGAAAGTGTGGGGGGAGGTGATTGGTGGCCCACATTTATACCCATACAGACACACTACTGCTGCGTACTAAACACTCCTTTGAGATTCCCTGCAACACACACACTCACTCTTATGTTCAAATGTTTCTACTTATTTGCCAACCAACAGCAAATCTTTGACCCTATGGTAACGGAAGATTTAATATGTAGGAAAATATGTTGGGGAAAAAATTTGTTTTATTGTTTCTTCTAATTCAACTATAAACATTCGAAAGATGGTACCCACTTTGTAAGTATTCTGCGATCTTAAATTTACATTTTCGAAAAGACCGATCGAAAAATAGTTGTTTCGTGTAACTGTTTTAGCTTGCAAGTCTTTTAAAAACTGATCAGAATTATTGGACCCAAAAGTTACCAAAAACAGTTTTTGAAGGAGTTTTCTCTCTCATTTTCTTATGCAATCAAGGGGAACTTTCATTTAAAACATTTTCCCTCATAAGATTTAAAAATATTTTGTTGCCGTTATGAGTTGATAGCAACTAATTTTCTTAAACAAGTTTTTTCCCTTTGTGTAAAAAGATTTATAAAAATTTAAATGAATATCAACAATAAAACCCTTAATCTTACTTTTGTCAATCGTAATCGAAAAAGTAACAAATTTTTTCACTTTCAACTCATGTGGGTTCAGTTCGTTTGCAGGGTTAAAACCCCGCGCTTACACACACACGCACAAACTGGCATTTTCTCCTTCTCTGGCAAAACCAAAAACAAACCGTTAAAAGCCTGCAAAAACAACAAGCACGTGCTCCATTGCTGAGCGCCCATTGCCAACAAATATGGCCGCCAAAACACAGACACAAACACCCACCCACCCACAGACAAACCCACACACACACACATGATAACGACGCATGTGCTCCATTTTAACACTTTCGCTCTCTCTCGCCCGCACATGTCGCCCATTTTAACCCTTTTAATGCCATCTCCGTCTGCTTCAACGTCTGCCACTCACATGCCGGCCATTGACTTGCGCTCTTCCTCACCGCCCCACTCTCCCCCTTTTAGTCAGGCTCTCTTTGGTACGCAATTCGCTTTGTTCTTCTCTTCAGTTATGCTCTTGTTCTCTTTACTGGGCAAAGGGGAAAGTACGCAAGCCTTTTGATTTTGATCCTACCCCTTCCGACTTATATACTTTGAGTGAGTCTTTTCTTTCGTTTTAGCCCTCTTTCACTCGTTTTTTATGTGCACCGTAGAAAGCGAAAGGATTTTGAAAGTACATTAAAAGGGGTGAGAGTGGACCCAGTTTTTTTTTATCGATTTGTGTGCGAGAGAGAGTGAGTGAGTGTTAGATTGTTGTGTGTGAGCGCGGCGAATACGCATACAGACACAACTCTTTCGTTTCCATTCGCTGTTTAGCCCCTTAACTCTTTTTCAGTGGTCGCGCATTAATTTTATTTTGACAGCGGCTGTCATTGTGTGTGTGCGTGTGTGGCGTTCGCCTTGTGTGAGTGTGCGGTGGGCGGAGTTTGATCGATAATATTAATGAAATGGCGTCGTCATCGTCAACTCTTTAAGTCCCTTGGGACGAGGCGTTGTGGTTGTTCGCTTGGTGCGTATGGCATGTGGAATGCATAATTATTATTCGGAAATCGGAAAGGAGTAATAAAAGGAGCTTATAAAAATTGAAGAAGAAGAAGGTTCAAATTAAATGGTTGTGGGAGAGAAAAAAGAAGGGGGAGGAAAGGAAAGATTAAGATATATGTACATAAGGAAAAAAGTGAAAATATAAAGGCTAAAAATAATTCAGTAAGAAATGGAAATAGAAATATAAAGTGACATACGTACACTGAGAAAAAAGAATTTGAAAGTAAGAAAATAGTCTCGAAACCCAGACAAGTTATTAAAAGTAAACACACCCAGAGAAATCCAACACAAAGACTGAAATCAGTTTCAACTTAAATTTTTCTTCTTGATTATTAAGACGAAAACTGCTCGAATTTTAGAAGACAATTGATCTAGTCGAAATATCGATTTGAGGATTGTATAAAAAGGGGACCGTAAATAATAGTTATGAGCGCAAAAAAATTGGAGCCCAAAAAAGCCTTCCAAAAGTGTGGGAAAAATACACATATTTTATTTTTTGCGGCCAACTCGAAAACAGAATAAACTTAAATTTTCATTTTTTTTAAGAATATTTTTAATTATTAAAATTAATTTAAATTATAAAAAATATAAAAAATGATTATTGAGTTTCAATTTTTCTTTTTATAAAAATTAAACGATAACTTATATTTAACCTCTATTTTTATTTTAAAAATTGAAAATATAAATTATACTTTATAATTTATAATTTTATAATTATTTGTCACTTTACCGTACTTTTTTAAAGATGACGAAGGCAGGAACGTTATTGTGAATGGAGAGCGCTACCGTGCGAGAAATACAAACTTGGTAACTTGGGCAACCAAAATATAAGAACTGGACTTGAAAAAGACTCAATTGTGATAAAAAAAATTGCATAAAATGTTGTGTGAGTATGCCATCCTCGCTCAACAATTACATGAAATCGTCTTTAAAAATTTAAATATTCTGATCGTTCTTTATAGTCAAATAGAGATTTTATAAATTTTTGTATTGGTTGTATTGTATTTGGTTTTTTAATCAAATACGAAAACTTATACAGTATAATTTTGTATTTGTTAGTTCTTCTTTCCATTATTAAGGAGTATTCTCCATCTGAAAATTTTTTGTATACCCTTGCAAAGGGTATTATAATTTTGCCCAGAAGTTTGCAACGCATAGAAATATTCATTTCCGACCCAATAAACTATATATATTCTTGATCAGGGCGCCGAGCTGAGTCGATTGAGCTTTCTCCGTCCGACTGTCTGTCTGTCTGTTTCTACGCAAAATAGTCTCTCAGTTTTAAAGCTATCGAGCTGCAACTTTGTACAGAGTCTTCTTTTTACTGCACACTGCTAATATGTCGGAACCGACCGGATCGGATGACTATATCTTATAGCTGTCATAGAAACTATCGGTCGAAAAGTAGGTTTAACTTAGAAAAATTGTTTGTTTTAATGCTGACGTTCGTAAACTCTGATGTATTAAGACATTTGCAAGGGTATTAAAACTTCGGCAAAGACGAAGTTAGCTTGGCCTTCTCGTTTTCATTTTTTTAGAATATATAGCCTTATTTACAGCGCATTTATCTCGAAACCACGTTTTTTTTTCTAACTGGCGACCATGATATCTCCAGTTACACTGAACCGATTTTGATGATTCAAAGTGAAATCGACGCAGAATTGTTACCATTCTAGTCTGACCCTCAATCATAATTTTAAAAAAAAATTTACTATTATTTTCTTACACTCAACTACAAAAAGGGACCAATATCGAATTTTATTTTTTCAATGGTCGCTATTTTGTCAAAAAAAAAAAATCATACAACTTTTTTCGAGGGTCAGACCAGAATCTATACTGACTAGAAACCTCCACTTTGACGGCCGATATGCCCTCGTATCGAAGCAGTTGAATTTGTATGGTTAATTTAATCTGTTTGTAACATAATAAAAAAAACTGAATTGGAAAATAAATAATAAATTATAATATAAATTAAGTTGATAGAAAAGTTTGTTTTAGCTTCTTAAATAAAAATATTTGCAAATTTGAGCTTAAATTTTTGCGATTTAATCAAAATAACGACAGTATAAAAGCTGGCAGATTTGAAAGTAAGCCCTGTTTTTCAGGAATAACTTTATAATTAAATATTCATTTGGTACTTTTAGAGCGCAAAGTTTTGAAATTGTTTATTTTCAAGGTGCTGTTGGATAATTTAATTGAGAATTATTATCATTATTATACCTAATAATTTTATTATTAGTTATATGTTATATGCTTCTCAAAAGGTGGCATAACTAGCATCGTAAACGACCATCTGATAACTCTGTTCCTGTTGAAGCTTCATTATTTTCTTGCCGGAAACGTTTTACATTTTCATTTCATAATTAAATTTAAAATTAAAATTTTATTGTATAGGTTATACAATATTATATTTTTTCAATTTAGATTATTTAGTATATTGTTTACTTGTTTAAAAAATTGTCATAGCTATGCTGGGTCTTAATTTTGTACTAACTAAAACATACAAAAAAGCTCAGCAGCAGCGCTTTTGAAAACAACTTCATGGCAGTGGCAATGCCAAAACGTAAATGTGTTTTTTTGCCGGCCCCTTATCTAGAGCAAGAGTTACCACACCCTGCTTATGGCAGGGCAGACACTAATACATATCGCTCACTTACTTCAATACTGGCATGACTCAAAAAACACGATTTTTGACTTAATGATGCAGAAATATTCGCTGCATTGCGTTCTATTTTGTGCCAAAATTTTCGTACTGATATCTTTTCTACTTGCCATGTGATATGAGAATACGTTGCAATATAATTTTGCAGCTTCATTTTCATGTTAAAGCAAGAACGTCATATCTCAGTTGTTCTGCAGTTTATATTGAACAAACATACTTCGAATTTCAGTTAAAACATCATATTTTCAAGTTTTATTAATAAGCATTCTAAATTTATAATATTTTTCTTGATTAACTGAAAACTAAAAGAACCATTTTTTCTAGGTTGAATCCATTGAGAACTTCAAACGTGTTTTTCTCAAAATGGATTATTTTGAGTTATGCCAGTATTGAAGTAAGTGAGCGATATGTTTATCAAATAACAAAAACTACAAGAAGTAAGGGTATGATGCTGACCTTTGGTCTAAAGCTAAAAATCCAATCTTCTTCCCGATGCATATTTCTTGGAACTCCAACTTCTAATCTGTCGCATCGCTCAGCAGTCTAAGTTATCCATGCTGCGGCTTCTTTGAATGCTTTCGTCTTAAAAGCATAATTGTCCCAGTTTTCTTTAAGTGACGACACCCATCCGCCTGCCCTCATATTTCCCCCCCTCATCTGAATACCTTAATCATCTCACACTCATAAGTGGCTCGCACTTAAGCTTAGTACAAAAGGCAATCCAAGTCCAATCCGTTGCATGGCCGGATGGATACCCAAAAATATATGGTAAATGAGTCTTTTGTATGCGAATTGAAGAGTTTTTTTATACTGAATTGAGACCGATTAACGACGCAAGGGATTGAGATATTCTGCTGTCGTTTCCTGTAGTCGCATGCGAGGTCATTTGAAAGAGGAGCCGCCGACTTGGACACGCAAATGCGTTCATATCTTGCGCAGCTCACTTCACTTTCAATTAACGCCTACAAATTCGTTAGGGGCCTGCCAACCCACTGTTGGCATCATTTAATTATGAAATTTATGGCTAATGTTTTTGGTGTTTAGCAATTTAAATAAATCGAATGTAGATTGAGTTATGTGTGGGAAATGGCTTACAACTTAATTTCTTGTAATTGGAATTTATGCTGGGAACCAACAAGTCAAAAGACGAGGAGTGGAGGGGGCTAAAATCATTTGCTTGTAAGGCTGCCAGACAGTTTGAGCGATTGTTCAGTAAAAGAAAACTTTGTCACACTCAGCGAAATGATCAAAAATGAAATACACTATTTTTGCAAATGAGTCAGTTATTTTTAAATATTTTTTCGCAGTGTACTCTTAGACAAACTTTATTTTGCGGGGTGTATTTCTGACTCATTAATTACGCAGGCCAGTTCTGACCGTTTTGGGTGTTAATTTCAAACTTTCATCGATTGCTCTACTCACACACTCGCACACACACACTTGTACATATATCATTTATACCAGGACCTGTTCCCACTCCGTTTGTAATTGAAAACCAAAGGCAAAACAACTTTGCCCCGTCCTCCTCACTCTTCTGGGCTAATGCTATTTGCGGCCTCAGGATATTAGTTATTAATGAACATGTTATGCGTGGGTCATGGATAAGGTGGAGGAGGCTAGCAAGTCGCATGTGTGTGCTTCTCAAGTTGCCCAGCATCTCTCGTGTCATCCTTCTGGCTCTATTAAGGGTTGCGTTGAATGAAAATTTGGTCAGCTCTTTCATCATCATCTCACCATCAGCACCAACTTTTTCATTCGCTTAGGCAGTTTCTATTTAAATTCCGTTTAGCTTTTGTCTTCAGCTCTCACCCCTCTGAACTGAAGATGATGTATCTGTTTTAGCTGAAATGCATTTTCCGTATACAGCTACACATGTACATATGTTTGTCTGTTATATCATTTGGGCAAAAGACATTTTACCAAGAATTGAATGGCGATGGCCATTCATCAAAATGTTTGCCCAAAAATTGAACTGGAAAATGGAAATGTATGTACAATGGACAAGGGGAAGAGAATATTGTGGGGGTGTGAAGTATAACCATATAAGTATGTTTGGTTAAATTCAAATTATGAGTTAAGAGTTTTAAATAGAACAAATTTCATCCTAGACTGAAATTAGATTATTAGACGTTTTTGTAGAAAAAAAAAGATGTGAGTGTAGCTAGCACTCACGAGTCTTTGTTGTGAAACATGATGATAAGTTTAATAGCTTATTTTCAAATCACAAGCTCTGTCAATAGTATATAATTCAGCAAGGACACTCTTTCGAAAGAAGACAAATGAAGGGGAGTAGAAATACTAAAAACAGAACCCATCTAGATCCCACCCAAATACCACCCAGATCTCATCCAGATCCCTTCCAGATTCCATCCAGATCCCACCCAGGTCCCTTCCAGATCCCACCCAGATCTTGCCTAGATCCGTTCCAGATCCCACCCACATCTCATTCAGATCCCATCCTGATCCATCCCAGAACCCACCCAGAACTCAGCCAGATCTCGCCCAGCTGCCACCCAGATCCTCATCCAAATCCCACACAGATCCCACCCAGAAACCACCCAGATCTTACCCCCATTCCCACCCAAAACCCACCCAGTACTCTGCCAGATCTCGCCCAGCTCCCACCCAGATACTCATCTAGATCCCACACAGATCCCACCCATATCGCTCCCAGATCCCTCCCAGATCGCGCCCAGATAAGATTCCACCCAAATCTCTCCCACATACCACAAGATCGCACCAAGATCACACCCAGATCTTTTCCAGAACCCACCCAGTTGCCCCTCTTCAGCATCTTTCCTACCTATTCACTTCCCCCCTCGGCCCATCCTCTTGTGTGTTTGTTTGCTGCACAAATCAAAACAACACAAAATATGAATGACGTCAGCGTCACGCGACGCAGAAACCAAATTTAACTTCTACTAAAATGGTTTGATGCTGCTCTCAGTGCCCTGTCTTTTCAGTACTTAGTAGCACTCACTCTCCCTCTCGCGTTTACAGCAAAAGTTGTGGGAGTACGCTCCATAATGTTCTCTCGTTGTTGTTGTGGTAGTTTTCTCTGTTTTGATTTTTTTGGCTGAGCCAAAGGCAAAGAACTGTAAATGAAATGTTGGGAGTGGGTGTGTGATCTTAAACTCTTCTCTGCATCTCTCCACACCCCATCACCAATCTTCCCCCTGCCATCACTCTACCACCCGTCTTGTGTGGGTGTGCCGAGAAACTGCATAAAGCAAACACAGCAACAATGGTTGGCTTTGGTCTCACGTGACGCTCAAGCCACTGCACAAAGCAAAGACAGCAGCAATGGTTGGCTTCAGTCTCACGTGACGCTCAAATCAGTTTTTACTCCAACCATCTTGCGTGTGTGTGCGTGTGCCGAGCCACTGCACAAAGCAAAGACAGCAACATAATATGATTGGCGTCAGAGTCACGTGACGCTCAAATCAAATTTTACTCCTACTAAAATCGTCCGTCAGCGTCACGTGACACTGAAATCAAATTTTACTCCTACTAAAATCGTCCGTACCGAAATTAAAGATGTTTCACATCAAAAACCTTTAAATAATAATAATGTTTATTTATTGTTTAACTGTTAACATAAGAAATTAGATCTAGAATACATTAGCTTTACACTATAAACCCCGTTATTAAACAATGAAATAAAAACTTTTGTGTACCAACATGGACATCTCAATCCGTCTGTCGGCCATGAGCAGTTCGTCACACATTACACTAAACTACTACACCAGGCTAACCGAAGACTAGGTTAATTTTATCACACCAAAGGCCAAGTGTTGGAACCATTCTCAGAAGGGAATGTCAAGAACAGATTCGATGAAAGTTAGTTCGCATTTTCTGTTGCACATTTTTTGGAGCTTTCATTGAAAGTTTATTTAGTACTCTATCCAATATATTGCTAAATTGAAGTAAGAATATTCTTTTCCTTAATTTTTCGACTTACTGAAAGTACAAAATGGTTTTGATTCAATAACATCATCTATCCCTTTATTAATATTTATTAACTAACTTTAACTTTAAGCCCCCCCTCTAGTCTGGAAAAACTGTTAAAAAAGCGTTTTTATCGACATAAAGTTTAACAAAATTGTGACACTGATTGCGCAATTTGTACTGAACCGATTTTAATGAAATAAATTTTAATCGACGCTGAGCTCATGTGGCTACTGTCTGGACCTCCAATATTTGGGTATGTTGTATACTACAAAAAAGGCAACAAAATTGAAATTTTGCCAAATATTTTTTGAAGGTTCAGACAAAAATGACATCTATGCTGATTATTTCCGATAACTCAGGATCCAGGAATCAGTGGGACTCCTTTTTCGAAGAGACCATCAGTTGGAGGACGAAATACGAAACAATTTTTATCTCGACTGAGGCTAAGTACAAAACAGCATAAACTTGGCAGTCGATTTTCCTGACGGTAAAAATAACCCGTCCCTCCTGGGACTCGAACCACAACCTTGTCGTTCCAATGAAGCTTTTGGCATGCATTTAACTGACTCGGCTTTTAGCCCTAATTTTTTGCGCAACCAGTTGCTGACCACCAGAAAGGTGAATATTGGGAGTAATTAAAACAAATTTGAAAATCGGTCGACAGTTACTCTTCAAATTTTTGCAACCTTTTTGGAAAAAGTGGTTCACGAGATAATGTTACAAAAACTCAGCTGGTAGAAATCATTGTCGTGCTGAGTTCTTATACTGCGACTGGTGGCGCCTTAAAAGCGACGGCCAACAGCCGAGTGAGCTGAGTGGCGATGCAGTTTGGTCGATCACCCGAGGTACTCAGTTTAAGTCCCAGTACCAGCGGATTAATAATTAACGTTTATGTGAGTTTTTCAGAAAGAAAGATAAAAGTAATAAAGTGTTTTTTCTTTTCATATTTAAAAATGAGATTGTTTCATCTTAAAGTCGAGTATAAACTATCTTCATCCAAGATTGAAGGATTAAGATTAAAATTGAGAATATAATCTCGGGTTAAGATTATATCGTCTTAGTAGAATTCTGACTCAAGATTATAATCTTGAGTTTAGATTTTTCTCAGAGTAGTCAACCCAGACTAACCCTGTTAAAATTATTAATACCTTAAAAATTCACAAAGTATGTGTTGTTAAAGTCTACTAAATTTTTAAGTCCACCCCAATAAATACTTAAAACAAAAAACCAAGTAATTAAATTTGTTTGTGTTAAACATTGCATAAAATGTTCAGTCATTCAATAGAAGCTTATGTAAGCATCATCTTAGTCAAAAGGATCATTTTGCCGATTAAATTTAATACCCACAGGACTCTCCTCCACAGGACTCTCCTTTTCGTGTTTCCCCTTCTTCAAATTTAAAATTTCCCATCAAATGTTCTGTATGACATGACAACCTAATAAACTTTAAAGACACTAAATTATGGGCACTCGCATCGAATGGCCGTCAATTAAGATGCTGGGTGAAAAGTGAGGCGTGCGAAAACTTTCATCGTTCCCATCTATCCAGCTCAAGATCTCACACTTCTCTCCACTTATAAACAAATGCGGTTCGTTTTTCACATGCGGGCTGCGGTTAGCCAAAGCGGCACACGAACTGACCAACGGTCGATCAAAAGACTTGGGCATTTTCCGAGACCGCCAGTGCTAATTAGAGTGCATCAATATTTACGGAGCGATTGTGTGGCTATTGACTAACAAAAATCACAAGTAAATAATGAGATGAAAGCGAGGCGGCGGGGTGTATGTCGGTGCAGCGAAAGGATTCCCGTAGGAGACTCAAGTGCGCACGCGCAGGCGTCAATATTTGCTTAAGGATAACGCTGGACGCGCGCGCCGCCGCATACAAAAAGGATGTTTGCCCTAATTGCCCAAAAACGCAATGTTGCGGTTGATAAAAATGGAAAGGAAAACCCGAGAGCGATTTGTTTAGGACGCTGACTATGAGCGATAAGCGTCGAGCAGGGCAGTTCAATTGGAGATAAGGCTCGGGCAGAGAGTGGAGCCGTGCGATCAGTTGAGATCACAGGATGTCAGTGTATGCCTTGGCACAGGTGATAAACGATCAAGTGAGGGGCTTGCGCAAATTGTTTTAGGCGTTTTCCGGGAAGCGGTGTTAAGTTCGTGCTTGCACGCTATTGTTTCTGGGAAAATGTGTTTCTCCGCGACTTCCCTCTCCCTGCTCTAATCAATTCCGTATGCCTGACATGATCACTTTCCCTGTTGATCGCGACCTATGTCACGATCGTTGATCTTAACTAAGCCACTAAATCAGCCGGCTGTCACTTTTGAGTAACCCCACCACGAAACTAAATGATTCATTTGACACTTGAGCAGCCACTTGAGGATCACCTCACAACTCACAACTGGGCGGTCTTCCCCCTATCAACTCTTTGCCAGGAGCGACACATTAGACACATTAAAATGCCACAAGGCAGACCAACAAGATAATTCAATTTCAAACTCCATTTCGTAGGGAAGTCACGTGGGTCGGGGGGAAATGTGCGTTCATTAGCAAGCGCTTAGAGATCGCGACCCTTGCCACTCTCTGATCAGATAGCAGCAATCGCACCCTTTGCTCCCTTCCTTTCTTTCCCTTTTTTATACTTTTTTTAAGACGATCAACGCCTTTTGTGTCTGCGTCTTGTTTGCGGCGTCTTAGCTAACCCTTAATTTAGTAATCATCGGCGCGCTCGGGTTGCCTCCTGGGTTTGTGTTCCCATCTTGTTAATTTCCCCTTTCCAGAAGGGGGTACTTCCCGCACGCGTTGCTTGGAAAGAGAACCAAAATCTCGGCATGTGATCCATGTTTATTTGTTTTTCGTTCCACTTAGTCGCCATATGGCGTTTATCGTCTGGAAGCCCTGACGTGTGTCAGTCTTGAGGCCGGCCGGCACAAAAACTTTCGTGTTGATTTCTTGGGGTTAATTTGTTTTGCGACTCTATTAATTGGTTCGGTCTCTTGGCCCGTGGGCGTTCTCAAGCATTTCGGTGGAAAAAACTAAAAACTAATTTGGTTACCCCATAAATAAGACATCGTCGTCGGACTTCCTGTTCTTTCCCGAGCGAGCCAATCAACTTCTGTGCCCTGTTTGATCGCACATTAATATCAATAGTTGGGCTTCCCCCCACCCTACGCTGGGGTTGATCGTGTTAACTAGTTGCATGTGTCGCTCGTTAGTTTCAATGGACCATGTCATGTTGTTTTGGGGGCGAGGGTTAGGGTTTGTTAGTATGTCAGAAGAACCCATTTAACATGAACTTAAGCCTGGGAATGGTTAAGGTTTTAATTGTGTGTAATTTATTTTAATGCTCGTGTACAGTTCTATTTCGTCTTAGATCATTTTAGTGGTGACCCCGACGCAAAAGAAATAAATTCGTATGAAACATACTTTACTAAAAATTTACATATTTTGGGTGTTTATATGGACCCCTATGCCTATTTTGAAAATCAAATTTCTGTAGGATCTAGTAGAACTTATTGTTTAAGTGACAATTTTATAAAAATATGTTTCGGCAAGTCAAACAAATTGGCTCCTGTGTTAGCTGCGGGGAGAAAATTCCCCTCACTAACAAACAGATGGGACGATATGGGGCTCACACACACTCAAAGACTTCATGACTTTGGGAACGGCGAGGTTGGATGTGATTTGGTAATTGTGTTTTGGTGACAAAATATTATTATTGACTGGAGCCAGTAAAATCTATGAATAATTATTATGTATAGGATTTTTCGGTACGGATAACGAATAATTTTTAAAAAATAATATTTTTAATCGATTAAGATAAAAAGAATGCTTTAAATAAATGAAAGCTATTTATTCAAAAATTTATTCGTATCAGTTTAAATTATCTACGAATAATTTTATTCCGGATATAAAAAAAAATTCGCTATATAAACCAAGTAAACTTGTCCTATTTACTATGAACTTTCCCTATATAAAATCTGCTTTATGACAGAATTGCTGTTTCATTTTTATTGATGCCTTGGTATTTTTATTCCAAAATACACACTGTGAGTTAAGCTGTTATTCCACATTGATATTTTTGATTACTTGATGGCATATCTGGACTTAAGCTTTTATTCCATATTAAATGTTTTTATCTGAAGGATCATAACTCTAAATGTGCCTTTCAGGTACAAATCTTTAATTGTGTGTTTGTTCCAAAAGCAGTTTGCTTAAAGTTTAATACATAACTCGACTTAAGCTGTAATTTTAGTTTTAGTTTTTAATTTAGTTTTTGAGACATGTATTCTTAGGTTTTACCGTATTTCATAGATATATCGATTTAAGCGGAAAAAATAAAAAAAAATAAACTAAGCGAACTAAGATATTTTAGAAATTGAAAGCTATATACTGAGTATTTCGCTGTATTAAAGTCATTACTACCGCCATGACTCCGCCAAATACGTAAGTTCCGATAACTCCAATAATAATTTGTGCTCGGGCATACCCATATGGAATACGATGTACACAATGCGGTAATAGAGTGGAAGAAAAAGAAGTCGTGCGTTGAATTTCACCATCCACGTGGCTGGTATCAATTTGTTCAAACCGTTAGAACAATAAAGCAATTTCTTGTTACTGAAATACAAACTGCTGATTCCTTCGATTTTAGATCCTTGGCGAAAACGAAGCTACATTTCCGAAAGGTAAATGCTAACTGGCAGCCGTTTGCTTGGAGGGATGTCAAATGGCTGCGTTACAAAAGCAATGATTTTGGGAAAATTGAGTACAAAACCTCTTTGCGCGAAACAGAACCGTTCAAAGTCTTAGACCAAGTTACGGTAATATAGTGACTACGGAGTCACTCATTTCCAAAGAATATAAACGCGATCTTTTAAACATTCCACACCTTATTAATCAATGTTTTCATGATTTCTTCAGAAGTTTGAACAACGGTGACACTCCCAATGTCGATCCAGACTTGCTGTTGCCAAGCAGTGCTCTTGTGCAAGTTTTTTAGGTTTTTTTTTATTATCTGTAAAAATAACAGCCAAAAATGACCTTTTGTAAACGCAGAGTACATCCTCTACTGTTTAAAAAATATTTTAAATATTAGCCAGATGATTGTGGTATTGCAAAGCGACGTGGATAACTTGCTGCTTTAATATACAATATAAAAATTAATTTTGCTCTTACGTTTCCAGATATCTGCATATTGTTATTTTTATTAATAAACACAATGTAACGGTTATAAACTACGTTAAAGTTTAGATATTGTGGAGAAACTGCACAACTAAAAAAACTTAACAAAATTCCTCTGATACGAACATGGGAAAACAGCACAAGTTGAGCTATGTTACACAATTTTGAGTACACTGACATGGAAAAACAACATATCTATTGATGTGCTCGTCTACATGGTGAAATAAATATGGAAAAACAGCACTAAAGCATTTTTGGCCTGTAAGTCCAATATAAAAACAAAAAAATTGATTTTTCAAAAAGATATATATAATTAAAGCAATAACGCTTCCAATATGTATGAAAATTTCACTTTCAGATCAAACACTTTTTCACAGAATCATTTAAAGTTAATAATTGCTCTCCCGAAAACACACTTGTGCTGTTTTTCCTTATTGCCACAGAAATTATCTATTTGAAACAAGCGGCTTTTTAGTGTGACCATTCGCTCTCTGTGAAAAAATCCCATAAAGTTAGACCTCGTGCTACGCAATTCAGTGCGTTGTGTTTTGTCTCAAAATGACAAAAAGTTAAAAGAAATCAAATTGACAAATTAAAGGTCCAATAGCTTCTTAATGATATGGATATCATTCAAACAGGTATTAACCATGATTTGAATTAATTAACACATTGTTTAATGTGGTATATCGTATAAAAGAAAAGAAAATCATAAATGACCTTTTGTGAGTGTTTTTCCTTTACTGACCTTTTTGTAAAAGATCTATTGATACGGAAACGAAAGCTACAAATTGAGTTTCGAAAGAAAATGGGACTTATAGTAGACAGACCAAAGTTTGACGGTAGTGGTACATCAAACGACGGAAACACAAATCGTAAATATTTTAAACATCCTGGACTAGCTGCAAAAATTCATGTCTTGATTAAAACTTAATTAACAGATGCGCCACCGTTATGCAGGCTTTAAATTCCAGCTAAAAAATTAATATAGACAAATTTTGAGATTATGGGCTAGAGACAGCAAGGGGACTTGTGGAAACTTATCCATGGTATTACATGCCAGCTTCGGTGCATAAAATATTAATACACGGTCCTGAGGTTATTAACAGAGCATTAGTATCGATTGGTGAGCACTCTGAGGAACCTGCATAGGCTAAAAATAAAGATATTAAAAAATACAGATTTTAACATACTAGAAAAATCTCGCGATCTGCAACTAACTCAGACCTTCTAAATAGATTACTACTAAGTTTAGATCCTCTCATAAGTGGATTAAGAGAATTACCATTTAAGAAAAAACTTTATTAAAAGAGTCTGTTTTTGAATTATTTGAGGATTAATTAATAAATCTGTTTTTAGAATGCATTTAAATATTTATTTTATAATTTTTGTTAATAAATTTTGTGTTCAGAAGTATTTTAAGAAAATTTATTTTATTTTTAAGGGTAAGGTTTGTAATGGCGTATACTATTGTTAAAGGCTTACAGTTTAAATAATAAACCTGGAGGACACGTATAACTATTTTTGTCACATACTTCCATACAAGTCCGACCACTGTGCAGCCGCTAGTTCGTTAGCTAAGAACGCCCTCACGCTGCGAAGTACAATCGCGGCGAAAGAAAATCAGTCCTTTTACCTTTAGGAGAATCCTGTAATTACACAAGTTTACAAAAAAAGGCCATTTTTTGCAACAGAGAACTTTGCAACCGTTCCTTATGTATTTTTGGCCGCTGAACTCAGATAAATTGTCCGTTTTCTTCCAGCACGTCAGGTTCACGAGATATTTGCATTAGAGAGGTATTCTTACATTTGTTGGTCGTGTGGCCACATTAAGTGTCCAATTCGAACCAACTTTGTTTTAATGTAAGCTGCATTGAATGACGTTAAAGAAAAACCAAACACGAAGTTTTGATTTTGCTGATAAGTTACCAACTTTTGGATTTGAACATTAAAAATGTGGGTTTTTTGAGAAAGTCTATTTTTTTTGCAAGTTTAAGAAATTCTGTAAATTTTTCTGCTAGTATTAAAAATCTTAGAAAAAAATGGTTGGTAGCCTTTTGTTTTTTCTTATTTCAATTATTTTCAGTTTTCCAACATCATAGCGCTTTTAGAAGTTATAGCCCAAAAACTATACAAATTTTCGACTTTTTTTGGACAACATTTACCGCCAAAATTTCTTGTAGCTTGAAAATAACATGGTAGTTATTTTTAAACCAAAGAATGGATATTAAAAAATTATTTAAGATCGATTTTTGAAAATTTTTAGACATTTTAAGGCTTAATATTGTTAAAAAAATGTTCAAATATTACAAAATTTTTTATGGTTTTTGGACAATAACTTTTAAAGTCGCAATGAAATCGAAAAACTGAAAATAATTGAAATAAGAAGAAACAAAGGACTACCAACTATTTTTTTCTAAGATTTTTAATATTAGCAGACAAATTTACAGAATTTCTTAAACTTGCAAAAAAAATCGATTTTTTCAAAAAAACCCACATTTTTAATGTTCAAATCCAAAAGTTGGTACCTTATCAGCAAAATCAAAACTTCGTGTTTGGTTTTTCTTTAACGTCATTCAATGCAAAAAAAATGTAAGAATACCTCTCTAATGCAAATATCTCGTGAACCTGACGTGCTGGAAGAAACGGACAATTTATCTGAGTTCAGCGGCCAAAAAACATGAGAACGGTTGCAAGTTCTCTGTTGCAAAAAATGGCCTTTTTTTGTAAACTTGTGTTATTGATACGTTATTGACTTTCCTAATCGTTTCTAATAACGTTGAAATTTTCTTATTCGATCTTTCCGATGATGATAAGATGATGAATTTCAATTTGTTGGCTATGTTCTAAATATCTTCTACTAGTCGATTATTTATTATCTACGGCTAAACAGTTGCCATGGCCAACAAGTTGTCTGCCAGTTAGAGCCATATCAGCCTAGAGTCGGTTCAAGAACTTGCTACATAACCACATCATAAAATTGTTAGCATTATTCTTTTTTCCTTAAATGACTTAACAATTGTATTACCCAATCTCCTAAGCCTTTCTCGGAAAATTTCACTAATTAAAAGAGCTAGCAAAAATGGGGCGTTTGTCTGAACACAGCTGTTGCCACACTTCTGCAACGGGAAAGAAAGTTGCCACGCGAGAGACAAGTGTTGGCATTGAAAAGAGATGAAGCTGAAGACGAGGGCGTACCGATCACTAACAGGGGACCACAGGCCTGGAAGAAATTTGTACATGGAACATGTGTTTGAGTTAGAGATCTTTGAAGGTTGAAAGTGAAGATGGAAACGCGCAGTTATGACGATGATGATGACTGCAAACGCTTGTTTGATGTGTGCTAAAGGACCCGTGCCGAGGCTTACTTTCATTTTTCAACCACTTTTCCTTAATGATTGGTGCGGCGCAACTAATTGCTGGCATGTGGGCATCTCTTAAGGGGTTGCATTTTCCTAAATGCGTCATAAAAAATTACAGAAAAACAGGGAAAATTGGAAACGACAGTTGGTGAAAGTGAAAGATGGGAGGGCAAGGGGAAAGCAATCAACTGAGCTCAAAGACAAAAGCCTTAATATGAGCTAAAAAGGATTTGCGGCTACAACAACACATCATCGTCATCGCCATAGCCATCACCATCATCATCCGCAGCGTTTCCAATCACAATCCCACATAGCAAAAGCTCACGCAGCAAACTACAAGTAGTAAAAACGAGGAGAGGATAGATGATTTCATTTGGTGTGCAAGTCCCCAAACAGGATGAAGCTCTCCCATTGTTGGCGTGTCGGGCTTCCATTGTCCAACCCTTAAATCAAAGCGTACGCAATTTCGTTAATAATCCTCAAGACAATATCGAAACGCCATAACAATATCCTTTTGATGATTATCGGTTCTCCTACTCGGCGTGGGTTGTGCGAACCTCAAAGGTCCGCCTGTCTATTTGATACTGACGCAACAGTAGCATTCATGTTTATTGCTTGGTTAAGGCGAAAGGATAATGGCCGCATACATGACATAAGGATAAGTTCAAGACCAAACACTCCTTGGTGCGACGGCAGATTTCTTTGGCGACAACACAATTCCGATTCCAAATGCTTTTTATGACCGGCCCCAAAAGCTGGCTCATTAAAGGTTGCGGCAAGGCGAGTCGAGGATGAAACTTGAACAGCGTCAGCAAATCGTTGGGGTTGTTCCTGCGTCTGCTCCTCCTTCTGCTCCAGCTGCCCACGCATTTCAATTAAAGACCCAGTTGCAAAGTAGAAACTTTGCTTTTATACGACAACAAGAGGTGGCTGCTACACAAAAAATGCTAATTTAAATTACGCACAAATGTAAACAAAACACGGGAAAAGAGAAGGAGAGTATCAGAAAACTTATTCATTTCATACAGCAAACACGAAATGCCCTTTAGAAATTTTGTGTACTAGAAAACTGTTTTAGTAAGACAACTCATTACAACCAATGTCGTACCCAATAGCTGATTCTTATGGATAAATGCAGAACTTTAAGTATCCCGAAGAAATTTGAAGTTACCGCCAATTGCCAGGAATTTCAAGATTTTTTATTAAAAATGTTTGAAAATTAAGAAATTTTTTAAATTTAGTTTTTAATAAGCCTTAAATCTTTTAACCATTTGATAAAAGGCTCTTTAACGGTTTCCTCGGTGACTTTTTGGATATTTTTAAGTACTGCCATGTTACGTTTTTCACTTGTAGCCTATTCACACTGGGCGCAGCTTCTAAAAAAGCTGTCAGCTACTACCTAGTATGGTTACAAAGTATCGACAAAAGAACTCGGAAAACCATAAGCGAGTGAAATCGTTGCACAGCTACAAAGCTGTGCTGGAGCTTGAATTTGTCGACTTTGTTGAGTGCCCAGCCAACTTAAGCTGAAACAAGTAATGAGGTGACATACTCACCACGCCTGTTTTGAATTTCGAAAACGAGAGGAATTGTCGCAAATCGAGCTAGTTGCTGTTTCGAATTCCGCAAATCCATCAGAATTGACGTTTTCAAAAGCTGCAGAGTCAGCGGAATTAAAAGTCATTGCTATTAAAAACAATAAAATAAATCCCAAAAAGTATGAACTAAAATTTTTATTAATGTTAAACATTTTTAAGATCGTTTAACATCGCTACACAGAGGGAAAAAACCGAGAACATTGGACTCGAAATGAGCACAATCGTTACCAAATAGTATGCATGAACGGGTTATCTCATTTGTAGTATAATGTTCTCACTTCAATTTACAATTTATTGAGAACGCAAAAACTCAAATTGAGTTGAAATTGTTCCATTTTTGAGAACATGATTTGAGTTTATATTGTTCCGTTTTCAAGAACATTTTAAACTCACCTGGAAAAAAATTTGATTGCACTTGGAACCAGGTGCTTCTCCCTCCACCCATATGTGGCATAGGAATCCGAAACATCGCTTTAACGACCCACTTCACCTGACTCGTTTTATTTAAGTTTCCAGAAAAACACAGAAGAATTGGTTCGGTCTTGACTGGAATTTCAGCCCGGTACCTTATGCACTCAAAGTATGGAATGACGCACTTGACAATTCAGCCATTGAACAGTTTTTCAGATGCACAAGAGAGAGAGAGCAAAAAGAGAACCAACTCGCCCTCTCTCTTGTATATCTCTCTGTTGAAACCCAGTGTTGTTGTTGTTTAAAGTAAATTTTATTCGTTTGAGAACAACTTTACTCGTTCCAAGAACATTTAGAACATTTGTTTTTAAAATTTTTGAGAACAGAACGTTCTCATTTTAAGTTGAAGGCAACTTATTTTCTGAACACGTTTTTTCCCTCTGTGTACTTAAAATGTTTAAAGTTTAAGTATATTTTAAAATAATGCTTTATATAAACATCTATAAAATATTGCCAAGGGTCTGTAACTAAACCGAGCTGTTCTGAACTCCATTTTGTTTGTTAATCGATTTTAGCCTTCAATCGATAATCGAATCGAAATTAATACATTTGGACAGCAGTTTTATTTTATTTAGCTATATTCAACTTAATTTAATATAGCATGTTCAAAAGTGACATTTCAATGCTGGTTTTAATCAAATTTAATGGACCTAATGAGTAAATATTTATTAAAAATGATAGAGATGGTGACAACTCTGGCTGCTGGTGATATAAACAAACACGTGTTCAAGCCAGCCAGCTGTTAATGGAACCGATTTCGAAACCGAGTTTGTAAAGTCAAAACGTAACCAAATCGTTCGGAATCCGGAACAGCAGGAAAGTACTGTGCTTATTTCACGCAGCTAAGGCGTGTGAGTCACTTTGCGCCCACGTATGTGTGTCTGTGCGTGGGCGTGTTTATGTGCGCGTTTGTGTATATGTGTGTGTTTCCAAGAGTGTCTAAATTATACAAGGTTTTTTTTAAGTCGGTCCACTCGACTTTAACGATCTTACTTGTTTTTTTTCTGGAAGTGGGAATTATTGTGTGTCCAGAATGTCCTATGTGAACTGCAGCTAAGTACTACTCTTTAAATTATGGAGTTTTAGGTACAATGTCAGTATCAAAATCGAGTCTTCTTTAGTATGACACGACGAACCGATCCGGCTTTGGAAAGCTATTTTTATGGAGAGGGTATATTATAGTTGTCCGAATGTTTGTAACACAGCCACAATTAATTATTTCCCTTACTATCCTTACAAACCTAGTTTCAAGTCAATCGGATGTGTGTGTTTTCCATACAAAAATTTTCAGAAATTTTCGCACCCTGCGGGCGGATTTCTCAACAGTAGAAAACCACGTCTGACATTCTTTCATGTCCTTACAGAGCTTCATGGCAATCATATTATTAATAGTTTTTTACACGAGCTCTTGGACTTTCTCAAATCGGTGAAATGTGTCCAAATATTTCTTAAACTTTGCTTACAATTCATGTTTCTGTAAGAATTTCTGTTTTATATCTATCTTCTACAGGTTTCAGATGAATATTCTGGTAATACTGAAAATTTTGTCCTTTTAACACTAAAATCAATAATGAACTGAATTATAATGGAAGTTTGGCCTTAAATACTTATTGCACACCTTTTATGTTCCCGCATACCCGGAAATTGGGAAAATATATTTCAAGAAATGAAGCTTCATTTCTTTGGTGGCAATAGGCTATTACTTTAATTGAAATTTTTTAGATTAGCTACAATTCTCATAAAATATTACCTTAACAAAAAGAATAGCGCTTCATTGTGAAAAGTTTGTTACAACTTAATTTTTAAAGTATTTTCCACAGATAGCCACAACTTTTTGCCATCTTTCTGGCAATTCGGATACCATCTCAAAAAACAATGCGTCTTTTGATGGAATCCATGAATTGAACCAAATTTGGAGTTCTTCAAGAAAGCGAACGTGGTAATCCTCAAGGACATACATCATCGACGAAAACAAATAGTAGTCGGCATTGTCTGGGCTATACAGTAGGACTTCCCATTTTAAAGTCTCAAGGTTTCATCGGCTGCGCAACATGTGGCCGAGCATTGTCATGATCTCGAATTCTGCCCGTTTTAGCTTCAATGCTCGGCTTAAACTCATCGGTTTAGTAAACTTTCCCGCAAATTGTGTTTTGCTGGCACAAAAGTTGACATATTCGGAGCACACAAAAACTAACTAGCTTACACTTAGCAAAAAACAAGCCAAATGATAAAGCTTCAAAAATAAAAAAATCCTTTAAAACTTTTTTGTAATAAATAATCGCAGTACTAGTTTTTAAATATCTTGATCCGTTCAACATCATTTCATTATGCATTGCCAACTTCAAGACACTTTCTCAATACCCAACTCTCACTTTAATGAGCAAACGCACTTAGGCTCAAGACACCTGATGCGAAATGGCTGCCAAAGGATTTCAAGGGTAGGCCGGCTACTTTTTCTTTTTCCTTTTTATTTTTTTGGGTTGCCTCATTTCGAATGCACGAAAAGTTTTGCCCAAGAAAAAGCGACAATGTCAAAACTTTTTTCCCAAAACAAAGCCAAAGCAAACACTGCTAACCCTCCGACCAAGTGCAAAACGCACTCCTTTTGACTGGTCCCGGTTGTCCTTTGGCCAGCAGGGGCAGCAGCCATTTAAAATTCTTTTCATGTTTAAGCGTGCAGAAGTAAAAAGTAAAGTAAAAATTTTAAGGAAATATTAGAAGTATTAAAATTTTAATGCAAATTGTTATTTTATGCAAGAATGTGCGCCCGAATGGCTGTCTGTCCTTGGCTTGGCCCTGCCCGGTACACAAATCCCCCTTTTGAGCAAAAGGCTATGTAAAGGATTTCTTTTCTCCGGCAAGTTGAGCAGAGATATGTTTGTTTTTGTTCTTTTTCTTTACTTTTTATGATTTTATGCACAGAAGTCGACCTTTGACTGAGCGCGTGTGTGTCCTGGCTGGGTTCTTGGTATTCAAATGGCATTGGCCGTGCTGCTTAGCCCAATTTCCTTGTGGCTTAAACCTTTTTGCCAAAAGGGATAATTGAAATGCGTCCATCTTGCATGCAAATGATTTACAGCTGCCGGCTTGGGATTTTCTTCTCTCTCGAAATAGATTCAATGAATTTGGTACCACAAAATGTGTTTTAAAAAATTTATAAAAATAATTTAACTTAAACCCCCAAGGGAACTCGCATATGGCCGTCTTAACCTGTAGTCTCTGGTCGTTGGCCACCCTGCCCAAATAAGTAACGCACAACAACATCAACCGAAATGACATTAGGAATTTAGTTTAAACGAGGGTTGGCCAGAGAGCCGTGGTTCTGTTTCAGCAATGCTGCTGCGTGGGCCTTAACCCTAAATGCTGGACACTCTCTGTCTCCCCCTTTGGACTTGGACCATCTTGAATTTGTAGTAATTTAAGCTTGTTGTTCAGCATTCACCAACCAGGCAACCAGGGAGGGGATCAAGTGACTGGCTTTCATTTCATTTTGAAATGCTCTTCATCGGAGAGGGTATTAAAGAATTGTGGAAAAGCACGACTTGCTGGTCTGTTCCGAGAAGTGTAGGATACAAAAATAGTGCTGTTCAAACGCCGAAATAAAATGGTAAGAAGTTAGAAAATTTAAAAATTATTATATTTAAGGAATTTTGTACTGAGCCTGAACCGGAACAAATTCGTGAAAAAAACTAACAAAAGGTTAAGTTTAAAAGAATCTTCATAACTTATAATGAATCTTAGCAGGCCCATTCAAACGAGATATAATTTGTGTAAAGGGCCTAGCCAGTACGCAAGTTTTCGATTACAAAGGAGTTGACTAAGATATCAATTATTATCTTCCATTTCTAAGAAGTAATCACAGGAATAACTTTTAAAGTGTTGATAAATCAAATATACCGGTACGTTCACAAATCCTCGACTTTTTAAAAAGTAAATCGAGCGCAGTTCCGCTTCGATTTCGATTTCGTTTTCGTGTTCTCAATTCCGAATGAGAAGAGCAATCTTTTTACTTTCTGCAAACCACTGGTCCAAGCGAGAGTTGCCCTAGATACACAAGAGAGCAACCACACTTGCAAGCGAAACGATCGAAAATGGAAAAGTCAGAAACGAGAGAGGCTAACTTTTAGGTTTCACTCTTGACTGCCGAAAATACATTATTTAAATGTATTTCATTAGAAATCAATTAAAGATTAGAATGCCAATTAAATTTCACTAACAATTTCCAAATACATCTAGCAACTTTAAGATTGAACAAGCATTACGATTCCAAAGCAAAATCTTTTTCGTTTTGGTGTTGCGAGAACATGAATCAATTCCATTTTCAAAAAGATGTAGTGAATGTGGAATTGAGGCGTGTTGCCTGCACAGAGAGAAAATACCTGTTCAGTAAATAAGTTGCCGTCAACTTAAAATAGGAACAAGATGTTGTCAAAATGTTCCAAAAGTTCCTGGAATGAATAAAGTCGTTCTCAATTAAATAATATTTGCTTTATACAACACCAAAACCAGCTTCGACAGAGTGAGATACTAAAGCGAGAGAGCTCTCTTTTTGATCTCTCTCTTGATTTTTTTTTCAACTCTACTTCTTGTCAGCTCAACCAAGCATAAGTGTCCCGCTAGATGTGAATCTGCAAAAGTGTGCAACGGCTGAATGAGCTGGCGCGTCATTATATACGTTAAGTGGGTTCAATACCAGGGCAGGTCTAAATAAATTTCTCAGTGTTTTTCTTAAAAATTTAAGGTCGTTGAAGTTTGTTGTACAGCGGTGTCTCTGATCCCACAGAATATAAAATATGGGTAGAGAAAAAGTTAAATCAAGTTCTTAAAAATGGAACAATATAAACTCAATTTAAGTTTTAGCGTTCTCAAAAAGGTGTTCTTGAAATGAGAATATTGTACTACCCATGAGAAAACCCGTTCACTCAGTGATTTTGGTAACGTTTGTGCTCATTTTGAGTCCAATGTTCTTGGTTTTTTCCCCCCGTTTGCAAAATACATTCTATTACAAGGGTCGGCAATACGAGCAGAGACGTCGCCAGAATTTTCGTCACTGCAATTGCTTCTGTGAGTCAGCAGAGAAATGTTTTTAATGTTTTGAGCAGGTTCGAACAGCGAGCTTTAAAGCATTCGGTTCTCTGCCTGGGCGTTGGTAGCGGCCGAACAAGAAATATAAAAGGATACGAACCAACTTCTAAAAGCTATCTGCCCGTTTTCTGTAAATGTATTACTACGAATATTTTCTCAACTGTCTGCGGCAAATTCTCTGCTCACTTTGCAGACTTTGATTTGAGCTTAGATTTGCCGATATTATAAACTCTGTGGACGTGCAATCGTCCTGCTCTTAAAAGCAAAAGTGTGTTTAAAATAATTTTTTTGGCAGAAATTTAGACAGGGTAATAAACGGCATTTTAACTAACGGACCTATTTTCAAATGTTCTTGAAAAGTGCATCTGCTATTCGTTGGACAAAATCATCAATGAATTTCTGTAACTGCAGTCGAGCGTGTCTGTGCATTTCGAAATTGGATACAAAATTTCGTCTCCTTGTTTTTCCAACAATTTCGAATTTGAGTTTCACTTCCAGGCGAGGGTTAGTTATATTTCGTGTCGCTCCAGTCATGTCGCAACTGCTTAGCAGTTTCATTCGTTAGCTTCCACCCACCACTTGGACTGCTTCACCCGTTCTCTGGATGTTGCCTGCTTTTGCTGGCCTGTCGTCCAACGACCTCGCGTGCTGCTTTTGTGTTTTCACTTAAATGTCCTTTCGCGTTTTGTGTTAATTACACTGGTCGAGCATAGGCCCTTATCGTGGCATTTAAATTGAAAGGCGTGTCCAAGAGCTCCAAGTTTATTTTTGCCTTTTTGCGTTTTGCCTTTTATTGCCGCTTTTGTGTGCGGCAATTAACCCCTTTTTAACGCTTTAGCTACGACGAGAATGCTTCGGATTGGAGTAACTTTTGTCGAGCTTTGACAACCCTACAACAAACAGTCAGGCAAGGCCATTAAACGCACAATCATTATTCATGGCTCTCGTTTGTTGTGTGCTTCAGTTTTAGGGGCAACCCACTCAACTGACAGCGCCGTTTAATTAAAAGCCACAAATGCCTGCCACGGCGGGGTTAAAGTTAAACGCTCCAGGCCATGGCATGCCATGCATATAATTTGGGTCGTCAATTGGGTTTTGTTTGCCATTTTGTTTTTGGTAGCTAAGGGCAACGTGCGGCACCACCCTGACGAAAGCAAAGGGTTGCTGCGGGGTTAAAAAGTGGTGGCAAAAGGGTTAAATCGGAAGCGGTGGAGAATCTATTCACCAAAACAGTAGCCAATGGCAACGTGCTGTAAACTGAATGTATTGAGTTTGTAGATGAGAAAGATGGCTAAATACAATTTGTAGTAAATAAAAGTGCGATGTTGCGTTGAACATTTAATAATACCTACAGAAGTTTTCCAACAAAACTAAAAATCTTCCGTGTATGAGAGCCGTCTGTAAATTGAAGCATCTTCGATATATTTGTATAGGCTGTTTCGGTTTTCACCATTTTCGACGATGACAAGCAGTTGCGATGATACCTGTTCCTGTTGCCAGTAAAGTTTTCGGATTTCACTTAAGATCGGGCATACTAATATAAAAAAAAGGGTACGTGTCCTCCTTCACATTTAGGTTGCACAAAGTTCAATTGGCTTCCGTAACACTGGTGCAGCATGTGCTCTTCACATTTAGCATTTCGCATCTTGCTCTGAATAGTGTGGAAATTTGGTATTCGCTGTACTAGACTTCCAGAGAATAGTTAAAGTGCCACTAGATCACTCTGTGATCGCTCGTTCTATCCTATCGAATGTGTTTTTATCATATAGCATATTGCAGACTTTCTCCACAATTTGTGCCTCTTCCAATAAAGGAGAGTTGCTAAGTGTTTCTTAGTAAATCTTGCTGAAGACCTTAAAACAATTGACATCTCTTGACAGCAAAATGTGTACACACATACATAAACAGTGATGTTGGTTTTTTGCACTAACCGTTGCCTTAAAGCTGCAGCTCATTTGCTTATAATTTGACTATCGTAGATCCGATCCCTACCAAGCCTTTGGAGGATTTATAAATAATCCTGATTACTGCAGGAATACTCTTACATTCGTAAAGAGTGCACAATTTTTCCTTTACTATCTCATTTCACCTCATATCTTCATCCGATTTTGAATATGCGTGTCTGTTTAAAAGTATATTTAATTAACAATCCCCAAGTTCAGGAACGCTAACATTGGAATAAAAAGATTTTCTCGCTAAGGCAAATTTTACGAATGATGGTTCATATGCCAGTTATGAAACATGTATAACCAGCTGATCTGGGCGGTTCCGACATATAAGTTGCATGCAGTAAAAAAGAAAACTCAGCTCGATAGCTTTAGAACTGAGAGACTGACGAATATACAGACGAACAAACTGCCGGACAAAGCTCAATCGACTTAAGCTTTAACGTTTTTAAAAATTAGCTGCATTTCAGCCAAGCATATCCATGCTTTGCTTTTAAGTGCGACTTGGTATTTGTTGAGTTGACCCAGTTCTGTACAACTTTATTACACAGTTTGCAATGTGACTTCTGTGCATCAACATATAAAATAACTTATATGGGTTTTAGCGACCTGTTTTTTGTCAAAGTTTTTGCATTTTGGCTGGCTTGAGGTCGGTGGAGAGTTACAATTCAATGTAATCAACACACAAATCAACAGAGATTAATTACAACAATTTGGAATAGCAATTGGTATGTCTGTACAACGATCGCTGTTTCAAAGATAACCACATCTTATCATCAGCAGACTTTTGTATTGCATATTCACATTCAAACGACCACACAGACTCCCTTATAAATCTTCATATCGCCGAATAACGAGTTGGGGACTCCAATTTGCTATGGAACGAGACCACGATTCAGTCTAGAATTCTGCTATGTTTATTTGAACGTGTTGCTTTTGCTTGAATCGCGGAAAAGCTAGTTTTTCGATTGGGGAAAAAAGTACCTTCAGAATAAAGGGTATATCTTCAGTTTCGTGTCTTTATTATGAAAAGGAAAATTCTCTCTTGGAAGGTAATTGAACGCCCTATCTTTCATTCATACACCACTTCTTAATTCGGTGCTTGATTTCGGCGTTATAAGGACTTTTATCTGCAACTTTGCAGATATGCTGTGCTGTATCAACGAATGACAGGGCGTTCAATTACCTTCCAAGAAAGCATTACCTTTTCGTAATGAAAGAATCGGTACCAAAGATATACGCATTTTTCTAAAGGTACTTTTTTCACAAATCAAAAAACTAGCTATTCCGCGATTTCTCGAAAACGGCCCCATAAAAAAATTTGCGGATTAGATTTTTGGACTCAGCGGAAGGACTTACACAAGGAATTACAACCAAATGTTCGGGATCGCAAAATTTTTATTATTTTGTAAACTAGTGTAATCAAAAGGTTGGGATTTTTATAATAGCACTTAGCACTTATAATGATAACGGTCCCTGGTTCTATATAGATCATTTTTTTTCGGTGAAAGCTAACACCCAAATGCACCAAATCCAATTTTTAGATTTATTAAAAATAATTTTTATATCATCGAAAACAGATGTCGAAACTTTAAATACGATTATCTCGGAACCTCCTTTTCCAAAATGGTGGCAAAAATTTAAAGAGTATCTGTTTCATTTAATTTTTTGTAAACCTTTTAAAAATGACACCTGAAGGTATACAGTACCCTTTAATAATCATTTCAGCTTCGCTTTGCTACAACTGCAGAACTGACTATCCCTTAAGGATAAATTTTCCACCTGAATTCAGTCATTCATGAATAGTTCCTTCTAATCTCTTCAAATATTAAAACAATCGCCATCGAATATATCGTAAAGATCGTCTGATAAATGTTGTCTTGAAATAAATAAATTCTGAGTTTCGTTCCATAGTCATAGAATATTTCATATATCGGGGTCACCATTTGTTGGATAACTTTCACTTCCTTAAAGTTTACTTGTCCATTGCCAATTATTTTGTTATACTCACACCTACTGGGCTATTATATTTCATAAGCACTTTCATGAATAAAAATATATATGTACACGCATTGCTCATATCGTGTATGAACAGTAGGCACTAAAAGTACTCTAACGGTCACTAAATAAAATTTCCATTAACTTAATTAATGTGCCACCAATTATGGCCACTAAAAAGCTAACGCAACTGAAACTCTATAGTTTTTAATCAAAAAGGCATTAAGGATATACAAGTATGTTTCGGGCCCCCCTTCCCGCAGAAATCAAGCAACATAAACAATTTGTCGCCCCGCTGTTAAACTTGCAATAAAAAAATCTCTCATCATTTATATGAGTGCGAAATTAATTTGTGTTGTTATTACACTCTCTTGCTCTCCGTATGGGACCGCCTTTTATCCTTTTTTAGGCGACATCCTGTTGATATTTTTAGTGCGGTCGCAAGGTAATTATTTCGAAATGAAACCTCAACCCTCTGGTACAGAAATTTCTATTTGCCGCCACATAAATTTTTGGATTGAGCAAAAGGCTTGCTGATTGAGAGCTCTTCGAGAGCCCCCATTTTCCTCCTCCCTGTTAGGGGTAGGCAATGGCAATTGTCACTTCAACCTCACTGATGATGTTCGGCAACAATGATAAAGTTCGGCATTGTCTCGATGGTTTCATCTTTTGTTTACAATTATTGTTAAAAAATAAAAGAGGGAATGTCGAACTACCCTCTGAGAAAGGATGAGCGGGCACGTGTTTGGCTTTTGAGCGAATTATTTATTTAAAGAGTTATCCCAGATTAAATGCGATTGTAAAAATCCAGAAAAATATATATAAAAAATACCGAAATTCCCCATCAGACTTAAATGGCTGGAAATCGTAAATTAAACCATTGTCACTTCCATATTTCCCCACTCCGAATTCTTCGTGGTCTTTTTCTTCTTCGAATGAAATTAATTAAAATTCTTTTTGTATAAATCAGCTCAAGCAAACATCCTTTACAAAGGCACACGACAATTTTACTCCGCGTCATAAGGCAAGCTTTCCAGCTCAAGGCATGGGCTGGTCCTGTGGCCGACCATACCCGCTTTCCGTGTTCTCTAATTGCAAATTACATTTTGAAAAATTACGCAGCAAAGACAGTCAAAGATTAGCTGCGACTAGGATGAGGTTGGTCTTCGCCCCCACCAAGACAAGCGGGCCTATGCGTAAGTAGAAAACAATTAGTGTGCTTTTGATCCTTTGTTTACCCCAACAACAACAAAAACAACAACAGCCATAGCAGCAGCAACAACAAGGACAACACACCCAGGCGTAGTTAGCACCCAGCGGACCGCGTCCGGCTCCGTACTTTTTGAAGAATTTTTTAATTTTCAAACGCAAAATTCTGAGTCATGAACACAAGTCCTGGTGCTTGCTTGCCGTTTTGTTGTATCTCATATCCGTTTCAGGAAAAATGCCCGCAAGAAGTTCCACTCCTCCTCCTTGTAGTTGGTGTACATTCGCGCGTAAATATTTTGCAGGCGTTGATGGTTGTGGGGTTGGACTTGGAAGAGGGTGGTTTGGGACGGGGAGCAAGCGTCGCTCCGTGGCTTTCCAGGAAAACCATGTCAAAGTTCGCATTTGAAATAAAATTTCAATTAATTTTGTGCCCGTTTCTTTGTCCTTTGCATTTCCTTTAAGTGGCAAATATAATAAGCCCAAGCAGCTGAGACACAAAATCTATGTATCTCTGTGGCTGAAGAGCAATTATGTATTGTGGTATAAATATCATACTAGGTCAAAGGTGAGCAAGTGCTATGGAAGGGTGTTTAGTCGAAAAATGTTTGCATTGATATTTCCACGATTAAAATCACAATATCTTTTCAAGTGAGTATGAGACTATAGTCTTTAAACATAAATACACAGAAAAAATTTAGGCAAGTTTCTCCAAAACTATTGTTAAATTGATCCAACCCATAATCGTGGGTTGAACCTAACGTCAGGTACTGTACGGTAAAAGTGGCATAACACATAAAGTAATGATTACGGTTGCACAGTAGATTCCAACCAGAAATGGCGGTTGAAAATGCTCCAACCAATTGTAGTACTAGTTGTTATTTATTTTATTTGTATAAAAATAACCTACTACTTCCACCACTACTATACAGAGTTTGTCCGGAAGGTAATAGGACTGATTTTCTTCCGTAGCGACCGTACTTCGGAGCGTGGGCGCACCGACTGGTTTTGGTAGAGGGCGTTCCTAGCTAACGAACGAGCGGCTGGTCAGTTGTCTTCGAGCACCTGGAGAGTCAGGACAAGCATTTTCGAGCGACGTGTTTCTGTGAGTGGTGCAAGCCAAAGCAATCAAAGGCATCGTCCACCATGAATTTGTTCCTTCTGGACAAACCGACAACGCCAAGTCTTCTGTGGAACTGCTCAAGAGACTCAAACGAAGGCTCAATCGGGTCCGACAAGACATCGCTGCGGAGTGGAAAATGCCACGTTGCCACCACGACAACGCCCCGGCTCACACTGCCTTTCTTGTGAACAGCCATCTGAGCAAGATCGGCATCCCAACGCTTCCGCAGCCGCCCTACAGCCCAGATGTCCAAAGATTGGTTCAATAATTTTTTTAATCGACTCAGTCCTATTACTTTCCGGGCAAACCATGTAGTAAATTTGACCATTGTTTACAGTAAACTCATATGTGTAACACAGCATCTGTACGAATACCACAGACAAACTAAATACCAAACACCTCAGTTCAAATACCACGTACTCATTCTGAAGGACATGAAATTATTAATAATTTCATAATCACTATACTTGCTTCGACTCAAACTCGAGGCCCATGGACTGGAACACGATTTAAACGCCTTCTATAATGGCTCGGCCACCGCGTGCCCTCATGACAACGTGTTCTGAAATGTGCCTTGTATTGAATCTGCCTACCAATATATTCTTGCACATCGCATTAACACACGAAAATAACATTGTGCATATTCAGCAGATAATTCCTATAAGCGATTACCGATTTGAGATTTGCGATTGCTGATGAGTCTCTGCTAATTGAAATTGATGGCAGTATTTAAGATAATCTGTGGCTTTTGTACTTTTTAAAATTGGAAAATATTTACACAAAATCCTTAATATTTATAGATTTGGTAATTAGAAAATTTCATGTGAATGTCTGCACTAAGGCAGGCTGTCCCAGCAATCGTTAAGCAATTGGACAAACCCTAAAAACCGAAGGGTTGGGGCGGGGTGGATCCAAAAACACAACCACCACACACGGGTTGGTCTGTGGTCGGTTCTACCCTACCTCCCCCTAAAACTTTTTTTAAGTGTTTACTGTCAGCTGCTTCCTCCTTATGCCAGCGCTGCCATAACCGCTTGGGAATTTTAAGTCGACCTAACAGCGAAAATTATCTAAGTGTTTTTTAGAAAAATTGCTCTAAAATCTAAAACACATTTTTTTATTTTTTAGAAAAGCATTTCTAAATTTTAGGGCGTTTTTGGCCTTATAAAGTTGTATTTTTTATGAAAGGCACTTTCTAAAATCAAAGCGAACTTACCCAAGGCGCAAAAATATGAGCGAATTTCTTAATTTAAGGGCGATTTTGGCGTATTTTAGAAAGAAAATTTTCTGGGTGTATACTAATTCGACCCAGCACCGACCAACAATTTTCAATTTCATTCCGTCCCGACCCGACTCATTTTTTCCTCCCCCGAAGCCCCGTGACGCTCCCATCTCTTTTGTTGTCCACTTATGGCAGTGTGGCCTGCACTTGCTAACACATCTTTAGTCTCTTGTTACCGACTTCCGCAATTTTAAAGCTTTTCCACACTTCTATTTTGACTGATAAAGAATTAAAGTTAATATCACCGTATTAAATTAAAGTTTTATTTGCTGTTTGTAAAGCGGCACCATCTTCACATGCCTTTATAAGTGTGCCGATTTTTGGATTTGAATGTGACCATTTGGTTAGTTCGATCAAATATTTTTCAATAATTGGTATTAATTGCTGAGCTTGATCTTGTTGAGACCAATAAAAATAAATCGGGACACAGAAAATTTCGGAACCTAAATAAAAATAACTATAACTACCTATTACATAGGTATTCACGACCCCCAGTTAAGTTACGGAATTGTTGAGTTGAGAAAATTTTGACAGTTTTACAAAAACAAAATACACTAGCCAGAAATTCCACAATTAAGCAGCCCTGCCCCCTTACTAACTGAGCACTATTTCTCTGGTTGAAATGATAACTTCTAGTGTTGCCAAAACACTATAAAAAGTGTTGCCCATTTTGTGCCTGATTTCATATAGCACATTTAGCTGCCAACTTAAACTGGTCGGCAATGGCGTGGAGGTTAAGACCTATGTTCGAGAGGCAGCAAGACCAAGGTTCAAGTCCCAGCTTGGGACATATATTTTTTTCTTTTTTTTTTTTTTAATCCAGAATTTTAAAGCCATTACAGTTTATATTTATTATCGCAACACGGTCTGATGTCCAAGCGGTGGCTTCCCCGAAAGATTTATCTGCGTTACACCAATGTACATATTCTTTGCCACGTGACACAGGTACATTAGCCAATTTGCCATTAAATTGACTTCGTGTTATTGAACTCATCTTTTTACTTCTTAAACATACAAATGAATGTCCAACACACAACATTATTGAAATCAATTCCATGTTTTACTATATATTTTGGTATATATTTTAAGTATGGTCAGTTGGTTTTTAATGCTTTACTTGGCCGTTTTATAAGCATCAACTTTTATAATAAATTAATTTAAAAAAGACCTTACAATTCAACAGGCATGTTGACAAAAAGGGTTGTTCACAATTGAACGTGTTGAAAGTTCAACAACTCAACAATTCCGTAACTCAACTGGGGGTCGTGAATACCTATATAAAATTAAAATACGTAGGAAATGTGAATAACAATTTTAATGTATAATTTCTGCACTAAAACGTAAAGAAATATGGTATTACTATCAAAAACAATTATACTTAATTTCTTGAGATGCCAAGAAATAAAGAATATTATATAATTTCCTCCAAAGGATTTGCCAGTACATTTTTCAATGAAATACATTTTTTCCTATCAAATCTAGAATTTAATCTTTTACGCACCTAATATATACAAATCTTACAAGTATTTTTTAAATCCAAATTGGGCAAAGCTAACACTTAGCAAAAACTGGATATACCTTCGAACCTCTAGTTCTTACCGTCTCTGAGATACATGTGTTCATACGGACAGACAGGAGGACATGAGTCAGCTGTTAATGCTGATCAAGAATATATTACTTTATACATTTTCCTCATTAAAAAATGAGCAAGAAAATCTAACTTCTTCTTTGTCGAAGTTTTAATGAACTTAAACGAGAGCGTAAGTTAAAGTCGGCTCTAACCGACTTCGATATACCCGTTACTCATGAAAAAAAACATGTTTAACAGTGTTCATGCGTTCCTTAGGGTGACCATCCAAAAAGTATGCAACATATTTTTTGGGTGTGTAGCGGGGGGCTTGGTTCACTTTTTTGCTCATAACTTGAGAACGGCTCATCCGATCTTTATCATTTCTTCAAATCGATTTATTTTGCTAATTACTAACTATCTCTAAAAGGTACGAATCTCCTATCTTCAAAACTGTAGGAGATATGACGTTTTTTCGAAATTGCGGGGGCGGGAGGGGGCGTGGCCAAAATTTGAAATAAACTTGATCTGCGTGCAGATGAAAGAAGCATTTGTCTAATACATGTCAAACCTCTATCTCTAACCATCTCTGAGATCTAGGTGTTCATACAGACGGACGGACGGACGGACAGACGGACATGGCTATATCGACTCGGCTGTTGATGCTGATCAAGAATATATATACTTTATATGGTCGGAAACGATTCCTTCTGCCTGTTACATACATTTGCACGACTTTAGTATACCCTTTTTACTCTACGAGTAACGGGTATAAAAAGCTCGCATCAACGATTACCTCTTCCCGCTACATCAACCAAATTTCGTAGCTCAAATGAAAACAAATAATTTTATAAGACGAGTTTAGGAACGCTGTTATTGAAAACAAAAAGTTTTTCTTACTAAAAGTACATCTAGAGAAATGTTGCACAAAGTGGCTATTATTGTTCATAATTTTTTAAGACGAAAAGTGCTCGAATTCGAGATTCGAATTAATCTCGACTTTGAAATTGTGGGCGAGGGAATATAAAAAAAATACTATGCTCCCACTTAGATTTGAAATCACGACCCCGACTGCTTACATTCTTAAGTATGGTTTTGACGCCAGCTGCTGCTTATGCCTGATAGTCGAGTGAGCTAAGGCGCCGTCCGTGTGTTCTCAGTCTTCGAGGTCCCGAGTTCAAGTCCCACTTAAGAAAGTAAAAAAATAAAATTTTTAACGTTGTGTCAAGAATCAATCACAAAATAAGCTAAGGGGACAAAGTCCCGTCTAAAACTAAATACATATAAATTCGCTTTAATTTGAGCTTAAAGCTCTCACAAAGAGTTGAATCGAAGGCAGCCATTTCTTTGGTCATTATGCGAAACCCCCTAACACACAATCAAGACAAAATCCACGACGCCAATTTATCAAACAAGAGCTGCAAATCGAAGCCAGGACACTCACACATAAAGGCCGGCTAGCCTGTCTGGAGAGAAATCGATAGGTCGTTTGGTTTTTGGCAACTCAACCCGCCACAACCCTCCGCCCGCCCGTTCGCCCGCGTGTAACCCTTATGATGGTGCCAGGGCCATCAGCAACCCTACTAGGCTGTCAACCCATTTGCTTTTTTCGTTGCTTTTTCCCTTTTTTTCCTCTGCTTGCTGAAGACGACATGTGGCCCAGGACCGGTTCGTCCTGTTCAAGTTCAAGCAAACACAGCAAGGACACGCGCTACATGCCGGGGTGGGTTTGCCAGCAAGAACATATAAAAATAAAAACTTTTTATAAGACATGTGAGGGTTCGGACTCCGAGGCCTATGTATGTGCACTCGAGCACACATACGAAGGGTTCCAGGCTGGGACTTTTGTCACATGCGTGCATGTGTCTGTGTCTGTGCGCTCCTTCAGGCTTTAACTGCCTGGTTGTGTACATAAAAAGCTGAAGCTCACGCAGCACTCCGTGACGCCTTTCACCCTTTTTATTGCGTCTTGATGTTTTATGGGTCTTATGTACTGTCGATTTATGTATATAAATACATATACGCTGGATTTTGGCTGTAGGATAACCGGAAATATGAGACATCAAGGCTTTTATAAATGGCGGCCGACGTGAGCCCCGTTTGGCCCAAGTTGATGTGTGATGGCAGCTTGGATGCGATGCTGGAGCCCAGACCTTCTGCCCGATGATGTATGTGTTTGACAGGCCCACATACCAAGGGGGTAAATTGAGTTTTCACAACGGAGCGGAGAAAACTTTTTCGATTGTTTGTGCTTTGACCAGCCGTTCCCGTTCCCGTCCTCTGGCGTGGCACATGACGGCCGACAAAGCAAATTTAATAAATGACTTTATAGTTGTTTCCTTAAGCGGCGCGGGGAGGAGGCCAACCCCTTGCCAGACTTGGCTTGACGATTTATGCGCATTTTATGCGTGCGTGCGAGTGCGGGGGTGTTGGGACAGCGGCTGGCAGGACTATCAAAAATTAATACTTTTGTCTGCATTCACGCCATTTTCACGTAATACTTTTGCGACCCGCACACGAGCAACAAAAGTTGTAAAAATTTTAATTTTCCGTTCATATTTTTTGGCACATATGCGACATATGTGAGGCAAATAAATGCATTTACTTGCGTGTTCACATGTAAGCTTGTATGTATGTAGGTGTGTGTGTCAGATTTGTAGGCTGTAAAAAGATCTGAACTCAAATTGCCGTCACGTCCATTGGCCTACAATAATAAGCCATTAAAGGATTTAAAATTGAAAATTTATATAAAAGAGGCAACAGATTTGTGGTAAAAAATACCAAAGGGGATATATTCCCATAGGCTAGGAGAAAGTGTATGGCCAAGATCTTAGGCTTGATCCTAAATGACACCCAGCGCTTTCCCTCTCTCTCTCTCTCTCTCGGTTACGTATTCACCTGCCTACGAGTTCTGTTGCCTTTAATAAATAAGACAATACCACGCACTAGACTTAACCATTCAGTGTAACCAATAATTTTGTTTTTAATAACAAGGTCGGTGCCGTCAGATCGGGTTCGGCTTTCTCTTCTTTAATCACCTTTAAACGACACTCAAGACACGACCACACAAAACCCATAAAAAAACACACAGAGGAGAAGAGCTAGAACCTTGAAATAATTGGAACAATTTCCTATCAAATTTATGTGCCATAATCGGGAGCAGCAGGTTCAAAGATAACAATCGAACGCATTCCAATGGGCCCAACTCCTGCGTGAGAGTGTGCGTCAGCAGGTGAAAGTGGCCGCGACAAAGGAAAGGATGAAAATACCTCGTGTATCCCGAGGCCGAGCTATTTTTATGACCACCAAAGCGCTTTGTTAACAATGATTTTTATATGCCACCGTGTGCCACTATTTTCGTGGTTAACTCAACTCGTTAGGATGTCTTGTTATCCCTTCTCTCCGTTTTGCTTTCCTTATCGCTGACAACGCATCTAAAGGATGCGGAGGGATTTGGTATGCTGTCAGAAATGTCTCAATCGTTGTGGCTTTTGTAAATTGGCTCAGAGCCCATAATCGAAATTCCATTGAAACGTAAAATTGCCAAGCGAATGAGATGGCCATATACTCGTAACTAACGGTTTGTAGGCGCCATTGTTGACATATCTTGCTGGTTTCCTTCTGTGTACCCTTTTTTCCGTCTGACTTCGTTTATTGATTGAGCGATAAGATAATTCAATTTTTGTGCCAGAGACATTTCAGTTGATAATATCGTTTTGTTGGACACAACTGCAAGTGAGTGATGGCCAAAGATATGAAGATGAAGGTAAGGGGTTTATTTTGTAGAGGAGTTAATGATAGAAATGGTTTAGGCATGAGCTCAACTCGCTGACAGGTGAGGTCAAAGAAAAGAATGTCATCAAGAGTGTCACGTATTTGATAATATCATTTGTTTTGTTAAAATCGAAGAAAATGCAAGAAACGTAAGCAAGCTGAGTTTTGAAAATTAATTCACTAGATGAAAGAACATCTTATTTTAAAGCCACACCGAGATTAAAAATTATTTTTTTCATATAAATTGTATCCCGATTAAAAAATATATCAAATTGATACGTTAAAAATTTCAAATCAATATTTTTTAACATATCATTAATACATTTTTAGTATCATTCTGATACTATAAATAATCATTTTAATTTAATGATATTGTTTTTTATCAGAAAGATACTATTTTCTTGTCAAATGAAATGTAAAAATTATTGAATATCAAAATGAATATGATCTTTTTGTCTCTGTGCACAAAACTGTTCACAAAATCAGATGATCCAATCAATTCAGTGCACACTAGTCGAAATTGCCAACTGTTTGATCGTAGAGTATGTAGAGCAGCGGTGGGCACGACCATGCTCTATTGCTCTTATTGCTTCGAGATTCACAAGACGCATGAAAAACTGCATGGCAATTTCTTCGCTTTGAACTGTGTAACCGCATCAGTGTGTGTTATACAGACTCGCCGATCGCGGTTCTTTTAGGGTGGGGGTTTTTGGGGTTTTTCTGTTGTGTTTGTTAGACTGCTCCCAAACTCAAACTTCGTGCCCAAACTTAAATGTTGTGGCACTTACAGTTTATTGCGGTCAAAAAAAGTGAGAGGGGAATTTTAAAAACCACAAGCAAACTTGATCTGCGTATTGTAAAAACCTACATACATGCAAAAATTTCTGACTCTATCTCTTATAGAGTCTGAGATCGACGCTTTTATACTGACATACAGACAGACGCACCTGGCTAAGTCGAAGAATATATACTGTTACATAATTTTGCTCAGCTTCATATACCCCTTATACCCATTTTTATACCCGTTACCGTAGGGTAAATAGAGTATACTAAGTTTGTGCAAATGTATATAACAGGGAGAAGAAATCATTTCCGACCATATAAAGTATATATATTCTTGATCAGCATCAAAAGCCGAGTCGATATAGCCATGTTCGTCTATCCGTCCGACCGTATGAACAATCAGATCTCAGAGATGGTAAGAGATAGAGGTTTGACATGTATGAAACAAATGCTTCTTATACTTACAGGCAGATCAAGTGTATTTTCAATTTTTTCCACGCCCCCTCCCGCCCCCGCCATTTGGATAAAACGTTATATCACCCACAGTTTTGAAGATAGATTATTGTTACCTTTTAGAGATAGTTAGTAATTAGCATTATTTATCGATTTGTTGAAGAAATGATAAAGATCGGATCAACGGTTCTCAAGTTATGACCGAAAAACAAAACAAATATCCCCTTCCCCTCCCCCACCCCCATAACACAACCATAACGCATTTCATTCAAAGTCAAAGAGAGAGAGAGAGCGAAAGAGAGACTTAGAGATGAGAGACTCCAGGTACAGAGTAGTCAAAGTCAGGCTTGACCGACTTTCTCACTTGTTAATGGCTACCGGGTATAAAAATAAAAATGCTGCAGTAATGTACCCCGACTAATAATACCCTGTACTAGGTTGTGATTTCCTAAGGAAATTTAAAATTAACTAAATATATTTTATTTTAATTAAATGTACCTTAAATAAATGGGGCGGCACACTTAACATTTACTGCATAACTTTGGTGTATTTGCTCGAATCTTATTATGCTTTTGAGAATTCTAACTGATGGCAAGCCAAAGTTCTCTAATTATAAATCCTAGATACTTGTTATTTAATGTTAATTTAATAGAATATGAATGTCAAATAATCGTAGAATTAGCTTAATGAGAATGTATTTTAAGCGACGAGCAACTGAGAATGCATGACTCAAAGCTCTACGCTTGACTGACGCAATCTCACTCAATTTTAAGTGAGTAAGACTCAGAAAAACCAGTCCTTGACGGTGTCACAACCGAATGTTACTACGGGTGATTATAATGGTTTGTAAAATTTAATCTTCCCGATTCACCAAAAAGGGTCATCATTACGCTAGATATAGAGGTATGTTGAATTTACTTATGGGTATTTGCCACGTTAACCCTCAGAAAAACAGTCAGAAAGTCTGTCAAGCCTCACTGTTTAACTGACAAGTACCACTGCAACTACTCTTCTATAAATTACACCAACTGGGTATTTCATCAAAAGTACAAAATCTCCTGCAAAATATATATGGCAATACATCTTCCTCAGTGTGGACTAGGAGTGAGCTGTCACAATCTTTCCGCACACACACAGGCGTAAAACAAGGATGTCTTCTTTCCCCATTGTTGTTCATATTATTCCTAAATGATCTACATGATGAAATTGAAGGAGGACTATGGATCGATGATATTAACCTCCGAGTACTTTTGTATGCAGACGATATCGTTGTGTTAGCAGACGATATCGATATGATGCAACGAATCATCAACAAGCTCGAACAGTACTGCAAAAAGTGGAATATGGAGGTGAATACCAGTAAGTCTTAAATGATGGTATTTAGAAAAGGTGGCCGGCTGTCTCAAAACGAGAAATGGACTTACAATTCGGAACCAATACCGATTGTTTCAGAGTTCACCTATCTGGGAGTGGTATGTACACCAACCTTGTCCTTCACAAAACAGGTTGAGCAGCGAAACAGGTCAGCGAAAAACTGTATTAACAGTACATGGAAAAATTATTTTTGCAATCAAAGAGTACCCCTGAGCTCCAAATGGAAGTTATTTCTTGCGGTGTGCCGTTCCACACAATCTTATGCAGCACAAATATGGGGATCACATCATTTTGAAGAGGTAGACAAACTTCAGCGATACTTTGTTAAAAGGATTCTAAGGCTGCCAGACAATACTCCTAATTACTCATTGGCGATCGAGCTTGGCATGGAAGACAACCACTTTTTCACATTCATGACTCACTTAAACTATATTGGGAAAACCTTATTTGATTACCAAGAGCATAGATTACCACGAAAGTTTCCACGTACATCATCCAAAAGAACGTTTTCTGGTCAAAGCGGTTAAACTTCCTAAAAGAAGGCAGCGCTTTTAAATGGCAATTGGAAAATGGAACTAAAGAGTCATGGAGCTTCGGGTGTGACGAATTGGTAAACCGATTAAAAGCTGAGGCAGTCCGAGAGTATCACGAGCAGGCAGCAGCAACTACGCGTCGTATCTATAAATTTCTGGATTATACCGATGGAACCACTTATATTGCAGATGACATGAAGGTTGCAGACATTACATGGATTTTTAAAGCCCGATGTGGACTCTTGAAACTGAATGGCGATGGATTTTCAACGACCCAATCGGGACTTTGCACAATGTGCAATCTAAACGAAAAGGAGACATTTAGCCATTTTCTTGGGCGCTGCCCAGTTCTCAGAGAGTTTAGGGTGCAGCATCTAGGAAAGACTGTACTAAGGGAGAACGAGATTATAGATATATTAAATGGGCCAAACTGGGATCAGTTAATTAACTTTTTAAAAAATGCGTTAAGATACAGATCATTTCTTTTAAATAATTTTAATTAAGTAAACACTCATCTTCTATCAAAATTGTAAGAAATAAAACGCACTAATTACACAAGTTTACAAAAAAAGGCCATTTTTTGCAACAGAGAACTTTGCAACCGTTCCTTATGTATTTTTGGCCGCTGAACTCAGATAAATTGTCCGTTTTCTTCCAGCACGTCAGGTTCACGAGATAATTGCATTAGAGAGGTATTCTTACATTTGTTGGTCGTGGCCACATTAAGTGTCCTATTCGAACCAACTTTGTTTTAATGTAAGCTGCATTGAATGACGTTAAAGAAAATCCAAACACGAAGTTTTGATTTTGCTGATAAGGTAGCAATTTTTGGATTTAAACATTAAAAATGTGGGTTTTTTTCAAAAAATCGATTTTTTTTGGAAGTTTAAGAAATTCTGTAAATTTTTTCTGCTAATATTAAAAATTTTAGAAAAAAATAGTTGGTAGTTCTTTGTTTCTTCTTATTTCAATTATTTGCAGTTTTTCGATTTAAATGCGATTTTAAAAGTTATTGTCCAAAAACCTTAAAAAATTTTGTGATATACTAACATTTTTTTTAACAATATCAAGCCTTAAAATGTCTAAAAATTTTCAAAAACCGATCTTAAATAATTTTTTAATATCCATTCTTTGGTTTAAAAATAACTACCATGTAATTTTCAAGCTACAAGAAATTTTGGCGGTAAATGTTGTCAAAAAAAAGTCGAAAATTTGTATAGTTTTTGGGCTATAACATCTAAAAGCGCAATGATATTGGAAAACTGAAAATAATTGAAATAAGAAAAAACAAAGGACTACCAACTATTTTTTTCTAAGATTTTTAATATTAGCAGAAAAATTTACAGAATTTCTTAAACTTGCAAAAAAAATCGATTTTTTCAAAAAAACCCACATTTTTAATGTTCAAATCCAAAAATTGCTACCTTATCAGCAAAACCAAAACTTCGTGTTTGGATTTTCTTTAACGTCATTCAATGCAGCTTACATTAAAACAAAGTAAGTTCGAATAGGACACTTAATGTGGCCACACGACCAACAAATGTAAGGATACCTCTCTAATGCAAATATCTCGTGAACCTGACGTGCTGGAAGAAAACGGACAATTTATCTGAGTTCAGCGGCCAAAAATACATAAGGAACGGTTGCAAAGTTCTCTGTTGCAAAAAATGGCCTTTTTTTGTAAACTTGTGTTATCTACAAACTTTTGCCGACAGACGACTATTAAGTCATTGTTAGTAGTTCTTAATAATCAAATTGTAATTTTTTTCGAAACAATTTAAATAAAGAACAAATACATACAATACAAAATACATACATACATATATACTCTGTACCTGCAGTGGCAGCTGAAAGCAGGTCGCATTCACGTCAAACCTCTATCTCTTACCATCTCTGAGGGCGGATTTTTTCTCTTTGTTTGTTTCTTTTTGAGAATCTTAATATGGTACAGAGTATAAAAACTAAGAACTTTGTACAAATGGTGTCAATAAATACAAAAATATTTTATTCAAGCACAAAATTTTTTTTTCAAGTACGATTTTTCTATCGCGAAATATGTACTAATTGTAAGTCTGTTTCTGGATAGATTAAGTTTCAAATTATTTTAAAATCCTTTTTATCCTGCTTAAAGGTTGTAGTGTTCTTAAGTAAAGCCGACTTAAATGATAAAATATCTTCTTAATTGAAGTCTAACAAATTTTAATCAACCTCAATACCTTCTTGAAACAAAACAAAAGCTCATAACTTACAAAAAATTCTTTGCTTAATCCGATTTAATTCAGTAACGTGGACCCCCCTCAGTATTAAAAAGGGTTAATGGCTTATAAATATGGCATCGTTAAAGTGGCCTAAGTGGGGGGCCATAGCAACCTTAGCCCATAAAAAAAATTCCTCCGTATTTAATCAAATTAACTAACTGTACGTCAAAAATCCAGCCTCACTCCATAACCAAAGTGTTAAAACTACGAGGGAATTTTAAGAGCAGACTCGACTTTAAATAATTCGAATTTTTTGTTGCAACATTTTAAAACTAGCATCTTAAGTCTATATTGATCTCAATCCAGGATATTTTGAACTTAAACTATTTCGGCTTACTGTAAGTACGAAAGTTCTTGATCTCTCTGAGGAATTTTTCAAATCTAAAACAAATTTGATTTCATACATGCTAATAATTGGGATTGTGCACTATTTCTTATTGTCTCTGAGATCGACGCGTTCATACAGACAGGCGGACATGGTCAAATCGACTCGGCTGTAGATGCTGATCAAGAATATATATTATTTATAGTGACAGCGATGCTTTTTTGCGGCTGTTACATTCACCTGCACAACTTAATGATTCCCTTTTACTTATATTTAATGGGTTAACCGACGTTTAGATTGTATAATTTGTATAAAAAAGTATTATAATTATACACATTTTGACAGTTTCCAAAGAAGTTTTGCTCCATTTGCCAGATTACAATTTTGAGTCATCTAACCAAGGCCGACAGCGAGCAGTGCGCTTGCCTTGTAGTTATTGTATCATGTTATAGTATCATATTAATCAATATTAAGTCTTGAACATATTATATTATAAGAAATTTTTATGTTCTATTAAAAAATATTTTGTGGTTGCTTCACGTCATGAATTACATCTTTAAATGGGCTAAATCGTTTTCATTCTCAGTTTTGATATCAGTTTGGCATTTGCTATTCGCTTCATTTGCCGAAACGAACAATAAGCCGGTTGCGACGCGGTTTCCATTCCAAAATCAGATGTAATCCAATATATTCTGTTGTATTGATTGGTCAGATGATATCGTACTAGAACGTGGTGAATTTGTTCTAATACTTTTCGTTTCAGATATCGGAAATAAATTCTTCATAAAAATACGTTTGCAGAAAATCTTCTAAGGAGTTCCTGTTGTTCCAACCTCAATGATGAATTGTCAAGACATTTGCAGAGCCTTCTTCCTGTCCAACATCCAATTTCCCCCCACCACTTGCCTCATATTAGTGGCAATTAAAACTTATGATCGATTATGTAGACTTAGCAAACGATCGCACCTTGCTACCTGATCGGGCAGTGCCGTTTCGTGCCAAGTGCCAACTGCAGCTGCTGCTTAAAGACAAACCGAGACTAATCTTATCAAAAGAAGCGCGCTCGTCAGTCAGCCGAGTCTTTGGAGAGATCGGCAGGTGTAGTTGGGTGCGCTGACCCAAAACGAAAATTTCCTTCTATTTGTTACAATTACCCAAAACATTTATGCGGCATGCGCGCAAATGGTTTCCAGGAACTCGACTTTTGCCAACTCGCTGATAAGATAAATGGCAAAAATGGTACTTGCTGCCAGAGCCAAACGTGATACCGATCTGGTGCACCAAGACACTGCCGCTACCCGCTGCGCCGAGAACCTAGTCCGAACCTGATAACAATTTGTTACAATTGTAATTCTCTGACAACTGACCATTTGACGATAAGTTGATTAATTGCAGGCGAAAGAGTTTCGATCTTGTTTCTGCTGCCGCTGGGAGGCGCCCCAGGGTGTTCGGTCTCTTTGGGCACATTTGTCGGAAGGAGGCACGCTTTTGTTTTGAGCTCGTCTAATTGAAACACAAAACCAAATGATTAATGTGGAGCGTAACATTGGAACGGTAGAGAAGAAGTAGAATCTTTGAAAGGAGTTAGTTGGAAACGGTTAACAAAAAAAACTCTGAAGGAAAATACTTAGTGTCGCATTGTCATCAGCATCATCATCTTCTGGCTCTCCAAAAGTAAATTGAAAAAACGAATCGACTGACTATAACCTCACAGCCAAGAAGTTTATGCTCTGCCACGCCCCAGTTTTGGGCTGACAGTAACAAAAAGTGTTTTTTTTTTTCTTGTTGAGAAATCTATTTGTCCGGACTCCGGCTTCTGCTTACGGCTTATCCCGAGGAGCCTGGGATAAAAAAATGTTGTGCCTACATCCTGGACATGAGACTTCCTGTGGGCTGGCTGGCTGGCTGTGTCCTTTAACTGTAAACAAACACAACAAAGCTGCAAATATTAGAAAAAAGCTTTGCAAAAGGTTCATCAATGCACACAAAGCAGCAAAGGGAAGGTGGCGGAGGGGACGGGGGAGGAGTGGGTGGAGGCAACAGCCTAAAAATGAAAAATAAATAAACCAAGTTGAAAGTTGACAGCATGGCCAAAAAGGAGTCCAAATTGCTGTTGTTGTTGTCTGTTTTTGACAAACAAATCCTTGGGCGGCGAATCCTTCGTTGTGCGTGGTTACGCTTGCCAGGACAACGGCCCCATCGGGCCCCAGTTCCTAGTTGGGGATGCCCAAGCCTGGCCACTGGCCTAGAAAATTGAAATGTTATGTTTAGCCCAAACGAAATGCAAAAGCAAAGGGCAAGGCACAGGCAAAGAAGAGAAGAAGAAGAAGAAGAAGCAGATTTCTTCAACGCGTGTCCTTTACACGCACACACACACACACGTGCGTCCTGTAGGTGTTGCCCCCGCAACACAGAACGCAGCCAGCTGCCGGCGATTTCCTTCGGTGTAAACCAATTTTCGTATCAATAAAATCGAAACGATTTTATTGTGCTCGCAGTTTTTGAATCGAAATCGAAGCTGAGTCGTTTTCCCTTTTTTCCTGTCAAGGACGACAAGGTGGAGGCGGGGGGGCGTGACAAAGGCCACTAATTGTGCCGTAAGGAAAACGAAAGCCGCTCGAGTTGCTCCGCCCTTCTTTTCGGGCTCATTCTTCTAAGCCGGAAGAATGTAATTAGATGATGCACAAGGCCCAGCAATGGGGCAGTAGTTTAAGATACGGGGCGTGGCACGTGTGCAGTCTGGAATGAGAATTTTGTGCATAAAACTAAATACAAAACGAAAGAAAAGTTGCTGCAAGATAAATGTTGGGAGAGACCGTTTTAAACACAAGTATTTTGTTTTTCAAAGTAAACCAGAAATAACACCAGACCCAATTCTAATCTAGTAGGAATAAGTCCTTAAGATCTTACTTCTTGTTTCATTTGTAATGCCTAGATGGGTGACCAAAAAGAAGACAAGGCATGCGAAAACGGCATAAAGAAATAAATTAGTGATGGTAGTTCGATTGTTCAACAGAATGCTGTGTTAGCGACAAAAATTGTTTTCTTCAGAATGAATATTGGCCGTTAATATTGGCAGGTGTCAAATAGGCATAACTCAAAAATTATTAATAGTACTTGCTTTTCGATTCAAGGCATCGTAATAACTAAGAGAAAACAGAGCATGCGAAAAATTCAAAATTCTTTAGAATCGAAAAGAACACTCTTTTGATTGTAGGAAAGAGGAATGTTGAATTATTATTATTTCAAATTAAAGAAAAAATGCGAGTTCCCGCAGAAATCGCGAGCTATCACAGAAAAATCTGGGAATTTTTCTTATAACCTTTCGAACAAGAAACTTTTCCTTCCAACCGCACGTTAAAGTCGGAACTGGCCGATATACCGATATACCTGTTACTCAGAGAAAAAATATTTTTAATAGCCCTTCTGTGTTTTAGAGGGGGGGAAGCTGAAAAGCCTTTTTTAACTCGGCTATTTATTATCCTTTATTTAGGAACATTTAAAAAGATTATAGAAATTGGATATATAAATCTAAGTTGAAAAACAAATTTGAAAACAAACTTGATCTACGTGCAGACCAATAGGAGTCTACATTTTTGTCTCTATGATTTTGCTAAATATAAATCAGTGTGAAAGCATGTAATAATAATAACCGCTAGGTTGGGAGACGTTAACATGAAAAATAAAAAAGGTTTTCTCACAAAAACCCCCTTTTCGGCCGATAGTTCCGATGGCAGCTATAAGATATAGTCATCCGATCCGACAAAATAGTAGTCTGAGAGACTAGTTTGCGTAGAAACAGACAGACATACTGACAGACAGGCAGACGGACGAACAAAGCTAAATCGTCTCAGCTCATCGTCCCGATCAAGAACATATATAGTTTATAAAATCAGGAATGAATATTTGCGTTGCAAACTTCTGGGCAAAATCATAATACCCTTTGCAAGGGTTTGCAAAATTGTAATGGTATCACAAAATTATATACAGCTTGGAAAAAAGTAGGTGTGTGTTGTTGGTTAGTCGTAGTGGCATCTCCTTCCCATTCTTCCTACAACCAAGAAGATCTGTGCTTGATATCAATTCGACTGGATTTGAAACCAGGGATGCAAACCACTTGAAAATAAGGACTGGTTCGGTTCAATGGTTCCCACAGTTTTTGAACCGCCGGCTCTGTTCAATGCATGGTTTTTGGGGCTTACTGAACCTCATTTCGTTTTGAAATCCTACAACTTTACATATCAAGTTACGAAAACATCTTTGGTCACTTGATATAGTTTAGAAACTTTAAAGGTTTGAAATCGACTACTGAAGGCCAAGCGGATCAACATCGTTTAATAATTACAATATTCTTTTGACCTGACCAATTTTAATTTGAAATCCATAAGCTCATTCGGAAATCGATGTCGATATGAGGAACACACCCCATTATACAATAAACATTTCATTTTTCATAAATTCTAAATTTGCTTTGATAGATCTTTAAGACTGTAGTAAGACTGTACTGTAATAGTTTTATTTTACTTGTATTGATTTTTTTTATAAGGTATTTTTTTTTTTTTTATTTTTTTTATTTTCTTTTTTTGAATCTTAGTTAAGACTTAATAATAATAAATCTCCTAGTATATTTTCATCGATATTGAAAGAATTAAGAGCGTCTGACAAAAAAAACTACAATGTGGAAAATGGTCATTCTACTGACACTTGTATGGGTGGAACTGCTAAAACTATTCGATCTATGCTTAAGTTAATTTTCCTGATAAATATTCCAACGTTGAATAATCTTTAGGTAAACGCTAACTATCCTATTATTGAGTTCTTTGGCAAGCATTTCCAACTCGTCTTCGAATTTTGTTGTATATTAACATTAAATGAGATTTAGCTACCTTTTTCCTTTTTCTGATAGCAAGTTTGGTTCCTGGAATCTAAGAAATCGAATTCTAAAACAGGCTCTGTCGTCCTCCCTTTGCTATTTCAAGCCAATCTCAATTAAAGATAAAAAGTTAACGTTTGAGTTTAAGGTAAGTTGACCCCCAACGAATATTACAATCAAGACTGGGCTTATTAGAATTTGGGGTCCTCAGCACATTTAATAAGCTTGATGTTTTTAGTTTTTTACAACTCTGCTTTTCCAAGCATTTTCGCAATATTTTAAAGCTAATTGCTGATTTTGCTTACGATTCGCTAGTAACTCAATACCTAGGTAAAGTGAACCGAACCGAAACATTTTATTTTTCGGTTTTTGCATTTTTGAAAACACAACGGTTCGTTTTACGGTTCGGCTCACGAGCGAAAAAAGCGGTTCGGTTCAGAACCGACTTGCATTCCCGTTTAAAACCTATAGTTTCAATCTAAAAAACTCATGCTTTATTTCAGTGTTTTCGGTTAGGATCCTAGAATATTCCGTCTTACTGTACTTTTGACATCAAAACTGATTGATATCAAGCACGATTGGCTTTTTTATTGGCTGTTTATAGTGAAATCGAAGTGCATATTTATTCATTTAAATAAAAAAATGACATTGTGGGGGGTGCCACAGAAACCTCTTCCAACCAAATTCCAACCAAATTCCAATTCTTAGGTGCCACAGAAATTTCATTTGGTTGGTTTCAAACCTCCCGTGTTTTGTTAGGAGATTTGTGAAAACCCTTTTCTAGTGGCTCCCCGTAGACAATTGCAGCGTCATCTGCTTGACAGTCAGCGGACTAAGGGCTGCAATTTATACCTCATGTTTGGCACCAAGTAATTCTTAAATTTTGCATTATATTTATGGAGAATATGAATTAAATTTGAATTATAATTTAATTACACAATCCAAAAATTTGAGTGAAACATAAAATTAAACCATAACTAAAGAAGGGAAATTTTTTGGCGAGATTTTGAGCCCTGTTTTTAGAGGTGGAACTTCAATTTGAACATCTGCTGTTCTAACTAGATTTTCTAATAGGAAAATTAAATCTCTCGACGTTCTGTGGCACCCACGAATTTTTTGAGAGATTTACAAACCAACCGTCGTCAAAATCTCTAGAGATTTCTGTGGCACCCCCGAATTTGATCAAATATGAGATTGTTATTGTTTTTACTGTGCGATTTTAAAATGAGTGTTGATTTTGATCAAATAGCGCAGCTTTGCGCACTTGTGTTCCCTGTTGACTGACTTAGATGGAAATAAGATAAGACAAGCTACAACACGAATCGTTCATTAAATCGGCCGGATGCTTGTCAATAGAATACCAAAACCGAATACATTTTGTAGACTTATACATTGATTCCACTGACACATATATGTAGATTCTCAACCGAAAAAAGGACGAAACGTTTACGAAAATTCTCATATTGTTTGGGGCGATGTCAATTTTTTTTAGAATGCAGAAAATTGGTGAAAATTTATAAAGAAGGCCATGTGAAAAGAATGTACGCTTGACCGAATGTTCGTATATGTATGTGTCAGTGGAATCAGTCTATCCCTTTGCGCCTACTATAATCTAATAAATACTTCTTAAAACATTCCTCCCCCACGCACTTCGTTTTCTATTGACTGGGCTCTTTCACTTGCTTGGCTTGTTAACCCAGTTTAAAGGAAACTTTGAGACCCAACCTAGGCAATTAACCAATTAAAATGTCGAAAAGTTGACCAACCAAATATGTAAAATGCTAAGGGTTAACCGAGCGCCATCAAGGGGAACCAGTTTTGTTTTTCCTTTCGTTTTTTGTAGATGTCTTTTGTCCGATAAGTGGGGCCAACACCTGCGGACCTACGCGCTACTTTCCCATCGGGTTAAGGATGAGGTCATAATTTGAATTTACGATAACGATAACGCCTCCAAAGCCAGTAGCTCTAGATGCGTCAGTTTTTGGTGTGAGAACCACATAAATTATAATGTACCTGGAAGCCATTAACGACTTACGTTTCTTGAAAAGGATAACAACAAATTAAAGGATTTGCGCCATTGTAAGAGTAACAAAAGAAGATTCGGATAAATGTTTTTTGTTGCGCAATTGAAGACGGGGGAGGAGTGGCATCTGCAAAAAATAAAACAAAATACAAATAAAATGTCAAAGTCATTCAAAGTGTAACTAATATCCTTGATGAGGATTTTGGCACTTAACTTGCTCGGTTGTTGTTTTGATGCAATGAAGTTGTCAACCCTTCAAAATGTAACCCTTTTTTGTGGGTTGGCGCAGGCGCAACATTTAATGGGTTATTAAACATGGTAAAAGGGGTGAGCCGAACACTGAGGGATGGAAATGTTGTTTGGATTGTTGCTGACACCGCTAATTGTTGGCTAATTTGGTGTCGACCACTAGCGCGAATGGGTTAACGAGGTGTTGGATATGCTCGAATATTGGAAGTCCTGTTGGTGAGTGGACTTCACCTGTCATCTGAAGACATCGTTCTACTCGATTCGCTCAAGTGAACTCATGTGAAAATTCTTCGTCAGCCAGCGATAATTAAAAACTAAGACAAACGATGACAGCAGGACGAGCCGGCGTTTGCTATGCAAATGACAGGACAATGGACATTCGGTGCCCATCAGCCTCATCATAAGAACGAAAATGTATATACATTTTTATAGAAATGGTCGACGGCTAATTAAAAACGTAGCCAAGCGAATGCCGCTGAATAAACACGAAGCGGAGCGCGATAATGGCCAAAAAATGTGAAATAAAATAAAAATAAAACGAAACGAAAGGACAGGCGGCAGATAATGTCCTGTCACGTCATTGGCCCAATGGCCAAAAGGCAAAAAGGATAACAAAAGCGAAGGCACAGGCACCACTTCTCATTTTTTAATATTTAAGGCACACGAGCGTAATTTGCGCTTTGGAAATTAAAAGCGAAATATGCACACAAACAAAAGGAAGCCCAAACAGAAGCCACCCAGTTGTTGTCCTTGGCAAACTGCTGCTGGACACTGCGATAAGAATAAGGTCGTTTCTCGGCTTTTTGTTTCTAAGGAAAATGTAAAGCAAACTTTGACCAAACTCGTGCCAGGAGGAGTTGAAGATGAAAGGCCTAGAGAGGAGATGAAATTGAAGCGAGTGGCTCACGAAGCTCATTTTATTCTGACCCAAACACTCAACGCTTGTGGCTAAATTCCCATAATTCCCACTCCTTTGTGTTTAAAATCAAAAAGCGTTCTAGGCTAGGGAATGTGACAAGCTCGACTTGCCCATTTGGTCTGTTGAAGCATTTTTCAATCTCCCCACATTCGCAATTGCAAAAATTGAGTTTTGCAGTGAGAGTTGTTCAGTTTTTCTTGCTATGTAAGTTTTTCAGTATTAAGTTCGTGTGGAAACGTCTGCTCAATTGGACACGCTACGTGCCGAATGCAGGAAGCTACACGTGTCGTGCAGAAATTAAAAATGTTAACACGAATGTAGGAAAGTTTAATGCTGCGTGGGCAAAGGCAATATCTACACAACATTACAAACTCATCTTACTTTGAAATAAATTCTACATTTTTCTTGGCGGCGTGCAGAAATGCTACACAAAGGTAATGGGTTGAAAGTCCCGTTTAAAACGTATACAAATCATACATTTCCATGTAGCTTTTGCATTTTTTTTCTCTGTGTAGATCAGTGAATTGTTCAGTGTGACCTTATCAGTGACTGCTCACTTATCGGCTTCGCGTTCTTGTTTGTTGCCAATAAATGGCAACTCTGTGGCAAGCAACCTTCAGAAGGCACAGCGATATTTTGTACCATTTCACCAATTAGATAACAAAAAGTATAAAAGTATGTAATGCAGCAGATTTTAACTCACAAAACAAAATTATCTTTCACCGTAACAGCAAGCTCGTTCAATGGCGAAAGCAAGCTCGTTGTCATACAGCGAAAAATACCGTTAACTCAACGCCTTGAGGAAAATGTCGAGCAAGACATACTTATAAGCCAACAAATTATTGCAAGCTTTGTGTATAAGCAGCTGACCCACTGAACAGTTAAAAAACTGAACAGTTGAAGAACTGAACAATTGAACAACTAAGCAATTTCAGTGAGTTGACACATTTGAAAAAAAAGAACAAGTTAGTATGTTCAACACGCTTTATATGGACGGAATTGTTTTCTTCTGACTTCAGCATACTTTAATATTCAAGAAAAAGCTATTAAAATAGCGCTTCTTAAATTACCGAAGGAGGTAACAAAACGGAGTCGCTAAAAAAGGGGTATTTAAATTTTTTCGGACTGACAATAAAAAAATTATAGTGCTTTATGGGTTCCAAAATCGATGAGCAAGGAGAGAGAAATCACCAAAAAAATTTGTTGATTGAGTACAGGTACCAAGTGAACCCATGCCCCATAGGTCTGATTACACTAGTTTAGAGCCAAAAATACTTATTTCTATTGGTGATCTCAAAAATCGACTTTAAAAAATGTTTGTTTAGGGTTTTTTAATATAATTTTTTTTGTTCGGTAGGTGCACTTACATTTTATTTCATGTCTGACCAACCAATACCTTTATGTCTTCGTATAAGTGTGATTCCTAAGTAGAACACCTAAAATTGTTTTTCGTATTATTTTTTATATTTTTCCTAGGCGTTTGAAAATAAAATCTCCAGGCATTTCACCGTTCGTTGTGTTCAAACTTCTTAACCGTTTTGAAAACAATGTTTAACGCGATTTTTGGAACTCAATTACCTTTCTTTTTATAAGTTGCCTGACCTCATCTATTTGATCGTTTTTGAATTGAGATATGGTTTAAGATGTAGGTGTACCTACAGAAGAAATAAAAAAAATCATAGTAACGAACGTTTCAAAACTCAGAAATAAGCAACAATTTTGTATTTGAATCAAGCCAATAATACGGTAAGTACGAAAATACTTGATTCAATTACAAAACTCTTATTTTAGGTACGATTTGTTCTATCCTAAAATACTTGTTTTAAGACTGTTTCGGGATATTTAAGGTACGTTTTGAACTATTATAATATCCTTTTGGTCTTAATAATAGTAAGTTAAGTAAAGCCCGATTTACTCTCAAAATAAGTGCAAAATGTTCCTCATCGAACTCCACATTTTTTTCCACATTTGAAACAAAATAATACTTTACAAAATATTGACACATGTTCTTGGCTTAAGCATATTTAAAGAACAGATTAAACTTCATATACAGGGGTGCTCTAGAAATTTCTAGAGATTTGCGTATAAACGATTGCACTTCGAACTAAACTAGAACTACTTCACTTGCAAAGTGTCAAGAACCAGACCGCCTATTAGATTATGTGGAAGGAAAACCGTACGCTTCAAATCTACTTGGCTTTGAGCAGGCGGTTTCAAATCGCTCAATTTGAGCCCTTAACATAAAAATTTAATCACCTTTAATATGAAATGCTAACGTTTATACGAAAACCTCTAGCGATTTCTGGGACACACCCGAAAATTGAATAATTATTTTCCGTAGCTTACTTTTTTGAGCTTGCAATGTAAGTCTATTTTATACTTAGTCCAAGAAATTTTGTACTTGAACTATGTACGATCTTTTCTTAAATTTTTCGGCCAACTGCAAGTACGAAATGTTCTTGAATCAAGAACGAGCGCATTATAATAATATTAACGGTCGTTTTGCTATTCAAGAATGTTTCGTACTTAATAACATCCAAGAAAAAAACATGCTGGAAATGCCTCGATAACTAATCGATAGATTTCATGGCGATTTTCATAATCAGCGGTCTAATTCACTTTGGAGAAAGTTGGTTTGGTCCATTGGGGGCAGTGTTATATATACTTAGCACGCGCGCATCTCTAGAGAGAAAGAATATATGACATGGTCCTCTCGCTCTGATAAAATTCCACTGACTGCCCGCAAACAAAAGCCTTTATTTAATATAATTTTTGAGTACGTCTTCGTTTTTAGGGCTGTTTCATTAGCACTAGGCAGTGCCAATGACTGATACATCGTATAGAACATAGTCATACTCTCTAAAAATTATAAAAGAAGAATTAATGAATTCTCATATTATCAAAAATGGGGGCTTGAAATCGAGGCGAAACTAATTGATTTACAAAAAAAAATTATTTTGTTTTTTCCTTAAAAGTGGTCTCTCTCATTAATCTGCTATGTAAATCGTACGTCAGGTTTGCGCATTTTTAAGTACACTCGGCCCACCCAGGACACCCATCCTTACAAGCGCAGACTCCCCATTTACCCACCGTGGCGGCATGAAAGTTCACTTTTTGTGCGTTGTCATTATTCATCAGTCCGGGAAAACTTTTGGCTGCCGTGCAAATGGTAGAAAAAAAGCTCCGTGCCTCGCTAATGCCATTTTCATACCATCCCCCCCTCCAGTCCAGGAGGGATGGACTTCTTTTTTACTTTACCCTAACAGCACATTAACCCACCGAAAAATGCCCATTAGAAATGTAAGCAGCGAGAAAGAAAAATTAAAATTGGCCACGATTTTTTGTCTTCCTCTGCTTCTACATCTACTTCCACCCGGAGCATCTACGTGGCTTGGTCCATTGTTTCATTTCATTTTTTGCTCATTTTTCACTTGAAATGAGCCGCCGGGCATTCATGTCATGTGCCCCGGCCTGAGCCTGAGCCTGGGCAGGGACAGCTACGGCTGGCTTTCAATTTACGCGGCTGCGTCCGGCACATCCTTTCAGCGTGTGTCCTTCGAGTTGAAAGCAGCTTAAACAGCCTCCAAGTACCGCCAAGTCTTTTGTTTGCTTAAACATTTTTTTACCAACGTTGGCGGCATTTTCCATTAAAATTCCAGCACTTTTCCTGGCAGCAGGACGAAAATTTAGAAAAATAACGCAAGAATTTAAATAATAAAGCAAGCGCGCACAAATGAATCTAATTTTTTACGAATGGCCAAAGTGTGGGCGAGCGACAGGGGTGAGCGGCAGCGTCCGAAAGTACTACACTCTCCTACGGGAGGGAGAAAGGGGGTATGGGCATGGACATGCCTGTGGGCGGATTGGGGAGGGAGGGGTAAATGAAAAAGTGGTTCGCTTTCTGCTGCGTATTTTTGTTAATTTTTTTCCTCCACTTTTTTCTGCACTTGTAAATTAATTTTATTTCGCCTCGCTGCGCATCCTTAAGTCCACAGAGCTTCTTTGTTGTCCTTTAACATAAAGTTGACATTGCCTAATGACAAAGCTAAGATAATGGAAAATTGTATGAAGATCGAATCAGAAAAGACTGGGTAAGGAACGAAAGAAAGATGGAAAAGAATAGAAAGAAAGCATCACGAAAAAAGTTGAAAGTTCACTAAGACTAAAAAAAGAAGGGAAAGAAATTGGATAAATTAATCAAGTTTAAACAAAATGGTAAGAAACAAATATTGAAAGCAAAAAAGACTTTGATTTCCCGTTACTCAGAACAAATAGGTTTAGAAGCCTCTCAGAAAAGTATGCAACGTTTTTTAACTCGGCCTATCATTATGAAAGTTTGAAGGATAATAGATTTTGCAAATAAAAAGCTAAGTTGAGATCGATATCTTGAAATCTATCGGCTACTGTGTGTACTCGAAGTCAATAGTAAGCTAACTTTTGACTTTCATTTTAAAACCAGACATTAAAAGCAAAACGAATAACGGTTAGGGTCGGTACAATTGCAAAATGCCCGGATCTAACCTAAAAACGCAGGTAATGTTTGCATTCCAGGAAAAACTTACAACACACAGCCAGTCACTTCTATACTTTATTTTACAAACTAAATTTTACTTTACTTTAGTTTTTTCTACATTGCTTGTCATCTATTTCTATAGTAAAAGAAAAAGATTTCCGAAAGCGCTTGTTGTTGATCGAGATATCGCCTGTTTAATAAATGTTTGGCCAAAAGTAGTCTCCATAAAAAAAAACCAATAAAAATATTCATTCCTCTTTCCATCCACTGTTAAGGTTACAGACCAACTTGTCAAGTTACCGGCGCCAAGCTGACAAGCTGTCAAGATGACGGCGTGCCACAAACTTCATCTCTTACATTTTTCTATCACTCACACTCAGAGGAAGAGAGTAAATTTAAAAATGTGATCACGCAAACAACAACAATATGTGTAAATATTTAAGTTTTTATTCGAACAAATTGGCAGTGCAATAACAAATATAAGGAAAAGTGAGAAAGGTACAAATTTTGGTAAGCTGCTTTGATTCTTTATCGTTCGCTCCCTTTACTTTGGTCCATTAGTTAAATACAATAATAAATACCCATTGAAATTTCTACTATCGGCATTTTTACTACTAAATTATAAACCGAAATGAACCCACACTTTGTTTCTGTTTCGGTAATAATAGCCGGCTATGTTAATAAAGGTTATAGGGTAACGGTTATAAGAAATATTTTTTTCGGTTTTTAACTGTTAAAGGCTACGGTTTCGGTTACGTCTTTAATCTCGTCGTCGTTAATCACTTTTTTTCCAAAATAAATTAATGCTAAGTAGTGTGACCACCTCCAATTAATTTCAAAATACCAAGAGAGAAAAACAAATGTTGTTGTTGTCTGGTCACACTAGACTTATGTTTCACGCCGACGAAGTAAGCCTAATTACTTCAAATCAGTAGAGGGCTTGAGGGAACAATGCTAGGTAAAAGGAAATGGAAAAATGTACAAAATTTACCCATTTATATTTAACACTTTCTTTTATGATTGACCAACTAAAAAGATTGATTTTTTCCGCATTTGAGTATTCCATTTTATTTAATCCATTAAAAATCACACCAATGCTGTTCACTCTACTCCTTGTTAGTTTCCCTTTTATACCCTTGGAGAGGGTATATTGAAATTGTCCGGATGTTTGTAACGCATAGAAGGGAGCATCTCCGACTACATAAACTATATTTATTCTTGATCAGCATAACGAGCTGAGTTGATACAGCCTTGTCCGTCTGTCCGTCTGTTTCTATGCTATCTCCTCCGTCAGTTTTAAAGCTATCGTAAACAAACCTTGCACGAAGTCTTTTGGTACAAATACGCTGCACATTTGTCGGAACCGGCCGGATCGGATGACTATAGCATATAGCTGCCATAGGAACGATCGGTTGAAAAACTAGTTTTAGTGAGAAAAACTTTTTTGTTTTCAGTGCTATCGCTCCCAACGCTCGTATTTATAAGTTTTTAAGGATTTCACATAATTTCAACAAGATTTGTCGAAATCGGACCACTATACAGAGCTCGCCATACAAACTCGGTCGAGCAAGTTACTTGCCTCTATTTTTAAACCCGTTACTCGTGAGTAAAAGGTATACTAAACCAACCGACCATATAATATATTCTGATCAGCATCAAAGCCGTCAAGGATATAGCCATTCCCCCCTAATAAGATGGCCTCATCTCTAGGTTTATAGGGCCTCTTTTATCCACGATGTTTTTGCAATTTTGGCCCCCCCCTCCTTCTACTTATTTATTTAAATTTGCCAAATGACAGATCGAGACGTTACATTATGAGCAATAAACCAAGCCCCCCCTACCCCCCCTCCAACCCATTTGCATCTTTTCGGACACCAGGGACCAACATATTTTTCATTAATACGTAGAGCCACTTTAATATACGCTCGTTTTAAATTTAATTTTTACGTTTGACATCCTTGCACTAAGTTCTAAAGAGCTTATTTTATTGTGCAATGCACAAAACTCTTCTTGGGGAAATCCAGCTATAGATTCCCCCTATAGGGTTCCTTTTCCGACAATATATCTTAAGTCTATATCATTTTGATTTTAAGCTAAAAAAAACAACCCTTTTAAAAATGGTCTGAAAAAAACACCTTTCACACTCTAAACTCAAAAATACGTTAGGGTGTGCCCATGATCAAGTGTGACACATAAAGGACACGCGCTCAACTGACTCGCTCCTACAACAGGCTTCCCCTTCTCCCTTTTTTGCTGCTTACTCCGTCCGGCTTACCCCGTTTAAAACCCAAAACAGCAAACAAAATCGTTAAAAATAATTTGTAAAAAACGAAGGAAAATGTGAAATTTCATGTCACGCTTGGGCAAAGTAGCGCAAATCACAGCTGAGCCGCCCGGACCGCGCCCCTTCATTAAAATCGACATGTCCAACCACCACAAGGACGCATTGCGGAAATCAACTTGAAAATGGGTGAAAAAATTGCAAATTGATACAAAAAAGAGTCGCAGTGAAAAACGAGGCAACGACAGGCGCACAATAGAGCGAAGGGATTTAGTTGGGTTAGCTCGTGCGTGGCTGATTATATAGGGTGGCCACGAGCGCGCGCAGCGAAAGGATTTTGTGTGGGCCTGAAAAACTACAAAATTTTCATTGATTTTTCCATTTTATGTTACTTTTTTTGCGTTAATTTCTAGGGGGTGGCGCGTGGTGGGTTACATAAGCAACCCCTTGACCAGCAGCAGCAACAGCCGCACGCACAATTAGATGACTTGAAAATGCGCTCAGGCTACTACTGACAGGACACGCACAATGGTATCCTTGGTCAGTGGCAGTGAGCAACTACCCCCGAAATGGCACAACAGCTGGTCAAGCCTAGGTCATCCGAGTGACCTACAAATGCCGCCAAAAATAGACAGCGGAGAAAAAAGGATGATGCTCCCTTTTTTCACTAATGTAGCTCGCCGGATTGATTGACGCACAAAAACTGACAGTTTTAATGATGATATGGCGATGGTTGGTTTTGGTTGGTCGGTGATGGCAGGCAAAAATATTTGCTTTCAGGAACAAACAGAATTTGCATGATTACACAGCAAGTTGAGGCAAATGCCCCATAGCTCTGAGCAGTGGCACGGAATGCGCGCGTTCGTTTCAGGAGGAGAACGGCAGCTGTGCCCGTTATGTGTCGCCTAGATAACCTTTGGCCTCGCACACACACAACAACGGGAGCAGCAGCGGCGGAGAGAAACCAACTGGCTGGCTGGCTGACTGACTGACTGGCTGACTGTTGTTGTGCTCAACAACAAAGGATAATACACAAAGGACCGAGGCTGACGCAACAATGGCAACAATTTTTAAAAATGCTTCGTCTACTTTTTGTGTAGAAACTATAGAAAAACGTGCACGGGAACACAGGGGACAATCCATAACCCAAAAACCATACCAATACCAATAGTTTTGCTAGTGAAGGGATGCCGCCTGGTCACAATTCGTCACTGAAGTGATGTGAGAAATTAAGTGAGAGTCAAGCTCTCAAGATATTTGGTTGAGACTTGGTTAACTAGTCCGGGGTTAGGTTACAAATAAAAAAATAGAGGGAAGCTAACTTCGGCTCGACCGAAGTTTATATACCCTTGGAGCTTGATATATGCCTGACAGTTTGTATGGCAGCTATAGTGGTCCAATTTCGACCAATCTTGTTGAAATTATGTAAAATCATTGAAAACTTATAAATACGAGCGTTGGGAGCGATAACATTGAAAACAAAAAAGTTTTTCTCACTCGGACTATTTTTCAGACATAATTTTTTGTATGGCAGCTATACTATATAGTAGTCCGATTTCAACAAGGCCTATTGAAATTATGTGAAATCATTAAAAACTTATAAATACGAGCGTTGGGAGCGATACCATTGAAAACAAAAAAGTTTTTCTCACAAAAACTAGTTTTTCAACCGATCGTTCCTATGGCAGCTATATGCTATAGTCATCCGATCCGGCCGGTTCCGACAAATGTGCAGCGTATTTGTACCAAAAGACTTCGTGCAAAGTTTGGTTAAGATAGCTTTAAAACTGACGGAGGAGATAGCATAGAAACAGACGGACGGACAGACGGACAGACGGACATGGCTATATCAACTCAGCTCGTCATGCTGATCAAGAATATATATACTTTATGTGGTCGGAGATGCTTCCTTCTCTGCGTTACAAACATCCGGACAATTTTAATATACCCTCTCCAAGGGTATAAAAATAGAGCGAAGCTAACTTCGGCTCGACCGAAGTTTATATACCCTTGGAGCTTGATATATGCCTGACAGTTTGTATGGCAGCTATACATATAGTGGTCTGATTTCGAAAAATTTTGGTGAAATTATGTAAAATCATTGAAAACTTATAAATACGAGCGTTGGAAGCGATAACATTGAAAACAAAAAAGTTTTTCTCACTAAGACTTTTTTTCAGACCTAACTTTTGTATGGCAGCTATACTATATAGTTGTCCGATTTTGACATGGCTTCGTGAAATTATGTAAAATCATTAAAAACTTATAAATACGAGCGTTGAGAGCGATAGCATTGAAATTAAAAAAGTTTTTCTCACTAAAACTAGTTTTTCAACCGATCGTTCCTATGGCAGCCATATGCTATAGTCATCCGATCCGGCCGGTTCCGACAAATGTGCAGCGTATTTGTACCAAAAGACTTCGTGTAAAGTTTGGTTACGATAGCTTTAAAACTGACGGAGGAGATAGCATAGAAACAGACGGACGGACAGACGGAAGGACAGACGGACAGACGGTCAGACGGACAGACGGACATGGCTATATCAACTCAGCTCGTCATGCTGATCAAGAATATATATACTTTATGTGGTCGGAGATGCTTCCTTCTCTGCGTTACAAACATCCGGACAATTTTAATATACCCTCTTCAAGGGTATAAAAAAATAAAGACGCTGCCTGCCACAAGGAGACGCCATTAGTGGCTCCCCCTTAAAAGTGGAGAGTTTAGGAGTGAGAAAGACACAGTAGCAGTATGAGAAAGCTTTTGTACCTTTGGCCTCTGTCTAATGTGATAAACAATCGACAAGCTTCTCGTTTCTGATCATAGTCTTGAAGGAACTGGGGAGGATCTCAGTTTATCCGCTTTCTTTCTCTTCCTCGCTCTTTGCTATGTAGTATGTATGCTTTGGCGACCTGCAGTAGCGCCATAATACATATTTATTTATTTATTTATGGAAGAACTTTTTGAACCAATTTTAAAAATTGATAAAAATGGACAGAACGAAAATGCCAGACTGATTCAAAAACTCTAATATAAAACGGTTCGGTTCGACTCTGTTCAATCACCGACGTGTTCGACAATGAAAAATGCCTTTCTTAACTTGTGCCCGGAAAATTGTCGAACCGAAATAGCTCTGATATATTCTTCAAAATAGTTTTGTCATCTTTCTGGGTAAATTAGTCTACCATGGTAGCGCAACTGCTATAGAACACCGCTTAATGGGCAAAAAAAGGCCACGGCCCAACTTACCGCCCTTACCACTAGCTAAAATGAAATAGACAAAAAGTCAATTTATTATAAAAATCGAACTTATAGATGTGTGATTCGAAACCTATGATGAATAAGTAGATGAAACATAAATTACATTTTTTCAATTTATTTTAACAATATAGTTAGCAAATTTATAATGCCAGAACATTATATTTCCTCTTCATCTAAAACAGTAGAACAATCTTTTCGCAATCGTCTTCGTTATCAGAATTGGCTGCCGTGTCTGAATCCTTATTATCGGCAACTTTAAAAGACTTATTACTTCTTTTGGTAAGGGTTTCATCCTGATCTGTCATTGCCTCTATCTTAAACGCAAACTTGATAACAAAAGCTCGAAGGAGTCCATAGCTCTTTGAACAACTACTGAAAGACAGAAGACGGACTTCTTACGCATTTTCTCTTAGACATCCAACAGGTTCTAATTATTACAGCACCGTGAACCAAAATCTTGTGAACAGTTGGTGTCATTGGGTACCACGGATACGTTTTCAATATATATGAAAGACTTCGAAATTTTTTAGAGTTAATGGAGCATGATTTTGCAATTAATAAAAACAGAATTGAAAAACTTTTTGCGTTTTCATAGATGTTTTTTTTTTTTAAAAGGTCAAAAAACAACCTCGACATGGAAAAATCTTCAAATTGATATTTCTTTGTCTCCTCTTATTTACCACGTTTTCAGTTTTTCGATATCATCGAGCTATTTAAAGTTACTGACCAAAACCTATAAAAATTAAAGATATTTTTATACTCTGTACCGAAGGTACATAGAGTATATTAAGTTTGTGCAAAAGTATGTAACAGGGAGAAGGAATCATTTCCGACTATATAAAGTATATATATTCTTGATCAGCATCAACAGCCGAGTCGATATAGCCATGTCCGTCTGTCTGTCTGTTCGTCCGTCCGTATGAACAATCAGATCTCAGAGATGGTAAAATATAGAGGTTCGACATGTATGGGACAAATGCTTCTTATACTTGCAAGCTTATTTTAAATTTTTGCCACGCCCCCTCCCGCCCACGCAATTTGGAAAAAACGTTAGATCTCCTACAGTTTTGAAGATAGACAATTCGTACCCTCTAGAGATAGTTAGTCATTAGCAAAGTGAATCGATTAGCAAAATGAATCGATTTGCCGAAGAAATGATAAAGATCGGATGAGCGGTTCTCAAGTTATGAGCAAAAAAGTAAATCACCCTCCCCCCACCCCTCCCACCCTATTATAACTAACACCGCACAATCTTAAAGAGAGAGAGAGAGAGTGATAGTGAGAGAGAGAGCACCAGCACCAGCATTGCATTCAGCTTCTACTCCAGGTACAGAGTATGTTATAGTCGGGCTTGACCAAATTTCTAACTTGTTATTATTATAATTGTAAATATTACGCAAAAAAAGTTACTTATCTTCTCTGGTCCCTGTGTTATTAGCGCAAATTTTAAAATAAACTGAAGCTCAAGTGCATAAAAAGCGGTTCAACTAATACTACGTTTATGCGAGCAGTATCATGGTTTTTTAAAATCACGCTTTTTAAAATGCGCCTGTTTATGCATCTTTAAAAAAACCATGATATTTCTGCAGTGAGATGCCACTGATGAAATTTTGATAATAAGGTGGCAACACACTGGCACAATTAGCTGATGAATTGTAAGAAAAAAAAACAAGTGCAAGGAATTAAAATGGAAAGAACAAAACAAATATTGTTTCTAATTTAACCGCAAAGCGGTCATCAAAGTTAGTACTTAATCTTCTGGAGTGGAGAAAGGAGCGCATGAAGATCTTAAAACGTGTAAGGCGGATAGCCCATGCAAACGGCTGAGGCATTACTTAAGTGGACTTGCAGTCTTAAGGGTGCATAGACCGCGGATGCGAAGATTGCATAGCCTACTGGACACGATCCGTACAGCTCGTTCAGCTCATCAAAGTATGCACCCATCTTCCTGCCAGCACCACTTGTTCCATTAAACATAAGGTTATTTCGTTTGGTTTTTCCATCTAACTGGCTCAGCACATCCGTCTCTTTACCAATAGCGAGAAGCTCTATGGTTTCTTCTGATGTCCAATGGCTATTAAAGGACGCCATGTTGTATTCCAATTTACATTTGGTCCAAACATAATTAACTGACAGAACTGCTGTTTTTCAAAAGAGGTGTTGCCAGACTGTTTTGTATAAAAAAATCATGGTTTTCGCAAAAACCATGGTCAAAATACGTGTGTGGAAAAAAACCATGATTTGGTGTTTATGCTGGCATTTTTTGGAAAAATCATGATCTGCAACCATGGTTTTTTGCATGCATAAACGTAGTATAAGAGACAGTTGAACCTTTATCACAAATTCAATATTTCTGCCAATTAGTAGAAAAGCCTTGGAATAGAAATAAGCAGAATGTTGAATGTTGTAAAAAAGTAAAATATATTTAGTACTCATTTTATTCGTTAAATGTGCCAAGGCATGTAATAACACCTTAAGTTCAACGGTTCTAAGAATAGAACCGAATCGAACCTACAGGAGAGATTATCATTAGACTCAACATTGACAGAATCAAATGACTCCAATACCAGACTCTGACAGTAATTTAAAGTATTATTACTAGATAGCGGATTTTGCATATTTTAAATGAGATTTTTATCCTAGTAGGCAGCAAATTACTATAGGGGAACAAAATTTTAAACAAATTTTTTGTCATTTTGGGTACTATATTTTAACCTACTAGGATTCAAATCTGTTTATAAATATGCAAAATGAGAAAGTCCAGTGGTATGGCACATGATCTAGGCGGTCAGTTGATAGATCCGAAACGCGGAATATGCTGCTGACCGAAATGTTTTCTTAACAAAGTAAAGGTAGCGCTCTCCATTGAAGGTTAAGCTCTGTCCGACCCCAATTTTGAAAGAAATGCAATGATTCCAGCAGCACGTAACGGTAATTCGAGGGACACTTCGGGTTGCTCATCAGCCCAAATGCGACAATTTTGTTTGTTGCCTTATCCAATTAGCCTGAAATGTGCCTCGTAAATTAATTTCGAAAACAGCGGATCCTCATTGAGGTTTGGAAGAGACGCTTGGAATCGTTGTTGCGGTTCAAGTCTCTCCATGATGGTTTTTCAAACAATTCTTCACAAAAATAAGATGACAAGAGTCACAGTCACGAGTGATATCTGAGAAAAGAATATTGGAAGAAAAAACGTCTTAATGAATCACCATTTGTGGGCAGAAACATTTTTCAACACCTCATCAGCATCAAAGCAGCAGCCAAATGGATTTATTTATTTGCAACATTGCGTAAAACTAATTTGTTGGTCGATCTGAGTAGGGATCGCTTCGTCAGCTCACAAACAATGCCTTTTGGAAATGACAAGTTTTCCGAGAAGAGCTAAAATTTCTCTTCTAGATAATATTTCGCTTCCTCCTCCCACATTTATGACTACGCTCACACCCACCCTCCCTCTAACCCAGCCCCTGTTCTGGCACGTGACTGCAGTCATCAAAAGTCACCGAACCCCAAAAGAAAAACTATTCCTGCATTTTTTTAATCGCACCAACTGTGTCGACGATCAAATGACAAATCAAACAAAAAATTGACAATGAAAATGGAGAAAACACTCGGGCAGAGGGGGAACACGGGGAGTCAAAACCACTCGAATGTCAAACGAAGTGTGCAACACATTAATCCCCCCCTCGAGAGGCAGTGCTCCAAGAGAACTGACAGCAATTAAAAGCCGCAAGACAAGCCGCCACATTCCCCTCCCCCTTCTTCCTGGCATGCTGACAATTTGAATATGTAAATGTGCGACTAATGAACACTTTAAAAAATGTCGCCGCCCCTGGGTTGGTATTGGGATGCTGCCAGTCGCATGGCAGCTGCATCTTAAAAAAAACCAAAAACAAAAAAAATTATATCAGCATTGGGGAAGGAAGACAACGAGACGCATGCTCAAAGTGCAGCCTCAAGAGGTCAACCTGGCCAGGTATTCATCTCGCTCTTACTCTCTCTCGCTGAAGGATCCTCGTCGCGTGCTACCCTCAACTTTGTTTTTTAAAGAGACCCAGCTTCCCTGCTCTCGTGCCGGGCGAACGTTTTCCCTATCAATTTTTTGGTGTTCTTCCTGTTGTGTCTCATCTCATCTGCCGTTTGCCTACCTTTTTTTTATAGGTAAATCTCTTTTAAGGCGCTTTGTGCCGCCTTGTCGATCCGAGCTGCTTGTTTGTTATTTGTATTTTATATATTTTGGTGTGCGCGTCTTTTTTTAATAGGATTTTTTAATAGACCTCACAACCTTAGGGACCAGCGGCAGCATCATCGACTCGAGTGCGAGGGGTTCCGCTTGCTTCTGTCGCGTGCTTTCGATTGTCTTTATCTTGAGTTGTTGTTTTGATATTTTTAGCAATTTTATTATCTTGTCTTCTCATTTTTTATGATGTATGAAATTTTGATAGATTTTTATGGCGGAGAAAGGGAAGGTTTAATGAGGGATCATAAGACTAATTGTTAAGCATATGGAATGGAATATAACGAAGAGGAATAGAATTATCTTACGCTTGCAATTGCAACATTCAAACGCTGTGAGTTTATACAAGCGATGGGGGCGAAGACATTTCGCTATTTACACATACACGAATCGAACCGAAGCTGAGGAGGAGAGTGCAAAGCCCTTCAGTCGCTGGCTAGCCTTTGGTGCCTCGCTCTCTTTGACCAACGCTGGTTTAGACCAGCGATGGCCACTGGTTCCATCCCGGGAGCGAAAACATTTCGCTATTCACACGTACATGACCCGAACGCTTGCCAAAGCTGACACCGAAAGAGCAAGAAAGCGTCATTCGCTCGACAGAGTTTGAAGCGATTAGGCCAAAGCAAATTCACGGAGCTTTGTTTCGCACACTAATACACTCTCACTTTATGGCCTCGCTCTCGCTGGTCATCGCTGGTTTAGACTGTATGAGAAGAAGCTTGTTTTAGTCCGTGTGCTTACCTAAGCAAGTTTCTTGCACACGAAATCTTTCCGTCATCATCGCCTTTGAGTTACAGTTCGTCGATTTTCCCACAAATGTTAAATCGAAAAATAAATACGTTACAAAATACTCAAAAGTCTCTCAACTGGTTTTGCATAAGAGAAATTACCAACCCCTTAAACTCCAATGAATTCAACTAAACAATTGTCTAGGCAAATGACCGTTAGAAATCTTTGCGAAAATGTCAGAAAAGAAATCCCGAATCTCCACTTTTGTATGGCACAAGACATTGACAAAGTCCCTTTTGGAATGATGGGGAGGGTTAGGGAGGGAGAAGAAATGGTTGTGTGTGGTATGAGGTAGTCAACGCAATTGTTGTGTTATAAAATGCGTCAAATCATGCAAACGGCAAATTAAACACGCAACGAGGGAAGGAACTAGAAATGTTGCTGATGATGATGATTATGACGGGTTGGTCCTGATATGACAGATTTTTGAATATGAAACAAATTCGAAGAAACAAAAGCGAGTAAGCTGAATTAAAACACCAAATGTTCTGAAAACAAATGGAATTTACCAGAATCAGAATATAATAATTAAGTGTATACAATAAAAAGGAGACCCTGCAGTTTGCGCCAACTACCGCGGGATTAGTCTCCTCCCCATCGCATATAAGGTTCTGTCCCGCATTATTTGTGAACGCCTAAAGCCGTTAATTGATACACTGATTGGACCTTATCAGTGTGGCTTTAGACCTGGTAAATCCACCACAGACCAGATATTCACATTGCGCCAAATCCTGGAGAAGACCTATGAGAGAAACATCGAAAATCACCATCTTTTTATCGATTACAAAGCCGCTTTCGACACGCCGATAAGGTCAAGGTTTTTCGAAGCCCTGTCTACTTTAGGTATTCCAGCAAACTACGTTCGACTTTGCATGATGACGTTGAGAAGCACTCAAAGCTCCGTCAAAATAGGAACGATCCTCTCCAAACCTTTTGATACCAAAAGAGGTTTTAGGCAGGGTGACACCTTATCGTGTGACTTCTTTAATCTGCTGATGGAGTATATACTGCGCCAGTGCCCAAATGCCAACAGATCGGGCACCATCTTTAATAAAGATGTAATGCTACTCGCATATGCCGATGATATTGACATTATCGGCAAAACCGAACAGGCAGTAAGCAAGGCGTTTCAGAGATTGAGAAGCAGTCTGAACTAATGGGTTTAGCGGTAAACGAGGACAAAGATGAAGTACCTAGTGTCCTCTAAACAGAAGTACACACAACTTGGGCAATCTGTTGCAATGGGAGAGTACAACTTTAAAGTTGTAGAGGACTTTGTCTACCTTGGAACGATGATAACCGGCGACAACAACATCAGCCTGGAAATTCGAAGAAGAATCACGCTCGCAAACCGATGCTATTACGGGCTAAGTAAGGAGCTCAAGAGCGGAAACCTCAAGCGAAGAACAAAAATAGCGCTATATAAGTCGCTTATCATCCCAGTCCTGCAAACGGCGCAGAAGCATTGGCAATATCATCAGCGGATGAGGCGGCGATTGGCGTTTTCGAGCGAAAGATTCTTCGCAGGATTTATGGACCTTTGAAAGTTGGCGAGGACTTTCGCATCCGAAGGAATGACGAACTGTATAAGCTCTATGGGGATACTAATCTGGTCAAGCGCATAAAGCAACAGCGGCTGCGCTGGCTGGGACATGTTACCCGTATGGATGATCAAGCTCCAGTAAAAATGGTCTACAAGAGGAATGCGAAAGAACTGGGACAAGGCAAGGTGGGACGACCACCTCTAAGGTAGGACGACCAGGTGCGGATATACATTTCTAAGCTTGGCGTGAAAAACTGGTGCCAGCTCGCACGGAGCAGAGGCGACTGGCGGACATTAGTTGCAGCGGCCGAGACCGTCAAACGGTTGTGATGCAAGCATCGGGCCAATAAAGAAGAAGAATATATTATATTTTGACGAATGATTAGCCAAATTAACATAAACGAACGAACGAAAAAATAAAAGTGGCTAACAGTCTTAGAAGAAGAATGGCCAATTCTGTATGTCCTCATAAGAAAATGCATATCAATATATTATTGCTGATTCTTTTGAACCAGAATATCAAAATCAATATTTTGCCGAACTTGACCGCATATTTTTGGATCACTCACTCACTTTTATTGGAACTTGGGATTAGTATGTTTTCATTATTCATTAATTCATTATTCAGTTAATATTTGATTTCAAATTCAAACCTTAAACTATGAACTATGAATTTTAAAGACTAAGCCCTTTTCAAGGCCGTGGAGCATGTCTTTAATTTTGTTTAATTTTGCAGAAAAAAAGCAATAATTATTGCACTATCTAAGAAGCTAAGTTTCAAACCAAAACCTCAAGCTCGGCAACCTAAAGAACCGGTTTGCGAATCGAACTTCGAATTTTAGGATTTGTAACAGGCTAAAAAACCAAACCTTCTGTACAACGTCTTTCAGATTTGATGAAGTTGATGATGAGTTCTCAGCTTTATTATAGATATCGGAATATTTGAGCTTGATACTTAACTTAAACTTAACTTTAACTGCGGGGAAAAATGAGGTCGTAGAAGTAAACTTGATATGCATATTTTGTTTATAGTCTCTGAGACCTAGAGGCGTACACACATCGTAAAGCAATACCAACCACACGAAATTTGTGTGTGTGTGAGTGACGCAGTTAACAGCGAAAAGCTTTCGGGCCACTATGAGCGAGGCGAGCGCTTACTACGCTAAGCAATTTTGTTGTTGCGTTCTGCACTCACCAACAACAAAACTTGAGCTAAAAAAGAAAGAGAGGAGAGCACGCATATTATTATACTCTGTACCGAAGGTACATAGAGTATATTAAGTTCGTGCAAAAGTATGTAACAGGGAGAACGAATCATTTTTGACCCTATAAAGTATATATATTCTTGATCAGCAACAACAGCCGAGTCGATTTAGCCATGTCCGTCCGTACGTCTGTCCGACCGTCCGTATGAACAAACAGATCTCAGAGATGGTAAGAGATAGAGGTTTGACATGTATGGGACAAATGCTTCTTATACTTGCAGGCAGATCAAGTTTAATTTCCAATTTTTGCCACGACACGAGTTTTTGGGGCGGCAAATTTCAGGTGCAGCAAATTTCAGGGGCGGTTGATTAATTGATTATTCTCTTAAATTAAGACATAGTGGTTTTCCTTAAGGTGATTAAGACTTTGCTGTTATTTCAATATGGAGAACGTTGCAAGATTCTGCACTTCAAGATCTAGCTATAAAAGAAATATTTATTGAATGCATTTTTGAAAGCTTACGAGTCAATATAAAGGGATTAAGGAGCAGTGGTCTACAATGGACAGAGTAAAAAATGCTGCAGTTTTTAGACCTAGTGTTCGGGATTACATATCTTCCACTATTTCATCCTGCTTCTTCCTATCAAGCCCTTCCAATATATTGATTATGTTATCAAGGAGTATGCAGTGGGGTGCAGATTTGTAGTATGCCTTGAAAATTTCGTATGAAACAAAAGTTTTGTCAAATGAACAATAATTAAAAAAAAAATAGTTTTATTGATCACAAAAATTAACCCCAATTTCCATATTAAAGTCCAAAAATTTTTTTTTTTTAGCCAAAAAGAAAGTTGTTTTCAAATATACTTTGAAATCAATACAGAATGAGTAATTTAATAGTTTGTTACATGGACAAAAAAAAACCCAAATATATAGTTTCAATTATAAAAGAATAATTAACAAACAACAAAAAAATTATTTTCACATTAATTCATCATAGTTCGAGTCCATCTATTTCGCGATATTTCCCGAATTTTCGGAGTTTACTGCCATTGAATTCAAACGGATTATGTTATGTTATGTTTCCAAAAATCGTAGTCCAACTCGTCCAATTATATCAGCCTGCAGTAAAAACCTCTACAGGCAAGAAAAGTTTTTTTTGGAGTAAAAAACTAATTTCGAATCGCATTTGCCATCAAACTAGAAAACCATGTTCGACCTCAAAATAATTTTTGTTTCGGCCCATCGAAGTTATTTTTTATTTGAATTTGGATTAAGGAGGTATGTAAAAAACGTTTCCGCAGCTTTTGCGAAAAAATTTTCGCCTCCGGCGCATTTTTCTTATACATCCCACAATTAAAGACCTTTTTTTCAATAATGATAGCAACTTTAGTAATATAATACTCCTCGGAGAATTTAGGTCTTCGTCATCCCTAATAAAATACTGCGTACGTCCCTTTATGTTACAGAGATGTTTTTGATGGAAAGAATAAGAAAAACTTTATTGTAATTATAGAAAAAAGGTTAAAATTTTGAACGATTCAAGGGGGAGGTGGCGAACAGCCCCGGCAGAAGTACGTCCCAGGGATGAGCTACGCCACTGTGTATCAACGCAAAGATCTCAGAAATGGTAAGAGATAGGGGTTTGACATGCATGGAACATGAACATCTTAAACTTACTACTACCTGATAGATCAACAATTTTTGATCGATTTGCCGAAGGAATGGTCATGATTGGAAGAACTATACTTAAGCTATGACCAAAAGAAAGTTCGCTGCCGCAGCGCACCAGCAGTGCTGCTTTCAGCTACTTCTGCCGGTACAAAGTATATTATAGTCGGGCTTGACCGACTTTGTTACTTGTTTTATGATCCAATCGAGTGCTCTGACCCTTGACGCCTATTTGGTAGACTTAAGAAAATCAGTCCTTCAAAGTCGAGTCTCTGAACAAGCCAGTTGAGTTTTCGTGTTTTGAAAACAATTGTTCAAAAATATTTATTAAAGATAAAATAACAAATAAATCAAAATGAAAGTTTAAACAATTAAATTCAGCGGCCAGTCAGTGTATAAATAAGTCAGACAGTTTTGAACTGTTGAAAAGTATTTTTGTTTATATGAAGTATAAAATAATTTTTTGTTGATCTAAAACTAGGCCTTTAACCAATAATATTTCCTATATTCTCATTGTAGGCTGTGGAAATTTCTCAATTCTAGAACCTTTCAGTCTAATTTATTTTATTAATCCAAGTTCTAATTCTAATCTATTAATCAAATTTTTAAATAAAATTGTATATATTTACTTTCTTAAACTAAGTTTATTCTTATTATTTAAAGCACATTTTCTTAAGTCGTGTTCGGTAGAACTTAATGTAAGTAAGATATCCAAATATTTCGCCCATTGATAAGTCTATTTTTGGATATTATTCTCTTCCAAATGTGAAACTTTTTCTCCCCCCGTTTGATCACTATGCAAAAATAAAAAGAGACAATATGAGTCGGAGCTGTTTTTCCTGTTGCAAATCAATAAAAATTATGGCATAGAAGTGCAATTAATGTGCCATGACCTAACGACGACAACAATTGCCAATGGCTGCCTCGAGAATTAGAAACCCCCTTCGACAGCAATGCCAGTTTGATATGCATGACGAACCATCCAGCCTGCAAGCAAAGTATATACAACATATCGTTGATACTGGACTAGAAGCAACCCTTACGCATATGCATAATGCCACCCCTTTTTAGTAAGAAACACCCACCCCGCTGTAGGCCTCGGGCTTGCATGGGGTTAAAACAAAAATGGCGCGTGTTTTCGTTAGAAGAAAAATTATACACACATATGCAGTGGCATATCAATTTACGCAACATATGCAGATCCGATTAGAAGATGAAGAAGGAAACCCAAATATGAGGGCGAAAACGTAAAAAATTATGTGGAAGGCACAACGCGTGCCAAGGCCTGATCCTGGTCCCCTCCGTATGCATGCAACACGTCGCGTGCCCAGCAGACAGCATCCATTTCGGGCCGCGGTTAAAAAAACTGTTTTTTAAAAAGCAACACACAAAAATATGTGAAAAAATTTGGAAAAGTGAGAAAAAATGTTGCAAGAACTGCCCAAAAAGCAGGCAAATTTTTCCATCCCTTGTCAACAATGGCATGAAAATCCCGTTGCTGACCTCACGATGACCCCAAAAAAAAGTGGATAAAGCGAGGCCCTCTCAGCATTCTGTTGATGAGTTTCGTTTCGTTTCATTCAGATGGCAAACAAAAGCCGGCATTTTTGTGACTGATTGCATGCAACGGCCGCATATCCTGCATATCCTTGCATATCCCTTTTGTATGAGTGTATACTATGGCGCTTGTGCATTGTGCATGCAGTTTTGCAGAAGCGCGCCATTTGCATGTTTTTCTTATTTTCCATTTCCATGCAAAAAATGTTGTGCAAAATGCTAAATAAAAAGGGGCGCTATATAATATTTATGGCAAGCTGCCAAAAGAGAGAAGGAATGCAGGGATAAAAGGGGACACAAGACAGGACAATGGGAAACGGTCATCAAAATGCAAAATTTGAAGAAAGGTTTTCGGGGAAAAAATATGATCAAATGAGTTATTATTTGTACGAGGGCACTTTTATGAGTCGGTGATCATTTGCAACTGCTAGATTGAGCTATGGACCTGCCTTCTGGCTTGTCTCCCTGGGTGTTCGCTTAATTCCTACAAATTCAATTTGTTTTCATCCTGTCACAACTCACCTGAGACCAAAAGATAATTTACAAAAAAATGTCTGTCTAGTCCCTAAATCAAGTGCATTACTTGTCGAAATTGAATCCTTTTTCCTGGACCCATTTTTCCCATCCAATCCATCCCAAGCCATTTGCCAATGAGCTGGTGGAATTTACAACGCACGAATGACTTTACCAAAAAGGATTTACAGACCCTTGGCCAGGACCCTAGCAAATTAACGGGGCCGAGCTCTCATAATTGCACTGAGTGTTTTTTTAAGCCACCCACACAGACGCAGCCCCTTTGGGTTAAGTAAACAGTTTAAGGTTACTTGCAAAAAAAAAGAATCTTAAATTAAAAATCCTTCAGCGTCTTGGGACTGGATTTTTGTTTGTTCTAATTAAACGAAGCGGGCGTGGAAAATGCCATGTCATAGGGTCTGCTGTCCAGTAGGTAGCCCAAAGTCCAAGAACCCAGTTTCTTTTTCTCAATACACTTTTTGCATAATGCGAGCGGCCGTCGGCTTTATGCAAAATATATCCCGGCCCTTTGTTCCAACTGTCAGCAAGGATGAGGAAGATTCGCAATTTTGCATCCTGTGGCGTGTGAATGCGCTACCCATAGCGTGGCCCTACATTTTCTGCACTATTTTCAATTGGGTCTTTTTTTATGTATTGTACTTATGTAGATGTCCTGGGTCGTCGACAAGGTCAAGTGAGCTGGACGTGAGAAAAAATTGGTTTTCTTTAATTTGGTTTTTTTTAGCATAATATTTTGATGTTTGCCTTGAGATGGTTTTTAAATATTTTGCCCAAGACCTTGGGGTCAAATTTTTTAAGTGCCGACAATGTTGTGAGAAATATTTCCAAGAAATTGGATAAAATTTGATTTTGTATGCAAATCGAATAAAGAAAAGATTATAACAAGATGGGGAAAGTCATTTAAATGATTAGAAAAATTTAAAAAGATCCGAAATCAAATCAAATTTTTATACTCAAGAAGTTAGGAATAAAACGTCTGCTCGAAACTTATTCAAGGCTTAGTGAAAATAAGGGTATACACAGGGCTTCAGGAGAAAATGTATTTTTAGTTAACGCTGGTATAAGCAATTATGGTATGCTGGACGCAGGAAAAATCATCACGTTTCACCGGGTTTTTCAACCCACTATTTTTGTTAGCTTTTCTAAACGCCGGTGTGGCTTTCTGATCCACACGGCGCGTTTAGGTTTTCCACACGCGCGTGTGGCTTTGTCATTTCAACATGCGGCGTGCAAAAAGCTACACGAGTAATGGGTTGAAAATCCCGGTCGAAACGTGTAGAAATCCTACATTTCCGTGTAGCTTTTTCATTTTTTTTTTTTTTTAACAAATTTATATTTTTTTACTTACTCACGATGAAACACGATTGGAGTGATGGCTTAGACGTCTCCGCCACGTCACGCGTGTAAGGCAAGGCCTCTAAGACATTACGTATGGAATCTACTAAAGGCACAATCCAATATTTGCTTGCTTGTAATTCTCAAGTTCTAATTCAACGCTATCTCTTTTTATATACAGGCAACAGAAATTCGCGCACGATTCGTTTAGATTTTTTACACGCAGCGTTAAGGCTTTGCAAATCTAAACGTACATTTAGAAATCCCACACGCCACGTGTGGAAATCAGTTTGCTAAACGAAAAATATAAGAATTCAGAAAAGTTGTAGAGCTACATTTTTCGTTTAGAATTTCCACACGCGCGTGTAGCATTTCAATATCTAAACGTCAATGTTGAAAACCTAAATGTCCGTGTGGTAATTAGATTGCTGCATAAAAAATGTAGAAATATTAAGGGAAGCAAGCTGATTTTCAAATGTCGTGTAGACTTTGCTTTTGCACACGCAGCATTAACTTTTCTACATTTGCATTTAGATTTTTAATTCCACACGCCGCGTGTAGCTTTTCCACACGTCCGTGTGGCTTTCTAAATTCTACACGCAGCGTGTGCAATTTAACAGGGCGAAATACGTGCGTTTAGGTTTGACGTTTCTAAACGCGGTAGCCAATTTTTTGTGTAAGAAGACGTTCGACAAGCAGATTTCTTAGCAGATTTTCTGATCCCTTAAAATCAGAAACCATTTTAGACCCCATCGTAGTAAAAATGTTCTAAAAAAATACGAGCTCTAGCAGGGAGCCTTTAAGTTTGGATTAGTACTTAACCATTCATTTTTGCTCCAGCATCTTTCTTAGTGTATAGTAGTTGATAGTAAGAATGTTCTAAATATTCAGTAACTCTAAGAGTCGGAATCGGGACCCGCCGATTAAACTTTCGGGACCCGCGGGACAAATTTGTGGACTTTTAGGACAATAAAGAATCATTTGGGACTAGTGAAATTGGGAACGACTTTCAAGTACTGAATAATTACAAATAACCCGGACAAGAGCATTTCGATTTTATGTTTACTTTTTGATACAGGATGCAGTTTTATCGAGTTAATGTTTAATTCAATTTGAACAATTCCGCCATTTGTTAACGGTTGTTCGCGCGGTCTTTCCAGATCAAGAACGATAAAATAAAAACTCCCTTCAATCAATTGATCGTCAAAAAGGGACCTACCCGAATTGAGAAATAAGAATGAAATAATCTAAAGCCGTTATGGAAAGTGTCTAAAAACAACTTTATCGCAGGTCATTATAAACACAACAAGAAGAGGTAAAGCTTTGCGCAATTTTAGTCGACCTTGGTTCAACGATTCTAGTTTTCTAACCGTCCCTGTTACACGATTACTGTAAAAACTGTACACAGAGGGAAAAAACCGAGAACATTGGACTCAACACGAGCACAAACGTTATCAAAACGTATGCATGAACGGGTTTTCTCACATGTAGTGCAATGTTCTCACTTCGAGAACAATAAATTGAGAACGCAAAAGCTCAAATTGAGTTGACATTGTTCCATTTTTGAGAACAAGATTTGAGTTTACATTGTTCCGTTTTCAAGAACATTTTAAACTCACATGGAAAAAATTTGATTGCACTTGGGACCAGGTGTGGGCGGATTACTCACATTTGGGTGGAATAGGAACGGGGACATACCTCGTTTGATTGGAAGTGAAGAGAGGCGCAAAGGCTACTCTAGATATGGGCGCTGCTGCTTCTCCACCCACCCATTGTGCCATAGGAATCCAGAAACATCGCTTAAACGATCCACTTCACCTGACTCGTTCCATTTAAGTTTCCAGAAACACACAGAAAAATTTGGTCGGGTTTGACTGGGATTTGAGCCCGGTACCTCATGCACTCAACGTATGGAATGACGGACTTGACAATTCAGCCATTGAACAGTTTTGCAGATGCATGTCAAGAGGGCTACTTATGCTTTGCTGAGCAGACAAGAGATAGAGAGCTAAAAGAGAACCAACTCGCTGTCTCTCTTGTATATCTCTCTGCTGAAAACCGGTGTTGTTGTTTAAAGTAAATATTATTCGTTTGGGACCTTTACTCATTCCAAGAACATTTAGTACATTTGTTCTCAAAAATTTTGAGAACGTTCTGTTCTCATTTTAAGTTGAAGGCAACTTATTTTCTGAACACGTTTTTTTCCTCTGTTTAAGCATCGACTTTGTGGCACTGGGTAGAGACCCCCAAATTAGACCAAAAGTTAAAATTATTTATTTTTTAAATTAATACTCAAAATATAAAAATTTAAATAAATAAACGAGAAGGCAAAGCTAACTTTGTTTGTGTCGAAGTTTTGATACACTTATGTGTGCAGATAAAAGAATACTCTGTGCAAAATTGCAGCTCGATAGCTTCAAAACTGAGGGACTAGTTCGCGTAGAAACAGACAGACGGGCAGACGGACGGACAAAGCTTAATCGACTCAGCTCGTCATGCTGATCAAGAATATATATACTTTATGTGGTCGGACATGATTTCTTCTACACAGAGAAAAAAAAGGATAGTTTCTGATGATCCTCAGGATATTTTCGATATCCATTTGACTGATAGTTAACTATCTTTTTGGGATCCTTGGATATTTTCGAAATCGATTTATTTTCGCTTAAAAAGGATATATCAGAAAAATATTTCATTGATCTTTTTTCTCCATCCAAAGGAGCTGAAAAATGTGAAAAGGATATTTAAAAAAATGGATCTTAAGGGGATATTTCGAATATCCATTCTACGGGGATCTTTTTTTTCTCTGTGTATGCGTTGCAAACTTCTGGGCAAAATTATAATACACTTTTCAAGTGTATAAATATAATCTTTCTGGCTAAACTATTGAACAAATTGTAGAGTTTTGAACCAAAAATTAGATTTCTGGCCCAAACTGTGCTGGTTATACCCGTCACTCGTAGAGTAAAAAGGGTATACTAAAGTCGTGCAAATGTATGTAACAGGCAGAAGGAATCATTTCCGACCATATAAAGTAGGTATATATATTCTTGTTCAGCATCTTTTAAAACAGACCAGTAGATCTTAGTAGATCAGTATCACAGTTATTGAAACGATAGAAGCTGTTCAGATGAAGTCCCTTCTAAAGTAAAACTAAGACTTGCAAAAAATTGAAAATCCAACATTTTCCTTTTTGGTTAAAAATTGATGATTTGGCAATTTTTACACCCTGTACCCAATGAAAACGGGTAAGAGGGGATCATGAAGTTGTGTAATTGTATATGTATGGGATAAGGAATTTCCGATCCTATAAAGTATATATTCTTGATCAGCATCAACAGCCGAGTCGATTTAGCCATGTCCGTCTGTCAGTATGAACACTTCGATCTCAGAGACTACAATAGATAGAACCACAATTTTGGGCATGTATGCAGGTGTATACAGTACCCAGTGATCTGGGTTTGTTTCAGATTTGGCAAATTCCTCCTCCTTCTCCTTCTAACCGCAAAAAACTGTCAGAGCCACAATTTTTAAGTTTGAACATAGTTACTTAATATATATTAAAGATTGATTCAATATTTATCTATTCTGTATACCATAATAAGATCCGAGCAAAAACACCGTGCGCGTCCCCGTTCATTCAAATAAATTTTAAAATAAAAAGCAGGCCTATCTAAAAATGTAAATTCAAAATTATGCTTGTCAAGCCGCATGAAAATATATTTAGTTAAAAAGAAGTTAACTCAATATTAACTTAGGAACTTAACTTAGTTTTTTTGCAGTTACTTGTTGCATTTAAATTTGAACATTTTCGGGACTTAATTTACCAAACGATCTTAGAAATGAAATTAAGCTTAACCATAATTTTTCAAGGAGTAAAGTTTACTCGGTAAAGTCGTCATTAATAATTTCTAACGCCAACCAAGGCTCGGCTTACACTGCGTCAAGGAGCGTCACATTTCAGTGTCATACCGTCACGGAATAACGTACGTTCAGGGGAACATCAAATTATGTGACGCATGAGTGTAAGGATCACTTGGTTTCTGTAAATGATGAGGTCATTTTGAAACTTGTCAGTCTGGCATTTTTCACAAAAACTTAAATAAAAAAACCATTTCTTGTCTGATATCTGCGATCGAGGGCTATTTTAAAGTAAATTGAGAGAAGCTTGGCATGGCGATTTTGGGGCTGTATAGATAATTTTAAATCTACAGATTGAATGGTTTTTACTGTCCAATTTAAATATCATTACAATTTTGTATAATTATGCATCAACAAGTATTAAAAAAAATATATTTGTTTTCTTTGTCTGACCCTTTAGTAGTAAAAGCACACACTCTAGCTTATTTTTGACTAAAAACAAAACTTTTGAACAATTTTTTTTCAGCTGAGGCTTAGAAGCTCGATTAGCTCCTCTAGTTTTGTTGTGTCTTTTTGTTCTGCAAAATATTTTTTTTTCACCCCCCCCCTCCCTCTCTCCTCTCCTTTTTAAAAAAAAAATATTTAACCATAGATATAATTTATATCCGACATATCAACCTTTCTATTTCTGTCTACAAAATTAAATATTTTTAAATTAATCAAAAAATGTCAAATGCAGAGAATACAAATGGACAAACTGGAAAAGATTCTGCAGATCGAAGAGGAAGCAGAGGTGGAAGTGATAGTGGAAAAGGAGGTGGAAAAGATGGTGGAAAAGGAGGTGGAAAAGGAGGTGGAGCTGGCGGAAGTGGAGGCCGAGGAGGTGGAGGAGGTGGAGGCCGAGGAGGTGATGGTGGTGGAAGAAAGGAAGAATTAGAAAGCAAAAGCCAGAAGAGTAGTTCCGCAAATGAAAACAATTATCAAGATAGCAAAAAGGATCAGGCGCAGAAAGAAGAACGCAAAGACCAAGGTACAGAAAAAAGAAATGGAGGTAAAGGCGCAAAAGATGGTGAAGACGGAGCATCAGGACATGGCGGTGGTGGTGGTGGGGGCGGCAAAGGCGGAGGTCGTGGTGGCAAAGGGGGTGGAAGAAAAAAGGATGACAACGAGGAAGACCAGGAACCCAAGAACTCTAGCGGCAATAATGAAAAATAAGAATTGTCGATATATAAAAAGGTTCTGGACATGTCCAATAAAGGGGCTACTTAAACAAAAGACATTGGTTGACTTTCCCATCCTTTAAGCACTCAACTTTCCCATAAACTAATCAAACGTTCAAAATAAAATTTCGAAACTATTCCAGCAATCCAATCCAACTATTCTCTTAATTTTCCCCATCTCAATCCAAAACCCAAATACCACGAAAATTGAGCAATCGTTCAAAGATGCCTAAACCCATCGATGAAACTGTTTAGATAAAGTAAACCAAAAAAAAAATGCTAAAAAATACAGGACATTATGGGAGATGCTTGTCGGGGGCTTGCAGAGAGAAGAGCAAATAAAAAATCACATTAGAAACACACGTTGCCGTCAACACCCAAGGACCATGAGGACGCGCTGGCCAATGTAATAAATGATCTATGTAATAGACTTATATGGCAAAGACGCGGGCATAAAAGTTTGTCCATAATGCGTTTATCTGAAAGTGACCCAAACCCAACTGCCCAGCCACCAACCAACCCACAACGAGGTGTGGCTTTTTTTAGGCAAATTTGGATTGTTTGTGTTAGATTAGAGAAATGCGTGTGTGTGTGTGTGTGTGTGTGCCACATTATAAGGGTGTAAATAAAAATATTAACACCCCTCCACACCATCCCCTCACACTCCCCCCCACTTGGACCATGGGCCATCATTTGCCTCGTGTGTCATTTGGGAGCAGATGCATTAGCATCTTATTGTATTAGCTTCGATTTGTTCGGGGTTTGTTTTTTTTTGGAGTAGAAGATGATGTTGCCATTTAAATTGAGTAATCACTTGGGGCAAAAGTTTTTCTCTGTCTTCGTTTTTTGGGTTCGTTTTCGTTGTTTTTGTGCTGATTCGGCATTCAATGCAAATGAAGAATGGGAATGAGCCAAAACGTCTCCAAAGAGAGTTGAGTGACATGGCTAAGGACTTGTGGGTCAAACTATCTAACTGAATTTAACCGAATTAAACTAAATGACTTGATTAAAATCGAGGCTGCCAACTGGTTGGAACTGGGTTGGAATTTTTTGGGACCAAAAATATTTTGATGAACAATTAGACCATTGATCATGCACTCAGAAAATAATCTTGGATTAAGAACAGAACAGACTTACAATTTGAGTTCCAAACAGTGTGCTACGGAAAATTAATTTCGAATTCGAATTTAGTCGAACCTGTTCTTAAAATTCCCCTCTGGTTCTAACACTTTGTCCGTTCGTCCGTATAAACAAACATCTCAGAGATGGTAAGAGACAGAGGTTTTCATGTATGGGACAAATGGTTCTCTTACCTGCAGGCAGATCAAGCATATTTTCAATTTTTGCGACGCCCCCGAAAATTAGAAAAATTGTCATATCTCCCACAGTTTTTTAGATAGATGATTCGTACCTTCTAAAGATACTTAGTCATTAGCAATATGATTTGCCAAAGAAATAATCAAAATCGGCGACCGGTTCTCAAGTCAACATCGCATTTCTTTCAACAACATGAGAGAGAGAGAGAAAGAGAGCGCTGCATTCAGCTCCTACTCTAGGTACAGAGTATGATATAGTCGGGCTGGACAGACTTTCTCACTCGTTTAGTTATTATTTTATTTCAAAAATGTTTTGGGTTTGACTCTAGAATTTATAACACTTCGATGAAGAACATTTTGCCCTTATTTTCAGAGTAAGTCGGTCAGTACTTAAGACCATCACAAACAAATAGTATGACCAAAAAGATATTATAATAGTTCGAAATGTAGTTAAAATATCCTGAAAAAGTCTTAAAACAAGAATTTTGCGATTTAAAAAATCGTACTTGAAATAAGCATGTTGTACTTGAATCAAGTATTTTCGTACTTACCGTACTATTAATCTTGATTCAAGTACAAAGACTACGAGCTTGATACTTACCGAAATGCACCGACACAATAGAATCTCGTCCATGTTTTTATTTTGCCGGAAATATTTTAAGGCTTCGACTAACAAAGCTTTGATCAAAAACTTTCAAGAATCAAACTGCGACACGAACTTAAAATTTTGCGATTTAAGCAATTTCGAATGGGGGTGGTTGAAAGGAAAACATAAGGAGTAAAAAGAATGAACATCTTTCGATCCGGTGGGGTAATTAATTTGTCCTTATGAAGATGAGAGGAGTCTGCATTTCAAATTTCCTCTAGCTCTTCTAAACACAGGAAACAAAATTAGCTGCAGATACGTCAATCCTAAACAAAACGTATATTGCACTGCCAAATTGAAAAAAAAACTGGAAGAAAATCTACATTTTCGTGTAGCTTTTGAATTGCTTTTTTTCTCTGTGTTTTCTTGAATGCATGCCTGAAGTACAGATTTCACGTCAGAATGCGTGAGAAACCTCAAATTTCCCATTCGTTTTTGATATGCAACGCCTTAAAACTCAGGAGTTGTGACGTCAGTTGGGTGACTCAGATGTACTAACTTTGTTTAGCGTAGGAAGACATGAAACGTTCTCTGAGGCTTTTTTTGTGATAGGTCACCCCATAATTAATTTTAAGTTTATTTGCAAAGTTTTATTGACATTATATTTAACATACAAACCAACATCTATTTTTGTCTACTTCTTGTCTCTATATGTGATGTTGCTTGTAGATTTTCAAAAAGTGACCTGCTTAAGTAAATTAATGTTAATAATAATACTTTAGGGCTATTGAATGCATCGATGTAATTAAATTCGATGCTCACTAACAATATATTGCGCTTTAGTAAAAATAAAATTCTTTTTTGTTACACTGTCAACAAATCTTTGTCTGTCGTCATAAACGGCATTAATAGAAAACCGACTAAGTTAATAATTTTTCAAATTTTTAAATCTTTTCAATGATATTGCGCTTACTTTTTTGTCATACCATTGACTGAAATCTTAGTTGAAGGGGCCTTAAGGCTTGTTTTGTCTGATAAGAAGGGAAGTAATTCAGAATATTGTTTGGAATATCAATCTATTAATTTGTTTTCTCTTAAAATTAAAGAAACATGGACCAACCAAGCTACGAACTAAAATCTTGCCCGAAAAACCTCGAACAGAAAATTTAAAACAATTACCAATTTTAAATCTTGGCTTGCAGCCCAAAACCTTGAGAATTTATCAGGATAAATACAAGTTTTTACGAAAGAAGAATATTTTTTGGTTAAAGTAAATACACTGACAGATACAAATATTTTGTTTCAATTGAAATTAATAAAAATCTGAAACGTAGGGTCTAAAAGATCTATAGATAGTTAGAAAATAGCTAATTGAAATCTTTTAACTTGGTTTTCAAACAAGGCTCACTCTTAATAAATATAAAGCTGCTGCAGCTCAACTCCTTTAGTTTCAATTTGTTTACCTTGCCCTTGTGTTCTGCGTTACTTTTATCCCTCAGGTCTACAACCAATTTACTTTCACTGCAATGCAAATGGCCAAAGACAAATAAACAATTCTCCGTTTGTCTCATACTACTCTCGAGTATCCCGTTCTGCATACTCGTTCACCGCCCAACTTGCACAGCTGTCGTCTTAACTGAGAAAAGAAAGGAAAGCCGTACTCGTTTTTGGTTCTGGAAATTCTTTTGCAATTCCTTGATGCAATCAATGCATCCTTGCATCCTTAATCAAATGTTGTGGCATTGTCCCAACTTCAAGGTGTACACAAGAGATTATGCATGTTGGCGCGCGTGTTCCCTTTTGGGCTACTGTAGATCTTCCAGATACACACTCACGCACACACTTGAAGAATGATTATGCAAGAAATGTCCTGGCATATGGCTCGGTCAAGTGCTGACCACAGCGTTGGTGGTAACATTTGCCACGGGTTTGGGCAAGAGATTAGGTGTAGCAAAGATCTGTGGATAAAAAATTGAGTTACCCCATTTTGTAGAGTTGAAAAATGTCCCTCACACATATAAGCACACTCTTGCATACATACATACATACATATGCTAATGTAATGGCAAAAAGGGTGGCAGTCTCAGCAGAAGCAGCCACAGCAGACGCCATCTTTGACTTTTGCCTTTGGCACACTGCGTGACTTGGCAGAGCCTCCACCATCTCCCATGTAGCTCGTGTGTATCTCGCAGTATCTTTTTTTTAACCGAGTGTGGAATTTTTTGACATTTTCATTTTTTATGTGCCTCCTCGTCTTGAGACTTCTTGTGTGTCTGTCTGACTGTCTGTGTATTCCTGGGCGGGCACGTCGTATGTGGAAAGCTGTTGGATAGTCCCCCTTTTTTTGCTCTTTGGGGTTGCTCTGCGCTGTTGGCGTCTGTGTGTGTTGTTTTTTAATATCAAGATGACTTGACTGAGTTATTTTGGGCTGCCACACACCAGAGGGTGTTTCATTGAATGATGAGGGTGCCTCAAGGAAGTGAAACTTCCAAGTTGACTTCAACAATTTTCTACGAATTTGTATTTTTCTCAAGAAAGCTTACAATTTGCTCAAGAAATTTCATTGGATAGTTTGAGCATATCTGTTGAATTTCGTATTTAAAATTATTTAAAAGTTCAGTCTCTGTTTCTAAACGAAAAGGGGTCCTGTGAGATGTGTAGTGTAGTTGTCACGCATTAAATTAAGCAAGAGATGGGTCTTTATTAAATTTCGATTCTATTAAAGGTTTAATCTCACATCCGCAATAGTTCTTAAGATATAAGAAAGAATTCGTCTCTTATAACATCTGCATGCATATTACCCTGCTTGGCTTTACACAGAAAAAAAATGAGTTGATCTGTGGCTCAATTTCAAATCAATAAAACCCTATATGACAAACTTAAAATTGACCTGTTCAAAAATCTCAAAGTGAACTTTTTATTAAAAAGATATTTTTTAAATCAAATTGATATTTTATTATTACACCACGAAAAAATTCATTACAAATGGCAGGTCGTAAATCCAACTCTACTACGATAGAAACAGAAAAAGAACGAGCTTACTGACCCCGCGCCTTGACTGAGGATCGAACTCGGGACCACTTGCACGTAACATATGGGCAGGACAGCTTACCGCCTACTTTTCTTTACGTTTCTTAAAGTTTTGATTTGTCCCTCTATTTCGCATTTTCTATACATCCCTTTCCTATTGCAAGAGTTTCGAAAATTAAAATAATATTCTTCTAGTCTTTTTTAGTATCATTTGACCAATTGATATTATTTATAGTTTAGAAATGATATGCAAAAAAATATATATTTGAATAATTATTATACCTTGGGGAATTTTTTATTTTTTTTTATGTTTTTATTTTCCTTCCCCCCCCCCCCCCCCCCCCCTCCCTCTTTTTTTTTTTTTTTTTTTTTTTTTTTTTTTTTTTTTTTAATATATTTGACATTGATAGGGATCTTATTTTATTCTGTGTTTATTCGAATCAAATATTCTCAACCTAGGAAATCTTAAATGATTTTTTCTAAGTCTTAAATTAATGGTAGTCCAACAAATATTTGCAGGACATTGAATAAAGGTTAAATTTCATCCCATCCCGTCCTAAGGAACCTAACCAAATTTTATAGGCGCTCGGAAATTCCAAAACTATGTGTTAATCTCTTCCTGTTAAGTGGATGCTGAAAATAAACATTTTCGACCACAGAGTGAGTTTGAGAGCATTGGCAATCATCAGCATTGCTCGTCCATAATTGGAAATTTGTAGCATCCTAAGTTATTCCCGAAATTTAAAAAGAAAATATTTTTTGATTAACATTCGTCCCGTAGCGTTGAGCCAATGAATTCGAACTAAAATCAAACAATAAAGATAAACAAATCTTATGTTTCGGTAAAAGGTTCAGTTTTGATTCTACCTGGATTTACACTATATGCTGACTTGCCCTTCTCAAAAGCATACAACTGTGGAAACTTTGTCGAGTTTTCTGAAATATATTAAATATATTTTGTTAACGTTTTAAGCTCAGGAAAATAAACAACGATTAATGCCACTAAACTGTTTTGCGAAAGTACTGAACTGTTTGGTTTGTCGTTTTTCTTTTCATACAATAATATGAACATATGAATCGACTAAGCCTCCATATACAGCTAAAATATTTGTGTCAGAGCTGATACAAATTAAGTGCCAGCTTTGCAGTATAGCTGTTGCACCCTGAACCAAAACTGTACCAGTATATTGCTTAGGTTCTTTTTGGTTTTCAAAAATATCAATTTTTGAATACTGAGTTTAAATCGGTTTCTGTTCTGGATACGGTTTGATTCCTTGATATTCAGAATTTCTTCACTTCTTATCAAGCCAAACAAGTTTTAGATAGTACTGATAAGACAGTTAGCGCAATTGCTTAAGGCTGTTTACTTTAATTTTGGTCGGGATACCACTTCTTACATCGTCATATTCTGAACTTTAACTCAACAAAGCTAGAGTTTCGTAAAGCTAGTTTTTTGATAGGGAAAAAATTACCTTTAAAAAAATGGGTATATCTTCAGTACCACTGTATTCATGATGAAATGGTATTTGAGTACCCTAGCATTCAATCATAATCCACTTTAATGGATTTTCCGGCCATTTTGCATTAAATTTATTATTTTTTCTAAATAATCAAAATTTTAAGCGCGATTTTCACCACATAAAAATTGTGTAAAATGTATTTTATTTCTCGTCACCAAAGACTTATATTTTTTAGGAGTCCTTTGCCTTAAAATTATGCAATTTTCCTTAACTTTGCATTATTATTTTAAATATAAAAAAAATTATAAACAAATATTTACAAAGCCTTTGTTTTGAGTTAAGAATAAATCTATTTTATCTATTCAAGTATTAAAATTATAAATAGTATTTACCATAACATTCTTATTATTTAATAATATTCAATAATTGTTGCTGCTCTCAGAAAATTAGATTTATATTTTTAGAAAATCACCCTAGAATCGAAATCGCCCTAAGATTTAGAAAAAATTTCTATCTTTAAGAAAAATTTGTCTGAATTTTAGATAAGTTTCCCTAAAAATGCATTTTTTAGAAAAAACTTTTTAAAATTTAGAAAACTATATTTATTTTCTAAATTTAAGGGTCAATTTGCTTTATTGCCTTTTCTAAAATTTAGAAAATAAACCCTAATTTTAAGACATTTATTCTAAATCCCTCGTCCTTTCTAAAAATGTTTGCGAAGTTGCATTGCGTTATACTGCCGTTCGGTTATAACGACGAAGCCGTCTATGTGATGGCATTTGTTTACACACACTTATGTCCATTCGTAATGCCTGAAGAGTATAGATATAATTAGAGACCGGATATATATGCTTTAGCATACTTGGCATATTTAGAATAAAAAGAATATGAGTAAAAGCATATGAGTATATTCTTTTATTTTCTTAAAACTGCAATTTTTTCTATACTAAGCTTGTAAGTGCCGTAGCCCAGCTGTTAGCTTTTTGACTACAAGTCTAAGATACCCAGGTTCGATTCCCAGATGGGGTGTAATTTTTTTTTTATATACATATAATATTAATTCTTTGAAAACAAATCTAAATATGAAAGTTAAGAAAAAATGGTACGAAAACACTTTTGATTGCTATTTAATATTGGAAAATCAGTTCAAAAAACAACAATAAACTAAATATCGTATATACTACTTTAATTCTTATAAGAATAATTTATTGGACAGAATAACTCTGTACCAGAGTTTTGAGCGTCGCTATCTAATGCATAGCGCTCTGCGACAGCAACGTCGACACACCGACCGTATACGAGCTAACTGAGTGCTCTCTCGCGTGGCTGAACACACACACGCAACGCCAAAACTAAACCGCAATTTTCTACGAGATTTTCAACAAGCAAAGTTCTTTGCAAATCATGACTCAAAAATTCGGAATATTTTATAGAGAGCTTTACGAAAATCAGAATTTTTTAGTTTTGATAGCAGCGCTGGTTTTCAAGTTTCCAATTTATCCTTAATTTGTCTTTGAACTGTCATTATAGGCAGAGACAGAAGAGTCGAAGAAACAACTTTAAAAAAACGGTTTTATGGTCTAACGGTTAGCCCTCTGGACTTTGAATCTAGCGTTTAAGTCTTGGTAGGAATATAAAGAATTTTTAAAAAATTGTATATAATCCATGCCTGAAATCTGCCAACCAATACTTTAATATGCAATTAGTTTCAGTAACCAAATTTATTAATTGATTTTTTTTATACATCTTTACTATTTTTAAAAACAAAAAACTGAAATCATTGTCACTTCAACAAAAAAACAGATTTATAAAAATATTTTGTGGGACAGGAGAGAAAGCCTTACAGCCAAACATATTGAAATAATTATTGTTATAAGTTGCAACTCTTCATAGTTTTGTAAAAAAAATAAAACTATTTCTTAAATAATTTTACTTAAAATTTAAAGCTCCATTTTTTATTTATTTTTTCGCCCCTACCAAGTTTCAGCTAAGTTTCACTTCAATTGTTGAATTTATATGTAAAAATAAAACGGTTTTTTAAAACGGTTTAAAGTTAGTTACCCTTTTCAACAGAGATTTTGTATCATTTTCTTATGTGTGATTATCTTTATGATTATTTCCCGTATATCCAGTATGTTGAACAATTTTTTTTTTGTAAAACTTCATATTTTGAGTATCTCTTAAGAAAAAACACATTTCTAAGCATAACTAAAATGTATTAAAAGAATTTAATAAAATAAAAATAAAAAAAAATTATGTGTCCTTACTGGGATTCGAACCTGGGTACATAAGACTCGCATTCAAACATCTTACATCTACGCCAAGTCACCTTTATTTTTCTAATAGAAAAATGGCACATATAAGAGAGAAAAAAAAAATATACTCATATGCTTTTTAGAATATTTGGTGGGAATATACTCATATTCTTTTTAGCATTTATATCCGGTCTCTATATATAATGCACTGATGTAGTATTCGATTAGTAAAAACCCTTGAAATATAAAAAAAAACATTAAAAAATTCATTTAATGAGAAAAAATTTTGTTCCTACGGGGATTGGACATTTTCAAATGTCTTATCCACTCGACCACGACTCTTGCTTCTTATTGTGTGGCAAATGTGAGTAATTAAGCTCCAAATACTCCATACAAATTCTTGCTAAATAAAAAAAACATTAAAAAACAAACATTAAAAAAATATATAAAATGTGACGAAAAAGGCCTCCACGTTTGCTAAGCAAATGTCATGTCAACTTGACCAACTGTTTACATTATTAACTATGGTTTTGTCGCTATGTTTTGCATAAGGTGAATAGTCGAGTGGGCTAAGGCGTCGTCCGAGTGTTCAGTATTTGAGAGAGGTACCGAGTTCAAGTCCCAGTAAAGTAAGTAAAAAACATTGTTAATGTGCTTATTTCTAATTCTAAATCAATTATATGTATATAGCTTAGAAAAAAAGTGGGTTGGTGTGAGGAGGTGGTGGTTGTGATGGGGGAGGATGGTAAAAACCCAAAAAACCGAAGGGCTGGGGCGCGGGGTGGATCGAAAATCACAACCACACACGGGTTGGTCAGTGGACTTTTTTTAAGTCTTTACTGTAAGCTGCTTTCTCCTAATGCCAGCGCTGCCATAACCGGTTGGGAATTTTTAATTTTTAATTTATTGACGAAAATTTAGGCCTTTCTATTACCTAAAAATACATTTTATGGCACTACATTGCCTAAAATTTTCGGTCACATATTACCTTAAAATCAAATTTATTGCTTAGAAAACTTTAGGTAATAGAGGCCTGAAATTAAGTCCATATATTCCTTGGTTGTCATTTTAGGTCATATGGACTTAATTTTCGGGTAATTTTCAACATTCTTAGGTAATATTTTTTTCTGAGTGTATTAGATGTTCCGAGGCGGGATCGAACCCACGACCTCCCGCCCAGCAGTCCAGCACACAAACCACTGGGCCACATACGGCCATATGTGTTTGTTTATGTGACGTCACCAAAAAAAAAGTGAGATGTGGGTTTTGACTTCCAAAGAGAATATTGCAAAGATGAGCAATAAAACAGAAGAAAAACTCTCCAAAGAAGTAAACAAAACATTTAAAAAAGGCAAACAAAAGAACAGCCACCAGCAAAAAGTGCTCGTATATAAAAGAAAACAAGCCTGATGCCATCAATCAATTTTCACTCTTCACTGATATTTCTTAATTCAGAATATGAGAAAAATTCTTATTTTTTTATTTCATCAAGAATATTTGCTTAAAAACACCAATTTTGAACTTTAAGATGGGTGGCTCACAACACCCCACGAATTTTTTAAATTTCAAAAAATCACTTTTTTTTTCAATATGCAATAAAAAAAACCCCAAAAATATATTTTTTAAAACTAGTGATAATGAAAGTTTCGTGCATCTTTTACCTAAAATACAAAATTTACAGAACGAAAAATATTGATTTTTGGCGAAGTTATGTTCGAAAAACAAAACTATGATCACAACCCGCCACTCTCCCCTACAATTTATTAAAAATTATCCAAGAATATAGAAGTTATTGGCAATTAAGTAAAAAATGAAAGGTTTCAAGTTCATGTTAATTGACTAAGTTTGTTTTTTTTTATTGTTTGTCGTAGGAGGCATAGTTAACATTAAATCTATGCTATTTAAGGGCTACTATAAAAAGCTACAATAACAAAGCGCTCTACGTTGGTATAAAAGAGAAACAAAACGCCGTCCTAAATAAAGGTATGTCCAAGACCGTTTTGAACCGTTACTACAAACTAGCGTAATTTAAAAATTGCTAAACTGTCGTATCGCTCCGTACGAAGAACGACAGAAAATTTTCTACGTCACAGTATTTCATATATGTAATTAGAAACGCCTTGGCTTTGCTTTGATGCTGATGTGCTTTTTAGAAAGTGTTTCTATTTATGTGAATTACTGTGACAAAAGAAATTTTCATATTTCCTATTAATTTTTAATATTTTTTTTCAACTTAAAATTAAAGTTTTTGTATTAGATTTAAATGTACTATGCAAATATATACATGCAGGGTAATTGAAAAAAAACTAATGGTTAATATGAGATATATTACATTTAGCTATGAAACATTTTGAATTTTATGTTGTACTATGTGGATATGTTGAACAATTTGCTTTATTCTTAACTTAGACTTGCTGCACGGTCACGCAAGCCCTGAATAGTCGAATGGGCTAAGACGCCGGAGTTTGTGTTTAAGTCTCTAAAGTCCTGAATTCGGATCCCAGTAAATGTAAATAAAATAGTCATGCTTGACTTTATGCACGTACTGCAGTTGGCACCAACAACTACAATCAGATTTTCGCCTTTATATTTCAACTCGCATTATTATATTATATGTTATTGCATTATATTGCAAGTCTTTTTTAAAGCATATAATATTAATAATCGCTGAGTTTGGACACGTAAACATTAAAAACAAAAAAGTTTTTCTCACTAAGACTTATTTTCCACAGATGATTCCTATGGCAGCAATAAGACTTGGTCATCCGATCCGGTCGGTTACGACATATTAGCAGAGTGCAGTAAATGAAGATTTAGCTCGATTGCTTTAAAAGTGAGCAACTAGTTGGGTAGAATCAGATGAGAAAAAATTTTTAAATCTGAGATTGATTGCCGGTATATACAAATATATATTCAAAAGTTTAAAGATCTCTATGGTATTATAGAAACTTATTGACATTTTATTTCAGTGCACTGTTAAATCCAATATTTATTCCTCTTGCAACTTATGACAACCATTTTCTAAGCCCAATCACGCCTACTCCCCCCATCGCTCACACCAACCCAAGAGGCAGTTCTGTAATACTTTTTTATAGGTCCGCCTGCCGACAAGAAACTCTTTCGCCATTGAAATGGAGCTTGAAGATAATATTAAAATGGGGTAAACTAAGGCCCCTCCCATTTTAGCTGTCGAGAGTGAGACACAGAGTGGGGAGGGCAACTGTCAGGCGTATTTTGGGTTAAAATTTATGCTTAACGCATGCAGATGAGGGTCGTGTTTGGGCATAGACATCTAACGAAGTGTGCCTCCTCCTGCTCCTTCTAATACGGCACGTGTGTGTATCTCTGGAGTATGAGAGTGGAGGAAGTTCCCTCTTTCACTAGAATTGCTTTTTGGCTTGCTTACCACCTATCCACACCTAACCCTTGACCAGCTGTTCACCAAGCCTTAACCCTTGCGTCAACAAAGCCATTAATATCGGTTCGTATCACCGATTAGACAAATTTCTACACCTTAATTGCTGGGAAAACAATCATAAATATGGCAGTCAAAGCGTCATATGCTGGTTCTCTCACACCCACCCTTTAGGAAAAGGGTTTGGGGTTATCGAGTTCAAGTGGTCAACTGCCAACTGTTCGTGCTTGTAATTTGAATTTAATAGGAATATTATTTGTTCTTTTTTTCTGTTTGTTCTTTTGTCTGTCTATACCCAAGCGGACACGGAAGTGTACAATTTGCCCATTGTTAAGGGTTAAAAAGAAAGGAATGGTTTCATGTCATGTGATCTATTTGCCAGTTGGTTGGTCATTTGCTGTATAAGGGTAGGGTTAATTTCTAAGGGTCTCCCGTTTCCTTTCAGAAGGGCAATTAAAGGGTTAAACAATCAAGCGATGAGGGCAAATTGGAAGAGTTGAAATCAATCTTTTCGCTTGCATGTCTGGCCACAATTTCGTCGACTAACTTTACAAGTCAATAGCGAACCCTTTCCGCCTGTCAAGGCAGTCCATAAAATGAAAGCAATTTAAATAAAATGCCACATCAAACACGTCACCTGGAAGCATTCTGGCAGTATGATGATGTGAAATTTTGATTAATAAAACGCCAACAATGACGACGCGTTAAATGCCTTCGCGTGACAAACGCAAACTGTCAGCACCAGGAACCCACTCAGTACTGGCCAAAATTTGAACGGAACCAATACAATTTGGTGGCCCGAGCCGTAGAAGCATGCCATAAATCAAGCAGCCAAAAGTTAACTTGATGATTTCGCGTTATAAACAGAACTAAGTAAGTTTCCCTTGTTTATGTTGGGCCCCAGCTTAATAGTGTCCCACCCAACCCACAAAAGCCAGTCACATGTGTATTAACGTTTTTATAAAACGCCAAAAAAAAGAAGGAATCGAAAAATGTCTAGTACTTTTGGGCCATTAATCAAACTATCTCACGGGAGCATCATCATCATCATCAACGAGTGTGTGTAAACTGAAGCTGTTTCGCTTAGCTACAGATATTTACTTGACTTTTGATAAGCAAAAAAAAAGAGAACAAGCCAGGGCCATTCGTTTTTTAGCATATGCTCCCAGGCAGTAAGTAAATGAAGTTGGCTAAGACAAAACAAGCAAACACATCTTGAACTAACTTAGGGTGGAAAGGGGAGGTGGACAGAGAGGGGACAAAAGTATTTCGGTATTCTGTGTTTTTCCTTTTTTTGTGGCCATTTGACAGTTTGATTAGGATTTGACTGGGGAAATGGAATGAACTTCTTCATACTCGTGTCATCTAATAATGTGGTACAGTTATGCAGTCTCGAACTACAAGTAACTGCTAAGGGAATTGTATAACCAAAAAGATTTGCACTTTAGGTTTTCTTTTGAGGAAAACAGCTGTACAGACAACCTTCTACACTCAGAAAAAAACGAACGGCAGAGTTCTAGATCGATCGGGATAGAATTTATACAGTTTTGTACTTGAAATTTCATCTAACATAGTGGGTTCAATTAGACACATCTCATTGAATTGGGAATGATCAACTCTGGAGAAAAACGAGAGCGCAAGTTAAAGTCGGCTCTAACCGACTTCGATATACCCGTTACTCATGAAAAAACAAGTTTAACAGTGTTCCTGCGTTCCTTAGGGTGAACATCTGAAAAGTATGCAACACTTTTTTAACTCGGCTATTTTTCACATTTTTGCTCATAACGTGAGAACCGCTCATCCGATCCTTATCATTTCTTCGGCAAATTTATTCGTTTTGCTAATTACTAGCTCTAGAAGGTACGAATGGTATATCTTTAAAACTGTAGGAGTTTTTTCCGAATTGCGGGGGCGGGAGGGGGCGTGGCCAAAATTTGAAATAAACTTGATCTGCCTGCAAGTATAAGAAGCATTTGTCCCATACATGTCAAACCTCTATCTTTTACCATCTCTGAGATTTAGGTGTTCATACAGACGGACGGACAGACGGACATGTCTATATCGACTCGGCTGTTGATGCTGATCAAGAATATATATACTTTATATGGTCGGAAATGATTCCTTCTGCCTGTGCCCATACTCCATGGGATCAGTTATCTATATCTACCACACTTTAGGCACCTTCCCCCATCCACCTGATTTGGTTAATTTTTTGAAAATTCTTCCAAAAAACAAGTAAGAAAGTCGGTCAAGCCCGACTATAACATACTCTGTACATGGAGTAGAAGCTGAATGCAATGCTGTTGCTGCGCTCATCTCTAAGTCTCTCTCTTTTTCTCTCACTCTCACTCTCTCTCTCTCTCTCTTTAAGATTGTGCGGTGTTAGTTGTAATAGGGTGGGAGGGGGTGGGAGGAGGGTGATGAACTTTTTAGCTCATAACTTGAGAACCGCTCATCCGATCTTTATCATTTCTTCAGCAAATCGATACATTTTGCTAATTACTAACTATCTCTAAAGGTACGAATCGTCTATTTTCAAAACTGTAGAAGATATAACGTTTTTTCCAAATTGCGGGGGCGGGAGGGGGCGTGGAAAAAATTGAAAATAAACTTGATCTGCCTGCAAATATAAGAAGCATTTGTCCCATACATGTCAAACCTCTATCTCTTACCATCTCTGAGATCTGTTTGTTCATACGGACGGACGGACGGACAGACGGACGGACAGACGGACATGGCTATATCGACTCGGCTGTTGATGCTGATCAAGAATATATATACTTTATAGGGTCGGAAATGATTCCTTCTCCCTGTTACAAACTTTTGCACAAACTTAATATACTCTATGTACCTTCGGTACAGAGTATAAAAAAGGACTTGAAACATTTTTAAAGTCAGCTTTGTTTGTTCGAAGCAAAATCTATTACTTCTTTAATTTTACTATCATAAAATCCTAGATCCTGTGTCTGATGCATGCTTGTTAAAACGATGCCAAGCTTCAAGTTATTGAATGCATGATATTACGAAATCAAGCAATCGAATGTGAATAAAACAGCATGAACTGTATTTTTCTGGGAAACGTCGACTGAATCTCATTGTCACAGTTTTGTTGATCGAGGGTTTGTGACCTCCATCTACATCGGGAAAATATCTGACCGGCAGAGTTTTTTTTTTTTTTTTTTTTTTTTTTTTTTTTTTTTTTTTTTTATATTTTTTTTTTTTTTTTTTTTTTTTTTTTTTTTTTTTTTTTTTTTTTTTTTTTTTTTTTTTTTTTATTTTTTTTTTTATTTTTTTTAGTTCGAAATGTACCTAAAATATCCCGAAAAGGGTCTTAAAACAAAAATTTCGGGATTGAAAAAATCGTACTTCAAATAAGGATTATGTACTTGAGTCAAGTATTTTCGTACTTACTGTACTATTGACACCGTTCGTACTTGATTCAAGTACAGAGTTATTGGTTTTTTTCTGAGTGTTGAGTACTAACTAGCACTATTTTTTGATAAATGATCGAAATGATACAGATCGGAGGAGTGTTTCTCAAGTTATGAGCAAAACAAAACAATCCCCCCTCCTCTCACCCTCAGAACTCAACCAAAACGCATTTCATTAAACAAAGAGAGAGAGCGAAAGAGAAATATAGAGATGAGCGCTGCGCTGTTGCTGCAACAGCGCTGCATTGAGCTCCTACTCCAGGTACAGAGTATATTATAGTCGGGCTTGACCGACTTTTTCACTTGTTCAATATGTGTTGACTCGTTCAAATGTAATCATGCTCCGAATATGTATATAAAGTTTACTTATCGGCATAAAAGAAAGGGATTTTTGCTTAGCATTGTGTCTGCTGTTGAAAAATGGGTTCATTACGATAATCCCAGGCGCATAAAAACGTACGAGCCGCCCGGTCATATGCCAAAATCAACTCCAAAGCCAAAAATGGACGAAGGCAAGGTTATGCTCTGTGCTTGGTGGGACCAATTCGGCGTGGTGTACTATAAGCTGCTTAAACCAGGTAAAACCATCAATTGAGAAGTTTGAGCCGACAAGGTATTTGTGCGCAGCCGGTCGATACATACCTTGAAATGCTGAAATGGGACGTCCTAACCCACCCACCGAATACCTGCTTCCAACTTCTATTTTCGGCGATGACGCATGCCCTTGAGGATCAAAACTTTCGCTCTTTTGAAGAACTCCAAAATTGGATTCGTATCAAAAGACGGATCGATTTTTCGAGATAGTATCCGAAAATTGCCTGTACATCTCCTGCACTCAGAATAATAAACTATGAAATCTGTCTAATGCATTCCATACTCTTCAAACAGGTGAAACACTTTATGTGCGATCTAGATTCTTAGGAACTGTTTGCCAAATATGCCATAAATCATACTTGAACATTCTGCAATTACATCACTGCCAGAAGAAGAAATCCTCTTCCAGGAATAGAGTTACCCCAGAAAACAATTAAGAATGGGAATCCTTTTGCCTTTGGCAACTTATCAAATCGCATACAATAAGGCCAAAAAATGCCAATAAATCAAAACACCTACAAGAAAGACAAGGAAAGGTTAAGCAGCTCACCAAGAAAATACCAAAATAGGGGTAACAAGAATTGAGAATTGAGCATAAAAAATCGAACAACGATAAATCCTGGCAAACAAACTCGGACACACAATGGAACCATTGAAGCACCATTAAAAAATGGTTAAAGAAAAGACTCGGCTCGAATTTATAGGGTTACATGAGGTGCGAACACACAAAGGGTTTCCCTTGGAAGGAATAGAATGATGGGGGGAAAAGGCAACGAAGGGTAACCCATCAATGTGACTTAAGTTACCGCAAGGATCTTACGAGAATTTGTGCGCAATAAAAGTCGTTCCAGTCAAATTTCAAAAGGGTAGCCAAGGGTTGGAGGGGTTAAACGTACTGACATTTTGTAGAGCCAGAGATTAATCGTAGGTGTTAAAAGATGTGTGGCAAATGAGTTCTAAAAAAGCCACTAAGATTCATACAGGAGAAGGGGAACGAAAACAGGTTTGAGCATCCTTGCGCAGAATTTCTGCATCTTTGTGGATTGCTCACCTAATTACCATAAATATAGGCAGCCTGGACACACTTCTTTTCATCTCTGTGGCGGCATCTAATGAGGAAAAACAAAGGAAAATCTGCATCTGTGTCTAAACCCGACGCTCGACACATTGATTAGCAAAGTAAACACTGGGCATTAGCACACGCCACCTGAAACCTTTGAAAGGGAAATCCTTGGCTGGATCAACGCAAATCCTTAAGCTCGAAGCGTTCAGAGTTTGTAAACAGTTGGCCTAATTTGGCCGCCTCTGGGTTACACCTACCGAAAAGACTTGGACATGGATATGCAAAAGATTGCGGCATTTACTCGTTCCCTCTGTGGTCTGTTTGAAATGCTAGACTAGTCTGGACTCAGTAGGTTTTCCAAGAAGGGATTAGACCAAAGCGACACCGACACCAACTAAGGGTTAAGCGGATTGTCTAGGGGCTGAAGTTTTGCTAACAAATGAAATTGGTCCAAGAGGACGGGCTAAGACTATGCTGTAAGCCGAACCCAGCCTCCTTTTCATAGATATGTGCATATATCAAGTTGAATCTCCTTGGTCCTGCGCTGGTCATAAAAGTAAATTCAGTTAAGTGGCCATTAGGCGGCTTTGCTCCGAAGCTTACCTGGTGTACTACGAGTAGGACGACCTACTCCACATAAAAAGTGCTTAATTCGTGTTAAAACCGCCGCAAATAATTTTGAATGTCCTCCTCCTCCCACGAAATGTGTAAGGATTTTTGATATGAAAATTTGTATGACTAAATTAAGCTGGGGCATAAAATGCAACAGTTTCTTGAGCTCTCTTCCATCTTAACTAACTAAAGTAGGTGTTTTGCTCATAAAGAGAGGTATACCACATGGAAGGAGGGGACAAAGGAGGGGGTTAGAATTTTCGCTTAGAAGTTTGGATTTAAAAATGTTTGTTTATAACTGGGTTAAACTTAAAATTAACTAATCAGACGTGCTACTCCCTTTCGCGTAGCATTTTGCAAAAAAAAATGTCTAAAATATAAATTTTGATTAATAGTTTTATTTATCCAATAAAAAAATCATTTTGTTTTTTCTTATATCGGATGAACTATATTACAGAAATCGTGGAACTTTAAGAGATCGTCTGCGGGAGCATACCAGATCAATTTTTTTACAAATCATTGGTGCAATTATAAACTTAGATGTTGCCACTATATATACCAACACTTTTGCTTTTTATTTCCTAAATTAAAATTCCATTTCACAATACACTTATAAAAATACGTACACATATAAGTTTTCAACCCATTACTCCTGTGCAGTTTTTCTAAACGCTCGTGTAGGACTTTAATATAAAAACGTTAATGTAGAAAACCTAAACGTGATTGTGGTATTCAAATATAATATATAATTATTTAGGGAAATAAACTAATTTTCTTATACCGTGTAAACATTACCTTTGCCCACGCAGCATTTAACTTTTCTACATTTGCATTCAGATTTTTAATTTCTGTACGCCGCGTTTGGCTTTCTGAATTCTACACGTAGCGTGCGCAATTTAGCTAAGCGTGCAGCCAATTTTGTTTTCTCTGTGTACATACAAATAAATAATAAAGCTGCCTTAAAAAAGATAGGTCTAAGAAAAGTCTAAGTAAGAAACTTAGCTGCCATAGAATGAACCGGTCAAAAAAGTAGTTTCATGGAAAAATCTGTTGTATGAAAAAATGTTATTTTCGGACACTTTGAAATATCTATATAAACAAGTAAGAGTGTTGCGGTCGAGTGCCCCGACAGCAAAATATCCTGTCCCAAGTAATGTGGTTCCAATAGCTTTCAACTCCATTTATTTGAAAATTTATTTCAATAAATGGGCAGGCGCACTTATGTACATATCTTCGGTGTTTTTGCATCTCATTGTGGTACACAGAATAGATAGATGTTGGGCCTCACTGAATATATATTAAGTCACTAGGTTAAAACTTAAAAATTGAAGCTCTAACAGTTTTTCGCGGTTAGAAGAAGATGGAGGAGGAATTTGCCAAACCTGGAGCAATCTTTACCTACACCTACATACATGCAGAAATTTGTGGCTCTACTTCTTATAGTCTGTGAGATCCACGCGTTTATACAGGGAAACAGACCTTTTTTCGCTGTTTAAAGATGGAGGATGTGGAATTTTCCAAATCTGAAACAAACTCCATGTGGGTACAGTATACACCTATATTCATTCCAAAACTTGTTGCTCTATCTTTTACAGTCTTAGAGATCGACGCGTTCATACAGACAGACAGACGGACAGACAGACAGACGGACAGACAGACTGACGGACATGGCTAAATCGACTCGGCTGTTGATGCCGATCACGGATATATATATATTTTTTGTGGTCGGAGATGCTTCCTTCTCCCTGTTACATACATTTGCACAACTTCATGATCCCCTTTTTCCCATTTTTAATGGGAACAGGGTATAAAAAGACTTATTTTCTGTTGTCTTAAACAAAAATATTAGTGTATTGTTTATTGTGAAAAGGGCATTTCCAACACTAAATTTCATTTACAGCGATAAGGGCCAAAACGTACGCGTCAAAACTTAAATTTTGGAAAAAAGTTCCTTGCCGAAATTATAGCTGTGGAGGTTATAGTAGTGCTCGCCAGGGGTCGTTACAAGAAATTGGTAAAAGAAAGGATCCAAATATCCATTTAAGGATCAATGCATAAGCTCAGTTCACAGCTAAGGGCCTTCAAGCTAAGGGATCTACGCTATGTGCGTAAAAAACTGCTTTTCGAGGCCACAAAAGGCCACACATTACTACATAACCATGATTATGACAATATTCAAAATCATAAAGAATATTTTAAACCACTTTCCGTGACTGGCAAAGCATTAAGTCGCCGAAGAGGATCAATAATAGAAATATTGCCAAACAAACTTTGCTCTCAGCCACGTGAAAAATCATTCAAGGATCAATGAATAAGTGCAATTCACAGATAAGATAATAAATTGTTATAGAAACATATAATTTTTTCTCTCAACAATTGACTGTCAACAGAAATCACGAATAACCAAACTCAAAAATAACAAACGGTGAGAAACACTTCTTTCATTGTCAGTAGAGCCGAAGTTATCTTTACTCTTGATAGCATACTTTTAACCTGTGGAGACAGATTATCTTCCTTTAATCTAACTTTCGAATGTCGAACGATTTCATATGAACGCGGTATATATGTAAATTGTTAGTTGGAACACCCGTAGCTAGTTATTTTGCTAGCGAAAGGGGGCTACAAAGTTGGCAGGCAATGGATTTTCCTTGTCTAATTCTTAAACGAAACGATAACGAAGAAAGCAAGAAAGAAAGTAAGTATGCCAAACTTACGTGTTACTAATCAGTAGAGTCCGGATACATATGCTTTAGCATATTTGGCATATTTAGAATAAAAAGAATATGAGTATATGTACTTTTGCAACTGCAACTTTTTCTTCACTAAGATTGTAAGCGCAGCAGTTAATTTTTTTGACTACGAGTCTAAGATACCCAGGTTCGATTCCCAGACGGGGTGTGGTGTAATTTTTTTTTTTTTTTTACATACTACGTACTACATACTATGTTTTACATACAGAGTAACTCTGTACCAGAGTCCGGCGCGTCGCTATCTAATGTATATACAACAGCGGACTGCGGCAGCTAAGTCGACACACCGACATTATACGAAGAAGTGCTAAATGAGTGCGCTTTCGCGTGGCAAAACACACGCACGCAACGCAAAATGAAAATGTTTGTTCTGAAACAAAATCAAAAATCAGAAATTTCCATTTAATCCTTAATATACCCTTCTACTTGCAGGCAGATCAAGTTAATTTTTTTTTTGCCACGCCCCCTCCCGCCCCCGCAATTTCGAAAAAACGTCATATCATCCACACTTTTGTAGATAGATGGTTTGTACCTTCTAAAAAGAGTTAGAAATGATCAAAATGTATCGATTTGCTGATGAAATGATAAAGATCAGATGAGCGATTTTCAAGTTATGAGCAAAAAAAGGAAACCAAGCACCCCCCGGCAACCCCCCTCCCGCCCTTTCACAACCAACACCGCACAATCTTACATAGAGAGAGAGCGAGAGGTAGACAGAGCAGCAGCACTGCATTCAGCTCCTACTCCAGGTACAGAGTATGTTATAGTCGGGCTTGACCGACTTTCTCACTTGTTTTAAGATGGTTCTGCTCTCATATCGTAATATCGGATAGTTGCATAGCTAATTACATATTCCCAAATATTCTATTCTATATATGAACTAAACAAAAAAAGATCCCCGTAGAATGGATATGCGAAAAATCCACTTTAAGATCCTTTTTCAAATATTTTTTCTCATTTTTCAGCTCCTTTGGATGAAGAATAATGATCAAGAACTATCCTTTTTCTGATAAATCCTTTTTAAACGAAAATAAGTCGACTTCGATATATCCAAGGTATTCCAAAAAAGGAGAGTCCAGTCCAAATTGATACCGAATATATATATGGGCCTAATAGATGAGCTCAAACGTTCATTACTTTCAAAAACCAGGTTGTGTTGGTTCACATTAAGTTAACTTTCATTCGAAAAAAATTTTAAACTTATTTATTTTAACTCATTCGATTATAGACTTCTTTTCGGATTTTGCATTTAAGTTTGGAAGCAAGCGTCTCCCCCTCCCAGCTACGCACCTGCGTTGCCTGTCAGTTGTATTAAAGGACATATTGAGACACATGTCGATGTCCTGTCTGCTGTCAACTGCCAGCCAGCCAAAACTAACTCATAAATTTTTGATCCAAACACGCCGAGCTACCTAGTTATTGTTTTTTATGAGCTGCGACAATTGCACGCCCCCGACGCAGTCGCAGACGACGACTACGAGCAGATAAGACACAGGACTTGGCACAGGAATGTGACACTGTTATGAGTTAGCATCCTTTACAGACAGTTTCTGGGAATCTGTCGAACGTACTCGTTTGCAGGGGATTTCCTGTGAGGTTCCCAATGAGTGTGTGAGAGAGTGTTTTTAATTATTTTGGAGCAACAGCAAAAAAACAGGAAAAACAAATCAGGTTATGTCTTACTTGGGGGCTTAAGTTCTCTTTTTGTACGTTTATTCCACTAATCCTTGCCAACATCAAAGGGAAGCTGCCTCATCCTAAGCCACACCTACAAAACAAAACGATTAACCCACGGGAGAAGGGAATCCAATGACAAAGGAAATGCCGATGGAAAAAAGGGTGTTTCTGGGCAAGGTGCCTAAGTCGAGCAGATTACAAAGAGACCGCAAAGCACACTTGGTTAGCCACAAAAGAACCCAAAATATTTGCACAAAAAATGAAGTTAAATGAAGCATACAAAACTCCAAAACAGCTGGAGCTTATGTGAAAAAAGGGGGAAGACCCTTTAAAAGCTTTTGAAATGGCAGCCTGCAGAGAGTTCAAATAATTTAACAAAAGAAACCTCAATTGAAAGCAGCTGGCAGCCATTGAAAACTTCTTCACTCCTAGGGGTGACTTGTGCAGGCAAGGGTTGCCCTGTTACTTAACCCTTCGATGCCCACAGCCAATCAAAATGCTACTTTCGTTTGAACTCGCATTGGTTTGGTTTTTGAAAAATGACTAAAAACGAAACTTTATACTGACTAATGGTCTAAAGGGCTCACAATATTTACAAACTCTGATTAGGATGTAGAGGAACTCACAGACAGGAAGTGTCAAAGGATCACTTCAAAGGCAGCTGCTTAGTGGAGTATCCACTTGGACACCTTACGCAGAGAAGTGGGACAGACTCATTTGTGTGACGGGATATTTTGGTTTGGGTTATTAATGAAGTGCCCGGCCATGCGAGTAGCGTGAGAAAAATGGAAAATAATGAAAAATGCAGAGGATGTTGTACTGCGATATAAACATGTCCAATGCGCCCATCAGGTTTGTCTTATCTTAAGAATCTAATTTTATATGGGATTCAATCTTTCGCTAAATTAAAAAAACAAACTTTTCCTTAAGTACGGTACCCAACTGAGCTTTGATGACAAATTATGAATCTTCAGTCTTGAAGATTTTTTAAATTATTGTGTGTATAAAATGTAAAAAATTAAATCAGACCACTCTTCGAAAATTACATCTTTGGGAATTCTTTTAATTCTATTATTATGTGATATATGCTCTGGCTATTCCGACAAAGCATTTCAAAATGGCAAGTCAAAAAATTCACATCTTCATAGTTACGGACGCTTATACAATTTCAACGAAAACTCTAAAAAATTACATTTTTGGTAGCAATTGGCTGACACTGTCAAAAAATACGATTGTTTCGTATCATCAAATCAAAACTTACAAATATAATTAGAAAAGAGTTATTGGTTAGCGACCATTCGAATTGTAGAATGTGTTCCCGGCTCGTGGTCAAGAAGAAAACTCAGTTTATGTTTTTTTCTCAACATATTTCGGATGCACATCGGCACAGTGCAAAGAACAACTTACCAATTATAACAACACATTTACAACAAAACCTTTGAACATTTTTAACATACAATATATTTCACGTCTGTACCGCCTAACGTGGAGTTCAATACTAAGCTAATTTTTGTTGAGTAAGTGTCTGTATAAATGAGCGCAGTTTTCGGTGTCCACCTTACAGTTAATTATCCTGTCTAATCGTGTGTCTATTATTTGTAACATTTCGAGAGTAAAGCTTTTACTGTGGTTGTTCTCTTGTTGCAAGGTTGTCGTTTCTTAGAAATTCGGTGAGTGTCCGCTCTTACAGAATATTATTAAAAATATATTTAACAAGTAAGAGTGTTGCGGTCGAGTGCCCCGACAGCAAAATACCATGTCCCAAGTAATGTGGTTCCTATAGCTTTGAATTCCATTTATTTGAAAATTTATTTCAATAAATGGGCAGGCGCACTTATGTATATATCTTCGGTGTTTTTGCTCGGATCTCATTGTGGTACACAGAATAGATAGATGTTGGGCCTCACTGAATATATATTAAGTCACTAGGTTCAAACTTTAAAATTGTAGCTCTGACAGTTTTTCGCGGTTAGAAGAAGATGGAGGAGGAATTTGCCAAACCTGGAGCAAACTTTATCTGGGTACGGTGCACACCTACATACATGCAAAAATTTGTGGCTCTACCTCTTATAGTCAGTGAGATTTACGCGTTTATACAGATAAAAAGACAGATTTTCGCTGTTTTTAAGATAGAGGAGGAGGATTTTTCGAAATCTGAAACAACTCGTGTGGTACAGTATACACCTATCCACTATCTGTTACAGTCTCTGAGATCGAGCGTTCATACAGACAGACGCGGACAGACGGACTGCTAAATCGACTCGGTTGTTGATGCTGATCAAGAATATATATACTTTATGGGGTCGGAGGTGCTTCCTTCTCCCTGTTACATACATTTGCACAACTTCATGATCCCCTTTTTCCCATTTTGAATGGGAACAGGGTATAAAAATGCGGCCGAGTGTAGCACAGCGGTTAGCGTACTGGCCTGCTGTGCCGGAGGTCGTGGGTTCGATCCCGCCTCGGAGCATCTAATAAAAAACTTTTTTTCTTTCTTTAGAAAATAGCTTTAACACATCCGGTCACCTTCACCAGCTATCGTTGCCAGCTGTGAAGTTACCAGCCATGAAATGGTTCTTACCAGTGCTGCAAACCGCTTCGGAGTTGAACTGCGTCCGGAGACTACAGGATTTTTTGTTAGTCCGAACCGGAGCAGGTTAATTTTTATCCCTCCCAACCTGAACCTGCACCGAAGCAAAAAAAAAGGTTAAAAATGGGTTCGGTTCAAAAATTTTCTATATGCTAACTTTGCCATTTTCTAATAGATCTAAATTCACACTGAAAAAAAATGTGACATCAATTTAAAGAATTGTCCTTTTTTCAAATTTGCCCTGGCATTCAGAAAAATATTCTAATAAACAGAACAAGTTATTAGAACTTTAACAAATATGACATAAAAAAATTTAAGAAAAAACTTTCTAAAAATAAGAATATGCGAGATTTTTCTGATAACACCGGAATACAAAAAAGACCAACTCTTTCAACAGGTGTAAATAGGTCGAACTTGTCTAGTCACTTTCTTAAAATAAGTTGAAATTTACCTTTGATTTTAAAGTAAAACATCCGTTATTATTTTTTTTATTTTTTTTTTTTTTTTTTTTCCAATTAACATACTTTTTTAATCTAGTCTGGGAAACACATATTATTTAAATAAACTTTCAAGTCAATATAAATGTTATCCCGATATATCTGGCCTCCATTACGTTTTACCATGAACTGTTGATTGAATATTCAAAATATTCCATTTACTCTGAACATTTAAAATCAGTTTTGCATATGAAATTTTTACAGTTGATGTGTCCTCCAACCATCTAATTTAAAAAAACTCAGATTTTTAAGAGTGGTGCAACAAGGTCCAAATAATAAAAACAAAAAATTTTAATTTTTGTTATTTTGTTTAAGTCTTCATCACTATCTTCGTTGGTAATGGTACATTCACCAGTGGTTTTCAATATATTTGTTTAGCATCTGGTTAACGATCCTTGAATTGAAACTTCATAAATAGCTAGTTTTTCGAAAACGACTTAAATAATCGACTGATTCTGTGGCTAGTACCGTTTCAAAATCAGAAATTGCCGATTGCTCAATTAACAAGTAAGACCATTGCAGTCGAGTTAGCTCGACTTCAAAATACCCTGTACAATTGACAAACACACATCTGAATCTGAAACAAACTTGATCTGCGTACGGTTACCACCGGATACATCTACATGCAAAATCTCTATCTCTTATAGTCTCTGAGATCGACGCGTTACAGACAGACGGACGGACGGACGGACACACACGACGGACAGACGGACATGGCTAAATCGACTCGGCTGTTGATGCTGATCAGAAATATATACTATAGGGTCGGAAATGCTTTCTTCTCCCTGTTACATACATTTGCCAACCATGATCCCCTTTACCCATTTTCAATGGGTACAGGGTATAAAAGTGGATATAAAACCAAGTGGTTAAGTGATAAGCAGCTTTTATATTCTACAGGTATGTACGTTACAATTCGTCAAATACTTATGTACATGCAAAAATATATAATTATTTTAACTGCGTACGGTATACACCTATCTACATGCAAAAATCTCTATCTCTTATAGTCTCTGAGATCGACGCGTTCATACAGACAGACGGACGGACGGACGGACGGACGGACGGACGGACAGACGGACAGACGGACAGACGGACATGGCTAAATCGACTCGGCTGTTGATGCTGATCAAGAATATATATACTTTATAGGGTCGGAAATGCTTTCTTCTCCCTGTTACATACATTTGCACAACTTCATGATCCCCTTTTACCCATTTTCAATAGGTACAGGGTATAAAAAGTGGATATTAAAACCCAAGTGGTTAAGTGATAAGCAGCTTTTATATTCTACAGGTATGTACGTTACAATTCGTCAAATACTTATGTACATGCAAAAATATATAATTATTTTAACTTCAAAAACTTTAAAAATATAGGTCTTAACTGGGAGCAATTATAGCAACTGATGGCATCTTTACCTTCAATGAGAAATTCGACTGGTCGTACAAAGGCAGAGGCTTAAATAATATTTTTATACAAAATGGGACTTAACAACAGCAACAAAATAATTACTAAACTATTTTTAATAACCCCGCCGCAAGTGGTTTCTCAATTTGTAAAAAGAATTAGCAACGGCTTTTCAAAATAACATATTACCAATCTTTGGGTTGAATGAAGTTACCAGATTAATTCTTACGGCAACTACTACAGAAATTGGTGATCATTTGGGATCCGCCATCAAAAAATCACCAATAACATCTACCAAAGGAAATCATAATCAGGTCCATCCATTCACAATTTGCACCTTCAATGGTTATATTATTGACATGGCAGGCCCATATACTACCAATGTAAGCGACGAAACAATTATATAGCAGTTACTACATGATCAGAACGGACTTTAAAAATTGCTCCACCCAGGAGATATAATTGTTGTTGATTGATGGTTCAGAGATGCTGTTGCGGTTCTTGAAGGCAAAAGGTTCTGAAGGAAAAAAGAAATCAGCTGCCGACCTTGGAAGCAAAACAATCCCGGATTGTCATCAAATTAAGTGGGCATTTGAAGCTGTGCACGGAATTTTAAAACAAATGAACCAGCTTCTTTGTCGAAAAGTTGACAATAAAATGCTGCAAAATAGAAATCCTGTGCAAAATAGCGTGCTATCTAAACAATCGATTTGGAAAGCTGCTACCGAGTGATCGTGTCATTTCGGATCAAATCTCTTGTAATGGAGTTGCAGAATACAGATGATAGCATTAATATTGAGTACTCTTAATCATTCAAATCGTGGCACATAAATTGTCATATCACATTTTGAATAAGTATGCACATAATGGCAAAACTTTTGACTGCATTATAAGGTACTATTCCAGCTCCCCTAATGGTATGCGAACTGTTGACTGTTGTACGCATATAGCTGCAGTTATTTTTTCCTTGATAATGCAACTTTCAAGTCATGGATCATCAAGCCTGCCGAGTTGCTGACAAATATATTGAAAACCACTGGTGAATGTACCATTACCAACGAAGATAGTGATGAAGACTTAAACAAAATTAAATACTAAAATATTAAAATTTTTATGTTTTTTATTATTTGGACCTTGTTGCACCACTCTTAAAAATCTGAGTTTTATTTAATAATTAGATGGTTGGAGGACACATCAACTGTAAAAATTCCATGGTATTGTCAAAACTGGAAAGTGGTCATTTTAAATTTGGAAAATTTTGACCACGGTTTTTGGACCAAAGGAATAAGGGTAAAAATTCCAGAGTTTTATAACGGACAACTGTTTTAAATCTTTTCAATATTCAATCAACAGTACATGGTAAATCGTGATGTAAGACCAGATATATCGATATTTATGTTATAGCATTTCTGCAGTTTGCTCGTCAACCAATAGACCTTTTGACTTGAAATTTGGCATACATACCCTCCTACATAAAAGCTACCATCCCTGATTTAAAATATTCAAAAATCTGCTGGGGCAGTTTTCCCAGGCTTATCCGGCTATGCCCTTTAGTATTTAAAACAAAAACCAACATTTTTAAGGTAATTTTAAGACCAAATTAATTCATTAATACTTGGAACCAATGAAAAACTGAGAAAAATATTTATATTTGTTATTTGAAACTCACCTTAAAGTTCCTATCTGCCGTCCAAAAACTGATTTTTCCCATCAATAATTGCGTTACTTATCAAAGGCGCCCGGCTGGCTGCCCAGGTAACCCAAAGCGTTGCCCACGCTTCAACCAAGGCTAGCCCCTGCTTAAAGCTAATAAACTGCCAGGTACATGAAAGCGAATACCACGCACAAAACTTGGACTTGGACTCATCCCCACCTCAAAGGAAGCTGGAAAACAAAAAAAATAAAATATATATATATACAATATATTGTAGTACAAAACAAGCTTACAAAACTGAGATGAAAAAAAAATTGAAAAGCGAAAGCCCACTTTTCTTTTCATTAGAGGAAAAACGAGCAGCGGCGGCAGCACATTGTCCTAGCGAGTAAGGACATTCATTGAAAAACAAGCTAAAACAAGCCGAATTCCTGCTGCCCCCTCCCCACAAGATGAAACTTAACAAGGCATCAAATAACAGCAGCTAAAAGGGTATCCTAGCGACGCAGGATGGAGGCGAAGGATGTCCAAGCTTAAAATTGCAAAAGAAAAACGAAATCACCTGAGTAGGGGGAAGGACACAGGACACATGTTATATCCCGAGCCTCAAGCTGAGAAAAAGGACATGCACACGCACTCGAAAACTGTCTAAATGAACACTTGAGGCGGCTCCTTCAGCTGGCCCTTACATTCCCCTCTCCAACTTGGCCCCCTTTCAACAAATTTTTACTGCAGCCCAAAAAATTCATTAAAAAAAATGTCAACGGCTATAAAAATAAAATCCGAATGTGCGACGCAAGTCGCGACTCGAGTTAATTTGTCATTTGACTTCCTGTCAGCTGGCAATCGGGGATTGAAACAAGGGTCCTTGGAGCTAATGAAAGTGTCTGTTTTACAAACGAAGTTCCCAAAATGTACTTAAAATCATCTGCATAGTATTTACGTGTAATTAGACAACGATGGAATGCAATTAAAAAATTTAAAGAAAAAGTATTGAGGATTCATTGGACGGATAAGAGATCAAATTGTATAATCCTTCATATACGAATAAATCTGAGACACTATTGTTTTGTAATCTTCTTCTTCTTTATTGGCCATTACAACCGTTCGACGGTCTGGGCCTCTGCGATTAATGCTCTCCATTCGCTTCTGTTCTGTGCGAGCTGCCACCAGTTGGTCACACCAAGCTCGGCAATGTCTTCCCGCACCTGGTCTTCCCATCTTAGTGGTGGTCTTCCCGGCTTGCCGCCTCCATAGTCAGCCGCCTTCGATTTATACGCCTTTTTTGCTGGAGCTTCTTCCTTCATCCTGGCGACATGTCCTAGCCAGCGCAGCCGCTGCTGCTTTATGCGCTTGACCAGGCTGGTGTCCCCATAGAGCTCATACAGTTCGTCGTTTCTTCGAATGCGGAAATCATCGCCGACTTTTAAAGGTCCATAAATCCTCCGAAGAATTTTTCGTTCAAACACGCCAATCGCCGCTTCATCCGCTGCTGTCATTGTCCATGCTTCTGCGCCATATTGCAGGACTGGGATGATAAGCGACTTTTACAGGGCTATTTTTGTTCTTCGCTTGAGGTCTTTGCTCTTGAACTCCCTACTTAGCCCATAGTAGCATCGGTTCGCAAGAGTGATTCTTCGTCGGATTTCCAGACTGATGTTGCTCTTGCTGGTTATCATCGTTCCGGGGTAGACGAAATCCTCCACAACATTAAAGTTGTACTCCTCCATTGTAACAGATTGTCCAAGTCGCAATGACTTTCTGTCCGCGGATACTAGGTACTTCGTCTTGTCCTCATTAACCACTAAACCCATTAATTAAGACTCATTCTCAATCTCTGAAAACGCCTTGCTTACTGCCCGTGTGGTTTTGCCGATACTGTCAATATCATCGGCATATGCAAGTACACTGAAAAAAAAATCAATCCATATGGGATCAAATCAATCCTAAGCGGTAATGAAAACTATTCTTCCTTTCCTCCGCGCCATGCCATTTGCCATAGGACATCCTCATACATGACAAAGAAAACCCACACCAGTTTTGGTTAATTTAAGACTTCTGAAAAACAAAGAAATAAATATAAAAAATTTTGGCTGCACTGGGACTCGAAACACACGACGATTTGCACTGAACAGGAATGGAACGGCATCTCAACGCATACCACCATACCCATTGGTTGTTGCAGCGTGTCTAAGAGGCTACTTATATTTCTTCGCTCTCACTCTCTAATTTATGGACATGTGATCTCGAAAAGGTTTGTAGTAAGCACATTTGGAATGATACAAGTTCGAAAGAATGGACCAATCCTTAAAAGATTGAATTGTGTAGAATATCCTGGAAATCGAGATTGAATTTTCAAGCTCGTGCCGGGCTTACTCCAAGATTTAAAAGATTGAAAATATCTCGACGTTTTTTTTTCTGTGTAGCATTAGATCTTTATGAATAAATCCGCCGGTTCTGTTGGCATGTCGGCACTTGCGCAGTATATATTCCATCAGTAGATTAAAGAAGTCACACGATAAGGTATCGCCCTGCCTAAAACCTCTTTTGGTATCAAATGATTCGGAGAGGTTCTTTCCTATTTTGACGGAGCTTTGCGTACTTCTCAACGTCATCATGCACAGTCGAACGTACTTTATTAAATGAATTTTGAAGAACAACTGGTGGTTGTTCTATCTGATGCTCCAAAAACAGCAAATTTTAATTCGGCAACTTATAGCACATTTTGTCAATAATGCGGTAGTTGCAGAGATCGAAGATGAAGTAGACCTACTGATAAAACAATTTAATACTTCTGCAGACTAAAATTCTGGTGCTTAAGAGATCAAATCTGCTTTTGTACGTTTAACTATTTCGAATGAATATTCCCGCAACAATCCAAGTAGGTTAGACTGGAACATAGCTTGACTCGCTGCTGGTTGGGCTTGGAACGTTTTGCTGGAGTAGCTTCAAGAAATGTTGGTGCTCAATCCGACAGCTCTGGAAGCACATATGGGCTAATCCGAAAATTTTTGAACCAAGGGCAGAAATTTAAAGTTTTTCAAAATCCAAATGTTTGTTAATGAAATAAATAGCTTCAAGCTTCATAATATGTAAGCAATATTGATCTACACAGAGAAAAATATCCGTTGGAATTGTAACGAAATCATGAACTTTTGTTGATGATAGGAACATTCGTTCACATTATGCCATGACCATTTTATTTCCACACATGAACGGTTAGGGCTTGTGTTATAAACATTATGCTCTCATTTCAAGAACATTTTGTTCTCAATTTGCCGGCGACTAAGATCCTAAAAAGAAATATTAACCATAGTTAGATTAGGTGTGAATGTGAAGGAGCCTCCTCCTTCTCCAGGGCGGTGGTGGTTGGTTTCTTGGTAAGGACGGGGAAGGAAGGAAGGCACCGGACTACCACCACACCACAATCTATTCTAAGCTGTAGCTAATGAAAAATTATATTACTTTCTGGGACTTGAACACAGAACCACGAAGACTGAAGCACACGGACTGCGACGTCAATTTAGCCCACTCGGCTATTAAGGTCACGCGGGAGACAGCGACAAAATCAAATTAAGCAATGAATGCTTAAGAATGAAGTGCTTAAGTAAACATTGAGACACTCCGACAGCACCAAGCCCTGTAGCTCAGCGGTAAGGCATTCACTTAGCACGCCGAAGTCGTGGGCTCAAATTCCCGTCGAGGCATAGCACTTTTTTTATTTTTAATTATACCCTGTACCCATTGAAAATGGGTAAAAGGGGATCATGAAATTGTGCAAATGTATGTAACAGGGAGAAGGAAGCATTTCCGACCCTATAAAATATATATATTCTTGATCAGCATCAACAGCCGAGTCGATTTAGCCATGTCCGTCTGTCCGTCCGTCCGTCTGTCTGTATGAACGCGTCGATCTCGGAGACTATAAGAGATAGAGATACAAATTTTTCATGTACATAGGTATAGGCCGTACGCAGATCAAGTTTGTTTCAGATTAGCAAAATTTCCCCCCCTCCCCCCTTAAACCGCCAAAAACTGTCAGAGCCACAATTTTAAAGTTACAATATCGTCGCTTAATATATATTATCTTAGGCCCTTAATTTATCTATTCTGAAAAGCACAGTCAGATCTGAGCAAAAACACCGAAGTTATTCACGAAACAAATTTTGCCCCCACCCCCCAACACACGCTTTACTAATTGCGCTCTGTTTGAGGCTTGCGCGTGCGTGTGTGTGTGTGTGTGTGTGAGCGCGATATTATTTACGTTTGTGTGTATGTGTGCTTGTGTGTTTGTTAATTGTACAGGGTATTTTGAAGTCGAGATAACTCGACTGCAACGGTCTTACTTGTTATACCCTTGGAAAGGGTATATTAAAATTGTCCGGATGTTTGTAACGCATAGCTGGAAGCATCTCCGACCACATAAAGTATATATATTCTTGATCAGCATGACGAGCTGAGTTGATATAGCCATGTCCGTCTGTCCGTCCGTCTGTCCGTCTGTTTCTATGCTATCTTCTCCGTCAGTTTTAAAGCTATCTTAACCAAACATTGCACGAAGTCTTTTGGTACAAATACGCTGCACATTTTTCGGAACCGGCCGGATCGGATGACTATAGCATATAGCTGCCATAGGAACGATCGGTTGAAAAACTAGTTTTAGTGAGAAAAACTTTTTTGTTTTCAATGCTATCGCTCCCAACGCTCGTATTTATAAGTTTTTAATGATTTCACATAATTTCACCAAGCCTTGTCAAAATCGGACAACTATAATATAGCTGCCATACAAAAGTTAGGTCTGAAAAAAAGACAGTGAGAAAAACTTTTTTGTTTTTAATGTTATCGCTCCCAACGCTCGTATTTATAAGTTTTTAATAATTTTACATAATTTCATTAAGCCTTGTCGAAATCGGACCACTATATAGTATAGCTGCCATACAAACTGTCAGGCATTCTTTTGCGACTTTTGTTGTTATACCCTGTTCCCATTAAAAATGGGAGAAGGAAGCACCTCCAACCCCATAAAGTATATATATTCTTGATCAGCATCAACAGCCGAGTCGATTTAGCCATGTCCGTCTGTCCGTCCGTCCGTCTGTCTGTCTGTATGAACGCGTCGATCTCAGAGACTGTTATTGATAGAGCCACAAATTTTGGCTCTATATATGTATACTGTACCCACATCGAGTTTGTTTCAGATTTCGAAAAATCCTCCTCCTCCATCTTTAAACAGCGAAAATCTGTCTTTTTATCTGTATAAACGCGTAAATCTCACAGACTATAAGAGGTAGAGCCACAAATTTTTGCTTGTATATAGGTGTACACCGTACCCAGATAAAGTTTGCTCCAGGTTTGGCAAATTCCTCCTCCATCTTATTCTAATCGCGAAAAACTGTCAGAGCTACAATTTTAAAGTTTGAACCTAGTGATTTAATATATATTCAGTGAGGCCCAACATCTATCTATTCTGTGTACCACAATGAGATCCGAGCAAAAACACCGAAGATATGTACATAAGTGCGCCTGCCCATTTATTGAAATAAATTTTAAAGTAAATGGAATTCAAAGCTATAGGAACCACATTACTTGGGACAGGGTATTTTGCTGTCGGGGCACTCGACCGCAACACTCTTACTTGTTTTTGTTTTAATTTATCTAAACAGCAGCACAATAAACAGGACTTTCAGAACAAGTGATCTTGTTGTTGGTATCTCAACTCCCTTTTAGTTTTCTTCTTTTAAGATTTTAAATTTAGCATCATGTAAATGCAAAAAACAACACTTACACCTTTTTTTTGCTAAGTCCCATTTTCCGACCGACAGTTTAAGATTGATAAAATAGAAGAGAAAAAAGTTTTTCTCACAACGACCCATTTTCCCACCTATCGGTCCTATGGTCCATAAGATAAGATATTTTTGTTACTTTTTATTGCTTTTTGAGGTAAATAATGATTCGGGTTTTATTTCGCTGCCACAGTCTGCTAAGCTAATTAACATACTGTTATGTAGAAATTCTCTGTAAATGGTCTCCGATTTGATTCACCCGCTCACTTGTCGTAGATCCTGCCACTAATTGGAGTCAGGTTATTCATGGTCCATATGCTCGCTCGTGTTTATGTTCAATGTTAAAAAAAAGCCGCACACTTTCACTATTCTGCTCTGCTCCGTATCCTTTCGTCCTGCCGCCGTCGCGTGATTATTACCAAGTCAAATGCTCAATTCGATGCGCTGCCAATGCACATTTTGGTTATGCCACATAAATTTGTAATTAAAAGGACGGCCACAGGACACAGAGATGGAAAGGATTCAAAGTAGGATCCGTGCGGCTAAACGGCGGGTGGCGAAGCACTTCGAAGGGCAGCTGCCGCTTGTTATGCTGGTCAGTTCCATAAATTACACAAGTCCGGGCTAGCAGGAGCAGCAGTCGCAATCCTTTCGATGTTTTGCAATTTCGCCTCAACCCAGAGTTCTTCTTGGTGTCTATCCCATTATTGTCCTGCATTGTGCTGTGTGGGTCCTTTTTGTTGCCCACACATAATTTATTGTTCTCTTTTTTGCTCGCACTCTGTGTTTGCCTTTCTCACGCAGGCGACGCCAGGATCAGCAGAGTGTCCTGTGTCCTCTCGATGCTATCGCCGGTGACTCCATGTTGCGTGTGTGTTCGACTTCTAGGAACTCTGTGCAAAGATTTACAGTTGGCCTTGAAAAAGAGTTCGTTGGAAGGGAAACTCTTGGGTGACCCCTTTTTTTTGGCGACGAACACCAATTTTCCCTTTCATCATCCTTTCTCTTGTACATCATGAAGCTATAATTAAAATGCCAGTTGGTCTGTTTCAAAAGGGCCGCTGACAACATCCTCTACAACAAATCAAATGTAATTATCCCTTAAGAGGGCCACACACACATTTAATTCGCCTAATCTAAGCTATTAACAAACAAAAGGTTTGCGATTTGAATGACCAAATGTGGTCTCCAAATAGCAAAACTTTTGCGAAAGTGAAAATAAGAGCATGGCTTAATATTTCAGAACAGTTGCCTCCAGCAATTTCGTAAACAGTATTTCCCAAGTTCCAAACCATTTGAGCAGTTTGAAAGCCTCTGCGTTTTTCCTAACGAACAGTTTGAGTGTCATTGGATAAATGCTCTAGCTGCGAGGTTAAGTGCTACAGACAAATGTGCGTAGCATTCAGCTTCTAAGATTTTCTTATGCCATTATTGCATTACAACCGGTTACGGTTATACTAAGGTTATGGGATATGCATTATATAAGCGGCTTTCAAATTTTAATTAAAATGTGTTATAAACTTTTATATTTTTAGAAAATGAGTGACATTGACTCATCTATGATCAGTGGAGTGGCACGGCGATTCTATATGCCGAATATGAAAGTCAACTATACTCAGAACCAAACGTAAGTTTTCTATACCCCTATCGCTTATCACCTATCTGTCTATTTACTCGTGTTTATGATAATCTGAACTCAATAGAAAATTGGATGTTTGTAACGCATAGAAGGAAGCACCTCCGACCACATAAAGTATATATATTCTTGATCAGCATGACGAGCTGAGTTGATATAGCCATGTCCGTCTGTCCGTCCGTCTGTCCGTCCGTCCGTCCGTTTCTATGCTATCTCCTCCGTCAGTTTTAAAGCTATCTTAACCAAACTTTGCACAAAGTCTTTTGGTATAAATAAGCTGCACATTTGTCGGAACCGGCCGGATCGGATGACTATAGCATATAGCTGCCATAGGAACGATCGGTCGAAAAACTAGTTTTAGTGAGAAAAACTTTTTTGTTTTTAGTGCTATCGCTCCCAACGCTCGTATTTATAAGTTTTTAACGATTTCACATAATTTCACTAAGGCTTGTCGAAATCGGACAACTATATAGTATAGCTGACATACAAAAGTTAGGTCTGAAAAAAAGTCTTAGTGAGAAAAACTTTTTTTGTTTTCAATGATATCGCTCCCAACGCTCGTATTTATAAGTTTTCAATGATTTTACATAATTTCAACAAGATTTGTCGAAATCGGACCACTATATAGTATAGCTGCCATACAAACTGCCAGGCATATATCAAGCTCCAAGGGTATATAAACTTCGGTCGAGCCGAAGTTAGCTGGCCTCTATTTTTTTTCCATGTTTTAGATCGTTCGATATTTATCATCCGTCTATTTACCTGTCTTCACAATTAAAACTCATTATACAATATAACATTTTTAAGTTCTGCGGATCTGCATCTATACCAGATCCTCCTATTAACACGAATATTTAGCCGTTTTTATGACAGTCTAAGCTCATTATAAAATTCTGTTAATTTTTTGAACTTATTGGCTTACACATAACCTCAGCTCATTAATACATTGAACCATTTAATCACCTAGAAGTTAGAAATATGTATACTACTTTCTATTCTCTTACCTTGCTAAAAAAAAAAAAGTTTTAATAAGAATTTAAGAACATTATTGAATATCAATTTCGGGTTACGGTTTTCGTTACTGTTTAATCAAGGATTGAAATCGATAAAAATATCGGGTTGGGTTACGATCAAATTGTTTCGGTTTCTGTTACGATTATTTGTTTTTATTTTTTTATTGTTTGCTCTAAAAATATTAATAAAAATAAATATTTTATTTCAGAAATTTGTTAAAAAAAAATCCCAGAAAATAAGTTTTATCGAACCAAAACGGCCAAAAATGATTTTGTGGACTCCAACAAATTAAAAATATTGTGGATGCTGAATCAAGTGAAGATGAAGAGATTCATGGGCTCCAAATTTAAAATAAAAATATAATCAAGCCAAAAAAGAATATGAGGATGCTGATTCGAAAAAAACTGAAAAGAAACACGAGCTCCAACAAATTCAAAAAATACTTAACAAGGACAAAAACAAATTTATGAGTGCTGAATTAAGTGAAGATTAAGAGATTAAAGCACATCGGAATGTTGCTAAGCACAAAAAAGTAAAAGAGTTGTATAAACAAAACAGTGGGGATGCTTTCCCAGTTCCTCGTTTAAAAACGATGTCCACACAGACAGGGATTCATGTGAATGAGCATGAACAAGTAATGAATATGCTCAAAAAAATATGGGAAAAGCAATCAAATATGGAAAAAGATGTTTCCGAAATAAAACAACAGTTAAGAAAACGTAATGCGCATAATGAACTGTTGTCTCCGATCGTCGTAGAAGAAGAAGACCTGCATAGTCAGGAAAACGAACCGGTAGAAAACCAGGAAGAAGACCTGTCGAATCAAGAAAATTTTGAGAAAACAAACGTTTATAAAGTCTTGATGAGAAGAGATATAAGAAAATGGGAAAACGATCCCATGACTCATTTTGTTTTGCGTAGAACTACCAATTCAAGTTTATGGTTATGCTCGTGCCTAAAACAAACTCTACACTGAGAAAAAAAAATCAATCTAAAATCTAGATTGAAAATTTCCTTTTCGAGACACTTGCAATCTTATAAAAACAAGATTGAAAAACCTTGAAAAAAGATTTAAAATCTTAAAAACAAGATTTATCATCTTGCAACTTATCAACCATCTACAGTTTTCTGTAAAGCTTCAGTAAAAAAAACTTTATGATATACGTAACGATATTTAAAAAAAAAAAAAAATAAAAGAAAAAATAAAAAAAAATGAACTCGCCCCTTCTGCGACTCGAACCACAACCTTTCCGCTCCAATGAAGCTTTTGCCATCGACTTAACTATCACGGCTGTTTATGTAAATTTTTTTTCGCAGACAGTTGCAGTATTAGAGCTAAGCTAGCAGAAAGCATTGTCGTCATGAGTTATTATTAGAGACCGGATTTATATGCTAAAAAGAATATGAGTATATTCCCAAAAAATATTCTAAAAAGCATATGAGTATATTCTTTTTTTCCTCTTATATGTGCCATTTTTCCATTAAGAAAATAAAGGTGCCTTGGCAGAGATGTAAAGGTGTTAGAATACGAGTCTTACGTACCCGGGTTCGAGTCCCAGTAAGGACCAATCATTTTTTTATTTTTTTTATTAAATTATTTTATTACATTTAAGTTATGCATAGAAATGTGTTTTTTCTTTCGAGATACTCAAAATATGAAGATTTACAAAAAAATGGTTGAACATACTGGATATACGAGAAATTGGCTAAATGACTTTCACACAAGAAAAAGATCAAAAATCTCGGTTGAAAAGGGTAACCTCACTTAAAACTGTTTAAAAAATATGTTTTTTAAATTCAACAATTGAAGTGAAACTTAGCAGAAACTTGGTGGGGGCAAAAAAGTGAATAAAAAAATGGTGCAATATATTTTAAGTAAAATTATTTAAGTAATTGTTTTATTTTTTTTATCCAAACTATGAAGAGTTGCAACATACAACAATAATTTTTTCAATATTTTCGACTGTAAGTCTTTCTCGCCTGACCGACAAAATATTTTTATATATGGAAAAGGATCGTTCAACATCGCAAGAAGTAATGGTGCGCCCATAATAAAATATTTCTTCCGAAATTCCTTTTTTATAGTAGTTTTTGCATCCGAGTTTCCAAACAGTTTTGATAATCGCCCATGAAAAAGGTATTCTTTGCAATCACGTTATCAAGCTTCTTTCGAATAATGTTCCCAACTTCTCCAGGTGCAAGCTTAAGAGACTCTTGAAGATTGAGAATTATCTGCACTGAATTAATAAGACTATGCCCTTGGTTTTCTAGTAGTAAAATAGTGTTGGCGATTTCCGAACGTTACAAATCTCGCAGAAAAGTGCGGTTTAGTCTACCTTTGGTACGGAGCAGGGGCCGGCCAAACAAACATGCTCATTTTCGCGTTGCGTGTGTGTGCTTAGTTACGCGAAAGCGCACTCATTTAATACTTCATTGCTAAAGAAAGGAGTCTAAGCTCGTATACTGTCGGTGTGCCGACGCGCTATACATTAGATAGCGACGCGCCGGACTCTGGTACAGAGTTGTTTTGTCCGATAAATTATTCTTATAATCATCTAAATAAAAAGATACTATATTTAGTTTTTATATTTGGTTTTGCAACTGAGTTTCCAATATTAAATAGCAATCAAATTGTTTTCTTACCATTTTTTTTTTAAATTTTCATATTTGTTTTTTTTTTTCAAAAAATTAGTATATAAAAAAAAAAAAATGTACACCCCGTCTGGGAGTCGAACCTGGGTATCTTAGACCCGTAGTCAAAAAGCTAACAGCTGCGCTACAGCGCTTACAATCTTAGTAACGAAAAAGTTGCAGTTTTAAGAAATTAAAAGAATATACTCATATGCTTTTTTCATATACTCATATTCTTTTCATACAAAATATGTCAAATATGCTAAAGCATATAAATCCGGTCTCTAGTTATTATACTGCGACTGGTGGCGCCTTACAAATGATGCCAAGCAGCCGAGCGGTCTGAGTGGCGATGCAGTGTGGTCAATCACTCCGAGGTACTCAGTTCAAGTCCCAGTACCAGCGAATTAATAATTAACATTTATATAAGTTTTTCAGAAACAACAAATTGTTAATAACTAAAGCAAACACAACAACAAAAATATAGAAAAGAAAAAATAAGAAGTGCTTAATATCATTTTTTTTGTCTGTTTTTTCATATTAAAAAATAAAATGATTTCATCTTAAAGTCGAGTATAAACGATCTTTATCCAAGATTAGTAGATTAAGATTAAAATTGAGAATATAACGTTGGGTTAAGATTATCTGGTCTTAGTCGAGTCCGGCACCGTTTCTCTTTGATTCAAGATTATAATCTTGATTTTAGTTTGTTTTTTTTTAGTGTACAAAGGATATTTTTGCACACATATACAAGTCAAGAACAGCTATTAAGTAAACACAAAACCATATGCAATTCCAAGAAACAAAATTATTCATACAGAATTATTAAATTAAGAAACTTCAAGCGCAAATTTATACGAAGATGATTTAGATAAAAAAAAATGGTACAAAGGAAGAATTTCAATAAAAAATATGAAATTGTATTTGAAGACTGGGAATAAAAGTTTAATTCCATCTCATATCAAACTGGCAATTTGGGTGAACGCATTACCAAATTTTCACAAAAGCTGCGATCAAATTATGAAAGCGGTTAATTCAGGAACAAAATATTTAGATTTAACAAAATATTAGATTTATATGTGGACTATGCCTCCTGGGGAATCCACAATAAAAAAAACGCGCCTTGAACTTTACCTCAAATTGGTGGTGTGGAAATAATTTAATAATTAATATAAAAAAGTCTTGCGGTATTTTCGCAAGCTTGTCTTTGCAAGCGCGTAGTTCTAGTTGTATTCGTCGCATTGGTTCACGCTAGAGTTTTTTTGGAAAGCTCTTTTAACGCTATAACACGTGTTTGATTTATTGTTGTTTTTTTTTAGTCGCTCGTGAGTTATAGCGTCGCAAACATGGAGCAAAATAAAGAGAAAATACGGCATATTTTACAGTACTACTACGATAAAGGCAAAAATGCATCTCATGCTGCCAATAAAATTTGTGCAGTTTATGGACCCGATACAGTTTCCATTTCCACCGCACAACGATGGTTTCAACGTTTTCGTTCTGGTGCAGAGGTGATCGAAGATGCGCCACGGTCCGGAAGGCCTGTCGTCGAAAATTGCGATAAAATCGCTGAATTGATCGAAAGAGACCGGCATAGTAGCAGCCGTGCCATCGGCCAAGAGCTGGGAATGAGTCATCAAACCGTTATAAACCATTTGAAGAAGCTTGGATTCAAAGAGAAGCTCGATGTATGGGTGCCACACGACTTGACGCAAAAAAACCTTTTTGCCCGTATGGATGCATGTGAATCGCATCTGAATCGCAACAAAATCAAGTGGGATGGTAACTGGCGATGAAAAGTGGGTCACTTACGACAACGTGAAGCGCAAAAGGTCGTGGTCGAAAAGCGGTGAAGCTGCCCAGACGGTGGCCAAGCCTGGATTGACGGCCAGGAAGGTTCTTCTGTGTGTTTGGTGGGATTGGCAGGATATCATCCACTATGAGCTGCTCCCCTATGGCCAAACGCTCAATTCGGACCTGTACTGTCATGAACTGGACCGCTTGAATGCAGCACTCTTGCAGAAGAGGCCATCTTTGATCAACAGAGGCCGAATTGTCTTCCATCAGGACAACGCCAGGCCACACACATCTTTGGTGACGCGCCAGAAGCTCCGGGAGCTCGGATGGGAGGTTCTTTTGCATCCACCGTATAGTCCGGATCTCGCACCAAGTGATTACCACCTATTTCTGTCCATGGCGAACGAGCTTGGTAGTCGGAAGTTGGCCACAAGAGAGTCCTGTGAAAATTGGCTCTCCGAGTTTTTTGCCAATAGGGAAGCGAGCTTCTATAAGAGGGGCATTATGAAGTTGGCATCTCGTTGGGAACTCGTCATCGAACAAAACGGCGCATATTGGACTTAAATCGCATTATTATAACCAATTTTATGAACAATTGAAAATTCAATAAAAAATACCGCAAGACTTTTTTGACAACCTTATATATGCGCTTCTATATTTAATTTTCTTTGCTATTTTAATTTGTTTGTTATCGTTATCGACGCAGTTTTCAATATTTTTGCAATAAAAACAATTTTGTTCAATTTTCTGCGTCTGCGTCCAAACCAACTGGTTCATCGCTGGTTTGGTTAAGACGCATAAAAAGACGCATTTTTGAACTAGTTCTTTCATGCGTCTTTTTATGCGTCTTGTTTTTTACATCATGATGGCGGGATAATTCAAATAAGATAAAAGACTGAAAACAATAAAAACATACAAAACAAATCTATTTGGTAATTCCTATCAAAAAATGTTATTTTCATCCGATTACTGATTTGGTTAGATTTGAATAGATGAAATGAATTAAAAAGAATAATTAAAGTTTTTTGATTTATAAACAAATTCACTCTATTTTTTCGCCCCACAACATTTACCTAACTATATGTCACATAATCTAACAATGGCCACAAAAATTTATTGCCGTAAAAGCTAAAAGCAAAAGCAAATAATATTGCAGCACAGAGCTTAAAAGAAATATCAAAATACAAATTACCTGTCCAACATTTTTATACCCTGTTCCCATTAAAAATGGGAAAAGGGGATAATGAAATTGTGCAAATGTATGTAACAGGGAGAAGGAAGCATTTCCGACCCAATAAAGTATATATATTCTTGATCAGCATCAACAGCCTAGTCGAGATAGCCACAAATTTTAGCATGAATGTATGTGTACACCGTACCCAGATAAAGTTTGCTCCAGGTTTGTCAAATTCCTCCTCCATCTTCTTCTTACCGCAAAAAACTGTCAGAGCTTCAATTTTTAAGTTTTAACCTAGTGACTTAATATATATTCAGTTAGGCCCAACATCGATCTATTCTGTGTACCACAATGAGATCCGAGCAAAAAAACCGAAAGATATGTGCGCCTGCCATTTATTGAATAAACGCGTAGATCTCAGAGACTATAACAGATAGAGATACAAATTTTTTATGTACATAGGTATAGGCCGTACGCAGATCTAGTTTGTTTCAGATTTGCAAAATTTTCCCCCCCCCCCCCCTTAAACCGCAAAAAACTGTCAGAGCCACAATTTTAAAGTTACAACATTCTCGTTTAATATATATCATCTTAAGCCCTTATTCTATCTATTCTGAAACGCAAAATGTTATCTGAGCAAAAACACCAATGTTATTCACGAAACACAATCTCCCTTTTTGTTGTATTTAGAAACGGTAAATTCATTAATACATGTGTATATTAATACATGTGTATGAGTGTGAAGACATTGTTAAATGGGCAGCACTGTCCAAACAGCTGTGTTGTAAAAAATAAGTTTTAGCTTGCTATCACACAGAAACTCTCGACCATCACTAGCGAAAAATTGCAAATTTGCACTTGATGTGTGTGTGTGATGTTTAAAAAAATTAACTTTAAATTAAAAAGTGTTAAACAAAATATATTAATATTATAAAAATTAAAAAAAAAAGTGTTAAAAAAAAAACAAAAAAACAAACAAAACAAAAAAAAAACATTATAAGCAATAATTACACCAATAAATAACTAACGCAAAATTAAAAAAAAAGTGTTAAAAAAAAACAAAAAACAAACAAAATAATTATAAGCAATAATTACCAGGGACCGTAATCATTATAAGTTTTATTTTAAAAATCTCGAAATAATGATTATAAAATTATTTTTACGATTTTCTTCATAAATAATGATTATTTTTGAGTAATAAAATAAAACTTAAATAATAATAATTATTTCTGAGCAAAAAAATAAAACTCAAAAATAATGATTAAAAATGATTTTTATTTTTTTTGCTCAAAATAAAACTCAATCTTAAATTACGGCTTCTGTGTTAAACTTTTCGGGGATGTGATTTCACATTCTTGATCTATGGTTGAATACCTTTCATATGATATACCACATGTCCTTCAAGGACGAATATTAAGGATCTACTATTTTCTATTAAATTTCATTTATTCCTCTATTTTCTGTTGCAGTATGTATGTAGTATGTATTATGAAGAAAATACGAAAAAACCCTATGTGACACAAGCATATTTCAAGCTGAAGTATGTGGAATCTCCCGTTGCGTAGACCGTAATATGGGAAATAACTACCATAATAGAGAAATAGCTAAACTCTCAGATAGCCAAGCAGCGCTTAAAACGCTCAGCAGCAATAAGTTCACCTCTAAGCTAGTCTTAGAGACAAACAACAAATTGGACCAACTAGGCAGCAGGAACAACCTGACCCTAAGATGGATACCGGGACACAACTACATCCCCGGAAACGAATTGGCCGACGAATTGGCACGCAAGGGTGCAACCACCGCAATGGTCACAATAGGTGTTAGAGGCCAACACACAATGAAAGGGCTTCTAAGAAAGGAAGAAAATGTGCTTAGAACAGCCTCCTGGGTAAACACCAGGGGGATGAGACAAGCTAAAGCATTAATAGTGAACCACGACCTCAAAAGTTTCCAAAAGTTAATCCAACAAAGAAAGAATGCCCTCAGGATTCTGACAGGGCGAAAACACAGGTCACTGCGGAGCCACATGTACAAGTTGGGAATAACAAACACCCAACTTTGCAGATATTGTGGTGTCCTCTGAGCACATACTAGCACACTGCAATGCCCCTGCGAGGCGCAAAATCGTCAGATTTGGGAAACACATTCTACACCCATGCAATATCAATAACTTAAAACTCAAAAAAATCCTGTCTTTTGAACAGGAAATAGGGCTGCTAGCAACAGACCAAAATTGGTCGCGGTGCACCACTTTACCAACAACAAATAATAACTAATAATACCCAAAATAATACATACTACATACGTACTGCAACAGAAAATAGAGGAATAAATGAAATTTAATAGAAAATAGTAGATCCTTAATATTTGTCCTTGAAGGACATGTGGTATATCATATGAAAGGTATTCAACCATAGATCAAGAATGTGAAATCACATCCGCGAAAAGTTTAACACAGAAGCCGTAATTTAAGATTAAGTTTTATTTTGAGCAAAAAAAATAAAAATCATTTTTAATCATTATTTTTGAGTTTTATTGTTTTGCTCAGAAATAATTATTATTATTTAAGTTTTATTTTATTACTCAAAAATAATCATTATCTTTGAAGAAAATCGTAAAAATCAAAAATTTAAAAATCATGGTGGATTTGCAGAGATTGTACAAAAATAAGAATTTTGGTGTAAATCATTTCTTTCTAGGTCCATTATAAGTGGGTGATTTTTTTACTTGAAAAAAATAAAATAATCATTATTTACGGTCCCTGATAATTACACCAATAACACAGTGCTACAGTGCGAAATAACCTGGGTATTGGCATAGCGTACGCTGTTGGTTTTCCTCGGGGACCCCCAAAATCTAAAGTTATGGCCCAAAAACCGCTTTTTGCTATTTTACCGCACTTAAATAGATATAACTCGCGAATGGACCGTCTGACTGCTCATAACCTTATCAATTCCGATAGCGACTAGACGATTCTAATACATTTTAGTGAATGGTTTGACTAATTTAAAGCGATGGCTGAGAAATGCGGCTTACAGATCTGGCATTTTGAACTTTTTTTGAGAAATTTGCACTTTGGCCATCACTGGTTTAACTATTTTATTCCATGCTATTTTTCCTTAAAGTTTGTAATAAAAGCCCATTTAATTCTTCGTCGAACGGTTGTTGTCCCAATGAATTTGGATACCGTTTGACGAAGCTATGCGCGATTTTCTGAGTACACATCGACAATCTAGTATTTTTTTTAGTGTGCTAACATATTTATTTTTGTTTTCACATAATTGCCCCTAAAAGTAAACTCAGTTTTGATTGGCGCCAGATTCAAATAATATTTTTAAATACTTAAAATGCGAACACATATAACATCAATGCTTTACGATTTCTGGTCCAAGATTAACGCTCTCCCATAATGTTACCTATTGCGGAAGGATAAGCTATTTTGTAGAATCAGCACAAACCACCCTTATAAGCGAGTTAAAGTCGCCCATACTGCACTTGCTGCGCTGTGTGCTTAAGCGGGCTGACGTCGACACCCTTGGATTTATTAGTTTAAACTCACTTCAAATCGAGCCAATTACACTTGTTGCGACGTCAGCTTGTGCGGGTCCTCGCCTCAAAAAAAAGCAATTTATGCGCTGAGTTTTTAGACAGGATAACGGGCCGGGCGTCGCGGCCCAAGCGGGCTATGCATTACCCATTGCTGCTTAAGTGCAAGCTGATGTCACTTTCTTCTCATTTTTACTTGGCGTGGTCCAATTTGGTTTTTATTTGGTATTTAATGGTTCGTCCATCCTGTTATAGTGATATTTATATTCTTCATCATTGGTCATCCATGGTATTTTATAGCGGTTCTCTACAATCGTGGTTAGACAGTTATCATTGGGCCTTGTTTGTGGACTTGAAGATTAATTTCTTAGGTACCAAAGGGGTTTATCATTAATTAGAACCCCCAGCTAAATTCTCTGCATTAGACCAGATATGTCCAGGCGTGGCCAAAGCTTGCGCTATGAGAGCAATATGCTTTTCACAAGCCTTAACCGTGCCTACCTTTATACGATTCTTGCTGTGCACGGCTCTTTTATATTATATGCCAATTTCAGCTCATTTACAAATAACAACAACCACTTACAACCCACATCAACTCACTATACGTAGCTCAATTTATCTTTATGCTAGATAACAGTATTCATAGACCGTTAATATTTGCGAAAAAATTTTGAAACATGGAAGTTCATATATATTTGCATTTTAAGTACTTAAAAATATTATTTGAATCTGGCGCCAAACCAAACTGAGTTTACTTTTAGGGGTAATTATGTGAAAGCAAAAATAAATATGTTAGCACACTAAAAAAAAATACTAGATTGTTGATGTGTACTCAGAAAATATAATAACTTCGTCAAACGGTATCCAAATTCATTGGGACAACAACCGTTCGACGGAGAATTAAATGGGCTTTTATTACAAACTTTAAGGAAAAATAGCATGGAATAAAATAGTTAAACCAGTGATGGCCAAAGTGCAAATTTCTCAAAAAAAGTTCAAAATGCCAGATCTGTAAGCCGCATTTCTCAGCCATCGCTTTAAATTTGTCTAACCATTGACTAAAATGTATTAGATTCTTCTCGTCGCTATCGGAATTGATAAGGTTAAGAGCAATCAGACGGTCCATTCGCGAGTTATATCTATTTAAGTGCGGTAAAATAGCAAAAAGCGGTTTTTGGGCCATAACTTCAGATTTTGGGGGTCCCCGAGGAAATGCTATACGCGACCTGCTCTACAGCGTACGCTTACCAATACCCAGGTTATTACAATTTTTGGAAATTTGTAGCACTGTGTAATATAACTAACGCAAATTAACAAATAGTAAATAATAAAAATATAATATATTAACAATAACAATAATAACATCAATTGAACTTCAAATAACACTACATTATTATTATAACAATACATTATTTTATTTATTATAAGTCAAAATTTTTTGTAATAGGCTTAAGTAGGGTTGTCGATATTTCTCAAAATATTAATATCGATAATATCAAAAATCAACATTTTCAATATCGATATTTGATATATCGGGTCCAGAAAACATCGATGTATCGATCTTTCGTTATTTTTAAAAGCTTAAGAAAAGGGAAAAGTTTTTAAGGAACGTCCTTACCGCCAAATGACCATTTCTAGTCGCCGTTATATCTTATTTTTCTAATTGGATGGAATTAAGTAATTTAATTTTCTGAGCTAGAGATTATAGCTGATAGCAAAAACGGAATCTACTGAAAATTCTTAGAAAATTTTACAAGATCCCATGGATCCAAAATGAATTCCTGATCGGTGCAAATCGATCTCAATTATTATAGATATTTAATGATTTTGTCTTTTTGAACGGGACTGGAAAAATAATTTTTATATATTTTACTTAGAAATCGCACATCTACGAAGAAAAAAGGGAATAAGTGCAGAAAATTTCACTAGAAACCATGGGTCTAAAATGAATCCACCTCAAATCTTAAAGACAAAGATTTTGTCTTTTCCAGCAGGACTAAAACCAATTATTTTTATTTATTAAACTTAGAAATCGCACTTCTACGAAGAAATATGATATAAGAGAACAAAATGTATGCCGAAATACCGTACCTGGATCAAGTTGAATGAAGAGTTCATTTTAGACCCATAGTTTTTGGACGAAATTTTCCGAAGATTTCGTTATTTCTATAAGCTTTGGGTGGAACACAATCGACAGTCTTGTTTTGACAATTTGCTCCTGCAATTACCATAGTAATTTTTTCCGATATACGAAAAATGAAATGTGTGCACCACAGATTTAAATACAAATGTTTTGCAAACTCAATTCAACGATTCGTGGCACAGCAATACAGTCCAAGCAATAGAGTACCAAGAGAAGCTCTGATAAGTGCGGAAGAATGTTATGCCATAATAAAACTAAATCACATCACATCACCCACAAATCATAAATCTAATTATATAACAGAAGGCTGGTGGGAAGTTCCAATATTTTTACTGATTTTTGCTTGCATTCTTGTGGTGTTAATGACAATCGGATTGATATGCCAAGCGATTGTAATAAGATTGAAAAATTTGCCACTTCCTGAAAATATCTGCGATGTCGAGGCGGAGCCAGCGACCCCTCTCAACCCTGTAACCAGCTATGAAAAGTTTAAAAACCATAAATCATGCATCGATGGGACAGGTTTAAACATTCTTCGACCAGTCTTCGATGTCAACAGACAAATGGGGCATTTATCTTTCAGTTCATTGCTGCTGCTATCCGAAGCGCCGCCATCATTATCCTCCTAACCTCGAACTGAACGGAGGCAGAGCCAGAGTCGGATCGTTGGCGACGCTACAAAGGCAGCTTGATTTGATCAGGGCTTGAGAGTCCACTGGGATGATAACCGAACGACTGCCTTCGCTGGACGTGCCTTAAAACAAGCTGTCCAAGGTGACGGTGGTGTGTTGAGATTTGTATGCATTTTGTTTTTGTTGTAATATATATTTAATACATTTTAATGAAATGCAAATTTTAACGTATTTCAGGTCTGTTGTTTTTCATTGTGTTCTTTTGGGGGAAATATTACTTAAATTACACACACAAAAATGAGAGAATGAATACAAAGATTATTTATGTCTCTATAGATATTAGTGGTATTCCTGAAAGTTGATTTGCTTTCGTGAAAGCAAAAGCAAAGCAGGTGGTGGAACGACCCTGATTTCATTTTGATTTGCTTTCAATTGGCGCAAAATTTAAAAAATGGCGCGAAAGCAAAAAATTACGAATGAGCTTGTAAAATTGAATTTTCTAATCTTTAACAATAGTATGTGGGCAGAATCTGTAGTTTTAAGAAGTTCGCAACTTTACTAAGGTGAATTCAATTAGTTGTGTATTTGTTTATGGCCACAGAAAGGGACATGCAATTTGAAAAATCCAATGAGGAAGTGACAGGATAAAATTGTGAATAATTTGTGATTTCGAACCTTCTAGGAGAGCTGTGCAAATATTTAACACTGAACATCTTTGGATACGTCAAGCACAATCTCCTAGAACTCGAGCACTTACGACTCTGTCCACTGTAGGCCGCGGGCCTTTTTTCCAGTAGTCTCATGTGCAGTCTAAGATGCAATAAATAGTTATCATTAAATTACTTAAATATGGAATGCAAAATAACAAAATAACAACGTTCTTCATATTTAAAGCACAATAAAATTTAAACAAACACGATTCGCGCGGAGCCAGTATTTCTAAGAGAGTGGTCACCCTAAAACGAAAGCAAATCGAAATCAGCTTCGAGGCTGATTTCGCGAAATCAATTAGTATGACCTGAATTTCCTTACATTTTTTGGGCACACTGGTCATTTTGTATGGAGCAGCTGTGATCAGCTGTTTCGCGAAATCAAATCGAAAGCAAATCAAAAGCAAATCACTTTCAGGAATACCACTATTAATATCCCAACACTTATAGTCTCTGTATTGCAAGTCACAAAGCCACACCTTGTCCAGCCTTTAAGTACATCAATTGCTTTAAGGTAAAAGGTTCTTCGGCTATTAATTTTCATTTAAAACGATAGTCTAACTACCGTCTCCGGCACATATTTAGATGGGCTGGGTTTGAAACCGTCCGTATGTACATTAGAGTGAACATAATCGTATGGGATTTTTATACCCTTGCAAAGGGTATTATAATTTTGCCCAGAAGTTTGCAACGCATAGAAATATTCATTTCCGACCCTATAAACTATATATATTCTTGATCAGGGCGACGAGCTGAGTCGATTGAGCTTTGTCCGTCCGTCTGTCTGTCCGTCTGTCTGTTTCTACGCAAACTAGTCTCTCAGTTTTAAAGCTATCGAGCTGAAACTTTGCACAGAGTCTTCTTTTACTGAACACTGCTAATATGTCGGAACCGACCGGATCGGATGACTATATCTTATAGCTGCCATAGGAACTATCGGTCGAAAAGTGGGTTTTTGTGTGAAAACTTTTTTGTTTTTAACGTAAACGCCTTCCGCTTCGCCAATTATTAGTTTTATACGCTTTTACACAGATGTGGAAGTTTTGGTTAAAATCGGATGACTATATCTTGTAGCTGCCATAGAAACTATCGGTCAAAAAGTGGGTTTTATCAGACAAATGGTTTGTTTTAATTCTGACGTTCGTACACTCTGTCGTATTAAAACATTTGCAAGGGTATTAAAACTTCGGCAAAGACGAAGTTAGCTTGGCCTTCTCGTTTTTTTGAAATGTTCTTTTCCTCAGAGCGCGAAAAATTCGTAATATTTTCTAGTTACCGTAATGAAAAACCAAACTTCGAAATTTTAAGGGGTAGTGATAGTGGATTCAGCAAAGCTACCATCTAGAAAAGATGTCTTGGCAGTTCTTCTGTATAATATAAGAGGAAACAAATACACATTAAGGGACAGCCTAAGCCGCACTGTCCTTCAAATTGAAGGTGTTTTGAAATCACTTGGGCTCACCATGAAACTAGCAAGAAATGTGTGCAGAAGCTTGAGAACACTTTATGATCAATATGTTTCTCTCAGAAAGAATGCTGGTCGCGATAAACAGTTGTACCGCAACAGAGAAAGAAATTTTTTAGAATATTTAGAAGGAATTTTTGATGGTGCTTTAAAAAGCTCGATTGAATTAAGTACTGATGCTGCTTTTAAAAGACAGAGGTCCGATGACGAGGAGCCTAGTGGATGTAGTCGCCATCCATATCAAATGGATTTTGAAGAAAAGGAAAAAAGTACGCTGTCCAAGCGTAAAAATAAGAAGAGCAAATTAACAAAAAAAAACTTTATAACACCAAAATTGGCCTCCGCACTGGACAGATGCGGAATAAGCTCTCGAGTTGCCGCTATCATTCTTGAAGCAACTGCTGAAGCTTTGGGACACAACATAAACAAGCTAGTTCTAAACGTTACAAGCATTAGAGAATGTCGGAAGAAGATGAGAGAAGATCGTTCAATATTAATAAAGCGCCGTTTTGAGTCGGAAGTTCCCAGAATTTTAAGTTTACATTGGGATGGAAAAAAAATATTACCCAAGTCTGCAAACGAAACGCCTGTAGAAAGACTCCCAATAGTTATCACGGGATATAATATGACGAAATTATTTGATATGCCATCGCTGGAATCATCGTCTGGAAAAGAGCAAGCACTTGCTCTGTATCGCACTTTATCAAATTGGAATATAAAAGACAACGTTAAAGCAATGTGCTGCGACACTACGGCTTCTAATACTGGTCGGTTAAAAGGTGCTTGTATTCTTCTTGAGCAAAAAAATGAAGAAGAACTTACTACTGCTTCCATGTCGACATCATATTTTTGAAATAGTTTTAAGAGGAGTATTGGAAGCCAAACTGCCTAAAGTGTCAACCAATGCAGACATGCCTCTGTTTAAATCCTTTAAAAAAAATGGACAAGCATCGATAAAAAAAATTATCAAAAATGCAATGTGTTTTCCGCGTTGCAAAAATATTTTGGTGCCAACAAAAAAGGATTTTATTAAATTCGCAGAGAAGCAGTTGGAATTACAACACAATCGCAATGATTATAAGGAGTTGCTACAGATCGCATTATTATTTTTAGGCAAAGAAGAAAGCAATGGAAAGCTTATTAAAATCTGGGCTCCCGGTGGAATTCATCAAGCTCGATGGATGGCAAGGGCAATATACTCCTTAAAAATCTTAATGTTTCAAGGGCAGTATCATATTTCTAATGAAGAACGCGAAGGGCTGGAGGAAATTGCTATTTTCATAATTAAAGCCTATATACCAATCTGGTACCAATGCGATATGGCAGTGAAGGCACCTACACTTGACTTCAACTTTTTAAAACAGATGAGGGATTATAAAAATGTCGACAAAGTCATCTCCACTATCGCTGTGAAAAAAATGATCAACCATCTATGGTATTTATCTGAAGAGCTAGTTGCTTTATCATTTTTTGATGAGGAACTTACAGTGACGGATAAGAAAATAATGGTGAAATGTCTTAAGAGGGAAGCATTTCCCTATGTACACTGTACATAAATCTTTTCTTGAGAAGTTATAGAAGTAGGTTCCACATATGAAATTGTGTAATGCTCTACTATAGCGGCTTGAATGTGAAATTTTTTTAGCTACCCATATATCTTTAAAAAACAAAATACTGAAAACAAGGGTTGGCGGAGTGCAACCCTGAGCTTTTACCAGGATTGCACTGTCCCTTTCATATATGGTGTCTAATTTAAAGTAAATTCTCAACTTACCATTTCTCGGGCATTCAGCTTTTCGGTAAGCTTGTCCAAAAACACTTTAATTATTTCGCTCTCATAGTCATCCAATTTGTAGAACTTCATCACTTTGAGAACCTGTGCCGTGCTAAGGAAGATGCAGAGATCGCAAATTGTTTGCACATCCTCTTCGCTCTTGCGCGAATGCAGCAGCTGGGAGACGAGAGGGGTTTCAGCACATCGTTTGACTGCAAAAAGATGAAACGTATCAATCAGCTCTCATACATATGTATATATTTCTTTTACTCACCATCTTCTTATCACGCACCCAGTCTTCACTGCAATCCAGATTGTAGCGTATGAGCATTTCCGTCTCCCACATGCAGATATCACCGCGCAACATTAAACAGTTTGGGGTCTAGAAGACCCTGAATTTGCATAATCAGAGCCTGATATAGATTCACAATTAGATCCAGAATAACGCGACGATATTCATAGAGGTTGAAGTTTTTCAGCTGCTGCTGATTCTGTTTCTCGGTGTTGAATTTCACATATTCTTCCACGTCGCCGTATTGTTTTAAAAGATTCAGCAGGCTGTGCGACGAAAAAGGTTAAACAAAGATTATAACTAAAGGGATTGACTTCCGTTATAGAGTTGACCAGCCAAATAACACGATTCTCTATGGGATGTGGGGTGCGGTGCATTTTCTTGATCTGGATGACGAATTTACTTAGAAGCTCAAGAACATCCTCATCGGCATCAGATCAGTATATCTAAAGAAAGGTAGACCATTAGTTAAAGTCCGGAGCGCTTTAAGAGATGCCAACTCACCGTATGCACATAAATATCAGATAGGCTGGAAAACCGGGTAGGAGTCCCACCACAGTACGTGAAGTCATATTGCTAAGCAAACGCTGGAGGATCTTATCCAGATCGCTGCTGTGGAACTTTTTTAGACCCTGAGGACTTGGAGACTTTTGTTTGGTCACATTGGCCCCCACATCCGGTGTGTGGCCCTCTTTAATGCGTCTCATTTCCTTCCCCAGCTTGTGCTCCAACTGGCCACCGTTTTGTCGGTAAGCCTTTAGCTTGGCATTGGCCAGCTTGAGCTCTTCCTGCACCAAGAGGAATTGACAAATGGCTTTCTTAGGCTCGCGCCGCAAAAAGCGATCATTCAGCTTAAGAGTATCCACAATGGCTTCCTTAAACTCATCGATGCTTTTAAAAATGACCTTTTGTAGCTCATCCCTTTTATTAGTTAGACGCTCGATGTCAATCGATATTCGATATTTGAACAAACAAAAAATCACGATATAAATATATCAGTTTTAAAAAATATTATCGATATATTGATATTTTGATATATTTTCGACAACCCTAGGAAAAACCTATAGAGTTGTAGTCAAGTGTCTGCCCCCTTCTACTTACCAGAATGAATCCTAGGTGGGCTTATTGCGACTGGCCGAATTGATGTACTGCTCCTGCAGATATTTATGATTTAGCTTCTCTTCTTCAAGTATGAAACGGAGTTTCACCACAATGCTTGTGCTATCGATGAAGGAATCTGCAGGGGCAAAAGCATCTTAACTAGATTATTCTAGATTATTCTTTTGGATTAAAAAAAAACCGTAACCGAAACTGTAACCCGTAAACCAGTGGCGGATCTAGGAATTGGCTAAGGGGGGGGGGGGCTAAGGGCACTCAAAATCACTCAACATTGTTCGGATCTTATTGTGCTTCTCAGAATAGATACATCATCTCATACAAAAAGTCGATATGCTCTGAAGGTAATAAGTTTCCCAAGGTAAAAATAAACAACTTGTTTTTGGTCATTTTTTTGAACAATTTTTGTCTTACCTCTAGAGTGCAACTGCATTTTCATTTACTCTGTGTACCATTGGCACAGAGTATAAAAAGTTTTTGGCCAATATATGTATATGCCTTGAGCGAAACCAAAATATGTTTCGGTCTTAATCCCTAGTTTAAAGGTAAAACTAGATAAATAAATAGCGCCGCAGGCGATTTTTTTTTTTAAGTCGCGAGTGAAGAAGGATTTTTAAGTAAGTATCCACAAACTGCTCGAACAATAAACATTAAAAAACTTCGCAGGATGTGTAGAGCATATTTTAAAATTTTACCTTCAAGTAAAACATATTTTAAATCAAAAAACGTCGTACACGTCACTAAGACTATATTTGTACATACATTATTTTGGTTAGTTTTATAAATTTGGAAATGCTATTGCATTTAAGCTACGTGGTTAAGTTTTAACGTTTTCTGATTTTTTTTTCAATTGCCGAATAAAATTCACATGTTCTTAGTACAAACCTGCAAATTTAAAAACTTTATTAAAAAGGAACCCGTGAATGACCTCCTCGACTTTGTTGTATAATAATTCTGTATAGTTCGCGGCCGATCGTTGAGATTTTTTACAAAATTGTTGTTTAGAACGGTGGTATACTAAATGTTTACTAATTTCTTTTTAGATGCTTCATTCTTAGAATAGTATTTTGCATAAAAATATTTAACATGGGGGGTAAAAAAGCGTCGCACAGTGGCCGGTTTGGTGAATTTAGCGATGCAAAAATCAAAAATTGATGGTCGATTTTTTTGACCGCTTTAATTTAATTTAATAAAGGGAACCCCAGATAGCCAGAAAATGTCAATTTTTTTTAATTTGGTCAATTATTTTGGATTTTACAGTGGTTCAAAGTTGAAGAATTTTTCAAACTGATAAATTGTTGTATTTTTTTGGTTTCAAATGTTACGTTTCGGAACGTATAAAAACCAAACGGAAGTTCCGATTGCAAAAGGTTTTTTGCTTATTAAAGATACATAAATTCTGTAGAAAAATGAATAAAAAATTTAATTTTTATTTATTAAATTTTGAGTTATTGTCGTTTTACTGAAGTACTACTTTTGTACCTCATTTTCCCACTTTGGTGGACTGCGAAAAGTACATTCACGCTCATTCACACTTCTAGAGTAAACATTTTTTTAAAATACATATTTCTTAACAAAAATATATTTATGTGGTCTTGCGCATAGCTGCGCCTTGCGAGTATGAGCGCCTTGAACATACTAAAATGCATGAATATTCTACTTATTTAGGTAAAATCAAGCGCGTGCCGGTTTTGCGTAGCATAAATCGTAACTTTTGAATGGAAAGAGATATTCGAAAAATTCCAAGAGAAATGTGATAGAGAATTTCAGTAGCTTTTAAATAAACTTAAGTTCATTATTGTAGGTCAACTAGGTGACCCAGGATTGGCCATAAACTGCAAATTGGATAAACTGAAAAGGTTGCAAGAAATAGGAAAATCCTTTTAACTTTTTTTTTAAACCGATTTATTTAAATTATAATTGTTAAACCACTTAAAATTTACCAAATTTAATAAATAGCTAACTTTTAATTAGTAAAAATATTTATTTTATTTATTTATTTATTTATTACTAAAAATAATTTGTTTCATACAAAATAAATATTTTTAGTAATTAAAAATTATTTTCTTATTAAATTTTGTAAGTTTTAATTAGTTTAACAATATAATTTTTAATAAATCGTTTAAAAAAGTTAATATGTTTTTTTGTCGCATGCGACATTTGCAACATTTTAAACTTTTCACTTTGACAGTCGATTCTGAGTCACCCGGTAGACTTACAATGAAAATGTTACGCTCATATTAAAGCTGCAATTCTTTATAATCTTTCCTTTGAGATTTTTCAAAAATCTCTTTTCGTTCAAAAGTTACGATTTTTGCAACGCTAAATTCGCCAAACCGGCCACCGCACACTGGGCCAGCAGCCCGAGATTTTGGCCAAAAGTCCCAATTTTTTTTTGGAAATTGGACAAAACGAAGATCGGCAATGATTTTAAATAGATATAGCTATTTTATGGCAAAATTTGGAACCTTTTCTCGAAATGGTTTTTTGCGAGACAGCCGTTCAAAGTTAATTTTTCTCAAAATCGATGCAAAAAATAATTAATTATTATTGAAAAATGGAATGCAACAGCTGAAGCAGTTTGATTTTTTTTTTTCGACTACGGACCAGATATCAATTAAAAAATATACAGAAGCTTTCATTCGTAAGCGTTTACATAATAACTGGAAAAATCCTAAATATATTGGGGTTTTTTACTTTTTGGCTCACTTTCAGTTGAGAGTACCCCTTAGTACCCTTCGCGATTCTCTTGCAACATGGCAAAATATTTTCTTTGAATATTGCACTATAGCTGTAGGTATGCGCTTTTGCGCGGTTTTGCTTTTGAATTTTTATAAAATTGCATTTAAAATTATATTCCCATTTGAAATCAATCTTGTTCTGTTATACAGCCACCCTAGATGTATGCTTTTTTTCAACTTCAGAATATAACAGATGAATTCTGTAATAAAACACTCATAAACTGAGCCAATTTGAATGTGTCAAAATGTGTAGCATACTCTTAGACGTACTCAAGGCAAAGTGTAATATATTAAATAAATTAGATTTTTAATTAATTAAATTTTTATTTTAATTTAGTTGTTTTAAGTATTGAATTTAAAGAGGAGGTAAAATAGATAGAAAAAACGGTTACAGTAGTCATATTGACTGAAAATCCTCGACAGGATGGGCAGTCAAAGTCAAATTAAGTCAATATCTCACAAATCATTAAAGATATCAAGACATATTTTTTTTTTTTTTTTTTGTGTTTTTTTATTCTTCTATGCTAAAATTTGTTTAAAATAATTAAAATTTTTTTTTTTATAATTATTTAAGGAATAAGATAATTTTTTTTTTTTTTAGTTATGAATATCATATAAAATTTTTTTGTTACTTTTTAAATTATGTGACTTAAGTTCAATCTTTTAAGATAATTTTGCCGAAAATCGCAGCTTTCTAGCTAGCCTGGTGTAGAAATGCCAGAGTTTTGGCCAAAAAATTAGATTTCTGGCCCACAATCACCCCCCCGTATAACGTGCGTAAGCTGTTGGGTTTTTGACGACCATATAATCGAGGAATTTTCAACTCAAGTGACATTTCGTCTGCAATTTTATTGATTTTTTTTTAAAGTTACATCAAAAGATGATTAATTATTTCTTGTTTCAAGAAACAATTCAATCACATGGGCGACGTGAGCACAGGAGTCCTACTGAGTGTCAATTTGCTATTTCATGGCTAGTTACATCACAGCTGGCGCCAATAGGTGGTGAAGGTGACCGGATGTGTAAAAGCTTTTTCTAAAGAAAGTAAAAACTTTTATTATTACATCTTCCGACGAACACACGACCTCCCAGCAGTCCAGCACGCTAATCGCTGGGCCACACCGCCACCTAACTATCCAAGAGAATGCTTTCAGAAAAACTCCCTTTTTGTGGCCGAAACTAACAAAAATACACACCAAAAATATATTCTACAACTATTAGATATCGATATTTCGAAATCTCTACTGCTCATGCCTTTTTAAAACAATCTAAGTATTTGAATCTTTTTCTGAAATTCTTAATTTCCTATTTTGCTCTTTGCATATTTTGGGTGAATTAAGATATTTGGGCTCTAAGGGGGGGGCTTCAGCCCTATAGCCCCCCTGGATCCGCTACTGCCGTAAACGCTAAAAATTACTTCAAAATTTGAAACCAAAACGAAAAATTTTTTTTTCCATTATTCGTAACCGTATAACCTTTATTAACATAACCGGTTATCAGTACCGTAACCGAAACAAATATATATAAAATGTTGTTGTGTACAGATAGTGTGTGGCTGATTTATTTTTTAGCAAAGAAACATAAACTTTTTGTTTACTTTCGACCCGTGCGTTTTTGTAGTTCCTATCACAAGTGCGGAGGCCTTTGCCAGTTGTGGCTTTTGCGAAGCTCTCTGTCTCACTTTGTCGTATGCATGCTCATGGTGGAAGTAATATGGTAAAGCTAGGCATACATATATTGGCCCTCATCAGAGTCTGACAGACACAGAGTTAAATTGTTCGCTTTGGCTTTGGCCGACGCTGTACATATATACTGTCGGTATAGAGATCGTCCATTTAAAACTAAACTCTTATAAAATATTCGTCTTTAATTTTGTAAGGTGAAGAGCAATCGGTTAACAGGATAACATATCGATATATTTAAGACTGTGTCATTAATTTAATTTATTTTAATTTGGGCAAAATATTCCATAAACTATGGTTTATTAAATTTAACTTAGGTCTAATGGGCCAATTGTGTTCGAATATGTATTTTCCGTTTAACTCTGTTAATCGTGAATGTATTTACAATTACATTATTGTTATTATCAAAGAATCTAATGTGCGGCTTTCAAATTTTTATACAAATATAATGAAATTTTAAGTTATTTTTCTTCTTTTCTTTTCAAATGAATTAAAATATTATAAACTTTTATATTTTTAGAAAATGAGTGACATGGACTCATCAATGAACAGTGAATTTGAACGGCGATTCTATGTGCCGAATATGAGAGTCAACTATACTCAGAACCAAACGTAAGTTTTCAGTACCCCTACAAATTATATATAAACTCGTATTACAATTTGGCAACATTCCCGATTTTAAGGCTAGTTGAGTAATTTTTGCCATTTTTTAGATCGTTCGATATTTATCATCCGTCTTCATAATTAAAACTCATTATAAAATTTTAAAATTCTGCGGATCTGATGTATAGATCCTCCTATTTACACGAATATTTAGCGGAGCTCGCAAATAACTGTTCACCGTTTATTGCCGTTTTTATGACAGTCTAAGCTCATTATAAAATTCTGTACATTTTTTGAACTTATTGGCTTACACATAATCTCAGCTCATTAATACATTGAATAACTTAATCACCTAGAAGTTAGAAATACCTTGCAAATATACAAAAAAGTTCACAAAAATTTGTTAAGCAGTTTCGGAGGATTGCGAACACAGACACCATGACATGAGATTTGTATATTTATCAGGGATGCAAACCACTCGGAAATGGTTTGCATGGTTTTTGGGGACTACTGAACCGCGGTTATGGGGTTATGGTTCGGTTCGCACTTTGTTCAATTAATTCAGGCTGCCTTCACACAAGCCTCGATAAATGACACAAGCCCATGACATCTCGTAGGCACGCATTTCCCCATTAAATTATATGAATTTGGCAAACTATTCAAATTTAAAGCATAACAAAAAGCAGGACTACTAGAATATCATGTCTCATGTGTCAAACAGTGTGAAGGCAGCCTAACCTAAGAAACATATTTTTGATACAAGTATTCAGATTATTCATTAACAAAGACTTAGGTTCGACGGCAATTTTCGTATAAACGCTCTCATATCGTTTTGAAATCCTAAAACTTTACATATGAAATGACGAAAACATCTTTGGTCACTTGATATTGTTGAGTAACTTTGACGGTTTAAAATCGACTACTGAAAGCCAAGCGGATCAAAATCGTTAAATAGTTACAATTTTCTTTTGACCTGATCAAGTAATCTGTGACATATTTGGCACTTCACCTATAAACTTAAACAAATCTAAATCCATAAATTCATACGGACATCGACTTCGTTATGTGAAACAAACCTTATTATATAATAAACATTTCATTTTTAATAAGACTTTAAGAACATTATTGAATATCAATTTCGGGTTACGGTTTTGGTTACTGTTTTAATCAAGGATTTAAATTGATAAAAATATCGGTTTGGATTACGATCAAATTATTTTCGTTTCGGTTACGATTATTTGTTTTTATTTTTATATTGATTGATCTAAAAATACTAATAAAAATAAATATTTTATTTCAGAAATTTGTTAAAAAAAAATATTCCCAGGTCGAAGTGTGCGCAAATAATAAAGAAAATAAGTATTATCAAACAAAAAAGGCCAAAAATGATTTTGTGGATGCTGATTCGGAAAAAAATGTAAAGAATCGCGAGCTCCAACAAATTAAAAATATTTTGGATGCTGAATCAAGTGAAGATGAAGAGATTCTAGAGCTCCAAATTTAAAAAAAAAATATAATAAAGCTAAAAAAGAATATGAGGATGCTGATTCTAAGAAAAATGAAAAGAATCACGAGCTCCAACAAATTCAAAAAATACTTTACAAGACCAAACAAAAAATTGTGGATGCTGAATCATTTGAAGATGAAGAGATTCAAGAGCTCCAAACTTTAAAAAAATGTATAAAAATATCAAAAAAGAATGTGAGGATGCTGATTCTAAAAAAAATGAAAAGAATCACGAGCTCCAACAAATTAAAAAAATACTTAACAAGGCCAAAAACAAATTTATGAGTGCTGAATTAAGTGAAGATGAAGAGATCAAAGCACATCAAAATGTTGCTAAGCTCAAAAAAGTAAAAGAGCTTTATAAACAACACAGTGGGGATGCTTCTCCTGTTCCTCATTTAAAAACGAAGTCCACACAGACAGAGATTCATGTGAATGAGCATGAACTAGTAATGAATATGCTCAAAAAATATGGGAAAAGCAATTAAAAATGGAAAAAGATGTTTCCGAAATAAAAGAACAATTAAGAAAACGTAGTGCGCATCTGAGAGACGAATTGATCGCTTCGAAAGATGACTTGATACCTATATCGAAAGATACAAACAAACTGTTGTCTCCGATCTTCGAAGAAGAAAAAGACCTGCATTTTCAAGAAAACGAACGGGTAGAATACCTGGATGAATATAGTCATAATGAGGAAAACGAACTGGTAGTTAACCAGGAAGAAGACCTGGAACGGGTATACCTGGATGAATATAGTCGTAATGAGGAAAACGAACTGGTAGTTAACCAGGAAGAAGACCTGGAACGGATATACCTGGATGAATATAGTAACAATCAGAAAAACGAACTGGAAGTTAACCAGGAAGAAAACCAGTCAGATGAAGAAAATTCAAAAAATAAAAACGTATATGAAATCTTGATGAAAAGAGATGCAAGAAAAGATAAAAACGATCCCACAACTCATTTTGTTTTGGTTAGATATACCATTTCAAATTTATGGTTATGCTCGTGCCTAAAACGACCACTCTCTACAAAGGATATTGCCCAAAATGTGGAAATGATTACCATCGCAGCAGTATGGCTAAAAACAGAACCTCGTGCAATTCCAATTCCAAGAAAAGAAATTGTTCATACAGTTCTCTAGATCTGGAAAAAGTTTCGAATTATGAAACTAAGAAACTTCAGAGCGAAGTCGCAATTTTAAACGAAGATGAAGCGCTGGCGTCGCTGTTTGCTCGCTTTGGGCTCACGCGAGTGTGAGCATTTTGAAGGGTAGCTTTTGATAAATTTCGCTTATTAATCGATATCGATATAAGGCACCAAAATGTTATTATTCAAATTCAAAACCATCCGTTATTTCTTAACTTTATTTATTCGTGCGTGCTGGGCTTACCACGACCTTACCAGAACGTCAGATTTTTAATACATGGCCTCCATTCTCAGAAGACATCGGTTAGGATGATGTTTGGTGTCCTCTGAGATCTGTGATTTGGAAATTTATGGGAAAAATGTTTAACTTCCATTTCTTTCGTGGGCTTTACGCCCGTTCTTTGTTTGCTCTTGTTTACGGCGGGTAGCAGATTATTTCTAATCTCAAATGCATTTGTTTTTTAAAAACTCACCTTCTGGAGGCTGGCATATGTAAGCCTGAACACCTTTGACCACCTCAAGCACAAGTCCAGAACTCGGGCGACTCTGTCCCTTAAGGCGCGGGCCTTGTTTTCCTAGTCTCGTATGAGTGTAAGATGATAAATAGTTATCTTTAATTGCTAAAATATGAAAGCAAAATAACACAACTCTTATATTTAAATCACAACAAATTAAACAAAACCGCGCCAGCCATTTCTTCTATGAGAACGGTCACACTAAAACGAAGCAAATCGAAATCAACTCGGCTGATTTCGCGAAATCATTAGTATACCTTAATTTCCTAACACTTCTGGCACACTGCTCTTTGTATGGAGCAGCTGTGATCACTGTTTCGCGAAATCAAATCGAAAGCAAATCAAAAGCAAATCCTTTCAGGAATACCACTAATGTAAAATAAATAAAATTCATTTTTTGGGGAGCTACCGATAAAAACACAGAAAATACGGATATATTATATTTGCGGTATTTATGTGCTGTCCTCACTACAACTGAATTTTGCATTTTGTGCTAAATGTAAATTTTCCCCCATACAAATGGTATGGGCGCTTGAGATGACGAAAAAGTGCATTTTGAGAAAATGTAGTCGCATTACTCGTTGTTCGATAGTTGCTATTCGATAGTCGTTAATGTTTTGTTTCAGTTTTTTTCTTCTTGGAGACCGAACTTAAAAAATGTTAGTTGAAAAGGTGGCAGACTTAAGAGACTGCCACAGTTTAGCATAAGCATATAGTTTTTCGGGCACATTCATATTGTTGGCCGAGCCTAAACTGTAAGTTCATACACCGATGCATACAAACTAAAAAGAAGGTTGTTTCCGTCCTGACAGTTTTTTTGCGACCACTAATACTCTTTGTTTTACTTATGAAGCCATATACATATAGCTTTGTTTTACTTGAAGACTTATATTACGGACAGCTAATAGCAAAGCTTTGCTTTTGACACAGTAGTTCTGAAACAAAAATTAAAACATAAACCATATTCTGGCTGAACACCTCACAGGAGATATGGCGACGCAGGTCTATGGGACAACCGGAACTTTTTAAAGCACCCTCATTAGTTTGAACAGCCATCATTAGCAAAATTAACAAAATTTAGGCAATTTCTGTGGTTTGCTGTTTAAAAAGGATAGCGGTCGGAGTGGCTGACAGAAATGAGAATTTTGTTGTCGGCAAAGAAAAAAAGCTGAATCTGAATAGTTATTAAAGTAAATAACAAGCAATGTGGAAAAAAAATTAAATAGTATTAAATTAAATTACTCCCACACCCATAATGCGTTCCCATTGACTTGCGTTCCCTTGCGTTCCTTACGATATTTGTATTTGACTTACGATTTAGATTTAGCTGTTTTTATTTTTTTCATTCAAAACAGGATCTGGCCTTTAATAGTAATAGTTTAATTTTAATAAATATTCAAAATTCAAAGTAAACTTATACGCTACATTTACATTTACATTTTCATTTACATTTTACATTTTCAGATTAAAATTAGGCAGTGCACCAAAATCATAAAAGAAAAATTTAATTTTTTTTTTCGCTTAAGCAGTATTTTTATGTATTTATCTGATAACTAAAACAAAACAAGAAATATTCAAAGCTGCTTAAAACTACAACAAAACAAGAAATATTCAAAATGGCTTAAAACTAAATCAAATCAAATATTAAATAATCCCAAGGGAGGGAGGGGGCTCAGGCCTATGATCTGTTCTATGTCTGTTTGATGAATAAATAAATAAATAAATTAAAAAGTATTTAATTTTTACAACTTACCGTGTTTTCTTTAATACGGGCGATTTCTTCGTAGCAAATTAAAACGACTTCGTCATAAGACAGGCCCGTCTTTTTCGCGTGGAGTTGAAAAGAATAATCATGAATCGGCTCTATATTGTTCATTAGCTGATAATAGATAACTGGCCCTCTTATCAACAGGTCTACAACTTTCTTGCGACGTCTTTCATAAATATCTTCTTCTTCTTCTTAACTCCCATCTCTTTTTCTTTTCCTTTTTCATCCTTTTCTTTTTTTTTTTCCAGTAGGCACACTCTATTTTTGTGGGATCTAGAATTTAAATGCCTAGAAAGTTTTTCTTTTGTTTTAAATGTCTCAAAACAAACTTTGCAACCAACTCGGTTACGCTTTGTCCTGTGGTATACCACCCTTTTTCTGTGATATTTTGATCGTAAATGTCTTTTTAATGTCTGGCTATTTAGCATCTGCATTTCGCAGATTTCGCATGAAAAGTTTCGTTTTATTTTTTTACTGGCGTTTGCTGAAATGAGAAACATAGAAAAATAAATAAATACAAAAAATTATACAGTTTATGCAAAACTTACCACGGGTGAATCTTCAGATTCGGAAGTAAGCTCTTCCTCTTCCACGTTGGCCATTTCCAATATGTAGTTTTCTACAGTGCTCTCGGCTATTGCTCTGGCTTGTCCTGACGTACTTGCCTCCATTAGTAAGTCCCCGCAGGAATTTCTGGGTGCATGTGGACGAGAAGGAAGAGAAGTAGTAAGACCAGGAAAAGAAGCAAGAGGAGAAAAAGGAGAACGAGAAGGAGTAGTAGCAATAGCAAGAGGAGGAGAAGTAGTAAGAGTAAAAGAAGGAACAGGAGAATAAGGAAAACGTGAAGGAGTAGTAGCAATAGCAAGAGGAGGAGAAGTAGTAAGAGTAAAAGAAGGAAGAGGAGAACAAGGAGGACGAGAAGGAGTAGTAGAGGATAGATTGTTTGGAGGCGGGGACCCTGCGGCGCAAAAGTAGGAGGAGTAGGAGCACCAGAGGGAACATATGTAAACATATGTAAATTTTTATTATAAAATAACTAATAATTTCGGTCCGGTCGGTAAAACAGATAATATAATATAATAGTGGTATTCCTGAAAGTGATTTGCTTTCGATTTGATTTCGCGAATCAGCTGATCACAGCTGCTCCATACAAAATGAGCAGTGTGCCCAGAAAATGTTAGGAAATTAAGGTAATACTAATTGATTTCGCGAAATCAGCCTCGAAGTTGATTTCGATTTGCTTTCGTGGTTTAATTTGTGTTTAAATTTTGTTGTGATTTAAATATAAAGAATGTTGTAAGTTATTTTGCATTCCATATTTTAGCAATTAAATGATAATTATTTATTGCATCTGAAAACAAGGCCCGCGGCCTTCAGTGGACAGAGTCATAAGTGCTCGAGTTCCTGGAGCTTGTGCTTGACGTGGTCAGAGATGTTCAGGCTTACATATTTGCACAGCTCTCCTAGAAGGTTCGAGGTTACAAACTCTTCCACTATTTTATCCTGCCTCTTCCTCTTTGGACCTGTCAAATGGCAGTCACTTTCTGTGGCCATAAACAAACACATAATTAATTGAATTCACCTTAGTAAAGTTACAAACTTCTTAGAACTACAAATTCTGCCTACATACTATTGTTAAAGAAGATTAGAAAATTCAATTTTACAATTTCATTTGTCATTTTTTGCTTACCCAATGTTTAAATTTTGCGTCGTTCCACCAACTGCTTTGCTTTTGCTTTCACGAAAGCAAATCAAAAGCAAATCAACTTTCAGGAATACCACTAATATCTGGAAAGTATAACGACGCTACTATTGAAATATATGGGAATTTATGTTTTCAATTTTATTTTTTCTGTTTGAAGTACAATTAAAAATAAACTTATAGCAAAACACATACGGGTGTGTTCTAGAAATCTCTAGAGGTTTTCGAATAAACGTTAGCATTTCATATTAAAGCTGTTTAAATTTATATGTTAATTGCTCAAATATGACAAGCTACTAGATTAGATGACAAAAGTTGAGCGATTTGAAACCGCCTGCTTAAAGCCAAGTAGATTTGAAGCGTACGGTTTTCCTTCCACATAATCTAGTAGGCGGTTTGATTCTTGACACTTCGCAAGTGAAGTAGTTCTAGTTTAGTTCGAAGTGCAATCGTTTATACGAAAATCTCTAGAGATTTCTAGAACACCCCTAATAGATTTCATTTTGTTTGTTATAAATAAGAAAAAAATATTAGTATAAGTATATTTTATTCTCTCACACACAATCACAATTTTACAATTTCTCATAAATGAGCTCCATTTACATTGATTGCGACATTATAAATATAAAGCACGAAAAGCACGCGCCCATGAATAATTTGCTGGTTATGGTCACACTAAAGTGCCAATGGCGATGGCGGGTTTCTTCACTTGCGTTTTCACACTGTGCCAGATAAGTACTCTCTGAAAAGGTTTCATATTTATTAAATAGATATTTTAAACATGAACAACTTTTTGACTTACGTTCAATCGCAAATTGACGTCCCGGTGTCACCACTCTCAGTGATCTCTTTCAAGCAAATTCTGGAAAGGTAAGTAACAGAGATCTGCAAGAGTGCCTGTTTTTTTTGACTGCATCATTACCCGCTTCAAATGCGTATGCAGTGTGACTGACACTCATAACTTTTAGGTCGAGTCAAACACTCACTCTTTCTGTTATTGGTATTTTTGTGACTGGGTGTCTGAGTGTGTGTGTCTGTCAAAGCGGTTGTTTCTGTATTGAGGGCCAACGCATGCCACAGTAAAAACAAAGACACACAAATAACAAAAACAAAAACTCACAAATAAAAACCAAGTATATCTTTCTTTTATTCCTCTCGCTCTCTTTTTCTCTCCTCTCTCCGATGAAAAATTCCGTGTAGTTGTTGAATAGAAAGAGCGTTTTTGGGGTGATTCCATGAACACTCGCTCTCTATTTATGCCAGTAAAAATGTTGGCTGCACGAGCGACAGCGGGTGTTTTTGGCACTCATAGCCGAAGCGCAAATATGCCGTGAGTATTTGAAACACTTGTACATATTTTGCAGTAGTTGGAGACACTCGAGTGTGAAAATATCAAGTAAGAACAAAGACACACAAATAACAAAAACAAAAACTCACAAATAAAAAACCAAGTATATCTTTCTTTTATTCCTCTCGCTCTCTTTTTCTCTCCTCTCTCCGATGAAAAATTCCGTGTAGTTGTTGAATAGAAAGAGCGTTTTTGGGGTGATTCCATGAACACTCGCTCTCTATTTATGCCAGTAAAAATGTTGGCTGCACGAGCGACAGCGGGTGTTTTTTGGCACTCATAGCCGAAGCGCAAATATGCCGTGAGTATTTGAAACACTTGGTACATATTTTGCAGTAGTTGGAGACACTCGAGTGTGAAAAATATCAAGTAAGAATGCGGTGCACTTGTTGTGGCAGTGCACTCGTGCAGATCTCTGGTAAGTAACAAAAATATTAATATAAAATAATAGTTATAGTTGTTGCTGTGTTCCTTTGGTTTATTGCTATTTTTCGCAATTCCATTTGCAATTACCGCAACGTTATAGAGTTCAGGAGTTCGCCCAATGGACCAAACCTGATGTTTTTTTTAACACAAAGGTTATATTAAGTATGAAGGACGATAGCCATTATGTCCTTCTTCTTGACGACGGGTACTTCAAGGAAAGAAGTAATGGCTTGAAGGTCCGATCTATTCAGGAGATTAGGAATCCTCCACCGAAAAATCCCTTTGGGACCGGTTGCGAGGTGGTATGTGTAGAGATGTGGGAGCCCACAACTCTAGAAGCCGATGTTTTGGACGAATTTGAAGTGGAGACGGGAAACGGACGGAACGAACGATACGAACGAGGCCGGGTTTTTGAAATGTTAGAATTTATTTTAGAATTTAATTACCGGTTTGAAGCTATAATCTCGGGCAGATACTTTGATTTGAATGTATCCACGGGAACATTCGAATTGCGTTCTGTCCCATTCCTCGCGGACATTACACACGTGTGTAATGGACTCAGGAAATTTGGCGAGCACGAAACTGCTAAAGCGCTAAATTCACTTTAAGAAGAGCAGTTTTCGAAGTCGAATTTTAGCGATAGACTGCTTGAAATCAAAAACTTCTGTTCAGTAACAGATGTTGTGGGAAGAGTAGATGACCATAAATAGTTGATTAATGTAATGGAAAATCTTATGATTAAGTTTTTCCATGAAATTAACAATGTCTCGAAAGCTATACTCCGAGCAGTCCTCATTCGTGCGGTGGGATCTTGCACGCCGCTTGACAGGTTCTCTTCTTGCGAAAACAATGCCCAAGTAAAATCCGTAGGGTTGGCCATAATTGTGTTGTATCAAATATTCGATGCATACCTCGTTAGTCTGTCACGTCCTTAGTAAATTTTTTTTAAATCGGTTTTGGCGGTTTGCTTAGGTGGTATGAAGTTTTCCAGGTTTTTTATTTTCAGTATTTTTAGTCTGTCTGTCCGTCCGTCTTTTTTTATTGACAGGTCTTTTAAAAGTATTTTCATTTTGTCAGGGTTTCGGTTTTTTTTCTTTGTCTTTCGATCTTTCTTGTAGGGTTTTTTCTTAGATCACCCTTTATTTTAGGATTAGAGATTTTGCACGGGTATTGTTATTTAGGTCAAAGTTTTTACGGTTTTTTTTTTTGTAGGGTAGTTTTTAATGGGGAACAAGGAGTTTTCCAAACTTTATCTATTTGTTTAATAGATATAGTATGCACAACTCAAGTCGACTCAAACCTCCACGTGGTGTTCCCTGGGTATCAACTAAAATTTAAAACAAAAAACAAATTTTAGTCTGTAGCAAATTGAGCGGCGTCGGAAGAAATTTATTAAATATATATTAAATTTATTTATTTCATCTTAGTTTATTATTGCAGACTCCTGTTCCAAGCAAATCACCGCAAATTGGGCTTTAAGGCTCAACTAATGTGTTCCAGCTGTGATAAACAAGATGGTTTTGGTCTGGAGACATTCAAGTGAGTTAACTTAGTCATTAAACAAAACCAAAATAATTCCGCCCCCTTCTCAGACCCCACTGCAAGCAATGCTGCACTCAGGATCAACAGCCCGCGGCTCAGCATATTATGCATATTTCGTTTTCCTAGTGATGTTTTTCTACGGATACGTGGAATTGGGTATGAATTTTGCGAGTCGGAGTCGAATGCCGGCAGACAAGAATGCCCGCCCGAACTGGGTCTAAATGAGGTCAAACAGAAATCGGTGGTGTTGCATACCATTGATGGCGAAATATTGCACATACTTCTGGACTTTATCTACACGGGGCGATGTGAGATTACGCAGGTACGCTTGGATGAAGGCATTTCGCTGTTTTACTACTTTTAATTTACTTTTGAAATACCAAAAAAATTGTAGAGATCGGATAACCGATAGTCAAGTTATGGGCAACAGTAAGTAGTGTTGTCAATATTTTATCGATATACTAGCAAATAACCCGTCGCGCTTCGCTGCGCCTTCAATAGTACAACAACGCACACTCACTTACCACCCATTTCCCGCCCACATCCCACCCACTTCCCGCCCTTTCCCGCCCTCTTTCCTTCCACTGCCCGCCAATTTTCCGCCCACATCCCACCCCCGTCCCACCCACTTACCGCCCACATACCACCCGCTTCCCGCCAATTTCCCGCCCACTTTCCGCCCACAACCCGCCCACATTCCACCCACATCTTACCCACTTCCCGCCAATTTCCCGCCCATTTACCGCCCACATCCCGCTCACATTCCACTGGCATCCCACCCTCATCCCCCCACTTCCCGCCAATTTCCCGCCCACTTACCGCCCACAACCCGCCCACATCCCACCCACATCTCAAACGCTTCCCGCCAATTTCCCGCCCATTTACCGCCCACATCCCGCTTACATTCCACTCTCATCCCACCCTCATCCCCCACTTCCCGCCAATTTCCCACCCACATCCCACCCACTTCCCGCCCACATACCACCCGCTTCCCGCCCATTTCCCGCCCAAATCCCACCCACATCCCTCCCACATCCCACCCACATCGCTCCCAATTCCCGCTACATTCCACACACTTTACATCCACTTACCACCCACTTTCCAAACACATCCCAGTGGGCTTCCCGGCGGTATTTCCAACATCGGAAGGTAAAAACAAAAATTAATTCCGATTTTGACCTTTCAAACCGAGTTTCAAGACAATCGGATGAAAAATAGTTTTTTGCATGCAGAATTTTCCGACCATTTTCCTCGTGGGCGGATTTTCCGACATTAAAAAATCACATTTCAAATTATTTCGTATTTTGTCCTTACAAACCGAGTTTCAAGCCAATCGGATGAAAAATAGTTTTTTCATGCAAAATTTTACGGGAATTTTCCGACTGTTGGGTCAAATTTTCCAACTTCGGAATATCTCATTTCAAACTATTTCGTATTCTGTCCTTTCAAACCGAATTTCAAGCCAATTGGATGAAAAATAGTTTTTTGCATGCAGAATTTTCCGACCATTTTCCCCTTGGGCGGATTTTCCGACATTGAAAAATCACATTTCAAATTATTTCGTATTTTGTCCTTACAAACCGAGTTTCAAGCCAATCGGATGAAAAATAGTTTTTTCATGCAGAATTTTCCGGGAATTTTCCGACCGTTGGGTCAAATTTTCCAACTTCGGAAAATCACATTTCAGTTTAAATCACCTACTTTCCTTTCAAACCGAATTTCAAGTCAATCGGATGAAAAATAGTTTTTTGCATGCAGAATTTTCCGGCCATTTTCCTCGTGGGCGGATTTTCCAAAATCGGGAAAACATGGGTCGAATTATTTCGCGTACTAAGCTTACAAACCAAGTTTCAAGTCAATCGGGTGAAAAATAACATTTTTCCCATACAAACTTTTCCGACGCTTTTCCGACTTTTCCGGGTGGAATTTTCCAAAACCCCGTCTTAGTACGCACTTTCACCACCAACGGAAACTCCTGTGAAAATTACAGCCCTCTATCTCTTACCGTTTGGGCTCTGCGATGATTGCCAATCAGTCAGTCAGTCAGTCAGTCAGTGAATCAGTGAATCAGTCAGGACACTCTCTTTTATATTTATAGAGATTGATATATCGATATTTTGGTTGAACGATAAGGGTTACTGCGATATGATATTTTTTGTACCGATATGGGCGATTATCGATGTTTTTATAAACGATATATCGGAAAAAATTACTATGGTAATTGCAGGAGCAAATTGTCATAACAAGACTGTCGATTTTGTTCGACTTCGAAATACCCTGTACAATTAACAAACACTCACATACACAAACAAACACACACGCACACATACACATAAACGCGCCCTCACACACGCGGGCGCAAGCAGCAAACGTTATGCGTAATAAACAAAGCGTGGGGGAGGGGGGTGCAAAAATTGTTTCGAGAATAACTTCTGTGTTTTTTTTTCACATTAATTCATCATAGTTCGCGTCCATCTATTTCGCGATATTTTCCGAATTTTTGGAGCTTACAATTCTATACTGCCATTGAGTTATTTATTTATTTATTTATTTATTCGCCAATTGAACAATGCTCTTTACTGGCTACCCTAAAATATCTTAAATTATATTACTTAACTTAACGCCTAAAAGTGGAAAAGTATTCTGCTAATAAAGTTTTTAATGCTGTCTTATTGGAATCGAAATCAAATCACATGCTAGCGGATAAGGAGTTGAAATTTTTAAGGGCCCTAGATATGGGTTCGTTAAGGGAATAATTGGTTCGGGAAAATTGGATGGAGAAGGGCTGAAAGTTTCGAAGATTTCTGCTTGGTACATTGAAATTTATCATGCCTAACAAGGTGGGACAGTCAATGCACCCTAAAACAAGGTCATTCAGAAATAGCAATTACGCAATAGTACGTCTATCTTCAAGAGTCGAGAGATGCAGCAGTGCACATCTACCAAAATATGACGGCAGGGGATCAGAAAAATTAAGCGGGAGGAGCGCAAATTTAAGAAATTTTTTCTGTACCCTTTCGAGCCTTTTAATATGAATTGCGCTAGAAGGATTCCAAATAAATGATGCATACTCCAACTTGGAACGCACAAAAGCTGAGTAAAGGCTCAAACGAGTATAAGGGTCCTTAAATTGGCTGGCATGGCGCTTGACAAAGTTATGTTTCCAAAAAACGTAGTCCAACTCGTCCAATTAAATCAGCCTTCAGTAAAAACCTCTACAGGCACCCTACAAGGAACGTTTTTTTGGAGTAAAAAACTAAACTAAGGGCACTCAAAATCACTCAACATTGTTCGGATCTTATTGTGCTCTGAAGGTAATAAGTTTCCCAAGGTAAAAATAAACAACTTGTTTTTGGTCATTTTTTTGAACAATTTTTGTCTTACCTCTAGAGTGCAACTGCATTTTCATTTACTCTGTGTACCATTGGCACAGAGCATAAAAAGTTTTTGGCCAATATATGTATATGCCTTGAGCGAAACCAAAATATGTTTCGGTCTTAATACCTAGTTTAAAGGTAAAACTAAATAAATAAATAGCGCCGCAGGCGAATTTTTTTTAAGTCGCGAGTGAAGAAGGATTTTTAAGTAAGTATCCACAAACTGCTCGAACAATAAACATTAAAAAACTTCGCAGGATGTGTAGAGCATATTTTAAAATTTTACCTTCAAGTAAAACATATTTTAAATCAAAAAACGTCGTACACGTCACTAAGACTATATTTGTACATACATTATTTTGGTTAGTTTTATAAATTTGGAAATGCTATTGCATTTAAGCTACGTGGTTAAGTTTTAACGTTTTCTGATTTTTTTTTCAATTGCCGAATAAAATTCACATGTTCTTAGTACAAACCTGCAAATTTAAAAAACTATATTAAAAAGGAACCCGTGAATGACCTCCTCGACTTTGTTGTATAATAATTCTGTATAGTTCGCGGCCGATCGATGAGATTTTTTACAAAATTGTTGTTTAGAACGGTGGCATACTAAATGTTTACTAATTTATTTTTAGATGCTTCATTCTTAGAATAGTATTTTGCATAAAAATATTTAACATGGGGGGTAAAAAAAGCGTCGCACAGTGGCCGGTTTGGTTAATTTAGCGATGCAAAAATCAAAAATTGATGGTCGATTTTTTTGACCGCTTTAATTTAATTTAATAAAGGGAACCCCAGATAGCCAGAAAATGTAAATTTTAATTTGGTCAATTATTTTGGATTTTACAGTGGTTCAAAGTTGAAGAATTTTTCAAACTGAAAAATTTTTGTATTTTTTTGGTTTCAAATGTTACGTTTCGGAACGTATAAAAACCAAACGGAAGTTCCGATTGCAAAAGGTTTTTTGCTTATTAAAGATACATCAATTCTGTAGAAATGAATAAAAAATTTAATTTTTTATTTATTAAATTTTTGAGTTATTGTCGTTTTACTGAAGTACTACTTTTGTACCTCATTTTCCCACTTTGGTGGACTGCGAAAAGTACATTCACGCTCATTCACACTTCTAGAGTAAACATTTTTTTAAAATACATATTTCTTAACAAAAATATATTTATGTGGTCTTGCGCATAGCTGCGCCTTGCGAGTATGAGCGCCTTGAACATACTAAAATGCATGTACATTCTACGTATTTAGGTGAAATCAAGCGCGTGCCGGTTTTGCGTAGCATAAATCGTAACTTTTGAATGGAAAGAGATATTCGAGAAATTCCAAGAGAAATGTGATAGAGAATTATAGTAGCTTTCAAATAAACTTAAGTTCATTATTGTAGGTCAACTAGGTGACCCAGGATTGGCCGCCAAACTGCAAATTGGATAAACTGAAAAGGTTGCAAGAAATAGGAAAATCATTTTAACTTTTTTTTAAAACGATTTATTTAAATTATAATTTTTAAACCACTTAAAATTTACCAAATTTAATAAATAGCTAACTTTTAATTAGTAAAAATATTTATTTTCAAAAAAAATTTTTTATTACTAAAGAGATTATTTATTACTAAAAATAATTTTTTTCATACAAAATAAATATTTTTAGTAATTAAAAATTATTTTCTTATTAAATTTTGTAAGTTTTAATTAGTTTAACAATATAATTTTTAATAAATCGTTTAAAAAAAGTTAATATGTTTTTTTGTCGCATGCGACATTTGCAACATTTTAAACTTTTCACTTTGACAGTCGATTCTGAGTCACCCGGTAGACCTACAATGAAAATGTTACGCCCATATTAAAGCTGCAATTCTTTATAATCTTTCCTTTGAGATTTTTCAAAAATCTCTTTTCGTTCAAAAGTTACGATTTTTGCAACGCTAAATTCGCCAAACCGGCCACCGCACACTGGGCCAGCAGCCCGAGATTTTGGCCAAAAGTCCCAATTTTTTTTTTTGGAAATTGGACAAAACGAAGATCGGCAATGATTTTAAATAGATATAGCTATTTTATGGCAAAATTTGGAACCTTTTCTCGAAATGGTTTTTGCGAGACAGCCGTTCAAAGTTAATTTTTCTCAAAATCGATGCAAAAAATAATTAATTATTATTGAAAAAATGGAATGCAACAGCTGAAGCAGTTTGATTTTTTATTTTCGACTACGGACCAGATATCAATAAAAAAATATACAGAAGCTTTCATTCGTAAGCGTTTACATAATAACTGGAAAAAATCCTAAATATATTGGGGTTTTTTACTTTTGGCTACTTTCAGTTGAGAGTACCCCTTAGTCGCGATTCTCTTGCAACATGGCAAAATATTTTCTTTGAATATTGCACTATAGCTGTAGGTATGCGCTTTTGCGCGGTTTTGCTTTGAATTTTTATAAAATTGCATTTAAAATTATATTCCCATTTGAAATCAATCTTGTTCTGTTATACAGCCACCCTAGATGTATGCTTTTTTTTTCAACTTCAGAATATAACAGATGAATTCTGTAATAAAACACTCATAAACTGAGCCAATTTGAATGTGTCAAAATGTGTAGCATACTCTTAGACGTACTCAAGGCAAAGTGTAATATATTAAATAAATTAGATTTTTAATTAATTAAATTTTTATTTTAATTTAGTTGTTTTAAGTATTGAATTTAAAGAGGAGGTAAAATAGATAGAAAAAACGGTTACAGTAGTCATATTGACTGAAAATCCTCGACAGGATGGGCAGTCAAAGTCAAAAACTTCTTGGATCAATATCTCACAAATCATTAAAGATATCAAGACACATTAATTTTTTTTAGTTATGTGGTATTTATATATACTTCTATGCAAGAATTGGGTCAAATCCAATTACAATTTTTTTTTCTATAATTATTTAACGAAAAAGTTGAAATATTTTCCGACTTTGGTTTGGATTATGAATATCATATAAAATTTTTTTGTTACTTTTTAAATTATGTGACTTAAGTTCAATCTTTTAAGATAATTTTGCCGAAAATCGCAGCTTTCTAGCTAGCCTGGTGTAGAAATGCCAGAGTTTTGGCCAAAAAATTAGATTTCTGGCCCACAGTGCACCGGCCGTATACTCGTGCGTAAGCTGTTGGGTTTTTGACGACCATATAATCGAGGAATTTTCAACTCAAGTGACATTTCGTCTGCAATTTTATTGATTTTTTTTTAAAGTTACATCAAAAGATGATTAATTATTTCTTGTTTCAAGAAACAATTCAATCACATGGGCGACGTGAGCACAGGAGTCCTACTGAGTGTCAATTTGCTATTTCATGGCTAGTTACATCACAGCTGGCGCCAATAGGTGGTGAAGGTGACCGGATGTGTAAAAGCTGTTTCTAAAGAAAGTAAAAACTTTTATTATTAGATCTTCCGACGAACACACGACCTCCCACCCAGCAGTCCAGCACGCTAATCGCTGGGCCACACCGCCACCTAACTATCCAAGAGAATGCTTTCAGAAACTAATAAAAATACACACCAAAAATATATTCTACAACTATTAGATATCGATATTTCGAAATCTCTACTGCTCATGCCTTTTTAAAACAATCTAAGTATTTGCATCTTTTTCTGAAATTCTTAATTTCCTATTTTGCTCTTTGCATATTTTGGGTGAATTAAGATATTTGGGCTCTAAGGGGGGGGCTTCAGCCCCTATAGCCCCCCCCCCCTGGATCCGCTACTGCCGTAAACGCTAAAAATTACTTCAAAATTTGAAACCAAAACGGAAAATTTTTTTTTCCATTATTCGTAACCGTATAACCTTTATTAACATAACTGGTTATCAGTACCGTAACCGAAACAAATATATATAAAATGTTGTTGTGTACAGATAGTGTGTGGCTGATTTATTTTTTAGCAAAGAAACATAAACTTTTTGTTTATTTTCGACACGGGCGTTTTTGTAGTTCCTATCACAGGCCTTTGCCAGTTGTGGCTTTTGCGAAGCTCTCTGTCTCACTTTGTCGTATGCATGCTCTTGGTGGAAGTAATATGGTAAAGCTAGGCATACATATATTGGCCCTCATCAGAGTCTGACAGACACAGAGTTAAATTGTTCGCTTTGGCTTTGGCCGAAGCTGTACATATATACTCTCGGTATAGAGATCGTCCATTTAAAACTAAACTCTTATAAAATATTCGTCTTTAATTTTGTAAGGTGAAGAGCAATCGGTTAACAGGATAACATATCGATATTTTTAAGACTGTGTCATTAATTTAATTTATTTTAATTTGGGCAAAATATTCCATAAACTATGGTTTATTAAATTTAACTTAGGTCTAATGGGCCAATTGTGTTCGAATATGTATTTTCCGTTTAACTCTGTTAATCGTGAATGTATTTACAATTACATTATTGTTATTATCAAAGAATCTAATGTGCGGCTTTCAAATTTTTATACAAATATAATGAAATTTTAAGTTATTTTTCTTCTTTTCTTTTCAAATGAATTAAAATATTATAAACTTTTATATTTTTAGAAAATGAGTGACATGGACTCATCAATGAACAGTGAGTTTGAACGGCGATTCTATGTGCCGAATATGAGAGTCAACTATACTCAGAACCAAACGTAAGTTTTTAATACCCCTACAAATTATATATAAACTCATATTACAATTTGGCAACATTCCCGATTTTAAGGCTAATTGAGTAATTTTTGCCATTTTTTAGATCGTTCGATATTTATCATCCGTCTTCATAATTAAAACTCATTATAAAATTTTAAAATTCTGCGGATCTGATGTATAGATCCTCCTATTTACACGAATATTTAGCAGAGCTCGCAAATAACTGTTCACCGTTTATTGCCGTTTTTATGACAGTCTAAGCTCATTATAAAATTCTGTACATTTTTTGAACTTATTGGCTTACACATAATCTCAGCTCATTAATACATTGAATAACTTAATCACCTAGAAGTTAGAAATACCTTACAAATATACAAAAAAGTTCACAAAAATTTGTTAAGCAGTTTCGGAGGATTGCGAACACAGACACCATGACATGAGATTTGTATATTTATCAGGGATGCAAACCACTCTGAAATGGTTTGCATGGTTTTTGGGGACTACTGAACCGCGGTTATGGTTCGGTTCGCACTTTGTTCAATTAATTCAGGCTGCCTTCACACAAGCCTCGATAAATGACCCATGACAACTCGTAGGCACGCATTTCCCCATTAAATTATATGAATTTGACAAACTATTCAAATTTAAAGCATAACAAAAAGCAGGACTACTAGAATAGCATGTCTCATGTGTCAAACAGTGTGAAGGCAGCCTAACCTAAGAAACATATTTTTGATACAAGTATTCAGATTATTCATTAACAAAGACTTAGGTTCGACGGCAATTTTCGTATAAACGCTCTCATATCGTTTTGAAATCCTAAAACTTTACATATGAAATGACGAAAACATCTTTGGTCACTTGATATTGTTTAGTAACTTTGACGGTTTAAAATCGACTACTGAAAGCCAAGCGGATCAAAATCGTCAAATAGTTACAATTTTCTTTTGACCTGATCAAGTAATCTGTGACATATTTGGCACTTCACCTATAAACTTAAACAAATCTAAATCCATAAATTCATACGGACATCGACTTCGATATGTGAAACACACCCTATTATATAATAAACATTTCATTTTTAATAAGACTTTAAGAACATTATTGAATTTCAATTTCGGGTTACGGTTTTGGTTACTGTTTTAATCAAGGACTTAAATCGATAAAAATATCGGTTTGGATTACGTTGTTTTTATTTTTATATTGATTGATCTAAAAATACTAATAAAAATAAATATTTTATTTTAGAAATTTGTTAAAAAAAATATTCCCAGGTCAGGGTGTGCGCAAATAATAAAGAAAATAAGTATTATCAAACAAAAGGCCAAAAATGATTTTGTGGATGCTGATTCGGAAAAAATGTAAAGAATCGCGAGCTCCAACAAATTAAAAATATTTTGGATGCTGAATCAAGTGAAGATGAAGAGATTCAAGAGCTCCAAATTTAAAAAAAAATATAATAAAGCTAAAAAAGAATATGAGGATGCTGATTCTAAAAAAAATGAAAAGAATCACGAGCTCCAACAAATTCAAAAAATACTTTACAAGACCAAACAAAAAATTGTTGATGCTGAATCATTTGTAGATGAAGAGATTCAAGAGCTCCAAACTTTAAAAAAAATGTATAAAAATATCAAAAAAGAATGTGAGGATGCTGATTCTAAAAAAAAATGAAAAGAATCACGAGCTCCAACAAATTAAAAAAATACTTAACAAGGCCAAAAACAAATTTATGAGTGCTGAATTAAGTGAAGATGAAGAGATCAAAGCACATCAAAATGTTGCTAAGCTCAAAAAAGTAAAAGAGCTTTATAAACAACACAGTGGGGATGCTTCTCCTGTTCCTCATTTAAAAACGAAGTCCACACAGACAGAGATTCATGTGAATGAGCATGAACTAGTAATGAATATGCTCAAAAAATATGGGAAAAGCAATTAAAAATGGAAAAAGATGTTTCCGAAATAAAAGAACAATTAAGAAAACGTAGTGCGCATCTGAGAGACGAATTGATCGCTTCGAAAGATGACTTGATACCTATATCGAAAGATACAAACAAACTGTTGTCTCCGATCTTCGAAGAAGAAAAAGACCTGCATTTTCAAGAAAACGAACGGGTAGAATACCTGGATGAATATAGTCATAATGAGGAAAACGAACTGGTAGTTAACCAGGAAGAAGACCTGGAACGGGTAGAATACCTGGATCAATATAGTCATAATGAGGAAAACGAACTGGTAGTTAACCAGGAAGAAGACCTGGAACGGATATACCTGGATGAATATAGTCGTAATGAGGAAAACGAACTGGTAGTTAACCAGGAAGAAGACCTGGAACGGATATACCTGGATGAATATAGTAACAATCAGAAAAACGAACTGGAAGTTAACCAGGAAGAAAACCAGTCAGATGAAGAAAATTCAAAAAATAAAAACGTATATGAAATCTTGATGAAAAGAGATGCAAGAAAAGATAAAAACGATCCCACAACTCATTTTGTTTTGGTTAGATATACCATTTCAAATTTATGGTTATGCTCGTGCCTAAAACGACCACTCTCTACAAAGGATATTTTTGCACACATATACAACTCAAGACCAACGGTTAATTGCCCAAAATGTGGAAATGATTACCATCGCAGCAGTATGGCTAAACACAGAACCTCGTGCAATTCCAATTCCAAGAAAAGAAATTGTTCATACAGTTCTCTAGATCTGGAAAAAATTTCGAATTATGAAATTAAGAAACTTCAGAGCGAAGTCGCAAATTTAAACGAAGATGAAGCGCTGGCGTCGCTGTTTGCTCGCTTTGGGCTCACGCGAGTGTGAGCATTTTGAAGGGTAGCTTTTGATAAATTTCGCTTATTAATCGATATCGATATAAGGCACCAAAATGTTATTATTCAAATTCAAAACCATCCGTTATTTCTTAACTTTATTTATTCGTGCGTGCTGGGCTTACCACGACCTTGCCAGAACCTCAGATTTTTAATACATGGCCTCAATTCTCAGACGACATCGGTTAGGATGATGTTTGGTGTCCTCTGAGATCTGTGATTTGGAAATTGATGGGAAAAATGTTTAAACTTCACCCGACTATGCATATTTGAGTATCGACAATAGTGGTATTCCTGAAAGTTGATTTGATTTTGATTTGCTTTCGTGAAAGCAAAAGCAAAGCAGTTGGTGGAACGACCCTGATTTCATTTTGATTTGCTTTCAATTGGCGCAAAATTTAAACTTCGGCGGGTAAGCAAAAAATGACAAATGAAATTGTAAAATTGAATTTTCTAATCTTCTTTAACAATAGTATGTGTGGCAGAAGTTGTTGTTTTAAAAGGGTTTGCATTGAATTTGGCAGATTCGATTTGTAAACTCGAACCTTCTAGGAGAGCTGTGCAAATATGTAAGCCTGAACACCTTCGACCACCTCAAGCACAAGCTCCAAGAACTCGGGCACTTATGACTCTGTTCACTTAAGGCCGCGGGCCTTGTTTTCAGTAGTCTCGTATCTTACACTGCTGTAAGATGCAATAAATAGTTATCATTTAATTGCTAAAATATGGAAAAGCAAAATAACTTACAACATTCTTTATATTTAAATCACAACAAAATTTAAACAAAAACCATGCGCGCGGAGCCATTTCTTCTATGAGAACGGTCACACTAAAACGAAAGCAAATCGAAATCAACTTCGAGGCTGATTTCGCGAAATCAATTAGTATTACCTTAATTTCCTAACACTTTCTGGGCACACTGCTCATTTTGTATGGAGCAGCTGTGATCAGCTGTTTCGCGAAATCAAATCGAAAGCAAATCAAAAGCAAATCACTTTCAGGAATACCACTAATGTAAAATAAATAAAATTCATTTTTTGGGGAGCTACCGATAAAAACACAGAAAATACGGATATATTATATTTGCGGTATTTATGTGCTGTCCTCACTACAACTGAATTTTGCATTTTCGCATTTTGTGCTAAATGTAAATTTTCCCCCATACAAATGGTATGGGCGCTTGAGATGACGAAAAAGTGCATTTTGAGAAAATGTAGTCGCATTACTCGTTGTTCGATAGTTGCTATTCGATAGTCGTTAATGTTTTGGTTCAGTTTTTTTCTTCTTGGAGACCAAACTTAAAAACTGTTAGTTGAAAAGGTGGCAGACTTAAGAGAACGCCACAGTTTAGCATAAGCATATAGTTTTTCGGGCACATTCATATTGTTGGCCGAGCCTAAACTGTAAGTTCATACACCGATGCATACAAACTAAAAAGAAGAGGACCTGCCCCACACAGACCTGACAGAAAAAAGAAAAAAAATGTGTTTCTCTCCTCTCACGACCAAAGAGAGGCAGATAGCGTAGTTTCAGGTTGTTTCCGTCCTGACCGTTTTTTTGCGACCACTAATACTCTTTGTTTTACTTATGAAGCCATATACATATAGCTTTGTTTTACTTGAAGACTTATATTACGGACAGCTAATAGCAAAGCTTTGCTTTTGACACAGTAGTTCTGAAACAAAAATTAAAACATAAACCATATTCTGGCTGAACACCTCACAGGAGATATGGCGACGCAGGTCTATGGGACAACCGGAACTTTTTAAAGCACCCTCATTAGTTTGAACAGCCATCATTAGCAAAATTAACAAAATTTAGGCAATTTCTGTGGTGTTGGCAAAAAGGATAGCGGTCGGAGTGGCTGACAGAAATGAGAATTTTGTTGTCGGCAAAGAAAAAAGCTGAATCTGAATAGCTATTAAAGTAAATAACAAGCAATGTGGAAAAAAAATTAAATAGTATTAAATTAAATTACTCCCACACCCATAATGCGTTCCCATTGACTTGCGTTCCCTTGCGTTCCTTACGATATTTGTATTTGACTTACGATTTAGATTTAGCTGTTTTTATTTTTTTCATTCAAAACAGGATCTGGCCTTTAATAGTAACAGTTTAATTTTAATGAATATTCAAAATTCAAAGTAAACTTATACGCTACATTTACATTTTCAGATTTAAATTAGGCAGTGCACCAAAATCATAAAAGAAAAATTTAATTTTTTTTTTCGCTTAAGCAGTATTTTTATGTATTTATCTGATAACTAAAACAAAACAAGAAATATTCAAAGCTGCTGCAAAATGGCTTAAAACTAAATCAAATCAAATATTAAATAATCCCAAGGGAGGGAGGGGGCTCAGGCCTTGATCTGTTCTATGTCTGTTTGATAAATAAATAAATTAAAAAGTATTTAATTTTTACAACTTACCGTGTTTTCTTTAATACGGGCGATTTCTTCGTAGCAAATTAAAACGACTTCGTCATAAGACAGGCCCGTCTTTTTCGCGTAGAGTTGAAAAGAATAATCATCAATCGGCACTATATTGTTCATTAGCTGATAATAAATAACTGGCCCTCTTATCAACAGGTCTACAACTTTCTTGCGACGTCTTTCATAAATATCTTCTTTTTCTTCTTCTTCTTAACTCCCATCTCTTTTTCTTTTCCTTTTTCATCCTTTTCTTTTTTTTTTTTTTTCCTGTAGGCATACTCTATTTTTGTGGGATCTAGAATTTAAATGCCTAGAAAGTTTTTCTTTTGTTTTAAATGTCTCAAAACAAACTTTGCAACCAACTCGGTTAAGCTTTGTCCTGTGGTATACCACCCTTTTTCTGTGATATTTTGATCGTAAATGTCTTTTTAATGTCTGGCTATTTAGCATCTGCATTTCGCAGATTTCGCATGAAAAGTTTCGTTTTATTTTTTTTACTGGCGTTTGCTGAAATGAGAAACATAGAAAAATAAATAAATACAAAAAATTATACAGTTTATGCAAAACTTACCACGGGTGAATCTTCAGATTCGGAAGTAAGCTCTTCCTCTTCCACGTTGGCCATTTCCAATATGTAGTTTTCTACAGTGCTCTCGGCTATTGCTCTGGCTTGTCCTGACGTACTTGCCTCCATTAGTAAGTCCCCGCAGGAATTTCTAGGTGCATGTGGACGAGAAGGAAGAGAAGTAGTAAGACCAGGAAAAGAAGCAAGAGGAGAATAAGGAGAACGAGAAGGAGTAGTAGCAATAGCAAGAGGAGGAGAAGTAGTAAGAGTAAAAGAAGGAACAGGAGAATAAGGAAAACATGAAGGAGTAGTAGCAATAGCAAGAGGAGGAGAAGTAGTAAGAGTAAAAGAAGGAAGAGGAGAACAAGGAGGACGAGAAGGAGTAGTAGAGGATAGATTGTTTGGAGGCGGGGGACCCTGCGGCGCAAAAGTAGGAGGAGTAGGAGCACCAGAGGGAACATCAACAGCTCCTGTAACAAATATTACTTATTTTTTAGATGAACTAATCGCAAACTTTAAATTTTATTTCTTACCATAGCCACTATTAATCCCTTCATATTCATATAATCTAATATGCCTGTCAAGGTTATATTTAATTTTGTACTCCTTGCCGTACTTGCACTTGAACGCACGGTCGTCCGTGTGCGAAATCAAGTGTCTTTTGTATTGGCTTTGTTTTTTACATATTAAGCCGCACTGATCGCATTTAAAAATCGCCATTTTTATTTGCAGCACACAAGTGAACAACAGAAGAAGAAGAACAGTGTGACCCAATTTTAGAATAAGGGCTTGCAAAAAGCTTACTAGAGATCGCAAGCTATTTAAATTGTTATGATAAAATTCTCCAAATAATAAAAATTTCATAATAGTAGTAGTAGTAGTTAAGTTTATTGAATCGTTTCTTGGCATGGTTCATAGAAACCGTCAGCCGTTTACAAATTTATATGTAACTTATATTTATTTTATAATTAATAAAGTAATTAATGTATTTTTAACCTAATTAATAGTGACTAATCGACCGTCATGACGAATTAGCTAATCCATTCATAATATAAAATAATAAATTATATTAATATCAAAATTTTAAATTAACTGGTATTTGTAAATTTTTATTATAAAATAACTAATAATTTCGGTCCGGTCGGTAAAACAGATAATATAATATAATAGTGGTATTCCTGGTGATTGTGATTTGCTTTCGATTTGATTTCGCGAATCAGCTGATCACAGCTGCTCCATACAAAATGAGCAGTGTGCCCAGAAAATGTTAGGAAATTAAGGTAATACTAATTGATTTCGCGAAATCAGCCTCGAAGTTGATTTCGATTTGCTTTCGTGGTTTAATTTGTGTTTAAATTTTGTTGTGATTTAAATATAAAGAATGTTGTAAGTTATTTTGCATTCCATATTTTAGCAATTAAATGATAATTATTTTTATTGCATCGCTGAAAACAAGGCCCGCGGCCTTCAGTGGACAGAGTCATAAGTGCTCGAGTTCCTGGAACTTGTGCTTGACGTGGTCAGAGATGTTCAGGCTTACATATTTGCACAGCTCTCCTAGAAGGTTCGAGGTTACAAACTCTTCCACTATTTTATCCTGCCTCTTCCTCTTTGGACATGTCAAATGGCAGTCACTTTTTTGTGGCCATAAACAAACACATAATTAATTGAATTCACCTTAGTAAAGTTACAAACTTCTTAGAACTACAAATTCTGCCTACATACTATTGTTAAAGAAGATTAGAAAATTCAATTTTACAATTTCATTTGTCATTTTTTGCTTACCCGCCAATGTTTAAATTTTGCGCCAGTTGAAAGCAAATCAAAATGATATCAGGGTCGTTCCACCAACTGCTTTGCTTTTGCTTTCACGAAAGCAAATCAAAAGCAAATCAACTTTCAGGAATACCACTAATATCTGGAAAGTATAACGACGCTACTATTGAAATATTTGGGAATTTATGTTTTTAATTTTATTTTTTCTGTTTGAAGTACAATTAAAAATAAACTTATAGCAAAACACATACGGGTGTGTTCTAGAAATCTCTAGAGGTTTTCGAATAAACGTTAGCATTTCATATTAAAGCTGTTTAAATTTATATGTTAATTGCTCAAATATGACAGGCTACTAGATTAGATGACAAAAGTTGAGCGATTTGAAACCGCCTGCTTAAAGACAAGTAGATTTAAAGCGTACGGGTTTTCTTCCACATAATCTAGTAGGCGGTTTGATTCTTGACACTTCGCAAGTGAAGTAGTTCTAGTTTAGTTCGAAGTGCAATCGTTTATACGAAAATCTCTAGAGATTTCTAGAACACCCCTGATAGATTTCATTTTGTTTGTTATAAATAAGAAAAAATATTAGTATAAGTATATTTTATTCTCTTACACACAATCACAATTTTACAATTTCTCATAAATGAGCTACATTTACATTGATTGCGACATTATAAATATAAAGCACGAAAAGCACGCGCCCATGAATAATTTGCTGGTTATGGTCACACTAAAGTGCCAATGGCGATGGCGGGTTTCTTCACTTGCGTTTTCACACTGTGCCAGATAAGTACTCTCTGAAAAGGTTTCATATTTATTAAATAATATTTTAAACATGAACAACTTTTTGACTTACGTTCAATCGCAAATTGACGTCCCGGTGTCACCACTCTCAGTGATCCTTTTCAAGCAAGTTCTGGAAAGGTAAGTAACAGAGATCTGCAAGAGTGCCTGTTTTTTTGACTGCATCATTACCCGCTTCAAATGCGTATGCAGTGTGACTGACACTCATAACTTTTAAATCGAGTCAAACACTCACTCTTTCTGTTATTGGTATTTTTGTGACTGGGTGTCTGAGTGTGTGTGTCTGTCAAAGCGGTTGTTTCTGTATTGAGGGCCAACGCATGCCACAGTAAAAACAAAGACACACAAATAACAAAAACAAAAACTCACAAATAAAAACCAAGTATATCTTTCTTTTATTCCTCTCGCTCTCTTTTCTCTCCTCTCTCCGATGAAAAATTCCGTGTAGTTGTTGAATAGAAAGAGCGTTTTTGGGGTGATTCCATGAACACTCGCTCTCTATTTATGCCAGTAAAAAATGTTGGCTGCACGAGCGACAGCGGGTGTTTTTGGCACTCATAGCCGAAGCGCAAATATGCCGTGAGTATTTGAAACACTTGGTACATATTTTGCAGTAGTTGGAGACACTCGAGTGTGAAAAATATCAAGTAAGAACAAAGACACACAAATAACAAAAACAAAAACTCACAAATAAAAAACCAAGTATATCTTTCTTTTATTCCTCTCGCTCTCTTTTCTCTCCTCTCTCCGATGAAAAATTCCGTGTAGTTGTTGAATAGAAAGAGCGTTTTTGGGGTGATTCCATGAACACTCGCTCTCTATTTATGCCAGTAAAAAATGTTGGCTGCACGAGCGACAGCGGGTGTTTTTGGCACTCATAGCCGAAGCGCAAATATGCCGTGAGTATTTGAAACACTTGGTACATATTTTGCAGTAGTTGGAGACACTCGAGTGTGAAAAATATCAAGTAAGAATGCGGTGCACTTGTTGTGGCAGTGCACTCGTGCAGATCTCTGGTAAGTAACAATAATATTAATATAAAATAATAGTTATAGTTGTTGCTGTGTTCCTTTGGTTTATTGCTATTTTTCGCAATTCCATTTGCAATTACCGCAACGTTATAGAGTTCAGGAGTTCGCCCAATGGACCAAACCTGATGTTTTTTTTAACACAAAGGTTATATTAAGTATAAAGGACGATAGCCATTATGTCCTTCTTCTTGACGACGGGTACTTCAAGGAAAGAAGTAATGGCTTGAAGGTCCGATACTTAACAGTGTCTATTCAGAAGATTAGGAATCCTCCACCGAAAAATCCCTTTGGGACCGGTTGCGAGGTGGTATGTGTAGAGATGTGGGAGCCCACAACTCTAGAAGCCGATGTTTTGGACGAATTTGAAGAGGAGACGGGAAACGGACGGATCGAACGATACGAACGAGGCCGGGTTTTTGAAATGTTAGAATTTATTTTAGAATTTAATAACCGGTTTGAAGCTATAATCTCGGGCAGATACTTTGATTTGAATGTATCCACGGGAACATTCGAATTGCGTTCTGTCCCATTCCTCGCGGACATTACACACGTGTGTAATGGACTCAGGAAATTTGGCGAGCACGAAACTGCTAAATTCACTTTAAGAAGAGCAGTTTTCGAAGTCGAATTTTAGCGATAGACTGCTTGAAATCAAAAACTTCTGTTCAGTAACAGATGTTGTGGGAAGAGTAGATGACCATAAATAGTTGCTTAATGTAATGGAAAATCTTATGATTAAGTTTTTCCATGAAATTAACAATGTCTCGAACGACAGACTCGAGCAGTTCATTCGTGCGGTGGGATCTTGCACGCCGCTTGACAGGTTCTCTTCTTGCGAAAACAATGCCCAAGTAAAATCCGTAGGGTTGGCCATAATTGTGTTGTATCAAATATTCGATGCATACCTCGTTAGTCTGTCACGTCCTTAGTAAATTTTTTTTAAATCGGTTTTGGCGGTTTGCTTAGGTGGTATGAAGTTTTCCAGGTTTTTTATTTTCAGTATTTTTAGTCTGTCTGTCCGTCCGTCTTTTTTTATTGACAGGTCTTTTAAAAGTATTTTCATTTTGTCAGGGTTTCGGTTTTTTTTCTTTGTCTTTCGATCTTTCTTGTAGGGTTTTTTCTTAGATCACCCTTTATTTTAGGATCAGAGATTTTGCACGGGTATTGTTATTTAGGTCAAAGTTTTTACGGTTTTTTTTTTGTAGGGTAGTTTTTAATGGGGAACAAGGAGTTTTCCAAAGTTTATCTATTTGTTTAATAGATATAGTATGCACAACTCAAGTCGACTCAAACCTCCACGTGGTGTTCCTGGGTATCAACTAAAATTTAAAACAAAAAATAGAGGCAAGCTAACTTCGGCTCGACCGAAGTTTATATACCCTTGGAGCTTGATATGTGCCTGACAGTTTGTATGGCAGTTATACTATATAGTGGTCCGATTTCGAAAAATTTTGGTGAAATGATGTAAAATCATTGAAAACTTATTAATACGGGCGGTGGGAGCGATAACATTGAAAACAAAAAGTTTTTCTCACTAAGACTTTTTTTCAGACCTTACTTTTGTATGGCAGCTATACTATATAGTAGTCCGATTTCGAAAAATTTTTGGTGAAATTATGTGAAATCATTGAAAACTTATAAATGCGAGCGTTGGGAGCGATAACATTGAAAACAAAAAGTTTTTCTCACTAAGACTTTTTTCAGACCTAACTTTTGTATGGCAGCTATACTATATAGTTGTCCGATTTCGACAAGGCTTGGTGAAATTATGTGAAATCATTAAAAACTTATAAATACGAGCGTTGGGAGCGATACCATTAAAAACAAAAAGTTTTTCTCACTAAAACTAGTTTTTCAACTGATCGTTCCTATGGCAGCTATATGCTATAGTCATCCGATCCGGCCGGTTCCGACAAATGTGCAGCGTATTTATACCAAAAGACTTCGTGCAAAGTTTGGTTACGATAGCTTTAAAACTGACGGAGGAGATAGCATAGAAACAGACGGACGGACAGACGGACGGACAGACGGACGGACAGACGGACAGACGGACAGACGGACAGACGGACATGGCTATATCAACTCAGCTCGGCATGCTGATCAAGAATATATATACTTTATGTGGTCGGAGATGCTTCCTTCTATGCGTTACAAACATCCGGACAATTTTAATATACCCTCTCCAAGGGTATAAAAACAAGTTTTAGTCTGTAGCAAATTGAGCGGCGTCGGAAGAAATTTATTAAATATATATTAAATTTATTATTTATTACACGCGGGCGCAAGCAGGAAACGTTATGCGTAATAAACAAAGCGTGGGGGAGGGGGTGCAAAAATTGTTTCGTGAATAACTTCTGTGTTTTTGCTCAGATCTCATTGTGCGTTTCAGAATAGATAGATTTAGGGCCTAAAATAATATATATTAAGCGACGATGTTGTAACTTTAAAATTGTGGCTCTGACAGTTTTTTGCGGTTTAAAGGGGGAGGGGGGGAAATTTTGCAAATCTAAAACAAACTTGATCTGCGTACGGCCTATACCTATGTACATGCAAAAATTTGTATCTCTATCTCTTATAGTCTCTGAGATCGACGCGTTCATACGGACAGACGGACGGACGGACAGACGGACATGGCTAAATCGACTCGGCTGTTGATGCTGATCAAGAATATATATACTTTATAGGGTCGGAAATGTTTCCTTCTCCCTGTTACATACATTTGCACAACTTCATGATCCCCTTTTACCCATTTTCAATGGGTACAGGGTATAAAAACGAAATCTTCGGAAAATTAAGTCCAAAAACCATGGGTCTAAAATGAATTCCTCTACTCAACTTGATCCTGGTACGATATTTCGGCATATATTTTGTTCTCTTATAAGTTATTTCTTCGTAGAAGTGCGATTTCTAAGTTGAATAAATAAAAATAGTTGTTTTCAGCCCTGTTGGAAATGACAAAATCTTTGTCTTTTATATTCGAGGTGGACTTGCGCGGGCAAGGACCCATTTAATCTTTCATCATTTAAGACCCATTGTTTCTTGGTGATATTTTCTGCACTTATACCCTTTTTCTTCGTAGAAGTGCGATTTCTAAGTAAAATATATAAAAGTTCTTTTTCCTGTCCCGTTCAAAGAGACAAATTCCTTAAATATCTATAATATTTGAGATCGATTTGCACCGATTAGGAATTCATTTTGGATCCATGGGACCTTGGTGAAATTTTCTTAGAATTTTCCGTAGATTCCGTTTTTGCTATCCGCTATAATCTCTAGCTTTAATAATCTAGTTTCAGAAAATGAAGTCATAACGGTCATAACGGTATAACGGCGACTAGAAATGGTCATTTGGCGGTAAGGACGTTCCCTAAAAACTTTTCACTTCTATTAAGCTTTAGAAAATAACGATATATCGATGTTTTCTGGACCCGATATATCAAATATCGATATTGAAAATGTTGATTTTTGATATAATCGGTATTGATATTTTGAGAAATATCGACAACCCTAACAGAAAGTTCGCAGTGGTAGCCGCGTTGTTGCTCTTTACTGCTACTGCAGCTGCAAAATACACACACTTTCGCAGCTAAAGCCCGACTTTCTTCTTGTTGGGTATTAAAGAAATGATAAGACAATTGGATCACGAGTTGCCCGTCCCAAGTCAGAAATTTTTTGTTCATTCGCAACGGATTATCGTTTACATTTCTAAATTGTGGTTGAAAGTTTTCCAGCTGATCCCCAATTTCAAATTTTGAATGAAGTGAGGAACAGAAGCAAAGAACTAGTTCACATGTTTCTGGTCCTAAGGTTCTTAGGGATGCAGGGTTGATAAGCCACCACAATTACGATAATTTTGCCCTCGCCAAAAAATTAAGAATAAAACAATTTGGTATTGAAAGCATGACGAGTTTTCGCAAGCGCACCATCCAAAAGCCCATTCGTGGCACGAGGACAAGTCCCCACACAGCTCAGGTGATCACCTCGAGCGGAAATCCGTCATTGGATGTCATTTTAGGCGGTGGTTTGCCCATTGGCTCGATATTCTTGTGTGGTATGCAAAGGGCACCAGCAACAACAACAAGATTTGGCAATCACTATGTCCATAATGTTACTTTGTTACAGAGGAAGATCGCTTCATGACGCATGCCAAGGTGCTGGCCAAGTACTTTCTGGCCGAGGGCGTGCTGTCCAAGCAAGAAATCTTTCTGGGCAGCCTGGATGACTTGCCTGCTGAGATGTTGCGCCGTTTACCCCGCCCACTAACCGATCTGGAGGCCGAGCTAGAGCAGCACGAGGAGCAACAAGCGCAGTCTGAGCCGGCGGATAAGAATGGCCTGAGGATTGCCTGGCGCTACAATGACTTGCCTCTGGTCAACTCGGAGCAGGCCACCACCAAGATAGGACATCACTTTAATCTGATGGAGCACATAGATCCCATGATGTTGTACTACGCCAATACCACGGTGTGGGACGATAGTTACAAAGAGTCGCTGTGGGATGAAAATAGCAAAGAGCCAGATGTCGTGGTGCAGGAAGAGCTAAGCAAGAGCAGCTCATCGCCTACATCGCTCGAGCAGCAGCCGCTGCAGGCAGAGACTATGGGTGATGGTAGTGGAGAGGCGGAAGCTACTGTGGATGGAGACAATAATAATGCGGCCACTGAAAGCACTGCCAACAATAGTACCCCAACGACCACCATCACTACTACTGCCTCTCAACCCCTCATTGACCCCCATGTCTTCTCCAATCCCCGATATGGCCGTCTGCTCAATGATATTCAGCATCTCCTACGCGATGAGAGTTTTGTGCCGGGCGCCAAGAAGAACCTATGTCGGGTGTGTCTCACCTCCTTGGGCTCTCCCTTGTGGTTTGATGAACAATTTGGCGAGGATTTGCTTAAATTTCTGACCATTCTGATGGCCAGTATTCGCAACTGCAATTCTGTTTGCTTCATCACAATGCCCATGCATCTGATTGCCAAATACGTGAGTTTCCCACATAGTTAAGATAATAGATCAACGGATAATTTATAAATTCTTTCCCCAGGATGCCAGTTTGGTGCCCAAAATTCGTCAACTGGTGGACTATGCCATTGAGCTGGAATCCTTTGCTGGCTCTGAACGTGAAACGCATCCAGCCTTCAAGGAGTACAGTGGTCTACTCCATTTGCACAAGATGACCGCCCTCAACACGCTGGCCGTGCATATGCCCGAGACCACGGATCTCGCTTTTAAGTTGCGGCGCAAGAAGTTTGTCATCGAGAAGTTGCATCTTCCCCCAGGTGACTAAATTGAACGCCACATAAAATAACACCAATTAAAATTTTAATTCTCCAACAGAGTTGCAGGAAAATCCTTCTGCCCCTGCGACTGTTGACATAATGGCCTCACCCAAATGTGGTACCAACGCTTTGATCAGCTCCAATCAAGCCTCAACCTCACTGGATTTCTAGCCACCAATTGCCACAAGTTTTGTTGGTTATTTCCTCCTTCAATAGCCGTGGGTAAATGGCAAATCAAATTGAGAAATGTGCTGAAATCGGAGTAAATACCATATTTATACATCTAGAAATACAAAACACATATTTAAATATTACAACCGCGAAGGTGATCGACACTTTTGGTCGGATCCCCCAATTGCGCTCAATTTTAGTACAACCGATTCTAGATTAATGTTTACGCGCAAAAACCGCAAAATTCCCCGATCATCGTTTCAAAAACAACCGAAGTGTGAGCAAAATTTTTAAGATTTTATTTAGTTGTAATCAACACGAAAAGCCATTGAAATTTATTTAAACTTAATTTTTCTCTTGGAATTGGTTTTATACATAAACAATTATACAAGTAAAACTGATTTTTAATTTGTATTTTTCCTCATTTTAATAGAAATAAACCAGAAGAACAACATAATCCAATAACACCAAGATCAACTTGAAACAGGAATTAAACAAATAAAGACTGAAATATTGAACTAATCAAAACCAAACTAAAGAATGCAATTTAATCAATGTATTTAGGTGCCCAAAACTAGCAGAAAAATAATAGAAATTCCTCAATTGAAATGGACGCAGAGCAAGCCTGCGACAAGAAGCATTCCCTATGACAGTTAAAAAAGATCCTGCCAGAAATTTCGTATTTGCTTTATCTAGAAAGGGTGAAGGCGTGTTTATAACCTTTATTTCATCTATTATTAAAGTTGAACAAAATTCAAGCTTCTAAATTCTAAAAAAAATTGTTCATCGTAGACAAAATTTTTAAATATATTACTTGTCAAAAATAGAGTTTCAGGCTTCCATTTAAATATTCGATATTACCTTGGGCTGATTTATTTTTATTTTCAATATATTACACAGGCCAACAAAATGACCACTTTTGTGAGGTCCAGCCCTATTTGTATTAAATTCTGTTCCCGTTTTGTGCACTAATTCCAAAACTGGTTTTGGTTTTTCTCCATCAGCTCTTGTTTTCAAGATATCGCGGAAAAACCATTTTGCAGTATTTTTGGCTTTTAAAAAATTCTGGAGGTTACACCGAACAACAATATATGTATTTATGAGCTCTATGCGACAGTATACATATTAAGGTCGCTTAAAAAAATCAATGAAGCATCATCGGCAAACCCAAAAGCGCCTAAATTGGCCTTTGAAGAGAAATATTCATCAAATTATAGCAAATTTTACAAACTTAATCGCCGTGTACCAGCCATTTGGGGTGCTTGCATTTTAATGAAAACCACTTTAGCATGCAGCCCAATGGTTCTTCTAATTTCACAAATTTTGTTGCATTTAAATCTTCTTGATGGACAAAGTTACAAGCGTTTAATCCCGAAATAATGAATTAAAATTTATGGCAGGATAACTAGATTGATACACAAAATCTGTATAGGAAATATTAAAAGACTACTTGATCTTACATAGTACTAACATTAATTGTCAGGCAAATGTACAATAACATTCAATCAGTACTAGATTCAAACAATTTTCCCCAATTTCATATTTGCTTAACCTTGCGAGAATAACATTAAAATTATATGAATTGGGCTACTAATGAGACAAATATATTCCGCACTCACTATAATCTACGGATTAAGCCCCTTGTGACTATTCCCTAATTATCTAAACTATAGATGCTTGTCTATTACTGGAGTGACTTCGTATGCTTGCATTGTGCCCATCCAGTGCACATTTCACAAGAATGAAATTTTAACGTCCCACAGCAAGGTGAAGATGTGCCTTTGGAGAAAGAGCTCAACCATGGCTTTTATATTAACAAGGCTGTAACCAAAGCATCATATTGCCTTGCTTATGCCTCCAGGAGCTTGGCATTTTTATTCCGGTAACCGTCAAGCGAAAGTGCTAACGGGCCATAATAACGGATTTTGTCATACCAATTCGGACTGCTAACGAAATGGAAAGTGCAGATATATAAGCTCATTGCAATAAAAAGTGATAAAAACCTAAAAACTTGATTTTTATTTAAGCTCTATTTACACGACCTGATCCCTCATCTGAGTTTTCGTCTGATTTGCTGTCTGACCGTGTAAAAAGGCGTCTGAGTAGACATGAAGCTACTCAGACGAGCGATCAGACGAAATAGAACCGGTTCTATTTGGCCTGAGCAGTCATCTGAGTGGCATTTATCGAGTTACAGTGTTCGTCTGACGAAAACTCATCTGAGCGATCAGGTCGTGTAAATGGAGCTTTATTGCCAAGAAACATCTGCATAAGAACTGCATATTGTGTCTTTTGTATTTGGTTGCACAATTCATTAAAAAAATACGAATTTAAAAATGTGTGACTGCTTGGGGTGTTGAAAAAGTTCTTTTGAAAAATGGTGTATTGATGGTTCGCAGCTTTCCGGGAGTCATAACCTTGACATAACGCAAGGGCAAGCGTAAAAGGAAAAATTGGTTAGTTTAAATGCCTTAATGTCCCGAAGCATAATCATGGAAATAAATTAAATTTACCATTGAAAACAAAAAATTACCTTAAGTGGTGGGGAATTTTTTTACAAAATTTAATTAAGACGTCTTCCTATGAAAATCTCGTCAAATGACGTGACAGATTCACAAAGTTATTCGCTTGCGAAATGGAACGAGTTTTTGCACTACCTTGCACGAATGAGCATTCCTCCAAATAATAAGAATGGCCAACTTCTTCGACATATACATTCGTTTCACAGATAGAGTCTTTACTACAATCTCTTTCCGCCAGGCATTTGCTGAAGCTTGTAAAGTCATAATAGTCACAAAGGGCTTAATCCGTAGATTATAGTGAGTGCGGAATATATTTGTCTCATTAGTAGCCCAATTCATATAATTTTAATGTTATTCTCGCAAGGTTAAGCAAATATGAAATTGGGGAAAATTGTTTGAATCTAGTACTGATTGAATGTTATTGTACATTTGCCTGACAATTAATGTTAGTACTTTGTTAGATCAAGTAGTCTTTTAATATTTCCTATACAGATTTTGTGTATCAATCTAGTTATCCTGCCATAAATTTTAATTCATTATTTCGGGATTAAACGCTTGTAACTTTGTCCATCAAGAAGATTTAAATGCAACAAAATTTGTGAAATTAGAAGAACCATTGGGCTGCATGCTAAAGTGGTTTTCATTAAAAATGCAAGCACCCCAAATGGCTGGTACACGGCGATTAAGTTTGTAAAATTTGCTATAATTTGATGAATATTTCTCTTCAAAGGCCAATTTAGGCGCTTTTTGGGTTTGCCGATGATGCTTCATTGTTTTTTTATTTTTAGCGACCTTAATATGTATACTGTCGCATAGAGCTCATAAATACATATATTGTTGTTCGGTGTAACCTCCAGAATTTTTTAAACAAAAATACTGCAAAATGGTTTTTCCGCGATATCTTGAAAATAAGAGCTGATGGAGAAAAACCAAAACCAGTTTTGGAATTAGTGCACAAAACTGGATCAGAATTTGTCATCAATAGGGCTGGACCAAAATGGCTGTTGGCCAGTGTTATTTTTCTGATTTATCAACAAGAGATTCGTAAATCCTAATCTACCGCTCAAAATCATTTAGCGACAAAATAAAAATTTGTTCAAAACGTATATATTTTAAATTAAAATCTTTAATAGATAAATAAACTTTTCAGTACAGTTAAGTACTGCAACGCCACCTGCAGTGCTGCACCAGCATCGATTTAATATTTGATTTTGAATTTATTATTGAATAATTATCCTAACGCTACAAATACAGTGAACTTATTTTTTGCACTAGTCACGACTATTGAGTTTGTTTTCAATTACATGTATCCTATCTTAATTCTAACATTGAGTATGGTTTTGTTCATTTGTTGATTACATATTTGAGACTACCTTGTTTTATAAATTTTGTCTTTTAAATGTGTAAATAGTTTAGTTTTAAATTGCGTTGCGTTCCTAATAAGTTTGAGCTCATGTGGGAGATCGTTCCAACTGCGAGCCGCAGCGACAAAAAATTGGGTCTCCGATATTGAAAGGTGTATTCTAGGCTGCGAAATTTAAGAGTTCAAAGAGATAGATCGGTTGTCGAGTAGTCGTTATTTTGTGTGGAGAAACAGGAATTCGATTTAAAATTAAGTCCAAAAATGTTCTTGGAATACTGTGTTATATAGTCAGCGGGTTTGCGGTCATAAATATATCTGGCAATCGATAAATATATCTGGTCGGTATTAGGCATGTTTTTGCAACAGTCAGTTTGATGTTTCGTGGCCGACAGTTTTGTGTGTGGGACAGCTGCCTAAGCATACCATAGATTTTTCCTGTTGCCTTTGCTATGTGATTACTCCAACACAGAGTATTGTTGAAGTTTATTCCGAGGTTGGAAGCATGGTCAACATATTCAATTGCGATGCCGCCTATGGTACAAAAATTTACATCTCTTAACGGTCCACTAACATACAATTGAACGTCATCAGCATACATATGGACATCACCATTTGACAGATTATTAGGGAGGTCAGTTATATAAATAGACTAGCAAATAACCCGTCGTGCTTCGCTGCGCCTTCAACAGTATAAAACCGATGCATACCCACTTCCCATCCACATCCTACCTACTCTTCACCCAATTTCCACCAAATTTCCGCCCAGTTTCCACCTACATCCCACACACTTTCCATCCACATACCATCCACCTTCCAACCACTTCCCAGTGGGCATCCCGGAGGTATTTCCAACATCGAAAAATGAAAACACAAATGAATTCTCATTTTGACCTTACAAACCGAGTTTCAAGTCAATCGGGTAAAAGATAGTATTTTTCATGCAGCGTTTTCCGGGGAGAATTTTCCAACATCGGAACCGATGTTGTCTTACAAACCGAGTTTGAAGCTAATCGGCCATTCTCCTTGTGGGCGGATTTTCCATAACACTAGTTTACAGAAAAACTTTAAAAAATTTTTTTTGTGTGGTGGGGTGGAAAAATTTTTTTTTTTTTTTTTTTTTTTGGGGGATTTTTTTTTTTTTTTTTTTTTTTTTTTTTTTTTTTTTCTTTTTTTAAAAAAAAAAAAAATTTTTTTTTTTTTTTTTTTTTTTTTTTTTTTTTTTTTTTTTTTTTTTTTTTTTTTTTTTTTTTAAAAAAAAATAATTTTTTTTTTTTTTTTTTTTTTTTTTTTATTTTTTTTTTTTTTTTTTTTTTTTTTTTTAATTTTTTTTTTTTTTTTTTTTTTTTTTTTATATATAAAAAAAAATATTTTTTTTTTTTTTTTTTTTTTTTTTTTTTTTTTTTAAAATTTTTTTTATTTATTTTTTTTATATTTTAAAAAAAATAAAAAAAATTTTATTAAAATTTTTTTTTTTTTTTTTTTTTTTTTAATCGGGAAAACACGTGTCGAATTATTTCGCGTACTATGCTTACAAACCAAGTTTCAAGTCATTCGGATGAAATATTTCATTTTTCCCCATACAAACTTTTCCCACGACTTTCCGGGTGGAATTTTCCAAATTTTCTTTCTTAGTGCGCGCCTGGATACCTAAACGAAGGTCTATGCCAAATCTCAAACCTGTAGTATAAGCCGTTTAGGCTGTGGGTTGATAATATGTCAGTCGGGCGTACAGATTTATATATATAGAAAAGAGAAAAGGACCTAACACAGAACCCTGAGGAACACCTCCATTAGTGTATAGAATCTTTGAAATGGATTTCCAGAAACTACTGCTTGCTGTCTGTCTGATAGGTACATATGTTCTAAGTAGTTTTAATGCGGTAGGAGCAATATGGTAAAGGGTCTTTAGCTTTGTTAATATTATTTCATGGTCCACAGTGTCAAATGCTTTGCTGTAGTCCAGTAGTGTGAGAAAAGTTACGTTGCTACAGTCAAGTTGAGGGCGAATGTCCTTTTTTTTAATCTAAGGCAACGATTCATCGGTTTAATGGGTTTTGACATTAGGAATAATTCGTACGATTCGTTTAATATAGTTCAGTTTAAACCAGTGGTGCTCAAACACACACTATCAAGCTTTGCGATTGTGTGTGTAGCAGCGAAACACGATGTGAACGTCGACGTTGATCATTATGTTAAATATGAACTACAAACAAACACACAAATGTGTGTGCGTCCTATTTATAGAGCACACGTATTCTCTGTCCCTATGCGTGTGTCGGCTGCGACGCTGGCAGAATAATTACTTCCTATCACACGGGATAGGGCAATTGACATTTGGGCACCATTGGTTTAAACAGCTGATGTAAACAAAACAACTACAACAAAGACGGGATTCACGGATGAAGCAAACTTCATGAAGTTTTCTCAGTACAAGAGGCGGTAAATTTTATAACTTTTGCACTTTGGCACTCAAATTCAAACAAACGTACACCATTCATAAAGGTAAAGAATATTTTCAATTTATTTATTATCAAAACTTAATTTGAAAAGCACATGCAAAAATGCAAACTTTGAACTTAAATTATAAAAAAAACAATGCATTTAGTTTCTGCGGGTAAGTTCATTAAAATTCCCTATCCAACGAGGAAAGATAGTTCCAGAATTTTCGGGGATAGTTTCCTTAAAGTAAACAAATTCCAATATTTTTTATCTTCTCTGGTATTTTTTTCGCAATTTTGTTAAGTTTTCAGCCGTTTGCCAGCTGCTGGCTCCCATCTTTGAGTCGAAAGCCGTTTGAGGGGTCCCGGACAGACAGGTAAAAAATACGGACCACATGGCTTCTCCGAACCCTGTGTAGGGTTCTACGCTGGACATTCCTGAGTAAACATTTCGTAGATCAAATCGTTTTGAGCTTGTAATCCGTTGAGCTGTTTTATTTTGAACGAATCAAATAGATCATTAGGGAAAGGCAGGTGCTGAACTATTCAATTCGGAAGCATTACCTGAGCTGATTTATTCAAACTGTTTTTATGAAAGGGTAGACTCGTGCAGGGCGCTAACATTTACTGTATTTTCACTTCAAATTAACCCACTTTCATTCATCTGAATACGAGGCGGATGTCTAGTTCTGATAACTCTATTCGGTGATAAAACGGAAAATTCCTTCCTTGGTACAGAGTATAACCAAAGGTACACAGAGTATATTAAGTTTGTGCAAAAGTATGTAACAGGAAGATGGAATCATTTCCGACCCTATAAAGTATATATATTCTTGATCAGCATCAACAGCCGAGTCGATATAGCAATGTCCGTCTGTCCGTCTGTCTGTCCGTCCGTCCGTCCGTCCGTACGAACAAACAGATCTCGGAGATGGTAAGAGATAGAGGTTTGACATGTATGGTATCAGTCGTATTACTTTCCGGACAAACCCTGTACACAAATTTCTTGTAGCTGTTCTTGCTTAAAATATATTAGGAGCATCTGTATTTCAATACACGCGGCCGTAAGCTCATTTTGGGCACCCCAGGTTTAATGTTCCCTCTTTCTTCAAACTCCCCACCTTTTCGTCGAATTCATAATTAATTCTTAGAAGTCACAACTCGTGCCAATTCCAATTCCGGAAACGGAATTAAATGCTTCAGCCGCCGTTGTGGCCGGTGCCACCCATCATAATGGTTTATTTTTCTTGTATGTCGACTATTGTTCATCCGATATTTATCATTATTTCAACACGAACCATCTGTCTACAAAACTGTGGAAGATATGACGTTTTTTTTTCCAAACTGCGGGGGCGTGGCGAACATTAAAAATAAACTTAATCTGCCTGAGTATAAAAATAATAATATTTTTAATGATTTTAGTGCTAATAAAGCTTTAAATTTCTTGGGCCAATTAGGGCCTAAAGTTGGGAATTTTGAAATTTCCTTAATTGAATAGATTTCTTTAAAATAAACTGATCTGGCTCAATGTTTTTTATACTATTTCATTAAGATATCGTCTAAAATACATTTTTTAAAAGCCTTATTTTTATTATATATTCCTTTATATGGGTACTTAGTTCACACATTACTAATAACTGTCGGGGCTCAATAATCCCGCCTTTTACCCTGTACCCATTGAAAATGGGTAAAAGGGGATTATGAAGTTGTACAAATGTATGTAAAGCAAGAAGAAAACAACAAGGTATATATATTCTTGATCAGCATCAACAGCCGAGTCGATATTGCCATGCCCGTCTATCTGTATGAAGGCGTCCAAATCAGAGACTATAAGAGATAGTACCAATTTATTTTTTGATATGCATCGTTTAAGGGGTTATCAGCATGGTCTTACATATTTCCATATATAAAATGTCCGACCTAATGTACATGGGTGTACCCAGATCACTCTCTACAATTCTCTTTTTTTTTTTTCAGATTTGCCAATAAAATAAATTTAAAGAAAATTGTAATGTAGTGCTTTAGGTAGATCGCACTGTAGCGCCACATTAAAACTTTTCCTGGAATTTCCACCAGCCTTAAAGCATGTTATCTGCTTTAAATTGAAAATTATATAAATACCCTCTAAAATCGCATTCATAAGCAATCAAATCATTAAAAAAATCGTATGAACACCCTAAAATCTTTGTCTAAAGAAATTGAGAAATATTGTTGTCAGAAGAAAAAGTTTTTAAGTGAATTAAATACATTATAGCTTTTGGAATCTCCAAGACTCACAGAAGTTGAGTTGAATGTATTATTTTTTGGATATTATTTCTGGTTCTCATCTCTAATTGAAATCTTGAATAAGGACAGAACAGGACAGAACTATTGATTAATTATTTAGTAAAATGAGCCAGACAATAATAAAATTCAAGGTTTACTCGAGACAAATGTGACAATCGATTTATTACCCACTTTAATTGCACAGATGTTTCTTATGAGGACTGTTGGCTGTAGCTCACATACTGCAAATATTATGTACTTCTTAAGTATTTCAAGATCAACATCAATTTTTTTCATAACTTATGAACGAACCAGGCTAATTAAAAAACAAATTTAATTATAGCTTGGAATGCTGAACTCGAAAATTGACTTAATATTTTTTTAATAGAACTTTTTTATATAAGAGCTTTTTGAAATTTTTCGGTAGCTACACTTTAAGCCATCGTAATTCAGGTACGAATCGTAGAGTCGCGACTCATAAGTAGAAAAAATAAAAATTAAAATGAAAGTGCGCCCACAAAAAAAAACATATCTAACGGATTTTCCAAATTCGATTTTTAGGTTCAGCATTCCAAACACTTTTAAAAAATTTTAGTAAAAAATTTGTTTTTTGGCTATAATGTAGTGTAACAAACGAAAATAGAGAAGATGATGAATAAAAATATAACGAATTTTTGGTTTATAAAGCGTATCTTCGAATTTTTTAAACTTCCAGGTAATAAGTTACAAGTTTTCATAATAATATAGTTTTCTTTAATATATGCCAAAAAAATATTCAGTGTCACAAATTTTTCCCATTTCGAAAAAGTTTTTTTAACTCTTGTCTTGAATTTATTTTATTTCTCTAGCTATCAAGAAATACTGCACCGAACTAAATTTGTATCTCATCTGAGAACATGTCCTAAACTAACAACGAATCAACAGAATAGAATACTTTATCAAAACTGTAAAGCATTTTTATTCATAGGCAAGCAATGGAGATTAATCAGACAATATCCGAATTATAGGGTATTTTGTAGACCAGACTCTCGAGTGCAGCGCTCTTACTTGTTCAGGTTCATTGGACTTTTTCCCCAAGGGAGAGACACCTTTTTAACCCCATTTCCCCCTCTCTCAAGTTATATCTAATGCTGATAAGAAAAAGCCGCATCACTCTCGACTTGCATCTTGTGCCGCTGCATCGCTTTAAGTTTTTTAATTGCCACCACCCTCGTCCCACGCCCAAAAGTAAGTAAGTGGCCCACCACATTTGACCCCAAAAACCAGAAGCAGTGAATTAATGGACGAATTATACTGCCACCCATCCCTTCCACTGGAAACTCATCCTATTGCGCAGCGGAAATGCGAGAGCCAAGTGGATCACAACGGTATTGTGGATACAGTGGTCAGGGAGAGAGCATGTAAACAAAACAGAAATCATATTTGAAAAAAAAACACGCCCGATGGATGACCCCCATTGCAAGTACAACTCTCTTTCACTCTCTGGATTCTAAGCAGGGGCGAGGGTTTCTAAGAAAGTACTATTCATCTGGGATGCAAACCGGTTCTGTACCGAACCGAACAAACAGATTCTGACCGTGATACAAATAAGTGTGAGTTTAGAATCGATGCGAAACTCCTCAACTAGATTTAACTCCGCATAATAATTTAATAGCATGAAGCCCCACTGAAACATATAGTTCCTAAAATATGGCGGAACTAGTGCAAGGGGGCGGGATGTTTTTTTTAACCGTCTCCCTTAGTTCCTATATCCATATAAATTGAGATAAGATTAAGTTAAGTTTCAAGAATAGCTATCTATATCAATTATTTATAGCAACTAAGCCGATAGGAACATTGTTCGATAGTCGATAAGTAGGTAATAAACCGCCCTATTGTAAATGAAAAGGAAAAGAAAGTGCGCGCGTTTTCACTCCGCGAGTCGAAATACCATCTGCCCCAAATCCTACCCCAACAAGTTTATTTTGCGCACCAGCGAATCCAACAACGAATACCCCTTAGTGCACACCCCCGAACAACCTGCCGAACGAAAAAGAATTGATGCACAGAAATCGCAGTGCAAACTGTGTAATAAAGTTTTAAGGACCAGTGGTCACCTTCACCAGCTATTGGCGCCAGCTGTGAAGTAACTAGCCATGAAAAAGCAAATTCTTAAACTTTGCCGTTTTGATCCGGCGTTAAACTGTAGGTCCCTTTCTCTTGTGCGAAATCAACCAAAGCAGACATTAATAGTGGATGCGATAAATAATGTGAGAGTATGCTTTCAATCTCAACAATCACCAGGAGGGGGGATAAATTATTGGAGCTGTATTTTAGCTTTCCGTTTTTTATACGGGATCGGCATTTATGTTAAAAATTAAATAAAAAATAAATAATAGAACTTTTTAAGCAGGCTCTAGGTCATTTAAGTTTTGGATATTGTCCAAAAACTTGTCTAAAACAAGACACGCACAACACCACAAAGGAGGCTGGTTGACAGTATAGCGCTATTTCATGAATACCAATTCAATCATCAGCTGTCTCTGCCTGCCCTTAGTGTGTTGGCAGAGGTTACCTCATCACAGAAGAAACTACACCTAAAATAGTTTCATTAAAAAACAACATCCCCGTTTGATTGCTTTGGGCAATTCAAACAATTGGCGCCTGTGTTAGTTAAATGCGGGGAAAGAATTTCCCCCACTAGCAGCAGAAGGGCCGATACACGGGATACACACACACACACAAAGGCCTTTGTGTTTTTGGCGTTTGATGCTAATGACGGATTTTGCTACAAACCTGCCTTTGGGATTCCCAAGCGGTTGTAGCAATTGCAGTAATATTTAATGTACGAATGGGTAGATTCAACCCACGAAAATGTTTGCTATGTAGGAGCAAAACATTATCCCAAAATCTCGAATTTAAAAATGAGCAAACACAAAGTGTAAAAATAAAGTTTCACATAATACTCAAAAATGCAGTCAGTGCCGGTTGTTCTTTGGACTGTAATATATCTACAGAAAGTATTTTGTCCCAGAAATTAGTGATCTAATCCTGCGATGCGTTCCCTTACATCAGTGAAAGCCTAAAGGTTTCTTTGTCTCACCGTTTATATTCATTCGCTGAGCTTTAATAAGAGAATTTACAAGTAACCTTAAAATGTTAATTTAAATGTTTTTATTTACCATAAACAAGTGTGACTCTGTTCCAAATGTGTTTCAGCTGCCCTCGCTGGAAAGATAAGCCTGTTTAACAAGTTTCCTATGCAACGTTCTGTCCAGCTCCAAAATTTTGCTGCTCTTCTTCTATTGTTTACCAGGCTGAAGCTGGTACGGTGGTGGTTCCATTTGGTTGCCGATGGAGTAAGTTGAAAGAGAAGAGAGGGAGAGAGATAGTGACCACTTAAATCTCCCTCAGCGATGGCTTGTGTTGCAAGTGCTCTCTCTTCTTGATTTCAGTTGTTGTTTTGCACTCAAGCGACGCGCGCCGCTTTATAAGAACTAAAAATCGTTATAAATTCAAATCTAATACGGGCTTGCATTTTGTAAACAATATCCGCTGTTACGACGAGCATGTAATACTTACACCCCCGCTTCCCAGTCGCCTGTCGAAAGATTGCTCATGTCACACTTATTATCATCATCAATTAACATTTAGTTCTAATTCAATTAAGTTTATCCACACCCACGCCCAAACGCTTAAATCCATTGGAAAGGCCTCATCATGGGGCGATGTTTTAATTACAAATTTGTGCTCAATTTTTGCAACTTGTTGTTTTTGGTAAGTTTACAACATCATTCGCAGCAAATAAAGTGAAATCGTGGCCCTAAAACAAAAGCAGACTAAAATTGTTGTTTTTTTTTGTTTTTTGGTAAAACTACATTTATTTTGCAATGAGTTTAGATTTGTTAAAGGGTAGAGTTAGAGGTACGCTCACTTGATTATGGGACACCAATTCAGGATTAGTAAGATTAATGCCAACTCGCAGGAAAAAGAAGGCTTCCTTTTCAACACAGATTTCTTTGCCATCTTGCATACAAATTTTTAAAAGTTGAATAGTCGATTCGAATAATTACACCAAATCGGAAGCAGAATTCGGAGCAGGACCAATTCCCATTTATTGCCCCTTTATAATGTCTTTGTTTCCCTTCTTGAAGTCGTAATACAAGAGCAAGGATGCCGATAATTATCTCGATATATCGAAATATCTAAGTTTTAAAAAAACGATATTTTACTGTCAAATTTCGTACTTATTTTTGTTGGAGTCGGCCACATAAAGACAGGTTTTCTTAGTGCAATCTTTTGGATATTGTAAAATGTAAAATCGGATATTCAGCCCCAAAGGGCAAAGCCTTTTTGGATCTTAGTGTGCTTCAAATTACTTAATCACCAAACAATTTTAACTCAACATTTTATACACTTGAAAAGTGTATTGTAATTTTGCCCAGGAGTTTGCAACATAAAGAAGGAATCATCTCCGACCTCACAAAGAATATATATTCTTGATCAGCATGACGAGCTAAGTTGATTGATTTTTGAACTAGACGAAGTTAGCTTTGCTTCCTCGTTTTATGCATACAACATTTTTTCTTTTCAAGTTAATCATCTTTCCTCAATCACACTAATATCCTTTCATTAATAAGGTTTCACAATAAGTTTCTGAATGAAAAAAAAATACACATTACAAGATATTTCGCAAAAATTTTGCGGTTTTATATCTCAAATGTTTTTCAAAAGTGAAAATGGCTGAATCTGACTTTTTTTATGACCTCTATAATAATCATACTAGCGAGTTTTAGCCGACTCGAGTTCATGTTTGGTCTCCATAACTTTAAACGAGTACACATAACACCACAAAGGAGCTGTTTCAAGAATCTCCTGGTTCAATCTTATGTGGTATTTGCCTACCGATTGCGTATCAGCATAGAGGCAAAATCCCATGTTTTCTATATTTGTTAATAATTTTTCCTCATGAATAAGTTTCGTCAACTTCTTTTTGTCTGAATCAAGTTTTATTTAAGCCGGCTTGAGATCACATAACCTTAAATATAAACACACAACCCCACAAAGGAGGCTGCACCACTGTACTGTTATTTGCCGATCGACTTCAAATCAGCAGATAGCACTGCTATAATACTGCTAAGAAATTCGAAGTCAGCAAAAGTGCAAAAACCTACAGGTAAAGACAACTCCAAGTTGAGCAGCCTTTTTGTGGTGTTGTTTAATCATGTTTAAAGTTATGTGCAAACATAATATGACCTCGAACTGGCTAGACGTGCTACTTCAAAATACATTACTTTTTCAAACTTCACATCTAACTCAAAGAAATATCTTTCACAAATATAAACAATTAACAGAGTAATTTTTAAGTTTATCTGAAACATAACAGCCATCTAGAAGAGAAATCATTTCGAAATCTTTTCTCCTTATTTTAGAGCTCCGATCTCTGGATTTTGACCGCAAACAGAATGTAGTTTTTAAAAATGGTTAAAAGTTAGTTAATTACCTCAATACGCCTGCTTATTAAAAAATATGTCTATTTATTGCACATATAGAAAATAGCGATAGTATCTATGTTTTTTATAAAAAAAAAATCCAAATAAAAATGATAATGCTTAATAAAAAAAATCCATATTTCTAAATATCCGGCAACCCTAATCCAGAGTTTATATTCGATTTCAAAATCGTACCTATATTTAATAGGCAATACTCATTGAGTAAATCTTAGACATAAATATTGTCTTCTTACCCATTTCGATGGAATAATACAGTTCCTATAACCAGTTTGGTCAAGCCACCCGATATTTGGAGGCCTCCTGAAAATTACGTTTATTCAAGATCTGGCTTTGAACCAATAAAATCAGACTTTGAGCACTCCTTCGGCTTAAAGCTTGTTAAAGATTTTCAAGGTTGCAAGATCGATTCAATAATCTATTCTACTTCAGTAGAATAAAATTACTTGACCATGCTTCTAGTTCCGAGTCACTTCAATTCGAAAATAATGACTGACTTTATTTAGTTGCCCCAGAAATAAATCGTACATTAAAAAGTTCTATTAGCTTACCTTAGTATAAATTTATTGAATTTAAATTCAAAATACTTACGCTTGCACTGAAATCCACTCGAAACTCGCAACTAACTTTAAGCCTAAATGAGCAACCAAAGGTCGAGGACGAACCTGCTTAAAGGTTTAATGCAGGGGTGCCCGGAGCTTACGCTCGCGTGAAATGAAATACTAATGCAAAAAATCTATTTTAAGCAAAAGCAACGACTTTACATTTCCTGTGTATACCGCCTTAAATAGCGAAAAGCGGTAGGGCCTCTGCCAGCGAGGCGAGTGCCGACCACGCTAAGCAACTATGTTGCTGCGTTCGAGTTTGCGAGAGACTTCGGAGAGAGAAGAAGAGACACACATATGATGTTGACGCGACAACAAAACACAGAGCCTGCATATGATTTTGATTTTGCTTAAAGTAGGCTTTTGCCTTTGCGTTACACAACAACAAATGCGTCGGTTGCGCAATGGGCATGGTCGCCCCTGGTTTAATGTATTAAGTTCATAGTTTATTCGGACGTATGTAGGTACTTTTGAAAAGACAGCCTTCTTTTGTCATATCCTAACAAACGTTAATATCGATAAGAACGGGCCTTACCAAATTTTCTTCGAAGAATTATTGTTTTTATGTTCTTTAGAACATTTTCAGTGGAAGAAAATAACGATTTATCGATACTTTGTGTTCGGCTCTTGCTCCAAAAAGTTAAATAACACTTCAGCCAATAAGCCCAAAATAGCCCACTGAACTCCTGCGATCTCTAATTTTACATATCGGGGTCCGATTGTGATTGCTACAAGCGTCCCAAGACATCACAGAGCCACTAATACAGTTTTGGAAGGTCGAAATGGGCTTAGACGCCTTAATGTCGTGCCCTTGGTAACTAAGACCATCTGGCCCATTCAAGTTAACCTTTTCCTCATCCGAGAATACCACATTTTTCCACTTCTCCCTCTAAGACATTTGATTTTTCGTAATATCCCTTCTGGCTTCTTTAAGCTTACAGGTCGCATGAATTCCGAAGGTTATTTAAACTTATTGGATGAACTCTTAGTAGACTTTTTGGACCAGGAGTCGGACCCGGATAGGATCTTTTAGCAAGATAATGCTGCCATACAAGTGTCAAGGGCCAGTAAACAGAAAATCAAGCTTCTTGAATGACCAGCACGTTGTCCAGACATGAATTCAATTGAATACATGTGTGGTAACCTTGCAAGACTTTTTTATGCTGGCGGACGTAGGTTCAACTCGGCTGAATAACTTCGAAAGGCTGTTACCGAGGAATGGGCCAATATACCGGATTCTGAGTTCGAAATCATGATTAGCACCATCTGGTTACGAATTTTCGAGCGTATAAATAATCCTGGAGGTTAAGGTTGATTTACCTTAACTTAAGCAATAGAATGTTAGAATATGTCAATAAAAATGTTAGAACATTTTTTACTGATCAAAACCTAGGTGGCTTTCATTAAATTTCGATTAGTGTATGTCTCTCTTCTCTCTCTCTCTCTCTCCTACACTGAGAAAACAAGAGCGCAAGTTAAAGTCGGCTCTAACCGACTTCGATATACCCGTTACTCATGGAAAAACGTGCTTAACAGTGTTCCTGCGTTCCTTAGGGTGAACATCTAAAAAGTATGCAACACTTTTTTAACTCGGCTATTTTTCACATTTTTGCTCCACGAGTAAATTCATTTCTGGGCAAGAGCATTTGGTCTTCGCCTCTGGTCAGGTTGGTACATTTAACTTGATTTTGTTGTATTATTTTGTTCTGCTTGGCTGATCGAAAACATTTGAATGAAGGGGGCAGCATACCACACACGTATGTATTTTCGCCAACGCGCAGGCGCAGCTTGGCACCGACTCCAAAGCAGAGCAGGTAAATGTATGTAAGGTAATTGGGAGTAAGGGGTGGGGGGACACAACTTCCGTTTGGCTTCTCTCTACTACTCTCACTCTCGCTCTCTTCCAGCTATGCGGCATGTTGCTCATCGTATCTGGCTGCTATCTCTATACGGATAGCAAACGCATCTTGCTCTCCCGCCTGCTAGCCGCTCCCAGTGACAGATTGAATGCTCTGCCCCAGCCATTGCTGTATTACATTGCCCTAGGGTTGGCAATAGCTGGGTTTGTGGCCGTGTTGGCCTCTGTGGTGGGCTTTTGGGCCAGCTGCCTGCATACCTACTGCTTTCTCAGCATCTATTTCCTCAGTGTGGTTGTGCTGTTGCTAGCTGAGTCCGTGGTTTGTCTGGCCATTACCCTGTGGCCCCATTGCCTGGGCATCAGCCTGGACGAGACACAAATGATAAAGGCGTTGCAGGGTAATTATGGTGTACCCGGCCAGGAGCAGTTCACAAACGCCATGGATTTGGCTCAAACGCGTTTCGGCTGCTGTGGCATGCGGAGTTCCGTGGACTATGACACCACGCTGTGGCGTTTGCAGAGCTATGGACAAAGGAATTGGGCAGTGCCGCTCAGTTGCTGTGTGCTGGAGAATGCAGCCCAGCCGCAGGCTTATCTGGATCCCAAGCCCGCCAATGAATCGCAGTGTCAGTCGCTGGAACGCAGCTCGTATGAAAGGGAGCGATATACGGAATCCTGTCTGCCGCATCTAGACAGTTGGTATCGGGAGCAGTACGGTGTATTCCTGGGAGCCAGTCTGGTAATGGCTCTGGTCGAGTTCTGTGTGCTACTGGCTATTATATTGAGCTGCACAGGCATTGCCTCTCAAAGGGCTATATTGCATGGAGCTATTGAAGGATTAGGCAGGAATAGTCAAAAGCGACGACGCCCGCCCAAGGCCAAGTCCCGTCAAGCTCTGGTGGAGAATATCTACGAACCGGAGGTGCAGCTGCGAAACGGTATGATGTGTCTGGGAGGAGGCGGTGGAGCCAGCAGGCATGTGAGCTCCGAGGACTTCAAAGAGTTGTATGTTCAGCCACGGGATCTCTACAAGCAGCGCCACAATACCACCTTCAAACCCATTGCCAGTGATTATCAAACACCCACGAGAAGTTACTTGGTTTAAGTTTGGAAAGAACAGGACTGAGTTGGCATACAAAAAGGTACAAAAGTATATTGTCTTGGGTTATTACTTACAATTTTTCGATCCCTTACATTCTAAACTCTGTTTGTTGCTTCTTTGTAGGGCCCGCTGGTATCACAGGAGAGACCAAAGTATTAACAAATAAAAAATACCAACAAAAATGAACTTAAATTAATCCATCTTAACTTAAGGCTACATAAACTAGGAAACTAAACAAGGATAAGCAACTTAAACTAAAATGTACAGAAAACAAAATAAAATGTGAATCACCTGAAAAAAACTGGAAATCTTTTACTTTACAAACAGAACATCGTCTTCATCGCTGGAGCTGCTCACTATGTGTACACGACGTCGCTTGTTGCCCTTAACGACTACTCTATTATCTTCTGGAGCCGATGCCTGGCGACGTCGTTGTCTGCGCTGTTCCTTGAGTATACGTTCCGCTCGCTCTAAGGGACACTCGGATATGTCCCGCGACTCATCACATGCCGAACTGTCTGCGTCCACAATAAATGAACAGGGCATGTACTGAGAAGGTTCTGCCTCTACAGGCTGAGAGTAAATACGAGATTCATCGCGATAGACACGAGGAGCGGGCATTTTAAAGGCGCCCGGACGCTGTATTGGACTCCTGGCAGAGGAGGACAATTAACTCTTTTGTAAAGAAAGGAAAGCGAAAACCAGCAATACTCACCTAACTGCCTGCAGGTACATGGCCTGGACATTGGTGTCATTGTGATCGTCTTCACTGTCCGTGGAAACTATCACAGAGTTCAGCTGGTAAGCACCAAAGGTCACCTCTGCTTCCTCTTCGTGATCTGAGCCACTTTTATCTGCTTCATCCATAATGAAGGAATTGGGCTTGCGTCGCTTATAGCGAGCTTTGGGTGGTGGCGAGGGAGTAACCGGCTATAAAAAAGTGGAAGGGGAAATAGATCAGGACTTCCAAAAAGGGACTTTGTAAAAAACAAGACTCAAGGAAAGCAAATTTTAAAAGAATATAGTGTTCTACCAAAGTTCACATAATCCCTCAGAATTTTGTCAATATTTTATGCTATAAGCTTGTTTTGTACATCCCTGCTATAAAGTTATGGTCCGTATTCCGAAATTCAGTCTGTGAGTAGATAATTTGAAGTTTGATATTCTACTGGTTTAGAACAGCTTTCGAAGCGGATTATTTTATGTAATTTTGTTAAAAAAAAAACGATACATCATTACTGAAATTTTTTTTTATGCTATTTTTATTGGATAGCGGACATTTATGTAATTAAAGTTTATCGTCGATATTTTTGTTGACTTTGGTAACAAAGAAGATCAAACCCAGTTTTTCGTAATTTATATTTTTTAAAGTAAGCTAAAATTTTATTAAGGGTACTGTATGGTTCCACGTCTATTCAACACTAAACAATTTCAAGACGTCAATTCAACACACGTAAATTCAACACATGTCAATTCAACACAGCACAATTATAACACATATACACAAACAGCTCATGCACGTTTCGTGTTTTGTTTCACTGTCAAACATATTCAGTTTGGTCTATAATGTATCTGTTTAGAAAGTTCATCGCGCGCTTCTTGTGTTCAGCGACGAAGCTTATTTTTGGCTCAATGGGTACGTAAATAAGCAGAATTGTCGATTTTGGAGTGAATATCAGCCAGAAGCATTGCAAGAGCTACCAATGCATCCTGAAATAGTCACAGGTTGGAGCGGTTTATGGGCTGGTGGCATCATTGACCCGTACTTCTTCAAAGATGATGCGAATCGTAACGTAACTGTGAATGGTGAGCTACCGTGAGATGATATCCAATTTTTTCGCCCAAAATGCAAGAGCTTGACTTGCATGACATGACAACAATAGACTTATTGCGAGGCGAGTTTGGTGAACATTTTATTTCACGTTCGGGACAGGTCAATTGGCCGCCTAGATCGTGCTATTTAAAGCTCTGTCTATACAGACAAGCCAGCTTCAATTGACGCATTGGAAGACAACATTGAAGCATTTATACAGACAAACCAGCTTCAATTGACGCATTGGAAGACAACATGGAAGCATTTATTCGTGAAATACCGGCCGAAACGGATGGGCCATTTGAGGCGCAGTCACGGTCAACATTTTCATGAAATAATCTTCAAACATTGTATGGACCGTACTATCGATTCAAATAAAGATTTCATACATTTTTATACCCTTGCAAAGGGTATTATAATTTTGCCCAGAAGTTTGCAACGCACACAATCATTCATTTCCGACCCTATAAACTATATATATTCTTGATCAGGGCGACGAGCTGAGTCGATTGAGCTGTGTCCGTCCGTCTGTCTGTCCGTCTGTCTGTCTGTTTCTACGCAAACTAGTCTCTCAGTTTTAAAGCTATCGAGCTAAAACTTTGCACAGAGTCTTCTTTTTACTGCACACTGCTAATATGTCGGAACCGACCGGATCGGATGACTATATTTTATAGCTGCCATAGGAACTATCGGTCGAAAAGTGGGTCTTTGTTAGAAAAACTTTTTGTTTTTAATGTAAACGTCTCCCGCTTCAGCAATTATTAGTTTTATCTGCTTTTACACAGATTTTGAAGTTTTGGTCAAAATCGGATGACTATATCTTATAGCTGCCATAGGAACTATAGGTCGAAAAGTGGGTCTTGTTGAAAAAACTTTTTTGTTTTTAATGTAAACGCCTCCCGCTTCAGCAATTATTAGTTTTATCTGCTTTTACACAGATTTTGAAGTTTTGGTCAAAATCGGATGACTATATCTTATAGCTGCCATAGGAACTATAGGTCGAAAAGTGGGTCTTGTTGAAAAAACTTTTTTGTTTTTAATGTAAACGCCTCCCGCTTCAGCAATTATTAGTTTTATACGCTTTTACAGAGATTTTGAAGTTTTGGTCAAAATCAGATGACTATATCTTATAGCTGCCATAGGAACTATAGGTCGAAAAGTGGGTCTTGTTGAAAAAACTTTTTTGTTTTTAATGTAAACGCCTCCCGCTTCAGCAATTATTAGTTTTATACGCTTTTACACAGATTTTGAAGTTTTGGTCAAAATCGGATGACTATATCTTATAGCTGCCATAGGAACTATCGGTCGAAAAGTGGGTTTTATTTAGAAAAATTTTTCTTAGTCTCTGATGTATTAAAACATTTGCAAGGGTATATACACTTCGGCAAAGACGAAGTTAGCTTGGCCTTCTCGTTCTAAATTTTATGTGTTGTTTTTTAAAAAACTTTCCTATAGTACGATTTCAACACAGTACAATTTCAACACTTTTTTTTTTTTTTTTGCTTGAACGTTCTATTAGGATCTAATAAACGTCCTGCAAAATTTTCAAGCAGATCCGAAACTCAATTTTACAGAAATAAACAAAAACAATTATTTTTCCCGACCCTTTTATTATAAAATTGTTTTCATCGACCCTCGTATTTTTAGAAATTCTTAGTTCTTTTCACTTTTTTGGTCAAAAACTTTATAAATATTTATAAAATGTTCAATACATTGGAAAAAAATAGAGGCAAGCTAACTTCGGCTCGACCGAAGTTTATATACCCTTGGAGCTTGATATGTGCCTAACAGTTTGTATGGCAGCTATACCATATAGTGGTCCGATTTCGACACATCTTGTTGAAATTATGTAAAATCATTGAAAACTTATAAATATGAGCGTTGGGAGCGATAACATTGAAAACAAAACAGTTTTTCTTACTAAGACTTTTTTTCAGACCTATCTTTTGTATGGCAGCTATACTATATAGTTGTCCGATTTCGATAAGCCTTGGTGAAACTATGTGAAATCATTGAGAACTTATAAATACGAGCGTTGAGAGCGATAGTATTGAAAACAAAAAAGTTTTTTTTACAAAAACTAGTTTTTCGACCGATCGTTCCTATGGCAGCTATATGCTATAGTCATCCGATCCGGCCGGTTCCGACAAATGTGCAGCGTATTTGTACCAAAAGACTTCGTGCAAAGTTTGGTTAAGATAGCTTTAAAACTGACGGAGGAGATAGCATAGAAACAGACGGACAGACGGACAGACGGACATGGCTATATCAACTCAGCTCGTCTTACTGATCAAGAATATATATACTTTATGTGGTCGGAGATGCTTCCTTCTATGCATTACAAACATCCGGACAATTTTAATATACCCTCTCCAAGGGTATAAAAAAATTTTAGAAAAAAAATGTTTGGAGATTTTATTTTTTTACCATGTCTTGACGCACTTTGACCCAAATTTCTGGAGAACTGCTTAACCGATTTTGATCATTTTTTTTCGGTGAAAGCTAACACCCAAATGCACCAAATCCAATTTTTAGATTTATTAAAAATAATTTGTATATCATCGAAAGCAGATGTCGAAACTTTAAATGCGATTATATCGGAAACACCTTTTCCAAAACGGTTGCAAAGATTTAAAGAGTATTTGTTGGCCGATTTTCAAATTATTTTTTTTTTAAATTGCTTCTAATACCCACCATTCTGTTATGAACTAGGATATTTTTGATCGGTCAACAAATAACGGAGCTAGGACCAATACAGTGGGAAAAAAAGTAGATTTTCGAAATTTTGACTTTAAAACTCTATATATCCATATAGTTCACACCAGAATTGCGTCAATCCTTGACAAGACCCCGTCTTCAGTTATAAATGTAGATCATCCGTTCTCAAAAAAATTTTGCAGCCATGGGCCTATGTTTTAAATTTTTGATTAAGTATTGAACAGAAATACAACAGAAACCGCAGGTACAACAAAAATTACTAAATTTAATTTAACCAATTACTTATCCAATGAAAAAAACCGCTTCTTAATACCACTTATAGTTTTTGAGTAGTCTAATTTTTTGTAAACCTTTAAAAAATGACACCTGAAGGTATACAGTACCCTTAAGCAAGAGATTTACGTTGACAGAACTTAACATAAAACGCATTCCGATTATTGGATTATTTTGAACATATTTTCTTACACTTTTTCTTTTTATCTTAATTTTAGCATATTAGAATAAATATAGAATACGAAAAAATTCTCGTTATAAACAAATAAAAATGTGTCCTTAAAGAAAAACTTCTCACGCACTCAGTTTTGAAGCTATTTGATTGAAACTTGGCAAAAACATAAACATCAGGCAGATCGAACGTCTATATCATAAAAGTGCCATAGGTATGCTTTGTGCGCTCGGAGCGAGCCGACTGGATTTGGCAGAGGGCGTTCCTAGCTAACGAACGAGCACCTGGTCAGTTGTCTGCGAGCACCTGGATAGTCAGGAGAGGGATGTTCGCGCGACGTGAAAGCAGCGAAATGCAGCGAAATGCAGCGAAATGCAGCGAAATAAGCAAATTCAAAGTGAAAACGAGTCTCTTGAGCACTTCCACGTAAAACTTGGCGTTGAAGGTTTGTCCAGGAGGAACAAATTCATGGTGGTCGATGCCTTTGATGTCAAAAAAGACAATGAGCATCGGAACGCCGTTAAACATTTCTTCTCATGAGTAACGGGTCTATCGAAGTCGGTTAGAGCCGACTTTAACTTACGCTCTCGTATTAATATATGAAAATGTTTGCTGGGTAAGTGAAGAGATGATACAGAGAGCTAATGCGAGTTCGATTTAGTTACACTTAGGACTATGGCGATAAAAAAAGATTGATTAATTCTCAAACCAAATTCTCTTTACAATATTCATAATAATACCAAACAAACTATATTCCCCATTATTCGCGGGCTGGAAAAAACATTCGCAGATAACACATTTCATTCTTAATTGCTAAATAATGTTCTAAGTTTTGAGTTCATTATTATCAAAGCAAGATTTGTGGGTAAGTTTCTCTACTTAAGTCTGCTGTTTAACTACTTACAATTTTAGTTTAACACATCGAGCTCTGCGCTTAAGAATTAGTAAGCCATGTGCCACTGGATGGGGATTTTGTGGTTGTTGCTTCTAATCGTACCCTCCTCGTATAACCAACCGCGCATAGTTGGCGGCTTTCCGGCAAACATTGTCAATTTTCCCTACATTGTGTCCATACAATGGCATGATATTCATCATTGTGGAGGTTCTATCATCAATAACCGTACAATTCTGACTGCAGCCCATTGTCTGGAGGGAGCAAAGCGAAATGAGCTTAAAGTTAAAGTGGGTGGTACCAGTCGCTCGTCTAAGGATGGGCGAATCTTTGCAGTGGCTGACATACATAGCCATAAGAATTATTCCTCGATGACAATGGACTATGATGTAGGAATTGTACGCTTAGCCAAAGTTTTGAAGTATAGCAACAGAGTGCGAGCTATACGGATAGGCAGCACTAAGGTGGCCGACGGCACGTATGCTAGCATAGCAGGATGGGGATTCACCACAATTTCTGGAGCCACTACGGACATTTTACGCTTTGCCCGAATTCCCATTGCTAATCAAACGGTTTGCAAAGATCTACTTGGAAGTAAACGGATAACAAATCGCATGATCTGTGCGGGATATTTGAAAGGTGGTGTAGACGCCTGCCAAATGGATTCTGGAGGTCCTTTGGTAGTGAATAAGACATTGCATGGAATTGTGTCTTGGGGAATTGGTTGTGCCTTACCAAATAAGCCAGGAGTCTATGCGAGCGTGCAGAACTTGCGGCCTTGGGTGCGGAATCAAATGTTAAAGCGATACGGTGAAAAAGTCTAAAAGTATTTGGAATCAACTAAAAGGGGAATAAAAAACATTCAAAATATGAAAATGTGCATTTCTTTTTATTTTTAAGTGGAACTTCAGTTATGATCTCAAGCTTTCGGTTAGCAGCAAGTCGCTCCCCCACCAAGGACACCGATAACCTTGCTCCAACACGAAACAAGTGGTTTTATATCGACTCTAGAACTCACGAAGATACAAAATCCCCTTGCATGTAAAATGGAAGGTCCACAGTAAATTTTCTCCTTGCCTTTCAATTGTATGGCCGTTACTTATCTTTGTGAGTTCCCGATTCTTTGGTCTGAGTAAATAAAGACATTTCACTAGTTAAAGAATATTTCAACTTCCAAAATTTCTGTTCGGTTCTGAATTTTCAAACTGACGCGGTTCGGTTTTCGGACGCGATTTATCGGTTCGGTACGGTTCAGAAGCGGTTCGCATTTCCGGTTTTAATCCAACTAAATGAGATTTCTGTGACACCGAAATTCATTTTGGATGGAGTTTGTCAAGTGCTATATATTCAACACAAGACAGAAATGCAGCAATCGCAACAATGACTTACACTAGATTCAAGGAGTCGTGGTTTCCTAGTATTAACAACTATAATCAATGCATTTTCAGAAAACTGTTAAGGGTACTGTATACCTTCAGGTGTCATTTTTTTTAAGGTTTACAAAAAATTTAATTACACAAAAACTAAAAATGATATTAACAAGCAATTTTTTTCTATTCGATAAGTAATCGGTTGAATTAAATTAGCTAACTTTTGTTGTTGTACCTACGGTTTTTGTATTTTTGTTCAAAGTTAACCAAAAATTTAAAACATAGGCCCATGGTTGCAAAAATTTTTTCACAACGGATGATCAGAATTCATTAAGAATTGATGTAATTCTGGTGTGAACTAGGATATTTTGGATCGGTCAATAAATGGCGGAGTTATTGGGTTTCAAAGTCAAAATTTCGAAAATCGTCTTTTTTCCCACTGTATTGGTCCTAGCTCCGTTATTTGTTGACCGATCAAAAATATCCTAGTTCGCACCAGAATAGAGGGTATTATGAGTAATAAAAAAAAAATTGAAAATCGGTTGACAGATACTCTTTAAATTTTGGCAACCATTTTGGAAAAAGTGGATCCGAGATAATCGCATTTAACATCTGTTTTCTATGATATATAAAATTATTTTTAATATATCTAAAAATTGGCACATTTTATAAATATTTATGAAGTTTTCGACCAAAAAAATTCAAAATCTTAGAATTTCTGAAAATACGAGTGTCGATGAAAAAAATTTTCATATAAAAGGGTCGGGTAAAATATTTGCTAATTTCTGTAATTGTTTATTTCTGTAAAACAGAGTTTCGGATCTGCTTTAAAGTTTAACAGGATGTTTATAAGATCCTAATAGCAAGGCTGCAAACCGGTCCTGAACCGAACCCCTTAGAACCGGTTCGGTTCGGGTTTTTGGGATCCGACAAACCGGACCATGAACCGAAACCCTAATATTTTTGACTCCTCGAATCTAAACCCGAACCGGACCACTTTTTCGAAAAATTTGGTTCGGTTCAACAAATTAAGTAGTTTTTTCAACGATACACACAATATAGAAATATAGAAATTCCTTGTAATCCGACTTGTATCCTACGACATTTCTTTAGGTGAAATTTATACTATCTGATTTGATAAGTGAGCAAATATGGACCGAGCAGGACAACTTTTAAATGACAAAGCAGCACATTACAATCATGCTGAAGCTTCAAAAAGAAATTCTTTATGAGAGTTTTAAAAATTCACCTTTAAATGAATCAACTTCTGATTGCGAAGAAATGAAGTTTTTAAAAGCAATAGAAAGCAATAATCAAATATTAAATACCAATTCTGTAAATAATGTTATAGATTTGTGGTGGTCCCAGTTCACCCAGCTCCAACCACGGATCCAGTTCCCCTATCTAGTTCACAGATTACTTACAACTATCAATGATCGATAATCGCACATTTTTATGTACATCTCTAATTCACACACCCACACACTCATCTCATTGGCAATGTGTCACATTCATTCGTACCGGCAGCACACCCACCGTCAATAAACCTTTAGTTCGGTTAGTTCGATATGTAGTTAACGTGGTTTAAATAGACCACAGATTCCGACAATTGTCCAACACATCGACAAATGTTTTAAAGATTTTTAAAGATACGTGCTGTTTCTGAAACTCCGGTATCAATTTTAAGAGCCTTTTCAACACTTTCCATATAGATGAACAGCTCTTAGCAGATAGAACGCTCTTTAACTCAAACTAAGCGGTGTTCAAAAGATCTAAATGTCAGCTAATTTGATTATTTTAAATTGCATTATTGACACGAAGAATATTATTTTTAATAATAAGTGTTTATAAATCGAAACTATTCTTCTATATTCAAGCGAACCGGATTCGAACCAAAACCTAGGGTTCAGGGGTTCCGTAAACCGGTCCGCGAACCGAACCTAAGACTTTACAATGGGTTCGAACCCCTGAAGGTATGCAGTACCGAAGTTTATATACCCTTGGAGCATGATATATGCCTGCCAGTTTGTTATATGGCAACTATACGATATATTCAATTAATTTTGAGACATTTTTGAAAACAAAACAATTTTTCTCACTAAAAAAACTTTTTCAACCGATCGTTAATATGGCAGCTATGTGCTATAGTCGTCCGATTTACGTCAAATTTGGCAGAACTGTGTGATAGCATATAATATTGATCAGTAACAAGATTGGGTACTAAATAGTTGTCCGATTTTTATAAATCTTGGTGGAGTTATGTGAAAGCATAGCAAACTTATAAGTCCACGGTTTGGGAGGGATAGCATTGCAAACAAAAAAGTTTTTCTCACTAAAACTAGTTTTTCAACCGATCTTTTCTATGGCAGCCATATGCTATAGTCATCCGATCCGGTCGGTTCCGACAAATGTGCAGCGTATTTGTACCAAAAGACTTCGTGCAAAGTTTGGTTACGATAGCTTTAAAACTGACGGAGGAGATAGCATAGAAACAGACTGACAGACGGACATGGCTATATCAACTCAGCTCGTCATGCTGATCAAGAATATATATACTTTATGTGGTCGGAGATGTTTCCTTCTGAGCGTTACAAACATCTGGACAATTTCAATGTACCTTCTCCAAGGGTATAAAAATCAATCAAGAGAGAGTTTTGTTTATAATAAAATACATACCATTTGGGTGGCAGCAATTTGTTCGTAGTCATCGCTCGTATAGTCCAATACCTTATTATCCAGAGTCTTCTCTTCTTCCTCATCGGAGCTAATGATAATCTTGCGTTTTGATAGCCGTCGCTGTACAATGGGTGAATCTTCCTCATCTCTGGCAGGCGTTGTGGAAGCATTATTTGTAGATGTAAGTTTGTGCAGTGACTCTGCAGCTTTGGCCAGACGCCCGCGTCCACGCATGCGCTTCAGATACAGATCAAATATGCTGGGAGATTTATCCTGATTAGTTGAACTAGTGGGCTTTCTTCGCTCTGGCGATTGAGGAAGAGAGAGGGGCAATGCGTTGGAGGAGGATTTGGCAGCGAGTTTTGCGGCCAGACTTTTAATTTGTGGCTTAAAGGGTGACAAAGAGTCCTCGGCAAACAGATCAGGGGATATGGCACGTTGACTGGGTGGCAGATTCTCCTTTACACTTGTGGATGGGGAGGGTGTGTCACACTGGCTAGAGCTGAGAGTTGGCAAGGGTTCGGGTGTCCGCTGCTTCTGCTGCTTTTGGTGATTGGAAACGAGTTCTGTCGCCATCTCATTCTGCTTTTCCAGTTGTTGACTTATAAGTTCTTGTTCCTCCGCCATAGGCTCGAGAAAGTCATTTAAATCCAATTCAAAGTCACCGGGAGTAGCTTCAGCTGTTTCTAGTTTGCTAAGATCGGCTACCAGTGGAGCTGGCACACTCATTAGGTCGTTTAAACGACTTAGATTAACACTCAAATCGCTGGCCTCCACTCTGGAGTCATCTTTTTGATCTAAGTATTGAGGTTTCACTCTCAGTGGAGTGGATCTATGTTGCACTGCTTCATCATGGAAGTCCAGCAATTGACTTTGGTACATGGAGTTAAATTCCGTTTCGTCTTCCTCCTCCTCCTCTAGCCAGCTGGGTTCATTTTCCCCCAGTTGCTCGCGGACGGTCTGATCCAGATTACGCAGCTCTAGTTTTTCCAACAGCTGCTGCCTCAGCTCATAGTTGTCAGTCATCAAACCATGTTCGGGTAAACCTTCAAATATTTTATCACAGGTAACGTCAAACAGCCGCTTCCTTTCAGCATCGCCAGAATGAACCAAATCTTGAAAGGTTAACTCCGCTGAAGATTGCCTAGACACAAGTTGTTCCAAACTACCTGGGCATAACTCCAATAAGAGTTCATAATTCTTTCGAGTTTTCTGCTGCCGGCAGTTTAAACGTTCCTGAGGCAACTCCAATTCATTTTGCAGCTGCATTTTGTCACGAATATCCTGGACAAATTTCGGATTTGCCTGCAAAAGGAAAAGCTTAAGCGAGTGGGGCAAATGTTTGTCTTGCAATTGTGCCAAAAGATCTTGATTACGCTGTGATTCGCTTATCAAAGGCTTCGAGGATTGAAGCAAACGTGTGAGCTTGCGTAGACGTTGCACCTCCTCCTGACTGGACGAAACTGGGGCCTGAGTGTCGATCAGAAAACTCCTGAGGTTAAGACTGCGACGTTCCACTTCCTGATTGATCAGTCGCTGAGAGGCTTCGCCCATTTGATAGGGTTGCTCTCCCACTAACTCGCTTTCCTGACTGGACAGCGGTGGAGTCTGCTTGAAAAACTGTCGTAAATCCTGACTTTTGACTGTGTTTAGTTCCTTGCGTTTCTTGGTTTTAGGGGGCATGGTTAATGTCTCCGTTTTCTCAGGCTTGGCCTCAGGTTCCATGAACTTTTGCTCACACTTGGGTTGTAAATGGGCGGGAACCATGCGGGGATTGAGTTCATATAAAGACCGCATTACCACTGAGGAATTTAACATTTTGCGATTTGTCTGATCCTTGCTGGCCAAGACATCCTTCAGCATTTGTTGTTCTCGCCCTTCGGTGGCTAACATGACCACATGACCATTTTTCTTTCTGCCCGTTCGCCCTATACGTTGCACAAACCGAGTTGGATTCGAGCTACAGATGTCAAAGCATACAATCATTTCCACTTCACCCACATCGATACCCTCCTCGCCTATGGAAGTGGCCACCAGAATATTGCTCGTGCCCTTACGAAAATCCGACATTATTTGCAGTTGTTGCTTCTGGGTTAGGGCATAAATGCCCCCGCCAGAGCCACCCTGACCCACAAAGCAACGTGGACGTAGAAGCGGGCGGTGCTGCAGAAGTAGACGTTGAATCAGCATCACTGACTCACGATACTCGCAGAATACTATGGCACGGGAGTCTGCATTTAACTGTAAATGGATAATATGACATAAGGATTCAATAACTCTTTCATGCTCCGGCTCACCTCAAAATGCTGCACCAAAACCTTGCGTACCTCCTCGTACTTGGGATGTCCAAAGTCTAAATTGTCTGGCATGGCAGCCACCTGACCATTAGTCATGGTCCCTGTGGAAAAATCCAAGGGATTTGCTCCTAGATGTTGTCGTACCTCTTCCACCAAGTCCCTCAGACCCGCATCTCGAATGAGCACGAATTTAGCCTTGCCCTCCTCATCCACATCGAAATTGTTTACAAACACACGCAAGCCATGTCGCTCCATTAGCTCCAAGGCATGATACAAGCTAATGCACATGGAGAAATTGCCCATTATGATGCTATGATCTGGATGACGTTGTCCCTGATTGGAGCGTTCAAGGAAAATCTTTTGATCATAAAGTAAATTGTTTCTAGTAATGTTTCCACGAGCTCCCCTCAGCACTTCCGCTTGTATCAGCTGTCTCAGATATGGTTCAATAATGTTGAGCAAACGCTCACGCGGCTCCTTAATCCGATCCTTGAGGGACACCACAATGGTGCGTATGCTACGCTTATGTATATAGGGTTGAACGTCTATGGAATTCTCCCAGCGAACTGCTAGATGGGAAATACACAGATTGCGACAAACAGCAGCCACATCTTCCATGGTGCGTCCCGGAGTGGCAGACAAGGCGAGCATACGAAATTGCGAGTTGTGTGCCATCAGCGAGTCCGTCACCTGGGTGTAGGCATATCGACCCTTGGCTCGGTGGGCCTCATCCACCACGAGTAATTTGATGGACGAAAAAGGAAATGGCTTGCTCTCCTGTTGGCAGTCCAGCATATCCGAGTGCACCACCTGAGGCGTGGCAAAGAAGACACGTTTTGTAGCCCACAACTCTTCTCTTTTGCTTCGGTTAAGGCGACCTGGAGAGGGAGAAATTACAAATATGAGTGCATTTTTAATGCGTCATTTCCAGCTTACCCGTCAGCTCCACCGTATCCTTATCCAAAAATGGCATTATCTTCTGGCAGGCAGCTATTTGTTGAGATACCAGCGGTCGCGTGGGTGCCATAAAAATCACTTTGCCCTTGGGATACCAGCGGTAGAAATTGTACATTACCACAGCGGCTATAAATGTCTTGCCCAGACCTGTGGGCAGCACCACTAGGGTGTTTTTAAATAGAGCCGACTGGACAATGTTTTGTTGATAGGTACGCAGGGGATAATTGCTGGGATAAATCCAATTATGCCCGGTGCTTAGATCAAAGTCAATGCAACTGGAATCGCTGATCAATTCTGGGCGGGATGGACCGGGCTCCGGATGTTGTTGTTGTTGCTGTTGCTGCAACTCCAGCAGCTCTTGCATTTGCAGAGCCGCCTCCAGCTCCTCAACATCCCCAGGCCAATCAGTATCCATTATGACATTTAAATGATAGGTAATAAATAATTAAAAACGAAAACCAAGATAAACAAAACTAAATGGTTGCCAAAATTAAATCAGCTGTTTGTGATAAATAAAAAAATTTGATATGCGTCAAGATAGCGTCGTTCGCTTAGCATCGAAATGAATCAATCAATCGATTAAATTCGAAAATGCGAAATTGTTCAGATATGCAAAAACTAATGTTTTAATAATATAACATTACTAACTCAAAATTTCAGTGTTGGAGAAAAACGCTTATCAGTGCCTACTTTCCACAAGGCAATCAAACCGTAACCAGAACCTTTTACCGAGCAGAACCGAATAAAACCCGGTAGGAAACCGGTACGGTTCTGAGCGCTACGACAGGACAACACAGCGTGCACTTATTTAGCACTTAGAGGACTTTTATAAAATGAATTAAGAGTTTTGTCCATTATTGTTCAAGTGCAAATATTGTAAATGAAGTAGCTCTGACACAAACACTTTATCTGAAAAGCATCCATCAAAGTCTTCCTGAGCCTAAAAGGCTCTATGAAATTAAACAGCGTGAATTAAGGTCGCAGAGTATTTTGTATGGCGATCTAGTTTCATACTGAAAAATAAATTATGGCCGCGGTCACAAAATTAATTTATACCGCGCGGTCTAATTAGAATCTTAGAATAGAATTAGACCGCTCGGCATTAATTCATATTAAACAAAATGAATTTTGATAAATTTTTTAATTTTGAATGAATGTTTGATCGCAAATCTCAATACAAAATGTTTTCTTTGAAAATGATTTGAGCAGCCTAAATTTTAGCGGTTAAATTTCATTCTAAATTAAATCTAATTTAAGTCTAATTTTATGTTGCGATCGCAGACTAAATTCAATTTGAAGAACGCTGCCGTCCGCGATCTAATTTCCACCGCTGCCCAAGTATGCATAGAACTTTTACTTTCTGAAATAAAGCTTAATAATCTCCGCTAAGAAATCGGATAGGCGAAAAAGCAACAACGCTCTTTCATTTTGCCGGTTCATTCCAGTATAAAAAACCAGGTATCAATACGGAACCGAATACCGAAAAAAATCAGAACCAAAACCAAAATAAGTGGTATTCCTGAAAGTGATTTGCTTTCGATTTGATTTCGCAAAACAGCTGATCACAGCTGCTCCATACAAAATGACCAGTGTGCCCAAAAAATGTAATGAAATTTATGTCATACTAATTGATTTCGCGAAATCAGCCTCGAAGCTGAGGCCGGGTTTACATTGGGGCACAGCGCGGCACGTTTCAGTGTCACAATGTCACAGCGCAATGTGAACGGCAAATGGCTTGCCACAGAAATCGTGTGTCACAGGAATGAGTACTTTTCAATGTGAACTGGTGTACTCATTTGGCGTCACACGTTTGTGCCAAGAATATATTGAACAGCTGACTGCAATGAGTTAGCTTAAAACTAGCTCATTAGAACTATTTTTCCTGTGACAAGCATATCGATCAAGTTCGTTTTTAAGGCACACTGTGGCCATCTTGTTTTGTTTTTTTGCGAATTAAAAATATTTATTAAGGTGAATATGCGTCATTTACGGGGGTGCCACAGAAACCTCTTTCAACCAAATTACAACCCATTTCCAATTCTTAGGTGCCACAGAAATTCCGTTTGGTTGGTTTCAAACCTCCCGTGTTTTGTAAGGAGATTTAGCAAAATTCACCACCCAAACAATTTTAACAAGCAAAATAAATTTTGGGAATGTAAACAACATTATTTTCTAGGATAGATTGCATCAAACGAATAAATTATTTAATTAGTTTAAACATTGAAATTAACGTTTCAATAATTATTGGGAAAAACAACCAAAGTCTTTCATGTTAATCAAAACCAACCACTACTGTGGAGATATTCTTCATGTTTTGCGCCAACAAATTTTTAAACTTTGCATTTTATTTATGGAGAATTTGACTCTAATTTAAATTATAATTTAAAAATGCATCATAAAACATATAACACAATCAAAAAATTTAATTTAATCATCAATTTAACCCTTAATTACAAGAAGAAAAATTTTTTGGCCAGAAATTCAGCCTTGTTTTTAGAGATGGAACTTCAATTGGAACAGCTGGTGCTCTAACTACATTTTCTAATATGAAAATGAAATCTCTCGAAGTTCTGTGGCACCGACGGTTTTTTCGAGAGATTTACAAACCAACCGTCGGCAAAATCTCTAGAGATTTCTGTGGCACCCCCGAGTATGAAACTAGATCGCCATACAAAATACTCTGCGACCTTAATTCACGCTGTCTAATTTCATAGAGCCTTTTAGGCTCAGGAAGACTTTGATGGATGCTTTTCAGATAAAGTGTTTGTGTCAGAGCTACTTCATTTACAATATTTGCACTTGAACAATAATGGACAAAACTCTTGATTCATTTTATAAAAGTCCTCTAAGTGCTAAATAAGTGCACGCTGTGTTGTCCTGTCGTAGCGCTCAGAACCGTACCGGTTTCCTTCCGGGTTTTATTCGGTTCTGCTCGGTAAAAGGTTCTGCTTACGGTTTGATTGCCTTGTGGAAAGTAGGCACTGATAAGCGTTTTTCTCCAACACTGAAATTTTGAGTTAGTAATGTTATATTATTAAAACATTAGTTTCTGCATATCGGGCTGCTCTGGGGTTCCAGGCTCAGCCGTTTGGTTGATAGCACTTTTTCTGCTGTTTGACGCCTCTATATATTTCTTGCTTAGTGATTGAATGCAAAGATAAGACTTCTATCTGCTGTAAATTATAACAAAAAAATCAGAAATATAATTAAACCTAATTTTAACTTTTAATATACAAATGTGTCTACGCCACCATTTCAGAATTTAACCCCCCGCGGCGTTGTTAAAAAATGTAACATTTCGTTCAGCAGATACTATTGGATATAAAAGTTTTTATTGCTACTTGCTCAGGGATCAATTATTCTGCTGAACGCCCATTTTTTGATAATGTACGTAAGGTTGTAAGGTGTGACACCAGTTCAGAGCCATTAGTCGAGTGTAGTGAGCTGAGAGCGAGAGCTGACTTCCGAGAGCTACGAGCAAAGAGCTATTCCGAACCCTGAAGGTGTCACTTTTCAATACTCATTTTATTGAATGTTTTGTCGAAATCGAGTGTGCAGTTTTAAAGAGAATTTATTTTTTTAGTCGGTAATTAACAAATTTTCAAATTATTACACGAGGACCTAACAGTATAAATATATAGCCAGTGCTTGCACTGACCTAAGTGTAACGGTATTTCATTCAAATTCGAAATCAGCATTTTTCCGTTTGCGCCATTCGGTCACACTTCAGCTCGTTCCGGCACCGAAGTCGGTTCTCTGTTCCAAATTCATTTGTTATTGTCGCTTCATCCAAACTCAAACCAAGATGTCGATTTACTCCAATGTGGAAAAGGGACCGGCGATCGAAGTGTTTGCTTTGACACAAGCATTTAAGGACGATGATAATAACAACAAAGTCAATTTATCTGTGGGCGGTAAGTAAAGAAAACACTGTGCAAAGACAAATTGTGGGTCTTGTGTGACATTACAGTAGATGTAAATACACACATGTACGTAGTTTTATCTCTGTGTGAGTGTGTTTGTGTTCCTATGTTGATTTGCTAAAAGCCCTCTCTCCCGTCTTGCACTTCTCCTGCCGCCTTAATTGACCAGCCACACTGTGGGCCTGGAGGTCGTTTGGAAGTCAATGGAGGCAAATGAGTTGTTTTGATTTTTTTGTTTCTGGCCTGCTGCAATAACCAGAACCAGGTTACCAGTTGGATATCAAAATTATGCTTCAAATCCAAAAATAATTAATTTTTAGTCATTCTTTTTTGTATGAATACCTAAATTTAGAGTACGCAATACATTTAATAGAAACACTTTCGTTTCCCTTAAATATTCGACTAGTTGTTGCCGCCGTTGATATGTGCCTTGTACATAAATATACATACATATGTGCATAAAGCACAATTATGTCTAATGATAAGCCTATATAGTATTTGTGTTTGTGTATTTCTTTCAACAGTCCCGCTATCTTTCCATACATTTATACGATTTAGAATTTGTCAAGTGGGTCCATGAATGGGTCGCTCGGTCGCCACATTTCACCTTTGTTTTTATTATGAATGTTATTGCATAACTTTTCCATAATCAAGCTTTTCGCTTTTGTTTTCGCTCTTCGACTGACAAACGTCAGCATATAGTTTATTTGTTTGTTATTTATTTGTCAGTTCTGAAAAGTCATCAACCTTTCTGATACCCGTTTGGCTTTTTCATTAATATATTATAGGGTGATTTTAAGACACAAGGCAACTCTTTCCAAATTATTAAGATGCTGTAACCGAATTTACATTTATCAGAATTTAGTCGTAAGAATTAAAACATTATGGGGTTAAACACCTTGGGTTCAGCATTGCTCTTTAAGTTATTTTTATGATTTGTGTTTGTCTTTAACCGTATTTGATATATTTTGAAATGAATTACCAGTCTCAGATCTTTAAGCCAATGTAGATATTTATAGGGATAAAACTATGCAAGAGGTTTTGAGTATATTTTGAAATCTCTTTGATGAATCATCTAAGCTAAAACTATTGTACCCAATTAAAAAAAGGCTACAGCTTGTCATTAGCAATAATTTTTTTTGTACTATAATATATTGGTGTAATATAGCTCGCCAAAGTTTTACAATAATAAGACGTGGACACATGTTCTTTAAAAATTATAGCACATAAAATAAACGAGCAACTGTTAATGTACGACTTTGACGTAACACTCATCAACTCCCCGATTCGCGAATTCCTTGTGGGAAATCGAAATTAAGTTGTGATCAAAGAAAAATAAAAATCCTTCATCTACACTTTTGAAATTTGGAACAACATTTCAAGTCTATTGATATTCATACTTAACAATTTCCCGTTTTGCTTTAAGAAAATGGACTCTACCGGGAAGCTGCGAATCACCAGACCAAGTACACAAAACAGAATTACAAAATCTTTTTCAGATTTCTTTCCAAAAGTTTTTAATAACAGTTACAATTCAGCTGCCTACACCAGAAGAGGGTCTTAAACTGTAGGTCCCTTTGTCTTGTGTGAAAATTATTAGCACGTCAGGAGTTTGAAAGAAGATTGGCTTTTGCGCCTTTGTTCTGTGTAAAGCCAAATATAAAACGAGAGCGCAAGTTAAAGTCGGCTCTAACCGACTTCGATATACCCGTCACTCATGAAAAAATATGTTTAACAGTGTTCCTGCGTTCCTTAGGGTGAACATCTGAAAAGTATGCAACACTTTTTAAACTCGGCTATTTTTTACATTTTTGCTCATAACTTGAGAACCGCTCATCCGATCCTTATCATTTCTTCAGACAATTTATTCGTTTTGCTCATTACTAACTATCTCTAGAAGGTACGAACCGTCTATCTTTTAAACTGTAGGAGATATAACGTTTTTTCCGAATTGCGGGGGCGGGAGGGGGCGTGGCCAAAATTGGAAATAAACTTGATCTGCATGCAAGTATAAGAAGCATTTGTCTCATACATGTCAAACCTCTATCTCTTACCATCTCTGAGATCTAGGTGTTCATACAGACGGACGGACAGACGGACATGTCTATATCGACTCGTCTGTTGATGCTGATCAAGAATATATATACTTTATATGGTCGGAAATGATTCCTTCTGCCGGTTACATACATTTACATAGATAGTTAGTAATTAGCAAAATATATCGATTTGCCGAAGAAATGATAAAGATCGGATCAGCGGTTCTCAAGTTATGAGCAAAAGTAAAGTAAATTATTTTAAACTAGCAGGTACCCGATGTGCGTAGACCGAAGAACTGAAGTTATCTTGATAATGACCATCTGTTAAATCTTCATCTAGCAAAATTCGCGATATTTTGACCCTTCGATCGTACCACCCAATCTAAAATCATTAAAAAATGTAGCAAACACGTCTCATAGACTCATATAAGAATTTTTGCAAATTTCTAATATTTTTAAGCCCATGGACTGTCGGTCAAATCTTTATGATAATCTACAATTTTATAAATTTCGCGATTTTTGAAAGAGTTTTGTCTTCACCAAATCTACATCAAATCTTCCTTATTGTTTTAGAAATCAGAAAAATATAAAAAACGAGAAAGGCAAGGCTAACTTCGTCCGTGCCGAAGTTTTAATACACTTGAAATCGCTTGTCTCAACGGTTAGCGGCTTCGACCAAACTTCGCAGATCAACTTAAAAACATTTAATATTACCCATGACCGTGATTGGGAGCCGTAATATTGAGAAAAAAACAGTTTTTCTCATTAAAATCCATTTTCGACCGATCATTTGTATGGCAGCTACAAGAAGTAGTTATCCGATCTGGTCGGTTCCGACATATTAGCAGCGTGCAGAGAAAAGAAGACTCTGTGCAAAATTTCAGCTCGATAGCTTCAAAACTGAGGGACTAGTTCGCGTAGAAACAGACGGACAGACGGACGGACAAAGCTTAATCGACTCAGCTCGTCACGCTGATCAAGAATATATATACTTTATGTGGTCGGAGATGATTTCTTCTATGCGTTGCAAACTTCTGTGCAAAATTATAATACACTTTTCAAGTGTATAAAAATGATTTATTATTATTATTAAAATTATTTTTTGTTGCTTAATTGTTTGATCCACGCCTCCTATTTACCCGTCTACTTTGCCATTCCCAATCTTGTTTAATCTTTCGTTGAACATCATAATTGAAAATTTGTAAAATTTCGCGATTTTTGGTTTCATAATAATCTATTGTCCCATGATAATTTTGGAAATTTCGCAGCCCGTAATTTGCAAGTATCGCCAAACATTTTACTTAAATGAAACTTTGTTTTTTTTAGCAAATTTCGATGTTTTTGGTCTACATTTGTTATATATACCATTTTTTTAATATTCTTAATTATTTTAGGTACTATGAAAATTTTGCAAATACACCTTTAATTTATCAACTCCTGCGCTGTCATCTATCTTATCAATCTTATAATAAGTTTGCAAATTTCGCGGTTTTGTGGACCATTGAAATAAAAGCTCCAGGTTATCAACTATGTGTGTGTCAAGTTTCAAGCGCTTTCATTAATTCTCTTATAATAATTTTGCAAAATTCTCGTTCTTTTTTTTTGACTTGAGATATAGCCTATGACTTTTTCCTGATCGCCCTGAGCGTACTGTGAAATTTCTTGAAGATAGGTTCAGCGGTTAGACGCCTAGATGTACAGACTTGATATTTAGTTTTACAATATAAAGTTACATATTTCCGAGATTGTTGGTTAGCGACCTTTCGAGGACACGTCAAGCTGGCAAGCATCACATGTTACATGTTTCCGATAACTTTCGAACTCGATTGAACCGATTCAAAAGTTATACTTTACTAGTCTCTTAACTTGTGAATTTGACGTTCGATGTTTAGGATTGTTTACTGATATATTTCAGAAGTAATTCAAGCTTAAAACTTGAATTTTGTAGTGAAGTTTGGAAATACAGACTTATTTATTTAAGTGGTTTTATTGGTTGGAAATGAATGAGCTAAAAAGTATCCTAATTTAAGTGTTATAGAATTTTATGACAATTTTCAGTATCAATAATGAATTTAAACCGCTAAAAAATAGCAAAGTCCTGTTATCTTTCCCATGTTATCTAACTCTTATTGTTTCGCATTTCACTTTCATTTTGTTTATCACACTCTAATTGGTTTGTTATGGTTATACACAAATTAGACAAATTAATTTATTTCCCCTAGAAACAACAGAAAAACGCAAAGCAATTTTGATTAAACTTTGATAAGGTTTACTAAATCCCTGGAGATAAACGCTGCACAAGTATTAGATTGTAGCGATTTTCAATGCTCTTTTGATACCACCTCATTAAATAATAGATTCCCTGTCAAAGCAATTTTGAAAGAAAACCTCTGCGGAAATTGAATGCCACAAAAGCAGACATTACAGCATACCAATTCGGACTTTAAAGAACGGCTTCCCCATGGAATCTCATGTTCCATATAGCTTTTTACAAAAGAACAAGGTCACAACAATATGCAGGGTGACAAAGAATTATTCAAACACAATTTTTTAACAAACTATATTTAAGGATGGATAAAAATAATATACACCTAAGATCATAGCATATTTAGGGGGTCTTAAAGTTGCTTCCAAGCGGCAGAGTCATAGAGACGTATTGGTTACAATTCTTTTGGCTATGAAAAGTCACACTTCCTTAATATTATATAATGCTGTCGAATTAAACTCTGGTGAATAAATTCCGCTCCAGTTTTTTGCATCGCATATGTGGACGGTGCTCTGGGTCCTTCTGCTTTCGTTACTGCGCCTTGAGACTTATTCCAGATTTATGGTCAATCTTTATTACTAAGTCTCTCCAATGTGGAGACATATCCTGTTTGACGCGAACTTATGTCTTGGAACAACGAGCAAATAACGAAACGAGCAACTTGAATGAGATGTCTGTCTTAAAAATTCTCTCAAACTCTTCTTTTCCAGCTTACAGGACTGATGAAGGCCAGCCCTGGGTGTTGCCTGTGGTGCGGAATACCGAAAAGACCATTGCCAGCGATGAAGCAATTAACCATGAGTATTTACCAGTGACTGGTGAGTAATTGAAACCACTTCCCTTCTCGATTTCCCCCACTGCAATGTGACCCCTCTTTATTCAAGGTCTCGATACATTCACACGTGCCGCCACGGAATTGGTTTTGGGTGCCGATTCAATTGCTCTCAAGGAGAAACGTGCTTTTGGTGTTCAGACCATCTCGGGAACCGGTGCCTTGCGCGTTGCTGCCGACTTCTTGCATCAGCAGTTGAATCGCAACACAGTGTACTACTCGAATCCCACCTGGGAGAATCATCACAAGATTTTCGTGGATTCGGGCTACACCAAGTTGCATTCATATCGGTATTGGGAGCAAAACAAACGTGAGTTGGATCTAAAGGGCATGCTGGCTGATTTGGATCAAGCTCCTCCCGGATCTGTGATCATTTTGCATGCGTGTGCTCACAATCCCACTGGTATGGATCCCACCCAGGAGCAGTGGAAGGAAATTGCTGATCTAATGGAGCGCAAGAAACTGTTCCCACTGTTCGATTCGGCGTATCAGGGTTTCGCCAGCGGTGATCCGGATCGTGATGCCTGGGCCGTGCGTTATTTTGTGCAACGAGGATTTGAGCTCTTCGTTTGTCAATCGTTTGCCAAGAACTTCGGCTTGTACTGTGAGAGGGCTGGCAACTTGACCGTGGTTCAACAGCATCCATCCACCAAGGATGCCATTCACTCACAGCTAACACTGATTATTCGTGGCTCCTACTCGAATCCTCCAGCCTATGGCGCACGCATTGTATCCAAGGTGTTGAACACTCCGGAGCTGCGTAGCGAGTGGATGGGCAGCATCGAATCGATGTCGAGTCGCATACGTGACATGCGACAAATGTTACGTGACAAGCTCATTGAACTCGGCACGCCCGGCAACTGGGATCATATTGTCAAGCAAATTGGCATGTTCTCCTACACGGGTCTGAACGAGCAACAAGTGCGCCAGCTCATCAGTAAATATCACATTTATCTGCTGAGAACGGGACGCATTAATATGTGTGGTCTGAATACGGGCAACATCGACTATGTAGCCAAGGCTATTCATGCGGTCGTCACCACGGACTGTGAGTGTGCCAGCAAATGTCCCTGCGAGAATAAATTGTAATCAACGTTGGAAACATGATATTTGACTGCTTCCGGCACAATTGGCATTTACATTAAATTAGCAACATTTATGAATGGCTTTTATATACTGCAAAATGTTTACAATTGTCATGTTATATGTTTTTTCGAAATGTATACAAATTTTAGTGCTCATTTTAGAAGAGGCAGTTACAAATTGTTTAAATAATACAAGATATTAGCTTAATTTAAAAACATTTATTAACCCCTTGTGTAGAACTCAATAGACAAAGACAATAAACAAATGGCATTCAAGGATTAAAAAAACGAGAGATTCCCAACAGTTGTAACTAAAAAGTTTTTAGTAAAAACATTAACTGGGACTTACAACATTAACTGGGACTTCTACTTATTTGACAAGGAATATCATCGTCCTTTGACCAACAATTTAGAGATGAAAAGTCAAGTTCGCTTCTACTTTTACACTTAAAATGCAAGGACGCAGTTAGGTGTTGGTTTTTGGCGCCCCCAAATGCTGGCATTATAAAAACCATTTCAAAAGTCCGCTACATTGTAATACTTATCGATAAACTTAATTTAATTCGATGACACAATAATCAGTAGAGTGACCAGGTTCTAAGTAGAAGTCGTTTATAGTAGCGGCCAGATTTAGCAACAAAAACCTGTCTGACCCTTCATTAAATTAATTAAATTTGTTCACATAGAAACCAACATGGCTGGTAATTTATAAATAGAAAGCAAACTGATGATGTTATACTCATCCACTGCCTGCTCTTTACAGAAGATTCCAGCAAAAAAAACAAACCTTCAAACTCTTCAACTGCAAGCTCCAGCGCCACCGCCGCCAAAGCTGACGAAGCTCCTCTTTTCCCACCTCCCAAACCCGGCAAGCGTACTAACTATGGCACCAACAACACCTTGGAGCTTCTCGAGCGTATACCCAGCGAAATGGTTGATCTCAAATTAGACGATGTGCTAACGGCCGTCAAAGAAGTGGATAATCTTTGCGACTTTCCACGCTGTAAGGCCAAGACCAGTCTCATGGGTCAGGACTGTCAGCATTGCAAGAAGAGATTTTGCTTTAAACATGGCCTGCCCGAAGTTCATGGCTGTGGCGAAGAGATTAAAAAGGATGAGCGCAAGAAATTTCTACATCCTAAGCCCCTAAAGACTGTACGGCACGAGGAGGATCTGAAGACGGCCAAAAAACGCTTAGATGCCAAATTGAAGGACATGCAAGTGGGACGCATGCAAAAGACCAGCGGAGGGGGAACGGGAAAGAAGAAGGCCAAATAAACATGCCCAGAACAGCTGAGAGCTAGTAGAAGAAGAGCAGCCAGAACAGCTGTTCGGTTTCTGTGGTTTTGCTTCACAACATGATGGTTAAACAATATAATTTATTATTAAATTTAAAACAATTACGTTTAATGCGTTTACTCACACGCCAAGTGCACTACATACAGGGCCAATCTCCGGAGCCAAAAATACGCGAATATTTCTACTACATAGATCATGAGGGAATGGTAAGTGTTGTTAGCCTGAACTGGTATGTAGTACATCTTCACATTCACTGCAGCTCTACCTGGACGATGCCAGAATGAAGAACTTTACCAGTTGCTTCAAGGAAAAGGATTTTCTCAAATTCTTTTTCACCCGCCTGCGAATGAACCAGACTCAACGCTATCAGCGCGAGTTTCCTTATATCTCCCTCTGTGGACGTGAGCGTAATTTTATACGTTGCGATGATACGCCCGTAGTTTTTTCACATCTATTGGAAAAGCCCGAAGGAGGAGACTCATTGTTAAGCTATGCCCATGCCGGTCAGGTTCTAACCAGCCCCTTCCAACCGCACAAACTTTACATGCATCCTCGCACTGGTCGAGTTTATCATCCAGCTTGGCCTCTAGTGGGTGGCATTGGTTTGGTGCGCTCTAAACTGGCCATCGAATTGAGTCAATATTTTGAATTTTCTAAAAGTCAAGAATCACCCACACATTTCAATTGGCAGGGTGAAAAATTTAAATTGGAAACAGATTGGGTAAAGGAAAGTTGCAGATGTCCCATGAACGAGGAACTAGGTGAATATGTTAAGTAACCGGAACCATGTCTTATATACATTAAACAGTGTAAAGGCAACCTAAGTAACATTATCAAACCAAAATTGTTCTATTGTAAGCTACATTAAATAACGATCGAAATGAACAATAATGGAAATTACAAAAGTTTCTTTTGTTAGTTTATTTAGTTCTATTAGTTTATTAAATATTAGTTTAAAAAATAAAAATAAAAAATTGAATGAACAATTTTACTATATGGATAGATGTTTATTTTTCCATGTACATTGTTTGTAGCTGCAGATTATTTACTAAGTCAAGAAATAAACATTTTAAGGCTTGGTTTATAACCGTCAGCTTTTCTTCTGTTTACAAGTATTATAAATTCGTCTATTTTAATTATTACATTTGTATTCGAAATCTTATTATATATTATAGCCCCCTCTGTAAATCTAGCCAGATTCTTCCATCCCATTTCTCTATTGAAAGCCCTGACTACCTCTTCTCTTGTAAGTGTGCCTTTCACAAACCAACGAAATTCTCTTAGAACCAGACATCGCCCCACAAAATGCTGCATGCCTTTCATCTCCTTGCTGTTACATAGTGTTACAGTCCTTCTTGGGCAGCCATTCAACCATAGCAGATCCCCTCTCGCCTTCATTATCCAGGTTTTTCCTAACTCATGGCTTAAATCTTTATATATCCTCACGGTCACGGATTTCGCTCACACATGTCTTGAAGCTTTGAAAACCATCCCAAATTCTTGCGCATCATTTTCTTAGCCAGGACATGCGAAAGTCGATCTTCTTCTTACTGAAATAGTGCGCATGCAAAGTACTTAAGATGAAGAGTTAGGCGGTAAATGTGCCCATCTTCTAGTCCTGCTTCTATTGCCAAATTTTAATTCGACGTAAGTCTAGCAGCTTAAGTATCCTTTTAATAAAATAAGCAGGCCTGTTCCCGTTTCCGAATCCGATCAATCGGAATTGGTAAGACTTGTGATTTTAAAGAAACGCTTAACGAATTCCGTCGAATCTTTTCGCAATACCTTCGAATGAAGGTAATTGGGATTATAAAGTTAAAGTCCGAATATGACAGTCGGTTTTTGGAACCGAGAACATTTAACAATTCCGATTCCGCATGATTTGATCGAAATCGAAAACGGGAACAGGCCTGAAGGTTGCAATTGATCTGCCTCGTTGCTTATTTCTCCTCCCCATATTTGAGATCCATTCATTTTGCAGCTGGTTTGGGGTTCCTTTGGGTATTTTTACTCCTGTACTACCTTCAAAAGCCTCCTTTTCGGAACACCATGATCTCGGACTTCGTTTTATTAACTTCCATGCCCCACAGAGTGCAGTATAGCTCCATTTTTCCAACCATTAGTTGTAGTGTTGAAGGATTATCCGCTACGATAACAATATGATCTGCATATAATAACAGCCTTATGTTGTTGTTCTCAATGTCCAGGTACTGCGCAAAAAACAATGCTGACATAAGGCATCCTTGTTTCACCCCGTTCATTGTTTGAAGCTGTTCGGAGAGTTCCTCTCCTGTCCCAACTGCACAGTTCGTTTGCGAGTATATTTTTTTAAAAACGTATCGTCTTAGTTGACACCCCTTGTCGTTGTAGCTTGTATATAAGAAGTTGACGAGGTACTCGGTCAAAAGCAGCCTTGAAGTATACAAAGTTATTATAAACTTTTTTCGGTAATTGTCTAGTATAGGGACCTTACATCAGAAAATTCTAAAAAAAAAAAAATTCCCTTCGATGGACCGCGAACTATGAATAAATTTCATTCAAAAAATTCGCGGGGGTCTTCCATGGTTTCTTTTTAAACGAATTTTGAAGTTTTAATTTCTTAATTAAAAAATATGGTGGTAATTGTTTAGTAGAGCCACCCCTCACCAAAAAATTCGAAAAAAAAATCCCTCCATGGACCGCGAATTTACAAGAATTATGGTGTCTTCAGATCGCCTGGGACTTTTGCGGTTCAATGGTAAAAATTATGTAAAGTTGAGTTTTTTTCATTAAGAAATATATTTTTCTCTGCATTAACTGTCATTTTTGTTAGTGCAAAAACGTTTAATACGTCATAATCAGGGGTGTCACAGAAATCTCTAGAGATTTTCGTGTAAACGATTGCACTTCGAACAAATCAGGGACTACTTTATTTGCGAAGTGCCAAGAATCAGACCGCCTACTAGATTACGTGGATGGAAAACCGTACGCTTCAAATCTACTTGACTTTGAGCAGGAGGTTTCAAATCTCTCAACTTTTGACATCTAATCTAGTAGCCGGGCATATTTTAGCCCCATAACATATAAATTTAAACAGCTTTGATATAAAATGCTGACGTTTATACGAAAACCTCTAGAGATTTCTGTGACACACCCGAATAAACTAATATATATAATTAATATTGATGGTTTCTGGATTTTTGTTTGAAAAATGAATTGTCAAAATTGTGAAAACTCTTTAAATAGTGGAAATAGACGAAGCAAAGATTGGAAAGCGCAAATTTAACTGTGGCCGTATAGTCGAAGGACTGTGGGTCTTCGGGGGAATTGAACGTGAGTCTGGAGAATTTTTTATTTTACCAGTTGAAGATCGCAGCACAGAGACTCTTCTGGCAATTATAAAGGAACGCATCGCTGAGGGAACAACTATTATGTCAGATTGTTGGATGGCGTAATAAGAGGGATTTAGACATCAATCAGTAAATCACTCTAAAAACTTTGTTGATCCTGACACAAAAGCGCACACGCAGAACATTGAAAGACTATGGAGGGACATGAGGTCGCAGTTACCAAGATTTGGTAGAAAAAAAAAACACTATATTGGATACCTGTCAAAGTTTCAGTTTTTTAAGAAATACCCGGACCACACAAAAAGAATCCATCAACTATTTTTGGAAATTGGATATTTATATAATCCTAATAATAATAACATAATTAACAATGTGGAATTTGCCGAGGTAAGTCAATGTTAGCTTAAAGGGTTTTGTTTTAAAAAGCGCCGTAGACGAAAATTGTGCAAAAAAAAAAAAAAAAAATTTTTACTTCACAAATGATTAATTTATAGGAGGAGGATAGTCACGAGGAGGACTACAGAGGAGTAGGCCCCTCTACATAAAACGACTCTCTTGGGCTCACGTAAAATAAGCCTCCTTTAATTATAAATCACAGGATCCTGATGACGATGACGAAGATGATGTTGAGGACGATGATAATGTTTAAGAAGCACTCAGTGCCACCTAATTAATAATGTATCATAATGTACCATTTCATTAATGACAGTTAAGACAAAGACAAATACGTTTTTTAATCAAAATAACTCAACTTTAAGTAATTTTTTCCATCGAACCGCGAAAGTCCCAGGCGATCTGAAGACACCATAATTCTTGTAAATTCAAGGTCTATGGAGGGATTTTTTTCGAATTTTTTGGTGAGGGGTGGCTCTACTAAACAATTACCAACAATTGAACACAACAAATTTGTTCACAAATTTCATATTTATTTTTAATATTTTGACATTTGAAGAAAAGCACATGCATAGCAAATTTCAAAATTCATTTAAAAAGAAACCATGGATGACCGCCAATTAATTTCTCCACGTAACACAACAAAAGGCGACCACCCACGAAACACAACGACACTCCCTGGACAGCAGCCCCACACACTGGGACAGGGCAATTACACGCTTTCTTTTCTTAAAAATAAAAACAAACAGACGTCAAAATACTGTTTTCTTAAATAATCCCAACCAATCTTTTGGTGGACGACACACCGCCGCTGATACGTTGGGAACTCAGGCTCACGCAACCAACAACCTCCACGACGACACCAACACGACGACGACTATTAGGTGTCCGTCTAACGAATGCCATCCGCTTCACAAGATTCATACGCGCAAACCACTTCAATTCACGTTGTGTAGTACTCAATTTCTTCAACAAATCACTTGCAAACCAACTTTTGTGCAAAACACGTACGCAAGTGGTTATTAAAACATCCTTAACAAGACGAACAACACCCACAACTCCAATGCCATTCTTTTCCGTTTTTTAAATATAAGAGATCTCCATAAGCCAGAGACTTGCATCTTCAAATAATACCCCTAGATTTTGTTTTCAAACTTTAACGATTTCTGTTCACAAATTGTTCGACACAGTGACCCAACTAATCTTTGTTTTAACTGACGACCGAATAAGTGGTGTTATTTCAACAGCCACTGGTTGGACCCACACGAGAATAGCACGAGCGTTTCAAACATCTCTGGTATGTTTTTAACAATAGCTACACCCTTTTCCGCAAACCATTGCTTGAGCTATCTGGGCTTGAAACTTCATCACACTTTGAATCCGCAAATTTTTAAATTCATGGGATGAGAAAGGACGTATCACTTTTATTATGTGATACCCTGTTAAATATTTTCGTAAACCTCAAGGGGCCGAGTTATTAACCGTCAGAAACAAACCTGGTGCATCAACAGGAAATTTTAATTCCAGCATACCAGATATCCGACACCTGGATGAGAGGGCTTTTCTGACCAAGCCTGACGTTGCTTTTGAAGTTTCACAAACGGAGCAGTTCTCAACCATTCCTAATCTGTATCATCTCTGGCCAAAAGGCACGGCCCTAGGCGACCAGTGAGGCTAACCTGAAGATCTCACAGCGGATCACACCGGATCACGAAGCAATCCCTTTTCATAAGCATTTCATGCTAAACGAAACTCACGACCAACGCACAGTTGGGATATCCCCAACTTTTGTTTCATAAATCTGCAAATCTCAAGACTATCACTTTAGAACGGAACAACTTAATTGTCCTCTGAATGCAACAGCGACAACTGAAGACCAGAGTTCATCACAACATCGAACTGGCGCGAGGCAACAGCGCCAACATGGCCCAGGACTATGTGATTTCCAATTTCGGATATTTTAGCAAAATAAACACGCGCAGCGCTGACACGCACCCGAGAGTGTTTCCAGGCAGCACCACCGACCTCTCACCTAAGATAATGAATCGTCCAGCAGACAGCCAGCAACTCTTCTCAGAGCCCACTGTTCCCCAGCGTCGAGAGCAAACACAGGGCCCAGAAAGACACACCCAGACCCAGACGCACGTTGACACACCGGCGGGACTAAACTGACCGAGTTGATTGTTTGAGAAGCCAGTCCCTAGATTTTCCGTCCACAAACACATCCGCGACAACCCGCACAGCAGTCTCTGGATAAATTTGGAAAATTCCCAGTATTTTAATAAACCTAGAGTCGCAGACGTCTGTTTTTTCCGGTCTCTTAAGTTGCAACGCATCACGATACTTCCCTCTGGCTAATTTGCCCTTCTGAATAATGTTCCCATGAAAACCACGCGACGAACTGAATCTTTTGAGTTGAATCGACATGTACTGCGGCGCGCCGACAGTCATTAGTATATCATGCTCTTCAAAAGTCTCCAGCTATTCCAATGTCGTCAAAATATACCAAACTCCTGGATATCCCCAAATATTTACCTTTTTTGTTGAAACGGCACTAAACCGGGCACCGTTGAACTTAATCTTCCAAATGGGGTCATAATGTTGTTAAGTCGAACTCTCCGTCCATCAGTTGCCAAATCCGCCTGAGATCAGTATGTAAATATTCGTTTGTTTGCTAATCTGAGATGAAACTCATGGTAGGGATTAAAAAATCCCCGACCAGCGTTTTGGATCCAACACATCGTAATGATCCATCTGCTTATCAGCAAGCAATTATTCACCCGTCAGTTGAATCGACAGCGATTTTTTCTGTGACCATGTCAATCTCAGTTTAAGTTATCCATACGCCATACCCGTGCGGAGGCATGATAGATTTTTCCTTAATTAATAGTAACAAGCCAGAAACCCAATCCACTTAACGTGTTGTTTCCAGAAAACTCCTGCTGGCAAGCCACTGTATTAATGTCGCCCGTCTACCAAACCAAACAATACAGCAAGTCCCAGCATGGTTCAATGTGTCATCTACACGAACTGAGCTTCCTTTTTGTTTTCCATCTACCTCAACACAGTTTAATTTACGGAACCAAATTAATAACCTGTAATCAAAAACAGAAAGTCACTTCTCAACACATACAGTTTGATTAGTGCACAGCACACAGTTCACACAGTCCCTACATCTTGAAACTTTGCCACTCGACCCACGCACCCCAGTATCTAACCGCAAGCCTCTACTAATACTCACGTTACCATAGTCCCAGTTACTGAAGGCCTGTATCCTGACGTTGGCCCCTTCCCTTTTCCGCGCACCATTGCTGATTCCAACTCGACCACATGCTCTGCAAGTCACCCTCGCCTACAGTTCGAAAGAGTGGTGAGAAGCCCCACAAGCAGCGTCCAAGCAGCCACGGTCTCATTGAGCGCTCCACGATTCACAGTCGTGGGACGCGTCTTTTCCAACTCTTGGACATCGCGCCATCGCTTCAAAACCGCCGAGTCTCAGACCACTACCACCGACACCCGCACGCGCACGATCCCCCGACACCCCCCACACCACAGTCTCATCAGCAACGGTGTTTTCCTCTGAAATCGTTAAAACCGGCCGACCAAAGCACAACTTCCCGACAGCCCCGTTTACGCCCGCCCGCTTGTTGACCCGGCCCGGCACCGACCTCCCTTGCAATTGTCCATTGCGCTCCAATCAACCAAAATTGCGCTCCCCGTCAATCCCTTCGCCTCAACATCAAACGCCCACCCCGCGCCCGCCCTCTCGCCAGTTTCTTGAAATGACCCTCAACAATCGCCACCGCGCACGACTTGCACGCTCCACACCCCACGTCATTCCCTAGTTTGACACCGCAGCCCCGACACCATCTACGAATTAACATAATGAGCGCGCGCACCACTCCACGCATTAAACACACGACCACAACACTGACAACACAACACAGCCCCACACCGTACAGGGCAACAAATTCTTCATAATTCGCGGTCCATCAAGAAAAAATGATTTCGGAATTTTTTAGAGAAAGGACGTATAATGGACAATTACCCAATTGTTCTGCGAGTAAATGTAAATGTTGGCTATACAGCTCCTCCAACGGGGCCAGCCAAGCTTCTCTCTCTCTGCGAGTACGTTTGTTGAAAAATTGTGATTAATATGGCTTGTGCGGGTTGTGAAACTACAATTTCGAAGTTTTTGTCGATGTCGGAGTCCGATGTCGTTGACTTCCTTATTAGTCATAATGGTCAACTGTGGTCAACTGTGCAAAATTTATTCTAAAGGTTCGAGGCCCGTATTTATATCCATCTAACGGTCAATCATTCCATAAACTATGTGGACCCTGATACCCCATTGAGCGGCTGCGGCGTGACATAAAGGGCAACATTCCACACTATGCTGGGCGGAAGGAACATTATTTAGGGTATTTGCAAAGTTCCGATTCCACAAAAAATTTCCTGTTCATTCGCAAAGATTTCATGAAATATTCATGGCAATTAGCACTCTGTATAACCCAGGGATGGAATTAAATGTGAACGCTGATGTCCATTTTGAGGTTTGTAATAAAAAAATTTTCTCCTCCGATCGCAATGGTTTATTTATTCCTCAGGATTCCGATGCAGAGTCTTAAAAACCGTGGCTGAGAGCAGCAGGTGAGGAGTAGGCCTTCTGGGGAAACCACATAAAAACAACGCGCCTAGAACTTTACCTCCAACGCGTGGTGTGGATAATAGCTTAACAATGACATATTTCTCAAAGCACATACACATGGAAGCCCCCGCGTTTTTTTTGCATGAAAATTCATCATAATTCAAAGGGAATTTTTTTTAGAATTTTCTGAGATAAGGTCCCTATTACCCTTTTTTCTTCTCCTCAAACTTGATTCGTACAATGGAGGCCAAATTGAAAATGTTGTCAACCGTTGAGTATCCGCGTCGAAAGCCAGCTTGGAATTCGTTTAGTTTATTGTGCTTCTCTACCCATATTGTTAGCCTGGTCGTCAGTATACTTATTAGAAGCTTAGCTGCACAATTCATTAAGGAGATGCCACGGTAGTTCTCTAGATTATTTATATCCCCCTTTTTATGAATTGGGAAGATTATACGATAATTAGGGCCGATTTCACATCTTCTATCATTTCTATGGGGGAATTTTCAAAAAAAACCCAAAGGTGACTCTGTCATCTCCTGGTGCTTTGTTTGGCATGGCTTTGGCTAGTGTTATTCTAAGTTCCTCAACTGTAACCGTTGTATCTAGGTCTGGATCCTCAACATAGGTCGGTGCATAGGTCCTGTTCTCGTTCGAATTTTAATTGATCCAGTATAATTTCGGCAACAATTTAACTTCTTTCTCCGGTGCCTTAGATCCCAAGATGGGGACTTTGAGAACTATAGGCATGTGATCGGACCACGTTTTGCTCTCCACCTTGAAAGATAATAAACAATCCAACATCGCACTATCAACCGCACATAAGTCGATAGCTGAGATGCAGTTCTTGTTAATAAAGGTGCAGTTTCCATCCATGTCTCCGGTTGTTCTACCATTCAGAATAGTTAATCCTCTGTTGACTGCAAATTCCAAGAAATTCCTTCAAATTTAAACTTAAAATAAATTTTATACTCTGTATAAGTTTGTGCAAAAGTAAGTAACAGGAAGAATGAATCAGGAACCGTCTGTCCGTCTGCTCGTTGGTCCGTCTGGGTCTATATCTCCCACAGTTTTGCGGATAGGTGGTTCATACTTTCTAAAGATATTTAGTAATGAAGATTATTTATTGATTTGCAGAAGAAATGAGAAAAAGATCAGATGAACGATATTCGAGTTATGATCAAAAATATGTTCTCTGCCGCTGAGATTTAAAGGCAACTATACTGATGTGCTTAGCGGGACAAAACTAAGTACCTAGACAGGACGATATCGAAAAACTGAAACTACATTCAAAGCAGCGGCGAAAAAAAGTGTTTTAAAATTGTATTTAGCTAATGCAAAAGTGTATTTTCGTGGAGAATATTTTGAAAAACAATAAAGCATTTTTTATTTATAAATGTATGTTATAATTGGCAATTTTTGAAATATAAATATTACCCCACGTATATTAAGCCAACAGGAGTATAACTTTTTTGATATTGATAAATATGTTGAGTCAATAAAAAATTATTTGTTTTTACCGGTAAATATGGGGTTACCAATATAAAAATTAGAGCAGTTGTTAACTATTATCCAAATTCATATTGGGACTAAAAATAAATTAAGAGAATAAGGCATATTAGGCCGACAGATCATGAGAGAAACCGTTGCACACGGCTTTCTTAACCATATAAATATATATAGAACATTAATATAATATTGATCAGCTTTAAAGTTAAAAAAAAAACAGTTTACAGTACACATCAAGTTCTTACAAATTTCTCATAACAATTGAACAACTTAAAATCGAAAAATATTCATTCAATGCTCAAAGGCTTAAATTCACCTTCTTTTACCCAGGAGAGACCAGTGGCTGCCAAAGCTCCTCCACCGTTTCCTCCACTTGCCTGTTGGGTATTGCTTTCCATTTGCTTGCTCTTGCCCGCTTTAATGCGCTCTAGAACTGGTCCATGGACATCCGACTGAAACTTTTCAAATACTATATAGTGTGGATCTTCTGTAGGCGGAGTATCGTAGATATGTGCTCGACTCTCTTGGATATTCTCCTGAATACGCGTCACCAATTCTTCTCGATTGTTAATCAACAAATCGGCAGCTTCAGCATTCTTCAGTTTTTCCATTTCCACGTGACGAATGCTCTCCAAAGGATCTGCAAATATGGCCTGCATATATTTCAATAGTTGCCATAGATGATCTTCGCCACAACGCCACTCGGGAAAGGCGTGGCTTATGTCTAGCGTGTGGGTGTAGGGACAGATCAAAGGATGCAGTATACTTTGCTGGAATATGATGGTCTAAAAAAATAAAAAAGGGGAAAAATGTAAAAATATAAACAAGGATGTCCAAATGGCTTACTGGGAGACTTTTGTCATCTGGAAAATGATCGGGAAGTAGCAGAGAAAAGCGAAAAACGCCTTCCAAATAGAAACCCTGACGGCCAAAGAACACGCCGAACCATTCTGGAAAAAGTTTAGAATTTGTTAAATGCTGGTAGATTTATATAGATACTCACGCAATGAGTTCGCATAGCTAGGTATCACATAGATGCCAGCCAACTTTTCCGATTCAATCATTTTGCTGGAAGTGTTTATGTTTATAAACAAAAGTGAAACAGTGTTGGTATAACGTTTGCTAAATACTCACTACTCAGCCAGTATTTTGTACTCCTGCTGTATGGTGGTAAGCAATAATTTATCATCCTTCTTAGTTGCGTCCAAGTCGAGCGTCATTTTGGGAAATTAATAACAAATTAAAATTCCTAACTATGTATCATATGGTTGTAGAGTTGCCACCCTCGAAAGTAGTCGATACTCTTATCGATACCAGTAGTCTTTTAGAGCACCTCTATACTTATACACTCTGCGGCCACCACGCTAAATTGTTGTTGCTGCAAACATTTTTATTAGTTACAGTATGCTTTGACTTACAAGATAAACACACAACAAAAAATAATGGAAACCGAAGGTGAAACAAATTTGGAGACTATGAACAATTTGCAGAGAGAAGACAACCAGGAAAAAGCAGCCGCAATTCGCGTACCCTTCTACGATAATGCGAAGAAGTATTGGTCCGATGTTCCTGCCACTGTAAATGGAATGCTTGGCGGCATGGGTTACATCAGTGCTATCGACATTCAAGGCTCGAATGTATTCTTACGTGAAATCCGTGTTCCTGGCAAAAAATTAGCCCTTGACTGCGGCGCCGGAATTGGACGAGTTTCTCGTAATCTACTCATACCCCGTTTCCATTGTGTTGACATGGTGGAGCAAGATTTGGCCTTTTCCGAGAAGGCCCGGGACTACTGTTTATCCGAGGAAACCGTTTCGTCCACTTCTGTGGGTGACATCTATAATGTGGGCCTTCAGCAGTTTACGCCCACCAAGCAATACGATCTCATCTGGAGTCAATGGGTCTTGGGACATCTAACCGATACTGACTTGGTGGCATTCTTCCGCCGTTTGCGTTTGGGCCTGGCGCCAGATGCCTATTTCTGCCTTAAAGAGAATGTCAGCAAATCGAAATCAGTGATTGAAGACGATGAAGACTCGTCGGTTACGCGTCCGTTGGAGATGTACGAGCGATTCCTAAAGCAGGCGGGATTTCGTATAGTGCGCAAGGTGCGCCAGCAGAACTTTCCCAAAGGCCTTTTTCCAGTCTATATGATTGCCTGCAAAGCAAGTGCATAGGCGACTTAGAATTACACTGGAAATATCAGTTTTATTTATTTAGGTACAACAAAATGAGGTGTACAAAATTAGTTTAGCCGGAAAGTTCGCATACGAATTGTGCGCCAGTTAGCTAGTCATTGCCAGTTCGGTTTCACAATTTATAACTCTTAGAACCAACTAAACGTTGCAAGGATGCAAGGATATTGCTATATTTTTGTATACAAAATTTCAGGAATCAAATACCAAACTAATTGGGAGACCACAAATGATAATAAACTCAAAATAATAATAGATCTAAAAAATGTAAAACTTGTAGTATCAAAAAATAAATTTAGAAATCAAAGACATTCCAGAGTTTTCGCGTCGAATTTATTTAAGGCAAGGGTCCAGGAATGAGAATGTGTAGGTACTTATATGTTTGATTCTCTAGGTCAAGTATTAAAACATTTTATGGCTCTTGGCTCGTGAGCCGCAGCTCGAAAGCCGTGAACCACGAATCGAATCTCGTATGGGAGCCAGCAGCCGGCATGTGGCTAAGGACTTATTAAACTGCGAAAAAATACCAAAGATTATAAAAAAAAATAGTAATGAAAAAATTTAATGCCAATCAAGTGAAATGCCATGGTAATATGACCGCTTAATTCTTAAGAAACTGTTCACAAATATTCACGCTTTACAACATAGCCATGATTATGACAATACTGAACCGCTATAGAAACACCATGGATATGAATAACCAATGCTAAAGAATATAGTCAAGATCATAAGGAACGTTTCAATCCACTTTCCGTTACTGACAAAACAATGCCAAACAAAATGTACTTCCAGTCAAGCGAAAAACCATGCCAGAATCTATGCTACAAAGGTACAAAGTTTATTACAGTCGGGCTTGACCGACTTTTTCTCTTGATTATAAATATTCTTGTGCTTTAAGTTTTATACCCTTGGAGAGGGTATTTTGAAATTGTCCGGATATTTGTATCGCCAAGAAAGAATCATCTCCGACCACATAAAGTATATATATTCTTGATCAGCATGACGAGCTGAGTATGTTCGTCCGTCTGTCCGAAGTCTTTTGGTACAAATACGCTGCACATTTGTCGGAACCGGCCGGATCGGATGACTATAGCTGCCATAGGAACGATCGGTTGAAAACTAGTTTTAGTGAGAAAAACTTTTTTGTTTTCAGTGCTATCGCTCCCAACGCTCGTATTTATAAGTTTTAAATGATTTCACATAATTTCACCAAGACTTGTCGAAATCGGACCACTATATAGTATAGCTGCCATACAAAAGATAGATCAGAAAAAAAGGTTTCTGTTAGAAAATATTTTTTGTTTTCAGTGCTATCGTATCCAAACTTGTTACTGATCAATTTTACATGCTACCACACAATTCTGCCAAGTTTGATCTAAGTCGGATGACTATAGCATATAGCTGTCATAGGAACGAATGGCCGAAAAAGTAGTTCTAGTGAGAAAAACTTCTTTTTTTGAAAACTTTACACTTTTCAGTTATGAATATATTGATAAATATATTGTATAGCTGCCAAATAACAAACTGGCAGGCATATATCGTGCTCCAGGGGTATATAAACTTCGGTTGAGCCGAAGTTAGATTCCCCCTTTTTTTTTTAGATGCAGTCGAGAACGACTTCCATTTTTGAAGCGTGATATAATCCCATGATTTTTTAAAGGATGTTTTAATCGTCAAATCGACTGAATCTACTTATTGCACTTAAAATACTGCTTCCAAACAAACGGACAATTCACAATACTCAGCCACCAAGCAGGTATACCGTCAAATACAGACTACTGTATACCTCAAACGACGTTCGACAAATCCTACGACGTCTACATCACAAGCCGACGCGATTGGGAAAACCTTCCTCATTGCAGAGCTAGCGCCATAAACATCTACACAGATGGCTCTAAGCTCGACGAAAAAGTAGGAGGGGGTGTTTTCTCCCCCAACCTAGACCTAAACCTATCGTTCCGCCTTCCTGACCACTGCAGTGTGTACCAAGCGGAAGTGGTAGCAATCCGGGAAGCTGCCACCTACCTTAGCACAATTATGGCCAAAGAAGGAAACGTATTAATCTACTCGGATAGTCAAGCAGCCCTGAAGGCACTTGACTCACACACAAATAACTCTAAAACGCTAACTGAATATCGCTGAATATAAGGACACTCAAAATCACTTGTTTTTTGGTTTTTTTTTTTTAACATTTTTTGTCTTACCTCTAGAGTGCAACTGCATTATCACTCACTGTGCGTACCATTGGCACAGAGTATAAAAAGTTTTTGCCAATATATGTATGTGTCTGAGCGAAACCGAAATATGTTTCGGGTTTAATCCCTAGTTTGAAGGTAAAACTAGAAAAATAAGTAGCGCCGCAGGCGATTTTTTGTTTATTCGCAGGCGATTTATTTAAAAAATTTACCTTCAAGTAAAACATATTTTAAGTCAAAAATCGTCGTACACATCACTAAGACCATATACGTAAATTATTTTGGTTAGTTTTATAAATTTGTAAATGCGACTATATCATATAGCTGCCATACAAATGCTGAGTTTAGTAGTGTTATAAATTACTTTGCAAGCTCTGGCCAGCCTAATTCACAACAAAATTCAATTAATCATAGCATTCGTGTGGCAGCTATATGATATAGTCGTCCGATCCGATGATGTTGACATTTTTGAAAACCTTGATAAATATCAAGCACACGTGCCAAGTTTCAATCAAAAAGCTTTGAAACTGACTGCATGGCGAAGCTTTTTTCAAGGGCATCTTTTTATTTGTTTATTACTTCAAAAATTCATAACTTTTAAACTATAAAAGTCTCCATCTTTTTGAAAACACCAACATTTAAGTTATGTTTAGAACATTTGATTGTATAACCTTAGAAGCTATAACATGGTGGTTAACACTGAGAAAAAATTATATGTAATTTTTAGCAACATTTACTTAATATTATTGATTAATTTAAAAATCTATAAAATAATAATTTGAGTAGATACAGTAAAATTTTTTCCATCGATATCAACTTGAGACCTATCCGATAAATCAATCCTGAGATATCACGTTTTTAAAAAACCCTCTTTTTCCATTTTTTCGTTTATGACGATTTTTGAAATTGTTTATAAAATTAACAAAAAATTTTTTGCAAAACCGGAAATTACGTTTTGGTGGGCATGTCGAGATCTAATTTCGGATTTTTTTTTATTAAAATGAAAAATAAAAAATTTATTAGCTGTTCGGTTCATAAAAAAATGACCCATGTACAGTTTAATGCCGAATCCGAACGCCAAAGTTTGAGAATTTGCTATTTCATGGCTAGTTACTTCACAGCTGGCACCAAGAGGTGGTGATTGTAAAAGCTTTTTTCTAAAGAAAGTAAAAAACTTTTATATTATTAGATGTTCCGGCGGGATCGGTTCATAAAAAAATGACCCATGTACAGTTTAATGCCGAATCCGAACGCCAAAGTTTGAGAATTTGCTATTTCATGGCTAGTTACTTCACAGCTGGCACCAATAGGTGGTGAATGTAAAAGCTTTTTTCTAAAGAAAGTAAAAAACTTTTATATTATTAGATGTTCCGGCGGGATCGGTTCATAAAAAAATGACCCATGTACAGTTTAATGCCGAATCCGAACGCCAAAGTTTGAGAATTTGCTATTTCATGGCTAGTTACTTCACAGCTGGCGCCAATAGGTGGTGAATGTAAAAGCTTTTTTCTAAAGAAAGTAAAAAACTTTTATTATTAGATGTTCCGGCGGGATCGAACACACGACCTCCCACCCAGCAGTCCAGCACGCTAAGCGCTGGGCCACACACCGCTACCTAACTATCCAAGAGAATGCCTTCAGAAAACCACCCTTTTTGTGGCCGAAACTAACAAAAATACACACCAAAAATATATTCTACAAGTATTAGACATCGATATTTCGAAATCTCTATTGCTGATGCCTTTTTAAAACAATCTAAGTATTTGCATCTATTTCTAAAATTCATAATTACTTATTTTGCTCTTTGCATTTATTGGGTGAATTAAGATATTTGGACTCTAAGGGGGGGGCTTCAGCCCATATAGCCCTTCTGGTAGGATCCCTAACGGGTCACTGTCTTATTGGCAGACACGCAGCACGCCTAGGCGTAGCACACCATGACTTCTGTAGAGGTTGTAGATATAAAGAAGAGGAGGAAACGGTACAACACCTTCTGTGCCACTGCCCCGCTCTGAGTAGGAGGAGACTTAGGATCCTAGGTCAACCCTTCTTTACCAATCGTTCGAACCCCAGAGTGAACCCCCGTTGAATTTTAGGAGGTTTGCAGCAGGTTAGCTTATCGACTATGTTTTTTAAGAAAACCAAATAACAGTTTCACAACTTTACTTTCAACCAGGTGGAAAATATGGTTAGGATAGCGGAATTCGCAGTTAAGGAACCTCAATGGCAATAAAGCCCCAAAATGCTGAAGAAACAGCTTTTCAGGACCACAAATGACCATACCCAACTACATACATTGCAATGATTTTAAACATGCTGAGCCCCGAACCATGGATAAGCTAGTTTGAAGTACATAGAACAAAAAGAATGTATCAGTTCCTTCATTTTCGCTTGTAAATTAGATTAAATAAATTAAATTAAATAACAATAACAATAACAACAACAATGAAAAATTCACCACGTCCCGGAAGGGTGCCTTCCCGCGCTCATCAATAATTCAAATGACTCCCAGTAAATTTGTGACGTCACTTAACTTTAAGCTTTCCGATAGCTGGCAATCGAGTATTTGTTATCGTGTAACAGCTGCTGATGAAACATTGCCGCCCGCATTGCAAGTGCAAGCTCAAGTTTAAGAAGATTAAAATAATATTTAAGCTATAAATACCATGTCGAAACGTGTACAACCTGCATGGCAAGCCCCTCAGGTGGGAGAGCGTCCCAAACTACGTCTGTTCAACAGTTTGACCAGACAAAAGGAGCCGTTTGTGCCGCTGCAGGGAAATACTGTAACGTGGTACAGCTGCGGGCCGACTGTCTACGATGCCTCACACATGGGACACGCAAGGTAAACGCTGCCACATCATCTGCTTTGGTATCTTATCTTCCACCTGCCTCCCTTCTCTCACAGATCTTACATTTCGTTTGATATACTGCGCCGAATATTGGCCAATTATTTTGGATACAACATCCACTATGTGATGAACATCACCGACATTGATGACAAGATCATCAAGCGGGCACGTCAAAATCATCTATTTGAGGAATATGCCAAGCAGGCAGGCAAGTTACCATTGGATCAACTTCTAGGGGAGCAGCAGGAGGTGCTCAATCAGTTTCAGGCCACCTGTATGAAGAATACCGATCCGGATAAGAAAGTGATGCTGGACAAGACACTGCAACGAATGAATGATGCCGTGGAGTCACTTACCCAGGCAGTAAACCAAGGACAAGAGGAGAAAATATCAGAAATGCGGGGAAATTATTTAAACGAAGCCAAGGATCCAATAGCCGAGTGGCTCGACAAGCGCAAGGGGGCGGAAATCAATGATAATACAGTATTCGAGGCTCTGCCACAATACTGGGAAGACCAGTTTCACAATGACATGAAGTCACTCAATGTGAGTCATAAATTCGAATATTAAAATGTTTTATACATCCATCTCCGTTTTAGATTTTGCCCCCCGATGTGCTCACCAGAGTGAGTGAATATGTGCCCCAGATCATAGCTTTCATTCAGCGCATCATTGACAATGGTCTGGCCTATGCGGCCAACAGCTCGGTCTATTTCGATGTAAACGGCTTCGATCGTAGGGACAAGCACCATTACGCCAAATTGGTGCCCGAAGCTTATGGTGATACCAAATCCCTGCAAGAGGGTGAAGGTGATCTCTCGGTGGCCGAAGATCGTCTGTCTGAGAAACGATCGGCCAATGATTTTGCCTTGTGGAAAGCCAGTAAGGCTGGCGAACCTTGGTGGGACAGCCCATGGGGCCGTGGACGTCCGGGATGGCACATCGAATGCTCAGCCATGGCTTCGGATGTGTTTGGCTCCATGTTCGATATACATACAGGCGGTGTGGATTTGAAATTCCCACATCACGACAACGAGCTGGCCCAATCGGAGGCGGCATTCAATGAGTCTGAGTGGGTTAAGTATTTCCTACATACGGGACATCTTACCATAGCAGGCTGCAAGATGTCGAAATCTTTGAAGAACTTCGTTACCATACAGGAAGCCCTGAAGAAGCATTCTGCCACTCAATTGCGTTTGGCCTTTCTGCTGCACTCGTGGAAGGATACGCTGGACTACTCGGAAAATACCATGGAAATGGCCACACAATATGAGAAGTTCCTTAATGTAAGTGAAAAGTGAAAAGTTCTAACGTTCAAATCAGGGAATACAACTGGTTGTTTACAGGAATTCTTCTTGAATGTCAAGGATTTGACACGACATGTTTTAAGCGAAGAACCTAGACGACAGTTTGATGCTTGGACCCAAGTGGAGGCGGCTCTGCAGCAAAAGTTCGCCAGTTTGCAGGATCAAGTGCATGCGGCTCTTTGTGGTAAGTAAGAGAGAAGCTGATGGGGGTAAAAACATAATTATAGGAAGTGAAATTAGATCAGAACGGTTTACTATGAGAATTTAAAAACCGAAAGATCCTTCAAATCTAAAAATAATCGGTAGTAAAAATTGGGAAAGATGGTGAAATTGTTTTGATGTTAAGATTTTTTCAACTTTAATTTAAACAATTATTTAGCACAGAAAATGTAAAAAAGACACTCTAACATTCTGAAATACTAGCTTAGGTCTTTAAAAAGAGAAGATTAAATAAAGTATCAGTTTTTCTTATACTACATTATATTAATATAAGGGCTGGAAGACAAATAAATTATTTAGGAGTTCCCATTCGCGGATTCGGACATAAATTTATGGTATTTTTGATTTTAAGAGAAGGTTTTGGTTCGAACCTCGAATTTAACAAACAAGTCCTAAAGCTCTATCCAAACCGTACCGAAAATTCATTATTTTAACCCGAATCCCCGCATATGGTGCCAAAACATGAGGTCCAAATATTGCTAAATTTGCAAAAAAAAAAATAATGCTAGAAATAGGTAAAAACTAACCAAAAAGGTAGTGACTTCAAAACTGAGGGACTAGTTCGCGTAGAAACAGACAGACGAACGGGCAAAGCTTAATCGACCCAGCTAGTCATGTTGATCAAGAATATATATACTTTATGTGATCAGAGATGATTCCTTATGTGCGTTGCAAACTTCTGGGCAAAATTATAATAAACTGTTCAAGTGTATCGAAATACTGAACAGAACATTTTTCCAAACAGACGAGGTACAAGGAAGGTCCGGTCTGTGGTCAAGATGGATGGACCCAAAACAACCTGAACCGAACTGGATACGCAGGTTTCAGTTTCTACACCAGTTTGCAGCCTTGTTGAAAAGTCCCATTCTAAATCTGAGATAGACCTATGTAAGTAGGTCGCCGGATTCCTAAAGATTGTCATTAAAGAATATGTTTGATGATTTTTATTCTTCAAAACATCTTAAAGATCTGAAATCTTAAATAATATGAGAAATCCCTCTGGATTTCCTTTAATGCTGGACTTGTTGATCACATCGCAGCTCTTTATATCTAATAAAATCGTATTAATTGCCTATAAAATGCAGCAGACTTCTGAATTGTAGGCAAAAATATTGAAACATAGGAGAGTAATGTACTTACACTAGGTTGGACCCCAGAGTATAAAATTTTAAAGGTCATGGTCTCACCCCCCTCTCTGATACTTTTTGATATGTAATAAAAAAACAAAGATGAAAAAGTCGAGCTTTAACTGAAGTGAATATTCTCTGAATAGCCTCTAAAGTTTTTGTATATAACTTATACGCAGTGTTGTCTATTATCACACATTTTTTCCATTTATTAAAAGTTGGCTTTGATTTTATTTATATTAGCTTTGGGAATGCTAAGACCTGCTGCGGCTATTTGAGGAAACCCACAAATTGGGGGAGTAGTACTTAATTATCATTCGATAATGATAATACGATAATAATGATTTGTTTTTTATGATGTAAAATAACTTCACTTTCTGACTCTCACCTTCGTAGCGTCCACACTTGATTTGATTCGAACTTAACTCAATATATTTTTTTCCCTTTCCATCTTTAATCCTTAGACAACATTGATACACGCAGCGCCTTGGATGCCGTACGCGAACTTGTCTCTGCGTCCAATGTCTATATACGGGACAACAAGGCGCGTCTGAACAGTTTATTGCTGCGCAACATTGCCACATACATCACAGATTTGTTGCATGTCTTCGGCGCCATAGCTGGACCACGTGGCGGTATTGGTTTCCCCATGAATAGCGATGGCGCAGCTGCAGCTGGAGCTGATCTGGAGTCTACGCTCTTACCTTATGTCCAATCGCTGGCTGAATTCCGTAATCTCGTACGTGAACAGGCCAAGGATTTGAAGGCGTTGGAAATACTCAAACTATGCGATGATTTGCGAGACAATATATTACCCAATTTGGGTGTGCGCCTGGAGGATAAGGATGGTGGCAAGTTTGCGGTAAAGTTGGTGGATCGTCAATCTCTGTTACGTGAACGTGAAGCAAAGTTGGCTGCCGAAGCGGAAAAGGCGGCCGAAAAGGAACGCAAGAAACAGGCAGCCGCTGAGGCAGCTGCGGCCAAGGAGGCCCAGCGACGTGTCAATCCCAAAGAGATGTTTCGCGGCGAAACGGAAAAGTATTCAGCGTTTGATGAGAATGTAAGTAAATGCGGCAACTTTTTGTATCAAGTGAACGATGGCTGATTGAACACATTTCAGGGTCTTCCCACGCTTGACAAGGATGGCAAAGAGATTAGCAAGGGACAACTGAAAAAACTGCAAAAACTTCAGCAACAGCAAGAACAACGCTACAAAGAGTATTTGGCTTCCATCAATGGAGCCTAAGGGCTCCTCCTTATCCTTGATATTAGCATTTACAGTGGATTTGCTTAAAACTTTAAAGAATTAAACTCGTTTTTATACGCCACAGAATTAAGATAATTTAAATTTGTTATATTTATATTGCATTGCATTTTTCTACCCCTTGATTATGTGTTAAGTCAAGGATCTCTGTACTTGGTAGAGATCCCCAAAAGCCATTTACCCCCGGGTGAGTAAATCAACAAGTTAAGCTTCTTCTATTCGAGTGCGCCTCCCTCAAGTCTTTGGTATGTATGGATTCTTATCCTTGGCCAATGGAATGTCATTTACAGGCTGCCGATGTCATTGTATCGCTTTAATTTATCCGGGAAATTGTCTCTAAACAGCACTGGATCCGCACGAAATTCTACCGTACGCAAGGGCATACGCCCATAGATCTTGGCAAATCGATCAATACACGCCGATCTTTCACGCATGTGATTCAAGTCCGCCGACAGCATTTCGGTATTGGTGCACTCGGGACATTTGAACTTTTTACGTGGCGTCACCTTGATCGGTGGATTATTGGTGATATTGGCCACCAGGAAATTCATGGCAATATCCTCACAATTCATATGCTCATCCACCCAGTGCTTAATGTCGCCGGGCATGGAGTATGTGTACATATGGCTCCAGTATTTGTGATGAAAGGCGGCACCCGTTAAGACCATGGAAATTTGGTTTGTCCATTCGGACTCGTAGTGCCAACGCATGGTGACATTATCCCAGACGTGAATGCGACTGGGAAAGCCGACAATATGATCAGGGAACTCGCGCCAAACTTCATAGCTGCACGGAATGAAGAAGATCAGTAAGGAGAGTTGGCCCAGTTACACCTTAAGTTACCCAAAATCCAGCTCATCGGTGGTCAGCATAACAATATCATCATCAATGGTCAGAATGGCTTCAGTTTCGATTTCGGCGTATGGGAAAAAACGATTGGACAGCTTGTTCTCGCGCGTCTGTATAATCTTCAAAGTCTTCGAAATGGATGGAAAAGTGGACACTGTAAAATAAGGGAAATCAAATATTATCCTCTCTTCATCACCCTAATCTCTCACTCACAATGTGGCGGGGCTTTCTTTTGATTATTCCATATAACCAGAATGGCCTGCAAAGAGGGAACCACAGCAAGCTTCTGAATCAACAGAAACAAACTCTCCACGCGATCAAAGGTTAAGATGACTGCCGTAAAGCCCTGAGATTTGGGTGCCAGCGTGGGCATAAACAGAGGATTGAAGGTAGCATGGCTGTTGGTATCAATGGCATTCCATTGGCGACTACTTCGCGCTCGCAGTGGAAATATCCGACTCTCCAGTATTTCCAAGGCAGTGATCGTCATGGTCTTGAGATCCTTGAAATATTTGGTGTATAACCACTGCACCTGCTTCTGCATTTCCACAATTTTTACATTCGAAATGGTTTCCAATTTGCGTATAACCGAATGCAGTTCTGATTCGCGTATGCGTACCGAGGCCAAGGACCAATCAATGACGTCCTCAAAGGGCAAGACGTAGTTGTCTATGGCCAAGACGGGTATGCAGTTTTGGGACATGATTTCCAAAAGATCAGGCTGACCCAAACGCAAGCTGCGACCCACTAGACAGAATTTACCGCGCGACAGCAGTCGAGGATACTCCAAGCGTTTGTGGTGTTGCGTGAGGGAACAGCGCTGGTTGAGATCGAGACCCTCGCAGGGCCCTAGCAACAGTATTTGATCCGAGTGGGTGGTTGTTAACTCCCTCAGAGATCTCAGCATCGAAGGCAAGAGATTGAGTTGAGCTGCAATTAGCAGCAGCTTCCGCTGACTGGTGGAGTGCGGCAAGTGGGGCTGTACCAAACGTGGACTCCACACGGGTATGGACACATCGAAGCCCTGCCGATAAGACCATGTATCAAATCCCCCACCCAATATAATCGCATTATCCGTATTCACATCCAACACTGTGTTAAAAGCGGGCGAGCTGCCGGGCAACATATTAAACACCAGATGATTCTCTCCCCTGTCCCAAAAGTCCAACGAGGCCAAGGCAGCTCCAGCCAACTGCTTGTCAAAAACATTCTGGTTCAGCAGGTCCAAGCTGGGCAGGAACAGGCAGGCCTCATTGGGGTTTGAGGTGTAGTAGCGACTTTTTAGCACCGCCTCCAGAATTTGGAAATACTCGCTGGATAGCGTGGTGGCCACCTTGTCGCTTTGCTCGTCCACAAACTCCTGCAGCGGGTAAATGTAGACCTTAAGTCGGTCATGTTCGCATTTGTAAATGTTCAAGCAATCCCAGAAGGTGCAGTTGACATTGCGAACCCGCTGCTCGGACGCATCCGTTGTGCGCAGCAAGACCTCTTGTGTGTGCTCCAGATCCAGCACCAAGGCATCTTTCTTAAACAGTCCATCCTGGTGGCCTCCCTGTGAAAGGTCCCAGAGGAGAAAGCAGGCACAGAGCAGGACAAATGTGAGTAGGCCATAAGTTAAACAATTGAGGATTTGCTCTTTTGGATTAGCATGTGAAACGGATCGACTGTTTATGAGATATTTTAACTTGTTCATTTTCGTCTTTTTGGTTTTTTCACATTTTGTTGTCCGCAAAATACAGAAATTGTCTTACGGTGTAGTGTTGAGTAGCGACTTTTTAAATTAACGAACCAGTTCGCTGCGGAACAAAGAATAGTAAATATTAAAAAATAATTTAAGATCTAAATGTCAGATTTTAGCAGAAAGCCCTAGAAAAAATATACAAATTCAAAAATGGACCCTATCCACCTACATACAGGCAGCAATAACAACAACTAATCTAATAAGCATCAGCAGGGTAACTGCAGTCCAGCCCTCACACTGCTGCAGTGTTGTGCAACGTGCACAGACTACAGCTGTTTCAGTTTGGACATGTCTCTAAAAACAATACGCCAAGCCTTTAAACAACAGTTACGCATTAGGCCAACTTTTCCACCCTTCGCCACTGCTCGAGATCTCTGGGGCTATGTGGCTATAGCTTTTAACAAGGTCCTTCTTGAAGCTGCTCTGTTAAAAATTAAGATAAATAAAATTACTTCTTTGTGTAAAACAGGTTGATGCTGACCGCTTGGTAAAGGTGGGACCGAATCGCTTATGTGCCGAGTGGGTAGTCAAGAATGGGGGAGGAGTACGCTTTGTCGAGAACCCCAGCAAGCTGTGGAAGGACTACAATTCTTTGCCCGCGGAAAACAGTCCATTCTGTATTAAGGTGGTGGATGGCACTAACGCTTCTATCATGAAAATAGGCTTGGATCATCTCAAGGGATGTGATAAAATCGACACGGTGATCTTTCACAACTGCAAGCATCTGGAGGAGGACGGTTTGGAGGGGCTGAAATATGTGGCAGGTATTTATTGTATGATTAGGATTATAAGATTTATGGCCATGTTCTGAATTTGTTGCAGGAAGCTTAACTCGTCTTCAGGTCTCTGGATGTTATAACATAACCGAGTCGGGTCTGGCTGTCATCAGTGAGTTGAAGAACCTAAAGCAGTTGACCATCTTCGACATGGTTTACGTAAAGAATATGGAAGAGGTGGCCAACCGCTTAAAGCAGCAGCTACCCGACTGTGAGATCAAGGCCACCAAATTTGGTGTGCAGCCAAATCAGTCAAAGTAATCTCCATATCTACAGAATAGTTGTTGTTCTTCTTGATTACTTTGTATTTTGTTAAAAATTTCGATTATACAAATAAATCCATTTACTTAAGCAGATGAATTTAAAAATTTAAATTGTAAGTGATTCAAGAGGGAATTGTATTGTTTATTACTTATTTACTTTACCCATTTATAATAGTCTACATTTTCTCCCTGACCAAAAAGTCATAGCCAAAGCCTTAGAAACGGTTGTAATATTTTTGACTCCTCGAACCTGAACTGCAACCGGTCCACTTTTTCGAAAAATTATGTTCGGTTTACAAGATAAAGTAGTTTTTTTTTAAGACACACACAGGGAAATATTGAAAAGATCAAAAGATTTTAGTCTAATCTATTGCGTTTTGTACTAAGCTTGGATGACTTTTGATGGCGAGAAGAAAAGTTTATGAAAGCAATAAACAAATGTCAAATATGTTACAGAGACAAATGTTTTAAAATTTTGGAATGGTCAATAAAACGAAGACTTAAACAAAAATTGCATTGGTGTTTCAGCATCTCAGGTATCTGTTGAACAATCCTTTTCAACACTTAAGTTATGGAAAATGTTATTATATTTTGATTATATCGATCAGGGCTGTAAACCTCATAAAAATCGACTGGGGTTGACTCCGGGGTTCGAACCCGCGAAACTTTTTGGGTTCGGGTTCACGGAGCGGGTTCAGAAGGTCGCTGAACCTAGGTTAGGGTTCGAACCGGGGTTCAGGAATAATGTTGTTCCTCGCTTATTCAGCCAACATATACGTAAGTTCAACCAAATTTAGTGCCAATTTCCCTTATACCAGATAGCTGCTATGTTTCAGGTCTAATTTAGTTTATATTACATATGGCTCTACGTAGAGATGAGAAATCGGACCTTGAACATTTTATTTATACATAGAAGTTCAGAGGACTCTAGGTCAATAAATGATGGAAGAATGAGTATTAGAAATAAAATGTACACTGCCTCTCAATCTTAAGTGATGATAAAAAATAGGCCGCAATGAGATTATTATTGTTCGTAAAGCATATCACAGTTAGAGCGATACGGGCGTATTCCCAAGTGCACTTAGAGAGCGCAAGGGAAAGCGAACAGCTGACTAATTTCTGACAGCGCAACCGTTAGGTCTATTTAATTAGACTTTTAAAACAAGACACACACTCGACACAAAGGGGGATGGTCGCAGAAATTGATCAGAAATAGAAATTGAGCAGAAATTCGACTGTGCAGATGTCTTAAGAACCTCCCGATTCTATTATAAACTGGCTTTGCTTATCAGCTGACAGAGGCCATTGCTATAACTGTTCGGGAATTCCAAAGGCAGCACAAGTGAAAAAACTGACAACTCCAAATTGACAGAAGATTTTGCGTGTGCGTGTGCCCCTTCTTCTTTCTGTCTGTTGTTTATTTATGTGATATTTTTTTGTGCTAGAAATACAGGAGTTAGTTAGAAGCACTAATTACAACGACGATTACGAAGACAACAGTCGATGGGAGTCATACAGTATTTTCAAAAATATTATTTATTAGTTCCATTTAAATATTATACAATGAAGCAAAGTGTTTCTTTGTGGGCTGTTTTTATTTTAAGGCTTACAAATATTGGAGAATGGCAACCAGAGAAATTGTAAGAGAACATGTTTTTGAACCGAACCCTTTTCTACTTTTTTTTGCTCCGGTTCAGGTTCGGGTTCGGAAAGAAAAAATTGTTCTGCTCCGGTTCAGGTTCGGTTCGGACTTCCCAAAAATTCCGGTTCAGGTCCGAACCGGTTTGCAGCCCTGATATTGATTATTTCCCAAGTTTAAATAATTCTCAAAAACTTTCACCTGATATTAAAAATCTCAGAAAAAAATTTTTGGGAGTCCTTTTTTCCTTCTTATTTTATATATTTCAGTTTTACGATATCAAAGCGCTTTTGAAAGTTATAGCCCAGAATCTGTAGCAAAAGTTGGCCATTTTTTTAAAACTTGTGTAATTTGTTGATTTGAATTTAAAAAGTAGACACCAAAAGGGGACGATTTGTCAATGGAAACGGCAAAATTGTAAGAAATTAAAAAATAGAACAAATGAATGACCCATTTTTGCTATAATTTTTCACTCAACCAACGCCTATACAGAAAAACATGAATCTAAATTTCTGCATCAAATTGGAAAGCAAAGGCAACAAGTTCAAAAAACATAGCAGAATTCCAGGCTGAAACGTGGTTTCGTCCCTTAGCAAATTGGAGTCCCCAATTCATTATTTGGCGAAATCAAGGTTTATAAAGGAAAACTGTGTGGTCGTTAGAATGTGAATATGCAATACAAAAGTCTGCTGATGATAAGATGTGGTTATCTTTGAAACAGCGATCGTTGTACGGACATACCAATTGCTATTCGAAATTGTTGTAATTAATCTCTGTTGATTTGTGTTGATTACATTGAATTGTAACCCTCCACCGACCTCAAGCCAGCCAAATGCAAAAAAATTATAAAATATATTTGTAAAACTAATCACATATTTTATTGTTATTCACTATGAAGATGATTTCCGATGTGACCGCAAAAATTATACATTGTTATGGACTTGTTGTTATGGACTTGTTATAAAAAAACTTGCAAAAAACTATGAGAGTTGCATTTGATTTACACCTTGAAAAAATTATTTGAAAATTTAAATAATATTTTTTGAGCCCAAGAATTGGTAAGAAAAATGTGAAAAAATTTTTTTTTTAATTGTGCTGTGGACACTTACAACATATATTAAGCCCATCCAAATCGGTTAAGCGGTTCTTAAGATAAACGACTTTTTTGATTTATCTTTCGGTCCTCATAACTCTACTCCAATAGCGATTAGAAGACTACAAATTTAGGAGAGTGAGTTTTTCATTTGGTGCTGATCGGAGTGGGGCAGTTTTTGTATGCTTATTCTGCTATGCCCTTTGAATTATAATTTAAAAATGTATCATAAACATGACCCTACGAGGATACCGGGACACACAACATCCCCGGAAACGAAGGCCGACGACGACGGGGTGCAGCACCGAAAGAACAAAGAAGAAACGACACCCCTGAAACACCAGAAGAGAAAGAACAAAGAACCAGACCTCCCTCAATCACAGCCACACCACAGACAAGCCACATAAAAAAAGAGAGTAACAGCCAGACCACCAACTTTGGGAAATACATTCTACACCCAAAAAAATTAATTAATTAAAAACCAAAAAAAACCTTTTTTTTTTTAAGGGGTTGGGGGGGGGGGGGGGTTTTAGTTAGGGGGGGGGGGAAAAAAAAAAAAAAGGAGGGCACCCCAACCAACAACAAATAATAATAATAATAATAATCAAAATATATAACAGAATCAAAATTTCAGTTGAACATCAAATTAACCCATAATTAAAATCAGGGAAAAATCAAAAACAATATCGGGGGTGCCACAGAAACCTCTTCCAACCAAATTCCAACCCAATTCCAATTCTTAGGTGCCACAGAAATTCCGTTTGGTTGGTTTCAAACCTCCCGTGTTTTGTAAGGAGATTTAGCAAAATTCACCACCCAAACAATTTTAAAAAGCAAAATAAATTTTTGAAATGTAAACAACATTATTTACTAGGATAGATTGCATCAAACGAATAAATTATTTAATTAGTTTAAACATTGAAATTAACGTTTCAATAATTATTGGGAAAAACAACCCAAGTCTTTCATGTTAAGGCCTGTTCTCAGAAGCGCGGAAAATAAATTTAAATGACGCGCTCCATATAAAAAAAAAAGTGGCGGAAAGTTTCCGCGGCTGAATTTATTTTCCGTGTTCTGAGACACGCTAAATAAATGCCCAGTTGGCCTATCGATAGTTGACGTATCGATATCGGTGTGGGTCGTGAGTGGATTGAAAGAACAGCTGATTTAATTTGAGGAAATAGCTGTTGCTCTTTATTTTGACAAGATAAATTGATTATGGAAAAAAAATCACCTGAGCGCAAAAGGAAACGGATAGAAAGTTTCAGACGAGGGGAAGCCCCAAGCTAAGGGCCACAAATCAGCCCAACAAAATGACGAAATCGGCACTGAAAACAGTCTCCAATGCCAACGTCGATTGCAGACGCCTTGGTCGGTTGGCACGGACAGTTGCGTCCGAAATTGATGGAAATCAGCAGGTGATAACCATACCAACCCGGTATAGTGGGCAGCAGTTTCAGATCCAGCGGATACCGAGGAGGAGGATTTTGAATTTACGACAAATAAAACAAAAATTGTTAATGAAAACTAAAAGTATATTTGCCAATCTCTAGCGTAGCGTTTCAGATGAGAGGAAAATGGTTTCACAGCACAAGTCCATGATTTGCAGATACTCCAAGCAGCCTTCCTGCACACGATAGCAGCATTCCTGCCAAGAATGAACAGTCAAACAACTTGGAATCAAGCCTTAAAAATGCTACCACCCACCCCCATCTCGTCGCATATCTGGGCATCCGTCAGGGCCGCATGATGCACTATGTACTCCAGAAACTGCTCCATCTGACCCACACTGTAGGCCGATTAACCAATCTCTTGTACAAACTTCTGCAAGCGATTATTGTTGCCTAAACGGCAAACATCCAAAGAAGCCTCCAATTGGTGGCCCGGGACTATGTCCGATATCTCAAATAAATTTACCTTGTTGATGACATGCTCGGCCCCCTTGAGACGATAGCAGGACTGCAAAGTTTATCACTGCCCAATATCTGTACAATTGTAGGCCTCCTCGTCAATCTGCACCTGCTCGATTTAACAAATGTGTCTCAAACGGGCAAAAATTTTGATCCTCGCTCAACGCCTTATAACGGAATTTAGTGCAACGCTACTGGTGTCAACATTATGTGTTCCTGTTATTTTGGCAAAATACAAAATTAAAATTTTTGTTTCTGTAAACAAAACAAAACAGCTGACCTCCTGTGTGGCCGTTTCTGAATTTGGCCTCAATGGCTTAAATGTGGGCACACTAAAAATTTATTGTGGATGCTAAATAAATAAAGTGCAATTTAGCGTGCTAAATTTTTCGCGCTTCTGAGAACAGGCCTTTAATCAAAACCGACCACTACGGTGGCTCCTCCTATCGTTTGTCGCGAGTTTGTGTCGCCATCTGGTTGGCAGCCAGCGGATTAAGGGCTGGCAAGATATTCTTCATGTTTTGCGCCAACAAATTTTTAAACTTTGCATTTTATTTATGGAGTATTTGACTTTAATTTAAATTATAGTTTAAAAATGCATCATAAAACATATAACACAATCAAAAAATTTAATTTAAACGTCAATTTAACCCTTAATTACAAGAAGAAACATTTTTTGGCCAGAGATTCAGCCCTGTTTTTAGAGATGGAACTTCAATTGGAACAGCTGGTGCTCTAACTACATTTTCTAATATGAAAATGAAATCTCTCGAAGTTCTGTGGCACCGACGGTTTTTTCGAGAGATTTACAAACCAACCGTCGGCAAAATCTCTAGAGATTTCTGTGGCACCCCCGTATGTAGCTAAAAAAAAAAGCTGAAAAAAGCAGCTGCTACATTTGTTTTCATATTTTCCAGCACTGCGAACTAGTTTGTTTTGCAACACAGTTTTGAGTCTGCCATGAACTGCTTCACTCTCAGTTCTCGTTCATTTTTCAAAGTCGCAGGTTGACGCCGCGCTAAAATAACTAAAAACAAATGCAGTAAAAGAACTTTTGATAAAACTACAACATTAACCAAAAGCAATTTAGTTGATATAAGCTTAGTTTGGCTTTGGTATAGTCACTCGGCTAAGCCCTAACATGTGCTAATGTCAGCCTATAAAAATAAAATATTCTAATAGCGAGTGCTGCCTGAGAGAGCCAAAGAGAGCTAAGCCAGAGAGCATAAAAATCTCAGCAATAACAAAAACATACATATGCTTGATAGCATAGATCAGAATAAACTTTAAACGTTAGGAGTAAACCTAATACATAAGCCATTAGTGCAAAGAAACTGCAGATTAAAGTCACACTTTGTATACAAAATAGCCACTACAAATACAACAAATCCAAAATTCATTCTCGTATCGAGCACTGTTGTTGTCAATGGACGTTTAAGTGTGTGCGTGTGTGTATGTGAAGGAGCGCGGGTGTGTGTGTGTGCGTGCCGCCACCGCAATTGAAGAAAAATACACAGCAGCATATGTATGTACCGACGTATATAAAAATAAATTCTACAGCTGTACGTGTCGGTGTTTGTGCTTTCAGTGACGTCGAACCGTGTTAAAGTGACGAATAAACAACCGAAGAATCGGAATCAAACAGAGAACAGAACAGAGAATAGAAACAGATTGTACATTTCTTTTCACACATCCGACGTAATAGCCTCTGGCCGTCGCAGACATTAAGGCTCTGGCAATTTGTTTACACCCACCGCCGCCCCACACCCTCGCCATCAACGTACTGCTCTGCTCTGTGGGTAAGTAAATCCCGCATTCCATGTTGCTGCCTAATTAAGTTAAAACCAAATGGAATCGACTTTGCCAAAACAGATTTTTGTTCTCCTCAAATTCTGCCATTTCCTATTTACCAAGGCACCCAACTGTGAGTGTGCCCTACGCAAAAGATGAATGATATACAGCCATGTTAGATGATAAATGTTGCTGCGCGCTACATTAAATGATTTATTTCACTTGAGGTCCACGGTGTGTAGGTTCATTGTGCTTTTCAGTTCTCAGTTCATGCTCTCGGCATCTTTCCTAATGATAATCTGTGTATCTTTTACTGAATCTTATGTATAAATCTTGTGTGTACAGGGGTACAGTTGGTGGTGGTGGTGGCAATTGGAATTTGTTGTCCAATCCAACAATAGAGATCGCAAAACTGGAATCCATGTAATTGGCAAAGCTCGGAGTTGAATTCAGTAAATTAGGCAACTTGGCATGAACACAAGAGGGATTAGAAAATTGAAAGCAAAAACGAATTTGTATATTGGATAGTTGAGGCAAGTTCTTTAGGATTGAGGTCCACGTTAAATTGAGTGATGTACGGGCAAACTAGAACACAGTGGAGTGTTTTAGGCAGAGATGCAAACCACATTGGAATTCAAGCTGGTTTGTCCACCACGGTTCACTACTTAGCTCTGTTTAAGAAATAGTATTTTCCTGAATTTAAAATTTAATTTAATTTTTATCTATTAAAATGAAAAGTAAAATAACGAATCAAAAAGTAGGGGCCAAGACTTAGTTAGATTAAAGAGGAATGTACCAAATACTGAGCCTTTTCATTATGAAACACAATTCCAACCGCATCTTTCGGGGAGGGAATGCATACTGATGCAATTGCAATAAATATGTACATCCAGTCCGACAATTCGCTGCGCTTATACGGCTGTAAGGACCTTTGGACTGATTCTGTCTTTATGACAGAGGCGTAACCATCTATAAAATCATACAATTTACATATAATCTTATCCCTTCTATGAATTAACCCAAACAGTTTTTACAATCATAAAAGAGTGGTAAGGTCCGTTTGGTTCAGAACCCGATTTCGTCAAGTTTTTCCTGAGTTTTTATACTCTGTACCGAAGGTACATAGAGTATATTAAGTTTGTGCAAAAGTATGTAACATGGAGAACGAATCATTTCCGACCATATAAAGTATATAAAACAAAAAAGTAAATCACCCTCCCCCCACCCCCTTCCACCCTTTTACAACTAACACCGAACAATCTTAGAGACAGAAAGAGAGAGAGAATTAGAGATGAGCGCAGCACCAGCATTGCATTCAGCTTCTACTCTAGGTACGGAGTATGTTATAGCCGGGCTTGACCGACTTTCTCACTTGTTTTAAGACAAATCTTAAGACGTTTCAGACGAGTAAAGTAACTTAGCTCCGGGGACTAGTTCCGGGTTACGGAAATTTTGTACGGCTTCCTATCTGAAGAAGCTCACTCACTATTTTCTAAAAAAATATACTATATACCTATTATTTATTATTATAATATGTTTTTGGGGAAATAGCGCACCGCGACCAATTCTTATTTTTTGTCCTCTTTTCTAAGTTTACAACTCTCCTAGCAGCCCTTTTTCCTGTACAAAGGTAAGGATTTTCGGGGGCATTGTTCCTGTTGTGGGGAGAGGATGGTCCATCTTAGTTCCCAAATACTTTCTTACCACAGGATCTCGGTAAGGACCCCGTGGTGGGATTTTGCGCACTGCTGTGCGTTTCGTCGTATCGTGGATATCCCATATAAATGCGTTACTTTTCTTCATGCTTGAAGGTCCTTTTTTTGGGGCTTCCAGACGGTCGACCAAGGCTCAAAACCCACCAGTAGCAGGGCTACTTAAAACAGGCGGTCGCCACTTGCCTGAGCCTACTGTTTGGACTGGACTATTTGATAAGCGGGCCTCCAGATGTGCCTACTCTTGGCACGGTTCGAATGACACCTTAGTCCTGCCCGGGGTAGGATGTGTGGGTTGGGAAAGTGGAAGGTATTGTGTAGGAATTGGGTCCGTGTGTGGCTACTGCACTTCAGCGTGACACCCGCTGGCTGTCCGAAACTGCGTATTTGTGTGTTAAAACCACTTATTAGCAGCTAACCTCAATTGGAAGTCCGTTCCTGGAATTAATCTTTGGAAAATAGTTTTTGGAGCCAGCGATCATGAGTTTTTGCTTCGACTTGTGAACGGAACGGAATCAGAAGCAAAATTAAAATGAACATTCATGAAGCGACGACTGCAGTCGCTGCTTGCTTTTGGACAAATATCGTTTTCTGCTGTTGGCTGCTGCTGGCGCTTTCGTACTTTGCATAAGCAGAAGCAAGTGTTCATATTGAAAAGTTGAAAAAAGTCGAAGCTGTGAAAAGTAAAAATTTTGTGACTTTTGCTAATTCGACAGAAGCAATTTAAACACTGATGCTATCTCCAAACTTTGCACGAAGTCTTTTGGTACAAATACGCTGCACATTTGTCGGAACCGGCCGGATCGGATGACTATAGCATATAGCTGCCATAGGAACGATCGGTTGAAAAACTAGTTTTAGTGAGAAAAACTTTTTTGTTTTCAATGTTATCGCTCCCATCGCTCGTATTTTTAAGTTTTTAATGGTTTTAAATAATTTCAACAAGATTTGTCGAAATCGGACCACTATATAGTATAGCTGCCATACAAACTGTCAGGCATATATCAAGCTCCAAGGGTATATAAACTTCAGTCGAGCCGAAGTTAGCTGGCCTCTATTTTTTGTTTTGTTTTTATTTTCATATTTCTTTTTAAAGCAAAACAGCGTTTTTAAATTTTCTCCCTTGGATGTAAAAATGGAGACATAAACCTCAAAAATCTTCTGTCCCAATCAGTCCCAATCCCAGCACAGCAATGTCTTAAGTGAGAGAGTAAATAGCTCTTCAGTCGCTAGCGCTCGATGCAGCTAAGACATTAAGATCTTACAATTTTGGGCGATTACTAAAATCGTTGACAATGCGATTTCTTCCTTGTCTTGAACGGTAACTATCAGTAAAAGTTTATCTGGGATCACCAAGTAAAGCATTTCAAAATCGTACATTTTTAGCATTTTAATTATTAGCATGATAAACGATATGAAAAAAGTACAAAGAATCAACTACTTACATCTTACTACTTAGGATTCTCTATAAAAAAATTAATATGTCCGAGGACTTGATATTTCCCTGCCACCTGCACAATAATTTCAGCTCCCGCTCTGACTTGAGGGTTGGTCTTGCATCTTTTTTTTGGTTTTTGGTTCTGTTTCCAAAAATCTATTAATTGTACTAATTTAGGATTTCGTCCCCATTTTTTTACATATTTGAACTACATTACAAAAATTGTAGCTGCATGTTTAAAATACTAGGGAACTCCCCAATTGCCATCTCTTTCATTATTTTCCTGACATTAAGTAATTATAAGTATCACATGCCAATGGCACTCCATCAATCCCATGCTGTTGCTGAGTCAACATACAGCACAAATTATTCAATTACAATTTTTACAATACATTTTTCTATTATACATTATTTTTCGCTTGAACTAATCACGAAATCAGAAATATTTCCATTGGCTTTAATAACTTTCCAGCAATAAGTTCTAAAATGCTTTTTTCCATTCCATTTTTGTTTCGTTCTTTGTGCCAGTTATTCCTCTGCTTGCCATTTTTTTCTAATTAGTTATAATTACACTTAATGCAATTTAGTTATGAGGTTGTGTTCTTCTGTGCTCACATTCGTGAGCTCTTCTCTGCTCGATGTTCGTGCTATTTCTTGCTTGTTGTTGTATTTTTTGCATTTTTACATTGATGGGGGATTTTTTCATGATTAGAGGCAAGTTGAGATGCATTTGTTGGTCGATGCATTTGACTGGACTTTCTGTTACAAGGGCTTAAACAAAAAAAAAAAATAAAATAAGGGGCCAGAAACGTATTGAGCACACAACAACACAACGCAGCGGAAGGTGTTAATGCATTTTGTAGTTGTAAGATTTAGCTTGGCTTGATAAGTGGAAATATTTGTGTGTATTTGTGTGTGTGTGCAACCAACTGCTGTTGTAATGTGCTAAAATATTTATGAACTACCTGGAAAACAACATGATGATATAAGGCCACTGAAGATGTTTGCAAATGCAGGGCTCAGAAAATATGCAAAAGAACAAATGAATGTTCTTACTATACGTCGACATAATATCTAAGTCTTATTTTTCAACGTTTTAAAAAGTAGTTGCTTATGTATTAAAAGCAAACCACGAGTTTTCATCAAATATAATTTACAATTGATATTAGGCCAAACTGTTTATGTTTTTATACCCGTTACTCGTAGAGTAAAAAGGGTATACTAAAGTCTTGCAAATGTATGTAACAGGCAGAAGGAATCACTTCCGACCATATAAAGTATATATATTCTTGATCAGCATCAACAGCCGAGTCGATATAGACATGTCCGTCTGTCCGTCCGTCCGTCCGTCCGTCTGTCCGTCTGTCTGTATGAACACCTAGATCTCAGAGATGGTAAGAGATAGAGGTTTGACATGTATGGGACAAATGCTTCTTTTATCTGCACGCAGATCAAGTTTGTTACAGTTTTTGGCCACGGTTCCTCCCGCCCCCGCAATTTGGAAAAAACCTTATATCTCCTACAGTTTTGAAGATAGACGATTCGTGCCTTCTAGAGATAGTTAGTGATTAGAATGAATGAATTTGAATTTGAAATTATAAAGATCGGATGAACGGTTCTCAAGTTATGAGCAAAAAAGTGAACCAAGCTCCCTGCTTCCCCCCCTCACACCATAACAAAATGTTGCATACTTATCGGATGGTCACCCTAAGGAACGCAGGAACACTGTTAAAAATGTTTTTTCATGAGTAACGGGTATATCGAAGTCGGTTAGAGCCGACTTTAACTTACGCTCTCGTTCAGTTTTAAAAGTATCTCTTTGGGACAGAGTTTGTTAAGTTTATCTTTTATCTGCTGAAAAATAAATGTTGGTTTTTTTATATGTGACTCATTATGACACGGAACGTGACATACGTTAAGTGACAAGCCTTTCTCTAACTTCTGATGTTTTCGTAAATATACTTATTTATGTAGGTAATCATATAAAATACGTATAAATTGATATCAGGGACGGTAGCAGTTCAAATTTTTATTATAAAAGTCCATACATTAACTGTTAGTTTGTGATTTTTTTTTAAAAGTCCGAAATTAACTATTATTTTAAAATTTTTATTTTGTTTCTCATCAAATAACAGTTATTTTTTATTCTTATTTAATTTTGTACTACAATACCAGTTATTTAGAGACTTTTATTAATAAATGTTATCAACAAAAGTTATTCAGAGACTTACATTTTTTAGTCACACAATAAAAGTCTTTGGCATATACCGATATTCTTGATCAGCTCGACAAAAGTAATCAAACAAGCCAAGAATATGATTGGTTAAGAGAATTCCAAGGAAATCGTTCGCGATGCCTGCTCGAAAAATGTTTAATATACATGAGATAAGTTAAGGTATAAAATGAATATGAGTATTTCCATGATGTCGAATGTGAACATCGCATAGGGGGAGATTTTTGATGTATTTTTGAATTTTTTTATAGCTCTAGGACTTATATTATTTTTTATTATGTAGTTTGGAGTAATGTCCTCGAAAATCCATTTTATGGAAACGTTTTTAAAATATAATTTTTGTTCAACTTTTTCGATTGGTACACTTTTATTTTGGATGAAGTCAAGCAAGATATCAATCGGGAGATAATCGAGTTTCCAATAATCGAGTAAATCATTGTTTTAAAATCGGTTAACAAGTTTGAGTACAAAGAGCAAAAATATATGAAAAATTTGGGTTTTTTATTATTAACACGCGTGAAAAAAAATTTTCGTGATAATATCATGAAAAAATTTTTTATTTTCTTCTGAAAAAAATTGTTAGTAACACGTGTGAAAATTAAAATTTTTTCCAGACTGAATTTTTTCTTTGTGTTAATATAGGGCGTGAAAAAAACAAATGTGTGTTATTTTACGAACCATGGTTTAATTGTCTTGGAAAAATTGCTTTTCATGGTCGGGAATCTGATGAAATTCAGCAAATTGTTATAGCGGATGCAGTGAAATTTGCTTTGACACTTAGAAATACAATGGACTCAAGAGAACATATAATCCCCAAACATAAATCCTATGATTTCGACGAAACTAGTAGGGTAACAAAAATCTTTTTGGCAATTTGTTGACTTCTTGTTGCGGTGTACAGGTACCCGCAACTTGTTCTTGACTTTTCAATCTACGGCTCTTATATATTTACCAATGCCTGCGCTTTCGCAAAAATTCAAATGAAATTTGTCAATTTTCGCGCTTTTTGGTCTACACCTCTTAAAGATGCGTCTTCAATTGGCAATTATACAAACTTCATAATAATCTTAGATCATTCGAAAATTTCGCGATTTTTTCGACCATTGTCCAAATGCCAAAAATTTTGGCAGAAATTCAATTTTCTTTTTTTTTAAGATTTATGAAAAAACAATATTTTTTTCCAATAAAATATTATCCAGGGCAGTTAAATATCATATTAGTACAATTGAATTTAAAGCACTGCGAATTTAGGCAGCCCTGGAAGTCAGCTGTTTGTTTACACAAACAAATCAGTATATAACAAAATCTACGTCGAATATTGAAGTAAGCCAAAATGGAAAAAAAAGTTTAGGGTATGTATATTATAAGTGTTATCACGCATTCCCTGTTTTACGTGATTTGTCTTTGTTAATATGTGTTTTTGTAAAAAGATGTTTTTAGCAATTCTAACTTTAAACTTGTTGTGTTCCGTGGAATAAAAGTATTTTGGATTGACGTGGATTGACGGAACTTTAAACGCTATTTTATTCTTCAATATGTACATAATACGGGGATATTAATCGTTTTTGCCCCTTTTTGCCCCTTTTGCGAAAAATCGACTTTGTTCAGACAACATTTATTTGAGTTAAGGCGAAGTTTTGGCTTGCAAATGGTCGCCCAACCAAACCTTAACTTTTTTTGCGCTGCAGAAAAGTAGCAGGAAGCACACAAAAAACCAGGAGGAGTCAACAAAAATGAAAAACATTTTTATGACTATGTTAATGTTTATTAAAGCAAATGCTATCGGATGGTCTCAAGATTTAATATGCAGTACCAAACTTGGCTTGCATCTCGATTGGAAATAGAACTTAAAACATTTAACCAGGTGAATTCTTTGAAAATGTAGGACGCCCACGATTATGCTGTGAAGGGAGCTCTCGCTTGAAGCGTAGATTAGCTGCCACGGTTTCAGCAGATCATGGTAAAAATGAAAATCTTCTTATCCATGTAGCAACAGTGGCTGCAACAAAGGCGCATAAAAAAAGAAGGTAAATGTGTTTAGGCGGTCAGGTGGGTGTGAAGGGGGCTGAGGTGGCTGGGGTGATTTACCAGATTGTTTATTAAAAAAAATTATATATACATTTAAGATATATCTAAGGTATTTTAGAATTTACTGTACTCAAAGAAATTGGCATATATGGGGCGGCCGAGAGGGCGTGGTCCGATCGGTCTAAATTTTTTCTCAGACTTCAAATATGCTATAACCATAAAGTGTACCAAGTTTCAGATCTGTAACTACATTTTTCTAATTTCTGCCAAAATTTTTGACATTTGGACCAGTACACCTTCTACTTACAAACTCATAAATGGTCATCTAATCATTAAGCGGTATTATAAATACTCCCACAGTAATTTTGCAAATTTTGCTGTTTTTTTTGACCTTTTAAATAAAAGTTATATGGCCTATGTACAAGTCCAAATTATCAACTATCTGAGTGCCAAATTTCACTTGAGTAATATAAATTGACACCTTAAAATTTATGAATAATTCAACATTTCAAGCACAATTACTGAATAATCACCCTTTACAGCTACAATTATCAAAGTATTTGTAAAAGTAATTAAATTTTGGAATATTCACTGAAAAATCGTAATTCCAAGTTACAATTACGATTATTGAAAAATGGTAATCAGGAATTGATTTCAATTATGTAAAAAATGGTAATGGTAATTCAAGTTTACAGCTCTGATAGAATGTTAAAGCAAAAAAATGAAAACTAATAATTGGTTTTCTTAATCTTAAATACTGACTTGTAAAATGTACGGTGCAGACACCATATGAAGTGTGGAGTGTTTTTTTCTTCTCTAAGATAGCGTAGCAAACATGTAGTGTTGCTGTTTCTCATATTAGACGGTTTGAATTTGATGTGAAGGTATCTTTGAAGTAGTTCTATACTCCAAGGACATAGTGCAACTTTTAATCCTCTATGCATGTCTGCCCGTAAGCTGAATCCATTTTAATAAGCGATTGCACCGCCCAGTCTCCGTAAATAGTATGATCCTTTAAGGAAAGCTCCAGTCCGTGCTTGGTGGGTGGGTTTTTCCATCGAAGAAATGTTGCTTCAACTAGGCCCATTGTGCACTTCAATAACAATAATAATCTTTCTAGAAAGTTGGTTTTACGTCCAGAAAGAACGAAATAAAATTTTCAAAGACGAGCTATCAGGCTATCAGAAACAAAGAATATAAGAAATTTATTCAAAGTTTATCGAAAGCCCCAAAATAAGAATTTGATTATGATTTCTTGCGCTGTCATGTTAGATCCTTTCTGAAATTGATAGTTGAAATAAAAGATTTGTTTGACAACAACATAAATGAATGCTTTAAAAAAAATTCAATTAAGATTAAACTTATGAAAATGTTATTATTTAATAGGGCGTATTCTTTTTTAAGAAGTGTAATACATACCTTGCTTCGATTGCTTCGATAGTGGGCTGGCTTTGAGTATGTCAGAGTTCTATCATAGCCCATGTAAAATCTGTACAAAAACTCATAAATTCGAAGACTATCAACTGAAATAACCCTTTTCCATTGAACTTTAACATATTTGTTTTAATTTTACATGTTTCTGTTTCTCCAACTTATCTTCTAAACGATCCCTGACGACAATTTTTAAGCCCATGATACAGCTGTGCACGTACTAGGAAAGCAAACCAAACCAGCATAGATAGAAACACCGCGACAAAGATACCCACATGCACACATAATTCTCAACAGCAACAACAACAACCAGCACAGAATTTCAACTTCGAACCGAATCTGATTTCTGAAACTGATTGTGTATGCGTTCGTTTTGCTTTTGCTGCTGAGCTCTCCTCTTCCCAGCAGCAAGCACATCAGTCTTGGTCCGGCCAGTTAAACGCAAGCCGACACACACCGGGCATAAGAAACCTACGAGGAATCTGAATCCTCCGCACACTTCAAGAGACGTTCGCTCGGGTCGGCTTAAATTGGTTTTTATTGTTGTTGCACATGTCCATTGTTGGTGTTGGCCCTCGACGTAGCTTCATTTTGACCATATTTCTTGTTTTTTGTACCTTTCTTTGAAGTCGCATTTAATTCTTTGAGCGTTTTTTCATTTCTTGTTGTTGTGTGGAGACCTTTGTGAAGCGACGTTCGCCTGTCTGGTCGAGGTGTGAAGAAAAGAATTTTTCTGTGCAATAATCTTGATGCCTTTTTAAGATTTGTTGCTGCTGCCGCCGCTATGGAGCTGCCCGCTCTTCTCCTTACTTGGAGTTTTGTTCTCCTCGTTGGGCATTCGCTTCAGTTGAAAAATGGTTTGGGCTTAAGAAAATTTACGCCATAAAATGCTGAAATAATTGGATACACTGGTGTGGTAAAGGATTCGAAAAGGTTTGCTGTTTCGAATGCATTTCAAATTGCTAATGATGAGCTCTTCCAGCAGCAGCAGCGACGGCTGAGAGAGAGATGCCTTTCGTGAGACAAGAGACATGGCATGTCTCAGTTCCTCCTTTTGCAATTGCAACCTCAGGCCCGGCCACAACTCAAGCAACGAACCATTAAATGCATTTATTTATGAGCCCACTGATATAATCTTTAGCTAAAATTGCAACTCATATGCATATGATGTGGAGCTGATATTGAATTTAACTAGAATTCACACCTTGAATGCCCGGGACGGGAGGGAGCTTTGTGGATGGCTCAACTATTATTAAGTTTATAAAAATGGAACAAATTTCTGCCGAACGTCTGTTTGGTGTTCCTTTGCACTCCTTCTGAATATAGATAATAAGTAGTTCCAATTGAGAATAAAACCAAGTTTTGATCAAAACTGCTTTTATAGACAAGGTTGAAAAACTGTTCGAAATTTATTGCTTGTTCGGTTTGGGTTTATTACAGGATCTATAAGCAGAACCATGAACTCTTTTTTATTAGTCCATTTTGACTGTAGCAGGGAACTCAGCTAACTGGCTACAAATCGGTTTTGAACCGAACCTGTTCCCACCCGAATTTCCGACTTTTTATTTACTGCGAAGAATAACTAAACCTCAACCTGTTTCGAACCAAAAATTGTTGATTTGGTCAGTTGAATAGGTTCATTTGATTTTTGACAGACGTTAACACACGTAGAACAATTGACCGACAACGACAACAAGTTGACCGAGCATATACATATCCTTCGTTCCTTTAGTTTGCTTTCGAGTATGAGCCAGATATTGAATATTCAGTTCCGTAAGTCCTGATTAAAGCTATGGACAAAGCATGAGTCCGCCGGGATGTGTTGCGCATCACGAAAAGTGCAACTACCGGAAATAGAGACGCCACCAGAACCATTGAACGGCTAGCTCATCGGCACAGATCCAAATTTAAACTTGTTTCTGAAGTCCACTTGTAGATTTAAATTATGCTTGCAACAAAAATAATGCACAATACAGCGGCAAAGGGTCAGCAATTTAATTAAACCTTCAAAGGTTAAGTGTACCATAAAGTAGGCTCATTGCTGCCAATGCCAAATGAACCTCATAAATTTTTACAAATCTACTTTATGGGAGGTGAGGACGTCAATCCTGTGAATGCACGTTTCGGCTACAATAACCTCAATTCAAGCTGGACTCCCTTTTTTAATGAGCACAACAAAGTGACAATAACGTTATGGCTATCAATCCTTATAAAACCGCACAGCGGTGATTCGAAGAAGAAAATAATTTACTAGAAACAATTTATATGGAAGAGCAACGTTTCTGGGTCAGCTAGTAATTTCATAAATTCTGTTTAGTATTGTACAGGTTTCCCAACATTTGTAGTGAAATTTTTTAGACCATCTTATTTTTAACAGCAGCAAGCAATGAATCTTTGTTTTCATATTGTGTGCTGGTCTAATAACTTAACGTGAAAGTATTTCCCAAACGTGTTCGATTAAAATTTTTGTTTGCAGATATAGGCATTAAATCCATATTGTCGTACCGAATCCATTCATTGAGTGCATTTGTGCTATTTATTGAAGCATTGTCTTGTTGACAGGTCCAAAAAAAAGTATTAAAACAGAAAACAAAGATGGGAAGGCGAATTCTAGAACTTAAAGGACGTGAGAAAATGCTGTTAACTTGTTTCATTATAAAAACAGTGCCCCCAAACTATAACCGCGCTTTCACAATAGTGGCGATCACTGAAGTGATGCTCCTATTTTCGTCAATCAGGATAATAATAGTTAAAACAAAGGACATGTGTTCATTCTTATACTCTGTATCAAAGGTACACAGAGTAAGAACCATCCATCTAAAAAAATGGTGGGAGATATGACATTTTGTACAAAAAACAAATTGAAAATAGACTTGATCTGCCTGAAAATATAAAAAGCAGTGACCTTAAATAATGATTATTTTTTGTTTATTTTTAGAAGAAACATTTTTATACCAGAATTATTTTTATTTTTATAATCTATGCAAATCCACCATGATTTTTTTTGTTAGTTTTATCGACAGTTTTATGCTCATTGGTAAAGATTTTTTTAAGTAATATTTTTAAAACTCATCAATAATGATTATATTTGATAAAAAAATAAAACTCAACAAGAAATTACGACTTTACCAAAGGAGTTTTAGATGGATTGATGTATATTCTTAATAAATGAAGCAAGACGAACATAAAAATGCAATTTTAAATTAACAATATATTTTTATTTGTTTAGCTTGACAAAAAGCTTTGCAGTTGCTTCGTAAATCCGTCAACACCAAATTTAGGGCTGAAAACGAACGTTCCACGCTCACTTGCGTTGCAGGAACCGAATAAACAACTTAAGATAGCTCATATAAATTTGGGTACTGGAACTTCTTGCCCTCCCAGTACTCCATAACATTAGTATTAGTATCAATTGCTTTTGTATAATATGTATCGATTTCGCGATGAGCTATTTTTATTTTTTCATTTATCTCGTCATCTTCCTCTTCGACCCTCGAAGCAACCTCAATAGGTTCAAGGAACTCGTTCAAGAGGGAGACAGTATTTTTGTCATGTATAAGACTAAGACTGTAACGGTTTGCTCCAAACTGTAAATTGTCCGAAATTAGTAGCTTAGCATAGGATTTTGCTGCAGAACTCTTCTTATCCTTGGATCCAAGTGAATGGTTTTCCAATAACGACTCCTCTCTTTTCTCGATGCACTTATATAATATGGAACTGTAAAAGGTCCAACCAACGCTTGTAAAAATCTCCCAGATATAATTGCGTGCTCTGCACTTTCTGCGTTGCTATTTATGCTGGTTCCATGTTTTTACAAGGCTTCTTAACCCATTCCGATAAAGAGAGTTTAAGTGGAAGCTCCAAGTGCTTCTTGCAAAAGTCTTCGAACTGAACTAATTTCGGTTGAAAAATGCAGTTCCGGTTACGATTTTAATCTTTAATTAAAAATATTTGTCCATAAAACATTTTTTAAAAATTATTCTAACTTAAAATTGCACTTTATATGTTCGTCTTGCTTCATTTATTATATAATTCAACATTTCCAAAATTCCTTATGGTAAAGTCGTAATTTCTTGTTAAGTTTTATTTTTAAGCAATTGAAATAAAAGTCAAAAATAATCATTCCTAATTTGAAACATAATGATTACGGTCCCTGATTATAATTATACGGTCGGAAATGATTTCGTCTCCCTGTTACATACCCTGTGTACCTTTGATACACAGTATAATAAGAGAGCGATTAACTTCCGTTGGATTGGTAAATATATTCAAATTAATAATGGAAACATGCTGATCCAAATCAAGTAATGTTTAATGACAAGGTCTTATCGAAATTCCAAGTATTCAGAATGAAAACAAAGTCATTTAAAACAGTTTTCAAGCTTACCTTACAATGACAAATTACAGATTTTGTATTATAATTCCGGTATTGAAAAGATAACCATGAGAGAACCTTCTGATGAATCCCCGATTCATAACACATCATTACAATAAGAGCGGATCTTAAGATATGCAATTCCTTCATTCAGTTATTCTAAACCCAACCCAAAACGTCTAAAATGAATCTTTGAAAATGTCATTGGTCTAACATTTAATAATGAAAGGAACTCTCTGAAACACAATGCAATTGAAGGGTATTCTGTAGAAGATCGCAAAGTCATACCGAAAATGTTAAATGCGGCTATTATGTTTCTCAATGCGTCCTTCTTATTATAAGTACTTTTCACCTCAGAAACGGGTATCAAAAAACAAAAGTCAAAAGGTCTTTCCTTAGCCAAGAAACAGATGCTGCCTTCTAATACAGACACACACACACACACATTGATCATACATATCTGACCGATCATATCCAGCAACAGCAACAACAACAATGCAACAACTGAAATCCCAAAACCTCTTCCCCTTCTCCACCGCCGCCTGCTGCATTGCTCTCGCTCTCTCTATGCCCGACTGTCTGTCTGTCGGTCTGTCCGTCTTTTGGAAAACGAGGCCCAATCCAGTTTTCTGTACGCTTGCAGATCTTCAGTTGATTTCGTTTGTTGTTGCTTTTGGTTCCTGGAGTTTTTCAGAATTTCGTGCTGTGCTGTTGTTGCTTTTGTATTTTTATTTTTTCTTCACACCTTTAAAAAAGCAGCAAAACAAAAATTTCAACGTTGACTGGAAATTCAATTCAATTCCCTTTTGAGCCCAAATGGAGAAGGCAGCCAGCAAGCCAGCGAGCAAGTGGTGTGGGAGCAGAAAGAGGAAGGGATAGCCGGTTTTTGGTGTTGGTGTCGCGCTTGGTTTTCTCACTTGAGCCGAGAGCCAAACCAACCAACCCGAGCCCGCTGCCTGGTTGGCCTCTTTTGTGTGCTGCGTTCTGGGACACCGGGACTGACAGCTGAAAGCCCTTTTTTATTCTGTAAGTCTTCTTTGGCCAGGATCGTTTTATTTTTTTCGTTAAGATGATTTGACAGCATTTTTCCTTCCTTCTCGCCCTTTAACAATTTGACATGCTTGAGATTTTCTGCAGAGCACAAAAAATCGAAAATTATTGCGTTGTAGATTAATTTTTAAATCTGATAGAAACAGCAGGAGCTTAATTTTAGCGAAGTACAGAAGAAAAAAAGTGCTTCCACTTGACACTATCTGGAAGTGTACGAAAGTCTGCCGAGGCCTTTGCTAGTTGGACAAACATTTTTTAGGGTTACCGGGCTTATCTCTCACTCTGATAACATGTTTTAGAAATACATATAACATGAGGGAAGCAAAACAAAATTGTGCAAGTCCGTCATACATTTGATATTGCGTTCTATTAAAACAACAAACATTTAAAAAAAATTCCAGGAATAAAAGATTTTAAAAGGGGTAATATAGATTAGTAACTGCCCACAGTAATAGACAGATTCTACTTACGACTGAAATTCGAGCAATGTGACTATGTATCCAGTAATCCCTTTTTACACCCGTTATTAAAACAAAACTCTTGTCATAAGCTATAATCTGTAAAATTTTCAGAAAAAATATAAAAAAATTTAACATCTGCCATATATTTGGGGTTTGCATGTACATTTAGCTGCCAACCAGTTCAGGGTTGCACCACTCCGGACTTGGAGTCCAAATCAAACCTGAGCCGGAACAGAACACATTTTTCTATCCGAACCTGAACCCGTTAGTTAAAAATATCGAAAAGATTTCGGTTAATAAATAAGATTCTGATCCATTTTTTTGGTCTCTATTAATTTCCAAGTTAAGTTTAAGTATTCGTATACTCAATCCCAATTTCTACAACTAAGTCTTAGAATTCAAGAAACCAAATATTTTTGACCTTAGAACAGCCAAATTGTATAATCGTCAAAGGTAACTCATAAATAAAAGCATCAATGATTCTGTACCATGTTCATCTTTTGATGAATATGAAATGGAATCATTCGCTACATAACAAGAAAATAATGAAAACGAAAAAGGCAAAGCTAACTTCGTCTGTGCCGAAGTTTTGAAACACTTAAAAATGCTTGTCTCAACGGTTAGCGACTTCGACCAAACTTCGCAGATCAGCTTAAAAACATTTAATATTACCCATGACCGTGATTGAGAGCGGTAATATTGAGAAAACGAGAGCGTAAGTTAAAGTCGGCTCTAACCGACTTCGATATACCCGTTACTCATGTTTAACTACATGTTTAACAGTGTTCCTGCGTTCCTGAGGGTGAACATCCGAAAAGTATGCAACATTTTTTTAACTCGTATATGTATTATCTGATCTTGCTGTATGGGATTATAGTTATTGCTAATATAAATTTAAGTTATTTTGAACTCGATATCTTAAAAAATGTGGGAGTTATTCAACATTTTCTATTGTGGGGGCGGGGTGGGCATGGCAGACAGACGGACGGACAGACAGACGGTCAAGTCTATATCGACTCGGCTGTTGATGCTGATCAAGAATATATATACTTTATATGGTCGGAAATGATTCCTTCTGTCTGTGACATAAATTTGCACGACTTTAGTATACCCTTTTTACTCTACGAGTAACGGGTATAAAAATATTGATAAACATATTGTATAGCTAAAATATAACAAACTGGCAGGCATATATGATGCACCAAGGGTATATAAACTTCGGTCGTGCCGAAATTAGCTTCCCTCTATTTTTTTATTTATTTTTAAAAATCAGTCTTTAATTTTAATTAACCTTTCTTATTAAATTTATGTGTTATTTTTAATATAAAGCAAAAACTTTGTTAATTGCAATCACATAGTTTCTTATGGTGTCTTATCCAATATTTTTTAACTCTTTGTACCCTTAGAACTATTTTAGACACCAAAAATCAATGCAATCTAAACGCATTATTATTACAATAACACGTATTCAAATGGGAAATGGCTTCAAATAAGTTTAAATGATTTTAAATGATTATAGAGATTATCAGCCAGTACCATCTTGAATACAATCGTTCTCATAAGAATTGTATGGATAATATAAAGGACCCAGACGACGTCGGAAATATAATTTCTTTGTTGTTTGCAATAAAATAAATATGAAAAATAAACACAAAATTTACAAATAAATATCAAAAACTTCGTCCATTGAAAATGTGGTCCGACAGAGGGGGCACTCTTTTATATCATCGTCGTCACCAACTAGGGCCTCAGTACAATCATAGCAATAAACATGCCCGCACGGGAGCGCTACTGGCTCTTTGTTACGAGGACTGGTTAGGCAAATCGGACATTCGTACGCACTTTCTACAATATGAGGGAAGTCCTTCACATCGTCGGTTAAGTCGATAATTGCCACTGGAGTCATCTGGCTAGCAGCCCGGTGGTGAACAAAAGGCTCATTTTTTATCGCTGCCGTTGGGCTGTCATTGACTCTTGAACTGTTACTTCCCATTGCAAACTTGGAAGGAGTTAATTATTGGTTATTACGCAGCTTAAGCTCTACTTACTCACTAATCAATTTTCCGTTTTATATATATATTTTTTCGATTTGTACAATATTACAGACACGAAAATAGCTGAGATATGACTATGACTGTAATAAAAGTGACGGCATTCGCCAGACTACTTCACCAAAACATTAAGGGCATAGGGTGTCACATTTTTATGGACAGTTTACTCCGCACTACCGTTCTCTTACCCCGTTTATATGTGGAGAAATACGTAGTTAATTATAAACAAGAAAATATAAAATTATTATGTATGTTGACGTACAATGCACGGCGTTCAAGTGGCTTTTGCAACACCAAGCCAAGGCTTGTTACGCTCGAGCCCCGCTCAAAAAACCAGCTCACCTCCCGCTTAACTGACTAAGACTACCTGAGGATACGAAACGGTTCATGCAAAGCACTGGTCTGCGGCGGCGACGTCGACACACCGACAGCATACGAGCTTACGAGCACTTTCGCAACTACATCGAAGTGCTAAATGAGCGTAGCTAAACACACTCACGCAACGCCAAAATAAGCATGTAAGTTTTGCCGGCCCCAGGTATAATATTACGAGTCGGTTAAATAGGAACGTTAAGGTTAATTTGACCAACCAACTTAGATTAATCATTCTATGTATAAGGATTACTCCAAGCATAACTCTACTGTTAATAAGGAAGGGAAGGTTCATCAAAAGAAGTCTACTAGAGTACGATGATAAACGGACCTCAGGATTCCAATTTAAACCACGAAGAGCATTTCTATCTTGATGGTTCAAATATTGCGGGTGGTCTCCGTACATGATCCGTACTCGAGAATCGGACGGACAAGAGAAGTGTACAAAATAATCGTCTTATATTAATAATCACATTCCTTCGACCAGCGCTTAATAAACTTAAGAACACTCCTGGACTTTCAAACAGTAGCAGTTATATGAAAGTCAAATTTAAGTTGGTAATCAAAAATCATCCCTAGATCGTTTACCTCATTGGATGAATCATTCAAACATTCTAGTGGGTCATTATCAAGCATATAAAATGCCAAACCCTTACACTTGAAACTGTTAAAGTTTAAAAGATTATCTTTTCACTAAGATTGACATGCATCCAAGTCAACTTCCATCATTATATGTTAAACACAGTTTCACATCATCGGCGTACATAAGCAAACGAGATTAAGTAAAGACTGACGGAAGATCATTTATGAAGAGAGTAAAAAGCAATGGACCTAAGTGACTACCTTGGGGAACTCCAAAGGTAACCTGGAGTAGTTTAGAATATGAATTACAAAATAGAACTTTTTGTGTTCTAGAACTTAGGTAATCAAAGATCCACATAAGAAGGTTAGTTGGAAAACCAATTAAACTCAGTTTATGAAGCAGCAAGGAATGATTAAGAGAATGAATGGCCTTTCTAAAATCTGTACAAATGACGCCAGCTTGCATCTTACATAAGAATCCTTTGATCACTAATGATGTAAGCTCCTATAAGTTAGTGGTAGTGGATAGACGCTTCACAAATCCATGTCAATTCCCTCAAGAGCTCTGTTTATCGAGTTGCGAGTAGGATTGCCTTGTGACAAGGGCAGCTCATAAAGGCCATAAAATCATGGGATTTCTAAGGGAAAAAGTGCAATGGTTTTATAATTCGTCCTCCACATAACTTACGGCAAGCTAAAGTCTCCAAGAACAACCAATAGGTCACGGTTTTATAATAACAGAGAGACCGACTCGATAATAACAGATCCACGTATGGATGAACATAGGAACAAGTACTATAAACCGAAACGGAGTAGAAAAAGTTATTTAACACTTATAATCTCGATGTCATGGGGAATTAAAGTATGTGTCAACTCCGACGAGAGGCCAGAATCTACAGCAATTAAAAGCCCACATCCAACGCCGGAAAAGCGGTCGCAAATGGTGTATTTAGTGAGAAAAATTGTGTTAACCACGTCTCAGTAAAAATTAGAACATGAAAATCGAAAGATTTAAGGTCTGCAAAAAGCTTAGCTAATTTAGAATTAATACCACGTATGTACACTTTGATGGGCAAGCAGGAAGGAGGACATTAGTTTTTTGACGCAACATTGAAGGGTTAGAAGATAAAGTAGGGAATGAAATGGGAGACCGAGTTTTTTTTTTGGTAATATATTTTTCGGCCAGAAATCCTTTAACACCATCAGATGGGAGGTCGTATATGATATAATATTTCAATCTTTAATATCGAAATGTATGCCAAGGGTACTAGGTTCTGAAGTGCACCTGACTTATAGATATCAAAATAAATTTTTAGTAAATGATATCACACATCACACGCTTCTTGCAAGCCTTATCAGAGGATACACCAGCCCAGAATAACAACAACAAACACAGCATTGACAACAAAAGCTTTGTTTATTCTTTATTTATTTATGAATGTGCCTTAGACCAATCAAGCAAAACAGTTTATCATTAAAGCGATAAAAAATACGTTAATTTATTATATACGCAAAGCAAAAAAAATAAAAATTGTTTACTAATTGCGCCAAATTGAACTTGAAAAAAAAATAACCAATTGAACGAGGCAACTCTTTGTGTTGTGTTGTGTTTGGCCCCCCTCTTCACAATAAACCGTTATTAGCGTGTGCAAAAGCCGCTCGCTCGCAAATAAAATAAGCCAACAATTATAAACTCTTTTTTAGTTATTTAATTAGCAGGCCCTGCCTGCCGGCCTGGCAGCAGCCGTCGACCACATCTCTCAGTATCTAGAGTGGAAAATTAATGGCTACAAAATTAAATTTATTTTTGCAAAAAGAAAGAAAAAAGAGCAAAAACAACGTATGAGGCTGGCAGACAGCCTGGCAGGCCGCGCACAGTTTTGTTTCTTATTGGATTTTATTTGTGTGTGTGTGCGAAATTTATGTTGCTATTTGCGTCGTTGTGACTGCGCCGCTAACTGCGCTGCCTCTTATCATGGGGTTCTTGTTGTTGTTTCGGTTACCTAATTAGTCGCCGCAGACAGCGCGACGATTTTACCTTTTATGTTGTTATTGTAAGCCAACAAATGCACACTCACTCATACACACACGTGCATGCGGTCACTTTGACGTAACACATTACGACAACGACAATGCCGATGCCGACGCCGACCGAGCGCTGTTTCCGTTCTCGTGCCCACGCACAATTTGCCTTCAACCCAACCAACTGCACACCTCACCACAGACAAACAGGCTAAACAGCAGAAGCAGCAGAATACCACGCGACAAAATTGCAGCTTCAAAACGTTTCTCTTGTTGTTGTCGCAATTTGAAGACCAAGACAGTGGGTTTAGCTCAGTCCATCAAGGATAAAACAAACTCAAATAAAAAAAAGTAAAATTGGTCGCATGTAGTGCATAATTAATTAAATTCAATAAAACAGCAACGATTTCATTTACTTCAATTTAAAATTTTATAAACGAACGATCAATTGGACTTGAAACCAACAATTGGTTAAAACATTAATTCTAGAATGACTTAAAAAGGATGAGGCAGCCAACCGTTTCGGGTTCGATCCGCTCCGCCGTCGATGTGGAGAAAATTTGTTATTACTGCCCGAACCCTAATCTGAACTAAAGCAAAAAAAGACTAAAAATGGTTCGGTTTCAAACAAAGTAAAATTTTTAAGTTTCTATACATTTTGAAAATCCCCAATTTTAGATTACTTCGGCAAGGGGTCTGGGATATTATATGCTTGTTTCTCCTCTCTAATTAAAAATATGCAACATGTTGAAATTTAATATTCACTGTTTTCGGAATTAGAAAAAAATCATTTGCTTGATTCTCCGCGATTTTTACCTTAACCTTAGGTTCACCGACTTTATAAACCGCTGAACTGAATCCTAACAATTTCGTAGGTTTGAATACGGAGTGACATAATTGATAGAAGAATAACAGTATGAGTAAATTTGTTTGGGCTCTGCGCACAGAACTAAGCAATAACTGATTTGGCTAATTAAGTGAATAATTGAAAAAGTAGTCAATGTCAATTTGCAAATAACAAAGTTAAGTATTGTGCTTGACTCTATGTAAAATGTACGAACCTACGCTTTATTTCAAGAAATAATACAGCGAAGAGCTTTAAATGTAAACCCTTTCCGATACCAACATTAGATTTTAAAGTGTATATCAGAACAAGCATACAAAAACTGACCCCCTTGTATCAGCATCAAATATAAATATTTGAAAAACACACTCACAAATTTTTTAATCTCCAAGTCGTTATTTGAAGAGAATTATAAGGGCTTGTGTGCATAAGGGCTAATAAAGAGTAATTCCAAGCCATAACTCAAAAGTTATATAAGCTATGAACTTAAAATTTATTCTATAGGATGGTAATATGGAGTTGGATACTTTATTGATTTCGGAATCAAACCGGCAAAGAGACTAAGAAGTTATTTAGTAAAGTATAACTAGATTATCTGATTTTGATAAAACTTGGAGAAATTATAAAAAGCCGTAGAAAACAAATAAATACGACGTTTGGGGACAACAAGGATTTAAGCGACCTAATCAATGTTCATTCCACTGTGGAATGAGACATTTCGGCAATAGATCGCGTCTTCTGTTGCAGCTGCTGTTGCTAGTGCTTGTGCTTGTGCTTGTGCGCGTGCTGGTGCTGCTGCTGGTATCCAACCACCTCAGCATACCACACCTCATCCCACGCCCAGCCTGCGCCCACTGGTGGTATAAACGCTTTTGTCGTACTATTTTTTCTGTTTGTATGTTGCCTCCGTACGCCAACGACAAAACACTCAAACAACAACTGCCACAGTCAGAGCTTATTCACAAAAATATTGTATATATTTTTATTCATTTGGCAAAGGCAATAAACAACTAAAATAGACAAAGCGAGAGAAAAAGAAAAACGCATTTGGGCGAAGCGAACGAAACGTTTTCATAAAAAGCAGCAGTGGGCGACAACAACAACAGCAGCAACAATAACGTGAAAAACAAATCATCAGCAAAGACCAGACACAAAAAATTACCAATTTAAATGTTTGAAATCGAACAGAAACGGACACAAAGCACAAGTAAAAATTAAGTCAAATCAAAATGCAGCCAAGACATTTAGTCAAGTAAAATGCTAAAAAAAAAACCAACAAAACGAAATATGTATACGATAATTATATAAACAACACAAAAACTGATTGTGTCTCAAATGAAAAATGATGTCGTTCCTGCTCGACACAGGTCTAATGATCATTAGAAGATACACACATGTGTGTGTGTGTATCTATTGTGTGCATTATCATATCAAAATCAAGCAACATCGACACATTTTGTCGTTTTCATAAGAAGACAATACTTCGACACTCGGTCGTTATCTTTTTTTAATAAATTGTGAGGGAGTTGACAGCGATACAAAAAAAGCAGAAGAAATCTGCATTTAATCGTAAATTTGGTGTTGTCTGTTAACTGTCCGAAATGGAGTTCAAAGTGAAAGCTCCTACAAAAACACGCGTGTGTGTGGGTTTTTCCCTTTAACGATAAAGAAGAACCTATGCTAAATTAATCTACTTCATACCTGCAAATTAATCTCCCAACGATTATGCATGCAAATCGATTCAAAATGGTGGCAGCAGCGGAAATTAGCGCTTGTCGCTGATTGGTGTGTGAAAATTGAGGCAGAGATCAACCGACAAGATACATCGGTATCTACATATCCATGGTTGTTGATTCGGTTGTGTAGCAAGACAAACTACATAATTTTTATTTCAAATATTGTGATTTAATGGCCCGCATAATGTTTAGGATGTGTATTTTTATTTATTAACAAAGTGATGATCGATAGGTGAGAAAATCCGTATAATGGATTAGATGGATCTGCGTTAGAGATTGTAATCCTATGAATGAATAGTGGCGATTGCGATTTGTGGTTAAAATAATTAGCGTTATCAAGTAATATGTTTAAAAATTATATTAAATCTTCAACTCTGGTGAACACACTTTTGTGGGATAAACTAAAAAATTGCTTTATTTAAGAAGCTAGTTTTTTATTTGATCTATCCTAAAAGATAAAGTGCTTATTAAGCCTAGTACGGAGGGCGTTCGAATTTTCCTTCTAGAAATTTGCCTAATATTCCTTTTTACGGAATGTAAAAGGCAGTGTGACCAGATAACCGGTACAAAATACCGGTAGCTTGTCACAACGGTTAGCGACTTTAACCAAACTTCGCAGATCAGCTTGAAAACATATAATATTACCAATGACCTTTCTTAAGAGCCATAATATTGAGAACAAAACAGTTTTTCTCACTGAAACCCATTTTCCGGCAGATCATTTTTATGGCAGCTACAAGAAGTAGTCAGCTCAGACTTTCAACTCGATAGCTTCAAAACTGAGGGACTAGATCGCGTGGAAACAGACATACGGACAGACGGACGAACAAAGCTAAAACCATAGAGCAATTAGAACTAGAGAGATCGTTTGCGCTGCCTCTCAACTTTGCTGGTGGGATAGTGCCCAAAAAGATACTTATAGTGCCCAAAAAGATACTTCGAAGTGTCAGTAGGAAATCACTGTGGTTAGAGCGAGACGACCATAACCCAAATGTATCCAGAGAGAGCGAGCTGAAAATTTTCTGACAGAAGCGATGTCGACTGGGCAACGTTCCTCTCCAATATTCTTTGCTCCATGCTTAAACGACTCAGCTCGTCATGCTGATCAAGAATACTTGATGAGGTCGGGGATGATTCCTTCTGTGCGTTGCCAACTTCTGTGCAAAATTATAATACACTTTTCACGTGAATAATAAAATTTCTAATATTGGTTTGCCCACTTTTTACATTTTATATACACTTTGATATTTAAAAGCAAGAACTAAAGTCGGTCAAACCCTACTATGACATATACTACGTTTAGGGCATAAACTTTATGCTATGCTCATTTTGCAAAATCATTTCATGAAATGGGTCCTAAAGTGCGTGCGTAAACACCGTTCCATGAGAAATCGTGAATATCGTAGCATAAACGTAGTAATAGTCTTTACCTAAAGTAGCAGCTGAATACAGAGCCGCTGACCAATGGATGGCGCCACTACTATTTTTGAACAATGTTTTTTAAAATATTTTTCAAATTGACCAATAGATGACGCAACTACTGTAACTAATACAAAAAAACCTTTCTTTTGGTCATTTTTTGAGTATAGTTCATCCAATCTTTTTCATGTATCATTTATTATGCGTAGAAGGTACAAGCAATCTAGCTAAAAAATGTGGGAGATAAGACGTTTTTTCCAAACTGAGGGGGCGTGAGGGGTCGTAGCAAAAATTTAAAATCAACTACTCTAAAATATTAATTATTGACCTTTTAAAAACTTTCACTGTTAATTATAAGGACACCTGCACAAGACCCAAGCAGACTCAGTTTCTCAGATGCTTCTTGATAAATTTGAGTACAGTAAATATCGGTTGTATGACGAACCGCTTGTATGCAAATACCGGTTATATGCAAAAGTTTAATATTTTAGAGCATTATGCACAACTTTGGTATAAGAATTTAATTGCTTGTATGCAAATCGCTTATAAGCAAATATCGCTTATATGCAAATATTATACATCAAATTTAAAATATTTCGTACTATTTTAATCGGTTGTAAGCAAATTTGGCAAAACAGTTTCTCATAGCTATGCGCATGACTTTGTAATAAAACCTGCATGATTTTCACATAAACAGCTTAAGAAAAAGTTCGATTTTAAATGACTTAAAAATGCAAGCGAGGTGTTGCAAGCAATCCTCACAAGAAAAGGAATAGAAATAGCACACATGTACACTTGAAGACAGCACTGTTGTCGTAGATTTACCAAATCCGCTATCAACAAAGAATCCACGCTTAGGCACAGAAGCCCGCCATAAAGCTTAATGAAGACTATGTTCCAGATTGCAGCGGTCGACAGCGTTGGTAAAAACTAAATTCTATTAACTTCGCAAAGATTCATAAGGAATCCAGTAAAAATAATACAGTACAGAGCGCTTAACTCAAATCACCTCAAATCACTCACCCAGATGCAAAAATGGCGATGCTACAGATGTATCAGGCCACTAAACAGCAAGCAGAAAGTTTAAAAGGATTCAAAACCCAAAGCATACCCAAATGTCGAAAGTTGCAAGGTTTAATCAAATAGATGCCGACTACATTCGCGACAAGATCGTTTGGTTCAATAGTTTTGTATCGAGAGAAAATAATCCAATTGAGGATAATATTTTGCTCAATCGAATTTAATACTAAACATCCCTTAACCAAAGAGGCCGTACAAATTTGGATTAACCATAATAATAATATTACCGCTTTTAAAGAAATTGAAGATCAGATCTTGGAAAATGTTGAGAGAAAACAACACTAACAAAAATAACAATTTTGCATACCAATTGTGTAAGATAATCCAATGAAAAGACGAAACAAAATTTTAGTAGTTAAGCCCATTTGCGTCATTTGAAACGTAAGGACTTAAGTTATACTATCAAGAGCTAATTAAAAGCAAACAGCGTTATGAACATAATCCTACCGTAACCCAGATGCTGCAATTCTGCATTATAACTTTTGCATATAAGCGATATTCACTGTACTTCAAAGCTGTGTTTGGCATTCAAGCACAGTCGCTATTTTACTCAAAAGTCAAACCTTTATTTATTTATTTTGTTTTTAGAAAACATGCTCTAGCCATCCCACTTGTCCAGCCAAATATTTACCATACCTCAATATCAATAAATAAAAATATAAACAATTTCCTCTGTAGATACCGCTCCGCGCTGATCGAAGACAGTGCAAACCAATTGATTAGATAATTGCGCATGGAGCAGGTACGTAGGTAGTACCTAGGTACATGCATAGGTAGGGCTATCAAAAACGATAGAAAACTCAATAAATGTAGAGCAGCGTACCAAATTGAGGCCAGCATTTTTATTGACAAGCTACATAGCCAACTGAAACTAATCAAAACCACTTCAATTTTGGACACTTGAAAGTTTTCCCTAGCCTGGGGGATACTCTCTCTATATATAGACAAGGCGAGAAGCAGACATGGAGCTGCGCGGAAAGTTTCTTGTCGTGAAAACTCTTTGAAGAAAAATCTTTAAACTGAAGTGAGCGGTTGTTATTGTTGTTGTTGGCGGCGGGCACTTTTTATTTGATTTCATTACGCTTTTGCTTTTTGCAGCCGCCGCTGCTGCTGCTGCCGTTTGTGTGTTACTAAATTTGGTTGTCTGGGCATTTTTACGCGCGTCCGTGCGTACGTGTGTCTGTGTGTGCCAGACCATTTTTAGTAGCCTGGCCGGCCGACACTGTCTATATATGCTTGGCCAGGTCTGTGTCTTGTGGTAATTGCTGAGCAATCTTTTTGCTGCCCTTTTTGGTGGGTGTCTCTGGCCTGTGGGAAAATGAGATTGTCAGTGCCATCCAAATACATACGTACAGACGAATACATAGGTGAGATAGCGCAAGAAACTGCGCAGCATCAGCATTTCGCTATCTCTGCATGTCACCAAATTTCGGCGGGCTTTGGACTCGCCCCCGAGCGACAGAATAAAAATGAAATAAAATACACTTTTGCGAACGGTGCACAATTCTGAAGTGAGATGAAGACATTACTTTTGCAGGCCTCTTCTGTCCGGTCTCTGGGCTGGGTTGGATGGAGGGATGATGTTGCTGTTGATGCGTTTTGTTTTGTTTGCATTATAAAAAGCGTTGGCTTGGCGCAATTCATTTCGTTTTCTTTTTTTCGCACAAAAACATCCGGTCGTATTTTTATTTAATGAGTGTAGGAATTTCTGTGCACTGTCAGAGACACTGAAAGTGCTCAACAAAATATTATTTATTTTACAAAAATATAAACAACTTTTTGTGCATACAAACATTTGTGTCTCCTTTCATATATCAAATTACTCAGATTAAGCTAGATAAATCTGCACGAAATTTTAAGTAGAACTAAAAAATGCAATCTTTTTGAAAGGTGGTTGGTCTGTTACGCAGCATCCACTTTAATTCAGAGGTCAATCCCGAACTATTACTTTTGCTCACCGAACTTAGAGCACCTGATTTTTGTTTGCTAATTTTCAATTTTTTCGCTCCCTGTATTGAAGTTTATGATAGCTACCACCAAAAGGAAGTTTATGTTAGCTACCAAACCAACATCTTTTTATCTAAAGAATTTTCTACATTTTGGAGAAGCTGCTTGTACCAATATGCCAATAGCCCGCGAAATAAAATTTCGGTGGTGAATCTAATACCGCAGTTCGGTATCGAACTGCCAAGATCGCGGTTTTTCGTGGCATGTTACCATGAATTTTCCAAATTCTAGCTCCCTTCTTTTTCTAGCCAAAAATAGATGTTTTGCTAGTACATTGAGAAAAAAGTCAATTTGGGTACTCACATTGATGAGCACATATGCACTTAAGAACGAGAGCGTAAGTTAAAGTCGGCTCTAACCGACTTCGATATACCCGTTACTCATGAGAAAACATGCTTAACAGTGTTCCTGCGTTCCCTAGGGTGACCATCCAAAGTAACTTTTTTAGGTGAGTTGGTGCTTGGTTCCTTTTGGCTCAACTGGACCGTTCATCCGTCTTTGTCATTTCTTCGCAATTGTTTATTTGCTAATTACAACTATCTCTAGAAGGTACGACCGTCTATCTTCAAAACTGTAGGGTATAACGTTTTTTCCAAATTGCGGGGGCGGGAGGGGCGTGGCCAAAATTTGATAAACTTGATCTGCGTGCAGATAAAAGAAGCATTTGTCCCTACATGTCAAACCTCTATCTCTTACCATCTCTGAGATCTAGTGTTCATACAGACGGACGGCAGACGGCACGCATGGCTATATCGACTCGCTGTTGATGCTGATCAGATATATATACTTTATATGTCGGAGAGCCTTCTTACCTTTGCACGCTTTTATACCCTTTTTTACTCTAAGAGTAACGGGTATAAAAAGTGTAAGCATTTTCGTTGAGAATTCTGAGCAAATAGTACACAGCTTGCTCAACCCAGACCCTGACTTTGAAAAGTCGGGCACTTGTACCTTAGTGCTATAAGTGTTTTACAAGCTAAGATCAAAAGCAGGGAATCAAACCGAAACGAATTTCGGTTCCGGTTCCGGTACGTACCGAAACTAACGTTTCGGTAAAAGGTTCTGTTTCGGTTCTGCTACTGTTTCGGTATTCGGTTCCGGTATCTTTTTATTTCGGTATCGTACCGGTATGGACCGGTAAAACTAACGGAAACTTTAAGACTTAAGTCCAATCAAAGTGGGTAATCAGCAGTACACATGTGCACATGCGTGTGTTTGCTGATTGAAATGGTATATTATTGACAATGTCTTCACCAAACTTACTTAAAATAAATAAAATAAAAATTAGTTACAAAAAAGGTAAGTTAATGATTATTTCTTAGAAGCATGATAGCGTTCAATGTATTTCCGTCCATATGATTTCTTTGCAAAGTCAAAATAAACTTCACACCGGAAAATAAACGTTTTACGCTTACTTGTGTAGCTGGAACTGCAAGAATAACTTTATACACTTCATACAATTCCGGAAACTTTTGCCGAAATTTCTGACCACCATTTAAGTACATTATATTTATTTTGTAAAAGTTTTAAGTTCAGGAAAACCTTAATTGATTCCATTAAGCTGTTATGTGGAAATACTAAAGTATGTGCATTGTCCCAGTTTTTTTTTTTCATAGAAATTCATATAAAAATCGACATCATCTTCACTTTTACACAAAGAAGTTGGGGCAGAGCTGTTTTCCTCATTTCGTTGCAATTGAACAGAAGTGGATAAAATTCTTGAATATATATCAGTCAAAGCAGTTACACATGTACTTTTCTGTTCAGAGGTTAGCTTGACATTATAACGAGGTTCTAAAAAAATGCCTCATAGGGATGCATTGTTTTCAATGAGACAGGTCTCGCGTTTTTCTATTTCACTGAACAAAAGTTTTGCTAAGCCAAAATACTTTTTTTTTAAGCTGTTTTAAAAACTGTTTAGCCAAACGTCGTAAAGGTCCGCCAAATCTCATTGCTCGTTTCGCAGTCTAGTGGTTGTACTCAGAACCGAAAACGTACCGGTACAACGTTTAGGTTCTTTTCGGTCTTTTCCGTTCTAAAAATATCGGTTCTCTGATACCGGTATACCAAAAATTAAGAATATCGGTTCCGGTTCCGGTACCGGTTCTGAGTTTCAATCGGTTTTTTTCGGTATTCGGTTCCGGTTCCGGTTTGATTCCCTGATCAAAAGTGTGATCAAACATTCATATAAATTGTATAGAGAAAGCGCAAACTTTGAATAAACCTTGGATTACTGCCAAATCATATCTTCATGAAAAATAATTATAAATCGAGGTTCATTGAGGAATACATTTTTTTTTTGACGTTCAAATAACATCTCAACTGAAGGTTAATTCTCGGCCCATTGAGGATTATTTTTATTTTTTTTTATAGTTTTTCACCAAAAAGCAAGAATTTCTAGACAAAGACCTAGAAGACCTAATGTGTGCGTACGTAGTTAGAAAAGGTTGCTGACTGGATCAGCGTGGTGAAACTAGAGCTATACTGCCGTCTGCCTCGGTACACAACACCGTCAAAAAAACTCCACCAATGTCAACTGCGTCAACAATTAAATCAAACAATAATATAAATTAAATAGCGACTCTGCGACACAGTGAATACTCCATTGAAAAATTGAAAAAATAAGGTTCGTCTATTGCTAAATCAGCTTATCAGCGTGCAGCTTATTAAAGAAGTAATCGAACATTCGATCATGTTAACTTAACGATGCAATTCACTTGCTGTCCATTCCCTAGAGGAATATTTTTGGTGTTTTTGGATGGTATTTTTATATATATATTTTTTTCAAACTTTAAAAACATAGCAGGCGGTCATAGGTCATCCCGCACCTATTTCCGTTCTCGGCCCTTTTTTGTGGTATACTACGGAATAAAAAGTCACTTGAAGTAATTTAGTTATTTTCAATAAACCCTTAACTAACTTTATGCAAAACTTCATCAATGTGTTGTCTAACGAGTATCTGTTCTCTCTTTGCAGCCTTCATTCATCATGCAAACCATCATGCATCGGCTGGTCGCGTTGCACAGTCACTTCACAACACTGGCCGCAGATTCAAATGCAAATGAGTGACATTCGCACGATTAACGGTGCATTTTTAATGGCTGCACTTTAAATATTTGTAAAATGAACGAATTTATCAAGCATAACACAAATAACCAAATGCACGTCTCGGCCATAAAAGTTCCAGGAGAAACACCAAAGCCCAGAAATTCAAGTGCAAAGGATTGCAACATCAACAACAACAAAACCAGCAGCAGCGGCAGCAACAGCAACAGCAACAATAAGCTGAATAATAGCAAATTTATAATGTCAGGCCTCGCTCCGCTGAGTACCAAGTGGCGACGGCGCCGACGACGGCGCAAACACAGCGACGACTACGACGACGCGACAACAAGCCGTCCCCATAATGATAATTGCAATTATACTACAACCAATGATTTCAATAAAATCAATAAATTGCTGCTAATTACGTACATTCTACTGATAACGGCAACAACAATTTGTCAAAGTTTGCCCACTGATGCTGATGCCAGAGCAGCAGCAGAAGTCGGAGGCGGAGGAGCGGCTTCACCCTTGAGTGCTCTGTTGAAATCAGGAGGTGCCTCCTTCGCGTCATATAACCAACCACAGCAACAACTTTTTAATATGCTGGCCAAAAATGGAGGAGGAGGGGGAGGAGGAGGACTCTTGACAGCAACTCAACGTCAACATTTTCTACCGCTTCATGATGATGAGTCCGATGGCGGCGATTTAGACATGGATATTGATGATTTTACTACTTTGCATATACCGCATGAGATATCAGCAGCTGCTGTGGCAGCAGCTCAATCCACGTCCATACAGTCGGCTTCCCTGGAAACCAATGGATTTGTGGCCGATGATGGTGGTCAATATGAGCAAGCGGAAAAGGCTCTGGCAGAGGCCGCCGCAGCAGCCAACAACAACAACAATTGTCCCAAGGACTGCAAATGCTTGAATGTACTTTTCGATTGTGATAAATTGCATTTGGAACGCGTGCCACCCAACTTGCCCAACTATGTGCAGACACTGTAAGTCATAAAAATGGGGGAGGATGGATGAAGACATGACCCAGGGTGGTAGTCGAGAAAAAGTCTAAGAGGGGTTTGGCAAATCCCCCCTTTGGTTACGCCAACAAAAACAATTTGGAGCAACCCCTAGATAAGCAGCATAAACCCAAATTGTAGTGCAATGTCACCCTCAACTTTTCCTTTTGCTCTCAATTCATTTGCGGGGGTTGCGATTTTATCGCCGCACTTTTAATCAATTTAATGCATAGGAAAATATTATGCAAATCCTGTTTGCAAAAAAAAAATGTATAGCCTTATCAGCAGCAAAGCATCAATAATTGTGACATAATTGCGGTGCACTTAGGTCCTTTGGATGGGTGGGGGTGGTTGCGAGTTACACACAAATGTACACTCAAATAACTGTTGTAATCTCTATTCCATTCACAGACTTTTGGCCAACAACAAGTTGAACGACACAACTGTCCTGGATGTACGAAATCTGCCCAATTTACTCAAACTGTAAGTAAAATCGATGAACCTAAAAAATAAACCTCAAACAAACAAAACTCAACGGATTGATTCCAACGCCAATTATTTTGGCCTCACACTGGACAAGAAGCTTGACTTGCTCCTCAAAAACATATATGAGTCAGCCCAATAATTCAGGTTTTCCAAGGCCCAGATCATGCATCACTGGCGCCTTTCGCCCTGCACTCGGTGATGCTCTAAATAACTCGTGATTTAAGTTTTGAAACCTATTGGTATCAATTGTACACTTGTAAAGACATTGATGTAGCCATAAAACATTTTTATCATACCTTGTATTCGCTATTTGATGTTTGTGTTCCACCTGAGCTGCCTTGCTATCCTGATTGAAACATAAACTTAAAAACAAGATGTCAAGGTAATTTAAAAAGTAAAAGAAATCGAAAAAATCATCTGATTTCTCCCGTTATGTCTTCCATCCAATCTTCCACTTTTGCCCTCTTTTGAGAGGTATTCTAAAGTCGTGCAAATGTATGTAACAGGCAGAAGGAATAATTTCCGACCTTATAACGTATATATATTCCTAATGAGCATCAACAGCAGAGTCGTCGATATAGCCTTGCCTGTCTATTTTAACACCTAGATCTCAGAGACCAGAAGCTAGAGCAATGTGTGCACGGAGATTAATTTTTTTTTCTTAAAATTTTTGCCACGCCCCTCAAATTTTAAGATATAGATATAAAACTTAAGTATCTATTCGCAATATCTATAATCTGTGAAATTTTTATCTAATAAGTAGATTTAATTGATGTAAGCTCTGTAGAATTTTGTTCAAAGATGTAATACACAATTAATTTAAATTCAAATTATCAACTTGCCATTCACATGTTCACGATACTGCAAAATATGTACATTGTACATATCATATGGAAACGCACAAAAAAAATTTATGTACATTTCGAAATATGTGATTATAGTGGCAATAGGCTATAAGATGGGATAATAAATAGCCGAATTAAAAAGTGTTGCATACTTTTCGTATGTCCTAAAGCTAAGAGAAAAATGAAGTTGTAAGATATTAATATGATTGGCTTTATTTTATCTTGTAGACACTTTCGAGTTCACAGCTGATAAAAGCCTGTTGATCATGAGAGCAGAAATGTCGTGAGATCAATTGACAGCGCAACTGTTATTCCTTTGCGAGTTAGTGTATATAAGGTTTCCCCAGCAGAGAGCGCTAAAATGTGACTGTGTCTCTCTCTAACACACAATAAAGTGTGACTTTGGCAAGCATTCGGCAAGTAAGTTCGTGCTCTCGGGGCCTTCGCTGGGGAACTCTGGTGTATATTGTTATAAGTGTTTGTACTCCCAGGTAGTTTTCTTCCCTTGACAAACTGTCATGGCTTATTTAGCATTTAAAAACTTTTATTTGGCATTTTCATCCACTTCGCGGGCAAACGTTCCAAATTTCTTAGTGCGCGCTTACATAACTAAACGAAGGTCTAAGCCAAATCTTAGACCTTTAGGATATGCGATCTTGACTGTGTGTTGATAATCAGTCATTCAATCGGGCGATCGCGCAAACAACATCAATATGTGCGAATACCTTTGTTTTCATACAAACATATTGACATTATAAATTAAGGGACAGATACAGCTAACCAAAATCTTTACTTCTTTAATCTTTCCTTTTATTTGATCCTCAAATAAGTTTACGTATATTAAAATTTGAGCTAGTATAGGAAAATCCGTAACCCCCATTTTTTTTCTGTTTCGGCACTGATAACCGGTTATGCTAATAAGGGAAAACAGTTACGGTTATATTAAAAAAAAGTTTTTTTCGGTTATGGTTGCGGTTTCGGTTAGAAGTTGGAAAGTGTTCTTAGTAATTAAAGGTTACGATTTCAGTTACGGTTTTAATCTATGATTTGAACAGACGTCATTCATACTGATTTTAGTAAAACTTTTAATTCTGTAAACTAAATTGAATCGGTTTTCCAACTAACCTTCTTAGTTGGATCTCTGATTACCTAAGTTCTAGAACACAAAAAGTTATATTTTGTTATTCATATTCTTAGCGAATTCGCGTTACATCTGGAGTACCATATGGAACTTACAAGGGTCCATTGCTTTTTACTCTCTTCATCAATGATCTTCCTTCATTTTCGCCGATAATGTGAAATTTTGTTTATGCCTGGCACTTCCCTTGTCCGTCCGATTCTTTAGTACGGATCATGTGTGATCCCCGCAATATAAGTTCCATCAATATAGATCAGACTTATTTATTGGCTCGACAACACCTAACCTGATCGCGCTAAACATGATTTCGAACTCTCTGAACCCGGTATTTTGATCCATTCCTCGATAATCTTTTGTCCGACTGCATAAAGACGATGTGTAGATGTCGCAGGAATACAGGGGGCTTATAAAACTTATTGGATGAATGTATTAACTAACTTATTGGAGCAAGTGCCGGACTCGGACACCATCGTTCAGAAAGAAAATGCGCCCATTCACGTTTTAAGGGCCAGTCGTAGGTGGATCACTGAGAAGAATATCAAGCTTTTAGTACGGCCTGCGCGCTTTCCGGTCACGAAACCAATTGAAACATGTGGGGTAACCTTCCACTTTTTATTATACCCGCTACTCGTTATGAACATGATGCGTAGCCGAAAAGTTGAGAGAGAAAAGTCGCATGATTTTTCGTTTGAAGGACGATTTTAAGATTAAGATTATTTGATACTTTTACATAAAGTCAATAATAATTATTTTGTTTAACTTAAATTTGCAGAACCTTGAAACGCAATCAGCTGGATGTGTTGCCAAAATTCACGGGTCTCTCATCACTGAGGCATCTAATTTTGGCCAACAATCGGATACAGCGCATTTCCATTGAAGCTTTGGCCGTCTTGCCCATGCTAAAGACCCTAGATCTCAGCAAAAATCAATTGCACCGCATAGAGGCCAACTCATTTCCAGCACCAAACCGCTTGGGGCATTTGTAAGTGAATCGTTGGAGCATTTACAGAATTCTTCCATATTAATTAAACTACTTTCCTCTCTCCCTAACATAGAATACTCAACTCGAATGAGATTGAATATGTGGATGAGCATGCGTTTGCGGCATTGAGCAATTTGACGGATTTGGAGTTGAACAACAATCGTTTGAGTAGCCTGCCAGTGGGCGTGTTTAAGAACTTGAATCGACTCAAGAAGCTGTAAGTTGTGACTGAAGTCAGGTGAAAAAGCACAGGCTAAATTTTCTTGTCACCCACAGAGCACTCAACTTTAACAACTTGGAGATCAATTGGTCCACATTTCGAGGGCTGGTATCGTTGCAAAAGCTTCAGCTGAAGGCGAACAATATACGAGCGCTGCAGGACGGCATCTTTCATGTGATGCGGAATATTGAGACCATTGAGCTAGATCAGAACGGCATTAGTTCACTGGGAAAGTCGCATTTGTTCAACCTCACCAAACTGCACCATCTGAGTCTGTCCAATAATTCCATTTCCCGCATTGAGTTGGACACCTGGGAATTCACCCAGTCCCTGGAATCTTTGGACTTGTCACTCAATGCTATAAGCGAGTTTAAGCCGCAGCATTTGGATTGTCTGCATCGCTTGAAGACTCTCAACTTGGCCCATAATAAATTGCAATACCTGCAGGACAACACTTTCGACTGTGTCAAGAATTTGGAAGAATTGAACCTGCGGCGCAATCGCTTAGCCTGGATTATTGAAGATCATAGTGCAGCGGCACCATTCAAGGCGCTGCGCAAGCTGCGACGCTTGGACTTGCATGGCAATAATCTGAAGCAGATAAGCTCCAAGGCCCTGAGTGGCCTTAGCAATCTGGAGGTGCTTAATTTGGGTCAAAATGCCTTGGCCAGCATACAGCCGAATGCCTTTGAGCATATGCTGCGTCTGCAAAAGTTGATCTTGAAATCCCTGAATTTCATTTGTGACTGTGATCTTATCTGGTTCCGTCAGTGGTATCACAGCCATTTTGCTAACCAAGCCCAGTGGGGTAATGTGGTTTGCGGCTATCCGGAACATTTGCTGGATCGTCAGCTGTTTAGTCTAAGCAACGCGGAGTTGGTGTGCGGTGAGTAAAAATCTGCAAAGAATCCTTAACGTGATTTCAACTCCATCTCTTGCTGCTTTAGCCGACTCACCAAAGCCGGTGCTGACACAGGAACCCAGCAATATGCTGGCGGTCAAGGGAGCCAACATTACCTTGGAGTGCATAGCCACTTCACCGGCAGCTGCTTCCCTGGCTGCTGCTGACGAGCTGAAAATTAAGTGGCGTCACGATAACCAGCATATCCAGGAACGTGCTGGGACACTACATGACGGTTCCAGCATGGAAATGAAAGTGCATCATGACCAGAGCACCAATCAAACCACCATCTATGGCTACTTACGCTTGACCAATGTGACCTATGAGAGTGCAGGACGCTACCAATGTGTGGTGTCCAATGCCTTTGGGACTACCTATGCGCAGAAGTTCAAGATATCCATAGGAAGTGAGTGACTGACCAAACAGAGAATTGGAATTATTGTACATAACTATTGCCTCTTTGCAGTTCATCCCACCTTCTTGCATGTGCCCTCCAACTTGACTTTAGATGCTGGAGAAACGGCACGTCTGGTTTGCTCCGCCAGCGGGGATCCCATCCCAGAGATTGCCTTGCAAAAGTTTGGGGGCAGTGATTTTCCAGCTGCCACCGAACGACGACTGCAGGTGATACGCCAGGAGAATGCATTTCTGATTACCAATGCCAAGCCAAGTGATTCGGGCATTTATACTTGCACGGCGGAAAGTCAAGCGGGTGTTATAAAAGTGAACGCCACTCTCTTGGTGAATGGTACGTGCAGGGTCAGTTCCCATATTCAGTTCCCCAGCTTACATATTCTTGTCGTTTGTGCAGATAAACCGCAGCCTGCAATTCCCTTGGTCCACCAAGAGGTGGTAGTGGGTCGTTCTTGTGTATTGGAGTGTCTCAGTGAGACTGCCGAAATAGAACTGGAGCAGCCGCATCGTGAGTGGTTTAAGGAGAATAAACCCATACACATCTCACCCTCGACACCCGAAAGTGAACGCTACTTCTTCTCCGCCAGCAAAGAGTTGCTGGTCATTGTGAATGCCCAGTCTCCGGATGCGGGTCATTATCGCTGTGAGATCACAGACAACTCACGCACCTTTACACTTCAGTACGAGATGCTGGTGGTCAAGGAGAACTACAATTGGGATGTCTTACTGATAGGGATGATTGGATTGATTGCCATTTGTGTGTTGGTGGATTGCTGCATCATTTGGTGCATTTTGCGGTATCAGAAGAGAAAGCTATTGGCTGCCGCCAGAAGAGGTCTGCAGAGCAGCCATCCAACGTTGGACACGCGCACACATCAATCACAGTTGGGCTTAGAGGGACTACCCCTGCAGCAGCAGACCAGGCGGCCGCTTAGTCTGGCCGATTTGCAGGCCGACGTGGAGGGCGAGAGTCGATTAATAGTAACCACTACACCATCCTATGAGCAGCGCTGCCTAGAGCAAGGCCTCACCTTAAATTGTTTACATCACTCCGACTTGGACACTCACCAGGATCATCTCTCAAGCAAAGATTCGGGCACAGGCTCCGATGCTGCTGTCCGGCACACGGATGAGGAGGCCGAAGCGGAGGAGGAAAACGACGTCGATTTGCAGTACGATGACATTGAGTTGTATGAACTGAATCGAACGAGAGCCGAGCAGGAACATTTTCTGCAAAACAATAATCACAACTATGACGGAGGCGGCGGCGGTGTTGGGGGAGTGGGTCCGATGGTTATACCTCGCAAATGCAGTTCGATTGCCACCGGCGGCAACTACAATCCCATACAGCAGCAGTCCACCGCAGTGGACATTTGAAATGAACCAAACCAACAAGAGAAAATATACCAAAAAGCAGCAAGAACACCCCAACCCGCCACCCAAAAACAAAAACTTGAACAAAGACTGTTTTAACTTGTAGTTTTTTTTTGTATTTTGTAAAGTTATGACCACCCACAGCTGGCGGCCTTATGGAACGAGAAGGAAAAAGAACATACCAGTGTCTTCGTAATTTATGAAATTAAAATGGATTTACTATTTAAACCTATAATCAAGCTACATACATGTAAATTGACACCCAAATAATTTATAACTTGTATTTAGAATTTGTTTCGCTTGTGATATTATTTATTATTATTTTTGATTTCTTTCGACTTTTAAGCGTAACACCCACTTCTGTATATAACACACACTCGCCCACAGGACTTAGCCTTAGTTACCATTTAATTTAGTTTAAACTTAAGCACACTACAATACGAAATATTGCCCAGAATATGGCTATGAATGAATGAAGTGTGTGTACTCTCCCATTTTGGATATTTGAGTTCATCTTGTGTTTGCCTGTACAAAAAAAGAAGTAAATTTTTTTATAGTTTAAACTTGAAATTGATTTGCCTTATCCAGAATTGGCCTTGACAAAATGTACTAAATATATACAATATATACACAATGGAGTCAAAATGTTAAATAAAACTAAATACATAATGCAAAAAAATTATACAATGTTTCATGGGAAATCACTTTGGAGTTGGGGGGATGGCTGAGAAGGATTTGACTTAAAAAATGTTTGATCAAAGGCCAAGATTAAGACAATCGAATAACGGTTATGATATCGGTTACGTCTCCTATGGACGCTTATCATGATACAAAGAAAACAAGGAAGTGCAAACAAATGCTCTGTGACATCATTTGACAAATGAGTCTAGGATGGGGAATTAGAGTTTTTTAAGTTTATTCTGATATTCAATTGTTAGCTTCTATTTTAATTCATTTTCATTTTTGTTTGCGTTCGGTTCAGATTTAGATTTTAGATTTGATTGAGCGATTTCCTAGTGCTACAAGATAAACTTATAAATTAATGCACTAGTCACAAATATACAGAATTAACATTGACAAACATAATCCGACTTATCTGATTTAAATTTTAAATTCATTTTAATTTAATTATTATTATTTTGTATTAATATTCCTATATAACTTATTCCATTATTCCCAATCGGTTTCCCTATTTCCCTACTCGTTACATGTGATATTAAGAAGCATGATTTATAAGATATGTTTTTAGTTGATTTTGAAATTGCGTCGCGCCACTAATGTATTTTAGGTAGTTTGGTAATTGGTTCCAAGTCCGAACAGCATGAACACCAAATTGTCTTTCTGATAGAAGAAGTTTGTGCCTTGGTATAACTAAATTATTTGTTCGTCTTGATGTTGAGAACTCAAGTTTTTCAAAGTGATACAGAGATAATTTTGTGCAGTTGTATTAAGACCCTGAAGTTGGTCCATGAGTTAAGAGAAAGGTCGAATAATTTTGTTGAGTAGCTGGATACGTGGTCTCTGCGTTTTAGTCCATAAACATATCGGGCAATGTTGAGATCTTCATTAACTCACTATAACAAACATCATTACATTCATCTAATTTATCTAGTGGAAGGCTAACATATAACTGGACGTCGTCGGCGTACATATGACAATTACTATTACAGAAAATATTTGGCAGATCATTAACATATAGGGTAAACAGTAAAGGGCCGAGGACAGAGCCTTGAGGCACACCACGTTTAACATGTAATAACGAGGACTTTGAAGACGGTATAACAACTGCTTGACACCTATTAGACAGATAAGATTTCAAAAGATTTAATGCTGTGTTTGAAAAGTTATACAATCGGTCCAGTTTTGTGCAAAGTATATCGTGATTTACTGCATCAAAAGCCTTGCTGTAGTCCAGCCGGGCGAGTAGAGTTACTTTACCATCATCCAACTCACTTCGAATATCTTCAACCACATTTGAAATAGCTGTTGTACAACTTCTATTCTTCCTAAAGCCGGAAAAGATGTGGATTCGAATTTGATCTACCATAAGATGTTCCAAAACTTTTAATAGGTACGGCAATATAGATATCGGTCGATAGTTATTGTCCGGATGGGAACTATTTTGGCAGATTTCCATATCGTAGGGAAGACAGAAGTTGTAAGTGATGTATTGACCACATGAGTTATGTGGGGCAAGATTTTAGGAAGAAGAATTTTTATAAATTTTATGTTCATTCCGTCAAGTCCAACTTTTTTAAGTTTATTCTGATATTCAATTGTTAGCTTCTATTTTAATTCATTTTAATTTTTGTTTCTTTCGTATAAAAATAAAATGAAATGTTCCGTGCCTTGCTGTCAAAATAATAACAGTTGGCGAATTAAGGAAAAACATCAACCATTTTTCAAAATTTCGTGGAAACGAAAAATAAATTTAATAGCTCCTTTTGTCATATAATAACATTTGTCGCCCGGCACATTGTATAGTGGTACCAAAACTATCTTTAACAGCGTTCACTGCTTCTCTTTACCCAGGAAACTATGTCTAGTGAAAGGTGCAGTGGCAAAACCAGCCGGAGGCTATTATTTAATATTCACATCATGTAGCAGAGACGGTTCTCATGGATGTTCAGTGAAGAAAGGTTCAAAACTTCGAGTATCGAAATTTCTCTTTTTCCGACTTTAAGAGCCAGTATTTTGTGAACTTTATTTTAACATATCGGCTCAACTAGAATGTGTTGGAGAACTTTTTTGGTTTATTAAAGGATCGTGGGGGTTTGAATGACCATTCTGACCAGCAAGAGTTTAAGTATAGACTTCGACCTAGCCTGTTAGGACACAATACTGGCATGCTGTCGACTGAAGGAAATTACATGAAGGACGATACTGCACACCTGAAAGTACCGACGACACCAAAGGCAGGTTGTATTTCTCTTTGTTGTTTTTGTTTCGTAAACAAAACTATTTTAACAGCACTAATTCTAAAAATCTTTAAACGGGCGCCCAGGACCAACAACCAACCGTGTGAGATTCCAGAAATGGAGTTGGATGAAATTGAAAACTTTTCAGGCTATATTTGTCAGACTGAAGCCCACTGAAAAAGACCCATCGTATCCTTGGGTACACCTAAGCGAAGGGCCTCTGCAAGGTGTCTGCTGAATTTGTACACAAAATAGGGTTGTTGGGAAATTTTTTAAAAATATGACACACAAATGTGCATAAACCAATATTTAAAAAATCATCTGGAACTGGCGGAAGAAGTTGAATGAGACGAGAAAACTTAATTACATTTTTTCCGCAGCAGTACATACGCATACTAAACAAACAAAAATTTAAAACTCAATATTAATGTCCAACAAACTTTAAACCACAATAAAAAAATTAACTGTCAATACTTATGGTTTTCTTAATATGAAAAAAATTTATTACAAAAAATTAAAAAAGTTAACTTGTCACAGTATAAAAATGTTTTTTTGACAAGCGACGCTTTGCACTACCTTTCACTTTTTGTATCGTGAAAGCTAATTATTATTATTTATTGAGTTAACAATGATTTGATAACTTATTAACAAACTTTCGTGTTATCGAGATTTGCATCCATAAATAAATGATCCCTTCATGATGGTTTCTTCTTTGTCTTGTATGTATAAGTCGTGAAAACCGTGAAACTCTTCGTCTTCCGAACAAGCCAAAGAACCTGATACCGGTACAGTGGGTGTGTGGAACCACTGGGGGATATCAGTATCCTCCTTCTCCTCCATAGCTACATCCATGTCCATGTCGATGGCTGCGTTTGCTATTACTGGACCTGCCTGATTGCTGCTGATATCCTTTGGTTTCGCAGCTTTGGCTGTTACTCTCGCTTGGCCCGAGTTGGTGGTCTCCTCTACCAAATCACCAATTTCGAACACCTTCCAAATGGAAAAAATGTTTGTATACTGCCAAACTTAACAAAGCCCCAGGGCTTAATCGAGTACCATACCTCCATGTTCATATGTATATGTTCCTCCATATTCATAGTTGCTGGAGATTCATATGAATTGATAGAGAGGGAGTTCTCCATTGAAGCAGTTTCAGTTTCAGGTTTTTTCTTCAAATTCCCAAGGTCGACCACCACATCTGTCTTTGTGGTTGTAGTGTAGGACATATGATCATTATTATTGGACATCAGAAGAATCGAAAACCTGCCAAATGGAAATGGAAATTTGGTGATGATATTTCATAATGTGTATGAAACGTGTGTGTCCAAAATAAGAGGTAAGGAAAGTTGTTCCTTCCTGCAGAGCTGTAATGATCATGGGCAGAGTGCGGGTTGTACAGTGTTCCTTAGGAGCGTCAGGCTTTCCTTTCCAATTACCCAGGTCAACTACAGAGGTGACCACCATTTTCGGCTCGGAGTGGGAATTCAAAAATGGCGCTTTTGCCATCGCTCGGGGTTGTGGTACGTCAATGGGGGGCATCAATGGCGAATCGAAAACCTGCCAAAGCCAAGAGAAAAACAAATTAACTCACGAAATCAAAAACACTATCAACATTAAATTATTGAACATGGTCAACAGGTCCAAGAGGTGGAACAGTAGCCGCCACTAGTAAAAAAATAAGGATTAATTTATTAGTTTATCTTAATACTCCTTAGGCTGCCTTCTCACTGTTCGACACATGCCCCATGACATCTAGTAGGCCCGCATTTCCCCATGAAATTCTATGATTTTGATAAGCTATTCAAATTTAAAACAGAACAAATAGCAGGACTACTAGACTATCATGTGTCATGTGTCACACAGAGTGAAGGCAGCCTTGAGCATTTTTATTGCATACCATGACCTTGATTAAATCTGCAAATTTAATGGAGTTCTAAGCGATTTACCACACGTGCAGTAATAATGCACTGACATTTGTTTTTAGAAACGTTCTCAAGGAACGATTAACTAAGCAAGTGCTAAGTGCCAACAAGAACGATTGACAGCCAAGATTTTTGTGGGTTCTAAGCACGGTGGCCACTTGAGTATAAAATAATGCACCAAAAAAATTAAAAAAAAGAACCATTTTCATAAAAAAAGAGCCAAAAATTTTTTCATCTTTATTCATGTTATAATTTCAATATATCTCTTTGTCAATGACGTAAAATCGCACATCCATTTCATTTCTTAAGTGTTCCTAAACATACAAATAAAAATTAAAAATTTTTCTTGTACCTTTTAATTAACTTGTTAACATTTAAAATAACCAAGACAGTCAATATTGATTCTTATTTCCAAAACAAATTTCTTCACTTATTCGTGTTATATATTCATTTCATTGAATATAAAATATCTCTTTTAATTCCATTTCTTGAAAATTCTTAAAAGCACAAGTGAAAACAATCAATTTTTTTATACCCTGAACTCATTAAAAATAAGTAAAAGAGGATCATAAAGTTGTACAAATGTACGTCACTGCCAGAAAGAAGCACCTCCGACCCCATTAAGTATATATATTCTTGATCAGCATCAACAGCCGAGACGATTTAGCCTGTCTGCATGGTAGCGTCGATCTCAGAGACTGTAATATATAGAGCCACAATTTTTGGCATGTAAGTAGGTGTCCGAGCAAATACACTGAAGATATGCAAGTGCGCCACCCCATTTTTTCAATTAAATTTTAAAATAAAAGAAATTCAAACATAAAGGAACCACAGTACTTGGTACAGGGTATTTTGCTGTCGGGGCACTCGACCGAAACACTCTTACTTGTTTGTATTTATCATGATTTTCTATATTTGAAAGTCATTTTTTTTTTTAAGTTTTAGACCACACATAATCTGAATATGTATTCTTACAGAGCTTCATACTAAATAAAATTCCGGTCTGTTTCTCAATTTGGTTGTTATCAAACTTATGGTAAAAATATTACCCTCCGCCGAATCGATGCTGTGTGGAATAGAAAATATATTTCTTATATATCCAACTAATTCCTTAAAGATTTCAATATTAGTCCCATTTTTTACTTTTGCCACTTCTTCCCAAAATATAGAAATCTCCTTTTCTTTTTGTAACTTAGCTTCTGTCAACTTTAACACGTCCCATTGGAAATAATTTCAACAGGATCCGATTAACACAAATTCTTCAAGTTTTCACTTAGTGGCATTATTTCAGTTTCTTTGCCCAAATTACGTTGGCTGGTGCAATCATAATGAGAGATTTAATACCGTCTCGTCTTAAATCAAACCGCTGCATTTCTTTCACAAGCAAAACCTCCCACTGAACCAAAAGCTCGTAAATAATATCTCTAACGATACTTACGCGAAACATCAATGTGCAAAACTATCGAGAAAACACTCGCAAACGATCCGCAAAGTAATCACCCGTCGCTCAGTTTGTGGCAGAGAAAGTTTCGTTCTCGATAGCACGCAAAAGACTCGTTTGCGAGCCTTTTTCGATAGTTTTTGTGAGCCTCCTACGATAGCTTTTGCGACTTCACCAATCGATTGCAAGCCTTTTTCGTTATTGATAACTATAAGTGCAAAGAACGCAAGACAGGCGAAGAAAACGTAAGAATAACGGAGCATACAAAAAAGGAACGAATATTGTTAGTTTCTGTCAAAATCATTTTTCTCTCGTTCACATATCATATTCAAGCTTGAATGCGATAATTTGACTAAACTTTCACCTCTCGTATCACCTTTAAGCTCGAGTGTGATAGTTTTACGATACTCTTGCTTGGGCTAGTAAAACTCGCGTACCGTTTCCTTTACTTTTAAAGTTGTGCATTTCACTATACACTGGCTATCCATATACATATGTATTGTTGGGCATTGAGACCAACAAAAATTTTGTCATCGCGCCAAAAATAAGAATTTAAGTCGCTAACATTAAATCTAATAAGTTCCATATTCCGTAAAAAATATGTATACATGTAATATGTGCTTTCATACTATAAAAATATATTTAAGATATTTAAAACTATCAATAAGTGTTGACAGCGAAAAATATCCAGGATCTAATTTAGGAATCGAATAATGTTTCACCTTTTTCGCTGATATAAGAAAAAAGAGCCAAAACGGGCCATTTCCAATAAAAAAGTGCCAGTGCACCAACAGGATAAAAAAACACCAGTTTTGGTGCAAAAACACCAAGTGTGGCAACCGTGGTTCTAAGTTACTGATATTGCTTGGGTGTAGAATGTGTTTCCCAAATCTGCTGAGTCTGCGCCTCGCTAGGGCATCGCAGTGTGCTAGTATATGCTCAGAGGACTCCTCCTTCTCTTCACAGTATCTGCAAAGCTGGGTGTTTGTTATTCCCAACTTGTACATGTGGCTCCTTAGTCTGCAGTGACCCGTGTAGATCCCTGTCAGAATTCTGAGGGCATTCTTTCCTTGTTGGATTAACTTTTGGAACCTTTTGAGGTCGTGGTTCTCTATTAATGCTTTAGCTTGTCTCATTCCCCTGGTGTTTACCCAGGAGGCTGTTCTAAGCGTGTTCCCTTCCTTTCTTAGAAGTCCTTTTATTGTGTGTTGGCCTATGCCGCGGTAGGGTTCTGGCCCTACCATTGCGGTGGCTGCACCCTTGCGTGCCAGTTCGTCGGCCAATTCGTTTCCGTGGATGTTGTTGTGTCCCGGTATCCATCGTAGGGTCAGGTTGTTCCTGCTGCCTAGTTGGTCCAATTTGTTCTTGGTCTCTAAGACTAGCTTAGAGCTTAGCAACGGGAGATGGCACATACTTCAGCTTGAAATATGCTTGTGAATTCTCCCATTGGTTCAGATATTTTCGTTCCTGGTCCCCAAGTCCGGTTCCTTGGGGCGTTAGGGACCCGTCTATTGTACCACATAATTGTGTGTGGTTTCATTTTATGTGTCTCTTCAAGTGAGATCCATTCTCTCTTATTACTTTGGTGTACAGTGAAATTCCTGTCAAAGTGATACTCGGCCACCATTTCGTCTCTGGGTTGGAGGATTAAAGGGATTTCCTTTTCCAGTTTTTCAGAGTCTCTAAGGCTTACTATGTGGTTTCTACCCACTCCTTCTGTTGTTAATCTAAGCAGTGTTGCTTTTTTCTTCAGGCTGATGGTATGGTGGAGTGGTGTTAGCTCCATCAAAACCTCGATTGCCGCTGTCGGACAGGTACGCATGGCTCCAGTCATGCATATACATGCCAGTCTTTGCAGTTTTTGCAACTGCGTCCTTACTGTGAGGAGGTTTGCTCTATCTCCCCACACGTCAGCTCCATAAGTGAGCATTGGTCTCACAACCATGAGGTATAGCCATCGGAGTATGTGTGGTGCCATGCCCCACGATTTTCCGGCTATGCTCCTGCATGTGAATAGTGCTCTTGTGCATTTGCTGAGTGTATACTCTAAGTGCTTGTCAAACCTCAGCCTGTTGTCAAAGACAACGCCGAGGTATTTGACTTCTTTTTCTGGTGTAATGAGGCAGCCGGATAGGCGTATTGGCCTCATTCTGCTTAGCTTGTATTTCCTAGTAATCGGTACTATAATGGTTTTCGTAGGGTTTACGTTGAGCCCAACCTCCTTGCACCAATTAGACGTGGCTTTCAGACCCCTCTGGACTATGTCACATAGGGTTTCTTCGTATTTTCCTCTCGCAACGATGACAATGTCATCAGCATATCCTTGGCATGTTATGCCCAGGGAGGCGAGTTTTTCTAGGAGCTCATCCACTAGTAGGCTCCACAACAGTGGGGAGAGAACTCCCCCCTGAGGGCATCCTCTAGTTGTGGTGACTGTGATGGCTTCTTCACCTGCCATTGCAGAGGCTTCTCTGCATCGTAGGAGTGAATCTACTCATCTGCCTACTGTAGGGTTTATTCCTCTTCGGATCAGGGCATTCTTGACAGCACTATGGGATGTGTTGTCGAATGCTCCCTCAATGCCTAGGAAGGCGCATAGAGCCACTTCCTTGTCTTCTATTGTTTTCTCGAGCATCTTCCCGAGTTGATACAATGCCGTGTCGGTCGAACGGCCTGCTCTGTACGCGTGCTGTGTTGGTTGGAGGGGTGCCTCCTTTAACAGCGTACTTCGTATGCTATTGTCCACTAGCTTTTCAATCGTTTTCAGTAAAAACGATGTGAAACTAATGGGTCTGAAGGACTTGGGGTTAGTTATATCCTTCTTCCCTGCCTTGGGGATGAAGACTACCCTTGCTCTGCGCCCAGTCGGAGCTGCGAGGCTGGTAGCAGTGCTCTTGGTCGACACATTCTTTCGCGGGGATGTTTCCCGGGAAGTGGGTGTCCAACAAGAGACGTACTCTCTCCTCGCTGCTCACTGTATAGGCATCATTAGCCTTTTTGAGCGAGATGTTGCCATCCGGGCTTTTCTTGGCTAGGACTCTATGCAATCTTGCTCCTTCTTTCGTGTCTTCTATAGACTCGCAGAACTTCCTGTAATTCTTTCTTTTGGCTTTCCTAATCTCACTATTGTATAGTGTCAGGGCTTGCTTGTACTTGTGCCAGTCCCCATTCTTTTTGGCTTCATTAAAAAGAGTTCGGGTCTTCTTTCTGAGTTTCTCCAAGGTAGGATTCCACCAAGGGGCATCATTTTCTTTTCTCGATTTGCTAAGAGGGCAATTCTCTTCGTAAGCATCGATTATACTTTTGTTTAGTTCGTCGACTAAGATTTCTAGTTCTAGGGGTTGCTTCGGTGACCGAATCCTAGGTATATTATTTCCTAGCGTGGAATGGAAGCCTCCCCAATTTGTCTTACGGGGATTCCTGCTAGGGATATTCTGCTGTGTGCTAGTTTCCAATCTAAATTGGATAATTCTATGGTCCGACATAGATTCCTCTAATGAGATCTGCCAATCCTTTATAAAAGGTTTAATTGACTTGCTGGAGAAGGTGAGGTCAAGGACTTCCTCCCTTACTCGAGTTACAAATGTCGGGACAGATCCTACATTACATATTTCCAGGTCGAGCCTGGATAGAAATTCTAGTAAACACTCACCTCGATCGTTTACATCGGAGCTTCCCCATCCGACGTGGTGGGCGTTTGCGTCACATCCGACAACGAGCGGCAGGCTTTTGCTCCTGCAGTATTCTGCCAGGGCCGACACCTCTTGGGGGGGACACATTCTATCTCCAGCGAAGTAGGCAGAGGCTATGACCGTGGTCTTTCCCTGCTTTACTTCGATGGTCGCTATCGCGACGCAGTCCCTGGAGAGAAATTCTGAAAGGATAGTATATTTAATATTCTTCCTTATTATTTACAGGCTCTGGGGAAGGCATGCCTTTGGTCCCAAATTACCGTGGATTCTCTCGTATACAGGCCCTTTATTCCCTCATTGCACCAGGGTTCCTGTATTAGAGCTAGTCCTAGGTGTTGTCGGGTGAGGGTTCTAGCAAGGACGGCCGAGGCCGCCTTCGCATGGTGAACGTTCACCTGGACTAGCTTGGTGCTTTTGATGACTGAGGGGGGAGTCATCATTGCGCCGACTTGTCTGCGCTATCTGGCGGAGAGTTAGGGCTGCTCTCGACGCCTCCGAACACCAATGTGGTGTCGGCTTCTTCGTCCTCATGGACTGCGAGCTCTGAGGCGAGCTCTTGTGAGGACATGGGTACATCTGCATCCTCCACCACCTCCACGGGGGATTCCCCGTCGAGCTCCACGTCCTCCTTCTCTGTGAGGGGTTCCTCACACGGAGTCTCGCTACTTTCCGATTCGGCGGGTTGTTCTGCCTCAGTCTCTTGCTGATGGGTCTAGCCAGCCAGCTTCGCGGTCTTCTTGAGACCATGTACGGGGATCTTCCAGTACCTGAAGTTTAGCTGGCGATCCATCGAGACGATGGCCTGCATCGAAACTTCGTCGATGCCAATGACCATGAGGGCTCCCCCTTCCATTCTGACAACCTTGACACGTTGCTCTTCAGCCACACCGCGGTCGTCTCACCGTTGCAGTCGATGATTAGATGACCCGGCCGGAAATGAATTCCTGCGAAGCTGATGGGCGTATCCCATCAGACTTCCTCTAGTATCGCCTCCTCAAGTGCAGATAGCTCCTCATGATTGAGGTTGACCTGCGGGTATTCCTCAGGCACTACTGCTACCCTCACCTTTTTCGCAACGTCTGCATACGTTGCTTGGGGCGGAATGGGCACTGAGGGGGGAGTTACTGCCCTTTCTTCACTGCCAGTTGCAGCAGCCTCTGCTGCAGACTTGGACGTGCCGGGCCCGCCGTTCGCGTCTTCCTCATAGGCTACTGCCTGTGAGGGGGTGCTAGCCATGGCGTCTTTCGGCGTCACTGCTGTGCACTGACGCTTCGGCGTAGCTGTAGGCGGTGTTATGTTCGCGCTGCTTCTCTTTGGGGCAGAGGAGTGTGGTTGCCCCTCTGATGCTCCAGTTCGAGGCTCCTTTGCCATCCGGAGGGCTTCCTCCGGTGTGTGGCCACGCGTTAGCTATTCAAATCGTGACACTCGCCGGTATTGTGAAAGAACACTTAAAGTTATCAATTGTAAGGCGGGCCTGCTCGGAAAAAGCCAAATCTTGCTGCACCATGTCAACACAAAGAAAACGGCGTATGATTACGAGAAACTCGTCAAATTCCGGCACCGCAGTCAAGGTCTAATTTTTTTGCCAGGATCACGGATTTCACGTAAGAATACTTTGGATCCTTGAATGTCGATAGCGCTGATGTTACCTACTAAGCTGCCAAGTATTCCATTTACAGTGGCAGGAAAATCAGACCAATACTTCTTAGCTTTATCGTAAATGGGTACGCGAAGAGCGGCGGCTTATTCCTGGTTGTCTTCTCTCTGCAAATTTTTCTTAGTGTCCAAATTTGTTTCACCTTCGTGTTATTCGAATTCATGATATAGTAGTATATGCACGCACTTTCGAACCGATTCTATGAGCATAGGGTAAACGTAGTAATAGAGGTTGTGCAATGTTTCATCAGCAGCTGTTACACGATAACAAATACTCGATTTTCTGGGGGTCATTCAGGAGTCCCTTCCGGGACGGGAAGAATTTTTTATGATCCAGAGTCTCCACGGGTCCCAAAAATAAAATATTTATGTTGTGACGCACTGTCCCAGCACGCACAAATAATGTAATACAAAAATAAAAATTTGAGTCTGAACCTAACGGACAGCATCGGCGCCCTCGATTGAAATCGATTAATAATCGATAGATATCGAGGGCAAACCCACAAAGAACTCAAATACCCAGCGAGAAATCGAAACCGAAAGTCACCAATACAACTACACATTTTTGAATTCACTAATACTATCACACATGGGTTTCAGTATAATTTACGTAGGTCCAAGGCATACTAAACAAGGTAGGCTCACTTACTCTCTATCTCTCTTGACAACTTGTTAAATTTCAGTCAGTAAGCAACTGTTGTAAGCAAAGCATCTCCACGGACGAATTTTTTGTGTTTTACTTAGTAGCTTAGTAGGCTTTGTATTGAAATATATTACTCTCTCGCTCCCTTTGACACAAATATACGGAGTTCTGAGAGAGCGAGTGAGCCTACCTTGTTTAGTATGCCATGCGTAGGTCTAACATGACGCCTAACGGCTTGGCAAATTCTTCCTTTTCTAGTTATTGTTGCAGTTAGGCCTAACGTAAGTTATAACTGGGACGATAATCAGCTGTTTAGTTCTTGAGAACTTTGGGCATTTCTCGCGTGGTCGTCGAAGTGAAAAGTTGGTGAGTTCAATGGTGGAAGGATGGTGGCTCAAATGCTTGAATTTGAGCAACGATTGAAGCAAAATAATTTTAAAGACGCAGTGGTAATTCTCAAACTAAAAGAATCGTTAACAAAAAACAAACACTTTAATTTAAGGGTACTGTAAACCTTCAGAAAAATTTTTTTTATTTTTTTTTTTATTTGCTTAAACGTTCTATTAGGATCTTATAAACATCCTGCAAAACTTTCAAGCTGATCCGAAACTCAGTTTTAAAGATATAAACAAAAACAATTATTTTTTCCGACCCTTTTATATGAAAATTGTTTTAATCGACCCTCGTATTTTTAGAAATTGGGATTTTTTTCCCTATTTTGGTCAAAAACTTTATAAATATTTATAAAATGTTCGATATTATGGAAAAAAAAAATTTTACTTGGAAATTTTTGGAGATTTTATTTTTTACCATGTCTTGACGCACTTTGACTCAAATTTCTGGAGAACCGCTAAACCGATTTTGCTAATCTTTTTTTTCGGTGAAAGTTAACACCTAAATGCACCAAATCCGATTTATACATTTATTAAAAATAATTTTTATTTCATCGAAAACAGATGTCGAATCTTTAAATGCGATTATCTCGGAACCACTTTTTCCAAAATGGTTGCAAAGATTTAAAGAGTACCTGTTGACCGATTTTCAAATTCTTTCCCTTAAATTGCTCCTAATACCCACCATTCTGGTGTGAACTAGGATATTTTTGATCGGTCAACAAATAACGGAGCTAGGACCAATACAGCGGGAAAAAATAGTCGATTTTCGAAATTTTGACTTTGAAACCCCATAACTCCGCCGATTATTGACCGATCCAAAATATCCTAGTTCACACCAGAATTACATCAATTCTTAACAAAACCCTGTCTTCAGTTTTAAATTCAGATCATCCGTTCTCAAAAAATTTTTGCAACCATGGGCCTATGTTTCAAATTTTTGGTTAACTTTGAACAGAAATACAACAACAACCTTAGGTACAACAACAACAACAAAAATTACTAAATTTAGTTTAACCGAATACCTATCCAATGAAAAAACCCGCTTCTTAATACCACTTATAGTTTTTGAGTAATCTATTTTTTTGTAAACCTTTAAAAAATGACACCTGAAGGTATACAGTACCCTTAAAGAAACGTCACTGACGTGTGCATTCGATTTTAGTTAAGATGGACGACATGGCAAGCGAACAGTTAATAAATTATTGATATTTAATAAAATATTCTCAGGTAAATATTACTTTATATTTTATTTATAGCCGCTTTTATATCACATTTATTTAATCCCTCTTAAGATTTGATTGGCAAAGATGATTTTGCAAAGGAAATAAGACAATCTACCGTCTTACAGCAGGCACAAACAAAAGATCCACACATTACTTAATTATTTACATTAACAATGTCACATAATGTAAAAAACCATAAAGCGGATGTTAAATAAAATGGCAAATTATTTGTTTTACTTTTCCCAGTATTTATATTTCTTAAAAATGTATAAGTATTGTATAGGTTAGTACTACCGAATTTACTTACCAGTTAGAGCTACCAGTTATAGTCCTAATATAAATACTCAAACCAAAACCGTTATTAATACCAGTTAGCTCACAGGTTATCTAACTAGTAGGACTAACCTCACACGTACGCTCACCGATAGGTCGACTTTCGATTAAAATCTTCCCGACGCCCATTTGCGTTTGACCAGAAACTTTCCGTATTTTAACGGTTAGCTATAACAGTTAACTGACAAGTATTTACCAGTTAGATTTCTTGCTGGGTAAGTGGCGTGAGCCGAGAGTGAGCAAAGCACATTAAAGCAGAGTTCCCCAGCGATAGCCCCGGGATCACGAACTTACTTGCCGAGTGCTTGCCGAAGTAATACTTCATAGTGTGTTAGAGGGAAACACAGTAACGTTTTAGCGCTCTCCCCTTGGGGGAACCCTGCATTAAAGGCCGGCACCAGCGCTAATTCGATCACCAGCTCTTCCAAATTTATCCGATTAGTCTTAATAGTAAAATTATAAATTGCCAGCAAGAAAAGTAAAGTTTAATTTATAAATGTCTTTGGTAGTCAAACCGCAGGACGCTAAGATGCCTGGAACTGAAGTAATTAAATGACTTGAGCTGTTTTCCTGCTGGTGATTAAGAATATCACTAATAAGATCAATTGCATAACTTTGGAGAAGCTGGTGATGCCAAATTGGTCAATATTTTTCAAAGCCAATTGAGAGAACAAAAATGACCATAATCCATGAACCAAAGCTTCATTGAAGAATCTATAAACGCAGTTCGGTCTATTTTTTTATTTGCTTGACAATTAATGTATGGTCTATGTTAGATCACGTAGTCTTTTAATATTCCTATACACATTTTGTGTATCAATCTAGTTATCCTGCCATAAATTTTATTTCGTTTTTTCGGTATTAACCGCCTGTAACTTTGTCCATCGAGAAGATTTAAATGCAACAAAATTAGAAGAACCATTGGGTTACATGCTCAAGTGGTTTTTTTTTTTATCAAAATGCAAGCACACCAAGTGGCTGGTACACGACGCTTAAGTTTGAAAAAATTTGCTATAATTTGATGAAAATTTCTCTTCAAAGGCCAATTTAGGCGCTTTTGGGTTTGCTGACGCTGCTCCCCTGATTTTTTTGGCTGCATCAATATGTATACCGTCGCATAGAGCTCATAAATACAGATATTGTTGCTCGGTGTAACCTCCATAATATTTTAAAAGCACAAAAATGCTGCAAAATGGATTTTCCGCGATATCTTAAAAACAAGAGCTGAATGGATCAGAATTTAATACAAATAAGGCTGGACCTCGCAAAAGTGCTCATTTTAATTTATTGAAATGTAAAAATAGATATAAATGCTAACATTAAATGTCAGTTTGAGTCTTCCTCTGAGCTATCGCTATATGCGGATAGCAGAGATAATCCAACTGGAGCGGTAGGTTTGGCCTGAATTGGTGTGGAGGGAACATTTGATCTGGGCTTAACTAGCACCAATGGGGTTTTTCGCTTAATCAGTGATTGTGCGGTTACGGCCATTTTACTCGAAGTTCCAGCTACAGCAAGAGAGCTAGAGGGGAGTTTGGCTAATTTAGCGGGCGGTGGAGCTGGCATCAAATCCTTTGCTTCCTCTTTCACCTCCTCAATAATTTCTTCTGCAACTATGCGCGTGCCGCTCTCGGATTTACCTTTAAAGTTGACAGATCTTTACAAAAGAAGAGTTAGAAAATGATAAGGACACTGAATCGCGTTTCACACACTCACTTGATAAACTCCTCATCCTCGCGTTCCTCGCGCTCCATACGCTCTCGTTCCGTCTCCTCGGTATTATATTGCTGCAGCATTGTCGTATAGTCCACGGTCTGTTGGCGACGATTCAAATCTCTCAACTCCTCCAGACTCTCGAGCATTTCGATTTCATTTCGCGACTGCTGTGTACGATTCTCCAGTAGTTTCATGGGATTGTTGGCCTCTTCCTCCCGTTCTTCACGCTCTTCCCTGCGCGCCTGCTCCTCCGCCAACTTTAGTGCCATAAAGTTGCGAGTGGCCCCAGCTTCAATTTCATAATCCGTATTCTGGGGATCTGTTTTGAAGGAAATCTCCTGCAGGCACCTGGTGCACTTGATGTAAAAGCGATAGATTCGTATGCCCAGGTACGTCTCATTCTCCACATCCTCCTTGCGGGCATTAAACTTTTTGCCCTTGTAAATGTATTCACCGCAGGTTTTGCAACGCATATTAAAAGGAGCCATCAAACGCACTGTGTACTGCCGATTCTTGGCCAGTTTCATGCGCGGAATCTTCGACGGATCGAAGTCGGGCGGATAGTATTTCTGTTCGAGATTGAAGAGTACGGTTAGTGGTGGTCAATGGTGGTCAATGGTGATAAAGCACAACTTACATTAAGAACTTTGCGCTCGGACATGTTGAAAAGCTGAGAAGGTGTAAATGTGAATAAAAATCTAATTAAATGCCAAGCTGCCAAGTCAGCTGTTTGCTTTTGAATTAGGGATGGCAGAAGTAGCGATAGCGATAGTAGCGATAGCGCTCTCTCTCGCTGAATACAAACAGTGCTGCCAAGTTTCTATTTTATAGCTAATTGAAATTTAAACGTTTTTTGCCGTTACGTTTTCGTTATTTTTCAAAACAAAAATATATTTTCTATTTATTTTCACAGTACATGCATTTCTTTGGCTATTATTGCTGTTAAATTATAGACAGTATTTTACAAAAAATTACAATAAATACACAAAATAAATGGTCATATTATGCTCATAATTGAATCATCGTAATGGCCATTCACTCCTTTACTGTTGGCCTTGCGCAGACCACCCAATCGTGGCGGCAGCTGTAAGGTGGGCACATCAATCCCCAGTTCTGGATCTGGAGTAGACAAGACAGATCCTCCTTCGCCATGGGCCATATCTACATCCGGAAAACTGACCTTCTTGGTGGTTGGAGTCACGGACTTGGGGCGTCCTCCCTCCAATTTGAGAGCAGCTCTCGGTATCTTATGCTTCACCAACTCATAGGTGCAGGCATAGAGGAACGCATACTGCTGTTGGGTCTGCACCATTTTCATGCGTTGGAAGCGCAGCTTCTTAACCGTTTCAAAAATATTTATCTTCGACTCGTTCTTCAAGCGCTGCATTATTAGATCTAGGCCAATAAATGTGCCAGTTCGGCCCACTCCGGCGGAGCAATGTACAACAATGGGTGAGAAGTTAGGGCGCCTTTCGGCCTTAACCTTCTTGACGAAGCTGATCAAATGCTGGGGATCCTCGGGACAGCCATGATCGGGCCATTTCTTGAAATAGAAATGGATGACCTTTTCTTTCAGGCCGTATTTATCGTGGACCACAGAGAGCTCGGTGCGGTCGTAAAGGTCAAAGCATTCTTTGGACTTAATGGTGACCACCAGGCCACGCATATTGTAAGGGAAGTATTCATGGCACTTGATCTGAAAGAGAATTGGGATAGGTGGAGTTGTGGTGAAATGATAACAAAAGCCCTTACCGTATTGCCCTCCCGAAACTGGGTGACCTGAACTATAATGCGCACATTATGCTGCAGGATCATACGCCAGAAATCCATCACACTCTCCGGTTTGGGTCCTTGCGTGGCTATGTACTCCTTCTTGCGAGTGTGGCCCTGAAATGGCATGATTAACCTCTAGTGCTCTTCGGAAAACTAAACTATTAAAAACATACATCTATAAAGGAAGCGTTGATATAGTCCGAACCCTCAGCATCAATGTCCAGAATGACACGATTCTTGTCGTCTGTATAAGTAGATTGAGTGGCTAGAAACTCTTCCAAGTCAATTTGATTCTTTTGTTCTACTCACATGGATATATATCGGCATAGCGATTCTTGTGCGAACCCAATTCGGAGGCCGCGTAGCTCAGCTCTAAAGCCACCACTGTGATTTCCTTGAACTCACGCGCTAGCTTCTCCGGCTTGGACACCTCCTCGTAGAATATAGCAAAATTCTTGGCTATCACATTCCCAAAGGGATCTTCAATCCCTTGACCCGAGTCCCGATGCCTAAGTACCAAGTAGAAACTACAGTAGGGGTTGGGGGAGGGGGGGAAATACTTCATGTGAGACCTACCAGGCTATTCGCTTGCGCACCCACAATACGGCCAAGCCCAACACAAAGGCCATCAGCAGACAGCTGCAGACACTGACCAGTATTAAGGTGACCTTGATGGCCGAGTCCGTTTTGAACTCCAGCAGTGCTGCATCATTATAGCCCGATTGTGTAAACAGCCGCACCACCATATTGTATTCCGTATCCGCTTTCAGCGGACCATTGCAATAACGCGTGTTCGGGTTTCCGCACTTTTCGGCACCGATAACATATACAATCTCGTCGGCGGAGGATCTGCTCTCGCCAGAACTCACGTCTGGGTCCCAACGCTCTGGTGTAGTCTGATACTGGTAGATGCAGTCATTCCCACTAACCTCTTCGTATGACGGTATGGAAGGCCACTCATTTCCATGGAGAATATCGTACTGCAATCTTGGTACTCCGGCACAATTCTTTTGCGACAAAAGCAAAGCCACATAGGTGATGTTGCCAGATTCTGAATTAAGGATGTCGGCGGGCAAGCGTACGAGAGCCGAGCTAGTCGGATGATTTGTCTCATAGGCATTGACGCGCATTTGGCCCACCAAATCTTCGCCCAGGCCAGCGGGTACTATAGAGAGAAGAGGAAAAAGGAAAGTAAGACACTGACAGACGCCACGAGAGGATCGGTGAAGGTACACAATATATTCATTATAAAGGCAATAACTTCCAAGCCCAATTCGATATCGTAAAGTTATGTTTTTAAAGATATTCCAGCTTGAATTTGGAACAACAACACACATTTATCAATTTCAAATCACAATGAGCAATTTTTTAATTTCGTTATATTTTTCGAAATTGAAACAAGAAATTTTGGAAATGAATGTAACAATTTTTAGCATAGACTTTTCTTTAATAATACTTCGTAGAGTGGGAATTTTGAAGACTTAAGGCCTCCACAAAGCACTATACAAAATTTTTCCAAATTTCAGGAATTATTTAATAACTTAAGAACCAAGCAAGATATTGCGGACTAGTATTTATGCTTTAGGTTTGTGAAAAAGAGGGCTTGGTATCAATTCAATCCGTCCTAAAAAAAAATTATACAATTTTTTCTTACTTCATGTTTTATATAATAATCTATTATATTTAATTGGACAGAATCGAAACATATTAACCGCAAACTTAATGGAATTAACGGTTATCGGGTGACAGTCATCTCTAACTGAACAATATTGCACTTAAGTGATCCAGAATTATTGCGTCGTCGGCGAAACTCTCTTAAGGACTGCTGCAAGGACTGCTTGTCCTTTTTTACACCAAGTTACCTTCAATATCTTAGATATTGCAAAATCAGCAGCTTGTTTCCTACGATCTCTAATACGCTTAATGTGGTTCTCGATGGCTAAGAATTAGTTTTGCTTAAGAGTACTGTATACCTTCAGGTGTAATGTATTGAATGGTTACAAAAACTTTAATTACACAAAAACTATAAGTGATATTAACAACCGACGCTCGTATTTATAAGTTTTTAATGATTTCACATAATTTCACCAATGCTTGTCGAAATCGGACAACTATATAGTATAGCTGCCATACATACTGTCAGGCATATATCAAGCTCCAAGGGTATATAAACTTCGGTCGAGCCGAAGTTAGCTGGCCTCTATTTTTTTTTTAAATTCATATTTCTATCTAAAAGGCAATTGACCAAAAATATTTCCTTCATACTTACTGTCGGCATTACGAAAAAAATTTTGCTTAATATTCTCAAGTCAAATATGAAAACAAGTTGTAATTTTTTTTTTGTGGTCAATATTCGCAACCCCCCTCACAACCCCCTGTGGCTCAAAACCCCCAATTCTCCCCTACTGAAATCAGTCATGAATTGGAGCAATTCCTACTTCTCAGGTCTGAGTTCAGCACTCATAAACTCCGTACTGAAGCTTAGAACTGCTGATTAAGCATTCTGTCAACGCTCTGTTAATTGAAAGTGATAGCCTAGAGCAGGGGTGCCCAAAACAATACGCATACACCAAATATATTTCAAGCAATAACAAAAAAATGAGATAGAGAGAGAGAACCGATTCTTGTTTGTGTGTATGTGTGGTCGTTGCTACGCAAATCAGACTCGATAGCGCGACAAGCGTTCAGCCGTACGCATAAGAAATTTGTTGTTGGGTTCGAGTTTGCGAGAGACATAGGAGAGAGAGAGAGAAGAAAGACACATATAATGTTGTTGTTGCAGGTCAGAGCGCGACAACAACAAAACATAGAGCAGGCATAAGATTTGTTTTGTTTTTTGCTGGCTTATGGCGTGCGCAAAAGTGTATACGCGCGGGCTATTCCTTTGCGTAGAACAACAACACATGCGTGTCTTGCGCAATGGGCATGGGTGTCCTGGCCTAGAGTGAGTTTTTATACTCTGTACCAAAGGTACATAGAGTTTAATAAGTTTGTGCAAAAGCATGTAAAAGGGAGAAGGACCCTATATAGTATACATATATAGGTACTTCAGGTACAGAGTATGACATAGTCGGGCTTGACCGACTTTCTTGCGTGTTTTCTTCCATTACTTCCATGTGCAAGCTCCGCAGAGAATACTGCCTTCTATTTTATCCCAAAATAGTCATACTAGATTTTCGTTAGCCTTCGTCCTCACAACGCCAATACATTTTCTGTCACGTAATACTCACAGCCCGCCGGTGACAGCCATGTCTGATCCACGCTCTCACTTAATTGTTCCACATTTAACGTTTTAACAGCCACTTTCACCCTGTAGTTATACTCGGGCTGCATTTCCGTCTCTATGTATGACATCCTTCCACGTGGATCTCTCTTATCCAATGTCGCATTACGCTTAAATTCAACCGGCTCATGGAGATGACGCTCACCCGTAAAGTCCAGGGCAAACCATTCGATCTCGCCATTGGACTTGCAAGGCACAGTCCAACTAATGGTCACGTTGGCGCTATACGTGTTATTGTCGACCGTCGGTCCCATCGCTAAGACTTGTAAATTGGTGACCGCATCAGAGACTGTTCAAAGAGTTGATTGCGTTATCGGTAAAAGTGGATATACTTTGAGAACTCCCTTACCGGACGGCTTTGTGGTACCAATAATGGGTAAAGTGTATTGGCCCAGACCAAAATCATTTTGAACAGCCACCTGCATGATGTACTTGACAGCTGGATGTAGCCCCGTAAAATTCTTTACGGCCAATGGATTGGCGTCGGATTTGGGGTCATCATTGATGACGGAACAGCCTGCATCGGGCGGCACATAATAATCCGGTTCGTAGCGTGTTAAATAGGGCTGATAGTACTGGAATTGTCCATTTAGAAAAAGCGGAGGCTGCCACGTAAACTCCAGGCTGTCTGAATTGCTCTGACTTAGCTGCACTTCTCTGGGCTGATCTGGAACTGCAAGCGACGGCATTGCTTAAAACGAAGGGTCATCCCCGGGTCATACTTACAGTACTTCTCGGTCGATGAGCCCAAAACAGTCTTGGCTTTGGAGGAGCCCGCCACGTTGTAGAGCACCACGCTGCAGTCATAGCTGGTAAAGGGCGAGAGGGGAGACAGTAGGGCCTGGAAACCTACGCAGGCAGGGTAAGTAAAGCTTAGAGACGGCTGCGAGGCTGGATCAATAGGTACATACCCCAGGTGCTATAGGCTTCCACATACTTCTCGGCAAAGGTATACTTCACCTTGGCCTTCGTGGTGCAATTAAAGTACGCAAAGATGGTCTGGCAACTGTTCTCATTGTCCTGACTGGTGGCTTTGAGCTCCAAACTATGCGAAGCACTTCCCTTGTTGACCAGTTGCAGGGCGATCTATGGGACAATCAATTCAATATTCAAATCCATTTCGATTTCAGTATGAAGCTCCCACCTTATCTGCATTGACAACGGCCGCAGTGGTCTCCACGTGCAAATGCTTCATCTCGCCATCCAAATTGGTGCTGAAGGGTATTATCTGTATGGTGTAAGCCTGACAGGACAACAAATCCTTGTCGAAGGATACATTGTTGTTTTGAGTGGTCACGCTTAAGGCATTCACGTCCTTGCCGTCATCCATCCAGCCGGACAAGCGATAACCATCAATGCAAAGGTCTCCATACGCGGGCGTGAGCCAACTGATATTGAGGGAGTTCGAACCGGGTGTGACTACTGGTTCCCGTATGGCCGAAGGCTTGTCCTCTTCGATGGTACTCTCGCTTTTATAGCTAGCTCCAGCACTACCGTTTAGCGACATGGGCACAATCTCCACTTTGTAGTTGCCACAGGGATCCAGGTCTTTGAACACTGCGGAAGTCTCTGGGGTAAATTGTTGCGTGGTATTTGGGTTCGCGCGCTGGGTGGGTCCCGTGATTTTGACACGGTATTCCTTCACACATTTGAAATGATCACGGGGCGGTGACCACGTCCAGCGTAGATCAGTCGAAAGCAAGTTGTGACTGGGTTCCCAGACAGCACTGGCCACTGCAGGGGGGAATCGGATTAGGCACATCTAGAAGGGACTTCGACTTCCGCATGCACTTACTCTTTTCGGCGGACACAAACTGCTCAGCTGCCTTGCGTGTCTTATTAAGATTTATGTAGACCTCTATGGAGTGCAGTTCACAGCCCTGGAGATCCCGGAGCACAAAATTTCTTTTAGTGCCAGTGAGTAGAACGTCACTCCCCCCGCACTGATCTGAGCAAGGGAAAAGGAATTAGCAAGTGGAAATCTTAAACAGCCCCCAACCCAACTCACCACTGGAGCCATCCGGTGCAGTCTCTTCAGGCGGTTCGCTTGTGTCCAGAGCCTCAAAGTTCATGTCCAGAGTGGTCTGTGTGATGGGTAGCTCTGTGGTGCTGATTTCGCAGTCAACCCGCGCCCAGTTAAAGGTATAGTTTCCAATACAACTATAGTCCTGCGGATCATCCCACGAAATCTCCGTCTCTCCATTGGTCAAATTCTTAATCTGCAACTTAAGATCTCCCGGCTCGGAGTAATCAGTATCGATTTGCTTCCAATCCAAGTCCACCCTCACACTGGCATTGTTGAAGGTCTCCAGGGTAACATTGTAGGTCTGACAGGCCAGGCGATTGTCAAAGATGTACGAGCTGCTCCCCTTCGGTTGCTCCGTGTTATACACGTTGTTGTAGGACGTGTTGGCCGTAATCACAAATTTTTCCACACAGGCGCGATCAGTGGTCTTCCAGGTTATTTTAATGGTATGGGATGTGGCTTCTAGTGAGGTAATATCCGTTCTGGGTGCTGAACCATTTTCGAGTTGAGTAGGGGAAATCGAACGAAGGGCATTTTGAGTTACCTTTATATTCTGTGTAGGCATGGATCGTTTGAGCGCCGGGCGGTGTCAGTGTGGGATCCGTAACTCCCAGTGTTACCACAGATGTGTAGTACGAACATGGATCCAGTTCTTTGCTGGAAGTATAAATTGGTGAGTGAAACAGCTGTGCTGCTCAGGGCCACTGCTTACCACACATGCTGCTCATCCGCCACTATGGGTTTCCCACTTCCCGTACTGCAAGTAACATTCTCAATGGTGTATTTATCCTTATCCTCTCCAGCAAGACTAAATTTCAGCGTATACACCGTGGACACCACATTTATTTGCACATCTGAGGGAAGGAGAGTGTTTTTGGTTATACCAAGAATATAGCCAGAGGACCCACCACTCACTTTCGGACAACTCCTGTTCATTCTGTGCCGCTGGTGTCGTTTCGATTTGGGCCAGGGCCCAACTAAACCGTATTAACAATATTATCAGAGTAAATCCATAAATCCTTGATATTTTCTTCCCGTGTTTGCCCTCCATCTTAGGGCCACATTTCTCCAAATGCCTTAAATTAACAAATTGTATTAATTCATTTCGGAAGTTCAATGAGCCAACCGGGTTTGGTTCGCCTTTTTGGGGAATTTCCCAAACAAACTCTACCAAAGCGTTAACCTCGCGGCAAAAAAAAAACAACCAAAAACAAAAAATTATACAAATTAGTTTCGACTTGTAAACATTTCGCGAGTGAGACTAAAGGGATCGGGTAAATCAAGTTTCTGACCAGCGCAATAATACTTGGTTGAGTTATTTCAAAAACGCAAGCACTAAAACAGGGAAACGACATATCTAAGCCGTGTTACCCCTGAAACTAAGATTTGAACGTCGCGACGTTCCCCCGACGCGTCAGGTTGGTTTTGTGAAGGATAATTCAAGAACGAGATCATTCAAATTGGAGCCCGCTTTAGCTGGGTATGAAATGGTTGTTTTTTTCTTAGTGTACTTAAATGAAAACAATTACTTTCAGAATGATATTAGCTGCTACAGAATGATGCAAATATTTAAAGAATAGAGATGCTCAACCTAAATTACCGCCCTCCCACCTGGAAAAGCAAAACCAATGAATGCCAACTGTGTAACTTGAGGAAATGCTACGATATAATGCATTTCTTGGGGAAGTGTCCTATCATAGAAGAGATCACTGCAGAATAAGTCGGAACAGCGAATTTTAATGTGGAGGAATGCATCAACGTGTTGGACGGACATGCTCAAAACTACAGGTAACAAATATTGGAAGATAGTTTCTAAGGAGACAAAAGCTGCCATTAATGTGAGTCTTTTAAATGTCGCAGGTAGTCTAGTAAATGCCTTGCTAATATTTGCAAAAATTATAATTACAATTTTATAATTTTTATAATACGCAGTGGGGGGAGGTTTACTGGTCCCTTTTTTGCTTATAACTTTCTTTCTTTATTGGCTAATCATCCTAACGCTACAAATATTCTTATAATTTAGAGCTCTAGTCACAAAAGTTAATAAGTTTTATAATAAAACTTCTTAGTTCCTACTTAAATATTATCTTTAAACTAAACATTAAGGGCCGATTTCTGTTCTCCCAGATAGCTGTTATGTGTCAGTTAGTCATCGATTTTACACTGTTATATGTTAGTTTATGTGACGAATAGCTCTATGTAGAAGATGTGAAATCGGCACTTAGTACATATCTATGCTTTACATATTATAAACATTAATAACACAAGTTAAAACGACTTTCATCCTCTACAATTTGATGGCACTCCTTATGTAAAATCACGCGCTAAATCCGAATATGGAGCTTAAAGATTTTGAGATAATCATAAATTACCGTTTTTTGCATTATTGAGAAAGGACCTCTCATTTAATTTTAAATAACTCAATGATCAAATAACTTATGAATAAGTTTTGTACACCAAATTAAAGCTAACATCGAGAATTTTGTTTCATTTTAATCGAAAATTGGAAAAAACCGTAAATTACACCGTTATTTTCACCAAGAAAAATTTTGTTTAAACTTCTTTCTCTGTTGGATGATGTAACCTAATGTATAAGAAATTCAAAAAGTGTTCATATATCGAAATCTGTTGGAAATTGTAAAAGTTATTAGCGTTTATGAAAAAAGTTAGCAATTTTAGTTTTACCGCCCAAGTGGTATTAAAAATGTCTATGGTTCATTTTGTTCCATTATCTCGAAATCTGTTCTACTGAGAAATTCTTAAGCTTCATATTCGGATTCAGCGCATGATTTTACATAAGGAGTGACATCAAATTGTCTTTTACACATTATTATTTGTTCTCCTTGAAATACTGAAATTAAGTTTCTGGTAAAGGTTCACGAATCCAAACTATTTTGTGTAAGAGAACTAGACTTCTCACGTCCATCCACGATTGCAGTGGTGAATTAAATATATTTATAGAAACATCAGATATTTTGTCCAGGGAATCAAACCGGAACCGTATACAGAAAAGAACCGATTGAAAATCAGAACCGGAACCGGAACCGATATTTATAATTTTTTGTATAGCGGAATCGGAGAACCGATATTTTTAGAACCGAAAAGACCGAAAAGAACCTAAGCCTTGTACAGGTAGAGTTTCGGTCCTGAGTGCAACCACTAGACTGCAAAGCGAGCAGTTAGTTTTGGGTGATTTTAACGTAATTTGGCTCAATTGTAAAAATTTGTTTCGTGAATAACTTCGGTTTTTTTGAAAAGATAGATTTAAGGCCTAAGATATTATATATTAAGCGACGAGGTTGTAACTTTAAAATTTTGGCTCTGACAGTTTTTTGCGGTTTAAGGGGGGATGGGGGGAAATTTTGCAAATCTGAAACAAACTTGATCTGCGTACGGTATACACCAGGGGCGCCCAAGCTTATTGCGCATGACACGCATGTGTTGTTGTTCTACGCAAAGGAATAGCCTGCGCGCATACGATTTGCGCATCCCGTAAGCCAGCAAAAAACAAAAACAATTTTTATGCCTGCTCTGCTGTTTTGTTGTTGTCGCGCTCTGACCTGCAACAACAACATCATATGTGTCTCTCTTCTCTCTCTCCTATGTCTCTCGCAAACTCAAACCCAACAACATATTGCTTATGCGTACGGCTGAACGCTTGTCGCGCTATCGAGTATGATTTGCGTAGCAACGACCGCACATACACACAAACAAGAATCGGTTCTCTCTCTCTATCTCATTTAATTGTTTTTGTTTGAAATATATTTGGCGTATGTGTATTGTTCTCGCGCGCGGGTAAGCTCGTTCTGGGCATCCCTGGTATACACCTATTTACATGCAAAAATTTGTATCTCTCTCTCTTATAGTCTCTGAGATCGACGCGTTCATACAGACAGACGGACAAGCGGACAGACGGACGGACGGACAGACGGACGCACGGACAGACGGACATGGCTAAATCGACTCGGCTGTTGATGCCGGAAATGATTAATTTTCCCTGTTACATACTTTTGCACAGAATCTATATACTCTATGTACCTTTGGTACAGAGCATAACAAAATTGTTTCAATCTCTGTGGACCCCTCTGTGAAAATGCCCATATGCTTTCGCACAGATTAGCAAACTGTGATCAAAGTAGATATCCTATAGCTGCTATAGGAACCAAAGGTCGGAAACTGGGTTTTAGTTAGAAAATTTTTTGGATTCTTATACTCTGAGATTTCAGAACACTTACAAGGGTATAAAAACTTCGGCGCAGACGAAGTTAGCTTGGCTTTCTCGTTATATTACAAATTATTATACCCTTTGAGAGGGTTTATTAAAATAGTCCGGATGTTTGTAACGCACAGAAGGAAGCACCTCCGACCACATAAAGTATATATATTCTTGATCAGCATGACGAGCTGAGTTGATATAGCCATGTCCGTCTGTCCGTCCGTCTGTCCGTCCGTCCGTCCGTCCGTCTGTCCGTCCGTCTGTTTCTATGCTATCTCCTCCGTCAGTTTTAAAGCTATCTTAAAGAAACTTTGCACGAAGTCTTTTGGTACAAATACGCTGCACATTTGTCGGAACCGGCCGGATCGGATGACTATAGCATATAGCTGGCATAGAAACGATCGGTTAAAAAACTAGTTTTAGTGAGAAAAACTTTTTTGTTTTCAGTGCTATCGCTCCCAACGCTCGAATATATAACTTTTTAATGATTTCACATAATTTCACCAAAACTTTTCGAAATCGGACTACTATATAGTATAGCTGCCATACAAAAGTTAGGTCTGAAAAAAGTCTTAGTGAGAAAATTTTTTTTTGTTTTTAATGTTATCGCTCCCAACGCTCGTATTTATAAGTTTTTAATGATTTCACATAATTTCACCAAAACTTATCGAAATCGGAGTACTATATAGTACAGCTGCCATACAAAAGTTGGGTCTGAAAAAAGTCTTAGTGAGAAAATTTTTTTTGTTTTTAATGTTATCGCTTCCAACGCTCGTATTGTTTCAATGTTTTCAATGATTTTACATAATCTCAACTAGATTTGTCGAAATCGGACCACTATATAGTATAGCTGCCATACAAACTGTCAGGCATATATCAAGCTCCAAGGGTATATAAACTTCGGTCGAACCGAAGTTAGTTTGCCTCTATTTTTTTTTTCGGTGCTATCGCTCCCAACGCTCGTATTTATAAGTTTTCAATGATTTCACATAAATTCACCAAAACTTGTCAAAATCGGACAACAATATCTTATAGCTGCCATACAAAAGTTAGGTCTGAAAAAAAATCTTTGTGAGAAAAACATTTTTGGTTTCAATGTTATCGCTCCCAACGCTTGTATTTATAAGTTTTCAATGATTTCACATAGTTTCAACAAGATTTGTCGAAATCGGACCACTATATAGTATAGCTGCTATATAAACTGTCAGGCGTATATCAAGCTCCAAGGGTATATAAACTTCAGTCGAGCCGAAGTTAGCTGGCCTCTATTTTTATACTCTGTACCGAAGGTACATAGAGTATATTAAGTTTGTGCAAAAGTATGTAACAGGGAGAAGGAATCATTTTCGACTATATAAAGTATATATATTCTTGATCAGCATCAACAGCCGAGTCGATATAGCCATGTCCGTCTGTCCGTCTGTCTGTCCGTCTGTCTGTCCGTCTGTCCGTCCGTCCGTCCGTATGAACAAACAGATCTCGGAGATGGTAAGAGATAGAGGTTTGACATGTATGGGACAAATGTTTCTTATAGCTGCAGGCAGATCAATTCGGAAAAAACGCTATATTTCCTCTACAAGATAGACGTTTCGTACATTCTAGAGATAGTTAGTAATTAACAAAATGTATCGATTTGCCGAAGAAATGATAAAGATCGGATCAGCGGTTCTCAAGTTATGAGCACTTCAACCCATTCACAACTAACACCACACACTTACTTAGAGAGAGAGAGAGAGCGAGAGAGAGAGTGAGAGAGAGAGGGAAACGAAGCGTCTATCTTCAAAACTGTAGGAGATAAAACGTTTTTTTCCGAATTGGGGGGCGGGAGGGGGCGTGGCAAAAATTGAAAAGAAACTTGATCTGCCTGCAGCTATAAGAAATATTTGTCCCATACATGTCAAACCTCTATCTCTTACCATCTCCGAGATCTGTTTGTTCATACGGACGGACGGACAGACGGACAGACAGACGGACAGACAGACAGACGGACATGGCTATATCGACTCGGCTGTTGATGCTGATATATATATATATATACTTTATATAGTCGGAAATGATTCCTTCTCCCTGTTACATACTTTTGCACAAACTTAATATACTCTATGTACCTTCGGTACAGAGTATAAAAAGCATTTACTTTTGAATTTATCGGCTCCGTGCAATGTGAATTAAAATCGAGTAAATCTTTCAAATTGTGAAAGCCGGAACAGGTAACCAAATCGAACTCGAGCAAATTAAGTGAAAGTGAAAACCAAAACAGTCCTGTTAATTATTTTAAGAGCTATGGCAAATTCTCGATACACAAATATGCGTAATCGGGTGAAATTTGAATAATTTTCCCATCAATGATTGAGCACAATTTTCAAAGCAAGTTTTAAAACAGCGTGAGGCTTTAACTAATTTTAAACTGGGTATTACCTGCATACGTCTTGAAATCTGTTCACATTGTCCCAAAACAAAAAAATGTTTAACTTTTGGTACTTTTGTTTTGGCAGTTCCTTTGTTGACGTGTATACAAAGCTTAAGACATGACTCGAACCACGGACCGAACAGTTTGAGGAATTAAGGTTTTTGCAGTTGTCGAATGTAAATATTCAGTTTCTAAAATATAAATAAAACCCATTTTGTTTTATTTTTTTCCATAAGTACGACTAACTATGGGACAGTTCCTACACTTATATAAATGCATCAATCAGTCCAGTGATGCAAGGCAACGTCAAGAAGCACTTCTTTAAGCTATCAATAAGTACTTTTCGAAAAACCAAAACCGCATAAAGTACTTCTCATAAAACCCGAGTCATGTTCAAAACTCATGAGACTCATGAGACCCAACTATTTATGATAATTGCACAAATACTTTGGCTAATTGGAAAAAGTGTAGTTAAGCAATAGCTGAGATGTTCGAACGTACGTTTGTACATACTTAGTACACATGTACATATATACTTGCATGCGTAACGACAGCTGTGAGCAACAAAGTGAATTTAACTGAAGCTGAAACAAGCTCCATATAAAGCGGGCACAGCCAATGTCATAAAACAATGGCAAAACAACAAAAATCCCGAATTCTAGATTAACAAGAAGACCAATGCCAATCGAATCGTTGGGATCTTATCAAGCCACTCCATGGGCCAATACTTGAGATGAGCAAAAGTATAGGCCATTAAAGATATAGATATCGATTGTTGTACAACTCACGGTGCATGTGGGTAATAAATACAGTTTCGAAATATATAAAATCCCAATAATAATTCAGCTTATTCTTATCACGCTCGAGAGCAGTTTTAGAGATACACCGCTTACATTTCATCATTATGGGTGTATGAGTAAGCTGACACTTTAATCGAACTCAGGCGAATAACAAAACGGAAAACGCCAGCGCTAATTACTAATTTTTATCATTGAACAGAAGATACTCCTTTAAAGCAAATAAAATTACATTTCTCGATACTTATTAATAGAGCACTCCGACACATTTCGTTATCTCTGCCTTTTGGCAAATTGTTCGGTGTTCGGAGCAGACAATTTGCCAACATTAAGTTGTTTAAACAAATCACATAGTGTTGACAATTCCCATTCGAAAACACCTAATGGGGACCATAAATAACAATTTAACGCTTAGCGGCTAGCGGGTTCACTGTTGGTTCGCTTGTTATTTTATCAGCTAGCATATAATCAGAGTTCGGCCGATAACGCGCATATGGCCATAAAGAAGGCCTTTTGGTGGGCCCTACAAATGACATTATACACGAATTGCAACCGCAACAAACACGGAAAGTGATTGGATGAATAGTGCGCTTCCGTCAATCAACAATTGGTCATCAAATTGTGGCTATAACACCACACTTGACGGCAATTCAACGCTTATCACCGATTTGTAATAGGCACACAGCAGCTGATTAAGACACTTGATAAGATTATAATTCGGCCAATAAATTTACATATTTTGCCAATTTGCACAATAAAATTCGATTTTGCGTCACGGAATGTATATGTTTTTTTTGTGTTAATATTTTATTATGGTTTTGTTTAATGAAAAAATTTACGCACAACTTAACTATAGATACCGAGTAGAGAGCAGAAAGTAATTCAAACCGTTTCCGTTGAGCGTTAGTCGAGTACTGAGCGTGAAAAGAAGGAATCGTCACACAATTCGATAAGAAAAAGTTTACTCCCATTCCCTTTGTGAGTGAGTGCGAAAGATAACGGCAATAGCAGTTGCAATTTCAGTGTTGCTAAGCTTTTGAAGTTCGATAACGCAGCTCAGTTTTAATTTGTGTTGCGTTTGAAATATGCGTTAAAATGATTTCAAAAAGTGCGCCAAAAAGCATTGTTGATGTGCTATCGATAAAAAGTACTGCTCTTTCTGAAATCGATATTCTTGGTTTCCCCCAATTAAGCTAAATAACCAAATCCCAGTCGCTCATCTATTACAACAAACATTAAAGTGTAAACTACTCGTTATTGTCGCGAACAATAGCGTGATAGTTGGATTAAACATTTCATTTGTGTATTACTAATTGATTGTGTTGCGCACACATTCGATATTCGTACCTGGTCACTGTTTGGAAAAACGACAAACCCCCCGTTGGGTATTAAGTAGTGTTTTTTTTTTAGTTTTAATCTTCTTAGATGTTCAGCGTTACGTACAACTCTCCGAACCGTACCCACACTTTCATTTTATTGTAATTTTGAGTGCATTTTCGAAAATGAACACTGTGAATTTAAGGCGTTTTGAACAATTCGCTGCTCTGAAGTATGTTAAAATGGTTTTTTGGTGCGGCCATAATTTGATGGATTTTTTTATTTTCCCATTCTTTTAATTTGCCTGTAACTGAAAAAAATCAATCTAAAATTAAGATTATAATCTTGAATCAAAGAGAAACGGTGTCAAAATTCGACTAAGACCAGATAATCTTAACTCAGTATTATATGCTCAATTTTCTCAATTTATCTTTCCAGCAATCTTGGCTAAACATTGTTTATACTGACTTTAGATGAAACATCCTTTTTAAATATGAAAGAAAAAACGAAAAAATTATTAGCTGTTATTATTTTTATGTTTTGTTTTTTTGTTGTGTTTGAATTAGTTATTAACAATTTGTTGTTTCGAAAAACTTATATATGTTAATAAACGCTGTACTGGGACGACGGACCCGGGGGGACCACACGACGGCACCAGCCATCCGGCCAGCCTCATTGTTGGATCGTCACTAATCGTTGTTTAAGAACTCAGCGACAAACCAGCTGAGTTCACACTGCAACGGTCGCGCGAAAAAATTCCCAAGCGAGACTAGAGAAGTCAAAAGCTTTATTGGAACGAGTGTTGTGGTTCGAGTCCCAGAGAGCCGAGTTGTTTTTTTCATTTTTTTTAAATTTTTTTTTAACAAAATAAATTTATTTATATATATCATAAAGGTTTTTAACTAAAGCTTTACTTAAAACTGTAGGACGGTTGATACATTTCGAGATGATAAATCTTGTTTTTAAGATTTTGAATCTCATTTCAAGGTTTTTTTATCTTGCTATTACAAAATTAAAAGATTCTCGAAAAAAAATTTTCAATCTAGATTTTAGATTGAATTTTTTTTCTCAGTGTAGGATTCACTCCTTAAAAGACATTATTTCGCCCTTTTCTTCATCACTTAGTGCTTTACCTTTTCTACTTAAAACGTTTATATGATGTAAAAATATAAGCTTCATTGCGCGGAGTTTTACTCAGAATGATGAAATCACCTTTGTCCCTATTAGATTATCATGATTAGTGCATGATAAAAATATGCCATTTTTTAAGAGCTCGTTCAAAAAAAATGTTTAACAAAAGACTACGTTGATTTAAAAATTTTTTTTTAATTCAATTAAGAATGAAGTACTGAATGGTAAAAAATATTTGTCTATTGATTTCATTAGATTGTTTTTGACAAATAGTTGTATATTCGATTTAAAATGCTTGTCCCTATTCAAGTGCATGGCAGTGTATATGCTTTTGTTTCGTGCTGTATGTAATACAACATATTTTTGTTTTGTTTTTTTTTTTTTTTTTTTAAGGCAGCGAAGCAACAGCGCAGGTACAGAGTATATTATTTAATTTATTTTTTTTTTTTTTTATTTATTTATTTAGTCGACAAAAAAAGGCTGTCAACTCAATTACACATACGTTATAAAAAAGCCTTATTGACTAAGAAAGCCTATCGTTATTAGAGCTACCAAAAACTTTAATGATGTAGAGATAGAGAAGAGGAAAAAAACAAAACCAAAATAGAGGCAAAGGAAAAAAATAATAATAAAATAATAAAACTAAAATAAATCAGATATAAAGAGAAAAAAATTTAGGAGAAAACAATAAAAACAAATACTAACTAAAAGAGAAAATTTAAAACTAATTAAAAATACAAAATTTATAAGCTATACTTAAAATAAAATAACTAGAAATCTCTGACCCGGTGGGGGAAGATTTTTTAGCCAGTGCGGCAAGCTATGCCCCTACTCACAGCCAGGAGTGGTCAGAGATTTCCCCCTAAGATAATTATAGAGATATGTTTTTAGAGAGAAGAGAGAGATCTGTTGAGAGCAGGTGATAGAGATCATTATAATTTTGACATAAGACTCGAAATCGATTGTGCTTTGCATAATCAGTTGTGCATCTAGGCAATACTAATGGAAAATAGTTTGAGTTCAGATGAATCTGCATCACCGATAATAAGTTTATAAAGAAAGAAACACTTAATACTGTTCTACGGTTAGCTAACGAAGGAAGGTCAATAAGCAAGAGTCTGTTAGAGTACGATGGCAGACGAAGGTTAGGGTCCCAATTTAAGCCACGTAGGGCAAAAAGCAAGAATTGCTTCTGAACTGATTCAATACGATCTATATGCTTTTTATACTGCGGAGTCCAGACGGACGAGCAGTATTCAAGTACAGGACGGACTAGGGCAGTGTATAAAAGCTTTGTGGTATATGGATCATTGAACTCTTTCGACCAACGTTTAATGAATCCGAGTACACCATTTGCTCTATTAACAATAGAGGAGATATGAGGATTGAAACTCAATTTGGGGTCAAATAGAATTCCAAGATCAACGACTGTAGAAATCGTATAGGTAGCCAGCGAAGGCTTGCAACGATGGAAAGTCATGAACATCTACTTGGAGCAATTGATTAATCAGACACCAGGACTACAAGGAGTTTAAGTCATCTTGCAATCTGATGGAGTGCATCGGGTCGTTGAAAGATAAAATAAGTTTTACATTATCGGCGTACATAAGTATCCGAGAATTCGAAATTATTGTGGGGAGGTCATTAAAAAAAGAGTAAAAAACAATTGAGGTAAATTCCAGTAAATTGGTCGCAGTTGACCGACGCTTTGTAAATCCATGCTGGAAAGGTGATAAAATCGATTTACAATAGTGCTGTAGGGAAGAGGTTATAATCTGTTCAAATAATTTTGGAATAGCGGATAGTTCAGCTATGCCCCTATAATTGGATATATCAGACTTCCCACCTTTTTTATGAAGAGGAATAATATAGGATTCCTTCCAAAGATTTGGAAAAATACCAGATTCCAACGATAGATTAAAAAGTTTAAGCAATGAATTGCACAAAGAAATACAACACTCTTTGAGCACACAAATAGAATGAACACGGGACCAATAAATTGTGAAACAAGAAGCCTCAGACAGCAACACCTTGATTACGTCAAGTATGCGTGTGAAGGGAGTCACCACATTTGTTATACCAAATTCTCGACTCCAATGGACAAGCGATTAGTACCCCGCCCATAGAAGTCTAACTTAGAAAATAGAATTTATGGAAACCACTCCATAGAACCATCGAAGGCATGCTTACCAGCTAGAAGAAAATGATCAAAATTGTAGTTGTTTCTGTAATTGTAGTTGTTGAATTTTGATATTACGATAGTGATGATAGAAGAAACTTTTTTAAACAGTTGTGAACGACATGGAATTTCATTCTCCTTTTTCGGGATAGACTTGCTGATAAGAGGGATGAGAATAATTTTTTTATTAAAAAGATTTTTTTATTAAAAGAATTTATCATCACAAAATAAGAAAAAAATGTCCTCGGGAGGTGGTAAAGCTAAGAGCTTTTATACAAATGTCGTTGATATTGTTAGCGGAGTCGAAAATATGTAATGCCCGCAAGCATATCAAGATCATTTTTGCATTAAATCATTTTTCAACCTAAGCCAATCCTGAAAAAACATAATCAGGTACAAAATAAAATCGCAGGTCATAGTAGCTCTTAAATAGAATAGTTTGAATGTTACCTATGCCTCCTGTGACGAACATAAAACAGTCAAACTTAGTCAATTTGATTAAAGTTGAAAACTTCCGAAATGCCAATAACTTCTATATTCTTGATCGGATTTTAATGAATTATGTGGCGTTGTAATTTTAATAGATAAATCTTTGGTGACCAGCAATAAAATAAATTTTACAAAATTTTTTTAGTGGTGAAAATCGCACTTAAAATCTAGCTATTTTTTTAAAATTGATAAATTTAGTGCAAATTTGCAGACAAAAGCCTTTATAACGCAGAAGTAGCGTTCAATTACCTTTTAAGAAAGCATTGCCTTTTTATAATGAAAGACACGATACTGTAGATATACCCATTTTTCTGAAGCTACTTTTTTCCCCAATCGAAAAACTAGCTTTATTTGGACTGCATTTTTGGACTCAGCAATAGAATTTAAGGCCCATACGGACATCCGAAGTTCGTAATTTAGCTAACTTCACCTCATGTTTCGTCGCCGTGGAACGTAAGAGCAGTGTAACCAGACTCAAGAAAAAATTACGCCAAAAAATTTAAAATTTTTGATATTTTAAATTTAATTGGCGGTGGGTCACACTGCCCGATCATTTGTATTTTATTTTGATGCCAAGTTGATTTTTTGTTCACAAAGTTAAAGTCCGAATGCTTGGGGTAAAAAAGAGAAAAAAATTACCACTCGCTCTTTCACCGCCAAAATTAAAAACATTTTTTTGTCATGCAAAAACACTTTCAAACGATTCTTTCGCTTTTGTTTTTCTTCCATGTTCTTTTTTATTTTCTTTTTAAATCATTTTAGCTAAAAGCAGTCCAGCTGATCGAGGCAGGTAGAAGCAGAGTGACTTGACATGGTGCATTTTCATTGCTGCTTCAGCTGGTCAAAGCACAATAAGGCCCACAGCCATCTTACATAGTATCCACAAATGTGCTGCTAAGTGCAACATTGTCTGTCAAGTGTAACTTTCAACTTCGCACCTCCGTACATGCACAAAGTTCAAGAGGCGAAGTTGTAACTTCTGCTTCTTCTTCCCTCAATTTTTGTATGAAACTTCTCGCTACTTCTGATGTCCGTACGGGGCTTAACATATGAAATGACTGCCAAATGGTCGGGATCGGAAATGTTGTAAACTAGTGCAATCAGTCCAAGTCTTAAAATCAAGGTCATATATTTGTCTGGCGAAAAATGTAATATGGTCAGTTCTTTTTTTATTATACACATACCTGGCAATGTTATTAAACGTTACTCCGAGGTTTACATTTAGTCGAATAGGGATCAAGTGAGTCTTTGCAATAAGGAGTCTGAGATTAGTCGGCAAATAACATTTAGTCAACGAAAGCTGCCTTAGTATCATGTGGGGTTTTCCAGCGGACTTAGTCACATGTTCATTCCAGCTCAGAGTGTCATTAAAAGTTATACCTAGATTAACGGCTTGAGCAACATGCCCGCAATATTTAGTCGAGGTAGATCTGTGGTACTTATTTTTTTATATATTACTATGCATTTATATTTTTCTGAAATTAGTAATAGTCCATTACGTTTAGCCCCACTCATTAATTCTACTCAACGGGCAAAATTATAATACTCTTTGCAAGGGTATAATAAATTCAAAACTAACTTATATTATGAACAGCAAATATTTGAAGTTTCAACATTCTATCTATATTTTTGGTGTTTATGCCAAAAAAATGCAATTCGCATAATGTGCAATGTATCATTGAGTGGAAGAAACCGAAAATTTAACAAGTTATTCGTTATTTTTCGAGAAGCACCACGGATTTCGCCAACTTACGATGAGGACTCGACTAAAACGCTGAAAAATAATCCATCGATCGTAGTCATATGTAACTGGTTTCTCATTTAAAAACTTTATGCTGTTATGGTATAACTTTCTCGATTTGGCTATTTATAAATTGTTGTAAGCCGTGTGATCAAGCACACATATATCGACTATCGATAAGGCCGAATGGCAACCATGAGCTGGGAATAGGGTTGTATAGCGAGGAAATCTAGGGATGTGAAAAAAGTCGTGTATGAGGGTGGACATTTCACGGGCAAAAGTCCAATGACCCGGAACGTTTAAAAAAAATTAGGAACATGACTTTGAAGAAAGTGGGTGAAGGTCGAGATAGTCAGTTTGAAATGCAAGTGGCTGGCGCGCAGTCGCACATAAGTGGTGACGCAGAAAAAAAAAAAAAAAGTTATTAAAATTGTTGTAGTGAAAAATTCTCTAAGGCAAGAAGACACCCAAAACTTCATCCCGACTAGGATTTATTTGGAAATCCACATTGGCCAGTAAGGACGGGTAAGTCGATCTCTGATAGGTGCAGGATTAGGGTATAAAAGAATTTTTTTTATAGCCAACTCGTCCAAAAAAAATCCATTTCCGCCGACCAGGCCACATTTCTAGACCTGATCAGATTTTTTGGTGTACCTGAACTTATTTTGTCCGTGGAGGCACCACTACTAACCTGCAAATTAATGGCGCCACCAACCCATCACCAACCCATCTTTACATCTGGCGAAGCACACATGCCAGCAGCTTGCCATTTTTAATTTTTTTGCCACGATTAATGGCGGCCTGAAAACTTAATTTTTTTTGCTGATCAGGCCAAACACTACCCCCCAACTAATCTCGTATATACGGGGAGCGATCCTTCCAAGTTAGCAATTGGGAGATCTACTCCATTTCTGTTCCGCTACAAACCAATTTAATTGGCTTTGACTGGCAGAGAGTCGAGAAAATTAAAAAAAACGCGCCTTGAACTTTACCTCTAAGGTGGTGGGGAAAAGAGTTCATAGCAGTTTTTTATTATAGGTTTCGGCCGAATTCAAACGAAAACCAACAAAGAAATTTTATTTTGTGGCTTTTTTGGACCCGGCAAATAATAAAAATGTGTCTCCGTTTAATATTTATTTTGATTATTATTTCCAACTTTTGGTGTCATCTCTTGCTAAGTGTGACCGCGTGCACTTGTCTAGAGTTGACAGGTCTGAGTAAGTTCACCGTTAAGTTCACTTTTGACATAACAAACAAAACAAGATGTCTACCAACAAGTGTAATATTTGCGACAAATTTATAAAAGGTGGGCTCTATAAATTGGAGCAGCACAAACGGCTGCACACTGGGGAGAAGCCATTCAAATGTTCGCAATGTCCAAAGGCATTTGCACAAAAAGTAAATTTAGTTGTCCACAACAAAAACAAGCACCCTTCTTCTTCTGACAGCCAGCCCAAGCTGTCAGATTTGTTAATAATTATAAAAGAACATGGAAAGAGGATAAGTGAGTTGGAGTTGGAGTTGGCGAAATTAAAGAACGATTTGGGTAAGTTCCTCCAGCGTCAGCCGTCTTGGAATTTTATTTTTCATATTTTATATTAATAATTTCCTTATTTTTGCCAGTTAACACCAGCAGCACCAACTCCATGACCTCCACATCCACAGAACCACAGACAACCAGCTCCGTGCCCATAGTCTCTTTGGGTAAGATATGAAATGTTGGTCATTTTGTGAATTTATAAATAATTTCCTTATTTTTGCCAGTTAACACCAGCAGCGCCAACTCCTTGCCCATAGTCTCCACTGAATTCATTTTGGAAGAAGACATGATAGATGGTAAGTTTAAAGATACTATGTATATGTAAAAGTGTGGAAGCAGTGAATCCAGAATTCGCATTGAGGTTTACAAAAGGTTTACAAAAAATTAGATTACTTAAAAGGTATAAGTGGTATTAGAAAGCGGTTTTTGTCATTGGATAGGTAATCGGTTAAACTCAATTTAGTAATTTTTGTTGTTGTTGTTGTACCTACGGTTGTTGTTGTATTTCTGTTCAAAGTAAATCAAAAATTTAAAACATAGGCCCATGGTTGCAAAAATTTTTTGAGAACGGCTGATCCGAATTTAAAACTAAAGACGGGGCTTTATTAAGAATTGTTGTAATTCTGGTGTGAACTATCGGTCAATAAATGGCGGAGTTATGGGGTTTTAAACTATTTTTGCCCACTGTATTGGTCATAGCTCCGGTAAAGAAACATCCGGACATTTTAATATACCCTCTCCAAGGGTATAAAAATATTATCAAAATCGGTTAAACAGTTCTCTAGAAATTTGGGTCAAAGTGCGTCAAGACATGGTAAAAAATAAAATCTCAAATAATTTCCAAAAAAAAATTTTTTTCCAAAAATTGTGTTTCTAAATATCGAACATTTTATAAATATTTATATTGTTTTTGACCAAAAAAATGAAAAAACTAAGAGTTTCTAAAGATACAAGGGTCGATGAAAACAATTTTCATATAAAAGGGTCGGAAAAAATATTTGTTTTTGTTTATATCTTTAAAACTGAGTTTCGGATCTGCTTGAAAGTTTTGCAGGATGTTTATAAGATCCTAATAGAACGTTTAAGCAAAAAAATATAAACAAATTTTTTCTGAAGGTATACAGTACCCTTAAAAGAAAAATCATATCGAACTATCGAGCTGAAATTTTCCACAGAGTCTTCTTTTTACTGCACACTGCTTATATGTCGGAACCGACTGTTTTTACGTATTTATTTATTTTTATTACATATTATATTCTTATATTTAAATTAGATTATCTCGGGAGTTTGGAAAACGACGACGAAGATGAGGCAAATGAGGGTACGCCACCAAAGCAGCCCCGGCTAGCCCCACACGCGGCTAAAGATTCAAATGAAAGTAAGAAGAGAAAAACTACCCTAACTTTTTAACCACTGCTAATTAGCTGCAATTCCAGCACCAACAGACAGAGCCCCCTTCTGCAATGATTGCAAAATGAAATTCTCTGAGTATCATAGTTTCGTCAGACACTGTAAAACTTCAAAGCATATATCAAGACAAAAATTTAATGAAGCCGAAAGAAACAAATAGTCCGTATGCAAACTTTGCAAAGAAATTTTCCCGAATGAGAAAGATTTAATTGTGCACTACGAACTAAGATCGCACATTTCTAAATTTCTTAAAAAGTTCCCAAGTCATACTTTCAACATCGATGATATCGATTTGAGCGACGAAAATGAAGAGGAACGAAAAATCATAGCTGAATTTAAGTTAAAAAGGCAAATGGTAGAATCTATAAAAAGGCGAGGAGCAGCTGATCAGGGCAAATATGATGGGACGGGGTGTCATTCCTCTTGAATATGGACAAGGAGGTGGTGAAATCGACGATATTGAAATACTTAAATAAAAAATTTTAGGTAACTGGTTAAACAATGCATTAAAAAAATTCATTTTATTAAATATTCATTATATATAATTTATTAATTCATATATTTATTTTTCTTTCCTAGTCGCTGCTCTGCAATCTTCCCGGATCAGAGGCTAGGATCAGATCATCATCATCATCAGCAGTTGCTAAGAAAAAAAAACCCTAAAAACTGCAACTAAGTTTTGTTATAGTCGCTGCGCTGCTTGACCTGAAGATTGAATTAAACGCACATAATTTTAAAAACAAACAAAATTTATAGGTATTGATCAAAGTACCTGGTTCATAGATTTTGCCGTGAAAAAATTCACTTTTTCATTTATTTTAAGTTTTCTGCCGTTATTTTAAAGACTGTTTCCCATAGATGTTATTTTGTATGTCAAAGCTTACAAATGGAACTGAACTTCTTTATATTTTTAATTGGCAATCTAGTTTGAAGTTCATTATATCTGTTAGTTTTTGTGATGCGTTGGTCGCATCTAAAACCAGAAAAGAACCTGTGTTGTGTCTAAGTTTGCAAACGCAAGAAAATAGAAATAAGGAAAATGATTTTCAAAATTGGTTTTATGCATTAAATACGAAAAAGGAAGCCTTTTTTTAAATTTTATGATTTATTTTGTACATACATATGAAAACTAAAGTTACCTGCAAAATAAATATAAATGAAAATCTCTAGCTTGTAAGTCAATCACCAGACGCACGCTTGGTGAGAAAATTTAGAGAAAACGTAAATAAATATAATTTATTTAGAGGAAACTGTAAAAAAAATAATACCTTAAGTCTGGCAAAAAAGGGAAAATGCATAAAAACGTACAATCGTATACACATAAAACATAAGCATATATTTTAATATGAAAGCCTAAGGAAATGCGAAAAACCGAAATATGAAATACTAAAAGAGAAAATGTTTTGTTGATAAAAGATGTTTTGGAAAAGGGAGGGGGAGATTATTTAAAAATTTAATCTTCCTTAGATCTTCCTAAACTTTTCCATTTTTCAATTAGACTGTTTGTTAACAGGATGTTCAAACCAATATATTGCCGAAAATATAATTTTCATAGCTAAAAATTTATCCGGAGTATGTCTTCAACATATCAGACCAAGATTCCCTTTGTAACCGACATTGCACCTATTTTAAAAATCGTAAGCGAAAGCATCTTATTTTGCATATTTTAGTTTCACAAGTACTTAAATATGTATATACCAGCAGAAAAAAATAAGTTCCACAATTTTGAACTTTTTAGTGTCACCACATGAAAATCTTCCAATTTCGACTAGAAAATCACTAAGAACTTGATCTTTTCAATTATTCTCGTTTGAACATAAATGCTTCAAATTTTGAATACATAAAGTAAAGTTACACAGGCAGTGTTCTGTTCAGAGTCTCGCGCTCCTCCATTTCACCATTAATTTAGATTTTTTTATTTTTTTCAACATTTCAAATCAACCTTACAAAAATACAGATTTTTAAATTTGTGAACGCCACTTAACGGAATTAGCTTGCTTGGCAGCACTGGAAACTGCACAGCTGTTTTTATGGCGAGTTCATCGAGCGAGTGCAATAAACGAGTGAAGAAGATGGCTACAGTTAGTTTGTATTTGTATGCGTGTATAACAGAGTCAAAGTCGCAGTCGCAGCGTGTATTCGTATTCTGGTAATTCGCCATTCAATTGAGTATAAATAATTATATATAAATAAATAATATATGAAATACGTCATAAAAGTAAGTAGGCGTCAATAAAAAGTCAGTTCATGTGGCCCCCGGGTGAAAGTGTGTGTGTGTGGTTCGACATTTCCAATTTTGCATATGGCCTTTTGCTCTCTGGCCCATCAAAGATGGCCGTCGTAACAATTTTTCGTCAGTGTTGTTGTTGTCATTGTGTTTGTTATTGAAAAGCCAAAAACACACAACAAGAGAAAAAGTAATGCACAATTAGCATAAAGTGTAAAACAAAAGAAAAACAGTGCGAACAAAAAATTCAAACCAAAGAAAAAAATTACATTTTCTTTTACAACCACCGAAAAGCGATGACACATCGCTTTGCGCTTTGCTACTTTTTTTGCGCATGTGTTGGAGAGTGTTATCCTCCCCCTCCCTTGGGCCGACGATTTGATCGATTTTTTAGCCCAAGACAATTCCTTGCCTAGTTCTTGCTGGCCGACACCAGCTAACACCTTTACATGGGCAAAGCTATGAAGAAAAATAAACCAAACCAGTTCTGCTTGTTTTCATTCTCTTTTTTTACAGTTTTTTCCGTTTTGGCCACTGCCAGGGCGCTCGCTTAGGTATTTCAGCGCTGCTGTTGTTGTTCCCGTTGCAATTTCCCAGAATGTGTAGAAATGTTGCTGAGCTTGGAGTTCTCCACCAAGACCGAGTCGAGTTGTCTAGCTATGACTCGACAAATAGTCTTTCAGTTTCGTCACTTGACTTTATCACGAGCATTTTGTTGGAAATATGGGCCATATTGAACCCCCAGGCCTTGGCAAAGGTTAGCTATTTTTTTTTGGCTGCACTTGAAACAGTTTTCAAAACTGGCATACACGTTAATCAATGAAACACGCAAAGCTATTAAGCAACAACAACAGAAGCAGCAGCAAGTGCAAGGTCTGCGTCAGCAGAGAGTGGGAGAGAGAGAGAGGGAGCTTGCATCCTTTGTAATTGGCAGCAGCCCCAGTTTAACAAGCAAATTTAATTTACAATTCAAATATGAACTTTACTTATGACTAGAATCTACTTAAGAATTTATGCTAAAAGTGCAGACGCCTGGCAGCGTGTGACCCAAACGCCCCCATCTGACGTTATTGTTGTTGTTGTAGCTGCCGTTGTTACCGTTACTGCAAACAAATACAGTTACAATGCGCATGGGCTGTGTGGGGGAATGTGTGTGTGTGTGTGTGTGAGCTGGTTGCCACAATACAACTGTTGTTGACGTTGTCCGGCAAAGGAACCCAAGAAACCGAAGCCACCACCTCTCCACTCAGCCCACGCGCCAATTCCATTAATACGCGTGACGTTTGTTTTTATATTGATTTTTCTTTTATTTTTAGATGCGCAGTTAGTGGGTGTCCCCAACTACAAAACACAAGCTACAAACATACATACATATGTAAATGACTTTTACTCCTCCTAGCTGCTGATAAAGCCAGAGTCTCTCTCTATCTCTCTCTTCCTGCTCTAATGACTCATGGCTAAATTCAATGTCGTTTCTCGTTTGGTCAGTTTTTGTGTTAGACGATCGTTAAATATCATTTGGCCAAAAATAATAAGTAAACGTCATTTCCTAGTCCACGCTACGCTCTGAGCTTGAACTATGTCTGCGGCTTCTTCTCTTTCGTTATCTGTTGTTGTAGCCCTATGAGAAGTTGCTTGAACTACCGTTAAATCTTTTAGCTAATTGGCTTTATCAACCAACCAAATGGTTGGCATCGCGGCGAACTCTGTTATCAGAAGTGATTTATTGCGCCATAAAGCCTCTGATTTGTTTCGTCTAATTATTGACCCTTGAACTTATTGATGATGACAAATCGGGCTTAATGCAGATTGGGAAATGTTTCAAGTTTTTTTTTTTTATTTTGCAATCATGTTTGCGGAATTTCTCAGACAATGCGCGCATTAATGGCAAAGTCGCAACACAAAAATTTGTGCCACGGCTGATGATGCTACGCTTTAGCTTCAACCAAAGTAACAAAAAACAATGACAAGCCGAAAGATGAGCTTTAGGAACGCACACTTACGTACACACACACACACTATTTGGCTCCGTCTCCCTTCACGTTGGCCAAATAAATGTGGGTGAATTCAAATGAAACTCTTTTTGGCATTTTTGTGGTTTCATTTTCTGTGAAGCCAATTTCCTGTTTCTCTTTCCAGTACACCAATTAATTATGTGTTTCTTTTTGCAGAACTGCACGAACTCTGAACGGCGGTAAACAAAGTCGTCGAATACAGCAGCAGCAGCTAAGCAGTACGAGAAGCTCTCGGCCAAATCGAAGGAGAACAGCATGAAAATGGTGTTGTCGCAGCGGCAGCGCGAGGAGCTGTAAGTGCATAAGAATGTGGTAGAGAGTGACTGGGATAGTCTAAAACTCCAATTGGAAACTATGTCTGGAATGACACTGGCAATTTTGGGGACAATTTTTGTCCATAGGGAAAACAGTTTTTGAAAGCGATTTTGTCTAAAAACGACATATGGTAATTACTGTCCCTTGAAATTGAAAGTGTCATTTCAGCCTAAGAAAAAGTAGGTTAATATTTGTTTAATATCTCAGGTTTACACAGGTTACGTTCTTCTTAGATGTCCTAATCGGTGGAAAAGTTTGTCTAGTCGTTGAGTTGAGGAATCGGCACCTAGCGGGTGTTGTTGTCTTTAAGTTCGAACTCAAATAAAAAAGCGGAAAGTCGAAAGACTTTGTTTGAAAATCCGAGAATTAAAACAGGATTGATAATAAATAGCGTACGATCCACTGAACCAAACCCAAAACGCGGCTCTATCTATAGATACATATATAAGGCGACTTTCCACCAAACCATCACATAAGCCAGATGTTCTGTTTGTTAAAAGATTCCTTTATGATGAAAATATTCTAACAGAATTCGTCTGCGAAAGTAGTTGCTGTCCGATTATAGCCATTGAGCGACTGAATAACAACTAAACAACAATTGTACTATTAGGATTTTTATTTCAAAATGGTTATTAAGGAGCCTGTTCCAAATTCCGACTCGATTTTCGTGTAAACATATGAATTTCGAATGCAATTTGTATAAATTTAAACGTAAGTGTCAAGTTTATTTGGGGCTACTAGATCCCGTCGCAATTTTCTCTCGATTTAAATTCATTTGGGATTAAGCAATCGGTTTCAGCTACTCCCACAATTCCGAGTTTTATTATACCTGATCTAGTAGCCGTAGGTATATTTGTTGCCTTGTATACAACGTTTTCAAATTTGACTGCAAAATAGTAAAGTTTACACGAAAATCGAGACGAACATTTTTGTACGTGCCTTACCGTGACTTGAACCTGGGTCTGTTTGACTTTCAGTCTCATACCCTACCCACTACACCAGAGCTATTAAGACAGATATAACAGCTAAATATGCTATATAACTCAAAAGTATCTTTTCTATTTTTATTTCATCTTTTCTAAAAGATAACGATGGTTTATCAACCCTGAAAATTATATATAACCAGTTAATCTCATGACCTGGGACTTGACTGGTGATATCAGCCTTTAATTTTAACACAGTACACATATGTATGTTGAAGATTTAATTTTTTTAAACCATGATTTACTTGATAACCATGTAAGTTGACACGATAAATCGATCTTCACTAGTCGCCAGATTTTTGGGTCCATTTTTACAATTATTATTAGTTAAATCAAAATTTGTTTTTTTGTTAAAAAAAAAAAAATCATTTTAAACGAGCATTATCAAAACCGAAATTTGTGTTCCAAAGTGCAAATAACTGTTAGAAGTGGCTAGATCTTTTATTGCATGAGCATTTAATATTTGTTTTTTTAATTTTAAGAAAAAATTTGAATAAAAAAGTTAAATTGTGAAGACCTATTTTTGTTTTTTTGAATTAAAAGAAAAGAAAATATAAATTTTGTTCCTTATATTAAGAAATTAATAAATTATTTTACACAAAATTTGTTGGCCTTTTCCATATTTTTCTATTAGATAGTATATGGTATTACCGATCTAATATTTGATTTGTGTTTTAAGATATATCATGTTTTTTTTGGAAAACTCGAGGTTTTAAAAGTAAAAACTATCACCCGTTTTGCGCCCTATTACGTCACTTTCGACAAAACTTGTCGAATTCGAATTCGTTAAATATGCTGTTGCATAAAATTTATTTAGCTAATCAGACTAATCCGTTTTAACTTGAATCAGTCGTGTAAAGAGTAAGTAGAAACTGTAGGTTTGATATGGATTTCCTTGATTGTTCAATAGTGAAAAGAACATGCAAGAAATTCGAATTCACTTTAGTGAAAACCGGAACATGGCAGATAGAAAATAAGGAATCTGACTTGTCATATTTAGGAAATTCTCCAATCCTCCGATTTTCCCCAGTTCAGATTTATACTATCACCATCGATAAAGGAGCGAATGTGATTCGATCAGGAGACCTTTTAAATGACAACTGCAAAGCAGAAAAGGAATGCAACTTGAAAAATGTAGTGTTGATGTAGGTTGCTCCAAATTACCGCAATTGAATACCTGAAGGATTCTATAAGTACATTTTGTTGTGCTGCAAACACTATAAATTTAGTTTTGAACGATTTATTGAAGGAAGTTTAGAGTGACATTAGTATTGTTTGCACTATTTGATATAACAGACATGCTGAAGCTCCAAAAATTCCTAATCAGGGGTGTCACAGAAATCTCTAGAGATTTTGACCTCGGTTGGTTTGCAAAACGCTCGAAAAATCCGTCGGTGTCCCAGAACTTCAAGAGTTTTAATTTTCTTATTTGAAAATCGAGTTGGAAGGTTTGTGTCCATGCTCAAGGTATTTTTTTATTGTGTTCCATGTTTTACGATGCATTTTTTGATTATAATTTAAATTTAAGTCATATTCTTCAAAAATAAATGCAAAATTTAAAAAAAATTTTGGCGCCAATCATCAAATAAATCTTGGCAATCCTTAGCGCTTGTTGGTACTCAGAGAGCGTCACCATATGTAGAGCTAAGGTTGAGTAGCGAGTTTGTTTGTCAACATTCGATTGGTATTGCGAACAATTATTGAAACGCAAATTATATTATTAAAACAATTAAAATATTTAATTCATTTGATGCAACCTATGCAGAAAAATAATGTTGATTACTTTTCCAATACCAATTTTACTTATCAAAATTGTTGTTTTTGGGTTGGAATTTGGTTGGAAGAGATTCCTGTGACACCGCCGAAAGAGAGTTTTAAAAATTCAACTTTAAATAACTCAACGTCGGATTGCGAAGAAGAGAAGTTTATGAAAGCGATAGAAACTAAATAAATTTGAGATATAAAATCTATAAATGATGTTATATCATATAACAAGAAAAAAATCCCTTAGCCATTTCTTATATGGAATTTAACAGGTAAAGGAAAATTAGAACGCCCTCGATATTAGCCTTAAGGCTTGAACCCTTTTAGAGGACTTCTTCCGTCTTCTCTTCCGAATCGCTCCAAAAACCCTAAAAAAGTGAAACTGCAGCGATACAATGTTTTGGTTTAGTTCAGTCTGATTCGTATTGAAGAATCCTGTTGTCCCAAATACGGTTTAAAGAAATAAAACGTTGTATACCTTAAACGGACTTGATTTGTGATTTGTCCTAATGAAGTCAGACTCGACTATAAAATAGTGCGTTAGAAAGTTTAAAACTTAGTTTTCATACATTAAGGGCCAAGCTCTCATCTCATACATAGATATATGTATATGTCACATAAACTTACAAAAAGCAGTGTAAAATGTGAGCTTATCTGACACATAAGCATAACAGACATCTGCCAAAAATGATCGTTTAATTATATCCCATTTCTATCTCGTTTTCAGTAACCAAGCGATTGCCGATTATTTGGGCACAAATGGCTATGCCGACTCATTGGAGGCCTTTCGCAAGGAGGCCGATCTCAGTTCAGAGGCGGAAAAGAAATTCGGTGGACTTTTGGAAAAGAAATGGACATCGGTCATACGTTTGCAAAAGAAGGTAATGGAACTAGAGGCTAAGCTTACCGAAGCTGAGAAGGAGGTGATTGAGGGTGCGCCCACAAAGAACAAACGAACGCCCGGCGAGTGGATACCCAGGCCGCCAGAGAAATACTCACTGACAGGTCACCGAGCCAGTATAACGAGGGTGAGTTGCCATAGACTGACACAACCAGAATTGCTGTTTTCATGACCTTCTCCGTCTTTAGGTAATTTTTCATCCAATTTTTGGACTCATGGTTTCGGCTTCGGAAGATGCTACTATTAAAATTTGGGATTTCGAAACTGGCGAATATGAGCGCAGCCTAAAGGGACACACGGACTCAGTGCAGGATGTGGCATTTGATGCGCAGGGCAAACTTTTGGGTAAGATTCCTAAAACAAAATTAAAAAGCAAATCTCTAATTGAAGTTTTCAACCTTTTCATAGCCTCCTGCAGTGCGGACTTGTCCATCAAATTGTGGGATTTTCAACAGAGCTATGAATGTGTTAAGACCATGCATGGTCATGATCACAATGTATCCTCGGTGGCATTTGTGCCCGCTGGTGATTATGTTTTGTCTGCTTCGCGAGATCGTACGATCAAAATGTGGGAGGTGGCCACCGGGTAAGCTAAATTAGAGAGGCCTGATCGGAGAGATCTTACATTATTCTTTAACTTTCAGTTACTGCGTCAAAACCTACACAGGCCATCGGGAATGGGTGCGAATGGTGCGGGTGCACATTGAGGGCAGCATCTTTGCCACATGCTCAAATGATCACGCAATACGCGTTTGGTCGACGAATTCAAAAGACTGCAAGGTGGGAACAGACATTTTTTAATTCGTTTTTTGTTAAACTAAAAAATTCCTTACCCACTTGATCCAGATTGAATTACGCGATCATGAGCACACCGTGGAATGCATTGCCTGGGCGCCCGAAGCCGCAGCCTCGGCGATAAACGAAGCAGCCGGCGCCGATAACAAGAAGGGCCATCACCAGGGTCCCTTCCTGGCATCCGGTTCGCGTGACAAAACCATACGCATTTGGGATGTGAGCGTTGGACTGTGTCTGCTCACGCTAATTGGTCACGACAATTGGGTGCGTGGCCTGGCATTCCATCCGAGTGGCAAATACTTGGTATCAGCCAGTGATGACAAGACCATTCGGGTCTGGGATTTGCGCAACAAGCGGTGCATGAAGACGCTCTATGCCCATCAGCATTTCTGCACATCCATAGGTGAGACTGGGGATAGGGTGCCACGATCTGCTTTCTTGAACTCAATGTCATCTTATTCTCTCTGCAGATTTTCACAAAGCGCATCCATATGTGATCAGCGGTAGTGTGGATCAAACAGTTAAGGTCTGGGAATGTCGTTAAATAAAGTTTGCAAAACAAAACTCAGCAAGGGATCTGCTTATTTCTCAATTAAAACATAAATAAAGCTAATAAACACACACACACACACTGTCTCAGCCACCTCCTAGCAAAGAAATCATCATCTTCAGACGCTTTCAGTGTCAGCGTCCAAAAAAATGTATTTACAAAAGTTGAAAACACAAAATGTCGAAAAACGAAATATTTATTGCTAAACTAACTTACCTACCTACTTATACTATATACAAAGTACATATATACATTAATATCTATAAATATGTTTACCTATGATTATTGTTTAACGTGTAGCCACGCCACGCCCTCACTAATCAACCAGCGCAGCACAAGCTCGCCCGCCAAGCAGAATATTCCCTAGATTTCACAGAGTGTGTGTGAGAAAAGGTGGTGTTTCTGCCGTTTGGGCTGGAAACACGCGCCGCAACAGAAATTACCACAATGTTGACGTGATTAAATGTTTGCAAATTAAGCATATTTATGACTAATAGCTAAACAAAAACCAAGCGAAAGCAAAAGTATTTCCACAACTTAGAAAAGAAACCCCACATATATTCACAAAAGCAGAGAAAAAGAGCAAACCGAAACTTTTGTTAAACTAAGAATTACTTGAATGTGTCTTTTTATTACCACTTGAGGTAACTTTTCTCCCTCCCACACTTTTACCCGTACTCACGCCACACACCAAGCAAGAGCTTCAGGGTTTGTGTTCTTTTTTTCTGTTGCGAAAAAGGAATCTTAACAAACACAGAGAATGCCTACGAGTTTAAGTTGTTGCTTTAAGTTCAAAATACGATTTACGTTTACGGCTTACCTAGTAGTAGAACAAATGCTGCAAATTTAATTTTAATCAATTTGGTTTAAGTGCAAAGGCAAGAAAAAACAACCAACCAACAAATTATACACCATAATTATTATACAAAATTATATGTGGAAGAATTTTAAAAAAGAAGAACAGAAACTATGGATTAAAAACGAAAACGAAACACTGGCAAATTAAAACCTCTTTTTTTTTGTGCTTCTCTACAAGAAACAGAAGGAGAAAATAACAAACAATAAAAACAGGAGATATTTCAAATTGTACATTTATTATTTTGCATTTTATTTCAGATTATTAAAAAGCAACAGGGTTATGTAATGTAATCACTTGACATGTTCCACAAAATGTTATCATGTATCAGCAGAGCAAACGAGTTTTAATTTGAGAGAGCGACAACAGTTGAGTTCAAAAACCTTGATTTTCTTATAGTTAAATTCAATAACTATTTAAGGACTTAACAAAATTTGCTGTCTTTAGTATTGAGCTAAACATAAGGTCATATTGCAATTACGTTTCAATAACCAAATCCGTATTTTTGGACCTTCAAAAATAAACTTAAATATTTTTTCAACTTTTCATATTTGAGATAACATTTGCTTTATCTCATAGTCACTATCTTCAATCGAATATTGAGTAACAAAACAAAAATATTGTACAACCATCCTTGGGCTTAAATAAAATTTAACGTTATTACCTGCAATCTGTCACCAAATTTAGTTTTCATTAGCTGCATCTGATTCAAATTACGTTTACCGCTTTTATTGAATCTCGGGAGCGTCAGTGAAGCCAAATATGATCTGACTTCAAACGGATTTGTTAAGCATTATTTCGCATTTCGTCTCAAAAATGTTGAAATGCTAATCAACATTTTCAAATTGCCAGATTTATAGCTAATAGCATTTTTCAACATTTCATAGAGTTACCATTTTAAAATTGTGGGATCTACCATCTAAATAGCTAAAGTTGTGTAATTAAAATTTGTAAACATTTTTTATTCTAAAGGCCTAAATCCAGCATTGCGGAAAATTCATTTCGTTTCAGCATTTCATACAATTCGAAACACTTTCTAACAGAACATGAGCATTAGAGTTGCCCAAGACCTAAGGAAAAGTTTTATTTCGCGAAATCAAATACGCATATCCTCTATTTTCATTCTGTTTGACCTTATTGACTCATTAAATAAAAATTATTGAGATTGGACAATGAAAACCCGTGGTGACTTGATGCCAAACTTTTACATGAAAATTCGTACTGACTTACTACACAGTACAACACTAACAAAAAAGGGTCCTCTGTAAGCATCACCTCATACCTAGTTTTTGTAATGAAGCCTCGGTTCGCGTTTTATGGGTACTTTTGTACTTGTAACACACAACAACAAAAATTTTAAATTAGTTTTTAATGGATTAAGATAAAATTCTAAAAAAAATTCAGAAAACGTGGAAAGGGTCAGTGGGAAAGCTATATAAAAAATTCACTTCAATCGTGCAATCGGTTAAGGTACCTTCAAAAGAGGTTAAACCATCGTTCTTGAAAATCATTAAAATCGCACGGTAGATGTTTCTTAAAAAAGGGATTATGATGGGCATATTGCATGTTCCTAAGAGATAGTATGCCACAGCCAAAAAAACGCGATATGGAGTACTATGCTTAGACTCACGCGCAAATTTATTTATATAGGCCATAAGCCAGATCCAAAAAATAGACAGATTAGCGCTTTCAGTTTTGCCAACGAAGCCTTGGTTCGCGGTTTATACGAATTTTTGCACCAGCAATTGCCCTTAAACAACATTGACCATTTGGGTATTACAAGCTTCCGAACAAGCTTTCGAAAAGTTATGAAATTAATCTTGTGAGTCCATGAGTCTTGTCCATTAAACGGAATTTTTGAACTCGTTATTTTAAGTCACCTATTAAAAATATACCTCATTTAGAACTGCGTAATTTCACTGACATTTTGAAAACAATATTTTGATGTATGGTTTCTCACTTCACTTTTATTAATCTTCATATTATATTAATTTTGCTGTAACCAAAGGACAAGTAAACAAAAGCACATCGACTCTTTAGCGTAAGCGATCAGTAATAATGAAAGATTGCTGGAAGACACAGTAATGAAAAATTTATACAGTGCGTTAACTGAGGGGAGCCCACTAATTCAGAAAGGCCGAAAAGGGGCATACCCAACGCCTTCTGTCAATTTGGAGCTGTTTGTTTTGCACTTGTATTGCCTTTAGAATTCCCAAACAGACAAAGCAATGCTGGCATGAGGTGGCGCCTGACAACTTGCAAAAGATGGGCAAGGCCTACTGATGATAAAACTGCAAAGTTATTAAAACAGCTGTATAGTGGATCATCCCCCTTTATGGCGGCTTGTTTTAAAAGTTATAAAGAAGCATACATATAGAATATATAGAGTGAACGGTTCCGCAGTCTACTCCGTTTCTGTTAGAAATAAGTCAGCTGTTTAATCCAGGGCTGCAAACCGGTCCGGAGCTGAACCGCTCCGGAGTCGGAGACTCCGGGATTTTTGAGAATCCCGAACCGAACCTGAACCGGAGCAATCAAAATTTCACGGCCGAACCGGAGCCAAAAAATGTTAAAAATGGTTCGGTTCAGAAAAATATTTATATTACTTTTTTCGGGCTGGCTTATGCATTGGTGCTTTACGTTTTGAATGTTCGTAAATTCTTAGAAAGTTCTTAGAAAAACGTTCTTACTTTTTACATTCAATCCCAATTACAATTTTTTTTTTTAATCCAAAAAACCTAATTTATTGGCCTTGAAACAAAAACAGCTTGCAAAGAGACATAGCGCTGAATTGTATGAACTTAAAAAGGATCTCATTAATAAAAACATCACTGATTATTCTCAAGTTCATATTTTTATGATTATGAAATGGAATCCTTAGCTAAAGAGCTAGAATATAAAGAATTAGTGACAAATACATAATATTGAACGACTACGTAGCTTCATTTTGAGGAATTCCAAGATTGCCCAAAGATTCTAGTGTGTTAAAGGTTTCGATAAAGTATCATTGTAAATAACAAAAATATGTTGCATTAGCTGTTCCTTATACACAAGACAAATTTTTCTTCAGTCAGTTAATTTTGTTTCATCCATTATTTACTTAAGCATAGTTTGAATATTATTTGGAAAATATCAATAGTTGGCTAATGTTGTTACAATTTACATTCCTGTTTCTTAAGCTAGCGAAACCAAAATTATTTCTGAACCTCGGTTCGAACCTGAACCTAGGTTCACCGACCTACTGAACCCGCTCCGTGAACCCGAACCCAAAAAATCTCACGGCTTCGAACCCCGGAGTGAACCTCCGCCGATTTCAGAACGGTTTGCAGCCCTGGTTTAATCTCACTTACGCTCTCAGAGTGCATTTGGGAATATGTTCGGCTCGCTCTAACCACTGTATTTTTCTATGCGGAAACTTCCTAACACCGTTTAAAGTTGAGCAGAGTAAATTTGTTGACCTGGAACCTGGAATTTACATCGAACATTCGAACCCGAACCTAGGTTTAACGACCTTGTTAACCCGCTCCGTGAACCCGAACCCAAAAAGTTTTGAGGGTTCGAACCCCGGAGCGAACCTCTGTCGATTTTTATGAGGTTTATGAGAGGGTTTGCTTAAAAGAAAAAGTGACTGTTTTTATGGGACACCCTAATAAGCTTCAAAGCAAAGCCTAAGACGGGATTTACACGATGAAGCAAACTTCATGAAGTTATCTTAGTAGGCGAGACATACACATGTGTTTCCATACATTTTTATTTACAAATCTAGTAAAATCCCTTTGATTTTCAAGCCTACTAGGAAAACTTCATGAAGTTTGCTTCATCGTGTAAATCCCGACTAAGTGTTTCTATTTAAATAAAATAATGGGACGTAAGGAATTTTCCGCAGTGCTGGATACATGCCTTAAGCAAACATTATTCTATAGCAGAGATGGGCGCGTCGCGACGTTCCAATGCACACACAAAGCAGCGCGTGCATTAGGGTTCTGCCGCGGCCGACTGCAAAAATCACATGTACGCTATAAGCATTGACAGCTACTTATATTTGCATGTGCTTGTATGCGTGTGAAAAGTGTGACGGTATGTGTGCATGCCCATCTCTGTTCTATAGCATTGCCATCACATAGATGAAAACTGAAAAAAACGCTAGTTCCGAAGTTCTAAGTTCAGAGCTAAAGTACACATTTATGAGGTCATTTTATGTTTTCACTTCTAAACAGCGATAATGCTTAACAGTTTGTAACAGTTTGTTTTAAAACGAATCAGCTTATAATTTGCTTTAATGCAACCGTACTTACCGAAATGGCAATATCTTGAAGAAAGTAAAAGCCGATAATAAAATACTTAAAACTAAGCTTGTTCAAAACCAAACCAGGAAAGCGTACCTTTTACATATTTGACCTCTCAAACCGAATCCACTGTATCAAATCCCCATGTATGGAAGAACTTTAATAACTTTTAAAATTTTATTTAAAAAAAACGGTTGTAACGATAATTAAAGATGGGTTTTAAAAAATCCAATACATATTGCGATTTCGACATAAAAATAATAAATCATAATAAATTAGGTTGGAAAAAGGGCAAATTAAATGTACTACATTTATGTACATCGAGCTTACGAAATAACTTTCCGTCGGCTCAAAATAAGAACAAAATATTTTCAAATATTATGAAGACAATTGTCTTAAATGTTCGTGACTGTTTCTTAACCTTAATTTTGACATTTCCTGATTTTTTCCGCCACCTTCCAAAAATTTAAACATCTGTAACTTCTTAGCGGGGCTGTGAATGATGACAATTGGGAATGTGACACATTCGACTTTTCCTCATAAAAAAATTGGCTAATGTAGAGGCTAAAAACGAATCTATGAACCTAGATTTGAACCAAACCCGCTTTTAAAACCGGTTCAAAAGGTAACTTAGGTTCAACTGGCCCATAAACCGAATTTTACACCTTCGACCCGGACCAAACCTTGCAGGTTTGCAGCCTTGCTTTTTGAAAATTGAGGTTATCCGACTTAGGTTTCCAGTTCTCTGTCAAGACATTGATGCATAGCTTATTACATCCCCTACTTTTGCTAAGCTGTTTAACATTTCTTTTCATCGCAATGTTGCTTAGGTACCTACCAGAGTTCTGCAAGAGTGACTGTTTTCTTGACTGACACTGGAAATTTCGCAGTCCAGTCAAATACACACTATTTGGTATTTTTATGACTGAGTGTCTTGTATGTTCGTCTATCAAAGTGGTTGATTCTGCATCGGGCGGCACTGCGTGTTGATTTCATCTTCAAGTGTCTTGCGTACACGAACAGCACACACATAAGAAATACATGGATATGCATAGATTTCATTGTTCTCGCTTTCTTCTATTTTCTTGGAAAATGCAACGGTAAACGCAGTTAAGTTCTTTTTGTCATTCTAAAAGAGAGAGAGCGTTGCTTAGAATGCTTGGGGTAATTTCATTAACACACGCTCTCGGCTTGTACGAGTATAAAAATGTGCCATACGAAATGAAACGGGTATCATTCGCAATTCTACGCAAAGCACAACTCTGCCACGAGCATTTCCGCATTTACTGTCTTCTTTTCTTGGGGAACCCTAGTTTGAATAGACATATGGTCATAATAATTGTAAGATCGTCGAGCAGGCAAAAAAAATACTAAAACTTCTTGTAATAGAGCGATGGTCACGCCTAGCGCTCAGGGGCCGAAAACATTTTGCTATTCACACCGACACAAGCCGAACACATGCCGAGGCTTGGCCCAAGTGAGTAAGCAGCTCTTCAGTCTCTGGCCAGCATTGGATGAGGTCAGGTTGAAGCTGGTTCACGGCGCTTTATTTTCGCACACCAATATACTCTCACTTTTTGACCTCGCTCTTCTTGACCAATGCTGTTGTAAAGTATTGTGATTGATGATGGAACGTGGTGTTTTCAACACGATCCTAAAACTAAGCGTCAATGACGGTACAATCTCAGCTTTATATTGTGAGCGATTACTCTACCGCTATCCATCCGATAGAAGTGGATATTTTTAAAAAGTCCTGCTTATTTTGTGATGCACTTGGTTTGATTTTATACAAATCAGGCATATGTCTACTCTACTCAAAAAAAATTGTAATATATTGTAGCACGGGTCAAAAATTAATATGTTCAGCATACTTAGCTCAAATTTTTCCTAATGGTTTGTGGCCCGTGACGCAATTTCTCATTATTTTCGTTTTATTTCATTGTACGAAATATCTTCAAATATCAGAATGATTGTGTTAAACAGAAAAGATAAATAAACTTCAACATTTCATAACAATAATATATACTTAGAGATCGGAGGTTAATAAAATCTATTGGATTATTCAAAAGCAATTGAAATGACTCGTCAGATTTTAAAAATACATTCCCGTTACATTTAGAATTATATTAAGTTGTTACATGCACCCCAACAGAAGGTCATGATCTCAAAGGACAGAAATGTAAGCAAGTTATATTTACATTTGCAGTGAAGCTTACATTTGCTTTTACCCACTCGAATGCTCTATTTGTTGCACTTTATTATAACTTACACATATATAGATAAGATACTGTAAAGAAACCGCAATGATAAATGCAAAACAAAAACAAAAAACAAAATCACTTCACAAACAAATGCTTTTCTCTCACCAAAAGCTGCTTTAAATCAATGGCCTCAGAACATTACAAGCGATATATAGAAATCGTTTACTTATATATAAACAATTAAATATAAATAAAAATTCAATTTTTGTTTTATTCAAAATAATAGAAAATTGTTTCGTTAAGTTTGGTATTTACTACAGCCCCGCATTAATGGAGTCATAGTACCCTTTGCTTAAAATTTTGGGAAAAGAGGTTCACGTCAATCAAGTCTGAAATTGATTTTATTGGAGTTAGTCAGCTCCTTTCAATAATGATGACACAATTCAAAAAGTGAGGACCTAAAAGTTTCCAGCGAAACAATAGGAAAGCGGAAGATTTTAAGAAAGCCGGAAGGAGGGGACGACTAAAACTGATATCAGAAGAAACAACGGCGAAGGCAAAGCATTGCCTGCATGGTGTGAATAACTGAAGCCTCCCCGAGCAAATCAGAAACGATTGGCGAGCATTTAAAACAACGGCTGAGACTGGTAAGCTGTTAGTATATTTTTATCGGGCTAAAGAAGAACAAAGCTTTACATAAAGAAGAAATGAGCCTCTATTGGTTCCCCACCATTTCAGCGTCTTCATTAAATCCGCTCTCACAGTTTGTATATGGGTCATTCTTTTATAAACCGAACAGCTACAAAATTTTTCATTTTTCATTTTAATAAAATAAAATTCCTAATTAGATCTCACCAAAACGTATTTGCGGTTTTGCACAAAATTTTTTTGTTAGTTTTATATATAATTTCAAAAATCGTCAAAAACGAAAAAATGGAAAAACAGGGTTTTTTAAAATCGTGATATCTCAGGTTTGGTTTATCGGACAAGTCTCAAGTTGATATCGATGGAAAAAATTTTACTGTATCTACTCAAATTATAATTTTATAGATTTTTAAATTATTTAATATTATTAAGTAAATGTTGCTAAAAATTATATATAATTTTTTCTCAGTGTTAACCACCATGTTATAGCTTCTGAAGATATACAATTAATTTCTATAAACATAACTTAAATTTTGGTGTTTTCAAAAAGATGGAGACTTTTATAGTTTAAAAGTTATGAATTTTCGAAGTTATAAACAAATAAAAGATGCCCTTGAAAAAAGCTTCGCCATGCAATCAGTTTCAAAGCTTTTTGATTGAAACTTGGCACGTGTGCTTTATATTTATCAAACTTTTCAAAAATGTTAACATCGCGCGGATCGGACGACTATATCATATAGCTGCCATACGAATGCTGAATTTAGTAGTTTTCTAAATTACTTTGCAAGCTCTGGCCACCACAACAAAATTCAATTAATCATAGCATTCGTATGACAGCTATATGATACGCTCATCCGATCCGCCTGAAAAAAATTTTTGTGCAAACCCGCAAATCACGTTTTGGTGGGCATGTCGAGATCTAATTTCGGATTTTTTTATTAAAATTAAAAATAAAAAATTTTTTAGCTGTTCGGGTTATAAAAGAATGACCCATATTACCACCATTTTACAATTAATTAATTAGTTGTGTGACTATTTTATAATCAATTTTTAGATCTCTATAGTGGTAGCTCGTTCTTCATCTGAAAATATTAATAGTTCTTCTGGTCAGTAACCATCTTCTTGAACTGTACTTATTCATAGTTTGCAATCTAATAGGCCTGCATTTCACCATGATTCTTCTATGAATTTGACAAGCAGTTCACATTTACAACCATAGCTGTTAAATTTCGATTACAATTAGTATTAAAAATTAATTAGAAATTAAATGATGGTTAACGATTATAAATAATCAGAAAATAGTAAGGATTATTAGCGATTACTAAAAAAATTAAAAGTAGTAAGAAAAAGGAATCGGACTACTTTTAAAGATTACTTTTGATTATTTTGAAAAAAGTGTATATTTATCCTGTAAATAAATACTTAATATCAGGGCTGCAAACCGGTTCGGAGCTGAACCTCTCCAAAATCGGATACTGCGGAATTTTAAGAAGTCCAAACCGAACCTGAACCGGAGCAGAACACTTTGTTCTTCCGAACCTGAACCGGAGCAAAAAAAAGTAGACTAGGGTTCGGTTAAAAAAATGTTATATTTCATTTTTTCTAGCTACTATAAAAGTCAAGTTTCCCATTTTCCAATATTTGTAAGCATTGGAATAAAAACAGCTTACAAAGAAACATTTTTCTTAATTGTATAATATTCAAATGGATCCAATAGGTAAAAGCTTATAACAATAGTTTACAGCCAAAAAGACGCATTTCTAATTAAATATTTTTTAGTATAGTTTGGAACGGTGATCTCAATAACCAATTTCAAAAATTTTTACTTCGCACCTCTGCCCTGATCCTTACCATCTCTGACATCTGTTCAAAATTGCCTGAAAATGCATATAAGAAACATTTTACTCATGTTAATCCTGACGGCTAAATCGATTCGGCAGTTGATGCTGCTCAAGAATACATAGTCTTAATAGGGTCGAAGATGCTTTCTTCCAGCACAAACCTCATATATATATTGTGTACATTTTTTACAGAGTATCAAATTCAAAATTATTCAAATTTTTGGCTTTATTTAAAATTTATTTATTATAAACGTTTGCCAAAGTGTTGGTTATGTTAAGTTTGTTCAGCAGCAGCTGTACTTTCTGGGGAGGTAGGAGGCTCGTAATTCGGTTTTTCTTGATCCGCTAGTGGAGACTCATTTTGCTCTGATACCTCGTCGTTGGGTTTTACTTCATCTTCTATTTTAGGAGCGTTTTGCTCTGCTGTCTCGTTTTTCGGGTTTATTTCGCCTTTCGTTGCTAATGCTTCTGGATCTGCTACCACGTCCAGTAATTTAATTTCATCTGCAACCGGGGTTGCTTCTGCCAGCTCCCCCGAGTTGTCAATTTTTTCTCCATTATCGCTTTTCTCGATTCTGTCGGTTTGGTCCTCTGCTTTAGTTTCATCTTCCCCCTCTGAGGAATCTTCACTACTTGATTTTTTTTCGACATCAGTTGCTTTTTGCTCCCGCGGTCGCTTGGCCCGTTGCTTTTTCTTTAAACGTTTGGCACGCTTCTTGGCGGTTTTCTCTTCGGCAGCCCGACGATTGTCATCTATTTTCTGTTGATATGCATCATCGGCGGCCTCACGTGCACTTTGATTCTGTATGTTCTTCTGGCGGGCATATTCCTTTCTGCGCAAATGACGATAGACATGGAACTCACCGGAGCCCGCGCCCGCACTGCTACCCATTACATTTCGGACAAATGTGGGCACAGAGGCCATGTAGTCCCGTTCGCGACGCTGCTCAGGGATGATGACCGGCTTGTCCTGTTGAGAGGAGCGGAAAAATAATTCAATCGGGAGTTGTGGGTACTTTTCTTTGACCACTTACGGGATTCTTCATTAGCTTCTCCAGCTTGAGCCTTTGCAGATCTGTGGCCGATTTGACAAAAGGTCGCAAGGGCTTCTCTTTGTCATCCGAATCGCTGCCCTCGGATCCATCACCTTTCTTTTTCTTTCTGGGTTTGTTTTCGCTTTCCTTGATTAAGTTTTTGATCAGAGACATGTTTATTATTTATTTTTTACAAAATGCACAAAATGATTTTAGTGTGACCAGATATCAAGTTGAAAATACCAATCAGTTGGTACGTTTTGTTCTTGGTACTATTGGTATTTTCACGACTTCTCATTGATGCCGTTTGACGGTATTTTCACTTCTCTGTCAGCCGGTCCCTCTAGTCCCAGCTAATTCTACTAAAAATCGAGTTAATAACTGTAATGTGCTGGTGAACAATTTGAAAAAGCACAAGCCAACCAAAGATTCAGTTGTCAAAAGTGATTCTAAGCTAAGTCGGCCACAAAATAACCACGTTTTTTAGAACTAGAATACGTAATCACTTTAATTAAGATCAAAATCACTCGGCTGTTCGCTAGCGGTTAGAGGTTGTGTAACCACACACGGACTCGGATTCGGACGGAACCAGCATTTTGTGTGTGCGTTTTTTTTGTTAAGCAAAAAGTGTTTGGACATGGCGCTTGAGATCGATGCAAAGACAACGAATTCGGCGGGAACGGGCGATGCAGCAGCGCCGGCAGCAACAACAAGTACAACGAACAAGGCCAAGGAGAACAACAATTCAACGACGGCCGCAGCCGGCAACAAGAAGAACCTAAATCCAAATCAGAACTTGGTCAATGGCAACAACAATAGTGCTGCCGATGGGCCCGCAACGAAGAAGAAAGGTGCGTTCGACTACAGACCCAGCCACCACTCGATCCGCCCATTTTCTGTGCCCAATGTGTCCCAATCACATAACAATTTTTTCTTAACATTACGTAATGTTATTTTTTCTCCCGGCACTCGCTGGGTTTCTCCTCCGCCCCTCGAACGAGCCGCGTGCGTTACAATTGCAACTGTAACTTTGTGTTTGTGTGTGTGCCTGTGTTTTTTCTTGGCATGGCAACGCACATGTTATGTTGGTTCACCCCATCCCCGTTGTTCATTAACCCCCGGACAGGGGAGAAATTAACCTACAATTAACACGTGCAAGCCGCAAACGCAAAATGCATGCAACAAATAAGAAAAACAGTACACACACACGCGTTACAATTATGTAAATCATGTTTTCTAGGCATTACGCCCTCTCGCGCTCTCTTTCTCTGCCGCTCTCTGAAATTGTTTATCTCGTTCGCCTATCTGTCTGGTAGTGTAATTTTTCCGCTTGCTCTCGAAATTAGCATTACTCTGTGAAAAATCAGGAATCATTTTCCCCAACATTCCTTTGAGATGGGTTGAAGAGATTGCTGCACTCTTCCGATCTTTGCCTCTTGTGGCCTTATCAGCTTTTGTGTGTGTTTTTGTTTGTTTTTCTGCTGTTTTGTTTAATGTGCCGGCAGAGGAGGCCAAGCACAAACGCACATGCGGCTGGCTATCTCTGAGAGATGTTATGTAAAGTCGAGGGACGGAAAAATATTTGTTGGAAAATCGAAATTTAAATACAGTTTCGACTCTTGTCTGTGCTTCGATTTGTGACTAGTGTGGTCGGAATCTTAAACTAAAAGTAATGACAAAAGTTTACTTATTTTTTTTTCGGAAACTGCATAAAACGTGTGTAGGATATAATTTGGAATACATATGCCTATTTTTTGAACCACTTTCACTTTAGACTTTTGTTAAATCGTGAAAAACATTAAACAACGGATTCGTGGTTTTCTTTCAGAAAATCGAGTTGGAAAGGTTATACTATCCGATGTGTTCTAAAAACCTCTAGAGATTTTGGGTTTTTTGTTTTTTGTTTTTAAAAACCACCAATCCAAATGTGGGTGTGCCCGAAATGGCGAAGACTTCATTTTCCGGAGTTATAGCTTTGTATATTGCTGGAACAAGACAGTTGACAAGAGAAACAAAATCGTAACAAGGTCTTCAGAAATAATCCAATTCACCTTTAAATTTCTAAAAAGGCTTTTCCATATGGCATTACTGGCTCTTCCTAAAAAGATTCCCCTATTAAAACATCTTGTTTATCTTGTTGTCTATTTTAAAATATCACCGCAGTAGCTGATTATTTCCATCCATCTCATACCCATGTTAAGGTTTGTAACGCATAAAAGGAAGCTTTTACGACCACAAAAAGTAAATGTCCAGCGTGACGAGCTGACTTGATATAGCTACGACCGAACGTACTTCTGTTTCTATCTATCTTAACCAATCTTTGCACGAAGTCTTTAGTTACAAATATGCTGCACATTTGTCGGAACCGGCCGGATTGGATGATTATAGCAGCTATAGGAACGGTCGGTCGAAGAAGTAGTTTTAGTGAGAAAAACTTTCTTGTTCTCAGCGCAATACCCGAACCTCTCATTTATAAATTTTCTATGCTTTCAAACAATTCCAAAACGTTTTATGAAAATCGCTTCATGCGGGCCTCAGACCATCTAATGAAATGTTTTTTTTATAATATTTTAGAAAATAGCTTTTGCTCCTCCGCGTGAACTTACCAGCTATCGGCGCCAGCTGTGAAGTAACTGTCCATGAAAAAGCTTCTCAAACTTTGCCGCTCGGATTCGGCGTTAAACTTTAGGTCTTTTTCTCTTATGCTCATAAGTAACAGGTATGGTTAGAGCCGACTTTAACTTACGACCCCCGGGTTGAGTTACGGATTTTTAAGTTGACTAATTTTCAAGGGACAACTCTTTTTTTTTAACGTGCCTGTTGATTTAAAGGTTTTCTCTTTATAATTTTATTATTAAAATTTATGCTTATGAAACGAAAAAGTAAAGCATCCAACCTTAACCCTCTAGTGCCCAAGACCGCCTCTAGACAGGCAAAGTTCAAAACACCATTATTCGCTTTCCTCGTTAATTTTTGACTTCGTTTTGCGTTCTTACAATTCGGAGAAGTCCAAAAATTAAGTTCGTTTCGTTTGCAATACATGCCAGAGCTTGCGGGACACAAAATTATTGCCGTGTTGCAGATAGTCTCAAGGACGCAAAGCACAAAACCCACACTAAACAAGTGAGAAAGTCGGTCAAGCCCGACTATAACATACTCTGTACCTGGAGTAGAAGCTGAATGCAATGCTGGTGCTGCGCTCATCTCTAAGTTTCTCTCTCTCTCTCTCTCTCTTTCTCTCTCTAAAATTGTGTGGTGTTAGTTGTGAATGGGTGGAAGGGAGTGGGGCGAGGGAGATGTACTTTTTTGGTCATAACTTGAAAACCGCTGATCCGAGAAGGTACGAAACGTCTATCTTCAAAACTGTAGGAGATATAACGCTTTTTCCGAATTGCGGGGGCGGTAGGGGGCGTGGCAAAAATTGAAAATAAACTTGATCTGCATGCAGCTATAAGAAACATTTGTCCCATACATGTCAAACCTCTATCTCTTACCATCTCCGAGATCTGTTTGTTCATACGGACGAACGAACGGACGGACGGACGGACAGACAGACAAACATACGGACTGACGAACAGACGGACATGGCTATATCGACTCGGCTGTTGATGCTGGTCAAGAATATATATACTTTATATCGTCGGAAATGATTCCTTCTCCCTGTTACATACTTTTGCACAAACTTAATATACTCTATGTACGTTCGGTACAGAGTATAAAAAGTTTTAGTTAGCTTTTTATTGCTTTTATAAGGTATCCCGTCTAGAGGCGGTCTTGGGACAACTCGGGAAAAAAATAAAGGAAAGTTTGAAACTCAAGAGAAACTGAAGAGCTGATAGCAAATGTAGTTGTTAGATTGTTATGCAATGTTTCAGGTTTCAAAAACTTATTTTCCACTTCTTGCATATCTCAAATCCCGGGTAATATTTTCTTTGGGAACTTTTCGCTTGAATCGCATTCCAAATTGTAAGCGACCTAAAGAATAAAGCGCATGCATATTCTACTGAAATTTTGTGGTCCTGCATCAGGAGTCGAAATGTGTTTGAAGGTTTGGATGGACAATAAAACAGTGTGACTTGCTTCGACTTACGCGGGCACAAAGCCTTTCCTGTGAGGTTTCACGTTTTGTTCGCTCTGAAAAAAAAGTACGTTGATAAAGATGGTCCCAACGTGATCCACGAATATAACAGCAACATGGGTGATGTCGACTTAATAGAAATTTCAGTAAAGAGCAACATGTACACAAATCGACTATTTACGCATATGCTTGATATAGCCATGGTAAACGTTTACATTTTGTTTCACCTAATAATGCAAATATCAACTACCAAACATCTGATCAGCGGTCGCATAAGTGCTTTGGTGCATGCTACAAACTCCTCAGTCAAAAGGACCAGGGCCGCCCACGACAAGTTGCTAAAAGGGAAAAGAAATACATAGGGAAGCAAATTTTTATACCGTCTACCGTCTGATGTGCGACGTTATGATGCCGTCGAGCATTTTCCGATGTTTTTATCACGCGCTGGCAAAAAACCTGTAAGCTTTCTGATTGCACTCACTAATATAAAATTGTATGCCGAAAATATGTAAACCTGTGCCTTTCCCAGCAAAAAGACTTTCGACGATTGTCATCACAAATAAGTAAACGAACTTTTTGTACATAAATATTTTGATAGTTATTTATTTTGTTTTTTGAACCTTTATTTATTACTTTTATAATAAATCGGTAAAAGAACCACATTTTTTACAGAATTTTTATTCCTGGCATTCTATTCCCAAAGAATTGTTCCAAACAAACATGTCCTTTAAAGGTTTTATTCCTATGTTTAAAACACATACTTCATTTAAATAAGACTGCTTTGCATTAGCATTCAGATTTCAAAACAATTCAAAAGTGGTTCTATTCATGTGGAATTAGGCCTTAAAGGCCTATACTCTAGATAAGATACATTGTTAGTTTGCTACGACATTTCACATGAATAGAACACCTTTTCATAATCATTCAGATTTCAAAGCTATTTAAAACTTTCTATTCATGTGAAATATCGTAGCAAACTAAAAATTTATCTCATCTGAGTATAGGCCTTAAGACATAATGAAACCGAAAATAAATGTTTTTCTGGGAAAAACAAATTTGGGCACTAGAGGGTTAATATACTCTATGTACCTTTGGTACAGAGTATAAAAAATAACAAGATTGGAACCTAAGTTGTTTTAGCATACTCGACATATTTTGCATTTTCAGAATTTTACAGATATATTTTCTCAATTCCATACGATTTGGGACTTTTCTGGGTTGAAAGCGATTTGTAGAACACATTTATTTTGGTTTTGTGTGGAAGTAACATTCTAGTTCTGACTTGTTGTCCTCCTAACGATTTTAATCGATTGCAAGTTTGATGCTCGTTCTATTGCTGATACAAAGTTGTAACCCCTAGAGATTTGCATAACAATCCCTTACCCATTGTTCTCTCTCTCTCCCCATTGCAGGTAAGAAGAATCGCAACAAAAGTCCACCCGTACCCGCCTCTGAAACTGGACCCGAAGTCGCTAGTGCTGCTGAATCGTTAAGCAATGGACATGTCGAGAAATCAGCAGTCAATGGCGATGAACCTTCCCCTGCCGATGCCAATGCCAATGTTTTGGCGTCCAGTGGCAACGAAGAGAAGAGCACGGAGGCAGTGACTGCAGAAGCAGCTGGTGCTGGTGAGGTGGAAACTGAAGACATCGATTTAGATGCTTTGCACGATATGGGCATTACGGTCAATATCAGTAGTCCCGGAGCAGATATCCTTTCCGTTCAGTTGTCAAGCATGGAACTGGTCCAGGAAATTCATCAATTGCTGATGGACCGCGAGGAAACCTGCCATCGAACGTGTTTCTCCCTTCAACTGGATAATGTGACACTTGACAATTTCGCTGAACTGAAAACCATTGAACAGCTGGAGCAGGGCTCCACAATCAAGGTGGTTGAAGAGCCGTACACAATGCGAGAGGCGCGCATTCACGTGCGCCATGTCCGGGATCTTTTAAAGAATCTGGATCCGGCTGATGCTTACAATGGCATCGACTGCACTTCGCTGACCTATTTGAATACCATCACCCAGGGCGATCTGCTGGACAAGAAGAAGACTCGTCCAGATTCGGTGGACTGCACGCCACCGGAGTATGTGACGCCGGGTGTGCGTGAGCCGCCCTTGTTGCCACTCCATCCCAACATTAAAAACTCCAAGGGGCCCCAAGCGCTAAAGGTTCTAACAACATCAGCCTGGAATCCACCACCCGGTCCCCGTAAACTGCACGGCGATCTCATGTACTTGTATGTGGTCACCATGGAGGATAAACGTTTTCACATCTCCGCCTGCTCGAAGGGTTTCTACATCAATCAGTCCACCGACGAGAACTTCAATCCCAAACCGGACAATCCCAGCCATTTGAGTCACTCGCTGATTGATCTGCTCTCGCATATCTCGCCATCGTTCCGACGTGCCTTCCAGACCATTCAGAAGCGTCGCACTATGCGACATGCCTTCGAAAGGGTGGCCACTCCCTATCAGGTATATCAATGGTCATCGCCACTCCTCGAGCACACAGTCGATGCCATTCGAGCTGAGGATGCCTTCAGCTCCAAACTGGGGTGAGTAGCGACACAGCCAAAAGTCAACTTTATAATCTTTCTATGATAATCTCTAGCTATGAGGAGCATATTCCGGGTCAGACCCGCGACTGGAACGAGGAGCTGCAGACCACCCGGGAACTCCCACGCAAGACACTGCCCGAACGCTTGCTGCGCGAGCGTGCCATCTTCAAGGTCCATGGCGACTTTGTGACCGCTGCCACTCGAGGAGCCATGGCTGTCATTGACGGCAATGTATTGGCCATCAATCCGGGCGAGGATTCCAAAATGCAAATGTTTATTTGGAATAACATCTTCTTCTCGCTGGGCTTCGATGTGCGGGATCACTACAAGGAGTTGGGTGGTGACCATGCCGCTTTTGTGGCTCCTCGCTATGACCTGCATGGCGTGAGAGTGTACAACGCCGTCGACGTGGAGGGTCTGTACACCCTGGGCACTGTGGTCATTGACTATCGTGGCTATCGGGTGACCGCCCAATCGATTATACCGGGTATCCTGGAGCGGGAACAAGAGCAGAGTGTGGTCTACGGGTCCATTGACTTTGGCAAGACCGTACTGAGTCACCCCAAGTACTTGGAACTGTTGCGTCAGGCGGGAAAACATTTGAAAATCCTTCCCCATTCGGTGCTAAATGAGCGGGACGAGCCCGTGGAGCTGTGCTCTTCCGTGGAGTGCAAGGGCATCATTGGCAACGATGGTAGGCATTATATTTTGGATTTGTTGCGCACTTTCCCGCCAGATGTCAACTTTTTGAAGCTTCAGGATGTGCAAATAAGCAAGGAACTGGCCGAAATGGGTTTCCCCATCGAACACCGGCATAAGTTGTGCTGTCTGAGGCAGGAGCTGCTAGAGGCTTTCATTGAGGATCGATATGTGAGCTTTATACGCATTGCTGCAGTGCACCTGCAGCAGTTGAATTCCAAGAAACAGGCCGACAAGACGGAGCAGGAGAACAAACTACCTGCCATCGAGGAGGGTGAGAAGCAGCAGCCAGAGGAGAAGGAGGAGCAGGAGCCCACTGCCCAGGGTGAAACCAAAAGCGCTGAGGCTATGGTCAATGCCATACGCGAGGCTCAGTCCAATGTGGCCACCTCCAATGAGGTGCAGGCCGCCGAGGTGGTCAAACGTGCCTGCGCCGCCGTTGGCTCTCTCAAGGAAAAAGAATTCGACTTCCGCTTCAATCCCGATGTCTTCTCGCCAGGCATCCGTCACATCGATGGCGAAGAGGGCACTTCCAACTCTCTGGCCAAGCAGAAGCGTCTTGTTCAAGATGCCGCCGAGTTCTTGGTACTCAAGCAAATCCCCGCGTTCATCAAGGAGCATTTGGCTCACTCATCGCCACCCATTGATGGCCAGAGCTTGACCGAATCCCTGCATAGTCATGGCATCAATGTGCGCTACCTGGGCAAGGTCATCAAAACGTTGTCGGAGATGCCACGCATGGACTACCTCTACAGGATTGCCACCCTGGAGCTAATTGTGCGAGCCACTAAGCACATTTACAACACCTACATGCAGAGCACCGAACCCCTCCATCTGTCGGCGGCTATTAGCCATTTCTTGAACTGCCTGCTCACGAATGGTCCCGTCAATGCGGCCGTCAGCAGCGAGGATGCGCACAAGAAGCAGCAGCGCGGCAATAATGGCAAGCACAACAAGCACAAATCCTCCAAGGGCGGCAAACAGCAGCAGCAGCAGCAGGCTGGGGCAAGCCAAAATGGCAATGCATCAACATCCGCTGCCGGCGCCTCCTCCTCATCCCTATCCTCGTCATGCGACTGGACTCTGGTCACGCCGCGTTCGCTGTGGCAGCAAATACGCAAGGAGGCCAAAGCCTATTGGGATTGGGATCTCGACTGCGACTCAATGGACAGTGCAATGGCCAAATACGGCCTGTCACGGATTAGTCTGATGCGTGCTTTCTCTTTGAAAGTGGGCATCCAAGTCTTGCTGCGTGAATACAACTTTGAGTCCAAGCACAAGCCCACCTTTGGCGACGATGACATTGTTAATGTGTTCCCCGTGGTCAAGCACATCAGTCCGAGGGCCACAGACGCATACAACTTCTATACCACGGGACAGGCCAAGATTCAGCAGGGCATGTTTAAGGAGGGCTATGAGCTAATCAGTGAGGCTTTGAATCTACTGAACAATGTCTTTGGAGCAATGCATCAGGAGAATGGCTCTTGCTTGCGTATGCTGGCCAGGCTGAGCTATTTGCTGGGCGATGCACAGGATGCCCTAGCAATTCAGCAGCGGGCGGTGATTATGAGTGAGCGTGTGAATGGCATTGATCATCCTTCGACAATTCTGGAATATGTGAGTGTAGAGAAATCCGCTAACCTTGAATGGATGTTATAGAAATCTATGAATTCTTTCCCATTGCAGACACACTTGTCACTCTACTCGTTTGCTAACGGACATGTGGGCATGTCCTTGAAACTTTTATACAGAGCGCGCTATCTGCTGGTGCTTATCTGCGGAGAGGATCATCCCGAGGTGGCCCTAATTGATGTAAGTTGTGTGTTTTTTTCTTCTAAGCAAGGCTGCAAACTGGGTTTCTTTATAAGTTAAAATCCTCTCAAAACTAATCCCAAACCGGTCCTATTTTTTTCGGAAAAAATGTTATCAAAAATTACCTCGGTTAATTGATTATCATATTATCACCCAAAAGATTTCTCAGCTGAATGATTACCTATTGCATTGAACCACGTTGTATGTAATATGAAGGATTCCCACAACGGCTGAGTCTGAATGAATGAATGTTATAAGCGGTCAATGAACTTAGATCAATCAGTGTAAGTATCAACAAGAGAAGCAAAAAGGATTAGTGGGAATGAAAGCAAATAAAAAATTAACCAAGAGAATCGGAGGAAACAGTATAATCAAATACACGAAATTCGTCAACAGTGTTTCACTGTCAAAAGCGTCAGTTGTGTCAATGAACACTAATTTACCATAACAATGGCAATTTCCTTACTGAAGTTATTCGATTCTCATTCTCCCATTCTTAAATCTCAATGCATCAACTTGAACGATCACTAACAGCACTCACATTCAAAACAAAGCCATTTTGTGTAAAAATGCTTAATTTGCTGAGTTTTTGTCTGATTTGCTGTCTGACCGTGTAAAAAGGCGTCTGAGTAGACATGAAGCTACTCAGATGAGCGATCAGACGAAATAGAACCGGTTCTATTTGGCCTGAGCACTCATCTGAGTGGCATTTATCGAGTTACAGTGTTCGTCTGACGAAAACTCATCTGAGCGAACAGGTCGTGTAAATGGAGCTTAAACCACACACTCCTTCACTTTCGAGATGTACATAAAGTGAAATTTAATTTGCATTCTAGTCTTTAATGGATTTATACAGAATTTTATTGTTTAATGTGTCCTGAATTTTGTTGTGCGAGTAGTGGAACCCAAAAGTCAGCCTCTCTCATTTCCGTCTGTTCCATTTTCGATCATTTCGCTTGGAATTCTGGTTTCTCTCTTGTGTATCTAGTGCCGTTCTCGCTTGGTCCAGTGGATTGCGAAAAGTTAAAAAGAGAGCAATTTCATTCGAAATTCAGAACACGAAAACGAAAGTGAAGCGGAATGAGAACATACCTGAATATCTTAAGACACACTACAAAATTTTCGTTTTGAAAAGCAATTCTTCTTAGTCGGAGCAATAAATAAATAATTGCCAAAATTACAAACTTCTACAGTTGCTAGATGTACATAAACGGGTGTGACACAGAAATCTCTAGAGGTTTTCGTATAAACGTTAGCATTTCATATTATAGCTGTTTGAATGTATACTTTAAGAGGCTCAAATTTTTCTGGCTACTAGATTAAATGACAAAAGTTAACCGATTTAAAACCGCCTGCTCGAAGCCAAGCCGATTTGATGCGTACGGTTTTCCTTCCACATAATCTAGTAGGCGGTCGGTTTCTTGGCACTTCGTAAATAAAGTAGTCCCAGTTTAGTTTGAAGTGCCTCGCTTATACGAAAATCTCTAGACATTTTCAGGGCACTTTTCTATAGTTCTCTGATCAATTTTAAAATTGTTGGTGAAACTTAATTGGCATTCTAGTCTTTAATTGATTTATAAAGAAAATATTAAAAAAAAAATCGATTTTTTGCTCGAAAAGGCGAGAAATTTCATTTTTGGTCGCCTGGAAAAAATATAAAAAATCAAAAAAAAAAATATTTTTAGTTTTTCTACTTAAGAATCGCTTTTCTACGAAGAAAAAAGGTAACGATGTTCGAAATTTATGAACAAACACATAAGCTGCTTCGTCTGTCTTCGTCTACTTAATTTGATCCATCTACGGTACGTGTGACACAATTTTCCTAACCAATCCCTTATTTTCTTCCTAAACCTGCGATTCCTAAGTAGAAAAAAATAAAAAGGATTTTTTGTTTTTTTTTTTTTGTATTTTTCCTAGGCGTTTAAAAATGGAATTTCTTGAATTTTCGAGGAAAAAATCAATTTTTTTGAAATATTCTTGGTTGTTGAATTCAAACTACTAAAAACAATGCTACACGCAATTATTGGCAGCTTTTTTTTTATTTATATCTTACTTGACTCTATCTGACAAATATGAAGTGAGATATGGCTTAAAATTTAAGAGTATCTACCAATAACATGAAAAAAAATTAATATTTAAAAACTGAGCCATGAAAAAATTTTTGAAGTCGATTTTTTAGATCACCATTCCAAACTATACTAAGAAAATTTTTCAGCTAAAATGGGTCATTTATAGAAGAAAGTTCTGATACCATCTTAAATGATTGATTTAAAAAAAAATCAAAATTTTAGTTCATGTTTTAACCCCTGCGAAAGGCCTTCAAAGTTTCCACAAATATTACGTCAACAAAATCTCCGTATCATTTTAAAAGTTGTCAAATTTGAATTAAATCGAGCAACAAACCGTCGCAGAAACTGAAAGTATGTTTGGTCGGTAAACTACGATCTAATTTTGACGAAGCGAGCCCATTGCCAACGAAGAGATGCGATTTATCCACACCCTTATATCGGACAAAATTTTTTAGAACTCACCATTTCAGAAAGAGCGACTAGTGTGGCTCGCAGGTTGAAGTCAGCATGGTCCACGAGCGGGGTTTCAACAAGGGCCATGTCCGCGCATGAACGCACAGATCTTCTAGTTAGATAATTCGCTCAAATCAAGAGACCGATCTGTAAACACCGATCTGAATCGATAAATCAGAGAGAGCCCAAAACGAATAAGGAATTAAAGACTGTACCTGAAGAAGACTTTAATGCAAGTGTAATGCAGTCGGGGGAGACTTCAGGGGAATGAAATAAATTTACAATTATTACTAAAGATTTTTTGAATTATAAACAAATTCCCTGTATTTTTTGCACTTAGTAAATAGTATAGAAGACCGCATTATTTTTTGAGCCTGAAAGAATGTGAACTATCAAATGGGGTTTTCTTTGGTAATTTTATCGGAGAATTATTAATATATATGTGATTCTGATTTTTGCTCGCCCCAAAAACCAAAAATTTTAAATATAATATACTGCCAATATATGGGATGAGTTAAGGATTAAATCTCTAAAATTAAAAAAAAGTTTTAAGTGGTTTTTCTCTTTATATTCTTTAAGGGGAATACTTTAGCAACATTTTAAATATTTTTGTTGGATATATCGACCGCAAAACTTGGTTAGAATCAAATCAAAACGGCCACTTTTTCAAATATTTTATTTTTTTTGAGATTTTTTTTTACGCGTAAAAGTGTAAAGCAAAAAGCGTAAACTCCAAAAGTTAACGCCACAACAACAAAACACATAAGAAAAAAATTACGCCCTCTACGTTTTTACGCGGGCTGGTGAACACCCTATATATCTATTGGGACTAAAACGAAACTTTTTCCGCCCGGTATGTACGATAATCTATTTTTAAGCAGCACAGTAAAAATAGACTATGCTCACTTCAGTTCAGTTCGAGTGAGACCTCACTTCAATGATATCCTGATAGTCTCTTAGTGAAAGGGTAAAACTTGCTTTTATCTTTAAGTGAACAGCGCAGAATAGTAGAAATTTTGCCGCAATAAACGATTTTTACTAAGCATACATTTAGTAAATATTATTTACTTATTGCGTTGGTTTCTGTCAAATGTTATGACTTCAAACCACGCCCACTACTTAAAAAAAAATTAAATATGTAGGCAAGGGCAACAGTTCGTATGAGTGATAAACTTTGAATCCAAAATGCAGACCCTAAAACCATTTTTTTTCCAAACGTTTTGTTGTGATGCCTTTGTACACGAGAATGCATAGTTTAGGGGGTATCAATTAGTATGGTCCTATATTTTTCCATACATTAAATGTCCGACCTAATGAACATAAATCACCAACAAGACCTTAGATTTATTAAACTAAGAACTATTAAGTGATAAACCATTAAATCAATGTTATAGAACGACTGAACTAGTAAACAAAGAACTGAACAATTGAATACTGCAACTACAAAATTAAGCTAAAGATGGCTCAACTCTAGTTTGAACCAAAATCCTTGGTTCGATACTTTTAAAATTATTTTTCTAGAACTTCATGGGGTTTGCAGCCTTGTTTCAAAAAATTTCCCTTGTAATTCATAAGTACCTTTTTCTTTCTTCGTCCCACAGAGCAACATTAGTTTAATCCTGCATGCGCTGGGCGAATACGAGCTATCCTTGCGGTTCATTGAGCATGCTCTCAAACTGAATCTGAAATATTTTGGCAACAAGGCAATGCATGTGGCAGTCAGTTACCATTTGATGGCTCGCACACAATCCTGCATGGGTGATTTCCGTTCGGCTTTGAATAATGAAAAGGAGACCTACTCCATATACAAGTCACAGGTGAGTCAATTACAAAGAACCTAAAATGAACACTTTATCAACTTGTTGTTTGTTTGCCTCATCCTTAGCTGGGCGAGAAACATGAGAAAACTCGCGACTCGGCCGAATGCCTGCGATTGTTGACCCAACAGGCAGTGCTGCTGCAGCGCAAAATGAACGACATCTACTCCAATGGTAAGCTGACCAGTGATCTGCCGCCCATACACATAACGCCACCCTCCATGGGCTCAGTGCTGGACATGCTAAACACAATCAATGGCATACTATTTGTGCAGATCAGGTAAGGCTCTTGCTAAGCCAGTTTAGGTCTGGATCGCCAACACAATTGTTTTCCTTTTTAGCCAAAAGGATATAGTCAAAGTGCGCAGCGAAATCGAAAGGCATTTCAAGGCGAGCAATGAGGAGAGTGAGGTGAACGATGCCATTAAATCCATTGTGGCTGCTGCTGGAAATAACAATGGTGAGGCGGAGGCGGACCCAGAGACTCCAGCAGCGTCTACATCCACGCTCACAAATGGCGATGAGGCGGCGGCAGCGACAGTTTCAAGCTGAACTTGTTCCGAGTAATCAACAAGAAACTTTTCAGCATAATTTGTATTTTGGGACTGAGCAAAAATTCAAGTGTTAACAAACAATAACAACAAACTACAGCAACTACCAACAACATATTAATCACTAAAATAAAACATAATTGTTTTATGTTTTGATTTTCCTAAAGGCTGCTCTTCTCGTACTGCTCACATCGCATCGTGCAAACATTTGTTAGACTAAGTCAACTCTATCAGCTACTATCAAAAGAACATCCTACCCCCGTAAATATCATCACAAAACAAAATCCAATATAGTTATCTACCCAGTCTAGAATATAAATGTTTTTGTTGAACCATTTGCCTTTTTTATAGTTTAGAATTGGAATTACACACACTGTTTTTGTTGAATCAACTTTACGAGTGCAAACCATAAAAATATATATTATGAAGAAATCCAGAGAATGGAATGTTGAATGCTGAGAAGTAATACGTTTTTTGTTATACAACCAATCATATAGATATACATACATATATATATATCACAAATTATATATGTATATATTTTATCCATGTAATGCATAATATACATACATTTTGTTGCTTCCTCAATTGAGGGACTTGAGAAACACACACATTTAATCACATGATCAAAATGGTTTTTTATTATTATTATAAACAAACACAAGAAAAGAAAATGATCGAAAAAGAGATGATCAAATAAAACGTAAGAAACTGCCAAGTTCTGAATTTTATGATCGTTTTAATATTTGGGAGAATCCTGGTCAGACACAGATATTGTAAGAAAATAGAAAATTCGATTCGTGATGAGATAAGATAAAGTTACAGGAAATATGCAAGTGAAGATGGTGAAATATAAAAGTTCTAAAATACACGTCAAAAATATTACCCCTGAATTAAGCTGAGAATAGAACCAAAGAACATGAATACTTCGAAGCGTCATCTCATATGCACAGGCTCACAAATGATGGCCATTACAGCTTAGTTGGCCTGAAAGTATTCTTTACGTGCGCATACCAATTAAGTCTAGCGATATCCTCTATGGATACGAGAAAATGAAAATGAAATTATTATAAGGAGTGAAGAGTAGAAACTTCATATTGAATACTTTCTTTTTGCCTAATGTTGGCGTCCCATGACCAGCAACTTGATTTTTTCCAACATTGTTGGTCTGCATTATTTGCAATATTGTCATTTTAGCGGTTTAATGCACAATATCAGATTCGTCTGTGGCCCAGTGGTTAGTGTGTTGGACTGCTGGGCAGGAGGTCGTGGGTTCGATCCAGCCTCTGAACATCTAATAATAAAAGTATTTTTTCTTTCTTTAGAAAAATAGCTTTTACACACACGGTCACCTTCACCAGCTATCGGCGCCAGCTGTGAAGTAACTAGCCATGAAAACTGTTAAACTGTAGGTCCCTTTCTCTTTTGCGAAAAATTTAAAGCACACACGCCAAGAGATTGAGGGAAGCTTGGCTGGGACCCGTTGGAGGAGCTGTATAGCCAATTTTACATTTTACATCAGAGTCATTAAATGCTAGACTAAAAATCGGTTTTTATGCGTCAACTAAAAGTTATCGAAACAGGCTTAAGTTTCTCGTGGTCGTATCATCTACATACAAATTTGCTAATGGCTCAATACATAAAATCGTAATAAAATAAAATGGCTTTTTCCAAAGCTCTTGAGATAGAGCTGTTCATCCAGAGGCATCAGTTGGACATTTTGCTGCTGTGCGAAACACATTTCTGTTCGCGATCGTTCTTCCGAATCCCAGGGTACGATCTTCACTTTGCAAACCACCCGGCTGATCGAATGCGAGGTGGTGCAGCAGTACTTATCAAAGCATGTCTTAAGTACTACCTACATAGCTCGCTTACGAGGGCTTCTGTTATGAGCGTTGTGGTTAAAGTGGCCAGTGATATTGCGGCTATCTACTGTCCGCCAAATCAACAGTGGTCAGCCGAAGACTTTTCTGAACTCTTTGAAGAGCTTGGTCCCAGATTCTTGATTGCTGGGGACTGGAACGCGCATCACCACCTGTGGGGGGGTAGAATCGCAACCGCCAGAGGCACTGCGTTATATGACTGTCTAGCCTCTTCAAACCTTTAAGTTCAGTCAACTGGAAGTCCCACGTTTTTTCCTTCTAACCACAACTTTTCCTCATCAGCCTTAGATTTCGCGGTCTACTCTTGAATCCGTTCGAATAACTTAGCTATCAACGGATTGCTGGAACTATCTTCTGACCATATACCGCTGGTAATAGAACTTCGAGCGGCAGCCTATACCATCAGTGTTAAGCCGAGAATATTACCCAGACATGCCAACATCTCTCGATTCCAGAGTAAACTGGAGCAGATTGTAAATCTCGATATGGAGCTAAACTCACCTGCGGACTTTGACGACGCAGCTGAACTGTTTCTGCATAATATCCGCACAGCCGCTGAGCATGCTTCGTGTGGTCGACCCTCCAGCAGAAACCGTGGCCCACCTCAGGCACTTTTAAAGCCTGAGGTAATCGCCATTGTTAGACGCAAGCGAGCGCTTCGTCGCAGATGGATGGCCTCTCGCAACCCATTAGTTGAGGCTGACTACCGCAGAACTGCAGATGCTCTCAGAAAGATGCTGTTTGACATAAAGGCTGAATACCTGGAGGAAAAGCTTCGCAACGCTTGTTTAATCTGGATTTGAATAATTTTTTGAAATATTGCTCTTTTTTGGGGTCGTATTGTGACAATTCGCCCTTCACATTACGACAGAGCCTTTCTGTTTTGTTTGTGGGAGTTTGTGTAAAAAAATCTCAACTTCTGTAAATTTTTGTTGAATAAACACTTGGTCATCGAAAAAAATTTTATAAATCAAGCTTTTTTTCTATCACTTAGTCTGCTCCAGCATTTTAAACATTATTTAGGCGGTAAAAGGCAGTTGTGCTTAATGTAAGATTTTTATATTTCGACTATGGTGTTCACCGCACAAAATCTTTTCATAAACTGTCCTACGCCTAAGTTCTATCTATTCAAAAAAGCATAGTAAAATCCGAATAATCTTGAGCGATCTTGAGTGCCCTTAGTCCCCCCTTAGCCAATTCCTAGATTCACCACTGGAAGGAAGAGTAACTGAGCATGAATTTTGATAATAATCTGCTAGCGTTGTTCGTTTGTAAGTCGATTAAACCAAAGACAATACATATATAGATACCGCATCTCATACAATATTTTTTTTGTTGGGATCCAATGTCAGCTCCCAATAAAAATCGTTATTTGCGTCACATGTGTCATCTAAATTATCTATAAATTTTTGCTCTTAGCAGAATAGCTAATTTAGAAAACGTATAGCTAAGTTTCAGCATACGCATCCTCGTAAAGGCAGCGAAATGCAAAAATTTGCATCCAATGTCAGCTCCCAAAAAGACTAGTTTTTAGTTTCACATACGTCATCTATAATATAAATAAATCTTTGATTAAACCGAACTGAACATCTTTGACAGTACGACGTTTATTTCTGTGACATGAGATGAGCATGTCTCATGTGTCAAGCAGTGTGAAGGCAACCTAACGTTCACCCCAAACTCCTTTGGATATTCAAAGAAAATCACTCAAAGTACGTTTAGTTTTTTTTTTTTTTAATATCTACTACAAGTCTTAAGCTATATCAAATTATAGATCAGAGGTGCCCACAGAGCACGCGGCAGAGACTGCTCTGCCATTGGCTTTGGCTGGGCATCCCGGTTATAGATAGTTGCCGTTTTAATAAATAAACCAGTCTTTACTTTCGCTTCCGGCACTTGTTACGCCCCTTTCGCCTTCGTCCTGGAGTTTTGTTGGGCGATTTGCCATTTTTCGATGCTGCCTGCGGTTGTTGGCCCTTCGGCGTAGCACCAACTGATCCTGCCGCACTGCCACTGGCATTGCCCGATGTACTTTGCTTGCTCATGCGATTGGCTGCTCCCTGGCCACTGATTTTCTTTGAGGGCAACAAGTGCTGGCTAACCAACTCGCCCAGAACACCCTGATGGGCCAGCATGGAGAGAAAGGTGCAAATAAATTTGTCATAGTTGTGAGTACGCCGACTGGCATCCACTTTGAACATATGCCGACGATCGTTCTCATCCGCCAAGTGCTGCTCATTGATGGCAATCTCTGTATCCAGATTCTTAAGCAGTGATTGCAAATCACGAGCCGTAAAAGCGCTGGGTTCCAGCAATGTGGTAGGCGTATCCGGTCGTTGTGAATCACTGGAACCTGCTTCACCTTGTTCGTCGGCCTTGAGCAGTTTTTGGAGTGTGCCCGATACAATGGCCTGGTTGGTACGAAGCATTTTCAGCTTATGTGTAATGGCTATTCGCCTGTCTGGCACAACAGCCATGAGATTGAAGCGTATGTCTTGCTCTCCAGTGGCTATGCCCAATCTCTCGGCCATCACACGTCGAAACTTATCCGTCCAATCCTCATGCTCTTCCCAACCACCATGGTTCATGGGATACGGTTTGAGACCATCCAGTTCAAAAAGATGGCCATTGATGGGCACAAAGCTAACGAAATGGAAAGCTTCGCCCGTAAAGCGACAGCTTGAGACACCGGCTCCAGTACGCTCCAGCCTACGTCGGGCCTGCGGCATGGCATGTGAGTTATGGGCACACGCCAATTCAGGTGTATTACCTATGGCTAAGCCTTTGTTTTCCGGGCTCATTCCTTGAGTCAAAGCTTTGAGCCTGCTAAGAGTGTCTCCGAGCTGCAAATTATTCTCATTGCAGTTAAGCAGAACAGACAGCAGAGCATGGGTGGCACAACTATTGGGCACGACTTGCTGTGCAAAAAAGATGCTAGAAATGGAATCTTCATCCTTGACAAATATTTCGGCAGTGGTTTCCACAATTTTACGTCTGGCGCGCCGCTCTTCGATCCAGCGGAAGAGAAAGATGAAACCGTAAGGACTTTCAATGGGCTTTTGCAGATCGTACACCTCCTCTACTTGGACATCGTGGCCTAGAAGGAAAACAAAATGAGATCAATGGGGAGCAGGGTGCCGATTGGTAAGGCTTAGTTACATCCAAAATCCTCTAGCAGTAGGGTAAATAAACCGGGATCCGACTCCAGTTCTAGCCAGCCATCTGCAAGCTGGGCTATAGTTGTGGTGGCCCCGAGTCCAGCGGGTGGAGAATTGTTGTTGCTGTTGTTGAGATGACCATAGCTTGCAGAGTTCTGGCCTGCTGATGTGGGAGTGTGGGCGGCGGTGGTGCTAGGGCCAGTAATACCCGCATTCATTTTACTTATTTTCTAGGTTTTTAAAGTGCTGCTTTTGCTTTTTGTATGTGTATGTTTTTTATTTATGTATTATGCAGTGTGACCTGAACTCTCTGAACAATTGTCATCAGGTAAATAAAAAAATATATCGATATTTATTTGCAAATGTGCTTAGTATACACTTCCACCAAAGACTCGCCAAAACAAAAATACCAAAAGTGACAATTCTTTTGTTTTGGGACAATGTGACCAGATATTAAGATGTATGCATGTAAAATGGTCACTTTGCCAAGACCGTAGATTTTGGTTTAATTTTAAACTATAAGTTTTACAATCAATAAATACAAGTTATTAACATGCGTTCTTCATGGCCAAACCCTGGCTACTGGGCCTGATGAGCAGATATGACACTTTTGCAGATTAAATTCATAATATAACCCAGTTTAGTATGATGAAGTCTCACGGTGTTTTTTACCTTACTTTGAATATTGCGCTCAATCATTGATGGGAAAATTATCCAAATTTCACCCGACTACGCAATTTGTGTATCGGCAATGTCCGATACCTCTTGAAATAATTAAAATTAATTATTCAGGGAGCTACGTAAAAATACAAAAACTACGGATCTAGTATTTTATCGGTATTTAATCGAGGCCTTTTGTTTTGAGTGTGGACTGGCACCAAAGAGACTGCCAAAGGATTTTGGCACAAAAATTTTTGTAAGTTTTTTTATATGGAGTTTTTGTTTTGGCGAGTCTTTGGTGGAAGTGTATACTAAGCTTTACTCTTGAATTTTAGCCTAGAAAGTACATTTTTAAGCAACTTCAAAAATATTTTTTGCTAAAATAAGTTTAAGAGACAATAGTGGAATTCCTGAAAGTTGATTTGCTTTTGATTTACTTTCGTGAAAGCAAAAGCAAAGCAGTTGATGGAACAACCCTGATTTCATTTTGATTTGCTTTCAATTGGCGCAAAATTTAAACAATGGCGCGAAAGCAAAAAATTACGAATGAGCTTGTAAAATTGAATTTTCTAATCTTTAACAATAGTATGTGGGCAGAATCTGTAGTTTTAAGAAGTTCGCAACTTTACTAAGGTGAATTCAATTAGTTATGTATTTGTTTATGGCCACAGAAAGGGACATGCAATTTGACAAATCCTATGAGGAAGTGACAGGATAAAATTGTGAATAATTTGTGATTCGAACCTTCTAGGAGAGCTGTGCAAATATTTAACCCTGAACATCTTTGGATACGTCAAGCACAAGCTCCAAGAACTCGAGCACTTACGACTCTGTCCACTGTAGGCCGCGGGCCTTTTTTCCAGAAGTCTCATGTGCAGTCTAAGATGCAATAAATAGTTATCAATAAATTACTTAAATATGGAATGCAAAATAACAAAATAACAACGTTCTTCATATTTAAAGCACAATAAAATTTAAACAAACACGATTCGCGCGGAGCCAGTTTTTCTAAGAAAAGCAAATCGAAATCAGGCCGGGTTTACATTGGGGCACACTGTGACCGTGTTGTCTGTGACGCACTGTGACCAAAGTACTCAGAAGTCCAAAGTGTTTACATTGGCGTCACAGAAATTGCATGTCACAGCGCTGTGCCGTTCGCTGTGACTATCTAAATGAGTACTTTTGATGTGAACGCTTCTTGTCGTTGTCACAGAGCGCCACCTCGCTCACAAAAGTGAACATTGAACTGTTTGTGAGCTGTGAGCCAGATCCGCATAAATAAAGTAAACAACACCGGCAACAATTAAAAAAAAAAAGAATAGATAAGTCAAAAACTATTAATCGCGATCGCCGTGTGGCCATGCAGTGGAATGCCGATTCGATCCCTTATTGCATCCGTGGAGGCGTCGGAATGCATCAGGAATTTGACCACTGCCAATTATAAACATCGCGATGCCAAGGAGTCTGGCTGGAGCAGCATCGCAGATCAGCTTGCCGTCACCTAGAAAGACGTTGTCGACAAATGGAACAGTTTGCGAAACACATATCGAGTAAGTGTACAATTCAATACAAAAAGCTACCCGGCATGAAATTGTATTTTTATTCACATTTTTGCAGACAACAGACTCGTGGTTCTTGGATAAGAAGATGCTCTCTATCTAAAGCACCAATGCAATGGATTGCCTTATTGTTGCCTTTGACATTCTAAACTCGTATGAGAGGGATGCCAACTCTGGATCCTGAAGCCGAATAGCGCAATACGTTGTCTGCTTTCTGATAAGTGGCGTTACCCAGCATACGAGCTGATCAAAAGTGGCTGCATCCATGCGCACATAATTTTAAAAATTTGTGCTGAATACTTCGCAACTCTCTGTTGAACTTGGCAAACATGCCTTCTTCCCTTCGAGTCAAATTAATTTTGTCGATCCAGCAAGAGCGCTTTGGCTTGGTTCATCATCATTGTCATCTTCGTATCATCGTCCTGCACCCACAACGCCACAACAGCTCGGGCCACTAGCCCTTTCGCCTTTCGCGCTTTCATTTCTTGCAGATAAAAAATTTAATTTAACATAAATATCATCAATAAATGACGCATATTCACCTTTACCAAAACTTTTAATTCGCAAAAAAACAAAACAATATGGCCACAGTGTGCCTTAAAAACGAACTTGATCGATATGTTCAATATATTGTTGGCACAAACGTGCCACCCTCCGGCACAGAAACACTGTGACGCCAAATGAGTACTGGTGTTCACATTAAAAAGTACTCATTCCTGTGACACACGATTTCTGTGGCAAGCCATTTGCCGTTCACATTGCGCTGTGACATTGTGACACTGAAACGTGCCGCGCTGTGCCCCATTGTAAACCCGGCCTTAGTATGACATAAATTTCATTACATTTTTTGGGCACACTGGTCATTTTGTATGGAGTAGCTGTGATCAGCTGTTTTGCGAAATCAAATCGAAAGCAAATCAAAAGTAAATCACTTTCAGGAATACCACTAATGTTAGGTTAAAATTTTGGAAATTTTTTTCTTTTGCTCTAATAAATATTAAAAAACTGTACCTAAAAAAAGTAAAACGGACATTAAGAACACCTAGGTTTAGCCAATCATAAGTTCCCACCGCATCTTCCCCTCACCAAAGCACTGCAGAATATTGAGAATAACGTACAGCTGAGGAAATGGGATAATCAGACAAATTAATTATCAGTTTCCTTCCAATTTCCACATCCATTTCCACGACCATTTCATCGAACAGAACATATTCCGAATTTGAAATTCGTCGAACCGGACTGTACACGTACAAAATCACCGCGATAGTCACATTGTCATCCCCAATGTACACTTGTTTTCTGAATGACAAAAAATAAAACAGTCGCTTACGGTCACACTTGCTCTGCGTTTTGAGTCAGCTGTTACTCACGTAACTTTTGCTTAACTGTTTGGACTTAAAAAGTTAATAAAATATAAACTACACAATGGTGCGTCCCACAATTATTTCACTGGCGAAACGTGTGCCGCTCATACAGTTTCGGAAAGGAGGCCTTCCTGGAGCAGCCAAGTCGACAGAGCAGGCAAGTGCACAGCCAGCTGGAGGCAAAAAGGTTAACTTTTTCAGCTTAATTCCGTTTGCTTAGCCACCTTAAAGAGAACGCAATTTAATTATAATCTTTTGGTTTGTCTTACATGTCTCTCAGCTGGCCGGAGGACCTGCTATCGAGGATTGGGAACTGCCGGCAAGGTTTGCACGCAAACCTATCGATCCAGTGGAAGCGGCCTATATCAACAACGGTGGAATACCCAATTAAATTGCAACATCTAAATCAAATGCTTTACTTATAAAATATAATGTTTTAAAACTCGATGTAAACTGAAACAGCTGATTTGCCAGTCACACACACGCGTAGTCCTAAAATACACTTACAATACAAATAATGCCTGAAAGAGATTAAAAATCTTTACATCAAATTACACGACCATTTGTTGTAACTAGAAAACAGAAATATGGTCATATTCCGAAAAGCTTTCCATTCGCGGTGAACGTGCGAAGCGAAAGAAGAAGAGCTTGGCCCCCTCAGTGCTTATCTCAAGCGTTTGCTATTCGGACGTGTTTTTCGTCTTCTCCTTTGCCGCTTCTACATATTTGTTTGTGTTAACCGCCCACCCCCCGCTGCCGATTGTCGCGAACAAAGAAAAGAGTGGAAAATTTTCCATATTCAAGTCGGCAGAAAACCAAAAGGGCACCTTGTGAGGTAATAAGCCTGTTGGATTCCATTTATTTCTGGCCCAGAGAGTGACGTCTGCTCTGGCCTAATACTCGTCTGCGCCGCGCCGTCGTTTTATTTACACTTGGATGGGTGTGAAGCGTAGTATGCAAGAGAACTGCAGCAACAAGGACTGTCTGGGTCTACGTAAGCGTGTGTGTGGTCTTCATCAAACCTGGAAGTGGCTGCATCAGACGCCCGCGCTGCATGAATATTTGATCTCGGCCAGCTCCGTCGCCGCGAACACAGACAGCAACGACGTGCCCACTGCTACAGTTTAAAGTCCAAAGCAATAAAACCAAAACGATTTCGAAAAATAACAAAAAAAAACTAAAGTAGATAATAATAAGCAAAACACACACACAGACAATAAAAAGACTAAAGCGAACCTAACCTAAAACAGAAAAGAACAAAAAACCGTTAAGCACCTGCCGTTGACCTTGTTTTTGTCATCAAGAGCATATCACAGACGACAGACGGCCTGAGAGAGGGAGCGAGCGAGCAAGTGCACTTAGTAACTGTATCTTCCTTGTGCAAAAAAAATCAACAAACACAATGAGCATGCTGCTGCGTCGCAATTCCAGCCAGCTCCGTCTGCTGCTGGCAGCTAAAATCACGCGCGCCGCCTCAACATCAACTCCAACTGATAACAACAATGTAGCCGCACTTGGCCAATGCAAGTCCCCGCCCGCTGTGCCCGATGCCGACATCAAGAAATCGGTTTTCATCTCCCAATCACATGACATCTTCACCAATCTGGCTCTGGAGGATTGGCTGTACAAGAACTTCGATTTCAGCCATCATCATGTGCTAATGCTGTGGGCTAATGATCCCTGCGTTGTGATTGGACGCCACCAAAATCCGTTTACCGAGGCAAATGTGTCCAAGCTGATGGAGCGGGGCATAACATTGGCTCGTCGTAACAGTGGCGGCGGCGCCGTCTATCACGATCGCGGCAATCTCAATTGCACCTTCTTCGCGCCACGAGAGCGTTACGATCGCAAATATAATTTGAACATTGTCACAAGGGCCCTGTTCCGGGAGTGGGCCATCAAGGCGGACATCAATGAGCGTGACGACATTGTCATTATGAACAAGAAGGTGAGAGGGAGGGTGAAGCGGGGAGGAGGTGAAGGTGAGATGAATGAGATGTGACCTCTAGATGACCACGGAATAGAAATTGATAATTATGTACAAACTAAATACCCTGTTCTTGGCAGGAATAGGTGCTGGGGTATATGCGACAAGTGCAAATGTTGGCTTAGTCAGATAAGAAGCACTAGACAGAGATAAAAATGTCTACGGGAAAAAGATATGGGGTTGACTGACCGATTTCAGTCTACAATAACTGCACAAACAGCAGTTCGGTGCAAGGTTATTTTTTTAGTGCTAAAATCACAAAGCGCACATGCCAAGAGATTTACCGAGGCAGTTTCCTGGAATCCATTCAATGAACTCAATTCTCTACGGTAGTATTTTTTGGGGTCAATACACCTTTGTGTGAAGAAAATCTTTCCTCTTTCGAACAAAGAATCCATTTAAGACTTTACGTTGTCAGTTCTCATTCTCTATTAACATTTTACACCCTTGCAGATTTCTGGCACAGCAGCGAAGTTGGGACACCCTAACTCGTATCATCATTGCACTCTACTGGCCAGTGCCAATAAGTTGCATCTGGGTGAATCGCTGGTAAAGGAGCCGGCTAATTATATCAGTCGTGCCACCGCCTCCATACCTTCACCTATTCGCAACTTGGTGGATGTGAATCGCAATGTGAATGTCTCCCAATTACTTTCCGCCGTGGGCTACGAGTACTTGAGAACATCGGCAACAGCTCTCGAGGATGGTGGCAGCACTCAAGCTATGAAACAGCGAGGTTTTCAGCTCATCAATCCCACTGAGAAATGGTTCCCGGGCATACAAGAGTTGCGTGCCAACTATAGCTCTTGGGATTGGGTCATTGGCAAGACACCGAAATTCACCGTGGAGAAGGAGTTGGAAGTTAAAGGCGATGAGCAAGGCATGAAGCTCAAGCTGAGCGTGGAAGTGGAGGGCGTAAGTTTTATGGCGTACTCCTACGGAGATCTCAAATGTAATTAACCGAGCGTTTCTTTGTTTCAAAGGGTTTGATGAGCGACATTGGCATTCTGCTGCCACAGAGCGATCAGCGAGTTCCGGTGGTCACACCTCTGCAAGGAAAGGCGTATAATGAGCAGAATCTGAACGGTATTTTGGATGCTCTGAAGCTGGTCTCAACCTCAAATGTGCAGCAGGCGATGAACGGTTCAATTTGATTGTTGTTGAAGCCACTCTTAACGTAGATTCACTAATCTGCCTTACATACATACATATGCATTCTGCATACCTATAAAGCTGTTTACTAACCCTAAATCTAACATAGTTTGTATGACTCGCACATATTGTTAAATATGTATTTTCCAATGTTTTATACTTATCAAGAAAGTTGCAATAAAATTATGTTGAAACATATCAAATCAATTGAGCCTGAACAGAACACTTTTTTTTCTAGCCGATCGTCAAACTCGGTTCAATAAGGTTTTGCTCATTTAATAAATTATTATCAAGCTTGCTGTGAATGATATTCTAAAGACTCTACGAGAATTACACTCATAGTTGCTTGATATTAGCCTGGGATGCAATTCGGCTCTGGATCGAAACGAACCTATACGTACCGAACTGCCTGCTCGTGCTCGAAACCCGAACCACGATCCAGCGTTTGTTTCTGAAAATGTTGAAGAACGTTAAATTAAACGGTTCGGTTCATTTCGTCGCAGAGTTGGATGAAGTTATGCGCTTATAGTCTTTACCTGAAGTAGGAGCTGAATGCAGTGCTGCCGATATCGATACATATCGATAATTACTAACTATCACTAGAAGGTACAAACCATCCGCCCGCTGTAGGGCAGGAGCGGTCGTGTCAAAAATTTAAAATAAACTTGGTCAGCCTGGAAGTATAAGAAGCATTAGTGTCATACGTGTCAAACCTCCATCTCTTACCATTTCTGAGATCTGTTTGTTCATACGGACGGAAGGACGGACGGACAGACGGACATGGCTATTTATATCGACTCGGCTGTTGATATACTTTTATACGTTTGCACAAACTTAATAAACTCTGTGTACCTTTGGTACAGAGTATAATTAACTATTCAATCTCTAACCATTTTAGCTCTAATCTTTCTTCGGGTTAAGTTGTGCCGCTTGGTCCCCGACAAAGGAGCCCACAAATAGACCCTGTTGAACTGTAGTGATAATATATTTACTCAACTATTTAGGGTGCCACGCGGTTCTAGTGATCCCAAATAGTTTGCTTTCCATAAATAAGTTTCTGTCATTTTATTTTTAAATGAAGTTTTTTTTATTGAATTGTGTGTGTTTCCCGTACGGCATATTAACTATTTTAATTTTTAATTTTATTTCATTATATTTGTTTTGTTGTAAGAACTATGTGTTTTGATATCCATCCAAAATATATTGGAAACAAACATAAACTGCGTTTTCTTCTTGGCCTCGAGCCGGCGAGCATTACATTCTACAATTAGAAAGGTCGCTAACCAACAACTCTATTAGCGCTTAGACAAGGAACAAACGATAGATATAGATGCTTACTGCACAAAATGCAGTCTGAAACTCAACTGTGGAATGCAAATGGACTTATAGAAGGGCTGGGGGAGGGGTTCAAACCGTAAAATTTTTTGTTTCGAGTTTAGAAGGTCGCTGAACCTAGGTTATGGGTCGAACCGGGGCTTAGAAATAAGTCTGTTTTTGCTAATTCAGAAAACATGATATTGATATTTTCAAATTAAATTCAAAAATTAATCAAAAAAATTTGGCTGATACTTGTGTTGCAGGAACAACATATGGGCATTTCCATTCTATCAAACCGTGACCGTCGTACACATTGAAAATGAAAAAAAGGTAAAATAAATCGAGTTTTTAATTCGTTGTTTAAGCCCTATAGCCCCATACGGACATCAGAAGTTGCGAGAAGTTACATACAAAAAATGAGGGAAGAAGAAGCAGAAGTTACAACTTCGCCTCTGGAACTTCTTGCATGTACGGAGGTGCGAAGTTGAAAGTTACACTTAACAGACAATGTTGCACTTAGCAGCACATTTGTGGATACTATGTAAGATGGCTGTGGGCCTTATTGTGCTTTGACCAGCTGAAGCAGCATTGAGAATGCACCATGTCAAGTCACTCTTCTTCTACCTGCCTCGATCAGCTGGACTGCTTTTAGCTAAAATGATTTAAAAAGAAAGTAAAAAAAAGAACATGGGAGAAAAACATAAGCGAAAAAATCGATTGAAAGTGTTTTTGCATGACAAAAAAATGTTTTTAATTTTGGCGGTGAAAGAGCGAGTTGTCATTTTTTATCTTTTCCACCCCAAGCATTTGGACATTAATTTTGTGAACAACAAAAAGTCAAAAGGCATCAAAACAAAATACAAATGATCGAGCAGTGTGACCCACCGCCAATTAAATTAAAAATATCACAAACATATTTTTTTGGGTAATTTTTTCTTAAGTCTGGTTACACTGCTCTTACGTTCCACGGCGACGAAACATGAGGTGAAGTTAGCTAAATTACGAACTTCGGATGTCCGTATGGGCCTTATACGGACATCAGAAGTAGCGAGAAGTTTCATACCAAAATTGAGGGAAGAAGAAGCAGAAGTTACAACTTCGCCTCTTGAACTTCTTGCATGTACGGAGGTGCGAAGTTGAAAGTAACACTTAACAGACAATGTTGCACTTAGCAGCACATTTGTGGATACTATGTAAGATGGCTGTGGGCCTTATTGTGCTTTGACCAGCTGAAGCAGCATTGAAAATGCACCATGTTAAGCCACTCTGCTTCTACCTGCATCGATCAGCTGGACCGCTTTTAGCTAAAGTGACTTAAAAAGAAAATAAAAATAAGAACATGGGAAAAAAACAAAAGCGAAAGAATCGTCTGAAAATGTTTTTGCATGACAAAAAAATGTTCTTAATTATGGCGGTTAAAGAGCGAGTTGTCATTTCTGATCTTTTCCACCCCAAGCACTCGGACTTTAATTTTGTGAACAAGGCTTGGGAAGAAGTGGCCGAGCTTATACAAAAAATCAACTTGGCATCGAAACAAAATACAAATGATCGAGCAGTGTGACCCACCGCCAATTAAATTAGAAATATCAGAAACATATTTTTTGGCGTAATTTTTTCTTAAGTCTGGTTACACTGCTCTTACGTTCCACGGCGACGAAACATGAGGTGAAGTTAGCTAAATTACGCACTTCGGATGTCCGTACGGGCCTTTACTGTATAATATAGCTCTCAGCAAGCACTTTAATAAGTGTTGAAGTGTATATCAAGTAATATTTGGTTTCCAAAATAATGACGAAATTGGCAGCTATTCGAACGTGACAAAAACAGAAGTGGTTTTCGGGAGCAGCTATATAAAAACAAAGATGAGCGAAACCTAACACAATAACTAAGCCCAAATAGTTTTAATATCATATGAATGAATAGTTCTTTGAAATGTATATTATTTGATTTAAAAATCTTGAGCACATTTAAAAAAAAAAAATATTTATCTCTGTCGATACGTGACATGTCGAACGTGACATTTTTTCCATTATCATAATCATGTGGTTTCTGCTATAATGCGAAGCAAAAACTTACAGTTAATTGCATTGACATAGTTTCTCATGGTTTCTTATGCATTCTTGCATAGCCCTTTGTACCATCAGAAATATTTTAGATAGCGAAAGTACATGTAATCTATAGTCACTTTTTTCCAAAAAATTAAGCAAATTTAATGTAAAAATTAGAAAAATCGCGCTTGCACGGCCGTGAAACCGAATATATCCAATTGGATTATCAGTAAATATTAGATTAGCTTACATTAGTTTAATTTGATTGTTTCCCTATGAAAATTCGATCAATTATAGTGTTTTTAAACTCTTTAATTTTTTTTGGCACAGGTGGACCTTTTTTTTGGAAATGCCCATATGGGGATTTCCACAGAAAGGTCAACCAAAAACCGAAAACATTACAATTGAGGCAAATGGGCTAACCCGAAAATTTTTAAACCAAGGGCTGAAACTAAAAGTTGTCAAAAATCCAAATGTTTGTTAAAGGAATAATAGGATACATACTCAAGCTTCAAAATATGTAAGCAATATTGTTCTACGGTGATTTGTTTGTTCTTGGTATACCATTATATAATGTTTTAGATCCCTCTCGTGGCTATCGGAAGGTTATGAGCAATCAGACTGTCCATTCGCGAGTTATATCTATTTAAGTGAGGTAAAAATGCAAAAAGCGGTTTTTGGGCCATAAATTCAGATTTTGGGGGTGTTAGGAAAAAACCAAGTATGAGGAAATGCTATGCTCGACCTGCTCTACAGCGTGTGCTAGGTCATTTTGAAAGTATATTTTCGCTGTAACACTGTGTTATTGTTTCCGATATGACTAGATCAAATTCATGTGATTTTTGATGTGGGTTTAAGTCTTGCCTAGAAAGAAGCTAGTAATCTTCTGTGCTAACCATACAAACAAAATATCGGAAAGCCTATAAAATGCTAGAACTACATTACTTCTCTTTACTTCACAATTGCGTATAGGGCTTTAAAGTGAAAAATTCCAAAAATAAATAATCAGAGTGAACCATTGACTCAAACAGAAACTGCGGCTCGATTTGCATCCCTGATATTATCAAAAATGGCTAAAAAAAACTAGCCTTTTGCGGACCGACAACGAGTTTCAATTAAAAATTCAATAAACGGTCGCAAACCATCTGAAAAACGAACAGTTTACGACCCAGAAACGAGCTTTAAAGCTTAAACGATCGTTTGTCGGATGTTTATTGTAAACAAATCTTTTACTGCCACATACTGGGAGAGATGAATCGTTTCTTATTAATTTTACCCACATAAGTATCAATAACAATAAACAAATTTAATGCTTAAGTCCGATCCGATCTTTATCATTCCTTCGGCAAATCGATAAATAAACATGATAAAGAAACTTACTATTGTATATCGTATAGCGCCCATATCAAATTCGTGTTTTGGTTAAAACTGCAAAATCGAAATATGTTTGGGAGGGGGTAAAGGTATGATATTGCTTATCTTAGAATTGTACTTTCTTCCAAATTTTAAGTCTATATCTATTAAACTATGTCCGACTGCAATTGAATTAATTCCCCCTAGATAGGCAAAATGGTAGCTGCTAGTTTGAAATCATTTGCATCCGATAGCAACTCAGGATACTTGATTTGGCCGACGTGTTTCACCCTAGACTTAAAATGCAATTTGATAAATTCTGTTCCGTCCATGCGAAAAAATATTTCCGAGCAACACTGCTAAAACGGATTTATGTTCTAGCTGAGCCCTGGTCTACAGTACCACCTGGGTATGAAATGCTTAAACAAAATTAAATCAAAATTAAAAGATATAGTCATCCGATCCGGTCCGACATATTAGCAGTATGCAGTAAAGAGAAGACTCTGTGCTCAATACTGAGAGACAAGTTTGGGTCGAAACAAACAGACAGACAGACGGATGGACAAAGCTTAATCGACTCAGCTTGTCGTTCCGATCAAGAATATATATAGTTTATAGGGTCGGAAATGAATATTTCTATGAGTTGCAAACTTCTGGGCAAAATTATATACCCTTTGCAGGGTATAAAAAAGGCGAGTTTACAGTGGCGCATACGAATTGTTGCTCAGCGTTGGTCTCATTTATTTGTTTCATTTATTAATAGTCGGTGTTGATCTAATTTGAAAGTATTTCGAGTGAGCACTATGTCTATCTGTTTTGTTTTTTTTTTATTGAAGTAGTTTATTATTTGCTATCATCGGCATGGTATAGCGCCGTCAGCCTAAGCAGTTTAATATATTGAAAACAAATGATTAATCAAGATGTCACATATCTTACATTAAACAGATATTTAACACATCCTTTTTATATAAGCGATATCAACTCAGCCAATCCTTTGATTTTAATTAAAAAGTTAAATTCCCTAATTGAATTTCTGCAAAAGTAAGTAACATGGAGAAGAAATCATTTCCGACCCCACAGAGTATACATTCTTGATCAGCATTAACAGCTGCGTCGATATTGCCCTGCCCGTCTGTCTATCAGTCTGTGTAACCGATAAGTGAGAGATGGAGGTTTGACATGTATGGAATATAGTGTTCTTATACCACAAGGCAGATCTACTTTATCTTCAATTTTTGCCACGTCTTCTCGGTCGTGGCTCTCCCGGAAAATTTCAGTGGTGTGATATTAGATGATCTAGGCGGCCAGTTAGCAGGTCCGGAATGCAAAATAACCTGCTCACCGAAATGATTTTTCAACAAAGCTATTGTTTCGCGCGATGTGTGTGCCTTAGCACCGTCCTGCTGAAACCAAATGTCGCCGATATCAAGGACTTCAATTTTAGGTAACAAAAAGTCATGTGTCGTGGTGTCTGAATTCTGTGTTAAGGGGGTATTCTCAATTTTTTCAATTTTTTTCTTGCTTTTTTTTTGGTAGATAGATATTTAGCTTAGATATTTGAGAATATCGCCTCAAAAGGGTTTTTGGATATTCTAAATACTTAAGACGATATACATAGCCTATTTTGTCGACCAATGTCTTTGATAGAACAAAGAATTTTCAAATTACTTCAAACTTTAAACAGAAGATAAAGTTTCATAAAAGATTAATGCTACCTTCGAACTGGCGACCATGATATCTCCGGATTCAAAGTGAAATCGACGCAGAATTGTCAACATTCTAATCTGATCCTCAATCATAATTTTAAAAAAATTTTACTATATTTTTTACACTAAACTACAAAAAAGGGCCCAAAATCGTATTTTAATTTTTCAACGGCCGCCATTTTGACAAAAAAAAATCACAAAATTATGTTCGAGGGTCATTGAATTTAAGCCCCGTACGGACATCAGAAGTAGCGAGAAGTTTCATACAAAAATTGAGGGAAGAAGAAGCAGAAGTTACAACTTCGCCTCTTGAACTTTGTGCATGTACGGAGGTGCGAAGTTGAAAGTTACACTTGACAGACAATGTTGCACTTAGCAGCACATTTGTGGATACTATGTAAGATGGCTGTGGGCCTTATTGTGCTTTGACCAGCTGAAGCAGCAATGAAAATGCACCATGTCAAGTCACTCTGCTTCTACCTGCCTCGATCAGCTGGACTGCTTTTAGCTAAAATGATTTAAAAAGAAAATAAAAAAGAACATGGAAGAAAAACTAAAGCGAAAGAATCGTTTGAAAGTGTTTTTGCATGACAAAAAAATGTTTTTAATTTTGGCGGTGAAAGAGCGAGTGGTAATTTTTTTCTCTTTTTTACCCCAAGCATTCGGACTTTAACTTTGTGAACAAAAAATCAACTTGGCATCAAAATAAAATACAAATGATCGGGCAGTGTGACCCACCGCCAATTAAATTTAAAATATCAAAAATTTTAAATTTTTTGGCGTAATTTTTTCTTGAGTCTGGTTACACTGCTCTTACGTTCCACGGCGACGAAACATGAGGTGAAGTTAGCTAAATTACGAACTTCGGATGTCCGTATGGGCCTTTACTTAAGAAATTCAAGATCATGTAGTGCAACGCATAAACTGAAACTACAGCTGGTCGACTGGAGTTGCCACCTGGTTTTGTCAATTGTCGATCGATAGCCACTGACGATCGATTGTCATTTTACGACCACTTTTTCCCATTTGGTTGTATTTAAATAATAAATAAATGGCCGTATGATGAGTCGCGATGATCCCATGAAATGGTTTCACGGCAATTTATCCCGCGAAGCAGCCGATGATTTGTTAAAACAAGGCAAGTTTCAACTCAGCAGTCTCCCCTCTCGCATCAGAAGACAAGTGGGAGTGGGCGTGGGCGTGGCATATATTAATTGAAAGGAATATTTTCTTGTCAAGGTCATGAGGATGGCGCCTTTCTGGTTCGCGAGAGCAGCACTGCAGCTGGCGATTTCGTTCTGAGTCTGCTTTGGCAGGAGGAAGTGTGTCACTATCAAATCCGTAGACATGGCGAGGATGCCTTTTTCTCCATCGATGACAAAGTCCAGACAAAGATTCTGCATGGCCTGGACACTTTGGTGGACTACTACCAGCAGGCGGCCAATGGACTGGTCAGCAGGTTGACAGTCCCGCTGATCCGTGATCCACCTCCACACAACACTCGCAGCCATGGGGTGACCAATTTGTTGCATCGTGCCACTAGCAAGAACGAGGGTAAAGTGGTTTTTGAGCTGCTCAAGTGTGGCTATCGGAATTTTGATGCCAAGAATCAGGATGGACAGACGGCACTGCACCTGGCAGCGTTGCATTGCGACGAGGAGATCCTCAAACTGTTGCTGGATGCGAAGGTGCAGGTGAACAGCTCCGATTCCTTTGGCTGTCAGCCTTTGCATGTGAGTGATGAAGTGGACTTTTCTGGGCCTTAATCCTACTTATACTCCTCTTTCTTTTGTTTAGTATGCATCGCGGAGTAAGCCTGCCAGTTTTATACGCACCCTCATATCTGCGGGAGCCAATGTCCAGGGTAGAAACATCGAAAATGGTTATGTGCCACTGCATGAGGCAGCGAAATGTGGCAACCTGTTGGCTGTGCAGGAAATATTGGCAGCTAAAGCTCCTCTGCTGCCACGTACCAGCGCGGGCGAGTTTCCCTTCGATTTGGCCAAGGAGGCTGGCCAAAAGGATGTGGAGGACTTTTTGCTCAACTATAAGCTACCGGCTCCGAGTACCAGCAAAGAGCAGTGGTACCATGGCACTCTAAAACGAGAGGAGGCAGTGGCCATACTCAAGCAATTCGCAAAGGAGTTGCAGAAGAGGGATCCTGAAGCGGATACTACTGGTTGCTTCTTGGTGCGCTACACGGAATCGCCGGCCGCCTCCGGTTTGGTACTGACCCTGCTCTCAGGTGATCAGGTGGTTAAAAACTTTCGTATTTCGCAAGCGGATCTCTACCAAAATGGCCAAAAAGTGCAGGTGAGCCAGCTTCAAGCTGCTAATTACCTCAATACTCACATCCCCACGTCTTGCAGCCGAAATTTCTGTACATTGATGATGGTCCCTACTGGCCCAGCTTGGAGCATCTCATTGAGCATTTCAGTCGCTTTTCCTATGGGCTTCCAGTGAGTCTGAAATATGCTGTACCACCCCAGCCCAAGCCAGAGGTGCCCTCATTTGACACCATACCACGTTCCAGCGGCAGAAGATTGCCGCAATCCATAACGCCGCCCGCTCCCACCCCACCCCATGTGCCTGCGCTGACCATCTCGAAGAAGAAGCAAAAAGAGAGCTCCGTGTTCAATACTCTGCGTCTGACCAGTCCCAAGAAGGCCTTGTTTGAAATGAACAGCCTGAGGAAGAGCAAGTCCAAGAGCAAACGCAGCGAGTCCGAGAGCAGTGTGAGTGGTGGCTCTCTGGCTCAGACAGCGGAGGAATTGAGAGCAGCTGCTCCCATGCTGAAAAGTCTCTCCTTCTCGACGGACTTTTCCAACTTTAGTGTAGATGATGTGGCAACCGCCGGAGGGGAATTGTACAATGTACCACAGAATAATACGCCCATCGAGTTGGAGGTGCCGCCCATTGCCCAAAAGACTGACGAAGAGGCGGAGTATTTCACCAAAAGTGATGTGGCCATTGAGAAAGAGCGCGCCAATGGGTATGTGGCCACCGTGGATGTGCATATGCTGATGAATAAACCGATTAAGCCTCTGGGACAGGGTAGAGTCGATTCCATCATCTCCACTGGATCTACGGAAAGTGAAATGGCGGGTTACATGCAAAGAACATGTAGCGGAACACCCACAACGCCCACTTCCTCGGCACTGGAGGCTGCCAAATTGAGATTCTTTATTAAAAGGGATCAACTGGAGCTGGAGCAAGAGATTGGGGCAGGAGAATTTGGTTCGGTGTACAAGGGTTGGCTGATCACGGCGGCAAATAATCGTCTGGAAGTGGCCATCAAAACTTTGCGCGACGAACATAGCAATAAGGAAGAGTTCCTAAGGGAAGCCTCGGTAATGATGCGACTGGAGCACAAGTGTATAGTGCGCCTCATAGGCATATCTAAGGGTGAGATGCTCATGATGGTGCAGGAGCTGGCTCCTCTGGGCTCCATGTTGCAGTTTATACTGGATCACAGCTGCGAGATTAAGTCCAATCTGGAGCTTAAGCTGTGGGCCTCTCAAATCGCTTGCGGTAAGTGACATGGGAGAAATGGAAAAATGAAGAGCTTAATATCAAGAGAACTCCTTCTCCGCCAGGCATGCACTATTTGGAATCTCAGCACTTTGTCCATCGTGATTTGGCCTGCAGAAACATACTATTGACCTCCCGCCAGCAGGCCAAGATAAGCGACTTTGGCATGTCGCGTTCTTTGAGCGCTGGCAGCGATGAGTATCAATTCACACAGGGTGGCCGTTGGCCCATCCGTTGGTATGCGCCGGAGAGCTTCAACAATGGCATCTTCTCGCATGCCAGCGATGTGTGGTCTTTCGGTGTGACTCTGTGGGAAATGTTTGCTCTGGGCGCACCACCCTACGGAGACATTTTGAATATAGATGCGATCAAGCTGGTGGACAGTGGTCAACGTTTGCCCCAACCCGACCTGTGTCCCGCCTACATCTATGCCGTCATGCAGAGCTGCTGGCGCGAGCGTCCAAAGGAGCGACCCACGTTTGCCTATCTAATGGAGTTCTTCAGCCGTGATCCGGACTATCAGAATCTGCCCGAACTGGTGCAAACGGTGCACATCTGAGTGGGGAAGTAGAAGAGTGCAATTCTGGTTACTTTTTCTCTGTATTTGTTGATTTTAATTCCATTTTGTCAAGTGTATTATGTTTATTTTTTGGACTCGTCTTTGTTTTGTTCCACATCACGAGTATTATCTTATCTAATTTTAGTATATACACGATTATATATTTTTAAACATGTCTTCATCCGAAACATCGTAAACTGTGTGTCAAACGAAAGCAAACGAGTGCCTTACATTTATCCCATCAATTTGTATGCATATTTTTAACAATTTTATAGCTTAATAAATCAACTCAAAAATTTGTGGTCAATTTCTGTCAATCATTTCGTCATCCTCAGCAAACGTAAATTTCTACCACTATATATAATGTGGGATCATTATTGTTTATATCATATGTTTTTAATCTGAACGAATACAGGGTTTGTTGATTAAAAAAAAAATTATTGAGCCAATCTTTACAATTCTTAAAAAACTTTCAAAATGGGCTCCTTCTGCGTCGATGCATCGCTGTCATCGCGATGTCCAAGCATTGAAGGAAGGCATTCTCCGGAATAGCCTTGACAGCCGAGGTGCATGCTGCTTGGATCACCCCTGTTGTCTTAAAATGCTTGCCTTTTATCGGCCTTTTCATGCGAGGAAACATAAAATGTCCTGGGGCGCCACATCTGGGCTGTAGGGCGGCTGCGGAAGCGTTGGGATTGGGGCCCCGCAGTTTCCGGTCGTCAGTAAGCACTTTTGGGACCATCTTCGCGCAAACCTTGCGCATGTTCAAATGCTCCGACACAATGTCATGAACAACAGATTTTGGTAAATTTAACATCTGGGCAATTAAACGAATACTTAGTCGACGAGTCACATTGTCGGTGTTTGTCGAAGTCGAAGGTCTTCCAACTTGTTTAGTAAAAAAACTTATTTATTACTAAAAATATTTATTAGATCTGTCCTCAATTCCTCTTCGGTTTTCCCATAAACGTTTGAATTGGCCATTTTCTTCTTCTTCTTCTTTATTGGCCCGATGCTTGCATCACAACCGTTTGACGGTCTCGGCCGCTGCAACTAATGTCCGCCAGTCGCTTCTGCTCCGTGCGAGCTGGCACCAGTTTTTCACGCCAAGCTTAGAAATGTCTTTCCGCACCTGGTCGTCCCACCTTAGAGGTGGTCGTCCCACCTTGCCTTGTCCCAGTTCTTTCGCATTCCTCTTGTAGACCATTTTTGCTGGAGCTTGATCATCCATTCGGGTAACATGTCCCAGCCAGCGCAGCCGCTGTTGCTTTATGCGCTTGACCAGACTAGTATCCCCATAGAGCTTATACAGTTCGTCATTTCTTCGGATGCGAAAGTCCTCGCCAACTTTCAAAGGTCCATAAATCCTGCGAAGAATCTTTCGCTCGAAAACGCCAATCGCCACCTCATCCGCTGATGATATTGCCCATGCTTCTGCGCCGTATTGCAGGACTGGGATGATAAGCGATTTATATAGCGCTATTTTTGTTCTTCGCTTGAGGTTTCTGCTCTTGAGCTCCCTACTTAGCCCGTAATAGCATCGATTTGCGAGCGTGATTCTTCTTCGAATTTCCAGGCTGATGTTGTTGTCGCCGGTTATCATCGTTCCGAGGTAGACAAAGTCCTCTACAACTTTAAAGTTGTACTCTCCCATTGCAACAGATTGCCCAAGTTGTGTGTACTTCTGTTTCGAGGACACTAGGTACTTCGTCTTGTCCTCGTTTACCGCTAAACCCATTAGTTCAGACTGCTTCTCAATCTCTGAAAACGCCATGCTTACTGCCTGTTCGGTTTTGCCGATAATGTCAATATCATCGGCATATGCGAGTAGCATTACATCTTTATTAAAGATGGAGCCCGATCTGTTGGCATTTGGGCACTGGCGCAGTATATACTCCATCAGCAGATTAAAGAAGTCACACGATAAGGTGTCACCCTGCCTAAAACCCCTTTTGGTATCAAAAGGCTCGGAGAGGTTCGTTCCAATTTTGACGGAGCTTTGAGTGCTTCTCAACGTCATCATGCAAAGTCGAACGTACTTTGCTGGAATACCTAAAGTAGACAGGGCTTCGAAAAACCTTGACCTTATCGGCGTGTCGAAAGCGGCTTTGTAATCGATAAAAAGATGGTGATTTTCGATGTTTCTCTCATAGGTCTTCTCCAGGATTTGGCGCAATTTGAATATCTGGTCTGTGGTGGATTTACCAGGTCTAAAGCCACACTGATAAGGTCCAATCAGTGTATCAATTAGCGGTTAAAGGCGTTCACAAATAATGGGGGACAGAACCTTATATGCGATGGGAAAGAGACTAATCCCGCGGTAGTTGGCGCAAACTGCAGGGTCTCCTTTTTTAAAGATTGGACAGAGAACACTTAGATTCCAATCGTCAGGCATGCTTTTATCAACCCATATACGGCACAGAAGTTGGTGCATGCACCTTACCAATTCTTCGCCTCCAGCCTTGAACAATTCAGCGGGCAGCTCATCAGCGCCTGGCGACTTGTTGTTCTTTAGCCTTTTTATGGCTAAACAGACTTCCTGTTGGGTCGGCGGGTCTATCTCTATGTTGTCGATTGGTGGCATCGTTACTTCTTTAAAGGCGGCATCATGTTCGTCATCGCCTCCCAGTAGGTTGGAAAAGTAACTTCTCCATTTGTTAAGCGCCACTTGCGGATCTGTGACCAGATTCCCCTGTTCGTCTTTGCATTGTGCGACTCTGGGCTTGAAACCTTCTGTTAACTGCTTAATCTTTTGGTAAAATTTTCGAGTCTCACTCATGCCGAATAACATCTCGACTTCCTCGCGCATGCGCCTTTCCTGCTCAAACTTTTTTCTTCTAAAAAGGCGTTTCTCCTCTTTCTTTTTCTCCAGGTATCGCTCTTTAGCAGCCCGCGTTACTCTCGACTGCAGAGTTCTCCTGTAGGCAGCATTTTTCTCTGCAGTAGCGCGTCGGCACTCCTCGTCGTACCAAGACCGCTTTCGAGGGGGCTCGGAGTAACCGAGTATCTCCTTGGCAGCAGTACTCATGGAGTGCGATATACGCTGCCACTGTTCGCATATATCGGAAGGGAATGGGGAGGTTTCCCTAAGCAGTTGGGCGAGTTTAGCTGTGTAGGCTTCAGAGGTCCCTTGTGATTGCAGCTTCTCGACGTTTAGCTTTCGACGTGTGCCAGAGCGTGGGGCATGTGCCACACTGAGCCGCGTGCGTACCTTGGCTGCAACCAGGTAATGATCCGAGTCTATGTTGGCTCCTCGAATCGCACGCACGTCTAGTACACTCGATGAATGCCTTCCGTCTATCACAACGTGATCAATCTGATTTCGTGTTCGTTGACCAGGGGACTTCCAGGTCGCCTTATGGATGTCGAGGTGTTCAAATCTGGTACTACTTATGACCATGTTCCGGCCCGCAGCGAAGTCTATTAGCCTCTCTCCGTTACCGGAGGTTGTTTCATGAAGGCTAAATCGTCCGACTGTCGATCCAAAAACTCCTTCTCTCCCGACTTTTGCGTTAAAATCGCCTAGCACGATCTTTATGTCGTGATCGGGGCAGCGCTCGTATAATTGTTCCAGGCGCTCATAGAATTCATCTTTTATCAGGTCTTTCTTGTCTTCTGTTGGCGCGTGAGCACAGATAAGACTAATATTAAAATATTTTGCCTTAAGTCTGAGCGCGGCTAGTCGTTCATCAACTGGTGTGAAGCTGATGACAGAGCGACGCAGTCTATCACTCACTGCAAAGCCGCACCCAAACTCGTGCTTGGAAACATGTCCGCTGTAGTAGATCTCCCAGGGGGGTGGTGGTTTCTGTTCTGTCTTCTCTTTTGGTAGCGTTATTATCTTGCTCCCATGTCCGATCCATCGCATTTCCTGGAGGGCGGTAACGTCCGATGAATATTTCTTGAGGACATTCACCAAGGCGATATCATCACCATCTCTGTTGAGGGTGCGGACATTCCAGGTGCATATTCTCATATCGATCAGAAGCTTTCCCTGACCACATACGCCCTCGTTAGGTCCAGAAGATCTATGACTAGAGTTCTGAACCACCACCAATTGGCCATTTTACTATTTTAAATTTGAACAGAATGTCTAAAGGAAATCTGTGGAAACTCGATCAAGGCTTCTTTTTTCTACGAATTGAATCCACTTGGCATTGAGCTGTCGGTTTGAACTGCTTGAGCAATTCCTCTTTTACTGAATGCGGATCTAGTAACCGTAAATATAAGTGTCACTTTCCATTCAATCTTATTAACATAGAGTTCAAAGTACAAACGTTTATACGAAAACCGAAGTGTATTACTAAAATATTCATGCAAAATAAATATTTTTACTACTCAAAAGTTAGCTTTTTATTCAATTTGGTTAATTTTAAGTAGTTGGACTACCAAATTTTTAATAAATCGTTTAAAAAAAGTTAAAATTTTTTGACTTATTCTTGCAACATTTTAAGTGTCACCCTGTTGACCTTCGAACTAAATCTTATTTTAAAGTTATTGAAATTATCTATCATCGGAAGATTTCAAATATCTCTTTCCGTCCTTTCGTGCACAAGCAAAGTTGAGAAGATTTCATCTCAATACACAATTAATTCAAGCAACAATATGTATCTTACAAAAATGTTAAATTCTAGCACTAGGTAAAATGCACTTTTTTCGGTTTATCAAAGTGGGAAAATAAGGTACTAAAGCAGTAATACAGTAAATAGATAAAAATTCAACTAATTAAAAACAAAATTAGTGCGTAGTGTGTTTTATTTTATTTACAAAATATGGATTCAAAGTGTACATAGTTGGTGACCTACAATCCCAATAGCCACACACTCGTACTACACTCGGATTCCCCGCTCGTCGCGAGACACCGAATCGTTCTGAGGTTGTGACTAAAGTAGGGTTACAGATTTGAATAAAATAAGATAACTCAGCTTTGGCTTAAAGCCGTCAGCTGTTACAAAACATATTTTCTTATTCATTTTTCTTCAGAATTTTCGTTTGGTCTCTATACGTTCCTAAACGTGACGTTTGAAACCAAAAGTATACAAAAATGGATCAGTTTGATCAATTGTTCAACTTTGAACCACTGTAAAAAAATAATGGACTAAATTTAATAAACCAAACTTTTTCGCGCAATCTGCCGAATCGGCCAAACCGGCCACTGTGCGACGTACAAAGGGGCCTTTTGTCATTTTTCACTTCAAAAATCATATCTTTTGATCCAATAAAATTTTTTTTTTTCAAAATTGAAATAACGTTTGGTTGAATAATTTGTGGGCTTTAAATGAATGATCGGTCAAAGTAAACAAATTTTTTTTGCATATTTCTGTGCTTTGTTTACATTAAATTTATTATTTTTCTCTTAAATATATATAAATATATTTTTAATACATTTAGTATAATAGTTTTATAATACATATAGTAGGTACTAGAGACCTGCACGAGTAAGTAAAATAGTAATCGAGTAGTACTCGCCGAGTATGATTACAAACGAGTACGATTACATAGCTGTCAAATTGGCACCGTGGCACCGTACAATCGTAGGAACCGCACCGTTTTACTCATTTTACTCGTTTTTACTTAAATCAAATTTACTTTTCGACTTATTTTTATATCGCATAAAATTTGTAAAGAAATAATATGGACGTACGTACAAAGCTACAGTCGGGAGAGTACATTGAGAACGCAAATACTTTCGAATTTGTTGACTATGTGTGGTGCAACAGATGAGAAAAATGTTTTAAATTTCCAAAAGGATCCAGTCCATCAAATCTGCGAAAACATGTTTGTTACAAACGCTCAAGCACCAGCGAATTATTGCCTCAATTAAAAAAATCACGAGTGGTTGTCGATGTCCGAGTACGAGAGGAAGTGACAAAGAGCTGCTTTAAGTTGGTCGCTCAAGACATTCGTCTGTTTGAGACCGTAAATGGTTCGGGATTTACGGATCTTGCTCGTTGTTTAGTTGGTTCATCGAGTCTTGGAAGATCGGCGCACCAATCTTAAGGCCGAATGCTTGGATGCTGTTTTATTTTTACCTTCAAGGCTCAAAGCCAATTGTAACAATGTTTTACCACAAATTCACACGGCTATCAATAAAGAATATACCAAAATATTTTCGTACTCATTATACCCTGTACCCATTGGGTAAAAGCGGATCATGAAGTTGTGCAAATGTATGTAACAGGGAGAAGAAGCATTTCCGACCCTATAAAGTATATATATTCTTGATCAGCATCAACAGCCGAGTCGATTTAGCCATGTCCGACTGTCCGTCCGTCCGTCTGTCCGTCTGTCCGTCCGTCCGTCTGTCCGTATGAACGCGTAGATCTCAGAGACTATAAGAGATAGAGATACCCTCCCCCTTTAAACCGCAAAAAACTGTCAGAGCGACAATTTTAAAGTTACGTCGTTTAATATATATTATCTTGGGCCTTAAATCTATCTACTCTGAAAAGCACAATGAGATCTGAGCTAAAACACCGAAGTTATTAACGAAACAAATTTTGGCCCCTCCCCCTCTCCCCACGCTGAGCAGCACGCTGTGCAGCGCGCGCGTACATATGTGTGTGTGTGTGCGTGCGCGTGTTTGTTTGCTAATATGTGTGTGTGTGCGCTTGTGTATGTGTGTGTTTGTCAATTGTACAGGGTATTATGAAGTCGGGCTACTCGACTGCAACGATCTTACTTGTTTTTTATTAGGTTTGTCAATGTAAAGTCTCTCTGCAATGTAATCACTCGTGCAGGTCTCTAGTAGGTACATTAGACTGACTGGTATTATATTAACTTTATTTTCGTTTTAGTCCCAATAGATACATATAATAAAAAGTTTGGCAGCGTTCGGACTACATTTAGTGGACGCACGCTTGCCCTCAAAATCGAATATTTGAAATATAAGCGCAATATATGGGAAGAGTTTCGGGTGACTACTTCTAGTAGCTGCCATAGAAATAATCGGTTGAAAAAGGAGTTTATAAATATTATATGTGTTTCAACCAGAGGTCCGGAATAACTCTCAACACATATTTTTAAAGTGTTTCTCACTGAGATAAACACAAAAAATCATAAGTAATTTCGGTTTCTTACTGAGTTTTATCATTTATTTTTGTGTTATTTGTGTTTTCTGTTAAGCCCCATAAGGAGTACGACGAAAAATTCGTTTTTTTACAGTATTTCACATAAATAGAAACACTTTCTAACAGCACATGAACATCAAAGCAAAGCCAAGGTGTATCTAATTATATGAAATACTGTAAAAAAACGAATTTTTCGTCGTACTCCGTATGGGGCTTTAACCGAAAACTGTTGAGAAAAATTTATCTGTCTTTTAATAACACTTAAAAATAACATTTATGTTCTAAGTGTTTTTTAATAACACTTATAGTACGACAGAAAAACGAAAGTAAATCAAGATAAGTGAAATTTCTCTATTAATAATGTAATGATATTTTACTTTGTAAATGTGATTGGGAATAATGTTTAATACCAGCGGTGGGCACGAAACTTAAGTTTGAGAGCAGCCCAACTACAAAAACAGTAAAAACCAACACTATCGGGGGTGCCACAGAAACCTCTTCCAACCAAATTCCAACCCAATTCCAATTCTTAGGTGCCACAGCAATTCCGTTTGGTTGGTTTCAAACCTCCCGTGTTTTGAAGGGAGATTTAGCTAAATTCACCACCCAAACATTTTTAACAAGCAAAATAAATTTTGGAAATGTAAACAACATTATTTTCTAGGATAGATTGCATCAAACGAATAAATTATTTAATTAGTTTAAACATTGAAATTAACATTTTAATAATTATTGGGAAAAACAACCAAAGTCTTTCATGTTAATCAAAACCAACCACTACTGTGGCTCCTCCTATCGTTTGTCGCGAGTTTGTGTCGCCATCTGGTTGGCAGCCAGCGGATTAAGGGCTGGCAAGATATTCTTCATGTTTAGCGCAAACAAATTTTAAAACTTTCCATTTTATTTATGGAGAATATGACTTTAATTTAAATTATAGTTTAAAAATGCATCATAAAACATATAACACAATCAAAAAATTTAATTTAAACATCAATTTAACCCTTAATTACAAGAAGAAAAATTTGTTGGCCAGAAATTCAGCCCTGTTTTTAGAGATGGAACTTCAATTGGAACAGCTGGTGCTCTAACTACATTTTCTAATATGAAAATGAAATCTCTCGAAGTTCTGTGGCACCGACGGTTTTTTCGAGAGATTTACAAACCAACCGTCGGCAAAATCTCTAGAGATTTCTGTGGCACCCCCGTATCAGATAAAATCGAGTTGGTTTTTGCAGACATCTGCTTCAGTGCAGAGCAAATCTCGATAGAGCACACTGCACCTGCTGCACCCAGCTGGCGCATGCGTGGATACCATTTACCATTGGTCTTCTTCTTGTTCAATGTATGGTCTTCTTCTTCGGCTATGTAGTTATGCGATATATTAAGGAGTGATATATAATGCTCGCATTTCTTTGTGAATTCGCATTTGTTCGGGGTGTGAGCGACATTTTTCAATGACTGTTATTTGCTTTCGCATTGTTGATTGAGTGTGGTCACTTGTGGTTTTGAAAAGCAGTTTCTTAGGCACTTGGCGGTTTTATCACCATGGTGGTCCCGTAGCTGTGAACTGCGCTTACGCATTGATTCTTATGTAATTTTCCAGCGCTTTCTACCCACAAGGTCAAACTTCCTTTACAAATTGCTTGTAACGACTTCTGCCGAGCACTGTGGTATAACCGCGGTAAGAAACCACTTTACAGAAATTAAGATCTCTGTGTTAAGATTTAGTGTTAAAAATGCCCGTTCCATAGACTTTGAATGAAAAAACACTTATATTTTGCTCACAATAAGAAGTGTTATTGAAAAACACAATAACAGAAAATACATGAAAATATGTGTTTCTCACTGAGATAAATACTTACACTCGAAAAATAAGTCACTTTCACTGAGTTAAACACTTATACTCAAAAAATAAGTCACTCAATCTATTTGAGAGATATTTCAAAGTGTTTTAAAATAACAGGGTTATTTTACAACACTTTCATTTTGAGTGAGATATTCCGGACCTCTGGTTTCAACTCATCTGAGAAATTTGTTTCGAAATTACATTCCGTTGGAAGTATTATTCAAGTGTATTAAAACTTCGGCAGTGACGAAGTAAGCTTTGCTTTCTCGTTAAATTTAGTTTTAAGAACTGTCGCGGGGGACATTTTTCATAATGACATTTTTGTTGATTCTATTCTAGCGCATAGCAAAACCTTAGTTATTTGCAATCACATAGTTTCTTATGGATTCTTAAGCATTCTTTTTTGCCCCTTAGAAAGATTTTTAATACTTACGTTACTTTACTTCTTGTTATCAAAAGGCCCAACGATTTTAATGTATAAACAGAATTTGTTCGTTTATACATTCAATTGGTATCTGCCCTGCCATAAAAATGCTGTGGTTACCCCCTCTTCAACCATAAGCCCACCCAAAACCTCGTTTAAATAAAAACACAAATTTAGGCTTAATTTTTTCGCATTTGTTTTGTTCTTTAATAAATTGTTTTTTTTTTATTCATTTAATTGTGGTTTTATAGAGGGCGCTACTACAAACACATTATTAAATTTAGGGCGATTATGTTAAAATTTAATTTCTTCAGTTTTTGTGTAGGTTATGTGAGAATAATCTTAAGCATTTAAAAAACGACTATATACTATGAAATACGGCATTAAAATTAATAGAAAAGTTTTAAATTATTAAAATATGTATTTTGTTTTTTTACAATGTACAATAAAAGAAGCAACGCAAAGCAAGATTTTAATGATTGGATTCCAAGTCGTTTTCGAATTTCGATTTTCATTTGCTGATTGCAGTTGTTGTTGTTGGTTCTAGTAAGTATTGTGGCAACTTAAGTGACTAACGGTAGATAAGTTCACGCATACAAACAAACATACATATTAACCCCCCACCCCCCCATATGCACATTCACACGCACACACGCAGTCGCACGCTCCCGCCCTCAAACTTATGGGCTAAATTGCTTAAGCGTTTAGCTGGTTTTTCGATTTGCCTTGTTTATTAACTTTTGTTGCGCTGATTTACTATTTGTTTTTTTTTTTGTAAATTATTTTCAAGCATTTTTGGTTCGAAACTACTCACAAAGTCGAAATTTGAAACTGCAATTGCTCGAAAACTTCGAATAAAATTGCAGAAATATAATAAATTTTCAAAAGAAAAAATAATAAATTAAACAAACATGGAATTTTGTGCTTCTCTCCAACTGCTGTCGCCCTGCTGCTATTGATCAGACAATGCTTGGTTGGTCCTGGGCGACCCTTTCCCTTCATTCCAAAAAATTAATTAAATTCTAATGTAGAACAAAATCTTTGAACGTAAAGAATTCATAGTTCTTCTCAGTTGTTGTTGCTGCTGTTAATATGATTTCCCTCTTTAAATTTATGACTTTTTCGTTTGTTGTGGTGGCCGCCGACGCTGTTACTCCTTCCGCTGGTGTCTATCTTTGTTTGTTTCCCCTTTTTGATTCTTATTTGTTGGATTAATTCGCTATTGAAGAGAGCTTTTGGGATACTCCGTTCACAGTCTTTGATTTAAGGACATCATTTTCGTATGAAAAGACAGTTTCCTTGCCGTTTTCGATGACGCTGTTTGGCAAAAGAGAAGGCCATTTAGCTGGTGTTCTTTGTGGTTGAAGCTTAGACCGCCCATACATACCGCTTGGTCATCAGTTTTTTGCCATTGACAAATACCGTGGATGTTGAGGTGCGCTTAACGGCGGCGTTGTTACCACCAGAGATATGGGTAACCCCGCTGCTGCCGCCATTGCCACTGGTCATTGATGAAAACGAGGTAAAGCCGCTGGTGGGCATGAAAAAATCCATCATTGAATAATTGAGCATGGGTGCTGCAAAAGGGCTGGCCAATTTGTGCTGGTGGTGATGATGATGGTGGCGAGAAGCTCCACCGCCGTTCACGCCGCCTCCGCCGCCATGTCGTCGGCTGCTACCGCTTGAACCGCTCGACGTTCCATTGGTATAGCCATTGGCATCTGCAAAATGTTGCAAAAGGTTAGAGGGCGACCTTCGAACTAAAGTGCAACTCAAACTTACCTCTGAAGAAGTCGGCAAATGGCGAGTTGCCGCCAAAGAACTCGCGGAACACTTCCTCTGGCGGACGGAAGACAAACGGAAAGCCGCCCATTATGTCGAAGTCATCAAAGTCGTGTGTGTTGTAATGATGACGGGCATGTGTGCGACTCTGGGCACGATCACCCAGACCATCCTTGCCGTACTCATCGTAAATGCGACGTTTTTTCTCTGCGAAAGACGTAAGATCGAAAGTTCAGTTAACGAAGATTATGTAGAGAGCGGAAGTAAGCTAGGATTAGAGTTAACATTTCAGCTGCCTGGGGGTTAGCTTAAGCCTAAGATTCAGCTGCGTTTTTTTAGTGGGGTCAAAAACCAAACAAAACTCAAACAAAAACTGTTAACGAACACAAAAAACAACAACTTTTCTAGCCTGTTTACCAAAAATTTTGTGAAATGGCGTGCCCTCGAATAAGTTACGGAAGGTAAACGCCTGATAGCGATTGCCGGCCCGCCTGCTGGGATAGTAATCATAGTCGTAGTCACGACTGGATGACGCTGAACCGCTACGATAGCGGGAATAGTAGCCATTGGAGGAGGATGAGGTGCTGTTGCTGCCGCTAGCTGAGGATCTATGCAGCGTGGATCGGGCATCGTAGATCCTGCGCTTACGTGCTACAACCACCCCCACACATACATTTATTATTAAGAAGTGATCGAGGGTACATAAACTTCTTGAATTCCCTCTGAAAGGACAAGGAATGCAATCTAACTGCACACTTACCATCGGATAACACTTCATAGGCCTCGGATAGTTCACGAAAACGCTTGTTGGCCTCCTCTAAGTTGTCTGGATTCTTATCGGGATGCCATTTTAGTGCTAATTTTCGATATCTGTTGAAAGAGAACAAAAGAATGCAAATTAAAAGACTGAAACTGAATCGGAGACTAGAATAAAGTCAAATTAAGAGATGGAAAATGGTTTTAAAAACTGCTCATTAAGTGCGCTTCACTTATCATTCAATATGATATTGCATTGACGAACAATTACACTTAAAACTTGATCGCATCGAGACCAAACAAATCTGAAAAAGTGTGATGGTAGTTGGAAAAACATGACTGGGTTTAGTCTGTTTAGCTGCTGTTTTTATCTAATTACGCTTTAAAAATTTTTACTTCTATTTACTTTTAAGTTTCAGAACTAAAAATTTCTATTTCACTATTTCCAATTATATTTTAACGTCTGAGGCGAAGTTTGAGCTCTTAATTCTATGAGCCACCATATACCCGAAATTTAATTTCTCAATTTTACCATTTTGGTCAAAAGTAGTAAAACACAGTTTATGTAAAATCAAATATGTAAATTTTTAACGGACAACATAATGTTAACTACTAACAGTCGGGATATAGAGAGATCAGAAGTTGCACCACGGCTATAATAAACAAATGGGCATTTTCCGTGCTAGCGCCATTTTCCTCATTTTGACATTAAATTTGATTAATTTTTTAGAAAAAAGTGACTATAGATTACATGTACTCAGTGGCGGATCTAGGAATTGACTAAGGGGGGGGCTAAGGGTACTCAAAATCACTCAACATTGTTCGGATCTTATTGTGCTTCTCAGAATAGATACATCTCATACAAAAAGTCGATATGCTCTGAAGGTAATAAGTTTTCCAAGGTAAAAATAAAAAACTTGTTTTTTGGACATTTTTTTGAACAATTTTTGTCTTACCTCTAGAGTGCAACTGCATTTTCATTCACTCTGTGTACCATTGGCACAGAGTATAAAAAGTTTTTGGCCAATATATGTATATGCCTTGAGCGAAACCGAAAAATGTTTCGATTTTAATCCCTAGTTTAAAGGTAAAGCTAGATAAATAAATAGCAGGCGATTTTTTTTGGAGTCGCGAGTGAAGAAGGATTTTTAAGTAAGTATTCACAAACTGCTCAACAATAAACATTGAAAAACTTCGCAGAATGTGTAGAGCATATTTTAAAATTTTACCTTCAAGTAAAACATATTTTAAATCAAAACACTTCGTACACGTCACTAAGACCATGTTTTTACATTATTTTGGTTAGTTTTATAAATTTGGAAATGCTATTGCATTTAAGCTACGTGGTTAAGTTTTATCGTTTTCTGATTTTTTTACAATTGACGAATAGAATTCACATATTCTTAGTACAAAACCTGCAATTTAAAAACTTCATTAAAAAGGAACCCGTGGATGACCTCCTCGACTTTGTTGTATAATAATTCTTTATAGTTCGCGGCCCATCAATGACATTTTGTACAAAATTGTTGTTTAGAACGGTGGTATACAAAATATTTACTAATTTCTTTATAGATGCTTTATTCTCAGAATAGTATTAGAATTAGTATAGTATAAAAATATTTAACATGGGGGCTAAAGAAGCGTCGTATTCTCTTGCGTAAGCTGTTGCTTTTTTGACGACCATATAATCGAGGAATATTCAACTCAAGTGACATTTCGTCTGTAATTTTGTTGATTTTTTTTTTAAAATTACATCTTGTTTCAAGTAACAATTCAATCACATGGGCGACGTGAGCACAGGCTGATAATATCTTATGTTCTGGAGTCTGAAGAGTCCTACTGAGTGTCGAAATCGCAGCATTGACGGCAGTAAAAACCTGCAAACAGATCAGAAAGTCCGTTTTTCCAATCGCACTCATGAGATTTGCCGCTTTTGATGATGTCTCGATGTCTCTATCATTCTTAAACTTTTCTAATTCTCCAATAATGTATAAAAGCAACTCGGCGAATGTGCACACGCATTCATGTTTTTCGTGCATACAACAGCCATTATCATCAAGCGACAACTGTTCGTTCAGTGACGCAAGGTGAAGAGCTGATAGGAATTGATTTGAATGAATGCTCCTGCAAACTGTTGCCACGTAAAGAACAGTGGTTGCTCAAATTATTAAAAATTCCACCCAATTTTCAACGATCGGTCGTAATATTTCAAACCATATTCCAACGGTGTTTGTTGCAGATACTTTTCACTGCTGATTAGGGTTGTCGAAATATCGATTCCCTTGGATATTAGTAATATTAAAAATACTTGTTATATCCAAGAGAATGTAAAATTGGCAATACAGCTACAAAGGGGCCAACCCAATCTTCCCTCAATTTCTTGGCGTGTGTGCCCCCGAGTCCGAACGGCAAAGTTTGAGAATTTGCTATTTCATGGCTAGTTACATCACAGCTGGCGCCAATAGGTGGTGAAGGTGACCGGATGTATAAAAACTTTTTTCTAAAGAAAGTAAAAAACTTTTATTATTAGATGTTCCGGCGGGATCGAACACACGACCTCCCACCCAGCAGTCCAGCACGCTAACCGCGGGACCACACACCGCCACCAGAAAAACTCAATTTTTGTGGTCGAAACTAACAAAAATACACACCAAAAATATATTCTACAAGTATTAGATACCGATATTTCGAAATCTCTACTGCTCATGCCTTTTTAAAACAATCTAAGTAACTATCTCTTTTTCTGAAATTCTTAATTACTTATTTTGCTCTTTGCATATATTGGGTGAATTAAGATATTTGGGCTCTAAGGGGGGGGCTTCAGCCCCTATAGCCCCCCCCCTGGATCCGCTACTGCATGTACTTTCGCTATCTAAAATCTTTCTGATGATACAAAGGGGTATACAAGAATGCATAAGCGAAACTATGTCAATGCAATTAACTGTACTTTTTTGCTTCGCATTATAGCAGAATCCACATAAATATAATGATGGAAAAAATGTCACGTTCGACATGTCACGTATCGAAAGAGAAAAAATTTTTTTTACAAAAAATGTGGTCAAGATTTTAAAATCAAAAAATATACATTTCAAAGAACTATTCAATTCATAAGATATTAAAATTATTTGGGCTTAGTTATTGTGTTAGGTTTCGCTAAACTTCGTCTTTATATAGCTGCTTCCAAAAACCACTACTGTTTTTGTCACGTCCGAATAGCTTTCAATTTTGTCATTATTTTGGAAACCGAATTTCACTTGCTACACACTTTTTCTCTAATTAACGTGCCTGCTAAGAGCTATATTATACAGTAAAAAACGAATTCAAAATTCGTTTAATTTTGACTATTTTTTTATTTTTAATATGTACGACGGTCACGTTCGACAAAATGGAAATGCCCATATCGAGGATATATAATTGAGTGTGTCTATGTACCTAACATTGATTTGTTGAATGTAAATGAATGGGCAAAACGTAATGGACAATTACTAAATCCAGCAAAATGTAAGTGCATAGTAATACATAAAAAGTCACTAAGTACCACAGATCTACCTCGACTAAATATTGCAGGCACTGCTTTAGAATATGTTGCTCAAACCGATAATCTAGGTAAAACTTTTATTGTAACGTTTAATAACATTGCTAAGAGTGTGTATAATACGAAAAAAACTGACCACATTACATGTTTCCCTACACAAAAATATGACCCTGTTTTTAAGACTTGGACTGATTATAGATCTCTCAATACACTAGACAACCATCGTATTTATATGTCAAAATAAGTTTTACTTCAAACTTGAAGAGTATTAGTAGTGTCAAATTACATTCCTATCTACAACATTAAGGGCCGATTTCTGTTCTCTCAGATAGCTGCTATGTGTCAGATAGTCATCGATTTTACACTGCTATTTGTTAGTTTATGTGACAAATAGCTCTATGTAGAAGATGTGAAATCGGCCCTAAATTATGTATCTAATTTAATTACAAATAATAGTAATAATTAAAATTAGCCTAAGTAGGCTAAGTAATTGTTTGCTGATTTTTATGTTTTTGTATCTGGTGCAATAATCATTAGGTTTTTATTTGAAGCACTAGAAGTTTTTGTCAAATAAATTAAATAAAGTTACAAAAAATGTCCATTTAGAGTTCGGTTTAACCTTCCTTTTTTACATTCTTTTAACTTTATCTTAAACTTAACAAACCATCAAAAACTCTACTTCATACGGTTTCTCCTTGATATAGTTTTTGGACTACAATCATGTAAAATGTTAACCAAAACTCGCAAATAAAAAACTTGATGATTTTTCAATTTAATGTATGAAGATGAGACTTGAACGATTAAAATCGATCTTTAAATTTAACTGTATTAATCGAATTTTGTCTCATTTATCTTGATTAGCATCAGCCTCCAAAAATTTTTAATTTTGGTCCTACCCTTAAAACGAGTTTCGCTGGCGACACTTCTACGAGTATTATCCAATTATTTTTCGATTTAATTCAGAATGTTTATTCGGAATGTCCGTATCTTTTGTGTATTCAATACTGCTCAGCGGCAGCGACGTTGAGACACGGACAGTAGTCAAGCTTATTCTGTGTGAGTTTAGTTTAGTTTAATTTGTTCAGAAATTTGATTTGCCTGCAAAAACGAAAGGTGCAATTAAATAGCATAGTTTCACTGACACAAGTATGTACATTCGCCCGAACGATTCATCCTGGAAATTCTATCTGTTTGTCGCTGTTTTATTCAGGTCTTAATACCGGAACCGAAACAAGAACCGTTAACCGAAATAAACCGATTCAAATCGCGTACCGGAACCGGAACCGATATAAATTTTTTTTTGAGAACCGAATACCCTTTACCCAAAGACCAAAATAATCTCTAAGATGCCGAACGGCCATATATTGGTTTTGCACTATGCAGCTATTTTTTTGGTGGCGACGAAAATTGCGCTCTCTCCGCTCACACAAAGTTGAGAGCGATAAAAATCTAAAAATAGAATTCACTTGCTTGTGTGAGTAATGCTTAAGAATACGTCTGCACACTAACAGTCGTCGGCTGTCGCTGTATGCGTACAAAAAGCGGCTGGCTCTAGGGCGCTCTCTATCTGGCGTTTCAACAAAAATTAAAAAAAAAAAACGAAAAGCCAGTTTGAAAAGCCAGCACCGAAAAATCGTGTGCAAAAAAATAGTATGGCGTTACTCATCTTCATATTCTAATGTCTTTGGATTACCGTTATTATTGGGACCGATAGTACCGGAACAAAACCGAAACTTTGGTATCGGAAAAGTTTCGGTTATTTTTATACGCTGTACCTAATTAAATTAAGCTTGTGCAAAAGTGTGTAACAGAGAGGAATCATTTTTGATCTTATTAAGTATATATATTCTTGATCAGCCCATTGATGGCTATTCGGGTCATTTTTTGGTCTCCTGGAAATACCGTACAAATTATGATTTGTTTTTCTACTTTGCATAAAGGTACACAGAGAATATAGTAGGTTTGTGCATTTGGATGCACTGCAAATTGTGAATATATACAACAATCGCACTTAAACGTATATGAAAATCTCGACTGGTGGTCAGAATCCTCCAAAAAGTACCCACAGTTATATTAGATTTCAAAAGTCGTACTTTTTAATCCACAACGCAAGTTAGATTGGAATATAAGTCGTAATATTCATAATGAATGTGCTAATAAGTGGCATGAACTCAACCACATTGAACGCAATTATGTGTCTGCAAGCAAATCACATGCTTTAAAATGGATGTATGAAACTCGAAGTTAAATTTGAAAACTAATACTACATAATATAATATGTAATACTGACGGTTATAATATGACATATAAACTAACTTCACTATTTAAAACGGGAGCGCAAGTTAAAGTCGGCTCTAACCGACTTCGATATACCCGTTACTCATGAAAAACATGTTTAACAGTGTTCGTGCGTTCCCTAGGGGTGACCATCCGAAAAGTATGCAACATTTTTTATTTTGCTCATAACTTGAGAACCATTCATCTGATCTTTATCATTTCTTCGGCAAATCGATTCATTTTGTAGGAGAACTGTAGGAGATATAACGTTTTTTTTCAAATTGCGGGGGCGGGAGGGGGGCGTGGCCAAAATTTGAAACAAACTTGATCTGCGTGCAGATAAAAGAATCATTTGTTCCATACATGTCAAACCTCTATCTCTTACCATCTCTGAGATCTAGGTGTTCATACAGACAGACGGACGGACAGACGGACATGTCTATATCGACTCGGCTGTTGATGCTGATCAAGAATATATATACTTTATATGGTCGGAAATGATTCCTTCTGCCTGTTACATACGTTTGCACGACTTTAGTATACCCTTTTTACTCTACGAGTAACGGGTATAAAAATACGAAATATGAAGTCAATATACAGGCCTGTTCATCATGCGGAATCGGAATTGTTAAATGTTCTCGCTTTCAAAACCCGACTTTCATAGTCGAACTTTAACTTTATAATCCCAATTACCTTCATTCGATCCTCTGCATGGCAAAAAGATTCGACGGAATTCAGAAATTAATTGGCGGTCATTCATGGTTTCTTTTAAAATGAATTTTGAAATTTGTTGTTTTTGCACCGAAATTATGCATGTGCTTTTCTTCAAATGTCAAATAAATAATAAAAAATATTAAGTATTTCAACAACTCACACCTAGAATTTAACTGCAACGACATTTTCAAGTTTAAAAGCAGACCAATATCGAAGTATTTGGCCTATTCAGTTGACGTGGATGAGGCTCTGAACTTTTTTAACACCACCCATTAGAGCAGAGTTCCCCAGCTATAGCCCCTGGGGCACACCGAGTGCTTGACGAAGTCATGCTTCACTGTGTTTTAGAAAGAGACACAGTCACATTTTAGCGCTCTCTTCTTGGGGAACCCTGCATTACAGGTAAAGTTGAAGACGCGTTTACATCCACCTCCTATAAATTAATATTTTGAAAAACGAAAATTTTTTTTTAAATATCGCGCGAAAGAAACCATGTATGACCGCCAATTAATTTCTGCACGTAATTTCATTATAATTCGTGGTCCATCGAGGAAAATTAATTTCGCAATTTTTGGAGAGGAAGGACGTATAATAGACAATTACCATGGTTTTATTTTAAATGTAAAATCATTGATTTTGTGTTGAATTTTGATTTGTTTTATTAAACAGGAATAAAATGATTTAGATTTATTTCAGAATTTAGTTTTTTCAGTATTAAGAATTAGTAGTACTTATATCGGTACGTACCGGTATACCGAAATGAAAATTCGGGTACCGTTTTGAAACCGAAACCCGAATCTAATTGAAAACCGAAATAGAACCTTAAACCGAAATATTCATTTCGGGACGTACCGGTACTGATACCGGAACCGAAATTCATTTCGGGATTATGCCCTGGTTTTAATACTTTATGAGTCAACCATTTGCGGTCAGAGTTCTCTGAGTACAAAACTAATAAAATTTTGTAATTTATGTAGATTAATCTTGACGTACGTCAGTTGTTTTAGCATTTCAATTTTCGGTTTAGAATTTTTAGAATTATCAAATTAAAAACAAGTACTCAAATGCGTCAGTGGAACTAGGCTATAAAAGTCAAGTCTCTCCCATCGTCGACAGTCTCGTTTGGACTAATGGTTTGCAAAAAGTAATATGCGTTCTTTTGTTCTCAATATGTAGTGAAATTAAGAAAGTGCCTGTATCGACGATCAGAAGCGTTGGGGAAAACGTTGTTTAAGGCATCCTTGATGTCGAGGAAATTGTTGCTTCTTGCTCTTCTTGGTTTTATTTACATATCTAATAGACATTTGCGCATGTTTGGAAATGAACCCCGCTTTATAATATGCAGAAACGACTTAAATACTTGACCTAACATAAACCGGGATACTTCAAACTGCCAGAATCTTCTTTGATCTAATAAATACTTACGCCTTTTTCACTTCACTGTCGGTGGCTGTACGTGCCACATCTAGAACTTTATAATAGTCCACCATTTTGTTTGATGTGTTGTGTGTGGTGGTTGTTGTTAAAACTTCAGTTGCCTGCTAATCCAATGAATTTTTCCAATACAGTGGCTGATCTTCCTTCTGCAAATAGAAGACACACAAACAATAAGAATTAGTTTAAAAACGATTATTTGTCAAGTACTTTTTTGGGCAGCATTCGGTAGATACGAATTTGTTGTAAAGGCAAAAAGAAAACATAAACAAAGAAAAAACACAAAATTATAAGTAAAGCAAAGTCAAAGGCAACTTGGTTGGGCCGTCGACACTTTTCGAGTTCAATGTCGTACGAAAACCTCATAGAGCGCCCACTACCATATCACACGCTGCCTAGAGAAGACGAGGAGGGCGAGCGCTTGGTTCAGTTCACTCACGCGTGTGTGTCGCCTCCCCTTCTGCTTTCTGCTGATCTTCTTCCTCCATTGCTTTCTCACACACACAAAACATTTTTGTGCAAAATAGTTGCTAATTTTATTTAATTTGTCGGTTGTCATGAAGCCCCCTTGACACAATTTAGCCTGATTTTGGTTGAATTGAAAAATGTATTACATGGGGTCCCAAGGAAAGTGCTTGATAAAAATTAGCCTTAAGCCAAATGACAGACATTTTGGGCCACTTCAAGTTTTTAGCCGACTGACCAAGTTCGCTCGATTTCATGCTGCTGAAACTGAAATATGATGGTGTGTGGGTGGACATTTGAAGTTCTTGTTAGGCGGGTCCACAAACATTTATACACTTTGCGACGTTTAAATAACACCACTCTACTCTTTCTAAAAAGCACTAGTCATGGAGCAAGCCAAGTTTAAAAGAATTCAGAATATCAGAAACTAGAATAAATGGCAAAGTTTTTATTTTTGGAACCCTGCAGAAGATTCAAACCGGAGGTACTAGTCTTTCGAGTGGTACAAGGTTCGATTCGCAAGCTGTTTGGCAAACTCGTCGACAAATATGGTTCCCTAATATGAAAGGATCTGTTAGAGCGGAGGGGGGGTTGGTTTTTGTTTGCTCATAAGTTGAGAGCTGCAGCGATTATTTCTGCATCATTAAGTCAAAAATGATTCCTTCTCCCTGTTACATACTTTTGCTCAAACTTAATATACTCTGTGTATCTTTGGTACAGAGTATAAAAAATTGATTAAACTTGGGACCAGATGTGGGCGGATTCCTCACATTTGGGTGAAATAGGGAACGGGGACATACACTTCTTTTGATAGGAAGTAAAGGGAGGCAAGACTCCTGGATATGCGCACTGCTGCTTCTTCCTCCGCCCATATATTCCATAGAAATCAGAGCCATTGCTTCAACGACATACTCCACCTAACTCGTTTCATTTAAAATTTTCAGAAAAACACAGAAAAATTTGTTTAGGCTTGACTAGGAAAATTAACCCGGTACCTAATGCATTCAACCTGTCGAATGACGCGCCCGCACATTCAGCTGTTGTACACTTTTGCAGATTCACATCAAGAGGGCTTCTTTTGCTTTGTTAAGCTGACAAGAGAGATAGAGCAAAAAGGGAGCCAACTTGCTCTCACTCGCTCTTTTCTTGTATATCATTTGAAAACCGGGTTTGTTTTTGTTTAAAGCAAATATTATCCGATTGAGAACAACTTTACTCATTCCAGGAACATTTGGAACACATTATGTCAAGAATTTTGAGACTATCTTGTTTTTATTTTAAGTTAAAGGCAACTTATTTTTTGAACAAGTTTTTCTCTCTGTGTTTTTTGCTAAACTGAATGTATGAACGTTGTTACATGAATGCACAAATTGTATTATTATTAGGATACTAGGAAAATTTATTTAATTTATTCGTTTGAGTGAAGTACGTTGTGATATACGAAATTTTACGTTTTGTAATCAGACGCCGAAACTAATAAAGCGGATGGTTTGCCGACACGCGAAGATAGACGGGAATAGACGTGTCGCAAAATTGCTAAATTGGAGCGGTGCATCTGCTTCCATCGCTCTGATCAGGACTTTGTAGTCTTCGTTTGGCATGAGCTTAAACGCAGTCTTAAACAGCCTTACCAACGCATGATGTTCATGAAGTAGTTCCTGCAGATCATGAGAAATTAATCATTTTCGTTTTGCTCACATTAAGTCATTTGAATACAGCCATTGTATTTTTGAGTATTCGCTAGAAACAGTCGGGATTCTGGAGCATCCCCTCGAAGCAAGGAATGTAATTACTCAAGGGAGGAGTTACTTTGCATTAAGCCAACACAGTCGAGGCGTTTCTCCAGCAAACTTTAATGCGACACAATGCCCACAAAGGACGTCTATGTGAACGTGTGAATGTGAACGAAAATATGCAGCTTTGGCCTTTACCTCCTTTTATCGGTTGCTAACTATTAAGTCTTCATGATAATCTAATAGCCTATTTCCACTGAACAAATGAAGCTTCATTTCATGAAATGACAAGAAATGAAGAAAATGATATCATTTCTTCCATACGAATTGTCACTTCATTTTGCCTTTCATTTCTGAAAAATGATGAAAAATGATGACATTCCCCACGAAGGAATCTGGTATTTTTTTAAAAAATACTAGCTACTCTCTGGCATTACTCGCTACTCTCTGGAAACGGAAAGTGTCATCACCAATAATTTGTTAATTTGAATTTAAATAGTAGGCGCAATTATGTTTAAAATATAAATTAGTCAATAAAAGTTGTGTATTTAGCTTTCTGTTGATAATTCAGGATGATAACAATTCGTTTACCCCTGAAAAATGCTGTCATGACGGGTATGTTGTTTTTTGCTAAATATTCCACGTGCGTTTGAAAGTGGCGCCTGTTATTTAAATCAAACTTTTCAGCTGTTTTTCACAACGTATCGTTGTGAATGTTAAACAAATGACAATTTGTCAATGGAAACGGCAAAATTTTTAGAAATGAAAATGACAAGAAATGAAGCCAGTGGAAATAGGCTATAAGTCCAAACTTATTATAAAATTTTTTCAATTTCGCGGTTTCATTGGACTGATTGACCTAAGCGTCCTGTATACCCGTTGACAATGGCCAACTATTAAATCTTGATGAAAATCTAAACTAATTATAGCATTTTGCAAACTTTTGCAATTTGTTTGGACCAATTGTCTTTTTGCGAGTTTTTAAATGATATTCTGCTATTCGGGGCGAAAACAAATAGATCAAATCAAATATCTTAAAAATACGTCCAGCCGTTCTTGGGATAGAATTGGTGTAACACACACACGACTTTGTTTTATATAGATTTAAAAGACGATAACCAAAATTATTTATATAACTTTATGTGATATTCATGTGGCGCGGAGTGTATTTAATTTTAATTGAAATTTTTGTGATATAATTTATGACTTTTAATGTGTTGCGTGTGCGTATGGCGTCTAATAAAATTCTATATGAAATAAATACAAGCTTTTATTGATCTCTGGATTATCCAATATATTTTTTTCCACAAAAAAAAAAAAGACAAAACAAACAGTCTCCAAAATAAAAACCTATCCAGGTTCCACCGAGATTTGAACTCGGATCGCTGGATTCAGAGTCCAGAGTGCTAACCATTACACCATGGAACCATTGCCTTCATGTTGGGAAATTGTCTCCTTTCAATCAAGGAGACGCGCACTGCGCATGCTGCAAAGTGGGTTGTGAATGAGGGGTGGGGGAGTGGCCCCACAGCTGAAGCGTTGAATAAGATTTTCATTGCATTTTGAAAACAAAAATCCTCTTGTCACATGCCAAATCCTCACATGTTGCAACAAAACTAAATACGAACCAAACAAATAACATAAATAAAATGTGTTTTCCTCTTTGCTGTAAATGTATATAGAAATAGTTGCCTCATTTATAAAATCGTTATATTAATACAAACATACATACATATATGCATATATGTAGATATATTGCTGCCTATATACCTGTTGACATATTCGGCAAATTCTAGGTCGTAGGTGTAGGAACTTGTGTAGCATTGTCTAAAAGCAGCAAATGACGACGACAACATCAACGTATGGCCAGCCATCCGCATGACACACTCGCCAGCCAGTTCGCACGTCAGCGGAGACGGAGCAGCAGGAAGAGGGAGAGGAGGAGAAGTGTGAGAGGACGGGGTCCGACCTGCTTGCTGCTGGCTTGGATTTCACAGCCAACCGGCTGACTCAAATCACAACATCAAATCGAATCTCTGACTATATCTTATGGCAGTCACTCAGCACCTTGCTATAATTTTGTTTTGGCCGACCGTCAGGTGAGTGGGCGTGCATTTTGCTTCACTTGCCGGCAGACATGGTAAAGAGAGAAGCGAACTCGCTGGTGGAGACTTCAGAAGAATTTTAGCAGAGGAAAGTTATTTCATCTTGGCTTGGGGAATTCTTGTTTGTCCAGTCATCAGACTTTCGTATTCATTAGTAAAGTGGTCAATGCTTAATATTGAGATATAAATAATTCTGAAAATTAGAGTTTGCGAAGAATGATTTTCGGATGTTTGTTTTGGGAAAAGTATTTCAAATACATAGTGTATGTGGGACTCAAATTTGAGGGTCGAGGCTTGTATACTTTTCAAAATTGTTTAATACACATTAATGGTTTTGTTCAACTTTATCGTTATCAAACCAGCAAGCTAAACGTACGGGTTTATCACTGGTTTAATGGTCTACAACAACCTTCATAGTTTACGATGTTTGTATATCCTTATTATGTGACATTTTATGCATATATACAATTAAATGAAATTCGAGTACCAAAGTTTGACTCAGTCGCACTCTGCAGGTCAAAGTGCGTTTGCTGGCAAGATACACTGCAAAACAAAACAGTGGCTGCTATGTTTTGGTAGCGAAACATATCTCAAATTCATTCTATTTATTTCTTTGGATTTCTTTATGTTTGCCTGTTCTTAGAGCAGATTTAATTGATAAGATATTAATTATATAAATCATCAATCACGTAATATTTTTCTCTCTTCCTGAAAGATCTTGACCTAAACCAGGGGTCTCCAGAATGAGCTGACTACCGCGTGTAAAGATATACAAATGCACAAAATATTTTTTAAGAAAGAACAATTACAAGAAAATTGAAGAGCGCTCGGGCCACTGCAGCTGACTACGCTGAGCAACTTTGTTGTTGCGTACGAGTTTGCGAGAGGCATAGAGAGAGAGAAAAGAAAGACATATGGGAATTTCCACCATAAGGTCAACCTGGGCCAACAAATTAAAAGTGGTTAAAAACACTATATTTGATCGAATTTCATAGGGAAACAATCAAATTAAACTAATGTAAGCTAGTCTTACGTTTACTAATAACCCAATTGGATATATTCGGTTTCACGGCCGTGCTAGGGCGAATTTTTTTTATTTTGACATTAAATTTGCTTGTACTTTCGCCATCTAAAATCTTTCTAATGGTAAGAAACCATGAGAAACTAAGCCAATGCAATTAACTGTAAGTTTTTGATTCGCATTAAAGCAGAAACCAAATATATAAAATAAAATAGTATCGACAGAGATAAAAATTTTTTAACAAAAAAATGTACTCAAGATTTTAAAATCAAATAATATACATTTCAAAGAATTATTCATTCATAAGATGTTAAAACTAGATGGGCTCAGTTATTGTGTTAGGTTTCGCTAAACTTTGTCTTTATATACTCCGTAGCTGCTTCCGAAAAACAAGCAACGAGCAACAACAAATGCGCGGCTTCCGGAATGGGCTTAGGCAACCCTGACTTAAACGACCAACGAGTGATGAAAGTTGAATGGAGAAGAAGGTCTTTAGGGTGAAACTGCGTTTTTCCGCCGGGCGAAATGAATTTAGGCATAATGATAATTCTAGTTTTGTATCGAAGCTCTAAGTACTCTTAGGTTAGGCTAAATAAATTGTCCCTAGAATAAGGCCATGATAGGTTCATTGCGACGACCATTTTGAGGAAGATACAAATTTAACTAGAGGCGGAATCTCTATCCCAGATATTTCCAACAGGTTGAGTAACAAGGGGTGCCCAAGTGTTTTGATGGAGTAACATCTCGTCTTTCTCCACACATATGAAGCTTCTACAGAAGTCGTTGTGAGTGACGCCCAAGCTTCCTGCATGCCAATGAGGCAGTGATCCGTTAGGGCCCCGACCAAAAGAATAATATATTAGAAAGTTTCCAAGCATTCCAATCGTGCTTTTCTCCGGGAGAAGCTCTGGCTAGCCAGTTTGTCGGGTGACTTGTTGACAATAAGGTTGTCGAAAATATTATCAATATATCGAAATATCGATATTTTTGTATAAAACTTATTGAATTAAAGTTGATGCACAGAAATCGCAGTGCAAACTGTGCAATAAAGTTTTAGGGACCAGTGGAAACTCAACAAATATACAAGCGCACTCAGAAGCAAAGCATAGAGATGCTTGGCTGAAATTCAGCTCATCAAAGGTAAATCTAAAATATATGATCACGTCTTCCTCAGAATTGATTGAAGAAAAATATGATATTTGTAAGGATAAAGTGAAACAGGATTTTCAGCAAATCTATAGTTTTGCATTCACCTTCGATGCCATTACCATTCAATTTTTTAGAGTAAAAATTATATAAAAAATTGGTATCTTTTTTTAATTTAATAAATATTCATTAAATCCATATTTTTTAAGCGCAGTTATATTTTAGTTCTTATTAAATTATATCAAATGATGCCTCAATGACCTCAAAAGACCTGTTCATAGTTAGGATCGGGGCTTTTGATGAAAAATATCGAAAATATCGATAATATCGATGTTTTTGACACCAAAATATTTATATCGAAATATCGATATAGAATTTTTGAAATATTCGACAATCCTAGTTAACAAGGTGGATACGGATATACTGAACGATCGCATTTAAGCATCTAAGGTATTCCGCAAGCGTCTTGTAGCTACTTTCCTTACTGACATCAAAATATTCTATACTAATTCGAAAAAAATATGTGAAATCTCCCGTTTGGTTATTAACTAATATCAAGATTTCGAACTAATTAATCTGTATTAATACATCGATAAGAGTTGGTGTTCGATTTGGGGGAACTACCGACTTCTTCGAAGGGTATCAAATTAATGACAATTTTATGAGACTCTGCCTAATCCCAGAGTAAAATCACAAATCCGCGGTGGCCCACACGATGACAAGATGATGTCGACGGACTGGCTGGCTGGCTTACTGGCCGACCGTCTCGTCTGTTAGGGGCTTCAAACCTGAAATCGCTCCAAAAATTATGTATGCGGTTTGCAGAGTCGATGATGTTGTTGTGGTTGTTGTTGTTTATGCAAATTACATCACCCATCGATCGAAGCAATTTTGTTTCTAAACTGTAACACACTGAGAGTTGGTTTTTCACACTCTTACACAAATGCTTGTTTTTTCAATTAAATTTTAATGGTGTCAACAAAATCAGAATCAGCTGAGTTACACGAAGACCGCAGCAACAGTTGTCGGCCGGAGTCGGTCGGTTGTTGCGTGCCGCGAGAGAAGTGCGTGATGATTGGATTTTTGTAACTCTGGTGTTTGATTGCTCATTTTGCCATAACCTACTTCTGGTGCAAATGCAATCAACACACACACATGGGAAACTGATAGAGGCCAACGCAAAACAAACTCGCGATAAGAAAACGCTGCGCATTTAGGAAAGTCACGCAAAGCTTTAGCCACCACTGAGAGCAAACACTTGGGGGAGTGGGAGATGTGCAACTCACTTTTATATTGCAGTCGTAATTGTCAGTTTTGTGGCTGCTCTTGCTGCTGCTGTCGTCGTTGTCGTTACTGTGCGTTGCACAAACATTATAAACAAATAGTCAAAACAAAAGACAGTAGAAAATAAATAAAATAAATATATTTTTTCTGCCAGCGCGCTCACGTACACGGCAATGAATCGTTTAGAACTGAATGCAAAATCGGACAGCAGTAGCAGCAGCAGCAACAACAGAAAACGAGAGAGTGACAAAGAGAGGGAGCAGAAGCAGAGTTAACAGCTGACGCCACTGCCTGCTGCTTGACTTTGCGAGGGGCAGAATTTTACTGCTGTTGTTGTTGTTGTTGTGGGTACCTGGCCCACCGGAAGTTAATGCGCGAACTTTGCAAAATGTTTATCATTTATCATTCGTGTGCTTATCAGCAACCCAAAGCCTGATGACTTAGATCAGTTATTTTTATTTTATGGCTGCGGTTTACCCCCTTTTTACTTTTTACTCCCAGCAGAAATCTCGCTCAGTGATTCATTCGGACGTTTCTCCGGAAATTTCTTTACTAACATTTGTCAACTTGATTAGGAATTCATTTAAATATAAGATGATTTTTTATGGCCAAAGTTTAAAACATTATAAAGGCGGCAGAGCGTAGCTAAAATGTTAAGGCAACAAATTTAAATATGTATTTAATTTTAGCACACAGCAGACAGACGAGTCGTTGACGCCACCTTTGCACAGTGGCACAAAAGTAGCTAATCTAGAAAATATTATAAACGTATTAGAGCACATTTGGATCGAAAAGATCTTTTTCTACCTGAGCAAAAATCTGATATAATTTGTGATCAATTTCATATCAGTTCTGCTGGACCTACTTCGAGCGCTAAAAGAACCAACTTCGGTTCTTTTTCATCCCGTCCGTTATGCAATAATACTTTATTGCATCGATACCTCATATCCCAAAAATGTATAAATTTCAATGGGTTCCAGATTTCCTGAGAATCCCGAGTAAAACAAATTGGTTTTGCACCATTTCCTTCGTAATTTAAACGAGGAAGTCAGTGTTCACAGTAAAGTTCGCTTCATTAAGCTTCCCTAAAATTTGATTTGAAGCATCAGTTACATAGTAAAGCTTGACTTGTGAAGTTTTTATTAAATCAATCTGATAACAAAAACCTTGCATTGAATCTATCGGAATGAGTCAAAAGGAAATTATTATAAAAGGCCAACGAGGCCTTGAAGCTTTGCGTTCCTTTACTGCCCCCCCTCCAGTCCTCTAAAGTATGAACAAGAACGTGATGCTTGCTGGCTCGAGGTCAAGAAGAAAAAACTCAGTTTGTGTTTGTTTCCAATATATTTCGGATGCACATCGGCATCCGTCTTCAGTGACACTATAAAGAACAATTCACCAATTAAAACAAAACCTTTGTAACAAAATCTTTGGACATTTTTAACATACATTATATAACACGTCTGTACCGCCAAACGTGGAGTTCAATACTAAGCTAATGTCTGTTGAGTAGATGTCTGTATATGTGCGCGCAGTTATCGGTGTCTGCTTTAAAGTTAATTCTTTCCTCTGTTGTTGTATCTATGATATTTAACATTTTAAGAGTGAAGCGCTTTCTGTAGTTGCTCTCTTGTTGCAAGACTTTAGTCTCTTCGAAATTCGGTGAGTGTCCGCTCTCCATACAGTGTGTCGCCAGTGCAGTTTTCTGTATGGTCGTTTGGTCTTTGGACTTTGTTTTTCCTATGTATATTTTATTGCACGCGTTTATTGGATCTCCTTTTCATGGTATTTAATATATTACGTTACTTTTGTCTGCGTTGTCAATTTTCGACTTCGTCTTGTTGAATACATGTCTCATTGTATTTGTTGGTTTGGAATGGATTGGCTTCGTGATATGTTACTTTAAAGATAATGCTGGAAACTACTGAGACTCATATGTATGGCATCAAATCAACGCAATAAATGTTGATGATCTTCGGTTTCAACAGGATGGCACCACTTGCCATACAAGTCAATTAACAACCGATCTCCAAATTTCCAAACCGATTAATCAATCGTTTTGCTGATGTCAATTAGCCCTCTCGCAGCTGCAATTTAATACGGTTGGACTTTTTTTGGGGTGTGGTGAAAGATTGATGCTTTGCGGAACATCTAGGAACAGTTTCAGATTAAAAAAAAAATACAAATCTAATTAGTGACAAATTGATAAGAAATGTACTCAATAGTTGGGGCTGGATGAAGTACTATATGAGCTAAATAATTTTGCATTCTTTAATCGGTCACTTCAATCTCCAAAATTCAAAAACACAAGTATCAGTCAAGCAAACGTTTTTAATCTACACGTAGATATTATTTTGATTTAGTTAATATCAAAATTATTCTTGAACCCCGGTTCAGACCCGAAACTATTTTCAGCGACCTTCTAGTCCTGTTCCGTGAACCCGAACCCAAAAAGTTTGATTCGGTTCGCCGACCTCAGCTCCTATGAGTCTTTTTGGTTCAAACCTTGAACACTTTTTCCCCCTTTTGATCGTATTTAGAATTTAACTGAATCGGTAAGAAAAGAGAAATGTTCAGCAATTCTTTTTGATGATATTCGATCTATTGCACTACAATATTTAAATACTTTCTCAAAAAGCATTAAATCATTTCATTGAGGACAGGCGTAGTCTACTGAAGATTGAATTGGTGTTCATGAAATAGCGCTACACAGTCAACCAGACTCCTTTGTGGTGTTATGCGTGTCTTGTTTTAGAACAGTTATGGACAAAATCATAACCTAATGACCTAGAGCCTACTAAAAAAGTTCTACGATTTTTAATCAAAAAGGTCACTAAAACAATCACTTTGTCATTTCGGAAACAGTTTTAAACCGTATTCATATTCCACTGTAAAGTTCATTCTTGATTAATAAAAAAAAAGAAAGTCAAAGGATTTATGATTGTTGTAGCGTTACAACACAAATAAAATTAATTAATAGCTCACGACCTGCCCCATTTCATTCACATTAATGTATTAACAACTCTTGTCCCACAGTACCGATACCACAGCAGGTGGTGACGAGAGGCCGAAGAGGCGGGCAAAATGTTTGCGCGAAAATTTTCAAAAGTTTATAAATTGTACATTTTTATATATAAGCGTTTTGTGTGAGAGTATGTGTGCGAAACTATTTTTAGGAGCAACGGAAAAATATAAAAATTTATAAAAAGAAAAACAAATTAAGTGCGGAAGAAAGAAACATTCGCCAAGCGGGGAAATGGGCGGAATTGGAACAACGGCAAATGGTCAACGATTTAATATGTATGTTGTACAGTTTATGGGGGAAAATGAAACAAATTGCAATTGAAAGTACTGCCTGGGGCGGATAACAGAAAATTAAAAACAAAAGGAAGCAAAAGTGGAAACTCGCCAAATTGCACAATCTTGTGAAAGAGAAACAACAGCAGACAATGCAATGCCATGAAACACTAACAACAACAACAATAACAGACTTTAATAACACAACCAGACCTAGAAATAGACACGTGGGCGTGGGAAATGTATCTATTTTTAAGATACGTAGCCCAAACGCTCCTCCATGTAGCTTTTCATGTAAAGATTACAACAACAAAAAAGCGGCACAGCACTTCGGCTGATTCATCGCAGCTGGCGCGATTCCCTGCTGGCAATTTGTTTAATAGAGTGTCTCTCGGGGATTGTGGAACCGTTGTAATTCCATGGTTAATAGACAGAAACCTCTGAGATGGGGGGAGTAGATGACTGATGGAGGGGCAGGGGCAGGGACAGGGATAGGGGCGTGCCTCTTTATGCACTGTTTCTAATCAAAATCATTCGTTTGTTGCTTGCTTTACATAAATAAAATTTATTTCAATGTAAATTTCGAAATGTTGTGTGTAATTTTTGTGGCTTGTCTGTTGAATGGGGATGTGGTTTGGGTGGGCTATGCTTGCGGTCATGCTCATGTCATGGATTTTTTCAAGTTTTTTTTGAGGGCATAACAAAATATATACCACGCCTAGATAGCTTCTAGCTGTCTATGGACCTTATATTAGGGATGCTAACTCATTTTTATAAACTCGAGTCCAAACCAATCCATTTAATTTAATCGACGAATATTATGACGTGACTTAAAAGAACGATAATTGTTTGATAGCCTAATGAATAAGTTGCATATTTGAAACAGAGTAGGTATATACTACACTGGTTTCATTTCCAATGATCTTACTGGATTCACATATGAATTCAAACAATTGATCCTATCAGTACTAAGATGTAAATAAAAAGATAAAGAGATGCTGACCGATTCAAATTGACTCGAACCTCAGGGAACAGAGCGAACCATCCGCAAAAGCTGCATGTCAACGTGAGCGACGAACCATCCTGCACCCAACACAGACAAACGTCGTATTATCAAGCAGTTTTGTTGATTTCGTTTTATTTTCCTAATTCAAAATTTTAAATATACAAATATGGGCATTTCCAAATTGACGTGACGTTACGTTTGTTAGAAAAATATTCGGGAGTTTAAAATAGAGGAAAATCGTAGATTTTTTAATATATTTTGTTGTATTGGGATAGCAATTAACTCGCTCCAAAATCAGCAAAAACGATGACATCAATCGTCCATAAGGAGTTAAAAATAATAGCAAAAATATGTGCTGGCGTGACGTTACAAAAAACAGAAGTGGGCAAAGCAAAGCTTGTTGTATAAAACTTTTTTAAAGGGATTTGAAAAATCTTTTTTTTTAATTTTTTAGGAAAAGTATCTGACGTGATATTATTTCTTCTTTTTATTTATTTTGTTTATTAAATTAAAAAGCTAAAACTTACAGTTAATTGCAATCACATAGTTTCTAATGCATTATGTTTTAACTCTTTGTAACTCTTTTTATTATAACTAATTAAATATCGTTTACGCGACTTTGCATTCGAAAATCTCGATTGAAATAAATTTAAGATGGGCTTGCATTAGTTCAGTTTGATTTAATTCCCCATGAAAATATGATACAAAATAGTATTTTTAAGTTCTTTTAAATTTTTTTGATCCTGGTGCACTATTTCTGGGTTATAATGGACGGAGAAAGTGAAAAATCATTTTCTAATGGCGAATTTATTGATCCAAGTAAAAACTTTGAGTCCCGAATATCTTGATCTAACAGTATCAAACGCTATACTTTCCAACTTTGCTTGCTCTCTCCATTCAGTTATTTTTGATGTACTCCCCATCTATTTTATTAATTTAATTAAATTATTCGAGCCTGTGCTTGATAGCTCTTGTTGGAGCGCTCTGATTCATCACAACTTTTGGTCTCTGAACCATTTTTAGCTGCGGTTTCAAACCTTTCACTGTTCGATTCAACTTAGGAACACAAATACGCGTTCGGACATGTACATGTAAATTCAGAGCGACAAGAAGTATTGAGCGAAAGAGTTGTGCATTTTTGGAAAAGTCTTGTTTAATCCGTTTAGAATCGATAGATAACTATCTTAGATTATAATCTAAGTAAAGAGTACTAAAATGGTACAATACAAAACACAAAACACAAAAAAACAAAAATACTCATTCTGTGAGCTGATAACGGAACCTACTTTAGGGATTTATTCCTCAGGTTTTTGAACACATGCAGCGTTGGAAGAATATACTATATCTGAGGGAGGTCTGTTTTTTTAAACTAATAACAATAGGAAAAATTGGTTCAAATTAACACAAACTTTGGATCATTTAACTTTAATCGATTCTCTATTTAAGAAATACATAAGTGGTTATTTTGTGTGGTAATCATATTTCCATATTTCCGAAACATATGTTTTTACATAAGACAGTAGAGGAAAATTTAATAACAGAATCAGGCCTGACAATAAAGGCAGAAACATTAATCCGAACTGGTGCTCGATAGTTTAGGTATTCTGTGACCTACTGAATTGATACCGATTTCCTTATACAGGGACTTAAGGTCGAATACGAATTAGTAATTCTTAGATAAAAGAGGGGAAATATGATTATTATTAGCATTGTAAGTAAATCTCTGTTCAAATATTATATTCTTTTGGTACACAAGTGCGGGTATTGGAGAATGTATTGGGATAATATATATATAGAGGATATATAAATCCGTAAAAATGATTTCAATCGCAAACCACTGAACCAAATCGTCAAATGTGAACCACAACGACTTTTGGACAGAGTCATCAAACTCATAAAAAAAAAGTTTCGTGGCTAGAACGATAAGGACATTGCACAACAAAACTTAGATAGAGGAAGCCAAGGGAGGCTATTAATCACTTTCCCTTATGACTAACGTTTAAATCACAGTCAGTACCTCCCTCGATTGTTGTGTCAGCATTTTGAAATTCTTCAATATTAAGTTTACATCTGGTTTATTGCCCTCATTTCCAGCTACTCCAGTTCGTCTACCAAGTATATCAATCTCAACTCTGTAGAGTTCCACTTGTTTGTGGTTTTTCTAATTGGGGGAAATGATGTACTAGAGCACCGTGATCTTTAACTACCTGCTACAAATTGAGAAACTAAACTGAAGCTCGTTTCAAACCAACTTAACGATCAATGTGGAGTTGCCCTTAAGTTGTTTTTGTTTTTGGAAACTACTTATGTTTTGAACTCTTGTTGTGTTGATCCATTTTGGTGTAGCTTGTCGACTTTCGCTAATAAAATGATTTTTAATATTTCCACCTCTCCTCCCCTTCCTCCTAGATTTATGTAGTTTGTCTGATGAGTCGTTGGCTGACCGCGATTTTGCTATGTATCCGTCAAAAACAGAGCTTCAGGTGGTCAAATGCGGTTTTTGCGGTCGGCCGGTAGTTGGCTGCAGTTGCGCTTTAATAACTTCATTGTCAATGCAACATACGGTTGCTGCACACTCAACACAAAAGCGATGCAGCGACGCTTGAAACAGACATTCATTGTCCAGTGGACTTGATCTAGATGCCCGGACTAGCGACTAGCAGTTGCTGCACAGTAGTCAAGTCCGTCGCTGGAGATGCTTATCGTTAGATTTATGGAATGGTTCCTGGGAACGTCGTTGGGGGAGAAGCTTTCCTCGATTTCACAAATCAAACACAATAAAAGAGAAAGAAATATGTCTTCATTGAGATCATCATCCGGCTACAAGTTCGATGCTTGGTGGTGGGTAGTTTTTATGTGATTGCCGCCAGTCGGCATTAAAGCTGACTTTGCCTTATTTAGTTGTTGGTTTGTGTACAATTTATGGCTGCGCCATGTCATGACTCCCCAAGTCAATATACAAACGGCGTCGTCATCGTTTACACCCGCACACCACATCAGACCAGGGACGAGGAAGAAGAAGCGGAGCATTTATACTTGAAGCTTGATTAGATTAGATCAGACTGCGCTTGAACTTCTCTGAAAGCAACAGGGCTAAATACATGTGTGTTTCTCGGACAGATGCAGATGAAAAGTGTTGAAATGTGCTTTTCTAAGAAGACTCTCTCTAAATAGAATCCTGTTTAGCTTGTTGGTTTGGTCAATTAATCAAACAAAATTCGACAAAATTAAATTTCTTGGAAAACTATTTTTAATTTGCTTAACAATTTTAACATAATATTTTGGCTTTTGCTGGAAGTGTAAATATAATACTTCGGTCAGTTGAGTTTTGCAAATCGGTTGCCATTAAACTAATAAGAGGGATTCTATTTTAGGCTATAAATGTTTTCGAGCCTTCCTACTTTCACTTAAAGGCCTAAACAACCTTTTTAAGTTTAATTTAAAGGCTTTCTAAATACTATTTAGTAAATAGTTAAGACCGAGATTCAATTCTGTTTAAATCTTGTCTCTGAAAACGGTTTTATGGTTTTGAAAAATACTGTTTGCAAACATTAAGTAAGTTTTGCATGATTTGGACATAACATTTAAAGTGCTTTTGTCATTTAGGAGTAAGTCACTTCAACATCTGCAACGAACAAGGAAATAAAAGCAACCTCCTGTTTTTGAAAATGATGTCAGTGTAGTTTTACCTAGATGTAATGCACCTTCAGAATGCACCGAATCATAAGCCGCTAAAGAACACGGTTCGGTTCAGTAATTTAAGTAATCTAAGTAATTCTGGTGTGAACTAGGATATTTTGGATCGGTCTATAAATAGCGGAGTTATGGGGTTTCAAAGTCAAAATTTCCAATATCGACTTTTTTCTCGCTCTATTGGTCTTAGCTCCGTTATTTTTCGACTGATCGATAATATTCAGCTCACACCAGAATGGTGGGTATTACGATTCATTAAAAAAATGTACTATTTAAGTTTTTTCCAAAAAAATTTAAAAAAATTTTTTGGTAACTTCGAACAATTTAGATCTTTTTTGAAGTTTTACTACTAAAGCTTGGTATGGAGATACCCGCGAAATACCCGCGAAATGAAAAAGTCCATATAAAAAAAATGATTTCGCACGGATTTCGCAAGTTGCTGTTTCGTGAGTTGGTATGGAGTTCACGCGCGAAATTGGCATATCGATATCACAGCGTTGCCACCCGACGTCAACGTGTCACGCGATAGTCACCTGATAGGCAAGTGATGGGAGATGATTTCGAAGGTGTGAAATATATGGGTGTTTCCATGAAAAATCGCCCACTGGGATTTTTTTTGGATCGAAATAATTTTTTTCGTATTCCTTGTGGTAAAATAGTATATACGTATTTTCAGCACTTTGGCGAAATATACTTAATTTGCGGGTAAAGTCGATTTGAAAATTTACATATTTAAAAAATTTAATTATTTTTAATTGCTTGATATCCAAAGCCATTGGTAATAAAAATATTTAAAAAATCTGAAAATTAACATCTGAATCCAAACTTTAAAATAACTCACACTTAAAAATTTCAACATTTTTCTTTGGTCTTCAAATCGCGAAAATAAGTAAACAAAAATTAATTGCCGCGAAAGGGATTTTTTTTTGTCTTCATTTTTTTTCTCAAAATTTGCTCTTGTGTCCAGTAATTTACTGTATTAAGCTGTAAATCGGAAAACCAATAGTTCCAGAGTTATGGCCATTTTTCATTTATTTAAATTCATTTATTTTAAAAACTAACCATATTAGATGTTTCGGAATGTGAAATTGTTTGGTTTTCAGAAGATAGTTTTTTTGTGGTTGAATAGAGTGTCCCTTGTATAGTTTTGCATATCGAAAATCGTAATTTTAATAATTCTGTGGCCCTAGTTTAGTGATTTGTGTTTCTGCATCTTACTGTGATGTTTGGTAAAAATTCGTTGACCCATTCATAGAGTTCCAGGGCAGGGGTAATCTGTTTATCGGTAATCATTTGAAGGCTTGCCCTTCTAGCCATTCTTTTTAGTGTTTATCCAGCTCTATCGCAAGGCCCTTTACTGTGGGCTGTTGCATAGAAATGCCACTCCGCTGATCTGTTAAAATAATTTTTATGATGATAGACTTTACTATATCCAACCACAAAAATATTTACCCTCATAAAATTAAACATACTAAATCTGATATTGTTACAGAAAATTAATTTAAATAAATGAAAAATGGCCATAACTCTGGAACTATTGGATTTCCCATTTACAGCTTAATACAGTAAATTACTGGACACAAGAGCAAATTTTGAGAAAAACGAGAAGGCCAAGCTAACTTCATCTTTGCCGAAGTTTTAATACCCTTGCAAATGTTTTAATACAACAGAGTTTACGAACGTCAGCATTAAAACAAACCATTTTTCTGATAAAAGCCACTTTTCGGCCGATAGTTTCTATGGCAGCTATAAGATATAGTCATCCGATCTTGACCAAAACTTCCAAATCTGTGTAAAAGCGTATAAAACTAATAATTGTCGAAGCGGAAGGCGTTTACATTAAAAACAAAAAAGTTTTCTTACAAAAACCCACTTTTCGACCGATAGTTCCTATGGCAGCTATAAGATATAGTCATCCGATTTCGACAAAAACTTCCAAATCTGTGTAAAAGCGTATAAAACTAATAATTGTCGAAGCGGAAGGCGTTTACATTAAAAACAAAAAAGTTTTCTTACAAAAACCCACTTTTCGACCGATAGTTCCTATGGCAGCTATAAGATATAGTCATCCGATTTTGACAAAAACTTCCAAATCTGTGTAAAAGCGTATAAAACTAATAATTGTCGAAGCGGAAGGCGTTTACATTAAAAACAAAAAAGTTTTCTCACAAAAACCCACTTTTCGACCGATAGTTCCTATGGCAGCTATAAGATATAGTCATCCGATCCGGTCGGTTCCGACATATTAGCAGTGTGCAGTAAAAAAAGACTCTGTGCAAAGTTTCAGCTCGATAGCTTTAAAATTGAGAGACTAGTTTGCGTAGAAACAGACAGACAGACGGACAGACAGACGGACGGACAAAGCTCAATCGACTCAGCTCGTCGCCCTGATCAAGAATATATATAGTTTATAGGGTCGGAAATGAATATTTCTATGCGTTGCAAACTTCTGGGCAAAATTATAATACCCTTTGCAACGGTATAAAAAATGAAGACAAAAACGAGAAGGCCAAGCTAACTTCGTCTTTGCCGAAGTTTTAATACCCTTGCAAATGTTTTAATACAACAGAGTTTACGAACGTCAGCATTAAAACAAACCATTTTTCTGATAAAAGCCACTTTTCGGCTTATAGTTTCTATGGCAGCTATAAGATATAGTCATCCGATCTTGACCAAAACTTCCAAATCTGTGTAAAAGCGTATAAAACTAATAATTGTCGAAGCGGAAGGCGTTTACATTAAAAACAAAAAAGTTTTCTTACAAAAACCCACTTTTCGACCGATAGTTCCTATGACAGCTATAAGATATAGTCATCCGATTTTGACAAAAACTTCCAAATCTGTGTAAAAGCGTATAAAACTAATGATTGGCGAAGCGGATGGCGTTTACATTAAAAACAAAAAAGTTTTCTTACAAAAACCCACTTTTCGACCGATAGTTCCTATGGCAGCTATAAGATATAGTCATCCGATTTTGACAAAAACTTCCAAATCTGTGTAAAAGCGTATAAAACTAATAATTGTCGAAGCGGAAGGCGTTTACATTAAAAACAAAAAGTTTTCTTACAAAAACCCACTTTTCGACCGATAGTTCCTATGACAGCTATAAGATATAGTCATCCGATTTTGACAAAAACTTCCAAATCTGTGTAAAAGCGTATAAAACTAATGATTGGCGAAGCGGATGGCGTTTACATTAAAAACAAAAAAGTTTTCTTACAAAAACCCACTTTTCGACCGATAGTTCCTATGGCAGCTATAAGATATAGTCATCCGATCCGGTCGGTTCCGACATATTAGCAGTGTGCAGTAAAAAGAAGACTCTGTGCAAAGTTTCAGCTCGATAGCTTTAAAACTGAGAGACTAGTTTGCGTAGAAACAGACAGACGGACAGACGGACAGACAGACAGACAGACGGACAGACGGACGGACAAAGCTCAATCGACTCAGCTCGTCGCCCTGATCAAGAATATATATAGTTTATAGGGTCGGAAATGAATATTTCTATGCGTTGCAAACTTCTGGGCAAAATTATAATACCCTTTGCAAGGGTATAAAAAAATCCCTTTCGCGGCAATTAATTTTTGTTTACTTATTTTCGCGATTTGAAGACCAAAGAAAAATGTTGAAATTTTTAAGTGTGAGTTATTTGAAAGTTTGGATTCAGATGTTAATTTTCAGATTTTTTAAATATTTTTATTACCAATGGCTTTGGATACACTGTGCAACAGTCAAAAAACTACCAAGCACCACTATGCGGAATCGATAGTGCTACCCGAAATGAGTAAATCCCTATCAGCGTTTGGCTAGATTGGTAGCACTTTTTTTTTTATGGACCCTCAAAGTTTTTGAAATTGGGTGTGATATCAAAAAAAAGGTGTCATAAGATTTGGGCATACAGCTCATTCAGTTTTAGTGATAGCTGCAAACTGTCTTCGGCAAAGTTGTAGCTGACAGTCCGCGAAATAAATTTTTCTTACAAAGATTTTCAACAAAAATTATATTTTCCGGGAGTTTTTCTTAAAAAACTTTTTTGAAAAATCGATTTTTTTTACTTTTTCGAGTATAACTTTTAAAAAATCAAAATTTTTGGCATACATTCTTTGGGAAAAATGATGCTTTTGAGATAACAAACATCTGTTCTGAACAAGGTTTTACAATCTGAACACTTCCACATCCTCTAAATCGGCCCCAAAAGTGTGTATATCCAGTAAAAATCACTATTTTGTTATCATTCTTCATTATGTTCTCAAGTTTTTTTTTACCAAAATAGCAGCTAATTAATTTTTTCAAGCTGTTAGAGCAAAACACTACGTGTTTTACTTGTTGTAGTCCATGAATAAAGAAAAAAATAATTTTTTGGACGGTATTTTGAAAATTCACCAATTTATTATTATTTTATTATATTATTATGTTATTGTTATTGTTGTTATTATAATTATGTTATTATTTTAACAAACTAATACATTTTTTAACAAACTGAGATCGTATTAGAGTTAATCTTTCTATTTTATTTTAATTTTTTTTTATTTAATTATTAATTATTATTATGATTTTATTTTAATTTATTTTATTTTATTATTAATTATTATTAAAAATATTAAATATTAACTTTAATATGATCTCAGCTTGTTGAAAAATGTATTAGCTTGTTAAAATATTTTTTACAGTATTAAATTGGCAACATTTTTGCTGATAAATTGGAGAATTTCCAAAGAACCGTCCAAAAATTATTTTTTTCTATATTCATGGATTACTACAAGTAAAACACGTAGTGTTTTGCTCTAAAAGCTTAAAAAAATTAATTAGCTGCTATTTTGGTAAAAAAAACTTGAGAACATAATGAAGAATGATAACAAAATAGTGATTTTTACTGGATATACACACTTTTGGGGCCGATTTAGAGGATGTGGAAGTGTTCAGATTGTAAAACCTTGCTCAGAACAGATGTTTGTTATCTCAAAAGCATCATTTTTCCCAAAGAATGTATGCCAAAAATTTTGATTTTTTAAAAGTTATACTCGAAAAAGTAAAAAAAATCGATTTTTCAAAAAAGTTTTTTAAGAAAAACTCCCGGAAAATATAATTTTTTTGAAAATCTTTGTAAGAAAAATTTATTTCGCGGACTGTCAGCTACAACTTTGCCGAAGACTGTTTGCAGCTATCACTAAAACTAAATGAGCTGTATTCCCAAATCTGATGACACCTTTTTTTGTTATCACACCCAATTTCAAAAACTTTGGGGGTCCACAAAAAAAAAGTGCTACCAATCTAGCCAAACGCTGAAATGGTTTTACTCAGTTCGGGTAGCACTATCGATTCCGCATAGTGTTGCATGGTAGTTTTTAAAAAAGTTGAAATTTGTTGCACTGTGATATCAAGCAATTGAAAATAATTAAATTTTTTAAAAATGTAAATTTTCAAATCGACTTTACCCGCGAATTAAGTATATTTTGCCAAAATGCTGAAAATACGTATATACTATTTTACCACAAGGAATACGAAAAAAATTATTTCGATCCAAAAAAAATCCCAGTGGGCGATTTTTCATGGAATCACCCATATGCAAAACATATTTTTCGTACTCTGCATGGCGGTAGACACTCATATAGATACAAGTGTTGTGGCGCGGAGTTTTTAAATGAGTAGGACAACTAAATATACAAAAACATTAAAAAGGCTGAACATCTTTTCATTGGAGAAAAAGGTGATAGCGGCTTATCAAAAATTATCTGTAAAAGTATAGAAATTTATTGAGTTTAATTATGCTGTTCACAATTGATTGTTTTTGCTAGGAGATCATTGCAACGCGGCTTGGGCTTTCTTAAAGGACAGCGCCACCGTTCGCTGGCGGCGTCCTAAGCACGCCAAGAGTTGAAGCGGTGGTGGAGTATCCATCGCAACGATGTGAAGTGGCAGTTAGCTCCACTTGTGTCGTTTTTGACCAAATTGTCGGCACAAGGTATGTGTGCCATGCATGTGAACAAATAAGTGCTCATTCTCTTTTCAAGAACCTTAGCTCCTCGAACGAGAGGTCTGTTGCTGAGGAACTTGGTCCAGCACAAAGTGATTCAATTGTGAACGACGGCGATTCCGTTTTTTGACCGGATGAGCCGCAGAACTTTTCAATGGTCAGACTTGGGATTTCTTATCTCTAATCTATGATATTGCATTATAAGTACATAACGTCGAGATGAAATGGCCACAACAGTCGATTCTGCCATTTCCCTAGTCGTGTCCAAAGAGCACCAATTGCCAATTGGACCAAATGATTGAAAAGTTACAAATAAAAGTAACGATGAACCTACAAACGATTTATTATTTTGCGATTTATTTAAGTTATACAACTGCCTCCACATGGATCTTCACAGGAAGTAAGGGCATAACAAACACTGCCGAACCCAGGTGTCTTCACTAAAGCTTCTTCCAAATCGCATAAAGCTATTGCTTCAACTATTGCTTCATTAAAGGCCATCGCTGTTAATTAGTTTAAATTGTCTCGCCAAATTTAATTTGAAAACAAAGCAACTAGAGATGAGCGACTTATTTCGCCCTTGCTATCGACGAAATAATGTGCAGAGATTTCGCACACGTTTCGCAAGTATCTCCATACCAAGCTTAAAAAAGAAAAAAACTTGACATTACTAAAAATACGAGGGTCGATGAAAAATTTGTTCATATAAGAGAGTCGGGAATAAAAATTGTTTTTGTTATTTCTCTGAAAAAATATTTTCGGATGAGCTTAAAAGTTTTACAGTTTTGATAAGACCCCAATAGAATGTTAAAGCAAATAAAAACGAGAGCGTAAGTTAAAGTCGACTCTAACCGACTTCGATATACCCGTTACTCATGAAAAAACATGTTTAACAGTGTTCCTGCGTTCCTTAGGGTGATCATCCGAAAAGTATGCAACAATTTTTTTAGGGTGGGTAGCGGGGGGGCTTGGTTCACTTTTTTGCTCATAACTTGAGAACCGTTCATCCGATCTTAATCGTTTCTTCGATTCATTTTGCTAATTACTAACTATCTTTAGAAGGAACAAATCGTCTATCTTCAAAACTGTAGGAGATATAACGCTTTTTCCAAATTCCGGGGGCAGAAGTGGGCGTGGCCAAAATTTGAAACAAACTTGATCTGCGTGCAGATAAAAGAAGCATTTGTCCCATACATGTCAAACCTCTATCTCTTACCATCTCTGAGATCTAGGTGTTCATACAGACGGACGGACAGACGGACATGTCTATATCGACTCGGCTGTTGATGCTGATCAAGAATATATATACTTTATACGGTCGGAAATGATTCCTTCTGCCTGTTACATACATTTGCACGACTTTAGTATACCCTTTTTACTCTACGAGTAACGGGTATAAAAATAAAAGAAATTTTCTGAAGGTATACAGTACCCTTAAGGGTAATTTTTATTTCGTTTTTTTTTAACATCATACCAGAATAACATCTATATGATGATTATAGCCCCGTATTAAGTTTTTATTTCACATAACCTGGAGACGTGGAACCTACCCCAACTTTGGTAGCCGAGAATTGGAAAACCTCTGCGTTTTCAAATAAGATACAAAAAACAGCATCGACATGGAGAATACCCTCTTCTTCTTCTTTATTGGCCCGATGCTTGCATCACAACCGTTTGACGGTTTCGGCCGCTGCAACTAATGTCCGCCAGTCGCTTCTGCTCCGTGCGAGCTGGCACCAGTTTTTCACGCCAAGCTTAGAAATGTCTTTCCGCACCTGGTCGTCCCACCTTAGAGGTGGTCGTCCCACCTTGCCTTGTCCCAGTTCTTTCGCATTCCTCTTGTAGACCATTTTTGCTGGAGCTTGATCATCCATACGGGTAACATGTCCCAGCCAGCGCAGCCGCTGTTGCTTTATGCGCTTGACCAGACTAGTATCCCCGTAGAGCTCATACAGTTCGTCATTCCTTCGGATGCGAAAGTCCTCGCCAACTTTCAAAGGTCCATAAATCCTGCGAAGAATCTTTCGCTCGAAAACGCCAATCGCCGCCTCATCCGCTGATGATATTGCCCATGCTTCTGCGCCGTATTGCAGGACTGGGATGATAAGCGACTTATATAGCGCTATTTTTGTTCTTCGCTTGAGGTTTCTGCTCTTGAGCTCCCTACTTAGCCCGTAATAGCATCGGTTTGCGAGCGTGATTCTTCTTCGAATTTCCAGGCTGATGTTGTTGTCGCCGGTTATCATCGTTCCGAGGTAGACAAAGTCCTCTACAACTTTAAAGTTGTACTCTCCCATTGCAACAGATTGCCCAATTTGTGTGTACTTCTGTTTCGAGGACACTAGGTACTTCGTCTTGTCCTCGTTTACCGCTAAACCCATTAGCTCAGACTGCTTCTCAATCTCTGAAAACGCATTGCTTACTGCCTGTTCGGTTTTGCCGATAATGTCAATATCATCGGCATATGCGAGTAGCATTACATCTTTATTAAAGATGGTGCCCGATCTGTTGGCATTTGGGCACTGGCGCAGTATATACTCCATCAGCAGATTAAAGAAGTCACACGATAAGGTGTCACCCTGCCTAAAACCTCTTTTGGTATCAAAAGGCTCGGAGAGGTTCGTTCCTATTTTGACGGAGCTTTGAGTGCTTCTCAACGTCATCATGCAAAGTCGAACGTACTTTGCTGGAATACCTAAAGTAGACAGGGCTTCGAAAAACCTTGACCTTATCGGCGTGTCGAAAGCGGCTTTGTAATCGATAAAAAGATGGTGATTTTCGATGTTTCTCTCATAGGTCTTCTCCAGAATTTGGCGCAATGTGAATATCTGGTCTGTGGTGGATTTACCAGGTCTAAAGCCACACTGATAAGGTCCAATCAGTGTATCAACAAGCGGCTTTAGACGTTCACAAATAATGCGGGACAGAACCTTATATGCGATGGGGAGGAGACTGATCCCGCGGTAGTTGGCGCAAACTGCAGGGTCCCCTTTTTTAAAGATTGGACAGAGAACACTTAGATTCCAATCGTCAGGCATGCTTTCGTCAACCCATATACGGCACAGAAGTTGGTGCATGCACCTTACCAATTCTTCGCCTCCAGCCTTGAACAATTCAGCGGGCAGCTCATCAGCGCCTGGTGATTTGTTGTTCTTTAGCCTTCGTATGGCTAAACAGACTTCCTGTTGGGTCGGGGGGTCTATCTCAATGTTGTCGATTGGTGGCATCGTTACTTCTCTAGAGGCGGCATCATGTTCGTCATCGCCTCCCAGTAGGTTGGAAAAGTAACTTCTCCATTTGTTAAGCGCCACTTGCGGATCTGTGACCAAATTCCCCTGTTCGTCTTTGCATTGTGCGACTCTGGGCTTGAAACCTTCCGTTAATTGCTTAATCTTTTGGTAAAATTTTCGAGTCTCACTCATGCCGAATAACATCTCGACTTCCTCGCGCATTCGCCTTTCCTGCTCCAACTTTTTTCTTCTAAAAAGGCGTTTCTCCTCTTTCTTTTTCTCCAGGTATCGCTCTTTAGCAGCCCGCGTTACTCTCGACTGCAGAGTTCTCCTGTAGGCAGCATTTTTCTCTGCAGTAGCGCGTCGGCACTCCTCGTCGTACCAAGACCGCTTTCGAGGGGGCTCGGAGTAACCGAGTATCTCCTTGGCAGCCGTACTCATGGAGTGCGATATACGCTGCCACCATTCGCATATATCGGAAGGGAATGGGGAGGTTTCCCTGAGCAGTTGGGCGAGTTTAGCTGAGTAGGCTTCAGAGGTCCCTTGTGATTGCAGCTTCTCGACGTTTAGCTTTCGACGTGTGCCAGAGCGTGAGGCATGTGCCACACTGAGCCGCGTGCGTACCTTGGCTGCAACCAGGTAATGATCCGAGTCTATGTTGGCTCCTCGAATCGCACGCACGTCTAGCACACTCGATGAATGCCTTCCATCGATCACAACGTGATCAATCTGATTTCGTGTTCGTTGACCAGGGGACTTCCAGGTCGCCTTATGGATATCGAGGTGTTCAAATCTGGTACTACTTATGACCATGTTCCGGCCAGCAGCAAAGTCTATTAGCCTCTCTCCGTTACCGGAGGTTGTTTCATGAAGGCTGAATCGTCCGACTGTCGATCCAAAAACTCCTTCTCTCCCGACTTTCGCGTTAAAATCGCCTAGCACGATCTTTATGTCGTGGTCGGGGCAGCGCTCGTATAGTTGTTCCGAGGCATTGTAGTCGCAGTTTTCATTGGTGGAGATTTTTACGATGGTGGGTACCAAACCCGACGCACTAACCCTATATATTATACCCTGTAGGGAAGGGGGGGGGGGACGCCGCTCACGTTAGTCAGCAGCGAATGCGGGTGCATTGCCACTGCTTCCGGTGGTCACCACGGGGAGGTGTGAGTCGACTTGAGACGTAGTAAGCCAGGATCACTCTGGGTTCGCCAGGTTGAACCGATCAGAAGCTTTCCCTGACCACATACGCCCCCATTAGGTCCAGAAGATCTATGACTAGAAGTTCTGAACCACCACCGGAGAATACCCTCTTACACCTTACAAATATTGTGAAATGGTAAACTTTATATTTATAGCAGCAAGAAAAAAATGTAATAGAAATATTTTTTTGAACCGAAGCCATTTCTGCTTTTTTGCACCGGTTAAGGTTCGGTTCGAATTTGCTAAAATTGAATTTTTTGGTGGCTGCTCTGGACGCGGCAAGGACGTGGCTAGGCTTGGTCCATCGCTAACACGATGGAGAACTCACCATCGGCACAAGTCTTTTCAACCAAACGAGAATTGTTTAGTTGAAGCTATATTAAATATAGTTAGTTACGTTTTACAGTAAGTCAAGAAAGTGTTTTGACAAAGGAAAAAAATTCACATTTTGCACTTTTATTGCAAAAAAGGGGCTTTCTATAGATAGTAAAATGTTGTTCTTATTTTATTCAGATTCTGTACCGTCCCTAGACCAAGTATGCAAAAAGAAGTAGCCAAACCCATCTAGTTTTAACATTAAAAAAAAATAAAAAACAAATAAAAGCTAAATTTTGAAGTGTCAAGAAAATGTTTTGACAAAAGTCAAAACACTTATATCTTCAGTATCAGAGCTCAAATGGAAATATAAATTAATGATTCTGGACAAGTTTGACACTCTGAACCCGAATCTGGTTAAATAAACTCAAAATCTTTAGTGGATTAGCTCTAAATTTTAATTAAAATGCAGAAAATTCATAATTTTACCCCTTTTTGGTACGTTTGAATCTCGTAGAAATCCGACTATTTTGAAAATGATTTTTTCTTGATAGTTAAGCATCAAATCTAGAGTACACAAGGAATAAACAAAATCTGTTTCATCGGCCACAATATAAGGAGTTTTTCGATTTAATAATAGTGTTGTTGTAAATCTTGACTAATGAAAAATATGAAAAAAGGCGGGACACGCCCTCAAATTTGAACAAAATATATTTAGTTTCATCAGAGTTTTGGATTATAAGGCGTTTTTCTTAATAATCCAACCGATTCTGCTGAATTTTCTCACTCATTTACAAAATTGCATACCAATCAGCCATTTTTTGGGGATTGATCATGAACTTATAACCTATGAAATGATTAAAGTGTTTAATTTATTGTATACATATTGGTACGTACTACTGAATGTTAAGATCGAAAATTTCAAAATCAGCTGATTTTTACGAGATTCGAATGTACTAAAAAGGGGTTAAATTAGCCGTTTTCTGCATTTTAATATAAGTTTGCTGCTAATCCACGGAAGATATGGAGTTTATATAACCAGATTCGGATTCAGTATGTGAAATTTGTCCAGAATCATTAATTTATATTTTCATTTGAGCTCCGATACTGAAGATATAAGTGTTTTGACTTTTGTCAAAACACTTTCTTGACACTTCAAAATTTAGCTTTTATTTGTTTTTTATTTTTTTTAATATTAAAACTAGATGGATTTGACTACTTCTTTTTGCATACTTGGTCTAGGGACGGTACAGAATCTGAATAAAATAAGAACAACATTTTACTATCTATAGAAAGCCCCTTTTTTGCAATAAAAGTGCAAAATGTGAATTTTTTTCCTTTGTCAAAACACTTTCTTGACTTACTGTATAACCACAGTTATTAAATTGCTTCTTACGAACAGAAGGAGATACCACTTAATTTGCTTAAATTCGGTCAAAAAGTGACAAAGGTAAATAGAATTTGAATTTTGAGGATGTAGATGATGTCATAAGAACACATTTTGTGGATGTAGCTTTTTTTCAACAATAACTGAAATTGTATACCAACACGCTTTACCCTGAAGTTCTACATACAAAAAAAAATTCGACATTGCAACTTGATTCAATTTACTTATTATATTTTATATTTCTAAGGTTTTGGCTCATTACGATTCGTTTATTCAAGAGAAACAAAGAAAAAGAAATAAAAACACTTTCGGTTCAAAATCATAATTAAATATCACTTACATTTCACAGCACTCCCAATTAGCCACAGGCACTTTATCATTAATTAATTTAAAACAAAATGCGTTTCCCCTGGCCAGAAGTGCTTCAAATCTGCGCGTGTAACGCATTGAACAGCCGGGAATCGGATTTGATTTCCGAGACTTGGCCGAAGGTCTTCAATGAGGCAGAGCGCAGCTTTATCTGTATCTATTTCCATGATTAATTAAGAAGCATGCGATGCGTCAGTTTTGTTGAGCTCTTCTTTGTCTGCCTTTGGGACTGACTTGCTTATACTTGGCAATTTATATGCTTTTGCATTGTTCTTTTTTCACTTTTTGTATAATTTGCCAACTCAACTCTTTTGATGTCAATTTGCAAATCATTTTAGTGTGTTGTCTTTATCTCGGCATATCTCTACGTCCAATGTCGTAACTTCTCTTGTGTTTCAAGGTGAGGCATACGCAGCACTTTCCTTAGTTTGATTACGCTGCTTCTTTACTTTTTTGTTGATGTTGGAGCAATTACTTGTCAATTATAAATTTATTACTGTCTTTGACTCTCGTTATTTTTTATGATTATTGCAATCAATTAAACTAAATGGCTGTGGAAATTGGTTTCGTTTTCTGGTTTTGTGTTAGAGGCGCCAGCGGCAGGTCCGCTCAGCTCAGCTTTCCAACTATTTACAATAATTACCAAAGCAAATAAGCCTACAAAAACAGACAGAAACAGAGCGCCAATCATAAAAAAGTAGCCAACTCACTTTATGTGCCTGCTGTATCTTGTCTCTTGGGCCATAAAGATCAGAGTCAAAGTATTTTGAACTGACCAAAGCCAACAAAAACAACAGCAGCAGTAGCAGAGACAGCAGGGAGAGACCTACAGCTGACGACACAAAGTCTGCGCTGTTTTTTTTTTTTTTTTTTTGCAGCTGAACAAGCACTAGTCACGTTACAAAGAGTCATCGATGTAGCAACTAGTTGACCTCTCCAGAAATAAATGGAAAAAATTAGGTGAAAGGGGGAAAGAGCAATTCAATTGGCCAAGTCAACAGATAAGAAGCTCGAGATGAAATAATCGAGAAGTGATAGTTTGAGTAATTCATTTTGAATCTCTTCCAGGCAGCTGAGCTGATTGCAAAAGCATGACGAAATTATTTCTCTTTGTTAGCGATCGTGTTTTCTTTATCTGTGGAAATATGTTAGGTAAATGATCAAACTAAGCAGGACAATCTAATTCACTTGCAAGTGCTCGTTCTGATTGATCTTACTGATCTTTGATGTATAAGAATGAATTCAGGATGAATTTAAATAAAACGACTTCGATATACCCGTTACTCATGAGAAAACATGCTTAACAATGTTCCTGCGTTCCCTAGGATGACCATCCAAAAAGTATGCAACATTTTTTAGGGTGGGGGGGGGGGGATGTGCTTGGTTCACTTTTTTGCTCATAACTTGAGAACCGTTCATCCGATCTTTATCATTTCTTCGGCAAATCATTTTGCTAATTACTAACTATCTGTAGAAGGTCCGAACTGTCTATCTTCAAAACTGTAGGAGATATAACGTTTTTTCCAAATTGCGGGGGCGGGAGGGGGCGTGGCCAAAATTTGAAATATACTTGATCTGCGTGCAGATAAAAGAAGCATTTGTCCCATACATGTCAAACCTCTATCTCTTACCATCTCTGAGATCTAGGTGTTTATACAGACGGACGGACAGACGGACATGTCTATATCGACTCGGCTGTTGATGCTGATCAAGAATATATATACTTTATATGGTCGGAAATGATTCCTTCTGCCTGTTACATACATTTGCACGACTTTAGTATACCCTTTTTACTCTACGAGTAACGGGTATAAAAATAGTCGGCCAATGCGTTTAAGAACATAACTTTAAGCGACAAAGGTTGACATTGTCGTTCCCCTTATATATCGCTTGTTATAAAGGATTGGTGAGCGCTCTCGAATGAGAATGTTTGATTCAATCCCGCCTTGCCTTATGCTGCACTCCTTTCTCGGGTTCCGTGGGAGTCACGCACTTTTTTTACTCTACACTAATCCCATCCCGATCACGACCAAGTCTTTCCCGTTCCGTTCCGATTACGTCCAACAATTTTCAATTCAATTTCTATAATTTCTAACTTTTAACTTTCCTGACATTCCAATATACATAAGATATAGTCATCCGTTTACGGCTGTTTCTGATACTTCCAAGAAGCAGCATTCGCCCCTTAGTCAATCAAGTTTACAACATGTACCACATCCGAATTGAGAAGCTGATGTCAAAATGTGAGGTTCACAATCAAATAGCAGATTTTGTACCAGAAAAAAAAACTTTCCTTAGCAAGTTTTGGGACCCTAAATTGGATCTGTTGTGTATCATCCCTAGTCTTGATTCAGGAAATACTTGAATAAACGTTTGTTTATTGAGGTATGTTTATAATCTCAGGACCTGTGGAAACATTAAATTACCTATTTTAACTAAGGTCATTTCAAGAACGGTTCAGAAAACTCAATTATAAAGCTTGGTTTTTGCTCTAAACGTAATAATTTTTGAAATCGAATGAAAATCAACTTGGCGTATAACGTGAGAACTGCTTATTCGATATTTATCTTATTTCTTCGGAAAATCGAGATCACGAAGACGAAGCCTTTGGAAGTGTTTCTTATATTTTTTTCTGTAAGCTTTAAAGTCAACGCGTTCTTTTCTGTTTGGGCAAATTAAGAACCGAAAATGAAATTTACAGTGCCGTTCAACTGAATAGGTTTGACTTTTATTTTAGGTTTGAAACGTTGTATCTCCGTAACGAGTACTCCGATTTGAGCGAAATAAATTTTGTTTCATAAAGAAAACAGTCATTTGTGATATAGTAAAGTTTCTGTTCTGTTGGTTTTGTTTTTATATCATTTTTAATATTTTTTCAAAAACATAACAAAAAATGTAAATTTTTTTTGGCTCATCTGAGTAGGTTTGACACTTTTGACTTCACTTTTTGATTGACTGCGTGAATGAAAAGAGCTGAATTCTTTTGAATTCCAAAATTTAAAGCAACTACTATCAGTTTTTTGTAAAATGGGCCGCGGAAAATTTTTAACCGATTTTGAAAAAGGTCAAATAAAAGGCTATAATGAATCTGGTTTAAAACACTATGAAATAGCCAAGAAAATCGGTCGAAGTCAAAACGTTGTGAGTTATTTTCTTCGTAATGAAGCTGACTATGGAAAAAAAATGAATGGAGGAAAAAAACATGCAACAGCAGCATCGGAGAGGCGACTTATCCTACGAACTGCCTCAAATTCCCACCTTTCTGCTGGTAAAATTAGGGAAGAATGCGGCGTAAATGCTAGTGTGGCCACTGTAAAACGAATTATTCGAAGCGCCAAACACTTGAAGAGATTGAAAATTAAAAAAAAAATCACCTCTCAACGATGCTCGAAAGGAAGCACGACTTCGATTTGCTCGAGAACACATGACGTGGAACAAGGAGTGGAAGACGGTGGTCTTCTCCGACGAAAAGAAGTTCAACCTCGATGGTCCGGATGGCCATAATTACTATTTCCACGATATGCGAAAGGAAGAATGTTTTTTAAGTCGTCATCACTCATGTGCAGGTGGAGTAATGGTGTGGGGAGCCATATCGTTTTATGGAACATGCGAGCTCCAGTTTGTCACCTCGAAGATGAACGCAAATGTGTACAAGACTGTGCTCCAAAAGGCTTTTCCCCAGTTTTCGGAGATTTATGGTCATATTCCATGGACGTACCAACATGACAACGCTCCCATCCATACCGCTGGGGTTGTAAAACAGTGGATTAAAGATTAAAACGTCAAATTGCTCGAGTGGCCGCCTTACTCCCCTGACGTTAACATTATCGAGAACATTTGGGGACTTTTGTCCAGGAGAGTATACGAAGGAGGAAGACAATTTAGTGACTCAGGGACCCTAGTCGAAGCAATTAAAAAAGCCTGGTCAACAATTTCACTAAATGAAATTAAAAAAATATTATGATTCCTTACCAAACCGTATGTTTGAAATAATTAAGAACCAGGGTGGGCCTACCAAATACTAAATTATGCTAAAACATTGTCCTTTATAAAATAAGTTACCCAGTGCCTTGAAATTTCGCTTTATAGACTTATGTTTAATAGTTTTAGTGGTCAAACCTATTCAGATGAGCCAAAAAAGATGGAGATTTTTTGTTATGTTTTTGAAAAAATATTAAAAGTGATATAAAAACAGAACCAACAGAACAAAAACTTTACTATTTCACAAATGACTGTTTTCTTTATGAAACAAAATTTATTTCGCTCAAATCGGAGTACTCGTAACGGAGATACAACGTTTCAAACCTAAAATAAAAGTCAAACCTATTCAGTTGAGGGGCACTGTATTATAATTTTTTACTGATATTTTTGAGATTACATGGCAAAAATGCCTATAACTTTCTCAATTTTCAAGCTACCGATATGTTCAGGATGGATCTTTTTTGCTTGGCTAAGTTTTTTGAAAAAATCATTTTTCATTTCATTTGCTTTAATATTTTAAATTTCGCGGCTCTTGGACTACACCTCTTACATACGCGTCTTCAATTACCATCTATTCAACCTTTACGATTCTTAGTTTCCCTTTAAATTTTATTTAAGCTACTCCTCCTATTTACCCGCCGGTGTACAAGTCTTTATGATAAGCTAAACTCATATCAGAATAGTTTATATTTCGCGATTTTTTTGCCCATAATTTGCACGATTTGCTAATTATTTTGGTCTTTTTAATCTACAACTCTTATTTAGGTTTATTTGGCAAATTCCGTGGTTTTGGTGTACACTTCTAATACATATATGCTTCCATTTATAATAATCTTAGATTTAATACAAATTAAGCAAATTTCGCGATTTTGTTTACCATTGGATCTACACCTTCTATTAACCAACTCCTGTATTGTCATCTAAACATTAAGCGCATTAATAAATAGTCTTATACTAATTTTGCAGTTCTTTGGATTTTCAACTCCAGGCTATCAACTATCTGTGTGCCAAGTTGCATCCTAATTTTTCAGCCATTTGTGCGTGAAAGCGCGTTCATAAATACTATATAACAATTTTGCAAATTTCGCGGTTTTATGACCATTCATAGAGTTGACTCTTTCCTGATCGCCAAGAACATACTGGAAAAGTTTCGTGGAGATCGGTTCATCGTGTTAGACGCCCATTAGTATAAAACATACATACAAATATACATTTACTTCTATGTATATAAGAGATGTGATCGTATAAGATGCTCGGGTAAGCAAATGCAGCGAATGTGCCAGTCACTGTCACATTTACTTATGTTGATTGCTGACAGGGTAAGGGCGTAGCCAAGTTAGAAAAGGTATTAACGTTAAAGGACTACCACATGAGCATGCAAGATGAAGTTTGATTTAAAATTGCAAACTAAAACTATCAGATCAACTAGTGTGACCGTAACCCACATTTGTCAGGGGAACAGGAAAACATTCACATTTCTAGAGTGATAAGAAAAAAGTGTTTTATACCATAAAATTGAAACTTTCTTAAAACCAATGAAAATGTGAAACTTATTCTTCTTTATTAGCATGCGAATTTGACTATCTATACACAAGCTTTGGGCCAACGAACCCATTTATGGCTTTCCAGAGACCTCTAAAAATGCGCTTTGTGGTCATTCCACCCACCTGGACAGAAACCAATTAACATGCTAACTTTAACAGACACCAGACAATCAATTCCATTAAAAATGCCGCACGCACTTCATTTCTTTGTCAAAGTCTCGACTCCCGACTCCTCACATGTCCAACGTCGCGTCGTTGCAATGTTAGGAAAAACGAAAACGTGTAAATTTTCGTTTGACAATTGACAGAAACAACTTTAAAAAAACCAGCCAGAGCTTTCTGTAATTGCTCCCAACCAACCCAAAATGTAGTTTCACCTCACCCATTTAGCATGACAATCAGACAACAGACCCACGAACGGGACGGGTCATGCATGGCCTGCAGTTGGAAGAGTCGTACACACCTCTTTTGCGAAAAAAAAAACACAGTTTTCACTCTTCATTTTCATGTTCGTGAAAATGCGACGCCGACACGCCCCTCGCCAAAACAAAATTAAAAGAAGGGCCCCCACCAAAGGCCATTGACACACATTTCGTCTTGACTTTGCGTGCCAAGATCGGGGTTTTTGGTCAAGACACGACACATGAAGACGAGTGGAAGGAGGAGGGGCGACGAGAAGAAGACGCATGCCCCATAAATAAATTGAAATATTTACGCTTTCAACCAAAGAATCGAAAACTGCTGCAAAAGCGTAGCCGACAGCTCAAAAGGCAACCGGTCCGAGAGCTGGAGTCTGGCTAAGTCTGCATCCCTATAATCTGCAGCTGTGTGACCCACTCCCAGTTGTCCATTTAAAGCGGCCAGACGACGGCCTGCGACGTATCTGCGCACATTTATCGCCAGTTTTTTTAGACAGTTTTCATTTTGGTCGTTTGTTGTTGTGTTTGCTGCTGCTGGCAGTGTCTCCTCCCCCTCCTCCTCCTAATGCCGAAAATCAAAAATAAAAAAATTTCACCTCCGGTCACACGCTTGAGAAGTCACAGATTGGCATAAACATAAAATGAAAAGCGCTTTGTGAAAATTGCAGGCCAATTGTTAATTAAGCAAACTCTGCCCAAAGCTAATGAAAACAAAATTTGATTGAAGCTTGGCCCAAGGCACAGTGGGCGGAAATGCCGATTTTTTGGCATAAACTCCAAAATTAGAGACAGAAAGTTGAAAGCACATATATGAGCTATTTATATTATTAGTTAATTTCGAATTAATTTTTTACCGTTAATTAATTTTTTATTTTATTTTATTTTTTTTTTATTTTTTAATTTTATTTTAATACATTAGCTACTTCTAACTCAAATGCAAAATGTTTTTTAACTTCAAACTCGTTTTCATCATCTGCTGTTCCGTCTGCTACCTCAAATGGGGGTGACTCCAAAAGTGCGATAGCCTCTTTTGGTAGTTTGCGTGACTGACACGACGAATATCGACCTTGTCTGAATCTGTCAAAATATTTCGAAATTGCGCAAATATGCGCTTCAGTTGTCAGCTCTATATAAATGTTAACACAATAACACACACTTCTACATTAGCACTTTCAGCAATACGGCGTAATCTTGCTAGATCTGCTCCACGAAACACAATTATTGAGGCTAGGTTCTGCATGAAATATGTTCCAACAATACATTAAATACAACACTAAACAAAAGCATCTCAAATTTAACCACTTTACACTATATTTTACATACCTTAATGAATAGTTTGCATATTTCAAAATGCAGTTATATATAATCTTGTAAGAATGACTAATAGTCAAACATTTACAAAATTTTCAACACATACAAGGCATAACTAGCCTTGCGCAAACAGCTAATTCAACGCGCTGTCAAAAACCAGGGATGGGCCAAAAAAAATTGTTTTATATCTATTTATTAAGGGTAGGCATTTATTTAACGGAAGTAATAAAAAAATTAAAAAATTATTTTGGACTTTATGCCAAAAATAAGGCCATTCCGCCCAATGTGCAAGGTGTAAACATGGATGAAACGTAAGCACACAATGTGTAAGCAAATAATACCTATAACTGAAAACTACTTGCGGGCATAATCAGGCCTGTAAGTAGTTTAGCTGGGAGTTTTGGAAGTTTAAAAACAGAGTTTAATTCAAGAGAGTTTATAAAATCAATCTAAAACAGTGACAGTAGTGGTCATCAAACATAACCTAGTCTAACAGAAATGCAGAAAGATCAATTAAAAAAATTGGTTAGGGCCGATTGATTACAATAGCCCGATAATACTCTGTACCTGCAGCAGCAGCTGAAAGCAGCGTTGCTTTAATCAATAACTGTTACATTTTCGATCGTTTCGATTAGAATTGTGGATTCTCTCTTATGTATCTAGAGCAGTGGTGCCCACATTTCATTTTCCCTATCCCCTGTGATAGGAAGTCATAATTCTGCCAGCGTCGCAGCCGACATACGAGAGAGAGAATACGTGTGCTCTAAAAATAGCACGCACACACATATGTGTGTTTGTTTGTAGCCTATATTTGACATAACGCCGTTTACTTCGTGTTGCTCTGCTACACACACAATCTCAAAGCTTGAAAGTGTGTGTTTTGGCACCACTGATCTAGAGCCAATACAGTTTGGACCAGGGGTTTGCAACAAGTACAAATAGAGCAATTTAGTTCAAAAAGTAGTGGAATTGAGAATAAGACATGTATATCCAACATATCTCAAACCTGTATCTCTTACACAGTACAACACTAAAAAATTCCCGACATAAAACCCTCAAAATATTAAAGGGATTAAAGGGACCTCTGTAAGCATCACCTCATACCCGTTTCGTGTTTATTGGTTACTTTTGTACTTGCAGCACACAACGACAACAATTTTAACTTAGTTTTGTACTCAGCTGGGGGATTTACAAAGAAATTGCTACCAAATGTTCGGGATCGCAAAATTTTTTTTATTATTTTGTAAACTAGTTTAATTAAATTAAGTTTGCTGAAATGAATTTGGAGTAAAGTTAAAAGGATGGGGTATTGAAGAGGAACATCATCTCTACTGTAGGCTTAACACGTGATAAAGTCGAAAACTGTTAACATGGTTGGGCGGGAAATACGGAGTTCGAACACCTATTTCCCAATGATGCATATGAAAAGTGGCTTATTATTTTGTAAACAACTCTTGGCCCGGTTAGCACAAATTTGTTCTTGTGTGTGAAAACTTCTTAGAACCGGCAAAAGATCCCTCCCATCCGACGAGCCCTAGCTGAAAGATCCCTTAGTGCTAAACATCAATGATCGTCGTCGCCTAGTTTGTGGTATGCTTAACAACACCTCCACATTTACCAACAGTCGCATTACATTTTCCATATCCTTTTGATTATTTTAAGCTCCATTGGATGAATATCTAAGATCAATTTAGTTTAGCATATTTAAATATCCAAAAATAGAGGCAAGCTATCTTCGGCTCGGCCGAAGTTTATATACCCTTGGAGCTTAAGATATGAAAGATTTTTTTCAGACCTATCTTTTGTTCAGGAGTTATAATATATAGATGTCCGATTTCGACAAATCTTGGTGAAATTATATGAAATCATTGAAAACTTATAAATACGAGCGATAGCATTGAAAACAAAAAAGTTTTTCTCACTAAAACTAGTTTTTCGACCGATTGTTCCTATGGCAGCTATATGCTATAGTCATCCGATCCGGCCGGTTCCGACAAATGTGCAGCGTATTTGTACTAAAAGAGAGATGCTTCCTTCTCTGCGTTACAAACATCCGGACAATTTCAATATACCCTCTCCAAGGATATAAAAACGGATAGTTCCAAATGGATATTAAGATCATTCAATGAAACAACAAAAAATATCCTGATTACTTATCAGCGGAAAGCCAATATTTTTTTCAAATGTGGCTCAGAGTAGTGTCTCGTTCACTTATTACACTAGTTTACAGCATTTCCGATCCCGACCATCTGGCAGACATTTCGTATGTAAATCCATTTGCTGAGTCCAAAAATCCAATCCGCAAATTTTTTTATGTGGCCGTTTTCGAGAAATCGCGGAAAAGCTAGTTTTTTGATTTGTAAAAAAGTACCTTCAGAAAAATGGGTATATCTTCAGTATCGTGTCTTTCATTATAAAAAGGTAATTCTCTATTGGAAGGTAATTGAACGCCCTATCATTCATTCATACACCACTTCTTAATCCGGTGCTCGACTTCGGCGTAATAAAGGCTCTTACCTGCAACTTTGCACTAAATTTATCACTTTTTTAAAAAAAGCTAAATTTTAAGTGCGATTTTCACAACGAAAAAAATTGTGTAAAATTTATTTTATTGCTGGTCACTAAAGACTTATCTATTAAAAATACAACGCCACATAACTCATTAAAATCCGATCAAGAATAAAGAAGTTATTGGCATTTTAGTAAAAAATGGAAGGTTTCAACTTCAACAAAACTGACTTAGTTTGACTGTATTAAGTTCGTCACAGGAGGCATAGTTAAAACTCAAACAATTCTATTTAAGAGCTACTATGACCTAACAAATTTATTTTGTACCTGGTTAAGTTTTTTTGTGATTGACTTAGGTTAACACTCAAAATAGTCTGGGAACGGGACCAATAAATTGTGAAACAAGAGGCCTCAGATAGCAACACCATATACACAGTTTTTTTTTGATCACGTCTAGTCCACGATTAATGGTGAAGGGATTCAACACATTTGTTATACCAAATTCCCGACTCCAATGGACAAGCGGTTAGTACCCCGCCCTCAGAAGTCTAATTTAGAAAAAAGAATCTATGGAAAACCACTCGATAGAATTTTTGATATAACGATAGGATGAAAAATTTCATTATTAAAAAAGAATTATATCATAAAAAAACAAAAAAGGTTTCTTCGGGCGGTGATAAAGCTCATATAATTTACACAAATGTCGTTGAAATTGTTAGCAGAGTCGAAAATAAGTAATGCCCGCAAGCATACCAAGATCATTCTTGCATTCAATTTGACGTCTTGCACTAATTTTTCAACCTAAGTCAATCACAAAAAAAGCATAACCAGGTACTAAATAAATTTGTTAGGTCATAGTAGCTCTTAAATAGAATTGGTTGAATTTTAACTATGCCTCCTGTGACGAACATAAAACAGTCAAACCAAGTCAATTTGGATGAAATTGAAACCTTCCATTTTTTACTAAAATGCCAATAACTTCTTTATTCTTGATCGGATTTTAATGAGTTATGTGGCGTTGTATTTTTAATAGATAAGTCTTTAGTGACCAGCAATAAAATAAATTTTACACAATTTTTTTCGTTGTGAAAATCGCACTTAAAATTTAGCTATTTTTAAAAAAGTGATAAATTTAGTGCAAAGTTGCAGGTAAGAGCCTTTATTACGCCTAAGTCGAGCACCGGATTAAGAAGTGGTGTATGAATGAATGATAGGGCGTTCAATTACCTTCCAAATAAGCATTAACTTTTTATAATGAAAGAACCGGTACTGAAGATATACGCATTTTTCTAAAGGTACTTTTTCACATATCACAAATCAAGCTTTTCCGCGATTTCTCGAAAACGGCCCCATAAAAAATTTGCGGATTGGATTTTTGGACTCAGCGGAAGGACTTACACAAGGAATTGCTACCAAATGTTCGGGATCGCGAAATTTTTATTATTTTGTAAACTAGTGTTATCTTATTATCGATAAGGGCACGCTTTTTTAAAGCCCTGCGTCCCTTTGGTATACCTTCAAAGTGCGTTCGACTTTGCGTGATGACGTTGAGAAGCAGGCAAAGTTCAGTCCAATTAGGAAAGAGCCACTCCGAACCATTTGAAATCAAAAGAGGTTCTAAGCGGCAGCAATAATGAAAATGAACAAGCTTCAGCAATAGTGGTTTACAAGCGGAATGCAAAAGAATTGGGAAAAGGCAAGGTGGGATGACCACCACTAAGATGGGATGACAAGGTACCGAAACGTACGCTAATAATTTGATCAAATATGGCTTAAGCCTTCTTAACTTACTCTTTGGTCTGATTTGTCTGCTGCGTAAACATAAGGAGCACAAACTGTCTAGTTCATTTGTCCTGATTAAGCGTGAAAGTCTGCCATTTCAACTTGCTTCTTGGTCGTCCTCCACTTTTAAATTCATTAACTTGTTGCTTCCGTTCTTAATTCATTTACATTTCGCCATACATTCACCAAAAGCTCATCTACTCCCCGCCTTCACTGAAATACCCAAAAACAACATTTACCAGTCTGATTAACCCAATTAACAAAATTCAATTTATAACAATCTCAAGAGCAAGACACACGTGTAACCCAGAAAAAGACAAGACAAAACACTGACAGCCTCTGGCTGTAGGCTTTCTCACACAATTCCCATGGAGAAAACAAAACATAAACCCTATACCAAATAGACAACATGGACATGGATATGGTTTATGGAGTCGCTTGCAGCGGGCAGACATGCTGCGGGTAGACGACACAAGTGCCTGCTCATTAGGCGTACCGCAATCATGGCGAACCGGTTAATTTAAATACCCAAAGCTAAGCCAGATGATTGATTCATCATGCACAGTTAGTAAATTAAATGAAAAGATTTTCACTACTGCCGCATCGTCATTATCATCGAAGATGGGGCAGGATTTGAGGGGCCATAGCCCAAGTTTCAATGATGCTGACAGGCAACAATTTTTATGTGCGCTTCAAGTGCATCCGGACAGTCATTTAATTTATCTTCATGAGGCAGAAGATGTAAGGAAAAAATAACAACCACACACTCAATGGTCAAATACCCGTTTTGGTAATTAATGAAAAATCAACAGCCGCAAAATGCTCACTCAAGTATATGGAGCGAGGCGAGGCGAGGTGAGCTGGTAAAGGGGTGAAATCAATTGAAAGCAGAAAGTAAACCCATAAAAGGAAAACCATTTGAGATAGAGAGAATTATCCACAAACTTAGGTAATGAACTCTTTTTAAGAACCAGTAACAACAGCTTAAAGATTCTCTCTATAAAAGTAAGGGAAAGATTGATTTATGTTAAGAACATTTGTTTTTAAAATCTTCAATTGACTTGCTGGACGTGACATAGCGAAACAGATATAATGGAAAAACGCAGGGGTGCTTAAGCTTAAAATTGCAGTGAAAACACTCTTCACTCTGCAAAGCTACTTAGCTTTTAGTGTGTGCTTGGGATTTGGGCACCTCTGGTATAGGACCTATGAAAAGTCCTGTGAAGTAAGAACAGTCCTATGGAAGTCTCATTCAAATGTCAATTCAAGTGTAAGAATTAGAGCAACTATCGATAATAACGCCATTCGATATTATAAGAGAAAATATTTCATACTATTGTCAGAATTTTTAGCTTAAAAACTGAACAAAAGATTAAAAATTTCTTAGATCCATTTAAGTATTACAAAAGAAAACTAAAGAATAACTTCTTTTTAATTTAAATACCCTAATTATGTTACAAGCGATTTTTATATGTTTCATATTTGTGTGTAGTTTCATTCATAAAGCTTGTGATGATTGGCTACACCTTACGATTCTAAAGCTCTATTAACACGACCTCATCACTCAGCTGAGTTTTGCTCTGAGTTGCGTGAAAAGTACATACAGCTACTCAGATGAGCGATCATGCGAAATAGAAACGGTTCTATTTGGCCTGAGCACTCAGTTGAGTGGCATCTATCGTACCACAATGTTTATATAAACTAGATGATTCCGATGAACCAATGGTTCTGTAACTGGATCGTCTAAGCTTTTCAGGCATGAGTTGGAGCGAAACTGAGATGCTCAGATGTATTTAGATCCGACAGGTCGTCTAAATAGAGTTTAACACGAGGTATGTATAGCTGTAAATATAAGAGAACCTTACGAGAATTTTGAAAATATGTTTATCTCAAAAAGGTATTTATACGAACATTTTTCAACTTGATTTTCAAATTCAAATTTCCAAAAATGATAGAGAAATAGCGCAAAAGTATATTTTGTAAGCTTCGCAAATTTATGTTCAAGGGATTGATGTTAGCCCAATGTGCAAAATCCTCATAGTCGATGTCGCTTAAGCCAGTTTCTCCAAAAAAAACTATTAAAATTAAGTCCAAACAGGATCGGAAAATTAATCAATCAGAATCAGCATGTGACAGCAATTATTTAGTTAGCGACAGTTCGCCAAATGTATTATTTTTATTATTTAATAAAGCCCTAAATAGCAAATACACTAAGAAAAAACGACCCTCCCTAACCCAGCACATGAGTACTCCTATTTGAACGATTTCGTTCGTGCATTATCGTTAACAAAACAAGCCCGACGCTTACATAAAAACTCTAAAAAAAAATTCTTCGGATCCATGCTGACTCGAACTTATGATTTTGCCGCCCTAGCGTGCTACATACAAATCAAAGGTTCAGCAAAGCCCTCAGTAATCAGAGCTTTGCTTCTTTAAGGCAACTCGCAGCATCGTTTCGATAGTCGTGATGGTGAGATGCCGACTCTTGCGTTAAAGTGGTAGTGGGAGGTTCTGAGTTCGATCCCTACAGAAGGAAGATGAATTTAAAAAGTTAAAAAAAAGGAAATGTGAAAGAAATTTGTTTTCTTTTCAATATACAAAATGTAAAGATAATTTAATTTTATAACAAAAGAAACCTAATTCATAACATTTTTTTCTGCGTTTATATTGCGAGCACAAAACGTTCTTAAAACAAGCATATAATTTGACACCCGCTGTTCACGGTTCAAGAAAAAGTGTGATTACTCTACTTTTGTTAACAAATGGGCTTGGTTTCGGTAGATTTAGATTGCATTTTTTTTGTAAATGTACATACTCAGGGGTGTCACAGAAATCTCTAGAAATTTTCGTGTAAACGATTGCACTTCGAACAAATCAGGGACTACTTTATATGCGAAGTGCCAAGAATCAGACCGCCTACTAGATTACGTGAATGGAAAACCGTACGCTTCAAATCTACTTGACTTTGAGCAGGCGGTTTCAAATCTCTTAACTTTTGACATCTAATCTAGTAGCCGGGCATATTTTAGCACCATAACATATAAATTCAAACTGCTTTGATATAAAATGCTGACGTTTATACGAAAACCTCTAGAGATTTCTGTGACACACCCGAATAAAACATATTATACATCGCTGTAATCTCAGATTTTCAAGTTATTCCAGTAATTTATATACACAGCTTAAAAGAATTGAATTGATGCCTGGATGGAACACACAAAAATTAAAAAACAGAGACCAGGAATGTAACAGTTGTATCATATGGGCAATGACAATTTTTATACCCTTGCAAAGGGTATTATAATTTTGCCCAGAAGTTTGCAACGCATAGAAATATTCATTTCCGACCCTATAAACTATATATAGTTAGAATATATATATATATTCTTGATCAGGGCGACGAGCTGAGTCGATTGAGCTTTGTCCGTCCGTCTGTCTGTCCGTCTGTCTGTCTGTCTGTTTCTACGCAAACTAGTCTCTCAGTTTTAAAGCTATCGGGCTGAAACTTTGCACAGAGTCTTCTTTTTACTGCACACTGATAATATGTCGGAACCGACATATTACATTTTTAATGTAAACGCCTCCCGCTTCAGCAATTATTAGTTTTACACGCTTTTACACAGATTTTGAAGTTTTGGTCAAAATCGGATGACTATATCTTATAGCTGCCATAGGAACTATCGGTCGAAAAGTGGGTCTTTGTGAGAAAAACTTTTTATTTTTAGTTTTATACGCTTTTACACAGATTTGGAAGTTTTGGTCAAAATCGGATGACTATATCTTATAGCTGCCATAGAAACTATCGGTCGAAAGGTGGATTTTATTTAGAAAAATTGTTTGTTTTAATGCTAACGTTCGTAAACTATGATGTATTAAAACATTTGCAAGGGCATAAAAACTTCGGCGAAGACGAAGTTAGCTTGGCCTTCTCGTTTATTTCTGGCCACTGCGAAAAGCCCAAGTAGTTTTATTTAGCTCGCAAATTCAGTTATGTTTAACTTAAATGCATTGAATCGGGCTTGTTTTGAATGCTAAAAATGGCCTAAATAGTATTTAGTATGACTGAAGAAAGAAAGTTTTTTCTAAGAAATTGTAAAATATATTTTTGACATAACTCTATTATGCATATTATACGGCTCAAGAGCTTACGTAAGGCCGAAATACCGTTAAAGCTCAAACAGAATCATAGTGGCAATATTTCTTCGTATTAAACAGCTATTCCAAATTGAGGTTAATTTTTTATTTAATCCAACTATACCAAATAATCATTGCCTGACGAATTCCATTTTGACCGCAGTATATAGTAAAATGTTTTACATTAAATTCCACTCGTAATCAATACAATGGAAATGAAACAAAACCAAATTCTAAAATTAAATTTTAGCAGCTGCATACTTGGCCCCCATCAAAATGATTGGACACCAGCTTAGTTGGCTTAGCTACCTGCTGCTCTAGGGCTGTGGCTTGATACGCAATGGAAACGAGACGAAACGCAACCAAAACAAACAAAGCTTAGACAGCAGACAGCAACAGCAACACAATGCGGTCGTTGGACGCGCAGGCGCGCAGTCAGAGCTTAATATGCAGTCAGCGTAGCATCAAGAGAGCCCAACAGCTGCTGCTGCTGTCTTTTTTCTGGTTCTCGTTGCTGCTGCTGCTCAACTGGTTTAACAATAAAAACAAAAACAAAGCTCAAGCTGGCGTTGGCGTTACTTTGAACGTTTAACAAAAAAACAGAAAAAAATGTTTAACGTCTTTTTTGCTGCTTCTCTCACACGATTTGTCGGGGCTTGGCTTTCTTTGAGGAAAAAACACACACACACACATATATATTACAAACCTATAAAAAATGGTAATTTGTATGCTTTGGCTTTTTTTTGTTCCTCCTCCACCTCTTCTGCTTGTCTCACACGCGCTTCTAATGTCTGGATCCAGTCGGATAAGATGACGATGACGATGATGATGGCATACAAAAAGCAGACAAGAGATTTTCAATTGACTCTTGGAAAGTGGCGGCAGCAGCAGCTAATGGGGCGGACACCAAGCGAAAATTGGGCGTGGTCGTTAGTCCACAACAATGGCTCACACTATGCCACACTTTTGATGAATTAGCCGATTTTTGTGGAAAATTGCCTTGCAGCTGCACACAACCAGCTGAGAGTCATTAAAAACCCACTTCAATAAAAGTTGAGGTCAAAAACAAGGAAATGTTTTGGAGAGCTTGTGATGGATGTTTTCGCTGGTACCAAAAAAAAAACAGTATATAATTAAAAAAAAAAATATTACTTCCCATACCGGGAATCGAACCCGGGCCTTCTGGGTGAAAGCCAGATATCCTAGCCACTAGACCATATGGGATACAATTTAGCGGCCGGCACTTTGAGTCATTTAAATGAAGGGGGTTGGCTGCCTGTTGAAAATTCTTAAATTGGTGCTTAGAATTGGTTTAGAAATATTTGCCCATGTCTTTTACATATAAGATCAAGCAGATAGAATTCACAGGCATTTTAAATAATGCATTTTCGCCAGCCAACGTAACACATCCCATATTGTCTAGTGGTTAGGATATCCGGCTCTCACCCGGAAGGCCCGGGTTCAATTCCCGGTATGGGAAGATGTAATGATAATTTTTTTTTTTTTTTATTTTTTTATCATGTTTTTACTAAGTATAATTGCTTAAGAACATTTTACAGTTTCGAAATTAAAGAGATTAGTAATGAAAACGCTAAGCTGTGATATTTCTATTGTTTTGTGGCAAATGAAATGCCACTATCAAAGTAACTTATCTAAATATACAACCCCTTCTCTTTCGTCGGATTAAAATCGCGGATAGATTTTCCACAAAACTGCTAAATGTTTAAGGTGAAGAGTTAGTTTTTAGGTTTGTCTGAAAGCTCCTAATGGGATTTTAGAACTTAATATCTCGAAAAATTATTTAGATTTTGCTTCTAAGTGAAGTTGAGGGTATTGATTTAACCATTTTTTTATTAAAATTCTTAATATCCCACCTTCATTTAGAAAATTGAAAAAATTTCGTTACTTTTCGTTCGTAAAAAACATGACCAAGACAAAGTAAAGTTGTAGATCAAACTAACATAATTATTTTCGGCTTAAACAGGTCATAGCTAAAAAAAAACAAGCTTATATAAATGCAACAAAAATCTCATAATTAGAGCGTTTGTTGGTCAATATGCCTAGGTAGTTCCAAACGAAATTCGACAACCAAACTATCTAAGAAGGGAATAGTTACTTTGAGAAAATTGCCATAAAATTAGAATTGACAGCTTCTTCTATAATTATACATCGCTTTTGTTTTTTTTAAGATGCATTTTCATGTGCTCTGTCGTCAAAAGCTCATAAACTCAGATATTTATGCCAAGGGTAGCCCCATAAATTTTAAAATGCCAATTCTTCGAAACAAGAGTTGATAGAACAAAACCAATAATGCAGTTTTGTTCTGGCAATCCATAATAAACATAATTAGATCGAAATACTGTTGGGTTGTGTAATTTACTACTAGGACTAAGAAAAACTTGTTTTAATTGTTCATAAGTCTCATACAAATCTAGTTTAACTTTAATATGGTTTCTTGTTTAAATTAACTTCAGAAATTTTAACCTAATATGTATTACTCTGTGGCGACCAATATTTAGGCCAATCTTTGAATAAAGAAATATATATATGAAAGCGAAAAAAGCGGAAACGTAGTAGTATCGGTAATATGTTTTGGTGGATTTTTTTCGGGTTGAACTTGAAACTTTGAAGTTATCCTTAAACATTTTTACCAGCGGATTCGATTAGCTTTCGACTTGTCTTATTTGTAAAAATAAATTTTAGACTTTTATCTATTATTCTCGAAATTGAAGTAAAAAATGTTTAATTAAATTCAACTCATTAATGTTTATTTATTTAAAGTCGAAGAGTCCGACAATGTAAATAAGTCTTAGGATTACCTTTAAGAGTTGGAATGCAATAGAAATCGCAAGCGTCTTCAAAAGGGTTACTAAGGCATTTAAGAGAGTAAAGAGTCGAAAATTTTATAAAAGTAGAGGAAGAGGTACGGTTTAGTATCCCGAATCAGAGGTTCCTTGGCTTAAATCTCAAAAGATTTTCTTTGATTACAATGTTCTATAAGAGACGATTTCACATCTTCTTCATAGAGCTATTTGTCACATAAACTAACAAATAACAGAGCAAAATGTAAGCTTATCTGACACATAGTAGCTATCTGTATGAATAGAAATCGGCCCTAAGTAAATGATATAAAGATTTCTAGGAAATCCAGATGATCAATATGTGATCAAAGATTGAATCTCCCTACGTTTTACCAACACCAGACCCATTTTATAATTGCCTTTTGCAGGGTTATAATAATAACGGTATTTAATGACATATGTATTTTCCATTCGATTTTTTCCTGTTATTTCTAGTGGAAAACTGCATGGCCATTTGTATTGCTTAGCGCCAGGCCAATTGGACACGCTAAAATAAAAAGAAAATACAAAACAGAAAATTGTGCCATTGCTTCTTGCACGTCATTTGGCTGTTGTTGTTGTTGTTGGCCAACAACATACAATCAAATGAAGATAGAGTAGAGGGGGATGCGGCGTGGCCAACAGTTTCGTTAACAAACGGGCATAGCTTAAAGAGCTGTGTACTTAACTTTTGTTAAAATGAAAATTAGCCATGCTCATTGTTGCAACATAGCAGCAACAACAAAAACAACAACAAACGGCCGAAAGCCGCAAAACGTGTGGCAAGACAATGCCTGCCTTGACTGAGTTTTGTGGAAAATTGCTTTTTCATTGTTGCCGTTGTTGCCGCAATCGCTAACCTGACAATTTGATTGTTATTGTTGTTATTTAGATGGCAAACGGAAAAATCAAATTCAATTTTATTTTTAATTACAGCTAATTTTGAGGCAAACAAATTGCCAGCTGGCCAAAAAAGGCAACAACAACAATTGACATTTGAGTCAGCAGCAGTATCTTTTGAGGAAATGCATTGTCAAAGGAGACAGCAACAACGACAACAACAACCAAGTGCATTGAACCGTTATACAATTAGCATTACATGCAGGCTACATGCGTGGGACAGAGAAGACGACAATACACTTTCGATTGTTGAACTTGTCAGAATTGCTCTCCGTGTGTGCTAATTAGTATTTCTGCGGTTTGGTTGCCAAGCGGCCTTTGGGCTTACCTGATTTATTGTTTGCTGCTCGTTTGTTAACTTGAAAATTTTGGGCAAATAGAAAATTGCTTATTAAAAATGTGCGACTGACACGATAAAAATTACAACTACCGCAAATATTTTAGTAAACAAGATAAGCCGAGAGAGTGCGCGACAAAGAGAGAGGCTTCTCCGTTTGGCTGCTTGTTGACGGAAATGCTAGGCGCGACAGCAACAATTACCGCATTTATTGATTTTTTCAAACAACACTTTACCAGCAGCAATAGCAGCTGCTGCCTACGATTCGTTTTTCAATTTATGTATTTTTGCAATTAATAAACACTAGCTTGTTTTATTTCTCTTTTGCAAAAGAATTCACACGCACACACACACACGTACTTCGTACTTCAATGTCAACTTCGCTTTTGCTTTGGGCTGATACTTTTAGATTTTGGTGCTTACTTATTTTGTTATTGCAATTAAAATTACCCGAGTTACTCGAGGCGGCTGCTACCTGCACGAAAATTAATTCGGAAAGCGCCCAAGCGCGCGTTTTTATGATTAAAAGAATGCTACTAATACAGCAACACAGCGCAACAACAAGGCAACCATACGCTAGAAAATTTAAAATGGAACTGTGAATAGAATGAAAGAGAGAAGAAGAGAAGACGACAGCTGATCGGTGTGGCCGTGGTTAGTACAAAAATACCAAAAAATGGTATGCCTTAAAAATACCACTATTTGATTTATGTAGAGATGGGCGCGTGAACAGTTTTTTGTTCCATATTATGTCCTCAAATGGTATATAATAAAAAATGAACGTGGGGATGAGAGTATTGAGGTCATTAGCAGCATGAAGCTGGTTTTTCTAATAGAAAACTCAGTAATCAATCGTTGACAATCGTAGACAAAAGAAGACTACCAGGCCTGTTCCGAATTCCAAACGTTTTCAAAAAGTAAAAACGAGACGAAAACGAACGTTTTACTATTTGCTGTTCCCAATTCCGAACGATTTGGCTACGTTTTGACTTTTCGAACTCGGTTTCGAAGTCGCTTTCATAAACAGCTGGCTGACTGGCCTGCGCGCGTGTTTGTGTTTATCGACAGCAGCCAGAGTTGGCATCATCGCTATAATTTTAATTTACAAAGCTCTTATTTACACTTTAAGTTTATTTATTTTTATTTAAAACAGTTTTTAATTGTTACATTTGAATATGTGATGTCAAATATGGTTAAATATAGCTAAATAAAATAGAAAAAGTGCTGACCGAATAAATTAATTTAAATAAAGCAACCCTAGCAGCTATCGATTGACGATTGAATTCGACTAAAACGTAAAGTGGAATTCAGAACAGCTCGGTTTGAAAACGACCGCTCGGTTTTGCTTTTCACGCAATATTTTATTGATGTTTTTAAAAAAATTATTTTAAAATACACTTAAACTGTAAACATTTTAAGTTGTGATGCTAATCGATTTAAAAAATGTTCAACATTATTAAATTGATAAGTTTATAATTTTTGTGATTTATTTTAATGCTTTTAATAGCAATTACTTTTCATTCTGCTGACTCTGCAGCACAACTTTTGAAAACGACAATTCTGGTCGATTTGCGGAATTCGGAACAGCAATCAACTCGATTTGCGGCAATTCCACTCGTTTTCGGAATTCGGAACAGGCCTGTACATGTCAAGTTTGGTGGCTTTTGCTCTTGTAGTCTCTGAGATCTAGGTGTTCATACAGACAGACGGAGAGACGGACAAGTCTATATGGACTCGGCTGTTGATGCTGATCAAGAATATATATACTTTATATGGTCGGAAATAATTCCTTCTGGCTGTTACATAAATTTGCACGACTTTAGTATAACCTTTTTACTCCACGAGTAACGGGTATAATAACAATTGCAAGGTGAAAAATCCGTAAGAGTTTTTACGGAGTCCAACCAAATAATTGCAGACGCCGGTATATCTCCTCTTCTTTGGCTGGTAATATCCACAAAAAAAGAACCCAGAACTTCGCCAAGATCAATTTCAATTTGCTTTTATTGATCTGGTCGCAGCCAGTAAGTAATTTCAACTGCCTCTCTGGTCGTGAGATCGCTAGCACAAGAGCGGCCTCAGCAGAGCTTTTGTCGCCCACGACATTGAGAGCGCGACAGCACAGAGATAAGAGCGCACTATAATATAGTTGTGCAGGCAATGGTTGATACAATTGAATCGGTGCTTATTGATAAGAGATGCTTCAATAAAGGTTGAAACTGGGCTAGCGCTCTTGCTTAATTCATTTATCTTTTCAGTACATTTTCCTATTTATATCATGCTTAACTAATCTGCTTAACTAATCTGCTTCAACAGCAAGGAATTAAATTAAAATGGAAAGAACAAATAAGCTTTTTTACTCAACAACATAGACGGACATCAAAAGTTAGTACTTAATCTTTTGGAGTGGAGAAAGACCTTTAAGCCAGGAAGACGGATAGCATAGGCAAAATGCCTACAAATTTCTAAGCTGCACTAGGCCGGGCTTAAACTGGGGCACAGCGCGTCACGTTTCAGTGTCACAGCGCAATGTGAACGGCAAATGGCTTGGCACAGAAATCGTGTGTCACAGGAATGAGTACTTTTCAATGTGAACACCGGTACTCATTTGGCGTCGCATTGTTTCTGTGCCGGAGGGTGGCACGTTTTTGACAACAATTAATTGAGCAGCTGATTCCAATGAGTTAGCTCAAAACTAGCTCATTGGAACTATTTTTCCTGTGACAAGCATATCGATCAAGTTCGTTTTTAAGTCACACTTTGCGTCTTAAAATTTTTTATAAAGGTGAATATGGGTCATTTATTGTGATTTCGTGCATATTTTTAATTGTAATTATATTAAATAAAATTTTTTTATCTGCAAGAAATGAACGCGCGAATGGCGAAAGAGCTAGTGGCCCGAGCTGTTGTGGCGTTGTGAGTGCAGGACGAAGATTCGAAGATGACAATGATGATGAACCCAAGCCATAGCGCTCTTGCTGGATCGACAAAATTAATTTGACTCGAAGGCATGTTTGCCAAGTTCAACGGAGAGTGGCGAAGTATTCAGCACAAATTTAAAAGTTATGTGCGCATGGATGCAGACACTTTTGATCAGCTCGTATGCTGGGTAACGCCACTTATCAGAAAGCAGACAACGTATTGCGCTATTCGGCTTCAGGATCCAGAGTTGGCATCCCTCTCATACGAGTTTAGAGTTTCAAAGGCAACAATAAGTGGAATTAAAAGTCATTACATATGTTAATTTATTTGATAAGTGTACTTTTTCCATTGCATTGGTGCTTTAGATAGAGAGCACCCTTCTTATCCAAGAACCACAAGTCTGTTGTCTGCAAAAATGTGAATAAAAATACAATTTCATGCCGGGTAGCTTTTTGTATTGAATTGAATGAACTCTCACTCGATATGTGTTTCGCAAACTTTTCCATTTGTCGACAACGTCTTTCTAGGTGACGGCAAGCTGATCGGCAAGGCTGCTCCAGCCAGACTTCTTGGCATCACGATGTTAATAATTGGCAGTGGTCACATTCCGACTCCTCCACGGATGCAATAAGGGATCGAATCGGCATTCCACTGCATGGCCACACGGCGATCGCGATTTATAGTTTTTGACTTCATTATTTTTTTTTTTTAATTGTTGCCGGTGTTGTTTACTTTATTTATGCGGATCTGGCTCACAGCTCACAAACAGTTCAATGTTCATATTTGTGAGCGAGGTGGCGCTCTGTGACATCGACAAGAAGCGTTCACATCAAAAATACTCATTTGGATAGTCGCAGCGCATGGCACAGCTCTGTGACATGCAATTTTTGTGACGCCAATGTAAACACTTTGGACTTCTGAGTACTTTGGTCACAGTGCGTCACAGACAACACGGTCACAGTGTGCCCCAATGTAAACCCGGCCTTACTCAAGTGAACTTGCAGTTGAAGAGATGCCTACAGGACACTCATTGTCATTTGACATGTCCTCTAGCCCTCGCAATACGTTGATTTTATCTAAAATTAAAGCATCAATTACACTAGTTTACAAAAATAAAAAAAAAAAATGACCCATTTCAGCTGAAATTTTTTCTTAGTATAGTTTGGAATGGTGATCTAAAAAATCGATTTCAAAAATTTTTTCATGGCTCCGTTTTTGAAATATTAATTTTTTAAATTTTTTTGGTAGGTACTCTTACATTTTAAGCCATATCTCAGTTCATAATTGTCAGATAGAGTCAAGTAAGAAATAAATCGAAAGGTAATAGAGCTGCCAATAATTGCGTGGAGCATTGTTTTTAAATCGGTTCAGTAGTTTGAATTCAACAACCAAGAATATTTCAAAAAAATCGATTTTTTGCTCCAAAATCCAAGAAATTTCATTTTTAAACGACTAGAAAAATATAAAAAAATACAAAAAATTTTTTATTTTTTCTACTTAAGAATCGCATTTTTACGAAGAAAATAAGGTATTGGTGAGGAAAATCGTGTAACACGTACCGTAGATGGATCAAATTGAGTAGAGGAACTAACAGTCAAATTTGAGTATTTTGTGCGTTTTCAAAAGTTAACATGCATTTTCTTCGTTTTTTGTTCAATTTTTGAACGAAAACCGAACAAAAAAAAAATTAAAAACGACAAGTGACGATTTTTTAAATTCGAAAAACAAATTTTTTGCGCTAAATTGCTTCAGCTCCTGTGTTTGTTCACAGATTTTGATCGTCGATAGTTTTCTTGTAGTGTGGTATGTAGAAAAAAATTTTTTTTTTAATTCCGGCGACCAAATTAATTTCGAGCAAAAATCCATTTTTTCAATATTTTTGGATATTGTAGCAACTATGACCGATAAAAACAATGCTTTACTCGATTACCGGCAGCGAAATAATTTTTCGATTCTTATCTTGCTTGACTCTATCTGAAAATTATAAAGTGAGATATGGCTTAAAATGTAGTGCCCCACCAAAAAAAAAAAATATATTTCAAAAACGGAGCCAGAAAAAATTTTTGAAATTGATTTTTGAGATCACCATTCCAAACTACACTAAAAAAAATTTTCAGTAGAAATGGGTCTTTTTGGCTGTAAACTAGTGTTATTAATACCTTTGAATGTTTAAATTGTTATGCCCGTTACTCGAAGAGTAAAAAGGGTATACTAAAGTCGTGCAAATGTATGTAACAGGCAGAAGGAATCATTTCCGACCATATCAAGTATATATATTCTTGATCAGCATCAACAGCCGAATCGATATAGACATGTCCGTCTGTCCGTCCGTCCGTCTGTTTGTATGAACACCTAGATCTCAGAGATGGTAAAAGATAGAGGTTTGACATGTATGGGACAAATGCTTCTTTTATCTGCACGCAGATCAAGTTGGTTTCAAATTTTGGCCACGCCCCCTCCCGCCCCCGTAATTTGGAAAAAAACGTTATATAAACGATAACTGCAGAGGTGCTCGAGTGACCGTGATTGTGTCGAATCACGCACGCACAAGATCACGACCAACCCCCATCGCAATCTAAAAATTAAAAGCTGTGCTGTGTATTTGCAAAAATTTTTTGTGGAAAAAAAATTTAAATTTAAATTTTCCGAAACATTTGCTATGGATCCCATGGAGCAGGAAGTGCAAGAAGTTGAGGAAAACATGGAGAGAGAGAGAGATGGAGTGGTGGAGGCAGCAGTGGAGTCAATGGAGGAGCCACCAATAGAGCCACGGTCGTCTATATATTTAAATCGCTCATCAGAGTAAGTACACTTTGAAATTTGACTAATCGTATGTTTAGTTAAAAAAAAAATTAATTGTGCACAGTGCACTGTGGGCAAAAAGTCCGAAATTCTTGCATAAAGTCTAATTTTAAAGCTAGAGCGTTCAAATTTGGCACAAAAATGTAAAATATTAATATAGAATTTCGGTTTATATCTGTTTTGCAATAAAACTACTCCTTCAACCAATCCGCCCACACCCAAGTAAAAAAATTATTTACAGATAGGTTTAATCTTCTTCATCATTTAAGTCAATTTCTAGATAATCATCAGAATCATCAGCGGAGTCCAAATCTTCATTTTCTATTTCTGACGTGATTGTTTCATAGTTCGGAGGTGGGCATTTTAAAAGATTTATTACTTCTGCCGGGAGGTGTTTTTTTTTAATTTTTTCTGCCTTTCATTTAAGCAAATACTGGATATTAATGGATCAGAAGAATCCATAGCTCTGTAACTGTATAGCTCTATTTACATATATACCAGTCAAAGCGTTAAGTACTTTACCATCAATAAGTGTCATTTATGGTTCATAGGAAATGACAACTTTTTTGCCTTCCTTTCTATATATGAAATCCTTCAGACCGGCGACTTGCATATCCAATCATTCTTTTTCTTAATTCGTTGATTTGCATCTATTAATTTTAATGGTATCTTAGTGCTGACGAAAAGGGATAGATCCAGGGAAGCTGGTTCTTCTGATCGAAACTTCTGCTTATATAATCTTTGGACAGTAGACCCATCAAATCCGTAGCTTACTATTAATGTGAAAGATGCAATTTGAAAGATGTATATGAAAGCATAAAAATTTGCATGCTTCCTTTAGGCGTGGCGGAAGGCAACGTGCCAAAAATATGCGGAAGCATGCCAACAGGAAGGCCCGAAGAATTGCTGCCTTTGGAGACTCTTCAGCCCCTGCAGCCCCTTCATCCCAGCAGGCAGAATTGGCCAAAAATGGAGGGAAGAGGAAGGCTGCGGAAATGGATCAAGGTCCTGATCAGGATCCTGACATGCCTGATCAGGTATTGGCGTATCCGCTACTTCCTGATCAGGCATTTGAGGATGACCAGGATGACCAGGAGTTGGCGGTCAGGCCTGATCAGGCATTTCAGGATCTTGATCAGGCATTTCAGGATCTTGACATGCCTGATCAGGAATAGGCGTATCCGCTACTTCTTGATCAGACATTTGAGGATCCTCAAATGCCTGACCAAGAATTGGCGGTCAGGCCTGATCAGGAATTGGCGGCTTTGTTGGCAGTGGATGCTGGTGGCGCCCGCATATTGCCAAAAATGATTGGGGCTTGCAGTTCAGCTATTTTTTGCAACTGCAGTTCCTTTTTCGCAAGCGAAAGGACATATAGAGAGCATTTGGACCATCTGTCTCAAAATTCATTTTCAGCAATTTCACTTGCTAATTGGTGGAACTACGATGTGGAGAGGAGACTCCACCCGGAATTGAATTTCGTGCGCCCAGACCTTGTTTCAAGGAACCAAAGTGACTTATTCAGGGCAATGTTCACGAAGGACATGTTGCGGTTTATGAGAAACGGGCCGATTGACGCCGACTTGCCGGTCAGGGTTAGAATGTCCTTCTGGATACGGCAGGCCAAGCTCGAGGATGTTTCCGAAGCCAAAAAAATTGCTGGCATTCAGATGGCATTGAAATCCATGAGAACGCAAAGCACAATAAATTTTTAATTTAATTAACTTAAACTTTTTATATACTGTTTATTTCATTATTGTTTTCTTTTATATACGAGCACTTTTTGCTATTAGGCATATTTAATGTTTCTTTTTAACGTTTTATCGTTTTTCTTCTGCTATCATGCAACATTCTCTTCGGAAGTCAAAACCCACTTTTTTGCAAGTGTCTCACTATTTTTTAGTTGACGTCACATAACCAACACACAATATTTTTTTTTTTTAATTCATATTTCTATCAAAAATATTGGCAATTTTAAAACGAAGATGGTGGTAAATGTCTTTTTTGTTTTGTTTAGCTACAAAAATGATACACTCGCTATAATGTTAATAAAACAACAGCGGGACTTCAGCTCAGAAGTAGTGCAGCTGCAAGGCCGTTTCGTTCCAGCCTTTGCCCACGTAAATGAGTCAACAAAAGCCGCAGTTATAAAAGAGTAAGTAAAAGAAGGTCATGACAGATATGTTCCGAATATAATTTTTATTTAATCCAGATTTAGGCATTTGTCCAATCTAGTAAAACTGGACGGAAATAATGAGAGTGAGGATGAGGGTGAGGCCCGATTTGTAGTGGAGGACCCGCGCGTTTTTGTCTTCCACAATACCATGAACAGAGTGGAAGCGGGGAGGCAATATTGTCTTATGATGGACGAAATAGGAATTTACAGTGGTAATGGCGTGCTGCATAAGGTAGAAGTATTCTTTTTAAGGGTACTGTATACCTTCAGGTGTCATTTTTTAAAGGTTTACAAGAAATTAGGTTTCTCAAAAACTATAAGTGGTATTAAGAAGCGGTTTTTTTCATTGGAGGTAATCGGTTAAACTAAATTTAGTAATTTTTGTTGTTGTTGTTGTTCCTACGGTTGTTGTTGTATTTCAGTTCAAAGTTAAGCAAAAATTTTAAACCATGGTTGCAAAAATTTTTTGCGAACGGATGGTCTGAATTTAAAACTGAAGACAGGATTTTGTTAAGAAACAATGCAATTCTGGTGTGAACTAGGATATTTTTGATCCGTCGATAAATGGCGAAGTTATGGGGTTTCAAAGTCAAAATTTCGATAATCGTCTTATTTTTTCCACTGTATTGGTCCTACATCCGTTGTTTGTTGACCAATCCAAAATATCCTAGTTCACACCAGAATGGTGGGTATTACTCTTTTAATCTTTGTAACCATTTTGGAAAAAGTGGTTCCGAGATAATCGCATTTAAAGTTTCGACATCTGTTTTCGATGAAATAAAAATGATATTTAATAAATGTATAAATCGGATGTGGTGCATTTGGGTGTTAACTTTCACCGAAAAAAAAGATTATCAAAATCGGTTAAGCAGTTCTCCAGAAATTTGAGTCAAAGTGCGTTAAGTCATGGTAAAAAATAAAATCTCCAAAAATTTTCAAGTAAATTTTTTTTTTCCAAAAATTTTTTTTTCCATAATATCGAACATTTTATAAATATTAATAAAGTTTTTTTTAAAAATACGAGGGTCAATAAAAACAATTTTCATATAAAAAGGTCGGAAAAATAATTGTTTTTGTTTATATCTTTAAAACTGAGTTTCGGATCTGCTTGAAAGTTTTGCAGGATGTTTATAAGCTCCCAAAAGAAAGTTTAAGCCAATAAAAAAAAGAAAAAAAGTTTCTGAAGGTATACAGTACCCTTAAGAGAAAATCCATTTCTAAAATAGTTAATGCACTGTTTTTTAGGCCTTAATTATTGGAATTAAAGATGTGCATAATCCACAGCACGTGAAAGTTTTGTACTTTAAAACTGTTGCAAACAAATTTTTTGCAAAGAATCGAGACCGACAGTTGAACCACATGTACTATGTAATTCCCGCAACCGTCATTAAGGCCGAATTAACGGTTGTTTTCGAAGGGTTGAAAGCAGCGGGAAAGTTGGACAATTTAGTGGCGCTTGTTGCCGATCAAAATTATGTCAATTGGGCTGCAATCCGAACTTTCCCCATGGACAACTTTAAAAATATACCAGTAAGTTAAATAGAAATTTTCGCAATTTAAATTTACTAATTCTTTTTTATTTTCAGCTTGTCTTCGAATACGAGCACCTTCTGAAAACAGTGATCAGGAGGTCGAACTTAAATGCAAAAAGAGCCCTTCGCATTTTAGGGTCTGAAAATATTACAGGTAAGATATTTAAACGTCAAAATTTTTGTTTAATTTTTTTACACAAAATTTGATTTTTCCAGTTGAGAACATAAACCGCGCCAATGCGCGAAATGCCTCCAGCTGTGGAGAGGAGTGATGAAGACAGAAAAATTTGTTTCTTTTTAGACTCTGTCAAAAATGCATGTGAAACGGCATTGGTCGGCGGCCCTTTCATGATGAACGACATTTCAAATAAGTCGTTGGAGTTGCTGATCTACAAAATATCCGCCAATGTCAGCGCACTTTTGCGACATAAAACGTATTTTTTAGGAAGCTACAAAACAGTAGTCCACGACAACTATTTCTATTCGATTCTTCTGCTGTTCGTGTCTTGTACCCATGAAATATCAAATTGAATAAAACTAATAAATTTTTCCGTATTCTATGCTTACAAACAAGGTTCCAAATCAATCGGAAGAAAAATAGCTGCATGTAGAATTTTCCGAATATATTCAGGTCTAAAAGGCGGTTTTTCGGACATTTTAAATTATTTCTTTCACCTGGTCACTCTATTTAATACTCATAACCTGAGACGTCAACGCAGACGCAGCAGAATGTCCCATTGCCATCTACTCAAGCTGCATCTCCGTACGCATATAGCAAGCTGCAGACGCAGCAGAATGTCCCATTGCCATCCTGACCATGAAAATCTGGAACCTCAACAAAAAAAAACAAACTTGAATGCAGATGAACTTGCACGACAGGCATTGGGTTTGCCAATCGACCGTGAGTATGATAACCAGGTCGTCGAATTTGAGAGCGATTCCGTAAAAGCAGCTTTGAATTATATTTTTAAAATCTGTGAAAATCGGAAGCAAATTATAGGCATAATTAGCGACCAGCTTTGGAAAAATTTCATCAAGTGTCATATGATAAAAATATTTTATTTTCGATATACCCGTTACTCATGAAAAAACATTCTTAACAGTGTTCCTGCGTTCCTTAGGGTGACCATCCGATAAGTAAGCAACATTTTTTTTATGGTGGGAGGGGGGGCTTGTTTCACTTTTTTGCTCATAACTTGAGAACCGTTCATCCGAACTTTATTGTTTCTTCGGCAAATCGATTCATTTGGCTAATTACTAACTGTCTCTAGAAGGGTTTCGTTCCTTCAAAACTGTAGGAGATATAACTTTTTTCCAAATTGCGGGGCCGGGAGGTGGCGTGGCCAAAATTTGAAACAAACTTGATCTGCGTGCAGATAAATAAAACATTTGTCCCATACATGTCAAACCTCTATCTCTTACCATCTCTGAGATCTAGGTGTTCATACAGACAGACGGACGGACGGACAGACGGACATGTCTATATCGACTCGGCTGTTGATGCTGATCAAGAATATATATACTTTATATGGTCGGAAATGATTCCTTCTGCCTCTTACATACATTTGCACGACTTTAGTATACCCTTTTTACTCTTCGAGTAACGGGTATAAAAAGAAGGAATTGAAAATTATCCTTCCGTCGCAAAAATTGGACATTTTCGCACTTCTTCATTACTCCTTTCTCAGTGTTTTCGTAATTATCGGAGGTGAATGTGTGCGTCTTGAAAGCATTTGAAATTTGAAAGCAACAAATTTTTTTGGAATAGGACACTTAATGTGGCCACACGACCAACATTTGTTGGTGGTAATAATACCTCGCTAATCACAAGATTATGCAAATATCTCGTAAGCCTGACGTGCTGGGAGAAAAGGGACAATTTATCTGAATTCAAAAATACATAAGGAACGATTGCAAACTTCTCTGTTGCAAAAGTTGGCCTTTTTTTTGAAAACTTGTGTAACTACTATAATTTTGACGGTTTTCATCCTGATGATTTTTGCTTTGACCCAAAGATTTTAGTTCCGGATATTGATCACATATATAATGCACTTTTTCCAAAAGTCCGCAACCAGTTGCTAGTTTTTAACAAGCATTGGTTTTCAGCAGAGGACTATAAGGATATTATTTTGAAACTAATGGAAGAGTATCGTGCTGTGCCGTTCACTACCGGACTTAATGCAGCGTCACTTCCAAATGGAAGGGAACACAGACTCTCTAATGTGTTTCGCTGATATGTCCAATACGGCTGCAGGCAATAAGTCCCCAATGAAATAAGTCCCCAAACGATAAAATGAAATAAGTCCCCAAATTTGGGGAGTTATTTCATAATGAAATAATGTACCAATTTAAATTATGAAATAAGGCCCCACTGAAATGAAATAAGGCCCCAAAAAAAAATGAAATAAGGCCCCAAATTTGGGGTGTTATTTCATAATGAAATAATACCCCATTTTGAAAAATGAAATAACACCCCAATTTTTCCATTCTATTTTTTTTGTTCATTTTATTGCTTTATTCAATTTATTCAATAAAATAAAAACTATTTGAAATACCTAATATAATATTTTAAAATATATTCTTATTTGGATTTTTAGTGAAACAAACTACCTATAACATTAAATAATAATGAAAATTTTTACACAAAAATCGCGCGATTTTTTTGTAAAAAATTTTCGCCTGCGGCGCTTAGATTGACACAATTTTTTTCATATAATATAAAAAGTTTTCATATAAAAAAAATCTCGTTTGCGGCGCTAAGATTTTTTAAAATAGACAATATAATTACCTCGTCAAAATACAGCATTTTTTGTTCTTTGACGTAGAACAAATTTCCAGTTCGCCGTAATGCAACAATTTTTTCGCACTTCATAATTTTATCTCGCACTTGAACGTCTGCTTTACACAATGCAAATCACTAAACTGATCAACAAACTCAAAAGGTTATCACTGAACTAATTGTAAAACGGTACTTTTGCACATCTGTACAAAAATGCATCAAATACTAAGTCAGAAAACGCAGGCAGATAAGAAAATTAACCGTTATTGGAATTTTTTTCCATATATCAGCAAAAATAAGAGAAATGAAATAAGACCCCAAAAAATTCATATTAAAAATTGGGGTCTTATTTCCGCGAAATGAAATAAGACCGCAAACCTAATTTTTGGGGCCTTATTTCATTTCTTCTTTTGGGGACTTATTTCATTTTGAAATTTTATTTAGGAAATAAAGCCCCAAAAAATGAAATAACACCCCAAATTTGGGAAAAAATCGTTGTTTTTGTTTTCCATATAAATTTTTGGGGCCTTATTTCATTTTTTTTTTTTGGGGACTTATTTCATTGGGGCCTTATTTCGCAGCGCCGTCCAATACATCTTTGGAAGAGAAAAATGCGTAATGGAATAAAAAATTACGTAGAGAGCAACAGAGATTAATAGTAATTGAATTCGTAACCTTTAACCGCTAAAAGCACTTAAAAAAAATGTTTGATATAACCAAAATTATGAACATTAAGCAAATTGCCTTTGGGGCTCTCTTCATTGTCAACGTACACTGGATGGTCCTTAATTTAAAATTTCTGCTCAATTTCTATTTCTGATCAATTTCTGCTCAATTTCTATTTCTGATCAATTTCTGCTCAATTTCTATTTCTGATCAATTTCTGCTCAATTTCTATTTCTGATCAATTTCTGCTCAATTTCTATTTCTGATCAATTTTTGCTCAATTTCTGCTCAATTTCTATTTCTGATCAATTTCTATTTCTGATCGATTTCTATTTCTGATCAATTTCTGCGACCATCCTCCTTTGTGTCGAGTGTGATAAGGTCTCCCTCCAGACTGTTAAGCTAGCACATAATGATTTCCAATAAACAGCTGATCTGACTACGAATAAGTTATAGATGCATACTTTTTTATTTTTTAGCATTTTTTTATAGCTTGGATATTTAAGAAAATAGCCCAAAAAGGGTTTTTCGAAATTCGAAATGCTTTAGAAGGTACTGCCTTTTTTGTCGACCAATGTCTTTAATAAAACAAGCCATTTTTAATTTACTTCAAACTTTAATCGTCAATGATACACTTATAACAACGTCATCAGGCAACAATGATAGAAAGACAGAACAGAAGAAGCGCATCGTCCAATATGTCCCTCCAAAACGCTCGGAGCTTATGCTGAGGCATAAAAGGAATCTTGAAATTGACGAAGAACTAAAGCCCTCGGGCGTTATGTCAGTGGGCGTTTTTACATGCACCCATATTTGCCTTAGCTAGTCCGCAGCTATTGGGTCGCGGAGGACATACCACATGCAATTTGAAGAGTTCTGTGGATCAAGTGGGTAGGACACAATCTGAGACTGGCAGGAAGAGCCCAACCGTATCAAGTATCAGAAACGGCATTGAAGACACGGTTTTCAAATGGATGTGACTGGCTAGCCCTAGAAGGATCAGTGAAGGGAGGCTTCCAATTACGTCCGTCGAAGACGACGGAGCTGGCGGCATGGCAGTAATGTCGCTGTCCACCCAGCCGCCACAGTGGGATAGGCTGCCGGTGCCTCATATAAATGGGTTGAATCGGAAAATGCGGAGTGGAATTAAAAATTATGTAGAAAGCTTACTTAATAATTTTTCTTAAAATATCAAAAATTTTAGATCAGATTCTATCTGCCCATATATATGGTCCCAGCTTGCTGTCAAAATGCCGCAGAATAAATTTATAGCATTTGCTCAGTTCTAGGCTCACGCAATAACGAGATAACCTAACGCGTTCTGCCAACTGGTCATACAGTTATATTAGAGCTGGTCTCGTGAGCGATAGTTCTAGAGATGGGCGCGGGATGATAGTCGAACCATGTGCGGGACGGGACGGGACTAAAATTAAAACTGTTGGTTGGCAACGGACGGGGCAGGTTAAAAACAGGAAATAAAAGCCAAAATTTTAATTTATTTTAAAGTTTTGCCTTTGGCTGGTTTAAGGTCAGTGAGGAGTTACAATTCAATGTAATCAACACAAATCAACGGAGATTAATTACAACATTTTTAGAATAGCAAATGGTTCGTCCGTACAACGATCGCTATTTTGTAGATAACCACATCTTCTCGTCAGCGGACTTTGGTATTGCATGTTCACATGTTCATGTCGTTGTACGGACATACCATTTGCTATTCCAAAAATGTTGTAATTAATCTCCGTTGATTTGTGTTGATTACATTGAATTGTACCTCTTTGTGTAAAGTGCACAAAAATGTCAGAAGATACAAGCGAAAGGCAACCCGTTTAGAACCATTTCATAAAAAGAAAAGATCCGCCCAAAGACATCGAAATCTAGCCCGACAGCAAATATTCTATGTGACAAAGGAAGTGCGGCGATTTTCCGCAACCAGAGTTATGTTTTCTGGTGAAATTTTAAATACATTAATATGTGTGTGACCCACACATTAATATATAAGTAAATATAGTTCGTAAATATTTCATGTGATGGATTGTAAAAATTAACCCAAACGTCTTGAAAACGATTGCCGCCCAATTTGGGGAAGACCCTGTCCTGTCCACTGTAATCTTACCAGACGCAACCCAAAAGGAATTGTCGGTGTTCCTGAAACCTCTTTTGGTTGTTTTCAAATGTTGCAGTTTTTTGACGACATTTTTTCAAATGTTGCATTTTTTTGGCGACATTTTGCCTATGTTTAAAGAAATTTGAGTCAAATAGAATGATGAGGAACACATCTTGAATGCTTAACTGATCTAATTGACAGCTGCAGAAAGCAATGTTTATACTCTTTAACGAAGAATTTTATAAAGATTATGTGGATAATTGAGCAGTTTAATAAAATACGATTTAATAGGTTAATTCAATGAAGAATGGAAAAAAAAGCCTATCGATAAATAATGTCGGCGATAATTTCAATCCACGAAATGGAAGACGAGTTGTCAGCTGTGTTACTTTTAACTTCACTTTTTACATTTATTTTGATTTTTAAAAGTTGTAGGAGGAAGAGGCAGTAATGCCATATGGAATAGCAGTTGCATATCTCGGCAGAAAGAAGCGTACGCTGTATCAAAAATCAAAAAAGGATGGCAGCATTCTGAAACTCTTGCAACGATTTTGATTCCCTTGTCACTGGACTTCCCCCAGCAATGTACAAAGCCATTAATGCAACCGCGGGCATTTTTGAATTTATTTTTGTGCACTCCACTCACTTGTAAGCAACAGGGTTGTCAACACAAATTAATTATTTGGCGGGTCACAGATTATTTTATTTCTTAACCCGATACAATTGAGTGTTAATGGCGTAAAAATAATTTATTAGTTTGGTTTGGAAGATCGTTTTAAAATCTCAGATAAAGCTTCTTAAGCATCATGTTGGAACTAGGCGGAACAGCATATTTAATAATCACCGATTTACAAGGGTTCCGCTCGTGTTCGCATAAAAACACGACTGACTTCGACTCCTGGTAGCTATAAATAAAAAAGAAATTCCTTCGGCCAAAAAAAACATGCGCACACAACCTTTACAATCAGGTGACAGACCAGCACATCTAACTCTATCTCGGGAAAGAGACCACCTGCATTCGGAGTAGTTCCCTATTCTCCTGGAGAATCCATATAGAGGATCCACGTATTTCATCTCCGCGCCGTGTTAGGTTAAGAAAAGAATTATAATCCAATAATTATAGTTTAGATATATTTTAACTTATGAATTTAAACCATTTAAAAAAACTAATTTTAAACCATAAGAATCTTGAAAAAGAATCATAAAAAAATATAATGGTTAAAATTAACATGATTTTTTTTTGCCGTTAACAAGTTTGAACTTTGATAACCACCAAGTAAGCGTCGTGAAGACATAGCAGTTTGTTTAAACATTTATCAATTATTTACCATATGCGTGCACAGCTATTAAAGTTTACGTTAAGAATTAAAAAATTGAAAAAAAAAATACTTTGGTGATCTTCTCACCGCTGAACCGAACCAGTCCTGTTTTCCGAATCCACTTGGCTAGCAAAAAATACTAGTTTTGGTATTTTTGGGAATTCTCTCACCGTTGGTCACACTACGAAACTAATCGGCTGATTGGCGTTTTGCGCGGTGCAATTTGAATCCCAATTTTGAAATTTGTCTGAAATTGTATTTTTTATTTGAAGTAAAAGACATTTATTAGTTTTTTATATTTTTCATTGCATCTTTTTGTGCTAATTAATTTTATTTTTTATAATTTGTAATACTTTTTTTTTTTTTTTGGAGCAAACAATTAAATTCAACTACATTTTGAGGGGGGAGCACTTGAGGGGGTTTGTTTAGGTTCTAATATATTTGAAATATAGCTTTTCCACCTCAACCGCATCGTTCTGATTAACTTAACGTTCTTAGGTCTTGTCTTTTGCGCTAATAGTAAATTGACTAACAATTAAAAAGGTTGCTTTTGTTGTTGTTGTTCTATATCGAGGTATATTATAAATTAAACATTAACTAATGCTTGTGTTTTGTGCTTCATTCGAAATTTGACTAAGTTGTGTGTGGTTTTTAGGCCAAAGTAATGCTAAGGCCGGGGGGTAGCTGGAGACCGGAACTGGGGAGTTGTATGGCCGCTTGGTGGGAAATTTCCAGATTGCTTTCTTTGTGGTTCTCTTCTTCCGCTTCCTCAGCGGTAAACTGATAGCTGAGGCACCGCCTGGCGGTGGTGCTTCTGCTGCTGCTGCTGCTGCCGCTGGCTGGTGGTAGGACCTCGGAAATGAGGCTATCAAATTCCAGCAGAATTTCATCATCATCCAAAGTTCGGGTCCAACGCGGACGTGGCTTGGCGGGACTCATGATGCGAGGGGCACGTACCGAGGGGTTGGGATTCGGTTCGAGCTGCTCCCTACTTAACGTGGTGCCCAAGCGTCGAAACATGGCCACCACTTTGCCATCTACGCTGGGCTTAGCCCATCTTTGGCGAACGGTCGCAGTGGCCGGTGCGACAGGCGTGACCTCCTTGCGCCTGGGCAAAATATTTGCAATTTTGCACAATGAGTTCGCTTTCCGGGGACTTTGTATCCTTTTGTTAATACTAAACTTTGGTCGGCTCTTGAGCTGCTCTAGACAACATTGATGCAGCAATTTACTCATTCGCCTGAGGGAGGATGCACTGCGTCTCCGCTTGCTGCACACAAGGGGAGCTGGCGCAGGTTGGTGCAGTTGTGTCTGCTGTATACGCAGTTGAGGGCGCACTTGGGCTATGGGTCGTAGTTTGGCTGGTTCTGGTTGCTGTTGCTGGACAAGACCACCGCTACTGCTGTTGTTGCCCATGTGAGAGGGACTTTGGCTCTGGCTCTCCGCATCATTGCTGTTGAGTGCCTGCAGGGAGTGCCAATTGATAAGCCAATTGTTGCAGCTGAAGCAGAGAAACTTATCCTCATTCAGGGGCTGTAAAGGCACAAACAAAAGAGAAAATGGGAGAATTAGATGAGAAATTTTAGTTTTGCTCCAACTCATGACTGATTTACTGTTACTGTACAGTACTACCCATGATTTTTCGTTACTGAATCAAGCCTGAAAGATGAGAGGGTCATGCCATTGTAGGCCCTGTCTGTGTTAAATTCGGGCCTGAAATGCATGTAAAGACAGCCATGATTTCAGTACCTGCCCTTCCAAATCAGGGCTGGTTCAGGTCTGATTCAGTACTGAGCCGTACTGAAGGGTAGTAACATTTTCTGTAGAAGTTTTAACCGAGGACCTTCTTAACCCCCTAATTTCGGTTAATTTTCTAGACGAGTTTGATTACGTATCGCGCCTTCTTTATTTAAAATAACTTATTGTACGGATTCTAGAAGATTATGCTATATGCTGCATCTCTAATTGACAACACAGCTCTGAAAGGGTTAAAAACATACACGATTTGTGGTTTTTTTTTCGCACAAAACGGATAGCCAAAATTAAATCTACAGAGAATTCTAAGATAATTTAACCTTGAAACCAAAGGTATATAAAGAATTCCATGCCCGTGGAAATCGAACTCAAGTTTTAAGGGCTGTAAAGAGTTTTAGTTAATTTAAATAATAACGACTGCAAAGAATATCAGTAATTTGAATTGTAACAGAAATCGATAATTGAAATATTCACCTTAAGTTATTTTGAATGTTGCCCTTTTTGATGAATAGAGAAACGGCCACACTGACACGATGGAGCGTCAGTAGTCGAAATAGAGTGATCGAGGCAAAACGATTTGAAACCGCTTACCGCTTGCTTAAAGTTAATTTGTATCCACACTAGTGTTGGGTTGCTCATGAGTGAGTGAACAAAATAGATTTGTTCTCTTAACTGAGCAAGCGAACATGTTCTTCTTCAATTGTTCATTTTTATTGAGCGAGTCTTGTTCAGTCCAAGGCATACTAAACAAGGTAGGCTCACTCACCTCTCTCTCTCTCTTGACAACTTGATAAATTTCAGTCAGTAAGCAACTGTTGTAAGCGAAGCATCTCCGCGCACGAATTTTTTGTGATTTACTTAGTAGCTTAGTAGGCTTTGTATTGAAAGATATATATCTCTCTCTCGCTCTCTTTGACACAAATTTAGGAGTTCTAAGAGAGCGAGTAAGCCTACCTTGTTTAGTATGCCTTGGTTCAGTCTATCTTGTTCACCCTGTCTTGCTCTGAGTTGTTCTCTTGTTCTGTTCTTGCTCTGTTGTTCTTTTGCTCAGAGGGTTGTTCAGTCTCTCTCTTGCTTTGTGAGCTGTTCAGTCTGTCTCTTGCTCTGAGAGTTGTTCTGTCTGTCTCGCTCTGTGAGCTGTTCAGTTTTGTCTTGCTCTGTGTGCTGTACCCTAATATCTGTTTAGTATCTAGTTCAGAGAACTGTTCAGGGTGACCTGACTGTTGAATTAGTTCACTGTTTGTTGTCAATTTATGGCAACCGTGTATTAACCAACCCTTAAGTGTGGCAATCACGTCCGCTTTTTTTGACAGAATGTCTTTAATCAGAAAGCAAAGCGATATTTGGAACCATTTCACCGAATTGGCGAAATGTAAATATTGCAGCAGTGGAACCAGTTGTCCGGCAGAACAACAACGACAATTCTGCCCTTGTGGAAATTGTCGAGCAATTCGGTCTTATAAGCCAACAAAGGATTGCAAGCTTTGTGTATAAGCCAGCCCTACATGTTGTCAAAAATACAGGACGGCAGGAAGGAACCTGAGCTTGGCATCTGCATGATGATCGGGGACCAAACAGCAATACACACACATACACTTGTAATCATCTGTTTTCTCTCTCTCTCTCTGAGAACAGAAGAACAACAGAACAAGAGCCAGTGAACAAGAACAAATGAACAAGAACAATTGAACAAGAGAACAAGTGAGCGATTTGAGTGAGTTGACTCAATTAGAAAAAAAGAACAAGTGAACATGTTCAGCAAAAACAACAACCTTTACCCAACACTAATCCACACCATATTAACCTTTAATTTCAACTAAATAAATAATAAACCATACATATTTCATTTAAATAATAGTTTGTGTTCAGTTTGTTTTCTTATGCGCGGAACATTTTCAAGGGTATTTAAGGATTTTGTCTTTGTGTGAACTGACTGGAAGAAATTGATTAGATTTTTCTACTTGCATATCGGTTCTACAAGAAAATTTGTGATGAGACAAATTCCTTTAATGACCTCAAAGCTTGGCCAGGGTTTCTTGATAATATTTTCTTTCATCTTTTTTTTTAATTTCGTTTTTGCTAAACGCTTTATTGACCTTTTTACCTATACCCGGAAAACGATGGCTGCCATACCCGACTTGGGCTCGATATTAAAAATTTCACACAACTGTAAAATCTGGACACAAACAACCCCACAATCTATCTATGTGGATTTACTGCATTTGCTTTGCTCACGTTTAAGGTTAGGCATCTATATGGAATTTGGCAGCCATCTACTTTCTCCTCCTCACTGATTTGAAAACCATCTTTATGTGGAAGTTTTTATGTATTTTTATGTCACACTGAAAATTTTTTCAAAGCAAAATACAGCTGCTGTTAAAACAGCTAAGTCTGAATTGTTAATAAGTAAACCAACGATGGCAAAAATTGGGTTTGCTATTTATAGAGAAGACGCCTGCAATCATTGCTGAAGACAGATGCGCATTCTTATTTTGAAAATATGAGGCTTTAACTGAAAGCCGAAGTTTGTTTGCGCAATATCGACTGCAGGACAACTGAGATATGACGCTCTTGCAATTACATATAAATAGAACCTTTAAAATTATATATCGACATATTTTGATCTCACGTGAAAAGTATAAGAGATATCAATACAAAATAGTACACAACACAGCGTATATTTTTGCATCAATAAGTCAAAAATCGTATTTTGTGAGTTATGCCAGTATTGAAGTAAGTGAGCGATATATGGTTGGAAAGTTTTCCAATTTGGCGGCCTTAAGAAGTCTTTCCGAAAAAAAACCTTCCCTCCATCTGTGAAATGTTTGCTTTATTTTTTAAAACGGGCGCGCAATAAATATATGACTAAAAACAGCGCAGAGCTGCTGCCGACCTACTATTAGTGCCTTTCCAACCCAGCCGGTGTGACCGTGGCGTAAATGCCCAAATTTATAATCAACCTACATGAGACATCCAATTGCACAGAAACCACCTAGTTGTAAAATCTAAATCAAAAGTAGGAACATGAGAGAACGCCCCTTACACAATGGGGAAGAAAGATGAACAAGAGAAGTTCAGTTACACAACCATTAGTTCATTGGATTCCACTGGTTCGAATAACCAATTTTGAATTACATATATATAGATAATAAAAGCGACATCAATAAAGAAGCAGTAAAAAACAAGTAAGAAAGTCGGTCAAGCCCGACTATAACATACTCTGTACCTGAAGTAGAAGCTGAATGCAATGCTGGTGCTGCGCTCATCTCTTAGTCTCTCTCTTTCTCTCTCTCTCACTCTCACTCTTTCTCTCTCTCTCTCTCTCTTTAAGATTGTGCGGTGTTACTTGTAATAGGGTGGGAGGGGGTGGGGGGAGGGTGATTTACTTTTTTGCTCATAGCTTGAGAACCGCTCATCCGATCTTTATCATTTCAAATCGATACATTTTGCTAATTACTAACTATCTCTAGAAGGCACCAAGGCGTCTATCTTCAAAACTGTAGGAGATATAACGTTTTTTCCAAATTGCGGGGGCGAGAGGGGGCGTGGCAAAAATTGAAAATAAACTTGATCTGCCTGCAAGTATAAGAAGCATTTGTCCCATTCATGTCAAACCTCTATCTTTTACCATCTCTGAGATCTGTTTGTTCAAAAAAGAATGTACACAGGACAAGAAGTAACAGAAGCGATATTTTAATTTAGCTTCACGCTTGACGCTGAAATGGCAGAAATGCAGAAATGCAGGTCCATTAAAGGAAATCATAAGGAAACTTAACTTCGGCTCGATCAAAGCTTTATACCCTTGCAGCTTGTATAAACTGTTGTAAAAAGGTATACGAAAGTCTAGAATAACTATTAATTAGACAGTTGTATAAAATGAAAGCTGATAGCAACTCTATCAAAAACTCATCTGGATTAGGTCCCATATAGTCCCAGCTTCAGTAGGTATAATATTTGAGGGGCTACTATTAGACCTGTTTAAATGAAAGCTATAGAACCACACCTAAGAAAAATGACCTAGCAAAAGTTAGCTAAAATTTGGCAGAATATCAACTGTTGGCAGTGGCGTTCCGAGGGGGGGGCGGCCCGCCCCGGGCGGCAAATTATTAGGGGCGGCAAATTATTAGGGGCGGCAATTTTTGAGGGCTGTGAGTTTCAGGGGCGAAAGTTTTTGGGGCGGCAAATTTTAGGGGCAGCAAATTTCAGGGGCGGTAAATAATTACAAAATGTATATTGATTATTCTCTTAAATTAAGAAATAGTGGTATTTCTGAAAGTGATTTAGACTTTGCTGTCATTTCAATATGGAGAACGTTGCAAGATTCTGCACTTCAAGATCTAGTAATAAAAGAAATATTCATTGAATGCATTTTTGAAAGCTTACGAATCAGTATAAAGGGATTAAAGAGCAAAGGTCTACCATAGACAGAGTCAAACATGCTGCTATATTAATTATGTTCTCAAGGGAGTATGCAGGAGGGTGCAGATTTGTAGTATGCCTTATGAAACAAAAGTTGTGTCAACTGAACAATAATTAAAAAAAATTGTTTTTATCAAAAAAATAACCACAATTTCCATATTAAAGTCCAAAAATTTCATTCCAATGAGCAAAATCAGAAAGTTGTTTTCAAATATACTTTGTAATCGATACAGAATGAGTTCTTTAATAGTTTGTTACATGGACTAAAAAAAAACAATGTATAGTGTTAATTATAAAAGAATAATTATCAAACAAGAATAAATATTTTCACATTAATTCATCATAGTTCGCGTCCATCTATTTCGCGATATTTTCCGAATTTTTGGAGCTTACAATTCTATACTGCCATTGAGTTATGTTTCCAAAAAACGTAGTCCAACTCGTCCAATTAAATCAGCCTCCAGTAAAAACCTCTACAGGCACCCTACAAGGAACGTTTTTTCGGAGTAAAAAACTAATTTCGAAACGAATTTGCCATCAAACTAGAAAACCATGTTCGACCTCAAAACAATTTTTTGTCGGCCCATCGTAGTCAATTTGTATTTAAATTTTGGTTAAGAAGATATGTAAAATACGTTTCCGCGGATTTTGCGAAAAAATTTTCGCCTGCGGCGCACCTTTATTATACATCCCCAAGAATTTTTTCTAATAATGATAGCAACTTTTGCAAAATAATACTCCCCTCACAATTAAGGCCTTCGTCATTCCTAATCAAAATCCAGCGTACGTCCCTTTATGTTACAGAGAAGTTTTTGATGGAAAGAATTAGAAAAACTTAATTGTAATTATAGAAAAAAGGTTAAAATTTAGGACTATTCAAGGGGGTAGGGGGGCGGCAAAGTCTACTTCCGCCCCGGGCGGCATAACTACACGGTACGCCACTGACTGTTGGACTAAGAACTGTCCTTTTCGATTATGTACATTCCAAATTTCGTGATTCTAGCTAGCTCACACGAAGCCAAATCCTTCAACCTTAGTATAAAGCAGCTTCAATCATTTTTATTCAAATCTTGCGCATTCCAAAGTATTTCACATATGGACTGGGTGGAGAAAAGAACCCTACTGAAATTCATTTTTCTCCCCTATGGTTTTCATTTTATCCGTTATGCCAAGACCATAGACCACCTGCCTGATCGCCATATAGCAACCACCACCCTTAACATTATCGGACAACATTTTTTCCATAATTAAGCATTTGTTAAAGCCCTCAATGGCCCGGCAATGCCGTAAACTTCCAGTTGCAGACATTCATCTGTCGTGCCTTACCTCACCTTCGGTTCCCTATCCTTCTCCTGCCCTTGGCGCTATGTGTGTGGCTGTGGCTCTGTCTGCATTGCACCTGGCTTCCAATTTGCATTATTATACCGTTTACATATGGCTTTTGGGTTTTAAAAAACTTTTGATAGTATTCGTGCATTTGGTGCACACCTTTTGAGCAAAGGTAAACAACAACGATCCTGGCTGCTCCCTCTCTCTATCTCGTTCTAATGTCCTAAGCAGCTGTCGCCCCTGCGCGTGCCTAATGTCATAGTTACGGTTCCCGTTCACGATAAGCAGGCACCGGAGCTGGCGCGTGGCCTGCCCAGGCAAAGGTAAACGGGTTTCTTTATATCCCTTTTTGACTGGTTTTCAGTCTGTTTGGTTTTGGACTTTTTGGGGCAGCTGCTGGGCGCAATTTTCGTTGGCAGGTGCACGAAATTATTGATACCCGAGGAATGTTGAGGTCTGCTGGATGGTAATTAATATGCCATGAGTTTGCTCTGGAACTTTTTATGATCATTTTTGCACCTTTGAGTGAACAGGGGAGGGTTGGCGGCTCATTAGTGGTTAGGCGGGAGAGCAAGTGATCACTAAGTGCATAGGCGTATCGGCGTTTTTAAAGATGTCTGTGGTTAGGCTTGAGTGGAGAAGAGAGTACCATTCACTTCACCATACTCTTGAAAACCAACGGTCAATTTTCTTTCCACACCAATTATAGTAGAGTGAGTACATATAAGTTCACATATTCTTTCAAAATTTAGATCAGACGTTCCAAGCTAAAAATTTACATTACTTAATCCCTAGAATCTTAAGCTCGCAGCAAATTTCGATTTGTTCTTAAAAAAAGCTTTTATACATTAAATCAGGTTTCCTCAAGAAGAGAGCGCTAAAAAGTGACTGTGTCTCTCTCTAACACACAATGAAGTATGAAATCGGCAAGTAAGTTCGCTGGGGAACTCTGCATTAAATCAATCTCTAAAATTCTGTTAGGTGCATCATTAAGATTAAGTTGTGTTGTCTTTTCCCTCTAGCTATTTGTTTTCCAGTGTGACCGAACTCCACAATAAAGTTCTGCTAGTTTAGTTCTGAATGCAGCTAATACAATCGCTTATAAGAAAATCCATCTTTTTGGGACACCATTGAAGAAGTTCTTATTAAAGTTAGCTATGTAGTTTTTCGAACCCAGCTAACTTTATCAAAACGAAAGGGGTTTTTTAAATTTAAATGTAGTCTCCTGTTGTCTGCTTGCAGATCAAGTTTGTTTCAAATTTTGGCCACGCCCACATTTATCAAGATATCGATCTCTTTTAAACTCACACTTATATTCCAAAATTTATTATTACTGAAATTTTAATTTAAATCGTATAGTAAGTAGTAAATAGAAATGCATAGTTTTGGGCAGGAAGGGTATTTAACATTTCTTCCATCAAGTATCGGGTATATCGAAGTCGGGCGGGCCGACTTTAACTTACGCTCTCGTTTTTTGTTAAGTACGAAAAATTCTTCAACAATTTTTCTTGTTTCAACCGGATTTATATTTCACTTAAGTACATCCATGAATGAAATATACATGAAATTAGCGTAATAAAGAATCTTTTTTAATTCAAGATCCTATTCTGACCTTAAATAATATAATCAAACAGAGCCATATATGGCTTTTCATTTTTAATGAATTTTGTTTTAGTAACAGCGGTTCTTAATGAAGTCGATTGTTAACGATCACTCTCTTTGCACTATTTTCTGTTCGAGTGCCACGTAAAGAATATGATTGTGTTGCTCTATTTCGTGTTTTTATAATTTAGGATTTTGCAGATTTTCGAACGAAAATTGCACCACAAAAAGAAAATTTTTTTGTTGAAGAATATTTTTTTTCCAAGAGGAAATAAAGTTTTGTTTCATAAAAAAGTATAATTTGACTATGACGTAAGCATTATACATATATACTAATTCTTCCGAAAACTTCCGAAGCCAAATATGGCAGTTCATGCAGTAATGCAGTGTATGATATATTCTATATACATATGAAATTTAATTTTCTAGAAATTAATGTACAATCATTGTATGGTAATTTACAATTTATCATTGAAATCGATGCTCCGCTTCAAGGAGAAGACGTCTATACATAGTTGTTGGAAGTCAAAGGGTCGAACCAGAAGATGTGTATATACCGGAAACCGATGAGTGTGGTGACAGGCCCCACTTTTCGAAAGCAAAGCCGACTAAAAAAGCAGAAGCACCGATTTGAAAATAAAGTCACTTGCTCCTGAGAGCTTTTCATTTCAAGGAAATACCAATCTTCTAAGTTTTATCGATAAACTGGAGACGCCAGCAGACTTTATAAATTTTTCCAATCGATGAAGGAATCGACCGCTTTGTCAAAATTAACAATTATTCCGTTCCTACACCTTTTGTGAGAAATGAAATGTACTGTTGTGCTACAATGATAAACTGTTTCACTAGCTTTTACACAGAGTAAGCTATATGCATAGAGGCCTCACTTTGTTTTTCATAAACTATATATGCAAACAAATGTTTTTGTCCAAATATACAAACAAACACATAGTTGGATGAAAATATTTATTTTCTTTATTGGAAAGATGTTCACGCAGTAGAGGGATAATAAAATAACACAACGCAACAAAACTATACTTTTCCAGTATATGGGGTTACATGATCGATACGAAAAATTTATATTTTTGCCCAAAATTACGAATATCAAAATGGTTTCACGTCTATTCAACACAAAACAAATTCAACTCGTCAATTCAACAAACGTCAATTCAACACACGCAAATTCAACACAGCACAATTATAACACATATACAATTTCAACATAATCAATTTCAACACAAAACAATTGAACATCGGCAAATTTCAACATAGTACGATTTCAACACAGTACAATTTCAAAACTGGAAAAAGAACAATTTTAAAAAATATATATTTTCAATCCTGCAAGTGGCAATGTCAGTCGAACCTGACTTTAATATCCTCCGAAAGTGTATGCACATTTAAAGCCAAATTCAGGCTTTGTAAATATTGTTCGTGTTTAATTTGTTTTGTGTGTTGAATTGACGTGTGTTGAATTGACGTTTGTGAATTGACGTTTGTTGAATTGACGTGTTGAAATTGTTTTGTGTTAAGTAGACGTGGAGCCTTAATATCCTCCGAAAGTGTACGCATATTTGAAATAAGAGATAACATTATTTTGTTCACAACATGAATAAATTTCATTCGAATGCAGACGTTGTAAATATCGTAAAATTTATGCCTGCCGCTTGTGTCACCCTTCTTTCCCAGCATGAATTTGTTTGTGTTTAATTTGTAATGTGTTGAAAAGACGTATGTTTAATTGATTTTAAATTTATGTGTTGATTATACCGGGAATTGGTTTTTCGAATCGCGCGACTTTTTCCAAAAAAGTTTTTACCTGCAGCTAGTGTCCCCCTTCTATCTCTGATGGTACTTCACACTTGCATTATATTTCCTATCACTAATAAAAGTCATCGTTACTCAACTTTAGGTTCCACGTCTATTCAACACAAAACAATTTCAACACGTCAATTCAACACACGTCAATTCCACTCACGTCAATGCAACACAAAACAGTCTTCACATAAAAAAGTCAACACAGGTCTATAAGTCATTTCACCCAACACAACATTGTTGAATTGTTGTTTTGGGTGAAATGACTTAGTGTTGTATTGACGTGTGTTGAAATTGTTTTGTGAAGACTTTGTTTTGTGTTGAATTGTTGGGTGAAATGACTGTGTGTTTTAAAGACGTGTCACCATCAAAATCGTATATGGGCCGTATGTGGCCCAGTGGTTAGTGTGCTGAACTGCTGGGCGGGAGGTCGTGGGTTCGATCCCTCCTCTTTTATTTCTTTCTTTAGAAAATAACTTTTACACATACGGTCACCTTCACCAGCTATTGGCGCCAGCTGTGAAGTATCTAGCCATGAAAAAGCAAATTCTCAAACTTTGCCGTTCGGATCCGGCGTTGAACTGTAGGTCCCTTTCTCTTGTGCGAGAAATTTAAAGCACACACGCCAAGAGATTGAGAGATTGGCTTGGTCCCGTTCGAGGAGCTGTATAGCCAATTTTACATTTTTTTACATTTACAAAATCGTATATTTTTCCGAGGCGATATATCGAAAATCTAACTTCTTTGGCGATATTTTTTGGGGATATTTTAATTTTAATATTTTAATTTAATTTCGGTCACACTGTTACGAAAAACTGTTTCTTGTGCTCTGGACATTTGAGGCAAAATGTTTAAAATTATTTTATTAAAGTAGGTAGAGAGTATACAAATGCCTCCAGAAATTTATTATTAAATTTAGCACGTTTTGTTCTTAAAATAATTTTTGAGATACATTTTATGTGTTTGTTTCTTAGTTTTAATCTTTAATTTAAACATTAAGAAAACAAACCCAGAAATTTTTAAGTTCTTAAAAAAAAATTTTACTTTACTCTATGGGCAAGGTGTTAGTTACAAGAGGGAGTGGTAAAAAAAACATGTTCCATTTAATATAATTCGCATTATCCATTGAAAGTCTACTATACAGTTGTTTAAAGAACCTTCTGGTTTTATCTTTATCGACTGCAATTCAGCAGACAGCATTGCTATGGCTTGGGAACTGCAAAATCCGAAAGCAAATGACTACGCCAAGTTACCAGCTTTCTTTAATGTGCGCTCATGTTTAAGGCTATGCTCAAACATAATATGACCTCGAGCTGGCTAATACTTGCATATTGTATGTTTTATAATTTGTTAACCAATTTCACCTATACTAAATTAAGCTATCTATCATAGAAGCTAACAAATAACAGAGTAAATTGTAACTTTATCTAAGTTTATCAGCTTTCGTTCCTAGGTCCTTATATTTTTGGATTTTTTTTTAACGGATGTTGGAGTTTCGATCAGATCAGAGTGCACTTTGAGCGCAATCAGAATGTAGTTTTTAAAAATATGACAAAAATAGTGACACCTTAATTATTGTATATTTATTGAAATTATCGAAAATATCGATGTAGTTGATGGTTTTTACTTTTGCGACAAAGACTCGAAATCGTTAGGAAATTAAAGTGGATTTTTATTAAAGATGCTATAATAAAGTTTACAAATACGCAAGCATATGTAGTTCATGCATATGTCGTTTCCTTTTCAAGGATTTAAAAAACCAATAGAAATCCTATTAACAAATGTGGGGAAACCCTACAACAATTCATCCCCGAAAAAAGCAAAGAAGACCTTCAAATTAATGCCCAAAACTATTGTAGTTGAAGTTGTGTTTGTCCAAAGAATCCTTCTACGGTTTCCCACCATCTTCACCCAAAGGTGATTGAAATCAAAAATCTGAATTTATTTAAATGTGCAACCCCTTTTCGAGCTAACCCTCCGCTAGAGCACGTTTCTCTAAGACACAACAAATAAATATATAAAAAATTGCTCAACAGTTCCAAAAGTTTACACAATGAATGTGGCAGGGCAAGCCCAAAGGTTTACAATAGCCTCGAGCTGATATGCGAAAACAAGAAGAAACTGATAAAGGAAACAGCCGCTGAGCCAGAGGTAGCCGAGAGTGGAGAGTTATAAGGGTAAACAGCAAATACAGCTGTCGCTTGAGTTTCAGTTGAAGGTACAAAAAAAGCAAAAAAAACATCAACCAAAAGGTTTTGGTTAACCCGCAGAAATTGGGAGCAATCATAAAACGAGACGAGACAGCTCCGCTCCGCTCCGCCTTCGTTCAAAGAAATGCACAAATTGTCGCACATCTGCCCCGTCAAGTGAAGGAGCAGGTTCGTGATTTGCCTGCAGCCTGGGAACGTAACGAATCCCTGGTCGAACAGGTAGCCATTTCCATGTAATCCAATACTTAAAACGCACTTCCCTAGAACCTGATTCCCATTGTCCTTATTAGAACAAGCTGTTGAAAATGATGGAAACGGAGTGGGAAAATATTGGTATTTGTATTAAGTGGCATATGCAAAGTGTCCAATTACCAAAAGGGAAATGCACCAGCTGCACATGGGAGCGAAAGAAAGAGAGAAGGAGACATCGACCGGATATGCCTGATGGCTTAAAGGGAACTTCTCAATCAGCCATGTGGTGACACAGAAACCGAGTTAGCCATACGAAAGAGCTTTGCACTTTTGGCATTTCCAGCTAAAAAGGAATTTCAAGTGCACACGCTTGGATGCTGCTTCTACCCCGGGTTCATCCCCTTTAACCCACACACGCACACGCACACACACTCGCACACTCACACAGACACTCATTCGCACTCCCACCATAACGGTACAGGGAGCGCCTTCCGTCGAAGGACGTTGTAACTCTGACGATGACTCATTTCACCAGTTTTATCGATTTTTTCACAACAATCTTTTACCTGAAACTTAAATTTCGCCTGGATTAATTGCACTATATTTGGTCCAGAGCGCGGCTCGTAGATGTTAATCGTTTGATTTGTATGACAGCCGCAAATTAGGCAGGTGCGTTTCAGGTATTCCGAGGAGGCGGCCGGAGCGGCCATGGCAGCCGCTGGCTCAGCCTGATTGTCCGCAGACATTTTGGCGACACGAAAGAACACAAAAAACTGTTTACTAGGAAAATGTTCGTGGGAGTTTTTCCCTCCGCTGACGTCACTGAACAACCGTTAGTTTCCCTCAGAACTTTTCGTTATTTTCCTTTTTTTGGGGGTGGTGGCGCGAAAAGCCAGCGACGTTAAGCAATAATCGACACACACCGAAAGAGCGAAACGCGAGCGGGAGAGAACGGACGCGCGACCACGTCCTTTGCGTTGCACGCACAAAATTCGAATGAGGCAGGAACGATACGCCAACACGAAGTGCTGAGCATACTTCGGTATGCTGCCTACCTTACTGCCTTTTGTTCCCTTGCGTCTGCCTGCCTGTTGTTGTTGTTGTTGTTGTTGCTGTAGAGGCAAGCGCCTGCACTGAGAGAAATTTTAGGAGCAGTAGAAGTAGATATTTTATTACACATTTGATGAGCTCCTGAGTTGGAAAATGAATATTATTAAATAATTCCAGAGGATTGAACCAGGGAATCAAACCGAATCGCAATTAGGTTCCGGTTCTGGTACGTACCAAAATTTACATTTCGTTTTGGTTCTAATTTAATTTCTGTATTTGGGTTCGTACCCGTACCTAGATTTATCCCTAATGTCCATTCAATTTTTTGGCGATTACATAATAATACTCCAAAAAACAACCTACCTACTAGAGCCCTGCATGAATGGAGTCAAAGGGACCTTGATTCATGTTTTAATAAAATGGTTCAAGCAAATCAAGTCAAAAATTTTTTAGTTCAAATTAGTTAGCTTTAATTTCCAGTGACTCCAAACAGATCAAACTCAAAACAGATCAAGCTCCAAACAGATCAAGCTCCAGTTGTTCTATAGATCGAATCAAGTCAAACATTGAGCCCATCTAAAAATTTTTTTTTTCCGAATTCGCAATTCGCTATGCTCCGGTCCTTCCTCGAAGGACGTTGCTTCATTGGCGAGCTGAGGGACGCTCAAATATCTGCTCCATTAGAGCGGGTATGACCCAAGGAAGAGTAATTGAACTAGTACTTCAAACGGTTGAGACGGTGCAGAGCAATCCGTAATTCCACCCTTTAGAGAGACTTTGGCACTCCCAGTTTGCTCTCATCTCAATCAGTAAGCTGCAGATGTAGAGAACGGCCCACACAAATCTTATCTTATAATAAAAACGCACACAAGTATAATTAAAGGTGCGTTGTTATTTTTTTAAATTATTGTTTAAAAACATTATTTTTTTCATCATATCATCTTTCGATGTAATTGCGGACCTTTTCTCTGATATGAGGTTTTCGGCTTGAGAAAAGGCTCTCTCTAATGAGGCACTGCTTGCAGGAGTGGCCAAAATTTTGCAGCTAGCTTTGTACAAAAAGGGGAAACTGGTCTTTATTGTTTTTCCACCATTTTAACGGATCCAAGTCTTCACTAAATCTGCTCATACTGAAAACTTTTCTACTCCCGAATCTGCCATCAATTGAAAAGGTCGACAATTTTTGACTGCCCACTCAGTCGCAAGTTTCACCACTTGATTTTTGCTTTCCGTGTCTACTTCTATTATAGGCTCATCGTTTGGGTTGTCTCCAAAATTTTTGCATCACTTATGACGGGTCAAATTGGAGGTGCTTTTGTTAAATTTATAAACACTGCTGCACTTTCTGCATCCAACAAACTGGCCGACCTCTTTGCTTTCCTATCCAATATTTTTCCAAAGATTTCCCACATTCTGCTTCATCCACGCTTTGGGCTGAACTCTCCAGAAATACCCTTCTTTTTAATATCTTCTTGGGTCGATATTAAAGCCTCCGTGGAGCATGATGAAGACTATTTATGAATTAAGCCTTTACTTTAACTTCAGTCTATACTTATTTGAAAAACCTTTTACCTAATTTTACACGTTTTAAATATTAAACATATACTTACTGATTGGTCCAGTGCAGCTTCATAATTTTGCTCCATTTCTTTTTTTTTTGAATTAACAATGAAATTGTTATATATATTATATGTTGTCAAAGAAAATTAATTTTGTTTATATTTGCTCAGAAATGAATGACAATTAGGCTTTGAGCTATTTGATCTATTCATTGAACCCTTCGAGCTATTTGAGTTGAGCATGATTGATCTAGTTGCTTTGTTGAGCTGATCTGAGCTGAATCATTTCAAACAGATCAAACAGCTCATAAGCTATAAATTAATGAATCAATAATAATGTGAGCTATAAGTAGAAGTTCATAGATAATTCAAATCAGAAACAAAGTCAATGGGAGCTTTGATTCGATTCATGCAGGGCTCTACTACCTACCTACCTTTCTCAAAAGCAAATGTGGAGACTTTGTCGAGTTTTCATCATCTCGTATTTTGAGAACATTTCTTAGGAAAAATTATGATGTTTGCTGCGATTAAACTGTTTGGGGAAAATACCTGGGATGCAGACCACTTGGAAATAAGGACTGGTTCGGTTCAGTGGTTTACACAGTTTTTGAATCGCCGGTTCGGTTCATTGCAAGGTTTTTGGACTTCCTGAATCGCGGTTGCGGCCGTCTGTGGCCCAGCGTAGGTTCGATCCCGCCTCTAAACATCTAACACATACGGTCACCTTCACCAGCTATTGGCGCCAGCTGTGAAGTAACTAGCCATGAAAAAGCAAATTCTCAAACTTTGCCGTTCGGATCCGGCGTTAAACTGTAGGCCCCTTTCTCTTGTGCGAAAAATTTAAAGCACACACGCCAAGGAATTGAGAGAAGCTTGGCTTGGCCCCGTTGGAGGAGCTGTTTAGCCAATTTCACATGTTAGATTACCGCGGTTACGGTTCGGTTCGGTTCGCTCTTTATTCATTTAATTAATTAAAGAATCATATTTTTGATACAAGTATTCGGATTATTCATTAACAAAGACTTAGGTTTTCAGTTAGTCGGGGTTGTCAAAATTTTGACGGCAATTTCCGTATGAACGTTCTCATTTCGTTTTGAAATCCTACAACTTTACATATCAAGCGATATTGTTGTTGAGTTGTTCAAAAACTTTTACGGTCTAAAATTGGCTACTGAAAGCCAAGTGGATCAAAATCGTCAAATAATTACAATTTTCTTTTGACCTGATCTAGTAATCTCTGACATATTTGGCACTTCACATATAAATTTAAGCAATTTTAATTCGAAATCCATAAGTTCATTCAAAAATCAAATGTGGAATACACTCTATTATACAATAAACATTTTATTTTTTATCAATTCTAAATTTGCTTGGATTGATCTTTAAGACTGGTTTATTTTGTGAAGGCATTTCCATTTGAATAGTTTCATTAAACTTGTAAATATATGAGCTTGTCAAAACAACAGGGAATAATATATAGGGTTTTCACGTCAAATTGTTTATTAAGAGATCTATTTAAAAATTAAATGTAATCTTTAATTGTAGTGAACGCACTTTTGTGTGCTTATTATGATAACAATAATTTTTCAATAAAAAAAAAATAAATAAAAAAACATATTTGTACGTGCTTTATCGAACTTGAACCCAGGTCTGTTTAACTTTCAGTCTCATACCTTACCCACTACACCACAGCTACCAAGACAAATATACCCAGCCAACATTTAGTTAATTTTTGATCACATTCGAGTCTTTTCGAGTCCTATGTCTGATTAAAATAATCATAATTGCGCTCGGCTTCTGATCATGAATGATACTTTGGTCGGGGGAAAATGGTACCCTAGCCGCGACTCTTCTTGAAGAGTCGTTTACAACCCATTCGACTTTTTTTCGAGTCAGTTGCGAGTCTTTTTTGAGTCGTTTTTTAATGAATCCAATTTTGAGCATCTGGATGAGTCATTTTCGAGTCTTCCCTAATTCGCACAAAAACGGGCTCGAAAAAGACTCACCAAGGTGATTTTTGTTAAAATTATCTTTCAAATGCTGGGTGGGTATCAGCTAAATGTGCTTTATACCTCAAATGCATCTTTTCTATTTTTATTTTATATTTTCTAAAAGATAACGAAGTGTTTATCAATACTGACAATTATATGTAACCAGTTAATCTCATGACCTGGGACTGGGCTGGTGATGTCAAGTCATTTTTTCACAGTACACTTTTTTGTTGAAGATTTAATTTTTAAACAGATTACTTGATAGCCAAGTTGTTGTGAAAACCCATATAGATTTGAAAAAACAAAATGATGGAATTTTAGTTAAGACTTAATAATGTGCATTCTCCTGACACTTGTGTAGATGGAACTGCTATGCTGAAGTTGATTTTCCTAACAATTGATATTTTACTTTTTCATGGAATTGAGTGCCTTTTACTGAGTTGTGTGGCAAGCTTTTCCAACTCGGCTTTACTTATAGAGTTTATGATTTCATTAATGTTTTGAGTTTTGTTGTGTATTAACATTAATTCAGATTTAGCTACCCTTTCTCCTTTTACTGATAGCAAGTTTGATTCCAGGAATCTAAGAAATTAAATTCAACGAAAGCGTAAGTTAAAGTCGGCTCTAACCGACTTCGATATACCCGTTACTCATGAAAAACGTGTTTAACAGTGTTAATGAGAACCGTTCATCCGATCTTCATTATTTCTTTGGCAAATCGATTCACTTTGCTAATTACTAACTATCTTTAGAAGGTACAAATCGTCTATCTTCAAAACGGTAGGAGATATAACGATTTTTCCAAACTGCGAGGGCAGGAGGGGGCGTGGCCAAAATTTGAAACAAACTTGATCTGCGTGCAGATAAAAGAAGCATTTGTCCCATACTTGTCAAACCTCTATCTCTTACCATCTCTGAGATCTAGGTGTTCATACAGACAGACGGACGGACGGACAGACGGACTCGGCTGTTGATGCTGATCAAGAATATATATACTTGATATGGTCGGAAATGATTCCTTCTGCCTGTTACATACATTTGCACGACTTTAGTATACCCTTTTTACTCTACGAGTAACGGGTATAAAAACAGGCGGAGCTCTTTTTTCCAAAGAGTTGACAATTACTGAGCTATGTCGTCCTTCCTTTTATTCAACTTGAATTTTGCAGGCCTGCCAGCCATAGAAATACTCATACTAATTTTCTATTTCCAATCTCAGTTAAAGACAAAAAGTTAACGTTTGAGCTTTAAGTAAGTTGATCCCCAACGGATAATACAATCAAAACTTGGCGTACTACATTTTAGGGTTTTTAGCAAAAATAAGGTTGAAGTTCTTAGCTTTTTTACAACAACTCTGCTTTTCCAATTATTTTCGCAATATTTTAAAGCTAATTGCAGATTTTGCTTACTATTCGCCAGTAACTCAATACCTTGCTGAAGTGAACTGAGGAGGCAAAAAAGCGAATTGAATTGTCTTGAAGAAACAGTTCGGTTAGGGCTTTTGGCGCACTCGCACCGGACCTTATACATTTTTAACCTCCCAAACTTGGACCCCCTACCTCAACCTGGTCCCGAAACGGACCTCTTCTGCTTAAAAAGGTTCAAAAAATATCTTTAGTAAGTTTTTTTTAGAGATTCCAAAATTCTCACAATATTTTGACCGTTTAAAAAATGCTTTATAGTGCTGAATCGGGCTCGACCAAAGTTTATATACTCAGGAGCATGATATATGCCTGCGATTGTTATAAGGCAACTAAACGATATATTCATCCGATTTTGACCTATCTGAAAAAAAGGAGAAATTATGTGAAGTCATTAAAAACGATGGTTGGTGGCGATCGTTCCTTGGCTATAGTCATCCGATCCGACCGGTTCCGACAAATGTGCAGCGTATTTGTACCAAAAGACCTTGTGCCAAGTTTGGTAAGATACCCTTAAAACTGAGGGAGGAGATAGTATAGAAACAGACGGACGGGAAAAAATATAAAAGTCGCATCTTTTACAAACATTTTGCGTGCCTGAAGGAAGGCTACCGATATAGCTTGAAAATTGAGGAAGTTATAGCCATTTTTGTCAGGTAATCTCAAAAATATCAGTACGGAAAGTGTGCCCAAAATTTCCAATAAATTGCATTTTTGGTTCCTTTGAACTATTAAATAAAATTTTTGGACCCATAAAAGAACGCTTTGGCTTATATGGCACGCACAATGTTTGAAAAAAATCCGGCTTTTACATATAATTGTTTGAGAATTTTTGAAGGATGGGTCTTTTTTGCTAGACTAAGTTTTTTAAAAAAATCTTTTTTCCAAAAAAGTAAAAAAAATAAAAAAATTTTCAAAAAATTTTCAAAACGGCTTTTTAATCCTGAACATTTGAAAATTGAATTCAAAGCTCTAAGCTGTTTTCCGCAAAAGAGCTCTAATTTTGGGGTTAAGTCCGTCAGTCTGTATGAACACCTAGATCTCAGGGACTAAAACAGCTAAAGCCACCAAACTTAACATGTAGTCTCCTATTGTCAGCACGCAGATAAAGTTTGTTCCAAATTTTTGCCACGCTCAACATCGGATAATAAACAGCCGAGCTAAGAAATGTTGCATACTTTTCGGATGATTACCCTCAGGAACGCAGCAACACTGTTAAACATGTTTTTTCATGAGTAACGGGTATATCGAAATCGGTTAGAGCCGACTTTAACTTACGCTCTCATTAGAAATGAAAATGATAAGAAAAAAGAAAGCCAGTGAAAATGGCCTATTAAAGTTTTTATTTTGTATACCCTGTACCCAATAAAAATGGAAATGCTGTTGTATTTTAATATCTAGGGTAAAGTCGTTCAAAAATGTTTCTGACTCGTTGCTCAAGGTTGAGTATCGCATCGGTTTCCGTGTTGCTCGGTTGCTTAACCGGAGCCTGTTCAGCGGACAAGGCGCCTTGGAACAGAGCCATGCAGGAAGGTTGGTTACAATGTCTCTGTATGTCTTTGGCAAGGTTGTTGATCTTGGCTTGGCCTACAAAACATTTCTTGGTAGCAAATCAAAAAAATACCATCCTTGTACTCAAAATTACAAATATGATTTGGACATTTTAACTATTCTGACTTGTTACTTAAAAATGACTTGTAAACCAAGTCAAGAGCAACAACTTCCTTTATGACGTCAAAGCGATATTCCAAATAGTTTACGAGATATGGAGTTGCAAGTCTTAATCATAAGCTTAAAACTTAGCAGCTAACCAGACCAAAGCCAGCGGAGGTTTTTGTACTACCATCATACATATCCTTTCAGAATTTTTTGATCTCGACTCTATCAACGTTTAAGTGTTGCACATAGATAGACGTCGTATGGCCTTCATCGTAGTGCAAACCTGTTTCGATCTCTGTCTCATCTTGTTACAGCAGATCATCAAGCTTTGATGTGTATTTAGAAGATCTTCCTGATTGTCGGCCAGGCGGAAATTATAGGCGGTCACCGCATGCCGGTGCCACGCTTACGCAATCCTTGCCTTCCTTCGCCTTGGGAAAGGCCACCTCGAACTTATCTCGATCTTTACTCTGCATTTGCTCAACTTCAATTTTGATTTGTTCACAGGTTGGTGTCCTGATTCGGGGCGGAAAAGCAATTGATATGCGATAATGAACTCAACCTGCTCGTACGGGTATCCGTATCCAATCCTTCGAGAACCAAAAAGAGTAAGAAAATGTGGGGCTGCGTAGAAACACAAGAAAGACCCTTAAGAAACGAAAAAGAATACAACAAAATATTTGGATAATAAGTTGGAAGGAAGTTGTAAGACTGTAAGACGGGGCCTTTCCGAAGAGTGCGTTCCCAATTGGCTGCTCCCAAACTATGTAGGAACACCTCCAGAGCTTCACACCCATATTCCCTGAAATGTTGCCACCAACTCTGAGAAATTAGTTTCTTGATCCAAATCCTTAAATCTTAACTAAAAATCTAACAATCGCAAATTCGCTACGCATATCTTTTTACCCTTGCAGCGCCACAAAGCGCGGAAGCATTTTGCCACGGTCCTCCAGCACTTGGATTGCGTCCATTCATCAATTCATTCATACTCCTTTGTTTACTATGGCGCGTAGTAAAAGTAGCGGCGCACCAGCTTCAGCCCGAGCATCTTCTTAACCCAGTCCGAGACTCAGGTAAGGGCACAAGATGCTGAAGCCAACGAGGAGGCAAGAAAAACGAAAACATCTGTCGCATTGAGCAGCATACAAAATCCGGTTGCAAGCTGCAACATTGGCTCAAAATGAGCCACCATCGACAGACAGACAGACAGAGAGAGAGAGGGAAAGAGAGAACATATGATTGAGTTACCGAAAAAACGCACCTTTTCCTTTTGTATTTTGGAGCAGCAGCTGCTGCCGGTGCGAATGCCAATGCCGGTGCATGGAGATGATGTGGATGTGGACTGGTGGACAGCAGCCTGTTGATGCACACATGCTACATGTTGTTTTGGTAAGTCGTAGTTGAGGCTGTTGAGGAAGCAGCGACTCGGAGGGACACTTTAAATTTGGAGTTTGTCGTTCGATCTGTGTTTTGTTGAGGCAGCAGCTGCCGCGACTAAGTAGGGATTAAGGCAAGAACTGAACAGGTAACTCATCTGGCGACCTGTCTAATTGTTAATAAGCAAATTTAGCTTTCAAGAACCTTCAGGTTCTATCTTAACTAAAAACCGCATGTTGGCCAATTTCCCAATATATATTTAATATCAATTAATATTTAGCCAAGATGTAAATTTAGTTTGGCACAATTTGAACAGAGCTGCTGTCCAAAAGCATTCAGAAACTGTTTACACATTTGAACTTCCATTCGTGTGCATTACTGTTTCGAACTAATTTCTTAACTCATCTAAGTGCCTTATAGGTTACATTTTAATTTTTTTCTTGTAATTAAAAACAAATATTTTGAATCAATTGTATAATAATTAAATTACTAAAAATCAATGGGACTTTTGATTGATTCTCAGTGGGAGTTCGTTTTAAAGCACACTTTTAGGCAAATTAAAATACCAAATTGAAACACAGATGGCGCTTTAGTTTCTTGTTATGTAGTTCAGTGTCGCCATCTACATGTCAGAGCTGACCAATAGATGTCGCTTTATGTACATTTAGTAAATTAAAATTTGATGACAAGTACTGGTTGAGACAGTACGGGTTGAGACAGTACTGGTTGAGACAGTACTGGTTGAGACAGTACGGGTTGAGACAGTACTGGTTGAGACAGTACGGGTTGAGACAAGAAATTTTCGAATTCAAATTTGAATTATTACCCGAATTTAAATTCATAATTGCGAATGTAAGCAAATATTAACGTATCCTTTGCAAAAAATGTCTGTCTTTAGAGGCCAATTTAGACACTTTCCGCTGTACTAATATAGCGGCTATGATTTTTGAAATTTGCATTGATATGTACTTTATCGCAATTAGTTCATAAGTTCAGATAATTATGCCTAGTGTGGCCTCCATAAATCCTAGAGTGCCAAAAAGTCGACTTTTTCGTTATTTCGCAATATCTTGGAAACAAGAGCTGATAGAAAAAAAAACCAATTATACTCGATTAGTTGTATTTTATTTAGATTCATTTTCAAATATTATTAATAAACATAAGTTGGCGAGAGCAACACTTTTGATTTCTTCATTATTATTTTTTTTGCACGTTCTATATCTGTGCTTAGCTGAAAATGCTTGCGCTGAAGTAATAAATAATTCTATAGCATCATTTGTTGCATCCTTAAAATTTCAGAGATTAGAAGCAGGCAATATGCGAAATGTGTTGCTCATGAGCTCATTAAATGCAGTTAAGAGTACTTCATAATTATCTTTTGACCCTTTTATTTTTGCATGATGGCATTTAGCGAGAATTTTAGCAATTTTTTTTAACATAATTCTCCTTACAAAAGAAACCCGTTCGTATGTGGTTAAGTGAAATGCTTGCATATGGATAATTTTCTTTCACTAAATGCTTCTGCATGTGGGTTAAGTCCGGAACCAGAGCGATATTCATATTATGCGGAATTAATCTACGTGGAAAAGTGTAGTAGCTGTCGGAGATAATACCCACAATTTGAGTATGTTGTTTGCAAAATGTCAAAATCAATCTGAGTATTTTTATCACATAGTCCCGCTCGTGTTTTTCATCGTCGTCTTCTTCATCTTCATTGCTTTCTTCCTCGTCCAGGAACTCTCGCAGTTCAGGACAAAAATATTCAGGACTTGTACTAAAAATACGTGATTCCTTTTCGTCAAGTATCAAATAAAAAAAGAGAAAAAAAAAGGGGAAAGGGAGCTTGAGATATGAAAGATTTTTTTCAGACCTATCTTTTGTATACTACTACTTTATAGTTGTCCGATTTTGACAAATCTTGGACAGACGGACATGGCTATATCAACTCAGCTCGTCATGCTTATCAAGAATAAATAAACTTTATGTGGTCGGAGATGCTTCCTTCCCTGCGTTACAAACATCCGGACAATTTTAATATACCCTCTCCAAGGGTATAAGAATAGAGGCAAGCTAACTTCGGCTCGACCGAAGTTTATATACCCTTGGAGCTTGATATATGCCTGACAGTTTGTATGGCAGCTATACTCTATAGTGGTCCGGTTTCGACAAATCTTGTTGAAATTATGTAAAATCATTGAAAACTTATAAATACGAGCGTTGGGAGCGATAACATTGAAAACAAAAAAGTTTTTCTCACTAAGACTTTTTTTTAGACCTTACTTTTGTATGGCAGCTATACTATATAGTTGTCCGATTTCGACAAGCGGTGGTGAAATTATGTGAAATCATTGAAAACTTATAAATACGAGCGTTGGGAGCGATAACATTAAAAACAAAAAAGTTTTTCTCACTAAGACTTTATTTTAGACCTAACTTTTGTATGGCAGCTATACTATATAGTTGTCCGATTTCGACAAGCGGTGGTGAAATTATGTAAAATCATTGAAAACTTATAAATACGAGCGTTGGGAGCGATAACATTGAAAACAAAAAAGTTTTTCTCACTAAGACTTTTTTTTAGACCTTACTTTTGTATGGCAGCTATACTATATAGTTGTCCGATTTCGACAAGCGGTGGTGAAATTATGTGAAATCATTGAAAACTTATAAATACGAGCGTTGGGAGCGATAACATTGAAAACAAAAAAGTTTTTCTCACTAAGACTTTTTTTTAGACATAACTTTTGTATGGCAGCTATACTATATAGTTGTCCGATTTCGACAAGCGGTGGTGAAATCATTAAAAACTTATATATACGAGCGTTGGGAACGATAGCACTAAAAACAAAAAAGTTTTTCTCACTAAAACTAGTTTTTCGACCGATCGTTCCTATGGCAGCTATATGCTATAGTCATCCGATCCGGCCGGTTCCGTCAAATGTGCAGCGTATTTGTAGCAAAAGACTTCGTGCAAAGTTTGGTTACGATAGCTTTAAAACTGACGGAGGAGATAGCATAGAAACAGACGGACGGACAGACGGACGGACGGACGGACAGACGGACAGACGGACGGACGGACGGACAGACGGACATGGCTATATGAACTCAGCTCGTCATGCTGATCAAGAATATATATACTTTATGTGGTCGGAGATGCTTCCTTCTGTGCGTTACAAACATCCGGACAATTTTAATATACCCTCTCCAAGGGTATAAAAATTAAAAAAAAATGTCCTGTCTGGGACTCGAACCTGCGTACCTAAGACTCGTATACAAATACTTAAATCTACGCCAATCCACTTATTTTTTCTGACTAGAAAAATGCCACATAAAAGAAAAAAAATAATATTTATATTTGTTGTTGGGGAAGTGGTGCACTGCGACCAATTTTGGTCTATTGTGCCCCCCTACTGAATTTACAACTCTCCTACAATATGTTTTTCCTCTCCTGTAGTCAAGATACTTATAACGAGAAGGTCAAGCTAACTTCGTCTTTTGCGAAGTTTTTATACCCTTGCAAATGTTTTAATACATAAGAGTTTACGAACGTCAGCATTAAAACATATAATTTTACTAAATAAAACCCACTTTTCGACCGATAGTTCCGATAGCTATTGATATAGTCATCCGATTTTGACCAATACTTCCAAATCTGTGTAAATTCCTAATTCCTGTACAAAAGCCAGGATTTTTGTGGGTTCTAAGTTACTGATATTGCTTCGATGTAGAATGTGTTTCCCAAATCTGCTGAGTCTGCGCCTCCCTAGGGCATCGCAGTGTGCTAGTGTATGCTCAGAGGACTCCTCCTTCTCTTCACAGTATCTGCAAAGCTGGGTGTTTGTTATTCCCAACTTGTACATGTGGCTCCTCAGTCTGCAGTGACCCGTGTAGAGCCCTGTCAGAATTCTGAGGGCATTCTTTCCTTGTTGGATTAACTTTTGGAACCTTTTGAGGTCGTGGTTCACTATTAATGCTTTAGCTTGTCTCATTCCCCTGGTGTTTACCCAGGAGGCTGTTCTAAGCGTGTTCTCTTCCTTTTATTGTGTGTTGGCCTATGCCGCGGTAGGGTTCTGGCCCTACCATTGCGGTGGCTGCACCCTTGCGTGCCAGTTCGTCGGCCAATTCGTTTCCAGGGATGTTGTTGTGTCCCGGTATCCATCGTAGGGTCAGGTTGTTCCTGCTGCCTAGTTGGTCCAATTTGTTCTTGGTCTCTAAGACTAGCTTAGAGCTTAGCAACGGGAGATGGCACATACTTCAGCTTGAAATATGCTTGTGAATTCTCCCATTGGTTCAGATATTTTCGTTCCTGGTCCCCAAGTCCGGTTCCTTGGGGCGTTGGGGACCCGTCTATGTACCACATAATTGTGTGTGGTTTCATTTCATGTGTGAGATCAATTCTCTCTTATTACTTTGGTGTACAGTGAAATTCCTGTCAAAGTGATACTCGGCCACCATTTCGTCTCTGGGTTGGAGGATTAAAGGGATTTCCTTTACCAGTTTTTCAGAGTCTCTGAGGCTTACTATGTGGTTTCTACCCACTCCTTCTGTTGTTAATCTAAGCAGTGTTGCTTTTTTCTTCAGGCCGATGGTATGGTGGAGTGGTGTTAGCTCCATCAAAACCTCGATTGCCGCTGTCCGACAGGTGCATGGCTCCAGTCATGCATATACATGCCAGTCTTTGCAGTTTTTGCAACTGCGTCCTTACTGTGAGGAGGTTTGCTCTATCTCCCCACACGACAGCTCTATAAGAGAGCATTGGTCTCACAACCATGAGGTATAGCCATCGGAGTATGTGTGGAGCCATGCCCCACGATTTTCCGGCTATGCTCCTGCATGTGAATAGTGCTCTTGTGCATTTACTGAGTGTATACTCTAAGTGCTTGTCAAACCTCAGCCTGTTGTCAAAGACAACGCCGAGGTGTTTGACTGGTGTAATGAGGCAGCCGGATAGGCGTATTGGCCTCATTCTGCTTGGCTTGTATTTCCTAGTAAACGGTACTATAATGGTTTTCGCAGGGTTTAGGTTGAGCCAAACCTCCTTGTACCAATTAGACGTGACTTTCAGACCCCTCTAGACTATGTCACATAGGGTTTCTTCGTATTTTCCTCTCGCAACGATGACAATGTCATCAGCTTATCCTTGGCATGTTATGCCCAGGGAGGCGAGTTTTTCTAGGAGCTCATCCACTAGTAGGCTCCACAACAGTGGGGAGAGAACTCCTCCCTGAGGGCATCCTCTAGTTGTGGTGCAAAGGCTTCTCTGCATCGTAGGAGTGAATCTACCCATCTGCCTACTGTAGGGTTTATTCCTCTTCTGGTCAGGGCATTCTTGACAGCACTATGGGATGTGTTGTCGAATGCTCCCTCAATGTCTAGGAAGGCGCATAGAGCCACTTCCTTGTCTTCTATTGTTTTCTCGAGCATCTTCCCGAGTTGATACAATGCCGTGTCGGTCGAACGGCCTGCTCTGTACGCGTGCTGTGTTGGTTGGAGGGGTGCCTCCTTTAACAACGTACTTCGTATGCTATTGTCCACTAGCTTTTCAATCGTTTTCAGTAAAAACGATGTCAAACTAATGGGTCTGAAGGACTTGGGGTTAGTTATATCCTTCTTCCCTGCCTTGGGGATGAAGACTACCCTTGCTCTGCGCCAGGCACGTGGAATATACCCAGTTGCCAGACTGCTGGTGATGATCTTCCTGAGGATGGGTAAGAGTATGTCCTTTCCTTCCTGCGGGAATGCTGGATAAATGCTATCCGGTCCGGGGGAATATACTCGTATGCTTTTTAGAATATTTTACTCATATTCCAATACCAATACCAAATTAAAACTAACATGTTCGAATCATTCCACAAAAGTTAGCTGGCGAAAAACTTTGATGCAGCCAAAAAAATTAAAAATAAATTAAAAATGTGTAACTTATAAGTAGTTATTCACATTTATTCATAAAAATATTTATTTTGCCATTTAGATAAGCTTTGGAGCTCTTCGATGCATTAATGAATGTGATCGCGTTTTATACTACGCCGATCGACATTTTCTTAGAGCCACATATTGATCGTAAACTCTCCTTAAGGTAAACCCAAATGATTTCAATATCCCATCAATTTGAAGGACAGTGTGGTTTACGCTGTCCCTTAATGAGCATTTGTGTCTCATATTCTATGTTCTCTGGGTGAACAACATTTTTATACCCGTTACTCGTAGAGTAAAAAGGGTATACTAAAGTCGTGCAAATGTATGTAACAGGCAGAATGTAACAGGTTGATGATCAGCATCAACAGCCGAGTCGATATAGACTAGTCCGACCGACCATCTGTATGGACACCTAGATCTCAGAGATGGTAAGAGATAGAGGTTTGACATGTGTGGGACAAATGCTTCTTTTATCTGCACGCAGATCAAGTTTGTTTCAATATTTGGCCACGCCCCCTCCCGCCCCCGCAATTTGGAAAAAACGGTTTATCTCCTACAGTTTTGAAGATAGACGATTCGTACCTTCTAAAGATAGTTAGTAATTAGTAAAATAAATCGATTTGCCGAAGAAATGATAAAGACCGGATGAACGGTTCTCAAGTTATGAGCAAAAAAGTGAACAAAGCCCCCCGCTAAAAAATGTTGCATACTTTTCGGATGGTCACCCTAAGGAACGCAGGAACACTGTCAAACATGTTTTTTCATGAGTAACGGGTATATCGAAGTCGGTTAGAACCGACTTTAACTTACACTCTCGTTATACACTTGAAAAGTGTATTATAATTTTGCCCAGAAGTTTGCAATGCATAGAAGAATTCATCTCCAACCAAATAAAGTATATATATTCTTGATCAGCATGACGAGCTGAGTAGATTGAGTTTTGCCCGTCTGTCTGTCTGTTTCTACCAAAATTCAACTTAGGTTGTGAAGTTAGGGTAGATTTCCGACGTACTTGGTCTTTGGTTAATTCAACTTTTTCGGATTTTTCCAGCATTCTTTGACTAAATATTTTTAAGAACAAATTGGAAATGACTTTTGCTTAGAATACAGCTAAGATCATTTTGTACCTATATTATGAACTTTGGGTTGGTTGTATTTGGGTTGATTTAAGAATTTGTTAGAATTGTAATTAGGATTGAGCTTAAGATCATTTCAACCTAAAAGAACGAGATTGTGTATACCTAGCCTGGCCTACAGTTTGTTTGCTAAAATGTATGGCCTGAATTAAGTCCAGGGATCCCCAAAAAGAATGCTCTAAAATGTGTCTCTCTCTAAGACACAGTGATGCATGACTTCGGCAAGCATTCGATGTGAATTGCCAGCTGCTAGTCTGAACTCACTTTACTTGTTTCAAAAACCGTTTTAGATCTCTTGATCATGGTTACCGGCTATTGATATATATACGAGGGTGTAAAATCAAAAATCAGAATTCGTCTGAACCACAATTTAGTTTTTGTTAAGAATTTAGTCAGAGACAGAAAATTAGAAAGATGGGAGAGCTGAAGCGGACATCAAAATTTATCGAAACCAAAATTCGAGAGTTCTCTTCCCCCAACCTTGAACTACTTTTAAATTTTAAGCATGGGGTTGGCCAGTGGAATCGGTGACCCAAGCGTCGCCAAGTACTCTTGAGGTTTCGAGAGCAAACCAAAATAGTCCAAAATCATCACCCGCTGCCAAAACAATCTCGCACGTTTCTCACGCCTCACCAGCAAATTATCCCGCTGCTGAGAAACCAAGTGGAAGCACCTTAGAAAGCGCCCCTTCTGCAACGGTGGAAGTAGAAGCGGGCACACGGAACGGACCCCCCATACGCACGTGCGAAAGTTGTAATTCGCGCAATATAATTGACTTGACTTTGTAATTGCAACAAAAAAAACATGTCTCCTACTGCGCCTTAGGCCCAGCATGTGGTGCATGTTCTTCACCCAGGCGCTTGGCTGATGCCGATTGGTGCCAGCGCCCCAGACTCGCAATCTCTAGGGGATGATGAGCCTGAAGCAACCCCCTTTGGGAATACTAGAGTCGAGTTTGCCGGCTTGAATGGGCTGGGAGTGAGTGCTGGGTGGCTGACCATGTGTTTCGCGCGCGCTCTCCTCTCTCTCTCTCTCTGGGTCTCTCTGTGGATTTTGGTGGCTCTCACGGAGTCTGCTCTGTGCAGAACCATTTTGTTTTAAGAGCTTCCGTATTTTGGTGCTGTGTGTTTTGGCCAAACAGACGCCACAACATTCAGTCAGTTGCCGACGCTGAAGGCGCAAGGATATCCAACGCGGTGCAGAGGAATTTCAGTGCAATTCACACGTGTTTGGCGCGCAAACAACAAATCGAAGTGTTTCCCCGTGATTTCCATAGTGTTTCCTTTTAATACCATCCTGGCCATGTCTCGACGCAAGCAGGCCAAGCCGCGCGCCTGTCTCAAACGTAAGTTGAGTGGCCAGCTCCCCAGTGGCCACTGGCCAGCACATGACATTGACTCCGTGTCCATGTGTCTCTGATTGATTTGCTTTGATAACCCCAGTGGCAGTGGCAGGAGCGCCAGCAACAACATTACCCTGCCAAACTTGGCTCGCGGGACCACAAAATGTGACAAATGCAAATGGCCTCAGCCTCTGTGCTGGCGCTGCTGCTGCTCCTGACTACGGGACTACTGCAGGTAGCTTGCAGGCAATGGCCAGTCGCCCATGGGACCTGCACACCTAACTGTCAGATATAGAGAGCGAGGGGGAGATGGGGTTGGGCCCCTCCTCCTCGAAAACCCAGAATGAGGTTGAAACATTGAGTGTTCTGGTAAACCAACAAGTTATGGTGTCCAGTAATTAGGGGCAACGACTAGTTCATACCCTTTTTCAAAGAGACCAGTGAACAAGTTTCGAAAACGGGAATATAGTGGATCGGAAATTTTGACTTGAAATAAATTTTCTTTAAAACCATAAAAAAGTGAAATTAGGTTTGGGTTTCAATCTAATAACCTTTGTATATATTCCTCTTTACCTGTGTAATGGGTTACATCGAATTCGGGTACGTCCGACTTAAGCTTTCGTTTTCGTCTCTGAACGTAAACCGAAATAAGCAGGATCAAACGGTTTTTCAATTCCTTTTCTCTCCCAAGGACTTGCATTATTCTGTTTATATTTAAATGTCTGTCCATACAGTATCATCTGTATGTAATCCAACAACAGATAGCCAAAACTTAATTATCGAAATGTAGGATTTTTACACGTTTTGACTGGGATCTTTCATCTATTTCTTTTGTGTAGCCATTTCACATGCCGCGTTTAGTTTTTTCATTTCAACATGCGGCATGTAGAAAAGCTACATGCCTCAGGACGGACTTGCAGTGGACAGGCAAAGACTGCTGATGATGGGACTAAGAGGTTCCTGAAACAGCTATTTAGTCTAGCTCGAACCATCTGTGTGGTGTATTGTGTTCCTGTTTTCAAGCAGACCCGGCCAGCTCATGGCTATGAGTCAATCCGAAGTCAATTGGCAATTCACACCGAATGCTTGCCGAAGCCGTGTTTCACTGAGTGTCAGAGAGAGATAGGTATATTATATGTGTGCTTTTCATTTTCCCTGTCTGAATGTGCAGACATAACCTGACCTCGAGCCTGCTAAATCTTGCTTTAATATTGTTGCTCTCAAATAAGCTTTATGTCGGCGGAGCTTTAATAACACTAGTTTACAGCCAAAAAGACCCATTTCTACTGAAATTTTAATACTCTTGGAGAGGGTATATTGAAAGGGTATATTGAAGCATCTCCGACCACATAAAGTATATATATTCTTGATCAGCATGACGAGCTGAGTTGATATAGCCATGTCCGTCTGTCCGTCCGTCTGTCCGTCTGTTTCTATACTATCTCCTCCGTCAGTTTTAAAGCAATCTTAACCAACCTTTGCACAAAGTCTTTTGGAACAAATACGCTGCCCATTTGTCGGAACCGGCCGGATCGGATGACTATAGCATATAGCTCCCATAGGAACGATCGGTTGAAAAACTAGTTTTAGTGAGAAAAACTTTTTTGTTTTCAATGTTATCGCTCCCAACGCTCGTATTTATAAGTTTTCAATGATTTTACATAATTTCAACAAGATTTGTCATAATCGGACCACTATATAGTATAGCTGCCATACAAACTGTCAGGCATATATCAAGCTCCAAGGGTATATAAACTTCAGTCAAGCCGAAGTTAGCTTGCCTCTATTTTTTAAATATAATTTCTTTCCATTTTTTGGTCGGTGCTGTTACATTTTAAGCCATAACTCACTTCATCGCAGAGAGTCAAACAATATAAAAGAAGATAAATAGAAGAAAAGAGTACAAAGGGTATACTAACAAGTAAGAGTGTTGCGGTCGAGTGCCCCGTCAGCAAAATACCCTGTCCCAAGTAATGTGATTCCTATAGCTTTGAATTCCTTTTATTTTAAAGTTTATTTCAATAAATGGGCAGGTGCACTTGTATATCATCGGTGTTTTTGCTCGGACCTCATTGTGGAGTACAGAATAGATACATATTGTGCCTAATATATATGAATATTAAATCACTAGGTTCAAACTTAAAAATTGTATCTCTGACAGTTTTTCGCGGTTAGAAGATGAAGGAGGAGGAATTTGCCAAATCTGGAGCAAACTTGATCTGGGAACGGTATACACCTACAAACATGCCAAAATTTGTGGCTCTACCTCTTATAGCCTGTGAGATAAACGCGTTTACACAAAGAGAGTGGCAGTTTTCCGCTCTTGTGGCTCCATCAATTACAGTCTCTGAGATCGACGCGTTCATACAGACAGACAGACGGACAGACAGACATGGCTAAATCGACTCGGCTGTTGAAGCTGATCAAGAATATATATACTTTATAGGATCGGAAATGCTTCCTTCTCCCTGTCACATGCATTTGCACAACTTCATGATCCCCTTTTACCCATTTCAATGGGTACAGGGTATAAAAAGGGTATACTAAAGTCGTGCAAATATATGTAACAGGGAGAAGGAATCATTTCCGACCCTATAAAGTATATATATTCTTGATCAGCATCAACAGCAAAGTCGATGTAGCCATGTCCGTCTGACCGTCTGTCTGTCCGTCCGTTCGTATGAACAAACAGATCTCAGAGATGGTAAGAGATAGAGGATTGACACGTATAGGACAAATGCTTCTTATACTTGCAGCCAGATCAAGTTAATTTTTATTTTTTGCCTCGCCCCCTCCCGCCCTCGCAATTCGGAAAAAACGTCATATCTTTCACAGTGTTTTAGATAGACGGTTTGTACCTTCTAATTAGTAATTATCAAAATGTATCGATTTGCTGAAGAAATGATAAAGATCGGATGATCTTACCCCCGTAACCCCCTCCCACCCTTTGACAACCAACACCGCACAGTCTTAGAGCGAGAAAAAGAGATAGCGAAAGAGAGAGAAAAACAGTAAAAGAGAGAGACACAGCAGCAGTACAGAGTATGTTATAGTCGGGCTTGACCTTCTTGACTTTCTCAATTGTTTTCCTTTAAAAAGCGCAGCCACACTGACAAAAGACAATGGATGAACCATCAAACACTTAACACTTTTTTAAATTTATTTTCTCTCTGAATCTAAGTTCAAATCAGGGTTCGGAATTGCTTGCAAAAAAAAAAAAAATATTTTAAAGAGGATCAAAAATAGGACATTTGTCATCCATGACGTTTAACGAGGTTCAGTGCAGTTATAATCATGTCTACATTATTATGCGTGGTCTTTTGTGAACTTGAAAAGCCGTTTCTTAAGTATTTAGCAGTCCCATTATTATGGAGATCCCTTAGCTGCGAATTGCAGTCATGCATTGATTCTGGCAGGATTTTTCACTTGATTGGTATTAGCGATTTTCATTTTTACTATTTTTCATCCTCTTTGGTATTATTTCGCGATTTTTTAAGTCGACAGTCACAGTAAATAGCTTAAACACCTCACAGTCTGTGGCTCACAGCTCAGAGCCAGGAGCCGAGTGTCCTGAGCTGAGAGCCACAGATCAGAGATTACCTCAAAACGGCAAAATGGAAAAAGAAGGTTTAAGAATTTCTTAAGTTAATATTCCCACATTTGTTACATTTTGTAATATTTTAATTACAATGCCGAGAAAATAATTGATATGTTTTTATTTCACGTTCATAAATATACATAAGAGTATTCATATTTATAGAGCAATCCCTCCAAATGAAGAGTTTCTGTTGGTAATCAGCAAGGTCTTGAGCTGATTTTCTTTCTTCTCTGTGCTCACATAGGGTCTAGTGAGTTTGGACACCGGTGGCTCTTAAAATTTTTGAATTATGCTTACATCTTTAGGGAACTGAACACATGTGATAATTTAGAGGTCATATGAGATCAATATTTTGGATAAAGCCAAACCTCTTCAAAAATGATCCAAAAATAAACCTTATAAATTAACGAATAGACTTTTTCCGTGTGATTCTAGATGATTTTCTTGTGCAGACCTCGTGGTCTTCGAATCGTCCCTGATTCGATTATCGAATGTATAGTTCTAGTCTTTTTCGGTGAGTTTTTGTGGGGAACGTATACTTTTGTTTTAACTCTCTTTAAAAAGTAATTAGTATATTAACAACCCCCATTGCAGACTTAGGGTATCAATTGTAGCAACTGTACACAAAGTAATATAATATATCTTTGCCAACGAAAAAAACAGAACTGTTTGGGAAAGTTCATTTCGAAGTCTCGAAACAGTACTGAAGCGTAAAAAACGCAAATAAAAAAGTAAAAATATAAATTTTAATCATTAAAATATACAAGAAATTAGCATAAAAACCTTCTATAATCCGAACCTAATGGCCTAGTATAATTTATTCATGATTAGAGATCAAGCTATTGAATGCACTACCTGCTCCGATCTTGTGAATCTAGCTAGCCGTGCATATCCCATACCACCCTCTACCACACTGCATCAAAGGGATATAAAAAAGTGGTTTGGCCCTAACGCAGTTGCAATTTTGGGAAATTTTGGAGTCTGGTCTGGGGGTTCTGTTTCCATTCCATTTGCTGTGGCTGTAGCCAAGGCAACCAAAGTGCCGTTAATTTTTAATACAATTTCAAATTGTGTCAGTGTAAATAACAGCAACAACAACAATGATAACAAATAAAATTGACAATAAATCCAATGCACACATGCAGGCGGTGGATCAGCAGTGCTGGGTGGGGGGAGTGGCGGGGATCTGTTCTGTTCGTAGCCCCCAAAGACAGCTGGAGCACACACAAATTTACACACACTCAGACAAGCTCATGCTGGGGCATGAAAATTTCCCCAACGTATAAAAAAGCGAACTTTGGCTTGCTCTTTTTTGTGTGCTCTCTCTTTCACTCTCGCTGTCTTGTGTGTGTGTGTGTGCGGGCGAAAAAAGCACAAAACACAGAAAACCCATTGCCATGTATTTCTCAAGGGAGTCGGCAACGGCTCTTGGCCAATCCCCAAGGGGCAACAACGGCAACGAGGCTGAGGCAACAACAACAAACATGCGCCAACTCCCTGGGGAATTTTCATTTGTTGACGGCGTTGGCAGCAGTTTTTTGCATGCGTATGGGAGGAGATTGCGATACATACATTTATATGTGTGTATGTGTGTGTGTATGCATGAGTACGTAATTTTCTTTTATTGACTCACATACCAGCCACAAAGCCTAATGCCTTGTCATATTTCTTCACACGCAAATTTTTGATTTGATTTTTAACAACTATTTTCACACCAACAAAAAACACACTAAGCGCCAGAAGTATTCGTACCAAGAATATATAATAATATAAAAAATTAGAAAATTAAGCGGTCACAAATAAGCCATAAATTGTGTGTAATATGCCAAAATAATTTTGGGACAGAGAATTCTTAAAAAAAGGAGTGTGTGTCAATGGAGTCCAGCCACTCTTCCCACCCCCACTTCCCCACGAGATCCCCACCAGATCACCACCAGATCCCCACCAGATCCCCACCAGATCTCCAGCAGATCTCCTCCAGATCTCCATCAGATCCCTAAAATTCTTATTGTTACAATCTGTACCAAAGGTACATAGAGTATATTATTAAAATTAACTTTTCAAAGATATTCGGCCATGTTCTCAATTCCACTTCCACAAACGTTTTGTGATTTGGAGTGCAAATTTAGTACTAAAACCGGTTTTAAATCACAGAATTTTTGTGGAAGTGGAATTGAGAACATGGCCGATTAACTTTTTCATTTCATTGAGAAAGAAAATAATTTTTTTCTGATCCAAATTAATATCATTCACCTAAATTAATATAAAATAGTTTCAGAATGATTCTAAAAATGTAATAATGCTATGTTAAAAATAACGATTTGAAATTTTTTTTTTTCATATCGGAATTTTTTCTCAGCGCGGCATTATTCCAAATGTGTGCGCATACTTTTGTTGACCGGTGTATAGCCGAAAAAGCTTTAAAATGTCAGCTTTTCGCTCGGTGGGAATTCCCTGAGCTGGCAAAGGCTTAGAATTCCAGCTGCCATAAGTTGTCGTCGTTGCCTTTTGGCTCTCCTTGGCGGCATCCCCGGCAACCCGTCCCACCATCGTCAACGTGAGCGCGCGTCCTTAGTGTATTGGCAAAAATATTTGCCATTGCCATTGCAAAAGAGAATGCGCGCCAAAATAGCAACAGCAGCAGTAGCAGGAGCAGTGGCAGGAGTAGCACAGGAGCAGCAGGAACTCGCTCTGGGCATAGGCCATGTGCAGTGGCTTTTTGTGTATATAATGTGTGGGGGGATATTGGCTGCGTCTAACGGTAACTAGTTTGGTAAATAGAATTTGCTGTGGGCGATAGCAATGCGGTGGGGGAGTTGGATGTGATGGGGTGGGTGGGCAACGGCACCTTGGGAATTTATGGGGAAGCGGTGGCAATGGCATTTTGACAGCACTGCGAATTCCTTAACATTTACACACACACACACACACACTCATGGTCGCATGCTTAAAGTCTGCGGTAAGATTTGGGGCGAGGAACAGAAATCAAGAATGAAAGTGTTGAGTAGACAGACTCAGCTGTATCTGTATTTCGATGTGCAGAAATGATTAACAGTTCAAAGGTGGCTAACAAATATTTGTAGCTGAGATTCAATCAGTGCTTGTAAGTCCCAGCCAGGGCTGCAAACACTATGAACTAAACCTAGTATAAAAATTGGTAAGGCATTGGACCTATTCTGAACCAAAATAATTCGATCTGCTAAACAAAAATTATGAACATGCAACAATCTTATTTAACCCCTGATTCCGTTTAGAAACTCGATTGCTAAGTTTATTTAATGATCCACAATTGCAAGAAGAGTGACACTTTGGCAGGCGCCAAAATTATTTTTGTAATGTGGTTTTTGAAATTGTTTTTCTTGTCCCTCAAATAAAAGACCAATATAATCTCTAAGATGCCGAACGCCCATTCAATGGATTTGCAATATGCAGCTATTTTTTTGGTGGCGCCGAAAATCGCGCTCATTCCGCTCACCCAAAGTTGAGAGCGTAAAAATCTAAAAATAGAATACGCTTACTTTTGTGAGTAATGCTTGAGAATAAGTGTGCACACTTACAGTCGTCGGCTATCGCTGTATGCGTACAAAAACGCGGCTGGCTCTAGAGCGCGCTCTCTCTCTCTCTGGCTTCTGGACAAAGTTTACAAGAGAGCCAAAAGCCAGTTGAAAAGCCAGGCCAACAAAATTGTGTGCAAAAAAATCGTATGGCGTTGCTCATCTTCATGTTCTAATGTCTTTGCTGTAAGGGTACAGTATACTAGAGGTCCACCTGTGACGTGAATTTGAACGTATCACCGTGTGTCATAACGTGTCACGGTGTGATCTTGAGCAAAGACACAGTTTCGTGCGAACCGTGCGTGTCTCGTGAGTGAACCTAATTCAAACATCGTGAGTAAGAGAGGTAGAAACGCAGAGGGAAAAAATATTTAACTATTAACTATCCTTTTTTGGGATCCATCGGATATTTTCGAAGTCGATTTATTTTCGCTTAAAAAGGACATATCAGGAAATAAATATTTCACTGATCTTTATTCTTTATCCAAAGAAGCTGAAAAATGTGAAAAGGATATTTAAAAAAATGGATCCTAAAGTGGATATTTGAATATCCATTCTACGGGGCACTTTTTATACACTTGAAAAGTGTATTATAATTTTGCTAAGAAGTTTGCAACGCATAGAAGGAATCATCTCCGACCACATAAAGTATATATATTCTTGATCAGCAAGACGAGCTGAGTCGATTAAGCTTTGTCCGTCCGTCTGTCCGCCCGTCCGTCTGTCCGTCCGTCCGTCTGTCTGTTTCTACGCGAACTAGTCCCTCAGTTTTGAAGCTATCGAGCTGAAATTTTGCACAGAGTCTTCTTTTGTCTGCACGCTGCTAATATGTCGGAACCGACCGGATCGGATGACTACTTCTTGTAGCTGCCATACAAATGATCGGTCGAAAAATGGGTTTTTATGAGAAAAACTGTTTTTTTCTCTATATTACCGCTCTCAATCACGGTCATGGGTAAAATTAAATGTTTTTAAGCTGATCTGCGAAGTTTGGTCGAAGTCGCTAACCGTTGAGACAAGCGTTTTCAAGTGTATCAAAACTTCGTCACAGACGAGGTTAGCTTTGCCTTTCTCGTTTTTCTTTGTGTATGACCTTCACTTCCAATCAAAAGAGGTATGTCCCCGTTCCCTATTCCACCCAAATGTTAGGAATCCGCCCACTCCGCCCAAATGTTCTCAAAAATGGAACAACATCAACTCAATTTGAGATTTTTGCGTTCTCAATAAATTGTTCTTGAAGTGAGAACATTGTACTACAAATGAAAAAACCAGTTTATGCGTACTTTTTGGTAACGATTGTGCTCGCTTTGAGTCCAATGTTCTCGGTTTTTTCCCTCTGTGTACTCACGAAATTTTTATACCCTTGCAAAGGGTATTTTAATTTTGGCCAGAAGTTTGCAACGCATAGAAATATTCATTTCCGACCCTATAAACTATATATATTCTTGATCAGGGCGACGAGCTGAGTCGATTGAGCTTTGTCCGTCCGTCTGTCTGTTTCTACGCAAACTAGTCTCTCAATTTTAAAGCTATCGAGCTGAAACTTTGCACAGAGTCTTCTTTTTACTGCACACTGCTAATATGTCGGAATAGACCGGATCGGATGACTATATCTTATAGCTGCCATAGGAACTATCGGTCGAAAAGTGGGTTTTTGTGAAAAAACTTTTTTGTTTTTAATGTAAACGCCTTCCGCTTCGACAATTATTAGTTTTATACTCTTTTACACAGATTTGTAAGTTTTTGTCAAAATCGGATGACTATATCTTATAGCTGCCATAGGAACTATCGGTCGAAAAGTGGGTCTTTGTGAGAAAACTATTTTGTTTTTAATGTAAACGCCTTCCGCTTCGGCAATTATTAGTTTTATACGCTCTTACACCGATTTGGAAGTTTTTGTCAATATCGGATGACTATATCTTATAGCTGCCATAGGAACTATCGGTCGAAAAGTGGCTTTTATCAAAAAAATGGTTTGTTTTAATGCTGACGTTCGTGAACTCTATTGTATTAAAACATTTGCAAGGGTATTAAAACTTCGGCAAAGACGAAGTTAGCTTGGCCTTCTCGTTTTAATTTATTTTACCCACAGTAAATGCTTCTGGAATTTTCGTTAATTTCATCTTGCTTTACATACCATTAATAATAAAGTCCATTCAAAATGTGACTCAAAAATCAGTTAAGAAAGAACCAGAACCTTGTTTTTAAATCCAGAATTCCTTAAACATTGTTTTCTTTGTTATGAGAAGAAGAACGATATTTTGCTTAAGGTAAAAGAAATGTGTGGCAATCTTGAGATCAACAGTAGATCAGAAATATAGTGAAGATCTCAACTCTCCTAAAGAATCCGAAAATTTATAAAGAATATATATGTGATAAAAATTACATTAAGTTTCCTGTAGAAAATATATCTGGAATTTTGGAAAAAAAGTGCTTTCTTTATTTCAGAAGAAAGGCAAACAAGGCTATTAAGCGATAATATGTATTAAGGAGGTATTCTCCATGTGCAAAGTTCGATTTTTTTGCATTTTTTTTATAGCTATCATAGCTATTATAAAATACCCAATTTGAGAATATCGCCCCAAAAGGATTTTTCGAAATTTAAAATACTTTGGGAGATATAGCCTTTTATGTCAAACAATGTTTTCGCTAATACAAGTAATTTTCACATTAGTTCAAACTTCAATCGCATTTATCTCGAAACCATGTTTTTCGAGCTGGCAGCCATGATATCTCCAGTTAGACTGAACCGATTTTTATGATTCAAAGTGAAATCGACGCAGAATTGTTACTATTCTGATTTGACCCTCAGAAACAATTTAAGAAAATTTTCTACTATTCTTTTTTTATACTAAACTACAAAAAAAAGTTCCCAAAATAGAATTTTAATTTTTAAATTACCGCCGTTTTGTCAAAATAATCACAAATTTTTTTTCGTGGGTCAGACCAGAATGACATTTATACTGATTTTAACCCCGTTTTTATACCCTTGGAGAGGGTATATTGAAATTGTCCGGATGTTTGTGATGCAAAGAAGGAAGCATCTCCGACTACATAAGGTAGGTATATATATTCTTGATCAGCATGACGAGCTGAGTTGATATAGCCATTTCCGTCTGTCCGTCCGTCTGTCCGTCCGTCTGTCAGTTTGTCCGTCTGTTTCTATGCTATCTCCTCCGTCAGTTTTAAAGCTATCTTAACCAAATACGCTGCACATTTGTCGGAACCGGCCGGATCGGCTTAGCTTCCCTCTATTTTTTATATCAATCAAAATCGAATTCGTATTTGAAACTTAAAACATTCCATTAAATCAAATCAAATCCGGTCACCCCACCAACATAAAGTTTTGCTTCATAAAACATTTTTCAACACTACATGAAACCTTTTTGCTTCGGTTGTTGGTGGGATATTTTTTTTCTGGCTCTCTGCAACTATTGATAAAATTTATTGTTTGTGCTTTTTAACAACACCTTCGGGTTTGTTATTTCATTATTTTTTTAATACTGCACACATACATACGTACGTACGTACATATGTACATGGCCATTATAAAAGTTGCAAGCGCGCTTTTGTTTTTGCCCCACTGCCCCCTCCCCAGCAGCACCCCTCCTCCGGCTCCGGTGCTTGCTCTTCGGTGGCTCACTCCCCCGCTGCTCACTTGTGTTCTCTACACACGCTTAGTAGCCATTTGGGAGCCGGAAAAGTGGCAAGCATCGGGGTATTGGGGGAGAGGTAGTGGCAACGGATTGATGGGTCAAAGGGGACGACGCTTATTATTACGTTTACAAATATGTGAGTGTGTGAGTGCGCACCTTTTTGGGAGGGTGGGGGGCGGAGTAAAACGCTTAAAAACAAGCCATTGCCGAAAAACAAGTAAGAAACTCACACATACACACGGGCAGGCACTTGCGCTCCACACACTCGCACTCACACTCGCTGGCTCACACACACACACACAGCGACCGAGTGCGAAATGCACTCTGGGGGGCTTTAAACAAAAATGAAAATCGCTTGCATACATATGGGCGCTTACACACACACTCACACATCCTTTCTGGCTTGCACAAAAAGAACTTGACTGCGTCGTGGTTGTTGGTGTTGTTGCTGCTGTTGCGGTGCTTCGACAATTTTAACGACCATAACTACGGTTCTCACTCTGCCCGCCTTTCCCTCCGCTCCGCGCGCTCGCACATTTATTTTAAAATACGCGGCACTTCCGCCGCAAACGGCACACAGTTGCCCTGCCCCCCTGTCCCCGGCCCCGTCCCTAGCACCCATCTCCACCGCATCACGCCTGCCTTTCAAGTGACTCCAACACTCCGGCGGCCTTTATATGGAAATAATAACCAAATGTTCTCAGGCTGTCGCGCGAGTTTTTCTTCTTCTTTCATTATGGTGACCGTGCATAATGTTGATTTCCAGGCCGATTCCTTGAGGTGTGATTCCGGTATGTCCTTTTGGCCATATATTTTGTAAGCCGTTACCTGACGCCGCGCGGTCACCAATACGAAGCGGACGAATGGACTGGCTCCACCTCGAATAAATTTTTTCTTGCGTTTTGGCCATATCATTCACAGTTCGTGTGAGTTCAAGTTGTGAGTGGGCAAGTCATCAAAATATGTTACAAATTTTAATACACAAACTGTGGAAAAACGTGAAGGAAAAGCTAGCTAGGTGTGAGCTAATACGGAGTGTGTTCAAAAAGTAACGGAGGCCGTAATGTCTCTCGTAAAAAACATATATTATGATGGATTTTCCAAATCTGAAAAATTTGTGGTTCTATCTCTTATATCTTTACGCACAGACGGACGGAGATACCATAAAACCGACCCATCCTTTCTATAGCAACCAAAGGACAAGGGCATTTAATTCTTACTAAGAAAGCTTACTTAAGAAAGCTAAGGTGAAAAACAAACGAATTTTCCGCACAAAGACCACTTTTCCCTCTGATCGGTCCCATAGCAGACATAGAGTGTGGTCAACCGACTCTGACCCTCGATAGAAATGTGTAAGTAAGATTGTGTTTAAAAAAAATTAAAGCGCAGAGAAATCTGATATGAATGTATGATTGTAAGATAAATCATTTATTAACTTGTAAGATTGTTAGTTTGGCACAGGCGGATAAATTAAAGAATACATTGGGTGTTTTCTAAAGAGTTTCACAACAGAGAATTAATATAGATGAGTTAGACCGACAACGACTTCTTCTACAACTTGACAACTTGATCGCTACTTTGCCTCTCGTTGATGACATAAAGTCGAAAATTTCATGGAAACAAAACTGATTTTAAATAATACACCTTAAAACTACATAGTCTATGTACAAAGAATCGAATAATATTTTCGATTGTTTGGCAACCCTGAAATTGTTATCGATTATCGAAGTCAGGAGTTGAGTGCAGTGATTGTTGTGATAAAATTGGCGTCAACTATTTGTTAACTTTGAGGACTTGCACGTCGTGTAAAGTTGCACAAAATATTTTGGCAAATTATGGATAATAAGGGCCAGGGTATGTAGAATGAATAAATGGAAGCATTTCTTGATAATGTTCAATAGGTTGCTTTAAAGTGTGTTGTTTCGTGTTGTCTCTAAACAGAGAAAACTTAACCAAAGTGCAAGTCTTCTGTGGAGCAAAATTAACCTTGTGCGTGTTTGTGTGTTTTTAAAGTATGTCAAAATAAAGTAGAAAGTGTGTATTTAAAGATAATAATTATCCTGTTTGCGGCTTTTTGCTGCTTTTGCGGTGCCTTAAGCTTAAAAATAAGCTTAAACTCTGTCATGCAACGCTGCTGGACGTATGGATGGCGATTCTACCGCTTTTTAAAACTGGATATTTGGCCAACTAAGGGAATGTACGCTTGAAATTTGACTATAAATTACTAGACATTAATTTTTAATTTAAATTCTACGCAATTTGCTATAAATCTAAATTTGTTGGCCATTCTAATAAATTTGGGGGTATGTTTATTTTTGTTTTTTTTTTTTTTTTTTTAAAATAATTTTTTTTTTTTATCTTTTTTTTTTTTTTTTTTTTTTTTTTTTTTTTTTTTTTTTTTTTTTTGGTATGTTTGGGGGACGGTGGGGATCAGGTGAAATTTTCTAATTGACAATAAACATATTTACTACGAATCTGACATCTACTCTCTACTTGATTACTTACAGCGACTATCTTGATCTACTAACTTTAGACTTGACTAATCTTACTTACCTATACTGTGGGACTATCTTGATCTAGTGCTTAACTACTACTTACTGACTTGATGTACTTACTTACTTGGACGACTATATTATCTTATACTTGACTAACTTGTAGTGACTTGATCTACGCTGACACTTGGATCTTGTTATGACTTACTTGGGACTATACTTGGGATATATCTTGCTAGTGGATCTGGTGCGTGGGATATGGCGATAGTGGGACTTGGGAAGTGGGGATCTTTGTGATCTGATGGGGATCTGTGGGGATCTGGTGGGATCGGGTGGGATCTGTGGAGTGGATCAGGTGATCTGGTGGGGACAGTATCTGTGGGACTGTGGATCTGTGGGGATTGGAAGGGATATGGTGGGGACTTGGAGATCTGTGGAACTATGGGACTAAATATCTGTGACTAATCTGTGACAGTGGGACTTGTGTATCTATGGACTATGGGAGTGAGGTTACTGGTGGGGAAGTGATCTGGTGGGATCTGGTAGGATCTGTGACGTGTGGATCGTTTGGATCGGGGTTGTCTGGTATAGTGGGAGCGGGGATTGGGTGATGCTGGTCATTGATTCTGGTAACTGTGTATATACGTCTTGTTACACGTAAGATATTATAATCTTTTTACTACTTACACTCTTACCAGTACTACTATAATACAGTATTACAGTACTTTACAAGCTTAGTGATACAGTGACGTATATACTAGTACCAGTATACAGTCTATTTACAGTTTACAGCGACTTCAGTGACTTCATACTTTGACACATACCATGTTCAGTGTTTCAGACCGTATCAGTTTACAGATCATGCTTACTTTACGTACCTACTTCAGTGCTTCATGTTCATATCAACTTCAGTACTTAACAGTGACTTCAGACATATTACATGCTTCATGACTTCATACTTTGACAACAGTACTACATTACATGACTACAGTGACTTCAGGACTAACATGACTTCAGTGACTAACAGTACTTAACAGTGACTTAACTGCTTAACAGTACTAACAGGACTTAACAGTGACTTAACAACTTTTTAAATGTTATAGGTGTTGTATTTAACAAAAGTACCAAGGTTCAACTCGATATCTGCAACACACGACTTTATGCCAATTATTTGGCGATTCGACCCACAGTGCGCTGACGACTTTCAATGACGACCGATACTCAAAATAAGCAAAAGGCTTACGGCCTCGAGCAGTTTCAGTAAAACTCAACTTTGGAATAGCATACTATAAAAATAATTCAAGTCCGTATGAGTGATACTCGGTTCTCGAGACTCCATATCAGAGATCTGAAAAAGTGTCTGTTTTCTTGATTACTAGTGCACTTGCTCTAAAAGATTGTTTGGTGTGACAGACACCCGAAACTTGGAGTAAAATCAATCACTTTTATGACTAAGTATCTTGTGGGACTCAGGAAAAAGATTTAAGAATAGACATACAATGCAATCTCCAAAAAGTATGTTACGAAAAATGCGAAATTTTTTAAGCTTAGTACTCAGACAAACTAAATCGCTTTAGCTGGGTGTCAACTCCATATTAAAAAAAGGGTTCGGAAAGCTTTCGTAAATTTCCGACAGGCCTCTTACGCTCGGTGGAACTCAGACAAACTAAAAATTCCGTGCCACAGCGTCGGAAAGCTAGTAGTGCCGCTAACTTGACAAACACAAACAGCTGATACAATTCCGATGGGGTGCTAGAAGAAAAAATAGCTTCTAATTTTTCCGACACCTACCCGTCGGAATGTCAGCAGCAAAAGTTCGACGAAAATCATTGATTGCGCATATTTTGAAACCAACGATTTTGCATTGCCCATGACTTCTACATTCCATATATCATCCAAAAATATCTAAATATTAGCAAAAACAATTAACTAAATTCAAATGCAAGCAAATCAGCGCAGTGTAACCGTTTCACATTGCGTGGTATTTTGATGAGGGGTGGTATTTTGGCGTTGTACAGTCACACTGCATCGTCCGCTGGGTAACCCATCGGAAAAAGTTGTCAATTTAGCTAGCGGACGATTTAGTTTGTCTGAGTATTAAGTTTTAATATGTATCTCTTCCTGAAATTCCCTCCTGGTTCTAACATCATACCACTATAAGGAATTTTGCCAAATACATATTAGGCATAAAGCCCTTTTCCAAAAGTGTCCAAAACTTATTTTTTTTGTCTCACTAGACCACAAATACATCAGTCTTCAATGTTATATACCACGAATTTTGATTTAACATAGCTCTGTTAAGTAAGCAGCTGATAAAGTCAGGTTATGCTAACGAATGACAGTTCAATGTTAAGTGTGTGTTTTCTGCTGCAATTTGCAATTGCCAAATATCGATAAAAACAGAAAGTTTTGTCAAATTTTTTTGATGGAATTTACTTGTTGTGGTATGTATAATGTTTTAGTGCCTTTGATCTGTAGAAATTAATCGTGGCGTCCCTGTTGTTGAAGGTATTCGTAATTCATCTCACAAAAAAAAATTGGAAAGAAAATTCAACTTTGCGAAGACCTAACAAATTTTGTTTAGATTTGTTAGAGCTTCTGCTTCTGTTTCACTTTTTCTGCTATGTGCTACTCTTTGCTAAATTTCACTTTTTAAGAGACAACCTCATTTTCTCCAATGCCAATGGAAGATGTTATTTTTGATTGCTTTAAAGAGATGTTGGGCCAAAGTCTTTCAGTCGCATATGAAAGATATTTAAAAAAAATTAGGAAGGATATTTTGTGCAATTCTGGAGATGAATCGCGAAAATTTAACCGAACGCAGAAATTCAATTCTAAGCCATTGGGCAGCACATGAACACAGAGAGTCGTTCCCGATGGTTATTACGCTAAAGAGTATTAGAGGTCGTAGAAATCAAGCTGCTGGAGATAACTTGGTAGAAGAAGCAAGCACAGCTGCTCGTTAAAAGTAAAAAACGACTATCTGACCATGCAGCAGTTCCTAAGATAGTTTCTATAAGCTCTTAAAAGGCAAAAATGATCCGAAATTTGATTTACTAGTATTGTGCAGTTAGAAATGACAGTAAGAACAGAACGGAAATCGAAAAAAAAATATATGAGCCGCATTTTTTTTCAGGAATCCCGATATTCCATAAAGTTTGCGGCCAAAAAATATGTTTCTTATTACGGGACAATAATTGTACATTCATTCTTATGTAAAGCTCCTATGAGGCAAATCTATACCTTTCAATCTGTAGGCAGTCAAAGATCTAAGATTTTTCATAGACCTTCGTTTAGTTATACTGGCGCGCACTAAAAAAGAAAATTTTGAAAATTTGTCCGCGAAGTGGGTGAAAATGCCAAAAAAAGTTTGTTGGAGTGGAGAGGAAAATTTTTTTACAAAAAAATCGCGCGATTTTTTGTGTAAAAAAATTTTCATTATTATTTAATCTTATAGGTAGTTTGTTTCACTAAAAATCCAAATAAGAAAATATTTTAAAATTTTATATTAGGTATTTCCAATAGTTTTTATTTTATTGAACAAATTGAATAAAGCAATAAAATGAACAAAAAAAATAGAATTGAAAAATTGGGGTGTTATTTCATTTTTCAAAATGGGGTATTATTTCATTATGAAATAACACCCCAAATATGGGGCCTTATTTCATTTTTTTTGGGGCCTTATTTCATTTCAGTGGGGCCTTATTTCATAATTTAAATTGGGGTATTATTTCATTATGAAATAACTCCCCAAATTTGGGGCCTTATTTCATTTTATCGTTTGGGGACTTATTTCATTGGGGACTTATTGCCTGTAGCCTACGCAATAGGTTGCCTGCACGCAGATCATGGTTCGTTTAAATGTTAGCCACCCCCATTCACTCCCCCACAGTTAGCATGTTTTCAATCTCAAAATTAAAATATATAAATTTTCGTAGCCTTTGAATGTAAGGTATCATCAAACAAGGACCAAGATATTCGAATCAGGATTTTGCTTTTAATAGAATTTTATTTAACTTAGGTGAATGATTTATCAACCTGTAGCTCATCCAGCCAACACTTTTCGCACTCAACAATTGTCTTTCCTCGCACACCGAAAAATTTATGAAAAATTCAATTTAATTGCACAATTACACATGTTCCACATTTCCATTTTTGCTGTTCCAACTGTTGTCTTGTTGTTGCACCCTTGCAATTACTTTTAAGGCAGAGTTGTTATTTTTTGTTTTTGTTGTTTTTTCCGGCAACGACACCCCCAAGGCTCTGGCAAGCGCCATCGATCACGTGCGGCTTTGCCATTGCTGGAGAAAGGAACACAAACATACAGACATTCATGTAGACAGTCAGACGATACGACGAGTGTGTGTGTGTGTGTGTGAGTTGGTGGGCCGTTTGGGTTAGAGTTTTGAGCTATTGGCAATGGTTTTCCTTTGGCCATAAGGCGGGGCAGGACAATAAAACACAAAACGTGTAAATAGAATTTTTGGCACGATGGTCGTCCGGGGAGTGCTTTAGCATAATCTGCATGAGTAGCACCCGATATGGTCCCGGCAATTTGCGCGAGTGTCTGAAATGTTATCAATTGATTAGCTTTAATTTTAATTCATCTTGTTTTTCCGCTCAGTTGGCGAAAAAGATGATGACAATTGCGGCGACCTACTGGAACCCAAAGAGGAGTTGCTCAGCGCCGATGAAGGCGATGAGGAGGAGGACGATGACGCCGAGGTGGGAGAGGAGGGACGGGAGCCCCATGAATCACAGCAGCAGCGCCGGACAACAGCTGATGACGCCGCAGCTGCTGAAGAAGAAGAACTACAACACCCTGGAGAGAAGCCGACTGCATCTGGTTCAGCTGCCAACGGGCACGGGCACTGCAAGTCCTCGTCCAGCAGTGTTGTTGGCGTTGGTAAGTTTGACTTCAATTTGCATATTTTATTGCCACTAGCCGAAAGATATATGCGATATGAACCAACCCGAAAGTCCACTCCCAGAGTCTTGGTTCGTCGTCATTGTCGTCGTTGTCGTCTTGGGCCCAGCCCCCGGGGCATTCACATGTCCGGCTAATAACTCTCGACAGTCTCATAAATAGCAAATGTAAGTTTTTGTTGTTGCCAGGCAGAAGCATCCACTGGTCTGTGGTCACGTGTGGGCCTCTGCCCCGAGCTTTGGTGTATTGGTGTCCAACTAGTGACGGTGACGACTTAAAAGTGTGTGGTGTGGGTTTTGTACATAAATGGGATAAGGTTAAAGGATTGTAACTATGTCGATGTGGCTTAAATACAGTGGTGTCGGCTGTACTCAGGTGGCGGCGGATGTGATAGACGATCTTTATACCCATTACTTGTATAGTATGTAAAAACAGAATGAATCATTTCCAATCATGTCAAGTATATATGTTCTTGATCAGCATCAACAGCCGAGTCGATATATTCATATCCGTCTGTCTGAATGAACACCTAGATCTCAGAGACTAGAAGAGCTAGAGATAGATATGAAGATATCGACTTCTACTTTTAAACACACATTTTTATACCCCACATCTAAAATCTCTGAAATTTTCGATAAGATCGGTTAATAAATATCCGTCCGTATGAACAAACAGATCTCAGAGATTGTAAGAGATAGAGGTTTGACATGTATGGGACAAATGCTTCTTGTACTTGCAGGCAGAACAAGTTTATTTTCAATTTTTGCCACGCCCCCTCCCGCTCCCGCAATTTGGAAAAACCTAATATCTCCTACAGTTTTGAAGATAGACGATTCATACCTTCTAGAGCTAGCAAAATGTATCGATTTGCCGAAAAAATTATAAAGATCGGATGAGCGGCTCTAAAGTTATCAGCAAATAAGTAAACCACCCTCCCCCCACCCCTCCCACCCTTTCACAACTAACTCCGCACAGTCTTAGAGAGAGAGAGAAATAAAGAGAAAGAGAGAGAGACTTAGAGATGAGCGCAGCATCAGCATTGCATTGTTATGTTATAGCCGGGCTTGACCGAATTTCTCACTTGTTCATATCAATTTTTCACCTATATGAAAAATACAAAATTAATATGTTAAAAATTTTAAATCGACATTATTTAAAATATCATTATCGGGGTGTCACAGAAATCTTTTGCAAAACGCGCGAAAAATCCGTCGGTGTCCCAGAGCTTCAAGAGATTGCATTTTCTTATTTGAAAATCGAGTTATAAAGGTTTGTGTCCATGCTAATGGACAATCTCTAAACAGGGTTGCCCTTTCTCGCAAAAAAAATTTCCCATCTTCTAGTTATCAGTTATTTTGATGTTTAAATTAAATGTGATTGTGTTATATGTTTTATAAAACATTTTGAAATTAAAATTCAATTTTAAGTCAGATTCTCCAAAAATAACATGCAAAATTAAACAAAATTTGTTGCGCCAATTATAAAATGTAACTTGGCAACCCTTAGCGCTCGTTGGTAAACAGAGGGAGCCACCATATGCCATATGTCAGCCGAGTTTGAGTAGCGAGTTTGTTTGTCTACATTCGGTTGGTTTTGCAAACAAATTTCGAAACGCAATTTTTAATATTCAGAAAAATAATTTTGCTTGCATTTCCAAAATAAAATTTGCTTATCAAAATTGTTTGGGTGGTGAATTTAGCTAAATCTCCCAACAAATCACGAGAGATTTGAAACCAACGGAAAGATATTTCTGTGACACCCAGAGTTGGTTTTGGGTTTGAATTTGGTTGTATAACATTTTAGTATCATTCTGAAACTATTTAATATCAATTTAAGAGAATTATAATGTTTTGGGTTATATTCTTATTAATTTTTTGTCCAAATGATATGAAATATTCATATATTTAAAAACTTATTTTAATAAGGTGAATATCAAAATGAACTTGATTTTGTAAATTTGATACGCAGGTCCAAAGGTACACAGAGTACGTTTGGTTTGTGCAAAAGTATGTAACAGACAGAAGGAACCATCTACGACCTTATGAAGTACAGAGTTGGAAAAAAACTACTTTTTCAAAAGTTCCAGCAGTAGACCCTAAAATTCTGATACATGGGACATTCACATCATACCCAGTTTACAATGTCAAAAGTACGGTAAGACGGAATATACTGAAAATACTGAAATCAAGCATGAATTTTCTTGGATTTAAATTAGGCTTGATATAAAGCAGTGATCAAAAAAAAAAATGATAGATTTCAAGCATAGATCTTCTTGGACTTAATTACAATATACCTGATGTGGGAATAGGGGGGGAGGAGACAGTACCACCGACCAACACCTAACCACCTACTTTTTTCCGAGCTGCATTTCATTTTAAGATACCATTACATTTTTTCTTTTACTTACTTTTCTGGGACTTGAACCTCGGACCTCCGAAGACTGAACACACGCGGACGACGGAATCTCAACACACTCGACGACTATTAGCCGTAAGCAATACGTGGAGTCGAAATTATATTTAAGAATTTACGCATGGTATTTTGTTGGCATTTTCCCGCACTGAGAGAGCTTACAAAACGTGGAGGCCGTGAATCAAGTTCTTGTAGTAATGTTTTTAAAAAAATAATTTTTATAGTTTAAATTTTTTACATATGTGGATGTTTTAACGACCTTTATGGTATTTAAATCTTAAAGATTTTGCGAGCTCGAGATCTCGCTATGTTTGCACATAACTTCGAAAAAAGGAACGCAACACACCACAAAGGAGGATAGTTGATCGTACGGTGGTTTCGTGCGTATCTCTACCAAATCATCAGCCATCTTTGCCTGATTCTGTTATCAATAAACAAAGTTAAGTGCAAACATAACGAGATTTCGAGCCCGCAAAATCTGGAAGCTTTAATTATTATACCCGTTACTCGTAGAGTAAAAAGGGTATACTAAAGTCGTGCAAATGTATGTAACAGGCAGAAGGAAAAATTTCCGACCATATAAAGTATATATATTAGGGGGGGTCGATTTGTATGGGCCGAAAAAAACGTACCAAGCGTATAGCAAAAACGAAATCTACGGTCAATTCTAAGAAAATTTCACCAAGAAACCATGGGTCTAAAATGAATTCCTAGTCCGCGCAAATCGACTTCAAATATTTATGTTACTTTTTCCCAAAAATCAAGTTAGAAAGTCGCTGAACACCTACTATAACATGTTCTGTATACCCCAGAGCTTGCATTTATCTGAAAAATTTCATATAGAAGCCACACAAAGTGATACAGGTGTCAAAAAGTGAGCCCAGTGCTGCAGCGGCGCTACCCATCAACATTTTTTGTTTTACGTATAACTCCGCTATCGATCATCCGATCTTCATAGTTCCTTTGGCGAATCGATAAATAATCATTATTATAATCATTATTATAAAATATCCTATAAACCATCTATCTCCAAAACTGTGGGAGATATGAGGTTTTTTCTCAATTGCGGGGGCGGAAGGGGGCGTGGCAACCTGTGACATAAAAATTTAACTGCCGGCAACTACAAGAAGTATTTGTCCCATACAAGTCAAACCTCTATCTCTTACCATGTCAGAGATCTGTACTTTTACAGGTTTATGGATTAATCTATAAATACATACTACGTTTATGCTATGCTCATTTTGCAAAATCATTTCATGAAATGCTTCCGAAAGTGCGTGCATAAACACCATTTCATGATTTCGATTACACACGAAAGTTGACTATGAATTCAACGTCAATTCATGAAATGCCGGGGCGCAGGAAACTTAACGTTGAGTTGGTGTTGCCAGATCTTTTATTCTTCTTATATGTGTGCTGGCCATTTTGTGAATTTACAAATGCTGCATAAACAAATTTGATTTTGCAAATTAAAGAAATCGTGAAATTCATAGCATAAACGTAGTAAAAGAAGGACATGGCTATCTCCTGTAGTATTTTTTTTTTAGCTTATCACTTTTTGCCAAAGCTCCTTAACAAAAAGGTAAGTTTTATTCGAAATTTGTTTGCCGGAAAATGTGCCTGACAATACCGGCCGAGATAGCGGCCAATTTTTTTGATCAAAAGTTGTCCCTGACAGCAACAAATTAAATTTTTTGGTGAATTTTATTTAGAATGCACTATTTAAGTTTTTCTAAGTGAAAACAACGATCCAATTTGTCACTGAAGAAGATTATATAATTAATGAGTCATTGGGGTTGTCAACGAGCAACTATGGAGAATCAAATTAATTCAGTTAATCGTTGAAAGATGGTACAAAGTAAAGCAAATCAAGTTCTCAGGTGGAACCGAGCCGGGTTATCCTTTCTACACATTGATTCTCTAGTGTTGCAGATAATTTGGTAGCTAGTAGGAAAATATTTCTGCTTGAGATGTCTTTTGCCAAGACTGTCAAGTAGCTGCTTAGCATTCCGTCAATCGGTTATTCGGGGGATCAATGTTTTCACATTCATTCAATGGCTTAATCACTGTCGGCTATTTCCTCAGTGAGAATAACCAAATCTCCCATTGATTCCATATTTTTGAGCAATTGTTATTATATTTAGTTGCCAAACAAAATCCTGCTGATTTCTGCAGGTATTTTAGTGCAAACGATTTGTTTTGCTAGTATCTACCGGAAATCCATATTTTTGTTAGGTCGAAAAGTCCCAAGCTAAAAAAAATGTAATACCAGAGATAGTCATGTCCGTCTGTCTGTCCAAATACCTGCAAAAGAACAGATCTCTGACATGGTAAGAGATAGAGGTTTGACTTGTATGGGACAAATACTTCTTGTAGTTGCCGGCAGTTAAATTTTTATGTCACAGGTTGCCACGCCCCCTTCCGCCCCCGCAATTCAGAAAAAACCTCATATCTCCCACAGTTTTGGAGATAGATGGTTTATAGGATATTTTATAATAATGATTATAATAATGATTATTTATCGATTCGCCAAAGGAACTATAAAGATCGGATGATCGATAGCGGAGTTATACGTAAAACAAAAAATGTTGATGGGTAGCGCCGCTGCAGCACTGGGCTCACTTTTTGACACCTGTATCACTTTGTGTGGCTTCTATATGAAATTTTTCAGATAAATGCAAGCTCTGGGGTATACAGAACATGTTATAGTAGGTGTTCAGCGACTTTCTAACTTGATTTTTGGGAATAAGTAACATAAATATTTGAAGTCGATTTGCGCGGACTAGAATTTCATTTTAGACCAATGGTTTCTTGGTGAATATTTCTTAGAATTCTTAGAAAAAATATCGACCCCCCCTAATATATATTCTTAATCAGCATCAACAGCCGAGTCGATATAGCCACGTCCGCCTAGATCTCAGAGATGGTAAGAGATAGAGTTTTGACATGTATGGGACAAATGCTTCTTTTATCTGCACGCAGATCAAGTTTGTTCCAAATTTTGGCCACGCCCACTTCCGCCCCCGCAATTTGGAAAAAACGTTATATCTCCTACAGTTTTAAAGATAGAATATTCGTACCTTTTAAAGATAGTTAGTAATTAGCAAAATGAATCGATTTTCCAAAAAAATGATAAAGATCAGATAAACGGTTCTCAAGTTATGAGCAAAAAAGAGAACCAGGCACCCCCGCTACCCACCTCCCACACTAAAAAAATTGTTGCATACTTTTCGGATGGTCACCCTAAGGAACGCAGGAACACTGTTGAGTAACGGGTATATCGAAGACGGTTAGAGCCGACTTTAACTTACGCTCTCGTTTGTATTTGAGGTGTAAAATATCGACAATCCTTAAATCGTTTTTCGCCAATAACGCACGAAAATACGAAGTCGAGATCAATTGTCCTCTCGAATACGAGCAGTTTTCGCATTAAAAATAAAAAAGAACCTAATTTAATTTAAAGTCGATTTCAGTCTCGCCAATTCGAGCAAGATTTCTCTAGGTGTAATAGCAATAGTCTTTGGACAAGCTTGGCCACTTGGGTATCTTCGGTAGCAAGTAGGAAGGTAGGTAGTTCGGGCTAGCCCATTTAAAGGTAACAATGGTTCTTAGTGAGTCCAGGGTTTTTGGGTACCATTTCTGTTAGTAATCCAAGAGCATTTTTGATGATTTGGCAAATGCCAAGAGTTGATTGGACGCCTCCTCCAGAGAAGTGAAAATTGGGGATTGCAGATATTTTAATCTTGCTGTAGCGATCGCTGGGCAGCTGAAGATGAGGTGTTACAACCAGGGATGCAAACCGGTTCTGAACCGAACCGGTTTTTAACCGAACCGAACCACTTTTTCACTCGTGAACCGAACCGTAAACCGAACCGGTGTGTTTTAAAAAATACTGAACCGAACCCAAAAACCGAAAAATAAAATGGTTCGGTTCGGTTCACTTCATCTACATATTAAGTTACTGGCGAATTACCTCCGAATTTTTAATCAAGATTGGTTTGAAATAGAAAATGAGTATGAAATTCTATGGCTGGCAGGCATGCAAAATTAAGGTTAAAAAAAGGAGTTCCGTAATTGTCAACTGTTTGAAAACAAGAGCTCCGCCTGCATTTGAATGCAATTTTTTAGATTCCAGGAATCAAAAGGAAAAAAGGTAGCTAAATCTCATTTAATTTTAATATACAACAAAATTCAAAACGTTAATGAAAACATAACCGATAATTCTTTGAACTCGATAAGTAAAGACGAGTTGGAAATGCTTGCCAAACAACTCAATAATTCCTTAAAAGATTATTAAATGTTGGAATATTTATCAGGAAAATCAATTTAAGCATAGCTCGAATAGTTTTTAGATGTTCCACTAACACAAGTGTCAGTAGAATGAACATTTTCCAATAATTAATATTATTATTAAGTCAACTAAAATTCCATCATATTGAAGTTAATTTAATTTTCTTAAATCTATATTATTCCTTGTTGTTTTGAATACCACATATAAAAGAATAATAAAACTAATCAACTGGATACTAATTAAATGAAACAGTCTTAAAGATGTAGGATTTAAAAACGAAATGATAACGCTCATACGGAAATTGCCGTCGAAATTTTGAACATACCCGTATAACTGAAAACGTAGGTCTTTGTTAATGAATAATCAGAATACTTTTATCAAAAATATGTTTCTTTAGTTAATTAAATGAATAAAGAGCGAACCGAACCGAACCGTAACCGCGGTTCAGTAAGCCCCAAAAACCATGCAATGAACCGAACCGGCGGTTCAAAAACTTGGTGAACCACTGAACCGAACCAGTCCTTATTTCCGAGTGGTTTGCATCCCTGGTTACAACATTTCTACTACTCAAGGTTCCTTACATTTCCAGCAGGTGTCCACTGTCGTAATGCCAAATTTTTCGCGTGAGCGGCTGCTAGGCAGTGACCACTCAATATGCCTATAAGTAGTCTACAGTCGGTAGTAAGTAAAGTAAAGTTCCAATTAAAATTGCTTTTAGTGAACAAACCGCGATACGCTAGATGAATTAAACTGAATTATTTGAATGATATGATACCCGTTACTCGTAGAGTAAAAAGGGTATACTAAAGTCGTGCAAGTATATGTAACAGGCAGAAAGAATCATTTCCGACCATATAAAGTATATATATTCTTGATCAGCATCAACAGCCGAGTCGATATAGACTTGTCCGTCTGTCCGTCTGTCTGTATGAACACCAAGATATCAGAGACCATAAGAGCTAGAGCTACCGAACTTGGCATGTAGTCTTCTTTTAGCTGCACGCAGATCAAGTTTGTTTTAAATTTTGGCCACGCCCACCCCCGCCCCCACAATAGAAAATGTTGAATAACTCCCACATTTTTTAAGATATCGAGTTCAAACATATAACTTAAATTTTTATTAGCAATAACTATTATCCTTCAACAAGATCGGATTTTAAATATCCGAGTTAAAATGTTGCATACTTTTCGGATGGTCACCCTAAGGAATGAAAAAACACTGTTAAACATGTTTTTTCATGAGTAACGGTATATCAAAGTCGGTTAGAGCCGACTTTGACTTACGCTCTCGTTTCCTGCTGGGAATGAAGCACTTTTCTCATAAGATTAATCATATAATTTTGGGTGAAGCTTTTAGGGTAGAAATTGTCAATTTTGATTTAATAACTGTTTTTTTTCAAGTTAGAAAATAACTTGATCTGGGTACGGTATACACCCACCCTGAAAGTTTAATCTTTACATTTGACAATTTTCACAATTGATTCAGCTTAAAATATGGAGTTCGTAAAATATAAAGTGTGTACACTAAAGTGAAATGAATGAATAAAAATTTTTTCTCATAGACATGATCAGCCGATCAAGAATATATATATATACGGTGTCGGATATGCTTATTTCTGTAAAACCTACTTTCGTCATATAGTCTAGTAACCGGTCATACTTCTGGCACTTCACATATACAGGCAAGCAGTTTAAATTCAAAATGCAAGAGTTTATACCAAAATTCTCTTAAGATTTCTGGAACACACCCGCTTATGTTACCTTTTAATTCTAAGCGAACGTTGAACGGGAATGTTGCAGAAAAAATTTACATTTTGAACAACAAACACTATACTGTTAATTTGAAACAAAATTAATAGTTGATTGGGCGAAAAATATTTACCCCATTAAAACTTTTCTAAAAAAAATGTATTATCGAGAAGTTCGAAATTGAAGACTGATACCAGTCGGTGGTTAGGATTCCTTGTAGGCTCTAAGCCGATCAAGTACACTCAAAAAAAAAATCAATCCATATAGGATCAAATCAATCCTAAGCGGTAATGAAAACAACGTAATCCCGGATATGCTTGACCCGATCTGAAAAAAGATTTAGTTGATCCGACTTTTTTAATCCTAAGAAGGATTACATATATCCCGGGGTAATCCTATAAAAGATTGAATTGTGCAAAAAATTCGAGCACAATTTAATCCCAAAGCTGGATCATTTTATGCCTATTCTAGGTTAACTTAAGCTCGATATGCAATATTGATTTGATCTCAGGAAAGATAACTATTCTCCCTCTCCTCCGCCGCCATTCCATTTGCCATAGGACATCCTCATACACTTTTCAAAGACCACCCACACCAGTTTTGGTTAATCTGAAAAACAAAGAAATAAATGTAAAAATTTTGGGCTCCACTAGGATTTGAACACACGACCATTCGCACTGAACAGGAATGGAACGGCATCTCATCGCTCACCACCATACCCATTGGTTGTTGCAGTGTGTCTAAAAGGCTACTTATATTTCTTCGCTCTCGCTCTCTAATTAATGGGCATGTGATCTCGAAAGGGATTGCAGTAAGCACATTTGGAATGATACAAGCTCGAAAGGAATGGACCAATCCTTAAAAGATTGAATTGTGTAGAATATCCTGGAAATCGAGATTGAATTTTCAAGCTCATGCCGGGATTACTCCAAGATTTAAAAGATTGAAAATATCTCGACGTTTTTTTTTCTGTGTACCAGTTTCTGACGGCATCAAAATCAATTAAAGAATCTTTATGCAGTGTTGACTACTCGAAGTAAAGCTGCGTCTGCACAGACTGACGAATGAGATATTATAGTCTAGTAGTCTTCAATTTAATCAGAGAGACTACTAGTAGTACTCTAGACTCTACACTAACTAGATTATCATGTCTCGTGTATGTATCAAACAGTATGAATGCAGCCTAATCCATTTCCTGAGCTTGCCCAATTAAGTAGGCAACAGTTTTCGGTAGTGCTGGTCCACTGGTGCTCTGGTTGAGCACATAAACTTTGATGTTTCCATGTGGCGCCGTACAAGCTACCATTTACATACACACACATACAGTGCCTGTACATGTCCGTGTATGTGTTAGTCGGTATTCCTGTGCGTCATTGGATTATGGCACTTGGGTGTAAAGCCATCGATTCCAATGACCAAAGCGCAGCTCGTTATGGTGAGGAAGCCGTCTCTTTGCCAACAATAATAAAGCAAGCGGCATGTTTAAATGGAACGTAAACGGTACACACACACACACACACATAGCCGTACGTGTGTGGTTGTTCATTATTTGTTGCTCTTTTGCTGTGTTTGCTGGGCGCTCAATTCCCACGTGTAAAGCGGACAGCATCGGCATAGAACATCGACCATCAGCTAGAACCTGCCGTCCGGACATTCTGGGTGCCTGAGACTTGCTTGTGCCGGTACCTGGGAGTTGAAGTTTTTGTCTACCGCTGGCCAAAGTCAGTTTTACCCTCAGTTGGCAACAACCAGACCAGGGTCTCCACTAACGGCACTACGGAGGGCCAAACTTTATCACCAGTGCGCGCGTTCACTTATTCACCCTCTCGCTCTCGCATAATATATGACAAGTACACTGCTGCACTGCGTCCTCTGTGCGCCTCCGTTTACTGTCCTGATGCTGGCCTCATCCTGGCTGGGCTCTCTGGTGTGTTGTATAATGTTCTAAAGGGAAATCGAGAGGCTGTGATAAGTTTGGGGATCCGAAAATTGTCTTTCAGTTGTTGCTGATGCCGTTGGTGATGCCGACGCTGCGGCTGCCATGAGAAACCCGGCGAGAATGAATTGGCCCTTTTGTGCGCCTCACCAACAAGGCACAAGTTGGGCTAGAGTCGCACAGTGGTACAACTCACATGGTTAAGTAAACAAATTTATTTGAGTTCATTTGGTCAGCACTTAAGACCAAACGAAGGCTGGACACGATTGTTAAAAGTATTAATTCAAATACGTTTTTAAGTTCGCAACTTTCGACTAGGCTTGGATCTATGCATATGAGCCTGAAACTAACTTGAAATTTTAAAAGAAGTAGACAGGGTTTCGAAGACGAGCCAAAGAACTTCAAAGCAAATTTAGGCCTGTTTCTTCTCAAAATCCGGACCCATCCAATCGAGAAACGAAAAATTCTCAATTTTAGATGGTATACAACCAAATTGGCTACTAGCCATCTTATGGACCTCGTAGAAGGAATAAATTCATTTTTGGCAGTCAAGCTGCATTATAAGCTCTAAAACTTCCTAATAAGAGGACGAAGGAATGCCTATTGGGGCATGTAATCTCAACTTCCTACAGAAAAGAGTCAAGAATTATCTAGGCTTACATTAAGAGAACTTAGAGAACATAGGGAAAAACCTGTTCGGGAAACAAATTGTCGTCAAATAAAAAACAAGAATAAAATAATTTCAAGTTTTATTTAGTAATTGAGCTGAAGAAAGTCCAATTCGAAGAATGAAAAATTGTTTCTGAAGTCATAACTAGACCACGGATTTGATGTTTTTCTTCATTTCTGCACGAAAAGAACCCAAACTTTGCATATAGTCATGAAATAAAATCACGAATCGAATAAAAACGACATATCGGAAATATGCATTTTTTTATGCAAAAATATGTCGAAGAATATGTTAAATATGTCGAAATCATATAAAATATGTCGGAAACATAAAGTACTACATTCTGGAATTATGCTTTTAATTAGATCAATATAATTGTTTGGGTGATTGCAGAAAGACCATTTAGACAATATTGCATTCATTACATGTCCACGCCATCTCCCGCAAAGCCAATTTAAGTGGAAAACTGAGCAAAAGTATGAATAATATTTATTGACTTTAATGTTGTTTGTAATTTTGTTTACAGTATGTTACTATAATCTATTCTAGGTTTTCTACTGTTAAGACCTGGCGCTTGTCTGTCAGAATAATTTTATATGCCGAAAAACGTCTTTCAACATCGCAGGACAACAGCAGAGCATATTTATACTTTAAAAGAAAGGCGGCAGATATACCATCAATTATTTAGGACCCATTGTCACTGTTAATTGTATCGTTGACCTTTTTAATTATTTTTAAATCTGGGCTCTAAATATCTAAATATCTCTTCTAAAATATCTTTCTTAATTAAGTTTGTTAATTTTGTTTAAATTACCAATTGAAGTAACGCATGTATATGAACAAAACGTTGAAATGGATTTTATCTGGTCTTGAAAATTAAGGCGAGCCTTTCTCATACTGTGTCTGCCTCACATCTAGCTGCTAAGACGTCACAACTGCACAGAGTGAGTTGTCTTTAGGAAGCTCTTGCACAATTGCTCTGGCATCGCCCTAATCTAATTTGTTAACTACCTACATTTTTTTTCAGTAATGTGTTAGTAACAATTAAAACCCAGCAAACATTTTTTATCGCCGAAGATAAGAATGCGATTCTTCCAGTAGGTGACGCTTCACTCTGGCGATATCGCATATTTATCGCATTCTCATCTCCCTTCGGAAAGCAATGTGCCACTCTGCGACACTTCTTGGAGGAGAGAAAGCGTTTCTTCCGGGAGTTACGAAAAAGTCTCTTCTCAAGCGTTTCACACAAAAAAATTCAAATTTGTGCTTGCTGCTGCCCTGCTAGCTTGCTGCTGGTTCCGGCAATTGTTTTATTATTCCGAATTAAACAAACATATATTTTGTTACATGAAAAACTCTTACTTACTTTGCTTTCCTTTGGACTGAAAACTCAATGGAGGACTGACGTTTTAGACGACTGTGCTACGCTGTGCTTCTCAGCCCGGGCAACAAAAGGGTTATTTGTAATGATTCTGTCTGAAAGCATTCACCCATAAATGGTTGCTTGTAATTCTCAAGTCTTTATTCCACTTTCAATCGTTTTAAATAGCGCAGTTAAAATTAAAACCACATATCGCCAATGTCTCCCTTTTATGTTAAAAATGCGAAACCTTATGTGTTTTGTTTTTGTAAATCGCCAAACTATCAGCCGACTCTGAACTCAAACTATCGCCAAACTAACTTTTTGACGAGGGAGATAGGAAACCCGACAAAATGTTTGCAGGGAAATTATAAATAACAACAACAGTCTCGTACAGATTTAACACTTTTGTAATTTGTAGCCTGAAAGCATGCAGCTTCAATCCAGTTGCCTGGTAATAATTGGGTCCGGTGGTAGTTCAATATTTAAAATATCGTTGTAAGTTAAGTTATATTGTCCACAATAGTGAGACGACTTCAAAAATATTTATTTTGGAAGCCTGCTTTGATAATATGTCGAAAAATATGTCGGTAAAATTCTGAATATGCAAAATATGTAAAATATGCAAAAATAACTAAGGTCCAATCTTATTATTTTTTTCTGAATCAAAATTCTGTGCAATCAGAACTAATTTCGGTCCACCCGTTTAAAATATGATTTTGCATAAAATCTGGTGTCTAGTCATAACATTGCGCAACAAATTGAGACAATGTTCTTTCACACTTTTTGACAACATCTAGATGACAATGATCTTACAATTTAACTCACCAGAAGGGAGACATCTTTGACCAATTTTTTAATAGACAGATACTCTGCATACTGCTACAACATAGGAGCTGTAACTCAATAGATGAAGAAGAGAGCGATCATTAGAGGTCAAGTTTATGCTACCATTGAAATGGTTTCAAAGTCACGACCCTCCAGTTATGGTCCTAAAGAAAAATTAGGGGTAATTAATTTATTTCTTCTTTTTTACAAACACTTAATGGAGAAATTTGTTCTGGAAATAAGTAACAGTATTCTCAATGTAGGAATGAAAGTTTAGGCGTCCTAGACGTGTTGAAAAAAGCGTGTGCGATGAGACTCTAATCACTTCGTGTTCAGACCAAAAGGTTCTGAGCTCGACTTTCAGACTAAGCCTAAGCTGAAAACTTTTAAATTGTATGGTTCGTTCTTATTCGGAAAGCCTTAAATAAATAAATGTATTGCAATATCAGCGCTTGTCTAGCCTAATGTCATGCCCAATCGAAAGAGATGTGTCTATGTGTCTAATCTGATGATTGTTATTCCTAGTTCCACTATGCACACTGGATAGGAAAAAATTGTTACGTAACGTACGAGATACTTAATTTGACATTACTGATGAAGCAACCACTCTCTGGAGCTCACCAAGACGGTTTTAGAATCGTTAATATTTTTCATTTGTTTATTCCTGAAAATAAAAAAATGTGTGTGAATTTTTAGTCCAGCTTCCCATTTGAGTAAAATGTTTTTTCATGTTATGGAAAGAACTCTCCAAGCGATATGTATCACTATGTTTAGGTGAATGACTTAACGCTAACGATTGTCACAAAGGATACCTGAAAAAAAATAAAATAATTTTGAACCATAAAAAATCTCAAATAACGAATGTTCATGTCCTTAATACAACAAACTACAATTTCTAATTAGAATTAGTTTTCGAACATCAGACCACTTTTATCAAATTCTCTGTCAGGCTGCTCATAGAAAATTCCTCGATTGTTTTGTGTTGCCATTTGACTTATTTGGTCGCTGTAATATCTGCATACATGAGATCTGTCCAACGGATCATTAATATTAATTGATATTTCACCTGAACAGGGACAAAGTGCAACTAACTAAATTTTTGGCCATTTTCTATTTAACCTTAACCCACTGTAAGCCTCATCATGCTCGCCAAAATGTCACACATTCAGGGCGCTAGAAGCCATCCCTCTTCTCCCACTTCCTCCTAAGTTTTCCATCTCTTTCCTGCTTATGATATTAATATGAGTTTTGCTGCTTATAGATTATATTTGTGTAAAGTTTTATGTTGCAATATTTCGGTTATGCCAAGCAGAGGAGGCTGCACACTGCGGCAGGGGGGAGGGCCGCCGCCTCCGACGATGACATATCCATGGGGAATAACCTTGGTGCGAATAAAAATTATACATTGCCATGTCTCCTACTCCCAGCAGAGTGGGAAGGTATGTCTGTGTGTGGGTGTGTCAGCTTTTGCGAGTGTGTTTATTGGGTATGCTCATTGGGGAGCATCTTGAGACCGAGAGACATTTTCTTGTTGCATAGCGAAGTTGCTCATTTTGCCATTATTATTCCTTTGTGTATCGAAAAATGAAACAAAAGTGAGTTATCGTCTTCGTCGCCAAACTCGTACATACATATGTGTCTGTGTGCGTCTGTCCATAAAATTATCAGGTGCACAGCACAAACGGAGCATAATCCACAGCTCCGTCAAACCCGTGGGAGGCACAAAGGTGCGTAAAATTTTATGACAAAACTTCATTGCTTTCAGTGGCTTTGATTAGGGAATTGCATGGCAAAGCCCAGGTAAGTGCCGGCTCGGGCCGAATATTTCCGATGATGAGCTACATGTCTGGAAGTTTGACAAATGATGGGGAGCAGGGAAAGGATTAAAAGTGATTAAAATAAAAAAGATGGTAAATATGATTAAGAATATGAATATGAATATGAATATGAATATGAATACGAATATTACTGTGAATATAAATATGAAGATGATTATGAATAGGAATATGAAGATGAATATGAATTGAAATCAATAAATTTCACTTAATTCATTTATCACTTCATAATTGCATCAGAGACATATTGAACTACTTTGGGTCCCCATTGGGAAGCCTCCTTCGATTACATGCACGTCGTTTACCGGAACGCCTTTATTATTATTTCGTTTCTGGAATTTCCTTAGTTGTTTTTTTCTGCAATAATTTTCAAACAGAAACACACAAAAAGCATTTGCGCAACAATTCCCCCAGGATGTCATGACGATGGCGACGAGCCAAAGGAGCAGCAGCCGTAGACGAGAGGGGTGGGGCAACAGCAAACGAATCGAATTAAGAGCCACCACACGGTAGGTGGTCCCACCTCACTGAGGAGCCAGCCGTTCTTGCCCCATGGGGATTGGTGGAGTCCGAGTTGGCTTTCGTTCTCCGCACATCAGACAACGGCTGGCTCCTATTGTTGTTGGCTCTGGACTCGGTCCGGTGTTGTTGTTGTTGTTTCGTAGGCGTCGCTTTGGGAAATCTGCGCGAGTGGTTGCAACAGGCAAACTGCAGTCTGCACTAGGAGTATGCATGTGCTGGGATGGGTGTGTGTGTGCCTCATAATCAGTCGTAAAAAGCTGCAAGATGGCGCTGGTCGCCTATGCAAATTCGGTTCGATTTATGACCCAACACACACACACACAGCCGGAGCCAGCTTCATTAACATGATGCGCGCAAGATGCGAGAGCCATAAAATTAGCTTCGGTCGATGATGATGAATGCACTCCTCTCGCATGCCCCCCCCTCCCCATAAAAACGCAATGAGAGCCGAAAAATTTGCAAAACTCAAAGCAACAATTCGACGAAAGCCAATTTCCGTCATCCAACGACGACGAAGCAAAAGAAGGCGGCGGTGGCTGCGGGTGGGCGGGGGCGTGGCATATGAGTCCCCATAGAGCGTATGTTGAATAATCATCATCAGAGCAGCCAACGATGGGGCATCCACACGACGTGTCATCCCAGCTTCATCCAGGCTATGCGTTTTTGGCATGTTAAAAACTTGTCCAACCGCTAGATGGCGCTGCCGCACGTGCAACGTACACACACACACAGACACACACCGAAATTCGTAAAATTTTGTTTCCGCTGATGAAGTATTCCCCAGTTGCAGGACAAGGATTATTGGACGTGTGGTGCCACTCCTCCCCCCTCTTTCTGTGTGTGCTTGTGTGTGTGTGGTAGCATGCAAAGTGGCATAAAAGCACATCCACATCATCAAAACGTCGCCGTCATCGTCCACATTGACGAGGAACCATCAAAGAAATACTCTCGTTCGGCGCTTAGAATGTTGCATGTGGTCGTCATCGACCGTTGAAGGTTGAAGCAACGCGGAAATTTCATTTTGTCATTAGAAACTAGTAAAAGCCCAACGCGAAAAAGGGGATAAAGTTGGATTTTGTGATGGTTCGGGGGGAGTGAGGGGAGGGAGGTCTGGGAAAAATAAAATTGGTTTGGAAGAGTTGAGCAGCTAAATTCTTTTTACATAGATTTCAGCACTTGGGTGGACGGTGAAATCTTCTTCCATGTTATTCATAACCAAAAGTTATTGCCAACCTTTCTTAGCTGGACAAGTAAACTATGCAACTTGAATCCCTTGTTGTATGGTCAAAGGCCTAATAAACAAATATATTTTTATTGCAGAAGATAAGAATGCGATTCTTCCAGTAGGTGTCGCTTCACTCTGGCGATATCCCATATTTATCGCATTCTCTTCTTCCTTCGGAAAGAAATGTGCCACTCTGGGACTCTTCTTAAAGGAAAGAAAGCGTTTCTTCTGGGAGATACTTTATGTGGTCCTGTGCCTGTTACATACATTTACACATCTTTAGTATACCCTTTTTACATTACTGGAAACGGGTATAAAAATGCATATATCCCTAAAATAAAATAGTTGGGATAATCTTATTGGACAAGGATTTTCGATGTTTAATATTAATACGAGCGTACATAGATCAAATACTTCTTTTTTAGTTGATGAATCATCACAATTGATCATTGTTTAATAGCGCATATCCCGTGCACTTACAATAACCTTACTTTTTTATGTACTACGAAATTTGTATCCAGTTAAAATTTAAAATTTGTGTCCCAGACGGTTCATAATTGATTAATGGTCTCTCAAACGGTCACGAAAATATTTAACAATTTTGTGTAAGAAAAATATAAACAGATTTTCTAGGATCCTAGCAACGCCGGGTTTTAAGGTTCGTCTAATTTTAACAAGTAAGACCGTTGCAGTCGAGAAGCTCGACTTCGAAATACCCTGTACAATTGACAAACACACACACATACACAAACAAACACACACGCACAAATACACATAAACGCATAAAAAAACGCGCCCTCACACACACACACGCGGGCGCAAGCTGCAAATCTGAAACAAACTTGATCTGCGTACGGTATATACCTATGTACATGCAAAAATTTGTATCTCTATCTCTTATAGTCTCTGAGATCGACGCGTTCATACAGACAGACATGGCTAAATAGACTCGGCGGCTGTTGATGCTGATCAAGAATATATATACTTTATAGGGTCGGAAATGCTTCCTTCTCCCTGTTACATACATTTGCACAACTTCATGATCCCCCTTTACCCATTTTCAGGGTATTAAAACTGCTGCATTAAAAGATCTTAGGGTCTTCAACTGTTCGTGTTGGTATAAAACAATGTCACTCTTCAGCCCTTAAATGATGATAAAAGGGACCTCTGTAAGCATCATATTACACCTAGTTTTTCAAATAAAGCCTCGTTCTTTTTTACTTGCTACTCATAACGACAACAATTTTAACTTAGGTGTTAAAGGTTTAAGATAAAATTCTTAAAAATTCAGCAAATGTGGAGAGGGTCATTGGGAATGCAATATAAAAAATTCACATCAATCGTGCAGTCGGTTAAATTGGTACAAAAGTACCCATTTAAATCATAAGTACAGAGGATTCATTTGAAAATCAGGGCAAAAGGTAGTCCTTTCAGAGTCCCTTTTATCATAATTGATGGGTCGTTTGATTTTGTCGAACAGTGTAATGACTCAGCTTTAAATATGGAATTCGTAAATACGAAGTGTGTAGACTAGATCGGACCTCAAAAGGGAAAAATGGGAAAAGCAGTTCTCAGCATTCCCATAGCTAATATTTGGCTTATAATTTATAATTGTGAAAATCAAAAAATTTCATTTAAATTTTATATGGGCGCGAAGGAGACACTTTAATTGAATACACATTTTTACAACGAAAATGTTTGTTCTTTTTAGTTGCTGTCATCTTTTGAAATAGGACTTATCTATATATATAAAACTGTTCAACCTGACTAATTGACTGACTGGTGACCGTCGCACAGGCTAAACCATAAAAAATAGGAAGATGGGATTTTCACAGTAGTTGTATCTTATGCTGAAAGTGAGTACTAAGAACGGATTTTGGAAAATTCTGTCGGGAAATGTGGAAAATTCGCGGAAAACTTTTGTATGCAACTTTTTTTGTTTTTCATCCGATCAAGTTCAAACTTATTTTCAAAAATCAATAAAAATAATTCAACATTAACTGCATACCAATCTTCCCGAAAATCAAACACTTTTGGGTGGAAAGATAGTGGTAAAGGTTGCCAGCCATTTGCTCCCAGTTCGTTTCGAAAGGCACGCTTTGCTTTACAGTTGCATCAGAGAACAAAGAGCGCACGCAAAACCAAAGCCCAGAGAGCATAAATCGAAGAGAAACGATTTCAATGTGTTCGTGGGAGCAATTGAATTGAGTTACCGATCAGGAGCGTAAGAAAATGAAACGAAATTTGTAACACAATGAATCAAGGCAGAGGAATACGTTTTGTTCCGTTGCCTCGGCAACAACAACAAGACAGAGTACAAATTTAAAAACTACAGTTGCAATTAAAACAAAAACAAACGCAAATACAAAAACTCCAGCCAAAACTAAAATAACAGCAACATGAAATAATTAAAATAAGGAAAGTGGGTAGAAATTGGGCGGGAAGGGGGTGGGATGTGGGTGTGTGGGAAGTGGGAGGGATGTGGGTGGGAGATGGGTGGGAACTGGAGGGGAAGTGGGGTGCGAGGGATGTGGGTGGGATGTGGGTGGGAGGTGGGTGGGATTTGGGCGGTAAGTGGGTGGGAGGTGTGTGGGATGTGGGTGGGAGATGGGTGGGAACTGGATGGGAAGTGGGAGGGACCTGGGTGGGAATTGGGTGATAAGTGGGTGGGATGTAGGCGGGAAGTGGGTGGAAAGTAGGTGGGAAACGGGTGGAAGTTGTGTAAGAAGTAGATTGGGAGTGGGTGGGGTTTAGGTGGGATGGGGGTGGTAAGAACGCAGCAGCAAAGTCGTAACGGTGAAAAAGCAAAGTAGTAAAACGTTGATTTCAAGCCTATGTATGTATGATTCGATTTCTGGGCTCTACAGAGAAAACAAATTTATAGAATGTTTTCAAAATTGGTAATTATTTGACTCTCACGATTGAATTCAAACTGATTCTGATATGGGTTCTATACTGTTCAAGGCGCAGCGAAGCGCGACGGGCTTTTTGCTAGTGTAGTTATAGTCTTCTATTGTTTTTTATTCGAATAGTTTTTAAGTAAAATCAACGCCGACTATTCATAAATGAAAAATATATATAATAACAGGCAACACTGCGTATGAGTTATGTACAAAAACTTTAGAGACTATTCGCGTCCGTTAAAACTCGACTTTTTTCACTTTTGTTTTAATACCCGTTACTGGTGGAGTAAAAAGGGTAAACTAAAGTCGTGCAAATGTATGTAACATGCAGAAGGAATCATTTCCGACCATATAAAGAATATATGGGCAAATAGTGCGTTGCGGACGTTACATTTGTACGCAAATTTGCTTCTTAAAATTGACACAGCTGGCGTCCACTTTGGTATATTTGAAATACCTTTGGTGCAAAATGCAGTTCTTTGGGAGTACTTTCAAACCTAATTTAAGATAATAGGTTATCTGTTTTTGAAAAAAAGTTATGCTTGTTTAAAGTTCCGTTGCGGACGTTACAAAAAATGGAAGTCGACTTTGAGGCTTATGTGCATTTCCACATTTTTTAGCGAATTTTGCATAATAAACAAAAAAAAGTCTAATAACAAAAAATTTAGTTGAATATATGACCAATTCAACCCAGCTTTCAAAAGAATGATAAGTGGTCCCGTTATTAAAATATCTTAATTTTTGTGCTGTTGCGGACGTTACGTTGCGGACGTTACACTTTTTCCATTGACCCAAATAGTATAAAAATTTTTTTTTTTTTCATCCGATTGACTTGAAACTGGGTTTGTAAGCATAGTACGCGAAATAGTTTGACACGTGTTTTCCAGATTTTGAAAAATCCGCCCACGAGGAAAATTTCCGTAAAATTCTGCTTGCAAAAAAATTATTTTTCATCCGATTGGCTTGAAATTCAGTTTGTAATGATAAATCTCGAATTCATTTGGGTTTTTATTTTCCGATTTTGGAAATACCGATTTTTATCGATACTTATCAATTATTAATATTAATATTATTTAAACACACTTTTTGTTACTTTGAGGTTATGTTTTTCGGATTCTCGACAACTTAGAGCAATTTAGAGCCCAGATTCAGACTCAGCAGGTAATAATCCATTATAAACACCTATTTCCACCTCATATCAATAAAAAAAATTTTGAGTATTTTCTTGCCGTTGCGGACGTTACACATTTTGGCATTAACTTTTTTCAAAAATATGTGTAATAATGGTATAATTTTTTTTTCATCAGTTAAAAGGGCATAAAAAACTCTGTTTATAAAGTAAGTTTGGATAACCGAATTATTAAAATTCATTCTGCTAAATTAAAAAAACCCAATTTTCCGTTGCGGACGTTACACACAGTAAACCGATTTTTAGTTTAAATTTTTAATATATATTAGATATCCTACAAATATAATGAGTACCTTAAATTAAAGGAAATGAAACAAACTTTAAGTTTTGCTAAGCGGAAAATACCATAACGACTGTTTTTACCATTTTTGTGACCAATAGAAAAACCCTTTTTTTCAAGAATTAATAGAAGCAAGAGGAAGGTGTAGGTATGCCTCTGCCAAGAGCAGACAAACCACCGTAGAACAATATTGCTTACATATTTTGAAGCTTGAATATGTACCCTATTATTCCATTAACAAACATTTGGATTTTGGACAACTTTAAATTTCAACCCTTGGTTTAAAAATTTTCGGATTAGCCCATATATTCTTGATCAGCATGAACAGCCGAGTCGATATAGACATGTCCGTCTGTCCGTCTGTATGAACACCTAGATCTCAGAGATGGTAAGAGATAGAGGTTTGACATGTATGGGACTAATGCTTCTTATACTTGCAGGCAGATCAAGTTTATTTTCAATTTTTGCCACACCCCCTCCCGCCCCCGGAATTTGGAAAAAATGTCATATCTCCCGCAGTTTTGAAGATAGATGATTTGTTCCTTCTAGATTGATTTGCCGAAGAAATGATAAGGATCGGATAAGCGGTTCTCAAGTTATGAGCAAAAGAGTGATATATAGCCGAGTTAAAAAATGTTGCATACTTTTCGGATGTTCACCCTAATGAACGCAGGACCACTGTTAACAATGTTTTTTTATGAGTAACGGGTATATGGAAGTCGGTTAGAGACGACTTTAACTTACGCTCTTGTTTTATCATAAAACGAAGAAGTGAAGCTGACATTACATTTTTCATCTATTAAATTTTCATGATAATCTAAATTCATTTAAAATTTAGCCATTTTCGCGATTTGGTGGATTTTCAATCTTCACCATTTATTTATCTATTCTCTAATCTAAATAATCTAAAATCATACCAAAATTGAGTAATTTTATCCATTTTTTAGAACTTTTGATCTTTGCCGTCCTTCCATCATACCCGTCTTCATACCAATCAAAACTCATTTTAAATTTTAAAATTGTTGGCGTTTTTTTTTCATTTGTCTTACACCTCCTATTTACCCGTCTGTTAACCCGTCCACTTAGCCGTATATTTACCCTTCTATTTAACTGTATTTCTGTTAATCTAAACTCAAATGTGAATTTAGCGAATTGATCGATGTGAACCCATATTTACCCAAATTTTTGCCCGTCATTAGACAATCTAAACTTATACAAATTTTGTTTCTGAAAATTCTCCGATTATTTTTGGACCGATTAGTCTAAGCGTCGTATTTACCCTTCGAAAAGTGCCAACTTTGAAATCTTAATCAAAATCTAACTCTAACAGTTTGCAAATATTCGCGATTTTGTTTGGAGTAATTGGCTTTTTAAGAGTTTTTAATTGCTATACTGTTATTCGGGGCGAAAACCATTCCAAAACTTGTACTTCTTTTATTATATGTAATTTTATTTTGTTTAAAGCATGTATAGGCATATAAATGTATACTTTTATATTTATCTTTATGCAATTAATTTAATTTGCAGCGATGAATCTCCACAATTTCGGGCTATCACAGCTCAGTTGTGGGGGGTCACAATGCAATGTTTGCTGTTTTCTTCACACCATAACCTTAGCTAACCTACTGATTTTAAAGGTTAGTCTTCTGGAAGTGTGCATTTAATTAATTAAATAAATTAAGAAAGGTCATCTTCATTTAAATTAGTAAATTAGAGCAAAGTCCATAATCAATGTCACTTAGTACAACAGTATAATGGCTCATAGTCACACTGTAACAATTCTTTAATTTCGTAACATTCCGTAATAATTTCTTTCCTCCCCTCCATTCACAATGTCAAATCAAATTCCTAAGGTGTCCCCATACAAATCAGAAACTTAGTCACCCACTCAAACCAAAGTCGCACATCCAGCATCGAAGAAACATTCAACGCGGCGTATGAGTAACGCGAAGTTAGCTACCACGAGACAGCTCTTCCCCCCCAAACCTATGGAGGGCAAAGCTCAAACTAAGCACGTGCTAGCCTAGCCACAAAACCGTAAGCGGAATGTAAAACAAATCAACGTCATCAGCAGTTGAGCAGGAACAGCTGTTCCTTCAAAACAACTCGAATCCTCTCTTGGACACTCTTTCACCGCTCATGCGCTGTGGCTGGAAATGCTCTTCAATGCTCTTAAAAGCCACCTCCACTTGGCAGGATGTGGTGGGGTGGAGAGGGGACGTAAGGGCATCTAGGTTTGCTTGGGTATGGAATTATGGCACCCTGGGGCTTAGCATAATCAAAATTCCATGCATCCGGGGACCCCAGCATGCACATTCACATTTCCCAGTTCCCATTCAGGGGCTAGCTGCGAAACGTGCCTTAGTCGAGGTCAAGTCCCCTATGCATTTCCATTTTCCACTGCATTCTTACTAAGAAAGCTCCTGTATCCTTTTCTTTCAGCCAAGAAGGAGGAAGATGAAGCGGACGATTTGGATGATGACTTGCTGAGCTTGAGCGGTGACGAAGAGGACGAGTACGATGATGAAGAGCTGCAGAGTCTGGACAGCTTCTACTCTGGTAAGCGGGCGGTTTGTCACACTTTACGCCATGCGTACTCAAGCCATAACCATTGGAATTGCTGTACGGGGTGTTATATGGCAGCTGGCCACGACACTCCAGGGTGCTCTACACCTGTGCCGCGGGTGTCGTTTCCATACGCTGCTCCTGCTGTTGCTGCGGTCCGGGCAGCCTAACTACGTTTTAAAAACCCCAAACAGCAATCAACACCAAGCACAGACAAGCACAAGTCGGAGCAAAGTCGGCGGAGGCTGCCCCTCCAACGCTTCACTTTCACCATTCATACATTGCCATTTACGAGCTGTCGAAGAGACAAACAGACAGACCAGACAGACCCGACTCGACCAGACCAGCATCATGAGCTACAGCCACGACATGACCTCCTCCCCTGCCCCCTCCCCTCCGCTTCCGCTGCCTTCGTCTACGTCTTCTTTCGCCACATTTCTCTCTAGTGCCATTTCGAATGCTTATTCTGTGTTATTTGTTTCGTTTTGTGGTGTAGACTCCAACTCCTCCCCCTCCCTGTGCTGCTATTTTTTCCCAACTTCCTCCTGTGTGTTTTTGTGCTTTTTGTTTTAGTCGAAAGCGACGTCCTTGGCTGGAGCAGCAGCAGCAACAAGAAACCTCCTCTCAAATTTTTCGTCTAACCGGCTGCCCATTTTGTAGCTCATTCATTCATTCATTCATTCATGCACACACGACTTGACTTGACTTCACTTGGCTCATCCTCCGGCTGGCTGGCCTGAGCGACTTGGCAGAGTTTTCTTTTTCGGCATTGTCTACACTTCAAGAAATTGAAGAGAAGAAACAAATTGAGTTTTGTAAAATTGTGGTCATTTCATATCAAACATTAAACAAAAAATCGCATGTTCTAAATGTTAATATACTTTCTGGGTATTTTCTCATAAGAACCGAATGTCACTTTGGTTAAACATTTAAATTTACTATCGATAAGTTCATCGAATTAGAAACAGCTGTTTGCGTCAAAATTGTTGGATTGTACTTGGTCAAGGTCAGCACACAATTTTGTATTTATTGTATAGAATATACATAAATTCTTTTTTAGAAGAATATATTCAGAAATGGGAACATAAGGATATATGAAAGGGGAGCTTTTATTTATCAAAACTTTCCATTCAGCAGTTCTATTTTTACGTTCGTGTCTCTTCAAACATTTGCTTGTAACCATAATAAATTTTCTTCAGTGTTCACATTTCGAGAATAATTTTACTGTTTTGCAGTAGAACAAGACAAATTTCTGCCCGAATCCAATTTCTGGGACCAAATACTTAATGAAGCTCTAGAAAAGAACATATGAATGACTAAAACTATGAATGTGGCCCGTCTGACTTTTATCAATAAGCTATAATGTTTAGAAAACCTTACATCTGATCATCTTAAACCTGATGCTCGAACCGAACCTTATACTTTTGCAGTATTATAAGGGCTTGCAGTTTTGAAATGAACAATCTTACCATTTAAATATTAACATAAGGTAAGATGTTATTGTATTATTATTAATGTTCTTAAGAATTTTCATTAAGACCCATTATAGAACCTACTCACAAATTTTCAATTTTTCAGACAATATTTAATTTTTCATAATGCACATTCCTCCAAACTGCTCTTAATTTTCAACATGCACCGCAACTGGTATAAAAGTGGGATATTCAGCTGCTATTTGGTGTTCTGGATGTCAATGTGTCAACTTCTTCTTCCAGTTCTTATTCCGGGTGGGATATAGGGCATCAACTACTCTTTTCTTCCAACGAACTCTGTTTTTAAGTTCTCTCCAGGTCTTCCCAATGCTTCCCGCTTCTCTACTGACAGTCCTTCTCCAAGTTTCTTAGGGTCTGCCTGGTGTCCGTGCGAATCCATCCAGCGGGTTCCACTCCATTGCCTTCCTAGCATCTCACTTCTTCGCAATGTATGCCTTATTCAGCTCCATTTCATTCTGGATATTATGGTGTCAACACTCTTCATATTTAAGCGTTTATTATGGTGTCAACACTCTTCATATTTAAGCGTTTTAGAATATCGGAGTTCTGCCAGAAAATACAAAATTAGCCACGCAGGCAGTTATTTTCCAAGTGGAGGAACCGTATAGGAGCACTGGAATTACGTTAGACTTGAAAAGCCTGATTTTGAGTCAGTGTGGATACGAAGAGCATCGCCAAACGGCAGACAGCGCCCCGAAAGCACCACTAGCTTTCTGAAGGCGCAACTCGACTTCGAGTTCCGCCTTTCCTTCATCCATAGAGACTATGCTGCCCAGGTAGCTGAATTGCTGGACTTGTTCAATGGGCTGATCATCCAATGCCAGCGAATGGGATTGTCCGGAACGAAGTCTAAGCGAGCTAAGAACTTACTAACTAAATATTCAGTTTCTATGGGCGATTTTGTCCAGGTTTTTTATACGCCCTAACTCAACTCCATACCCAATGATCTGCCGATTTAATGTTGATAGTGCGGGAAAGTCGGAATTTGTTGGGCAATAAGCTCGTAAAAGCATTTACTATTGTTACTCGTAAGTTGTGCCTGTACAACTAGCTGTCCCAGACAAAGTTGCTATGCCCCCTTTAGTATTTGGAACACCAAACGAATAAATGAAGCTTACATAACAATTGCCTAATATAAACTTTATTTTAAATTTCTTCGTTTCATAATAATCTCAACTAATACGAAAATGGAGTAATTTTCGCTATTTTTTAAAACTTTTTTTTGAAGATAAAAACTAATTTTAAAATTTATAAGACTTCTCTATTTTTTGACCGCTTGATCTACACCTCTTATTTCTACGTCTTCTCTAAAATCATATACTATAAATAAAGGGTGATTTTTATACCCTTGGAGAGGATATATTGAAATTGTCTGGATGTTTGTAACGCAGAGAAGGAAGCATCTCCGACCACATAAAGTATATATATTCTTGATCAGCATGACGACCTGAGTTGATATAGTCATGTCCGTCCTTACCTTTTTCGCATTATATCATGTAAATGTTGTCCGCCGTCTTTTTGAAGCCACATGTCAACCAAGTTCAACTCTTTCATTTTAGGCAATAACATGAAAGCCGGCTGAGCCCGTCTCTGCAGTAACAGCGCTGCTGCTGCGCTGCGGCAGCGAACTTTCTTTTGGTCACACCTTGACCAATGGATGACTTCACTATTTACTTTGAACAATGCTGATTGAGGGATTTTTAAAACCGACCAATAGATGGCGCCACTGCTGTGACCAAATGGCAACCCAGCAAAGTTAGTACAGCGTCTGCAGACTTTCTTTTGATCATAACCTAATTATAGTTCATACGTTTTTTGTCTTTGTCATTGTCTTCAGCGACGAAACTCTCATAGATCTTAAAAGTTCGGCCAGCTGTTCTTAACATATTGTTGTTGTAACTAACTCGACTTTAATATACCTATCTTAAAAGTAAATATATATTTATAAATTGTATACAATACAAATAATCTTTTAATTGAAGAGCCCCGGACTTAAGCCTCATCCACTCTCTTATCTCTGATTGTATTCACTTACTCCTTTTATTTTGCTCAGTGTAAGCATACAGTCAACTTACCACAGCACTCAACACATTGCCCAGTTCATTCTTGAGCATCCTTTCTTCATAAGTTCCTCTGAACTCACTTCTCACTTCCGCCCTTCTTTTTTCTGCTTCTCCTCCCCCTGCCCCTTCAACGATTTCCGTTTCATTTTGAGGCACTTGTGGTTCATGGCTCCAAGGAAATCTCCTCGGCTATTTGAGTACAATTTTGAAACGTTTTACGGTGTGTGGGATGTGATTGCGGTTGCAGTTGCAGCGCCTAAATGTATGCAATGAAATGCAATTAGTTGCAGTTGGACTAAGCTCCAGACGCCTGAGCATCGCCCTTCCACGCCTCCAAGGCAACTCGAAAAGTTTGCCCAAGTCGTTTCATTTGTTTGTCTTGCTTCCGCTTAGGAGTGTGTGGAGTGTGGGGGTTGGGCTCAGCTTGTCCTTTTGATTTATTAATAGCACGTGTTTGCTCCGTTTTAAAAAGTGACAAGAAGTGGTAGACAATTTGCCATGCTCTCGTATGCAAATAGTTTTACAGTTTCCTTTTGAAGCGACGCAATTAATTACACATTTGTCTTACAAGACAAACAAAGCTGCAAAGCCAAGTCCCTTCTAACATGTCGCGTCTGAAACTATAAATAATTGCTGCTGTCTCTGGTCAAAGGTTTTCGGGGTTGGAGCCAGGGGCAGGGGCGGGGGGCGGGGCTGCTTAAAGTGCCAAATTCTCACAGCGCTTAAACCGTTGCTTTCTCAAGAAGCCATCATCAACGCAAATTGCTTTACGCACCGCAGCGAGATAGAAATCTGGAAAACTGGTCGGTACAGTAAAACGGGTAATGAACCGCCGAAGCTGATGAAACGTTGTGTGTGGCTGTCAAAGGGCTGCCCGTCCAAGCGCAACGATCATCACGTAAGCAGAACTTTCTGCGCTGAGACTTTTGACATTACCGCCATCGTAGCAATCGCAATCACAGCCACCGACGCTGGCGCGTAATTGGGTCAGCTACTGGGCTATCCTCTAGACGAATCTAATGCGTTTTATTGACAGCTTAGTTCCAGCTTAAGACCATAAACCACAAACAGAACACCATCTGAGGGTTCTAAGTGTGTTGAAATCTTGAAGGGGCTTTTCTATTAAAAACAAATCAAATCGTAGTGAACCGATTAGAAGAGTGTTCGATGTGGGTGATGTTTTTAATTGCTTAGCTTTGGGCGCAGTTTAAGGAACATCCCGTAAGTAGAAATTTCCCTGCTGTTATGATAATGGCAGGGAAATAATTACCTTAGGACAGTTGCCTAGGATAACTTAAACTTTTCTTTCATACCCCTTAAAGGTAGCAAATTCTAGCACTGCACATTAATTTGAAACTAACAAATTTTTAAAATCAGAGAATGTTAGAAGAATTGCCGAAGATAAATTATTGGATTTCAATATGGAGCACTGAATTCAATATTCTATTCGTTAGTGGAAACATAAATATGTACATATCAAATGTAGGACTAATATGGGTCTGCGCTTAGCCAAATGACGCCTTATGCGAGAGGTTCTAAACGCAGACAGCTGCTGAAGAGGCATATTTTGCGTTATTCACTCAGCTTCTCTGTGAATGCGTAAATATCTACATGTATGTGTTCCAGCGTGAGGCAACCCATTAGAGTGACTTCTAAACAAATCCGTTTGGACACGCAGCATGCAGAATGAGAGAACAATGTTGCCCATAGTCACACCTGACGATTTCATTTCAGCATCAGTGTAAATTAAATACATTTTGTAAGAGTTTAAAATAAATGTAAAATGTTTTTAGAATGTTATGTTTTTATTTTATTAACAGTTTATAGAGAACTGAATTGGTATTGCAAACTTGATAAGAACAAATGAGAAAGTCGGTCAAGCCCAACTATATCATAATCTGTACCTGCAGTAGAAGCTGCTGCGCTCATCTCTAAATTTCTCCCATCTCTAAAATTCTCTCTCTCTCTTTCTTCAATGAAATGCGGTGTGGGTTCCTTTTTGGTCATAGCTTGAGAACCGCTGATCCGATCATTATCATTCATTCGGCAAATCGATACATATTGCTAATGTCTAACTATCTTTAGAAGATACAAATCATTTATCTACAAAACTTTGAGAGATATGACGGGATGACATAAATTTGATCTGCTTGCAAGTATAAGAAGTTTATGTTCCATACATGTCAAACCTCTATCTCTTACCATCTCTGAGGTCGGACGGACAGACGGATATGACTATATCGACTTGGCTGTTGATGCTGATCAAGAATATATATACTTTTTAGGGTCGGAAATGATTCCTTCTCCCTGTTACATCCTTTTGCACAAACTTAATATACTCTATGTACCTTTGGTACAGAGTATTAAAAGTATGAAATTGATAAAAGCTGGTATCAAATTGATAGTTAGAGTTTGTCAACTGATATATCAAATTGATAAAACTTGTATAAAATGAATACTCAAACATGAATTTAATTATGAATATCATTCTAATACTTTCAAAAATATCAACTTGATACTTGAAGTATTTAAGTGAATTTCTAACTCAATATTTTAAACTTGATGAATAAATATAGCCATTTTGATAATAACTATTTTTACAGTGTAAGTACGAATTTATAACGAATTTTTAAGCACAGAATTCGAGGACAGATTTTCTCATACTTATAAGTATTTATAACTGTAATCAGAAGGCAGTAGTGAGCATTCGTCTTTTTATATCCGAATTGCGAAGGCTCGTTATGAGAATTGTGTAAATTAAAACTCGAAATCCCACTGATATCCACCTTGCCACCCCGATCTGACCACATTATTTACCAAGTAAATGTTGAGAGCGGAGTTTTTCGGCTTGTGGTGGAAATTTTCTATTAGCCGTTCGGTTAGACTTCTGTAGATACAACTTTACTTCAGTGGTGCCCAAACACACACTATCAAGCTTTGCGATTTTGTGTGTAGCAGCGAAACACGAAGTAATCGTCTTGATGTCAAACATGTCCAAAAAGCAAACAAACAAAAGTGTATGTATTCTCTCTCTCTCTCTCTCTCTCTCTATGCGTGTGTCGGCTGCGACGCCGGCAGAATTATGACTTCCTATCACATGGGATAGGCTATTGGCATTTTAGGCACCACTGCTTTACTTACCTTAAATTGGATTTGCGATCCACCAAAATTTGGTCAAACATTGCCTGTCGGTTTCGATTTGTTCAGTGGATCTTGCTTAATACTTAATCAGAAATGTTCCAGCTATTGTATTTTCGAATGTTCGTGGAATAAAGATATGTACTTAAGTTCCTGAGTTGTAAACGCTTCTTTGGGGCACTGAGTAAATTAAAGAGTTTTGGTCCGGCTTAGATACAATTTTCTCGACTATTTGAAAGACGTATTGCCATTTTTACACCCTGTTCTGAATTCCGCTTTGATTTTTGAATAACGTTTGTACGTTGAGCTCTTATTCAATAAAGTTATATGGAAGGTGACAATCATATCTACGGTTTCCATATCAGGCTTAAGGTTAAACCGACAGATTAATGCCACGTGGATTCATGGAATGACCAATTAAAAATGGAATTTGGAACAGGGTCGAATAATTTGGCTAAGTTTGTATACCTATTGTTTTTGGAATGTGGAAAAAACTGCTAAAGTTGTACAGAAATCCAAAAAAATTTATAGCTGTAAACCCAACAAATTTTTACGGCTTTTCGATCTAAGAGCTCGAACCGAATTTCGCCAATGATTAGGTTGGAAGTTTTTGGGGGAGATTATCACAAATTTTAAAGAAATGCAATTTATATGATTATGACTTAAAATAGTATACAGAGTTTCTAAACATTTACCTAAACAAAACCAGATTTAAGGCCCCATCAACTCGGACTATGGTTCGATGGTACCAATAAGATAGCGGCTCCAATGTCATTAATCGCTTTATTATTTGAAACACTTTAGTAAGCTTCAAGCAAATTATCCAAGGCGGAATGCGGGAACGTGATATCAAGGATCTTTAAGAAAATGTGTTATTGGGATGTGTTTTTATTATTAAGACGAAGGTTATAAGAAAATGTCCCCGAGCTTGAACGAACCAGACCAACTTGGTTCTATTCAGTAAATGTCCGGTAAAAATGAAAGAACTCTTCGAGTTCAATATTTAAGTCCCGAATAACTTAAATTTAGACCGTTTCGGGACATAATAAGTAAATTTGTAAAATTCTTGATTTAACAATGTTTGTTCTTAATTTAATTAAATTAAATGGTGTTCTTGGACTCAGAGGAAGAGTTTGTACTTAATTGAAGAACACCGTAAAACAATACATACATGAGAGGTATAAAACTCATCCCGATCGTGCTGGAACTGTGCAAGTGTATTTCTCCGATAAAAGATAGAAAATTTGATATTTGAGCACTTTTTTATTATCTAGTTCGAAACTATAAGCCAGTTCGCCAACCGTTCTTTAAGCATTTCAACAGTATTGCTAAAGAAGCTGTGGCCTGCTGCTAACCATAAAATTTAAGTAGTTATTCAGATTCAAGGTCGGTCAGGATAAATGGCACTGTCTTGAGAGACTTTGCTTTATATTATGTAGCACAACAACACTGAGTTGATTATTCATTTTTGTCAAAGGCAAAAGCAAATTCTTTCACTCATTACACATCTTCTGGCACAGTCACCACCCTTAAACTCCTTCCTCGAGCTGTATACAAATTTAAAAAAAAATAAAAGATGGAAAAAACTAAAACGCAACTTGGTTGTCTGAGTAAAGTAATCGCAATCTCAGGTGTACAAACGCCTTGACACCAAAGCTAAACAAGCGAGAGAAGAAAAAAAAACAACGTAAAAAGTTGGTCCTGCCGCTGCCTCGGCTGCTGTGGCTGCTGCACTCGACGCTGTGTCAGGTGCAGTCGCAGTTCTGGACAGCCGCGTATTGTTTTCATTTCTCCATGGGCAGGGCTCGTACTCTGGGCAATTTTTTGCACAACTTTCTTATCCGCATTGTTTAGTTGGATGCAATGCCCGTGAGCCCTACCCCAAGGCGGCGCGGCCCGCTTCAGGCTCAAAAGTTATGACACGCCTTCAAATGGTTGGCGCTACGCGAATGATTTATGTGCGTTGGGTGTTTTGGATTTGGCGCCTTCAGTAAGTTTTCGACTCACTGCCTCCCCGGAGGTGTAAACAGAGTTGAGATTCAGGCGAAAGGAAAAAACTTTGGCGAAAGATGTTTTCATTTCGGCGGGCGAACGTTTTACGAGGCCAGCGGATGGATACATCCGGCTACCAATTGGTTTGTTGTGCGCGTTCGCTTTTTGGTGGCTCCCAAGTGCATACTTCTGATGGCACTTTCCGCCATGGCTGGTCGTCCTTATGCGACTCCAAGGCACAATTTCGCGTGCCAAAGATCCCAGGGGGATGCTTTCTCCACACACACACACACATTTGCTTACGCTGAAATGTATTTTTCTGTTTGCAGATAAATTCTGTGTAATTTAAATGAATTACGCGTTGAAATGTGGCGTCCGACTTAAAGGATTTCAGTTAGACATATTGTTATGGGTTTCCGTGCGTGAGGCAGGTATAAATCTTTGAGTGGTTTGAGAGGGTGGTTTTTGCATAGTGTTATTCATAATTCAATACACCCTCCCTCCCCCCTTGGCCTCATTAGTTAAATGCCCAGCGCAGCCAAAAACTACCTTTATTTCTGAGGCAATAAAATTATTTTATGTTTATTATCGCCGTCATCATCAAACAAAACTGTCGTAAACCCAGTTTCCCTGGCCCAGCATACACCGTTATCGAGCCACTCGCATCGTGTCTTCAAGTTCTAGTTTCCGGACAACAACAAAGTGAGAGATATCAGCAACCGGAATCGGCTGGCCGAAAGCACAAAACACATCCGATGGATGTGGCAATCGGACATGTTAATCTGACTTGGACTCGGTGCTTTTTGTTCTTCGTTTGCATTTCAATTTCTTTATGCTCCAGTTTATGGACACTGGCACGCGTACTCAACGGCAGCTGTTTTGCCTGTACTTATTTTTACACCCCACCCCAGCTGGAGACCACTACAAGCCCTAAGCACGTGCCCCCCAGGCCCCACTCTAAGCTTCGATTCCTCTTTCTTTTTGCGGTTGAATGGGTTTTGAAACAGGTGCGAAAGTCAATTATGGTCAGCCACACAAAACGATTTTCGGGACGCACCCGACGCCAGTTCCAGACACATCATTAGCCCGCTGACAGGCCATCAAGATCCCGAGCCTCTCTGTATAGTTGCTGTCCAGTTTCATCAATGGAAAGGGCCCGCTCTACCTGTCCGTCTGTGTCTCTGTCTGTGCTATGCCTGTTGATTGATTTGTGTCAGCACTGGGATTGAGTTCCCTTAGATCCTCATCGATGCCTGATCCTTGATTGTGGTCTCTTCCCACCTCATTTTTCATTCATGTGTGATGCAACTTGACATTTGTTTTGAAAGGATCATGACTTGACTTTATTATTATTGAGGGAGTCTGAGTGAAAAGGTCAACAGATTTTAAATCAGATTTGTAGAATAATTATTTGTTTGGTAAATATCGAAAATTGGTCTCTAATGGTGCGGAGTGAGCCAAGCAGTGGGGTTCCAAGTGATGGATAAGTTGACAACTGGCGCCCCACATAATTGATTTGAAGTCAAAAAGGATTGGGAATTGGAAAAGAGGGAAAAGAGGGCTAGAGAAAGTCAATGAGATGGGAGATATTAAAGACAATATTGCCCAATTCTCGGAGACTCTGCAAGAGCTGGAAATCTTCGGTTGGGATGAATTATAGGGGCTACATACTAGGCTTGTTCAAAAAGAACCGCGAATTTTGTGTGTTTTTTTTTCAAAAAGTATTTATTTATTCATTAAGGGGACAACATGTCCCCTTTAAAATAATCCCCCTTGTATATAACGCATTTATGCCAACGCTTCTTCTAATTCTCGAAGTACTTCATTTTTTGAGACCTTGTACAGCTCCTTTTTCGATGGTTCCTCTTAAGGGAGCAGAAAAAAGTCTCAGTGTCAAGCAACGACTTATTTTTTTGGAATAACCAAAAATCGAAAATGTGCTAAAACACGTGCTAGAAAAAAAAGCTGTCAAAAATTTAATTTATTATTCAAAATGGCCGGCCTTGTCAGCACAAGTGTAGGACATGAATACCAACGTAACGCTGCCAAAAAATCGACAATCGATCTATTGAAGATTCGCGACACTTTTAAACAAACCTCTTAAGCTTGTAATCGATTGAATAGTCATTAAAACCATTAATTTAACGGTGAACTGATGTAGATGGCCTGTCGTTTGGAAGAAATGTATAAAGTCTTAATCAGCATGACGAATTAATATATCTTATTGCAGTCCTAGAAAATATCGGTTAGAAAACTCCTTTGTTTTGATTGTGTACGGTTAAGTCCTCAAACGAAGCATTTATCAAATAATCTTTTACATAATTCTGACAAATTCAAACCAAGACGTTTGAATATATTTTAAGGCACCCTCAGAAAGATAAGCTTAGTTTAGTACCTAGTGATGATCTTACTTCAATCACCTCAACATTATTGAGTGCAAAATTTTACTTATTCTATCAGAGTTAAAGATATAGGTTTTTAGGAAATACGTTTCATTATACATTAATAAAAAACATTGGACAAAAAAGGCGGTCAACAAAATTATAAACACGCTATAGAGGTCTTATGAACCATACATACAAATACAAGAATGTCAGCACTAGGGCACTTTAAGTAAAAAATATTTTGTGTTTTTGTTGGGCCAATTTCGTTGAACATATGCGGTTGCTCATGTGAGTTGTGTTGGCCTAAATAAAATTCATTTTATTTTAAATTTTATACGAGTTTCGGTCTGTTCGTCTTTGCGACAGATTTTTTTGGGTACGCCTTGTCTTTGAATTTTGTATATGCAAAGTCAACCGCTTTTACCATTTGCTGTAGCAGCAGGTGGGTTGTGTGTTTGTGGTTGTGTGGAGTGGGATGTTGCGAGGGTGGCAAGAGGGCTTAACAGTGACTGAACAGTGATCTGAACAATGACTAAACACTGACTTAACAGTGACAAAATGGTGAATTGATAGTGACCTAACAGTGATTAAACAGTGACTAAGCAGTGACTAAACACTGACTTAAAAGTGACTAAACACTGACTTATCAGTCAGTCTTAACAGTGACTTCACAGTGAGTTATCAGTTAAATTTACAATCAGATTTATCGTCGAAAAGGGCTTTGCTAGTGCCGGGCGTCCCATGACATTCTCTTTTATTTTAAGATTCGACTTGACAGACGACTGTTTAACGCTGCCGCCATAAGACCGGTCAGTCAGAGATTAGGTATTATTGGTTTTTCATGGTGGCATTTTTAAATTTTACAAAAATTTGTCAACATCCGACGACTATTTCGCATGTTTTTTAGTGAGAATGCAATTTGGACTTTGATTGACTTAAGACTTTCCTAAAAAACGCGATAAGTTAAAAAAGTTGCAGCACACAGAGGGAAAAAAGAACTAAAGATGGGCACAAACGTTACCAAAAACAGAGCATGATCGGTTTTTCTCAGTTGTTGTACAATGTTCTAACTTTAAAACCAATTTTTTTTAGATCACACATGCTCAAATGGAGTTAAAATTATTACGATTGAAGAACTTGATTTGAGGTTAGATTGTTCTGTTTTTAAGTACATTTTAAACTCAACTAGGGAACAAAAATTATTTGATTTTGGATCAGGTTTGGCTAGAAGCGGATATTTCTCATTTTGGGGGCTTTGCTGAAATAAGGAGCGGTATATACCTGTTTGGATTAAAGGGAAGGGAAAGAGGGCGGCGACTAATATTTACAAAGCGCTGGATATGCTGCTGCTCCTCCTTCCATATTCCATAGACAAAGTTGTACAACAACTTTAACGACTTTTTCAAAAAACACAGAACATTATATTAGGCTTGACTGGGAATCGAACCCTGTAACTTAAGGAACAACGTATGGGATGACGCGCTAGCACATTGAGCCATTGTACACTTTTGCAGATTCTCATCTAGAGGGCTAATTATGCTTCAGCGAATAGCTGACAAGAAGTTCAGCTAAAAAAAAAAGTAACAAAGACGTTCAAGCCCGACTGTAATATACTCTGTACCTGGAGTAGCAGCTGCAAGCAGCGCTGTTGACCAATAGATGGCTCCACTACTTGCTTTAAACAATGTTTGATGAGGGATTTTTAAAACTGTTTCACAGATGATGACAGTTTTGTGACATCAGCATGCCAGTGCTGTGGCAGCGAACTTTATTTTGAAAAAAAAAGAAAATTTAAAATGAACTTGATTTGCCTGCAAGTATTTGAAATACATGTCAATGTTCTATATCTTACCATCTCTGAGATAAATTTCTGCACAGAGAAAAAAAAGGATAGTTTCTGATGATCCTCAGGATATTTTCGGTATCCATTTGGACTGAATAGTTAACTATCCTTTTTGGGATCCATTGGATATTTTCGGAATCGATTTATTTTTGCCTAAAAAGGATATATCAGAGAAAAAATATTTCATTGATATTTTTTCTTTATTCAAAGGAGCTGAAAAATGTGAAAAGGATATATAAAAAAAATGGATCTTAAGTGGATATTTCGAATATCCATTCTACGGGGATCTTTTTTTTTCTGTGTGCATTTGATAAGTCCGGCTTGCTCTTTTTGGTTTAGAAGGCACAAGTAGTTAGGTCGCTATGGACATAATCTGGGACTAATAGCGATGATCCCCTGGAAACAATAGTATTGGGAACATCACTGATAAAAACAAAGGATAAGACTGTTACTGTTATCGACAGAATTAATCTGATCAAGAGAACATTTAGAGCAATGAATGGAAGATCACATGAAAGTTCAAATTCCGACTAAAACACCAACACTACGACGAGGACACCGGTAACTAATATAATGGTCGATGAAAACCTCCCGGTCAGATCTTTCGGTATATAGAGAGTTCTCACAGATTGTGATTGCATAATATATCAGAAAAATGGTTCAAAATAAGTGTCTGGCAAAATATTCTTTAAGGAGGAAATATTCCTCTAAGCTTAGGACTTACAGCTGAACGTTTTTGAATTCTTCATATGCAAAGCCAGTAGCGAATGTGATAAGTCGGGATGCAAATATTGATTTCCGTGTTGCAAAAACTTTTGGGATGCAATAGCCAGGAAGGCTAAGAGCAGACGAACCCAATGGAACAGAAGCTCGGTAACCGGGTACTGTATCCACCTGAACTTATATTTCCAGTTAAACGGAAATTTATATCAAAAGTTCAAAACTATGGCTGCTTTTAAGATCGTTTATAATTGAATTTCCCCTATTCGAGTACGAAATTCATGCATGCATGTAAAGAGAACCCCTCACATACGCTAGAATTTGTAATTTTGAAAAGGACTTGCCTTAAAAGTCATGTTACTTTTCATTTCCGCAACCCTTACCCTTTTTTTCTCAAAATTATGTCAACGTTCTTTTCAAAAATAAACCTTTTTTCGGCTTGACCACCAAGCGTTCAGCCTCTAATTAAATGTGGCCTTAACCATCATCTGATTAATTGTGCAGTTAACAAAAATGGAAAAAAAAGTAATCGAGAGCAAGGGCAAAAGATGCAAATCTATGGAGACACATGGACCTCGGACTTAGCTGCTGTCACAACATCAAAGTGACAATTTGAGTGACTTGGCCAGCAAATGGCAGGGGCTAATTTAAAATGCGCTGAAACAAAAGGACACTTAGACCCAAGGATGATGCCTGACAACCGCCCACTCATCGGATGTGTGGGGTAGAGCATATATTTTTATAATTTATCTATTATGCATGAGGGCGCCAGTCCTGGAAAACCCTTTGCTGTCAGCGCATATCAAGCCACTGACACATGAGTGAGTCCAACTCCGAGAGTTGCCCTTCGTTGCTGTCGTGGCTGATGACCAACTCTAAATCTCAGTCAAAGTTTTCATTTATTTTTTTTTTGGTTTTGGTTTTTGTTGGCCTCACATTAGCCGCGCATTTAAAATGCAGGACCAAGTCAGGGCGTCAGCACTCACCTGGACACCCTTTCACCCACCGAAGCAGAAGCAGACCCACGGCCCACCACCCCGCCCCCCTTTCGGCATGTCGTGGCCCTGTCACAAGACTGTCACTCAAATCGTAATTAACAAACGGAAAAATCTTACTCAATGTCAACCAACGTTGAGAACATTTCGTTGCTTTTTCCCCAATTGAAAAGGACAATTAAGCTTTCAAATTTGGATTTCGTGTTGCCAATTAGAGACAGTTTTTGAGAAAGCATTGGGAGCTTGTTCTTTTCTATTTGTTTTGACATTTTTCTCAAAGTTTTTGAAAGTTAAATTTCATTAAAAATTAATGCTTGGTAATTGCAATTGAGATTATTGAGATGAAAGTAAACGGTGTGGTTGAATTTTTTGGCCTAGAAACTGGAGAAAAGTTTACGAAATGTCAAAGGTTAAGGGGTTTATGGTTTGGTTGTTAAAAAAGGTTTTGTGTTGGGTTAAAGGATTAGTTAACATTTGTTATATAAAGACACAGAATGGAGGTTAAGAATCATCTTAACCCCCAAAGCACTAAGCCAGTTTCTCTCACTCGATCTGCTCTATGAATCATATACAAAGTTTGGTAAGCTCTTTTTAAGATTTTTGTTCTAAGTTTTGGAAGTATGTAGCTTATACATATTTGGATATCGTTTGTTACTGGTTTTAGGACAGAATTCTGTAGTTTTTTTTCTAATTTATTAAATAAATTGTATTAAAGATGCAAGGTAAATGTCGTCTTAAGCATAATCTGTATCAATCACGGCAGTCCCAATCATGGCTCTCAAATCTCATTTCTAAGCTTCCCATTGACTCCAACCTCAAACCAAAGACTTAACAAACAAACTTCTACAGCAACAACTACAACAACAACTTAAGGCAATTAGCCAAGCGAAATCTGCCAATTAACCAAAGCGTAAATCGACAGACACTGTCAATAAGCCACGAAAATAAACCGAATCTACCCAATCTCTGACCACCACATACAAAATAGTGACGAAAGCAGTCTGTCTCTTTCTTTTTTCCCATTAGCAGCGCATGCGCCAGCAGAGCTCGAATGCCATTGGGCCTCGTGCAAGTCGACCAATGAGGGCAAAGGAAATAACAAAAAACTAAGCGACAGCGCAATTTTTGTTTTTTTGTTGGGGCCACAAAAGTGTAAAGTGATTTTTTAATTGCCTTAATAGTTTTCACCAGCTGTAGCTGCTTCTGCTGCTGCTGACAGTCCAAAAAAAGAAAACTTTGGCTGCTGCACTTTTTGACACTTTTGTGGTTGTTGTTGCTGCTGCTGCTTTTGGCACTGCATGCATAATTAATTTGGCTTTTAGTCCTGTCAAGGCTGTGTGACTGTGCAGATTTTTACACCGTTGCCATATTGACGGGTTTACAATTGGCCATTTCACCAAGCTAATGGCTTAAACATGTTCAGCTTTTTGGCTTTCTATTCGGTTTTTTTTTTGCTGTTTGTGCGGTGATTGTTATGGATTGGTACAGGCCATGTAGGTGGTTAATTTGGTTATGTGACATATGTAAATTTGAAATTGCATAAAAAATGGGTTTGGGGCCCAGATGTAAAACAAAAAATTGATTTGGTTTCAAGAAATTTAATTAATTGCTTGAAAAAAACGAGAGCGTACTGTTTTTACTTCCATATACCTGTTACTCAGGAGAAGATGGACTTACAAGCCTTCACTTACATAAATTTCAATGAACGCTGATTCCAAATATTTGACAAAGTGCGATATTCCTATAACTCGGTTAATTATTTTCCGAACTTTCTTCAAATTTGTGAGATTATAGATATTGCGAATATAGATGAGATTTTCAAATTTAATATCGATTTCTTAATGGTTATAGTAGCTTATCAATAGTTATTGTTGTTAAATTTGTATATGATCTTACTCACAAATAAATATATAAAATGTTTGCCCACGGACATAAAGCCCATACTACAATTTTCGGTCACTACTTTTAAACAAAAAGTCAAAACTTTTCAGGGTCTTATGTGCGGACACAAAGCCAATGGGCGTTAAGTATAAGTAAGTAAGTAATAGGACAGGGGTGCCAAAGCCCATTCGGCAAGCCAAAGGAATAGCTGGCGCGTATACGATCCACGCTCGCCAAAAGCATACCTAAAGCAATAACAAATTCATATGCATGCTCTCCTTTTTTCTTCCTCTTTCGGAGCTTTACCAGCAGCAACATCTTCTCTCTCTCCTATGTCTCTGGCGGCTGTTAGCTCATTCTGGGCACCTCTGCTGTAGGCCAACACAACCTAACAATTTCTCCAGAAACCACAATTTCTATTATTTTAAGATGGAATTTTTTTTTGTATTATCTGCTGTGCCATTATACTCAAATTTTTATACGGGCCTTATGTACGAAATAATCTGGGCATTATGACCGAATTCTATGTGAACTTATAGCCCATATCAATTCTGGACATGTCATGTCACCAAAATTCTGCCGTTGAAATTCCCTTTGTATTTGACTGTTTTTGACTGAACTTAAAAAATTGTTTAACTTAGTCTGCTTCGTCATTCTTTCTGCAGGGTTTTGTAGCAGCTAAAGGTTCTTATATTGAAGAGGAGGGGATTGTTTTAAATAAAATTGTTAATTTTCTTCACGAAATGAGAGAGCGCATTTGCATTTTACTGTAAGCTGCTTCTATATAGCAGACTCTGGCTCCTCATTATTTGTTTTGTAACCAACTGGATCAGTTACTCGTTTGAAAGAGGCATCGAGCAAGTCTGTATATGGAGAATTAAAAATCTCCTTGATTGGCAATCTAGAAATTTGTATTATATAATTTACTGAGAGAAGACCGGTTTGCAATTACCGTAATGGTTTTATAATAATTATAATTCATAATTTGAAGCTTCTTTAATTAAACAGTTCCAAATCAAATGTTTTTAAGTTATTCATGGGTCAAAATTTTTACTGGCGCTTGACACTATTCAGTCGATTGTTGTTTTGTTTCACGATTTCTCACCTGCTACGATCTTATAAGCCGACGTGTTTTATTGACGGCCAAACATTGAAGTAAAATTGAAATAATGGAAAAACTATATGCCCAAGGATGATGTATGTCACGGAATGTCGCACGTAGATTGTTCAATTTAAAAATCAACACAGCATCAATTAGATTCAAAAGACGTTTTTGATGTCCCTATTCTATCGGGAAAATTTTTCCGGCAGTATTTGGGCAAATTATTTGCATGTGCGAACTAAGCTTAGTTAAATAATAGACAGAGTGAAATATAAAAGATGGCCTCGTACAGTGATTTTCACCTGCCTTTCAAGCGAGTGAAAAATTCCCCAGAGCTGTACTACAAGCTTTTTGAAAAGTTTGGACGTCCTAGTAGCGCTTTCCTTTCATTGGCAAATCAGAAAAGATAATCAAATTATATCAAGCAAATTGTGAATTCGTGAATTTACCCTTCAGTTCGCCTCAGCACTGAATCTAAGCTGAATCAGCCCTGACTTGGAAAGCACTGGGACTGAAATCACGGTCTTTACTTGCATATCGCAATTTCTACGTCTGAAACCCCTCATTTTCAATCAGATCCGGTGGTTCCGACCAATTAAAGTCAGTGCTAACTTAAAGACCAGGACGAACGGTCAAAGTTCCTTCGGCAGAGTTTGTTGCTTGATGCATGCGTTTTATTTATTTATCAAATCAAATTAATATTCGCTTTGCAAATGAAAGTAAGATAATGTTGTCCACTCAGAAAAAAACTACAGGCTGTGTTTAAAGTCGATCGGGATTGAATTTATACCAGGGTTTCGTTCCTCAAGAAGAGAGCGCAAAAATCTGAATGTGTTTCTCTCTTACACACAGGGATGCAAATATGAATGTGTTGCTCTCTAACACACAGTGAGTATTTGGAGTAACTTGACGAGTATGTTCTTCCCCCAAAAAGCTATGGCTGAGGAACTCTGATTTATACAATTTTGTATTTAAAATATTAAGTATCTATTATTCTTAGAACAATACCTACCTATTGTTCTTAGATGTACTTACAATAAGTTAATAACTGTTAATGTTACTAAAATGAAAATAAACGCGCTTGAATCAAAAACAATTCGTTCTTACTGTAAGCCGAAAAATTTAATTTATAAAACAAAAGATCTTGGGTTCAGGTCAAAATAGACTTACAATGCAAGCTCCAGAGAGTGAGGGTAGATTTCTGACCTACAGTAATACCATCATGCTTTTTGGTTAATTAATTTTCATTGGACTTTTCCAGTTCAAAAGATGCAAAGCCCCAGTTGCAAAAACAAATTGAAAATAGCTTTAGAATTTTATGGGCTTTAAGAACATTTTGTCACTTTTAATGAGCTTTTATTTTGCTTTCGGAATGTACTCGGGCTTACTTTAGAATTCATTAGTCTTCAATAAATAATATTTCGCTCTTATTTTAAGAGTAAATCGGGTTGTACTTAAACCATTACCACCTAAAAGTGTAATCAAAAACATTTTAAAATAGTTCGAAATGTACTTAATATATCCCGAATCACTCTAGCATCAAGTATTTTGGGACTAACAAATATCAAAGTAGTACATCTCACAATTGAAAAAACCATAAAGCATAACTCACCTGTAATGAAAAGAAAAGAAAGAGTTGGACAAGTGATTAGCTACAAATGCAGCGTAAAGGCAATTCGAATGATAAATCATCAACTTGGAAGGGAAGCTGAAGTATAATGTTTATTTAATTAAGAATTTTATGAACTCAAATGATGATTGAGTTATTCTTTCTCCTCTATGACAAAAGATTATTATGCGTATAGGCAACGCATTTACACTTTTTGATGATAATTATAGATGTAACTTATCTCTCTGTGGCTGGGTGTGGCGCAGCGGTTTGTGTGTCGGCCTCCTGTGCGAATAAATAGTTGTTGTCTTTCTTTAAAAAATTGTTTTTACCAGAGACTAAAACCGTAACCGAAATCGTAACCCGTAACCGCCAAAAACACTTTAAAATTTGAAACCGAAACCGTAACCGAAATAAAAATATTTTTATAACCGTAACCGTAAAACCTTTATTTACATAACCGGTTATCAGTACCGTAACCGAAACAAATATATGGGTTAATTTCGCGTTCTCCTCTTCTAGTAAAATGTTCGATTAAAAGTATCTGGCAAAAGTTCGAAGTGCCTGGAAAGTATCTTAAATACATTAGTGCTAAAAAGTGTCATATAGCATTGAGGAGGAAAAAAATGTTTTTGAGCTTGACCATTAAATAATGTCATTGATTGATTAAGCAAGGTACTCAGACGCAGACAGTTCTGTCGGAGCGAAAAATGACCAGAAAACAGCCAATAAAGTCAGCTTTTGTTTGTTTACAAAAATTGGAGGGCTAATTTAAACAAAACATCGACACTTTAATGGATGAATTTTTGTAATTATTTAGAAAAAAATTCATAATTAAACCATTATATCTTTTTAATAGAAAATCCTAAGACTCTGAAATCGAATACTGGTATAAAAGTAAGCTTTCAATAAAACATATGTAGTGGACGATCAGCTGCTTAGGTAAAAAGATATAAATCAAAATGTGCTAATTGAGTTGTCATGAGTTTTTGACAACATATCAAATTTAGTTTATTCAAATGCTTCAAATGCAAAAAACGATTGTTTCTAGTCAAGTTTTTCACGCTGAACCCGAATCTGGCTTTAGAAATTCCATATTTCTAATGGAATAACTGTAAAATAGACATAAAAATGCAGAAAAAGGCTTATTTACCCATTCTCCAAGGACCATTTGTCCCATAAACAGGTTACTTTCTAAAAAATTTCAAATGTCAAGGTTTAGTATTGTAAAGGTAATTGTCTTCTTTTAATTACAAAATAATTGTAACTGTAGTGGTTGTTAAATTTTTAATTACCCAAAAATGGCTGATGATGGTACCGTGAGGTTCCTGAAACAGCTGTACACTCGACCAGACTTCATTGTGGTGTGGTGTGTTCCTGTTTATAGTTTTGTACAAACATAACATGACCTCGAGCAGGCTTAAATTTGCTGTTTGATTATCGAACAAATTGTAATGGTAATTTCGATTTACAGCCCTGCTCAAGAATTTAATGGAATATTTTATTTTTACAATCATTAAAGTCTTTTTTTAAGCTTAAGCTTTATAGGGCCGATTTCACATCGCTCTGTAACATAAAAGAGTAAATTTTAAGTTTAGCTGACATATAGCAGCTATTTAGCATATGAGAAAAGTACCCTTAGAGTGATTATAATTGAGTGTGAGCAATAGTATATACGATGTTTAAGTTGCGATAGATTTTCTCAATAAATGAGATGATAAACGGGGCCGCATTTGTCTGCATGATTTGTCAAAGAGATATTTTATACTTAAAACCGTAACCGTAACCGAAACCTGAAACCGAATTAGGTTAATAACCGTAACCAGTACCGTAACCGATATTCCATAACCGTAATATAACCGTAACCGGAAAAAAGCGAGTGGCGAAAACAGTAACCGTAACCGAAACCGTTATTTGCTGAGGTTTTAATCTCTGGTTTTTACACATCTGGTCACCTTTACCAGCTATTGGCGACAGCCAACTTTGCCGTTCGAAGTCGGCGTTAAACTGTAGGTCCCTTTCTCTTGAGCAAAAAATTATGAGCACACACGCCAAGAGATTGAGAGAAGCTTAGTTTGGCCCTTTGGGTTTTTAGAGCCAATTTTACATTTACATTAAAGTCATGAGCCGAAAAAAAGTATTTGGGAAATTTTTATCCAAGGAATGAGAGGAAATTGTTACTTTGTATGAAAATTTCAGTAAGGAAAAACATTTGTAAGTTTGTTCTAAATTGAGCAACGCTCCCAAAAAAACAATTCAAACCAATTTTATTCAAGATTTAACAACAAAAATCTACTCGTAACACATCATTGCCTGACATTTTGGCTAAATAACATTTTTAATGCTCACATAAATAAAATATACATCATTAGGAGATACAATACCCCAGCTCTCCCCCTCGAGTCGGCAAATTAAGCCTCCTCCTCACCCATTCAAAACTGTCCCATGCTCCGCCTTCGCCTTTTGGCTGCCCTCAAAAGTACATAAGCAAACACCGAAATGAAGCACCAACACCAATGCACACACATACACAGCTATCTCTCTCGTTCTCCCTCACTGGCACACGCAACTTTTTTCAGTGTGTGGTGCTTATATAAAAGAGCTTTCAGCTGCCTCACTCACACTCTTGGTCTCTTGCTCTGCAGCATTATGTGCGGGGGTGGGGTGAGGGGCGCCATTTAAATGCTTTTGCTGTTGCTTCTCATTTGTCGTCGCCACGAAGCGTCAGCGCTTGGGGCGAGAATCCCAACAGGCAGACCCACACCCGCACGCACACACTCACACCGAACCAGTTCGCCTAGCGCAGTGAATTTTTATAGGCGTTGCTCTCGCCTCTGCTGCTCCGCTGCCGCTGCATTTGTGTGTTTCCTACGGCCTTTAGCTCTTGGCTCTGATTTCAGTCACATTTTGGTGCTCGCGGCATTTGGACGTCCTCAGTCTCTGTCTCCGGTCGCGGCCAACAACAACAACAACAATTAAGTGTTCGATCCTTTGGTGCAAAAGTGTTAATTGAAATAAATTTCAATGCAAATTTAGTGGAATATAGTGTTAAAATAAATGTTAATGTGAGAAGCCTTGACTATGCCATGATGGCCTTGAAGATGTTATATCGCGGTCCTAGTTCGCGGTTGGAGAATTTAATTGAAAAGATTCAGGCCACCAAGGAGATTACAAATAACGGTAATTTAAGGAAGTTTAAAAAAAATACTATTATTGTGTGGTAACCCATTTCGGTTAAAAGTTCAAAACTTTTGGAAACTTTTTCGGCAAAGCCTTGATGAAAATCCATACCAGGGATTAACCGAACCGAATCTAACCGCTTTTCGTGTTCGTAGATTGAACCATGAACCGAAGCAGCATCTCTTTTCAATATCTCACCGAACCGAATACCGCAAGTACAGTTTACTCCACCGACAAGTTCGTAGCAAAGACTCAGAAAATATCGAAATTTGTATTAGAAACTTAACACTTCCTCATACCTCTTGCAGAACACCTGAATTCGTCGATATCCTGTAATTGTCATTTCTTTTTCCTAACGCATAGAATTTACATTTCCAACCCCAAGAATTATATATGTATATTCTTGATCAGTGTTTCCAACGGTATATCGGACTTTTTCTTCATTAAAGTTTATTTTTCGTCATGTCAACCAAAATTTAAGATTAATCGTTCTTGTTATGAGTTGACGATTCTTGTATTTGTGTGTGTAGGATATTGTCTTAAATCATATATATATTTTTTTTTGAGTTATTTTTGGAGTTCAGAAATGCTTAGAGGTAAAAATTTGTATAAATCAGATAATAAACGGATTATTATAGCATTCGAAATATAATATCTACCTAATTTTAAAATCCATATAAAATATGGTAAAGATTCGGGCCCTTACTGACTAACAAATTACAGAGAAAGTTCAAAGTTTATCTAAAACATTGGGGCTATTTAGAATATAAGAAATCGGCTCTATGTCGGTACAACTTAACAAAAAAATGCCCCACTAAGCATGCAAGATTTATTGCTACAACTTAGCATTAATTCTTTACTTCAAATTCATTTTTTTGAGCATTTACTCTAATTTTCAGAAAACTGATTAGTTTTTTAAACAATAAATTGGTCTCGACAAAGGTTTACAAACAGTACCTACCCTGTACAAAAACCTTGGACCCATTTTAGTCTAGAACGGACGGGTCAGTGTCAGCTTACTACATCTAAGTGGTCTCAGATTTATTTGCATGTGTTTTGAAGACAAAACTTATAAAAACAAAAACCAAAATGAGAATTAAACATAATTTTGGTTTTGGTTTTTTGGCTATATTTTTAAATTTAACAACTTTTTAGATTTGATAATAAAAGTGGCATCGTTATAAAAACGAAATATATAAATTTCTTTATTTTTTTCTTGTAAGACATATTATATATACAGCGAAAATTTGTAATTTCAACAATTTTTTTCCAATTTTCCAATAAACTTTTATTTTTTGTATGCAAAGTAACTATTGAGAAAATTATAGATGCTTTGAATTATACCGTTTTTGAGTTACAGTTTCTAAAAGCTTAATTGCCTTGTTTTTAAAACGGTTACAATCGATTTCATGGGCTAAACTGTGAATGGATAAACCCTGATGCTGTTCAAGAAACTGTATAACACTATCAGGGATTTCACGTTTTCGATTCCGATTGAATCATGCGGAAATGGAATTGTTAAATGCTATTGCTTCCAAAAACATCGATTTTTATCTTAAAAACTCCATTAAACTTCATTCGACCTTCTTGAAGACTAGAAGAGTCGGCTAAATCCTTAAACCTACGTACAGGTTAAATACCAAAATACCTTTACCTATTTATTGTAAAAGGAATCTGAAATATCTATTATATAGGAAAAGGTAAAAATGAGGCACTTAAAAAGAGCCTTTCATGAGTGGCTTATCCACCACAATCCACCATATCATTGAGGCTTCCTTAAAGTTTCAGCACATTCGGTAACCCTACAACTTCACAATCGCCTCTATCTAGGTACAACCGGAATCTTCCAACATATTTAGGCTGCTGCAATTTTATTTTGAAATTTTATTAAAAAAATAGTCTCGACCTAAAAAAGTAAATCGGCCCTGTTCCGAATTCCGTGTCGGTTTCCGTGTAAACGTTGTTTTTTCTTATTTAAAATTATTAAATGGATATAAAAAGTGCGAAGAAAATCTGTGGTTACTAGATTAGGTCGTCGCTTTTTGTCTAATTGAATCCACTTGACATTGAGCAATCGGTTTCAACTACTTTGGCAATCCCGATTTTCCTCAAACCTGATCTAGTAACCATAGAAATGTTGTTGAATTAAAATTTCACTTGCAAACGTTTACACGAAAACCGACTCGGAATTCGGAGCAGGGCCAAATGTGTTACGGAAAAGTTTTTGAAACCTCTAAAAGTGTAAAATGAACCTGAGGATTTTTTAAAAGTCGATAGCAAACTATGCTGGTGATAGCTCGTGGGTCCTTATAATAACCATACAGGGACTCAAAATTTGTTTTGATGTCCAATTTTTCATTGCTGGTTAGGAGTACTATTTTTCTTACTTAAGGAGTATAAGAAGTCTTCACTATTATAAGCTCAAAATAATGGACTTCCATTGGGCTCACATCGATAAAGTCTATTTATTCTATACCACGTGTTTAGCAGAAAAATTGGCTCCCTGATGAAGAATAAATTTGCAATAATCTTCCTACTGAACTCGAGAGATGCGGCATCCTAATAGCCAATTTGAGGTAACATGATTCAGAAGCATGTGTCAAAGAAATAGTACGCTACCTTAAAGTAGTACTGCAACCTCCAACAGCAGAAACAAGTGAAGTAATTTGATCAGATATTTTCCCATCTAATAAAAAATCATTTATGATTCAAATGACATTTAAATTAAAGTTTCAAAGCCCTTAATTTTTGACAAGATAAAGAAAATTTGTACCTAGGTAAGGTAAAAGGTGCTCGAATTGGAAAACACAATAATTGTAGCTAGGTATTAACTTAAGTACAATCATCTAGGTACTTTCAAACACTGATCTTAATGGATATCATCCTCGCACGAAACGATTTCTTCATAAAAAGTTGAATTTCGTAATACAACATCAAACAATTTGTAGACGCTGTGCAAGGCTTAGTCTTTCAAGGAACAATTGTCGAAAACAGAACTACCACAGGACCTTATCACAAGTAATCTTTTATAAAATAACTAGTTCTTAAAGTACTTTAAGGGGAATCTCCCTATTTGGGGGTATTATTATGATTTAAATTTTAATCATTTATTAGTTTAGGTGTAGTGGTAGATTCAACAATTTTCAGAACAGCCGTCATCTTTTCAAACTGTTCTTAAACTGTAGGTCTTGGCTTTTTAGGCTATTTTAGTCAACAAACAAGTCTCAATGGTTCTCCTTCTTAGAACCCCCAGTTTACCCATTAAAAACCATTTAATCTTCTTCAATCTGTTCTAACCTCTTTGACATTTCTTACCCTATCACTTCAACAACACAATTCAATCAAATCTGAAACTTCTTACAATCTCTTTCAACTTTCTTTGACCCCAGAGAACTTTGTTAGTCCAATAAGACCAATTTATAGCTCCCTCTCCAAAATGTGATAATTAATCTGATGCATCATTTTCATGTTTCCTAATTAAAAACTTGATCAAGTTGGAAATAAAAAGGTTAGACCAGATCAGAGTTCAAGCAATGAGAGGGAAAACAAAGCCAAGTGAAGAAGAGCGAGCTACTGACAACGGATCAGCTACAATTAGGTTTAATTAAAAGTTATCCAAAACGGAAAGTGAACCAAAAACTGCTCAACGCGACACTTGGCGCGTGGTGAGACCCTCATGTTGTATGTGAGGCGTCAAGTGGAAGAATGTTGTAATTAAAACAAAAAACAACACAAAGCTCAATTAGTTTGCATGAAACTCATTTACAAGGGGGGAGGGGAAAGAGGCAGACGGTCTCTGGGGTGGGAGGCAACACCAAACATGGCATTGGCTAATTGAATTAAGCCTTGTCGTTGTCCAGCATTTGATAGCTGGCGTTGATTTCCTGTCTTAGTCACAGATGATGCCGACCCCAGAGCTAATAAGGATGCAGTCGTCGGCTGCCCACACAGAGCAAATAAGTATGAGACATCGCAGTGTTTTAATTGTGCGTGTGTGTGTGTTCCCATTGCAGATATGTACAGCACTCACACCTCCTCCAGTTATTCGCCCAGCATATCGGACGGAACCCTGACACCCAACTATAGCTCCACAACAGTCACGCAGGAGGATCACCAGCCAGCCGCCGAGGTCAAAACAAATGGGGATGGCGAGGAGGCGCCTCCCAAACCCAAGCGACCGCCTCATTTCCATCACCATCATTACCACCATCAGCAGGCTCTTAAAATTGCCAACAAGTTGCGCAAAATCAATAAAGAAGCCAAAATGGGAGCTGCAGCCGCAGGAGCCCCCAAGTTTGATAAGTTGACAGGCGAGGGCATTAAGAGCCGAGGCGACGGTTCCTATCAGTGTCAGTTCTGTGATAAATCATTTCCGCGACTTGGTTACTTGAAGCATCACGTGCAGGTGAGTTCAACGTGGTGACGGTGGCGTCACTGGGGTTAATTACTTACTTTGCCACTGTCATCAGCAGTGTAAGGCGCTTAGTTCTATGAACGGGTGGGCGTGGGTGGGTGTGGTTGGATGGGTGACGTAACCCGTTGTTGATTGACAGAAAGGATGTAAGGTGACAGTCTAGGGAATTCCATGGAGTATTTAAGGAATGGCTGTTTGGCTTTTAGCTGAAAATTAGTTAGTTGAATATTGATTTTTAATTGGAATGCTAACACGGTAACGCGAGAGCTGCTTTTGAAAGAAGTATGATAGCCCGGAACCGTTAGCCGTATTTAACCGTTTCAAATATTAACCTAAAAAAGTCCCTAAAATTTTGAAATAATTTCTATACTTAAGACATTTTTTTCTATATATTCTTTTTTGGAGCATCTTTACTAAAATTCATGAAAATGTCTTTAATGTAGAAATAATTTCTAAATTTTAGGGCGACTTAAACCCTTGACTGATTTTTCTCAAATATAGAAAAATAATAATCTGTGTTTAGTCTGAACAATTCAGTACTGCAAAAGGCTTCAAACTGATATAGTGTAGTGGAGCCACTCTGACAAGAGGTAGAGACACAGCCTGTAACCCCAACCATTTTCCGTCTTGTAACTGATCGATACTCCACGTGTGGTTATTATACCATTTTATTTGTGGCATCAAATATGGCGGACACGGCTAAAAGCCTCAAGAAGGTTTACACATCTGTTTTTCTTACTTTATTTGCCCATGGCCCCGATAACCATATTGCTATAGCAATCAAAGGGGTTATCGCTCACGTTAGCCAGCGGCTTTCCGGATACAGTTGTATTGGTTTGTCAATGTCAGGTTTCAAAAGCTACCATTTTGGTTCAATCGTGATCAGCTCTCATTTGGGCTTACATATATTGAAAAAATATCTACATCAATATGTTCCGATATTCAAAAAGTATCATATATATAAAACCAACTTCCGCAACTTCTTTTGTAACGAATGAAATAAAATAAATTTATGTTGTTAAAGTCTCATAAAAATAGCAGAGTTTTGAAGTTCCAATCTTTAGATTTTGAAACTTGAACGGTAAACATATTCTTATATATAAAACGTACAGTTACAATATCTTGCAATAAAAAAAGGAATTCTTAAATATCCAAAAGGTTTAAAATGCAAAGTTATTAACGAAAGTGTGCAGATTAATGAGTAACTAACACTTTTTGCTCCAAAAAGCGACTTTTCGAGAAAATCGGCTTTATTACAGCTGAATTCGTGGCACGGTTAGATGTCAGCTATATGAAATGGTGTGCCGAATTAAATAAAATTCGATATGTCGCTTAAGGAGCTTAAAACACATGTTCAAACTTAAACTCAGTTCAATAGCGTGAAGCCAAACAAATTTGGTACAAATCGGCCAGATCGGCATATGGGAGCTATATAAAGAAATGGTCCAAATCAAATGCGATTTTGTAAGTCGTATTAGGAGCTTAAAGTACGAGTACAAACCAAAGTTCAGTTCAGTGGCATAAGAAACAACAAAGTTGAAGCAGATCTGAATCTTTGCAGGTCGATGTACAAACCAAATTTATGGTCAATATCTTAACAACTAGAGTTTATTTCAAAAGAAAGGCATACAAAAAATTGCAAGATGGTTTAGGCCCAACTCACACGGCTCGTATTTTTCCTTCAAGCTCAAGTGTGCGGCATCAAATCGTATGTAAAATTGCAACGATACGATACGAGCCTTAGTCATAACTGCAACCGATTTTGAACCGAACTGGTAAAAACCAGAGCTCTGATTTTTAAGGGCGAAACGAACAAAAGAAAATTCTTAAACCAAACTTGTTCCCTTTTTCGGTTCAGATTAACAAGTTTGTAGACATTCTGAAACCAAGCGACTTTGTGATCGGGTCAATATAGTGCTACAAAGGCTCGAAATCGCCACGCAAGTATAATATTATTTTTTTTAAAAGCTACAGAAAGGCGTTTGGAATGAAAAGTATTTTGTCTTTGGGACCTTTGATTTCGGTAAAATTATTCACCAATGCAAAATCGAGATAAATGCGTTTAAAGTTTGAAGTAATTTGAAAATAACTCGTTTTAGCGAAAAAATTGGCTATATCTTCTAAAGTATTTAGAATTTCAAAAGTCCTTCTGGGGCGATATTCTCAAATCATAGTCCAAACTAAGAAAAATGGAAAAAAATCAACAAAAATTTGCACATGAAGAATTCTCGCCTTAAGTCCTCCTAAATCACTAAAAATTTCTGGAACACCCCCATTATATGACTAGCTCTATAAAGTAAATACCACGAAATTGCACAACTTCGAGCAAACAGATCAGAATCAGAAGCTTTATTCCAATGTTGATTTCTAGGCATACTTAGAATCGATTTTTATACTCTTTACCAAAGGTACACAGATAAAAATTCATATTCGATCATATTGTTGATATCCGACCATAATTATGTTCATCTTTATTTCAATCGTTCGTTTGGCTCAACGACGACTGATTTGAGTGAGCGAGAATCACCTCATATGAATTAACTCCTGCAAAGACTCATAGTCTATGACGGTGCTGCTAAAAGATTTGAAAAAAGAGAGCGAGAGAGAGGCCGTTTTGCCGGCCAACGCTGAAGTTTGTTTGATCGAACAAATACTCGAGAGTTTGATAAAAAAAAACTCTAGCTCAAGCGCTTAATGCTTTTAAACGAATGAGCTGAATATATGCAACGCTGAGTTTTGTTGATTGATTTTTAAATTTCTCTGATATACACAAAATTGGAGATATCTCCCACAGTTTTGTACACTCTATAGATATTTAGTAATCCAGATTATTTATCGATATGCCAAAGGAATGACAAAGATCGGATGAACAATACTCAAGCTCTGGCCAAAAGAAAGCACAGCAGTTACCACTGCAGTTACAGAGTATATTACAGTTTCGACTTGAAAAAACGCTTTAAATGTGCAACATAGAATATTCTATTTCGTTTCCAAAACATCAAAGGGTTTCTTTGAAATTCATAGGTCGCCAGCTCTCACCCACATGTCTCCTGTCTTCCAACTGAATTTCATGCAAAATCGTATGACATCAGCCAACAACTTGTTAACCCAATTGCAACTGTGTTTAGGAGCGATCTTAATCATCCATACCAAACCAGGTCTAACATGTTAAGCGCTGCCTTTGATCCTAGCGCCTGGGCAGGGTCGGTATTTGCACGTTCTTCTTGGGGATGTTGATGGTGGTGATGATTGGAGCGGCGACAGTTTAAAAACCCATAACCAACACGAGAAGTCTTGTTTTGTTGTTGTTTTCCTTTTGCTGGTGGATGCGGCTAACTCGCTCATATTGTGCAATATAAGCAAAGTCAACTGGGGGGCTGCATACAAATGGGCTAATTTTTTTTCGTACGACTTCAAAGTGCTGAACCGACACAACTGAATGCTGAAAGAACCCAAAAACGAAAACCGGTTGCGGGCGTTCCTCGCACCCCCTCCTGGGGCTGAGGCGTTTTGCGTTGCGCATTTAGATGAATTTTTGTCGCAAGCGAAACACCTACGGCCCCCGGGTTGGGTATGCATGGCTGACGCATCTATAAATTCAAGCCAGGGTAGACGGTAGACGTGTAGACGGCGGTCTTCTAAGAATTTCAAATTTTCTCTTCTGCAGAGCCACGCCGAACATCTGCCCTTTAAGTGCGAATACTGCGCCAAGCTGTTCAAGCACAAACGCTCCCGAGATCGCCATAAGAAGCTGCACACCAATGAAAGGAACTACAAGTGCCCACACTGTGAGGCGGCCTTCTCGCGAAGGTAAGGAAAAGATCAGCAGAGAGAGATAGAGTATAACCTTTTATTTGTTCTCTCCTTTCCTCTTAGCGATCACTTGAAGATTCACATGAAAACGCACGACATACAGAAGCCCTTCCAGTGCAGCATGTGCAACCGTGGCTATAATACGGCTGCCGCCCTAACCTCTCACATGCAAAAGCACAAGAAGAACGCCGCTATTCTAGCGGCGGGAGGGAATCCCAATGCCCTCAACTACAGTCCACGCTCGACAGGTTCGGCTTCGATTTCCAGTAATGGCAGTCTGCAGAAACGTCGCTACGCCTTGGCCCTGGCCACCGACAGTAGCCCCAGCCGCTTGGAGTATCCCAAACGTTCGCGGCAACATCATCCACCCACACCCACTCCCCTGCTGCGTTGCAGCTACTGTCCCAAGGTGACGGAGTTCAGTAGCCTGGAGCAATTGAATGCCCACTTGCAGAATGTACACGAACAGGCACAGCAACAGTCGCCGACCCTGAAAACCCCTGTTTCCGAGGGCGTGGGAGAGAACTTTCACTTGAACTGCGAGTACTGCACCATGAAATTCGGCAACATTGCCACCCTGTTCCAGCACATGCGTTCGACTCATCTGGATCGCCTAAGTTCACCCAACTCGTACTACGAGCACTTCAATCGCCTGGCCACCGCGGGCACCTTTAGTCCACGCTTGGCCTTGGATCTGCCCAAAATTAAGCAGGACCTGCCCAGTCCCGAACGCAAAACCGAAGAGGATTTGCCCACGGATTTGAGTAGCAACAAGCGACGCACTTTGACTCCCCCGGCTGCAGTGGCCACAGCCCCCAATCCGGGTGTATTCTTTTGCAATCAATGCAACGCAGGCTTGCCCGATTTTGAGAGTTTCCGTAACCATCTGAAGACCCATCTGAGCGAAGGTATGCAACTGGTTTGTCCACATTGTGGTCTCAGTCTACCCGAGCAATCGGAGTACGAACGCCATGTGGTGGCCCACTTTTTGATAACCAACTCGGAGTTTCCCTGTGGCAAGGCCAACTGCGGCAAATCCTTTAGCCAGGCCGAGGAGCTGCAGCAACACTTGCTCTCGGAGCATGTGGTAACCCTGATGAAGTGTGCTCTCTGTTCGGAGCTGTGCGAGACGCGCATGGCCATGCAGCTGCATTTGGCCTGTGCCCATAGCCAGGAGACCAAGCTGTTGCGCTGCAGCGCCTGCATGGAGCTCTTCCGCACGGAAGCCGACTTCCATGTGCATGTCAAGACACGTCATCAGTTGGGCACCCAGCTGGCTGCAGCCAGCATAAGTCCAGCCAATCCCTTGCAGTGCATGTTTTGCCGAGCGGTTTGCTCCTCGGACTTGGAGATGCATTTCCATTTGGCCGCCCATGCCCGCCAGTTTCGTTGTCCCTCCTGTCCCGAAACTTTTCACGTGGAATTCCTGCTGGATCGTCACATGCAGAGCCAGCACGGTGGAGTCAAGGACAAGGAGCAGACCTCGCCCAACATGGGTAGCCTCTATGTGAATGCATTGCTGCCGCCGTTGGCAGCAGCTGCGGCGGCGGCAGCCGCCACCAACAACAACAGCAGCATCATCGACTACAACGTGGCCTTTAAGGGTCTCTTTGGAGGCACTCCCTCGGCCAGTTCCAAATTCTACTGTCCCCTGCAGGTGGATACCAGCGCTTTGAAACCTCAAGCCTCACCGCATCCTGCCTTGATGTACGGACTAAGCCAAAGATACTTGATGGAAATGTATGCCGCCAAGTCCACTTCACCCGGCAATAGCTCCTCAGAGACTGGAACTTCCGCCCCACTACCACCAGCGCCGCCGGCGCCTCCTACTACTTTCAGCTGTGGCATGTGCGAGCGTCAGGATCTGCGTAGTGAAGCGGAACTTCACTCGCATCGCAAGCTGGCGCATAATCTCAAGACCGGTGTCAGCCTACGCTGTGCCTACTGTGCGGGTAACTTCAAGTCTCGCGCCGAACTGGAGCAGCACATGAAAAGCTGCCACAATTCCACCGGCAAGCACAAGTGTCTCATCTGTGATGAGATCTTTCCTTCACCCGCCATACTGGCCGAGCACAAGCTGCAGCACTCCAAGGTGGGTCAGTCGGGCAAGTGTGCCCATTGCACGCAGCATCTGGAGGATGTGGCCGCCTTTCGTGCCCACTTGAGTGAGCATGGCAGCGACGGTTCCCTGCCCTTGGCCTGTATCTGTTGCCGCCAGACTCTGCACTCCGAGTTCGAGTTGAGTTTGCATGCCAAATTCCATACCAAATCCAATGTTTCCTCGGGTAGTCTGCAGGAACCAGTGTGTGCTTTGTGCCTGGAGCCTTTGCCAGGGGCGGCGGAGTCAGCCCCCTCACCCGCCAAACTATGCGAGAAATGCTGTCGCAAGCACAACTTAAATGGCAAACGTAATAAAAATGTTAGCGAATCACCCGTGACGCCAGCCACAGCTCCTGCTGCTGTCCCCTTCCTGGAAAATCGCTGTAATCTGTGTAAAATGATCCTACCCCATGCACAAAAACTGCAGGAGCATTTGGTAGAACATACCTTTGCGGGAACTGAACAACGAGGCTACAACTGCTATATCTGCTCAGCGGTGTTCACCGCTCCAGCGGGTCTACTCAATCACATGGCTGAGCATGGTGCTCGTCCCTACGACTGTAATTTGTGCCCAGAGAAATTCTACTTTCGTTCGGAACTGGAACATCATCAGCGTGGACATGAAATGCGGCCCTCACCCCGACCAACCAAACAGGAGGTGGAAAGAGCCACTAGTTCTCCTAGTAATAGTAACCATACTCATCATAGTCCCACTACAGTCAAGCAGGAGGTGTACGAAACGGAAACTAACGAGGAGGCAATGCCCGACGAGGAAGAGTATATAGAAGTCGAGCAAGTGCCGCCTGAGACACGGACGGGAGATATAATGGAACGTTCCAGTAGCAGCGCTTGAGATACGGTGAAGCAGAACTGACGAATTTTCAAAAAGGAAAAGGTGAAGTGGAAATATTTTTAGACGAAGTAAATAACGGATGAGGTAACTTTCAAGATAGGCTGCAAATCATCAAAAATTTTCGTTGATAGACAAATGATTCAGGTGTAAAGTTTTGTTTGATTAAACCTAATATCTGGATTGGAATCTTCTTCAAATAAGCACTGAATTTCATTGTGAAAATCAAAGACCCTTCACTTTAGGTATTTTCGTTCATTTCATGTACTTAGATTCTTAGTGTGGTGACTTAGACAATGCAAAGCTTCGGTTTAGTGGCTCACAAAGATCTAATACGTTTTGAAGTGAAAATCTTCCTTTAGGTAGGTTGATAATCAGTCAAGGCCATGTTTAAACTTTGGTTTTGTTGAGTGTAAACCCGAAACTTAACTTGGTATTCAGAATGCCTAAAAAAACCGCAACAAAATTTCAAATTGATCAAATCAAAATTTACATATTTCTGATACAACATTTTATTGCTCGTTTTTTCACAGCCACTCAATAAGCAATTATTAGATGTAATTTACAAATGTTATTTTTAAACTATCATCAGTCATCATATTAGTGTATTATTGTGCGAAAAAACAGCTCCGTGAATTTGCTTCGACCTAATCGCTTCGAACTCTGTCGAGCGAATGACGGGTTTCTGCTCTTTTGGTCTCAGCTTCGGCAAGCGTTCGGGTCATGTACGTGTGAATAGCGAAATGTTTTCGCCCCCGGGGAGGAACCAAGGGCCATCGCTGAACTAAATCATCTTAGTCTAGCGCTCATAAAATGTCTACTTTACAAAGACAATGCTTGAAAAATGCAGAAGAAAGTCAGAGTAATCAGTAAGGGGGTAACGCATAGCCCACCCCTGGTGGAAGTAACAAGGTGAAGGCGTCAGCTTCTGCCAAGGGCCAATTGATGTAAGGAGACGGCAGAACATTTGTTTGTATCTACTTGTGTATTGCCGTTCGCTTCTAGCACTTACAACGCACTAGCCCTTTTGCCTTACAATCAGAAAGAGCGCTATCTCGCTCGGCTTCACCTTATTAAATCCACCAAGAGCCTGCCTAGTCCTCGTTAACCGACCCGTTATTTCCCTTAACACATAGGGCAATGCATTTATACCAGAGGCCGGCAAAACACACATGCTCATTTTGGCATTGCGTGTGTGTATTTAGCTCGTATACAGTCGGTGTATTGAAGTCGCTGTTGCAGAGGGCTCTTGTATACGTAGAAAATAGAAACGACGAGTCATTCTCCCACTTAAGTCACTTTAGTCTCATATTGGTGCCCTATTAACCCTCTTTAACACTCAAATGAGGTGCGAGATCGTTCAGAGATAAGTGACAATCCGTAAGTGTTTTGGCATTGTTGATATGAGAGTAAATCGCTTTAAGACTGGCTAGACTATCAGAACATATGAATACGTTTCCTTTTATTAACCGCGAGTGACCTAAGGTAATTGGCAGCTTCCTGGATGGCTACCACCTCTGTTTGGTACACACTACAATGATTAGGATTCCTAATTTAGGAAGGCTGGACGATGAGTTCAAATCTAAGCTGCGTTAGAAAAATACCGATCTTCTGAAAACATTGTACTAAAAGTGAGAAAATCCCGTTCTAACACTGTATTGTATAACTTTTGAGTCCAATGTTCTCGGTTTCATGACTAAAAATGGTTCATTCTATTCTAATTTATTATTTATTCGAGTAAACTGATACATTCCCATAATTGAAAAAAAACCTTCTAAATTAATATTTTTCTCCGTGTATTGGTTTTGCAGCCTATCTTATAAGACTTTCCAGGAATATTTCATTAAAGCAAAACTAGAAAATTTAGAGGGCACCTTTTTGGAAAAGTAAAACTATTATTGTCTTGCCCCTCGAATAGAACAGCCTAGTATTATTTAAATTAAAAATATTATATAGATTTACAAATACAATAGCAATTTACACACTTTAGCTCTAAGTTATTATTATTATAATCCTACAATACACATACGCCTAGTGTACTTGGTAGTTTTTCTTTACAAGAATTTGTGTGTGATAGTTTTTCAAAGATACATCAGTTCTATTTATACTTATATGATAATATCCCCATGCGAACATATATATGTAAAACAGCCAACGCCTTGCGTTCCTCTTCAGTATTTATGCATAATCATAACTTGTACTTTGTATGTATGACTCTCTTTTACATAAGCACCAAGCATTTTTAATGTGTAGAAATAAAAACATGTATTTAGTAAATAAAACCAGACACAAGTTGAGAAAAAAATACACAAAACAACCGCCTCTTTTATGACTTTACTTAGAAGGAAAATCTGATAAGATTCTGTCGTCTGCTGACGACATGCGGCCAGCTCCAAATTTTATGGCGAATATTTTCTGGCTTATTTCGGCAACCGTGACACGTAATGGCCATAAAAAAGGTGCGCTCCACCCGGCTGAGCGTCACCGGGTTTCGCTACGACGACAAATTGGCATCTGAGTTGGGTGATCTCTATCTGCAAGACCGGTGGCGGCAATTATCCGCCTCGTTTCTTAGAATGAAATGCAGCAGCAGCCGCGGCTGTCGCCGCTCCATGGACTTGAACTAATCCAGCACCTCCTGCTTCTGGGAAGCAATTGCAAATAAATCGCATTTAATAAATTGCCCGAGAAGTACCACAGACCTCTGCACCTGTCCGGGGCGGCAATCATCACAAATCAATAAAAATGTTTAGCATCAAACAATCGGCCTCATCTTGGCCTAAACACCGGCAGTAGTTAATTAGCGCCATGCCACAAATGCCAAAGTGTGGCACTTGGAAAACCTGCTCGAAAGCCGCCGTCGCACTGAAGCTTCATTGATCGTTTGCGCCGCCCAGACCGCCAGGCGCGTCTCTCGGCGTCCCTCCGGCCTGTTTCCGCGAAACGCTTTTTTTGCTCTGCTTTTTGCCGCCGCTAAAAGCGTCACCAATATGTCCATAGCTGTTGGGGATGGCTCTAAATCAAAACCTCCAACGTATCAAAGCAACGCTCATCGATCCGCGTCGCTGTATTTTTGGTATGTGAAGCATTTGACAGGTTTTTACGCTTTTGCATGGATTGACAGTGGGGCAAAGATGGGACGACAATGAGTGGTGGAGTGGAGAGGATGAGACGTAGAGTATAAATTGACAATAACAATTTGTATATTCCAATCAAACTTAAAAGTCCAATTCAGATGGAGGAATATGGGGAGCAGCATATGGGCATTTCCATCAAAAGGTCAACCTGGGCCAAAAAATTTGAACTGGTTAAAAACACTATATTTTATCGAAATTACATAGGAAAAGAATCAAATTAAACTTATGTAAACTAGTCTTACATTTACTAATAACCCGACGAGATATATTTGGTTTCACGGCCGTGTTAGCACAATTTTTCTCATTTTGACATTAAATTTGGTTAAGTTTTGGAAAAAAGTGACTACATGTACTTTCGCTATCTAAAATCTTTCTGATGGCACAAAGAGCTATACCAGAATGCATAAGAAACCATGAGAAACAATGCCAACGCAAATAACTGTAAGTTTTTGCTTCGCATTTTGGCAGAAACCACATAAATATGATGGAAAAAATGTCAAGTACGACATGTCACGTTGCGACAGAAATAAATATTTTTCTACAAAAAATGTACTGAAGATTTTTAAATCGAAGAACTATTCATTCATAAGATATTATAACAATTTGGGCTTAGTTATTGTGTCAGGTTTCGCTAAACTTTGTCGTTATATAGCTGCTCCCGAAAACCGCTGCTGTTTTTGTCACGTTCGAATAGCTTCCAACATTGTCGTTATTTCGGAAACCGAATAAAAACTTGCTATACACTTTAACACTAATTAAAGTGCTTGCTAAGAGCTATATTATACAGTAAAAGTAATTAAGAATTACAAGTAATTAATAACACAAGTTTACAAATAATTAAACTTTTTTTCATCCTCTACATTTTGATGTCATTTCTTATGTAAAATCACGCGCTGAATCCGAATATGGAGCTTAAAAATTTCTCAGTAGAACAGATTTCGAGATAATCCTAATTTACCGTTTTTCGGATTTTTGAAAAAGAACCTCTCACTTAATTTCAAATATCTCAACTATCTCAACCTATTAACAAGTATTGTACACCAAATTAAAGCTAATAAATTTATCTTTTAATCGTTCTTACATCATTTTATTGTCAAATTTGTGGTGTAGCTGCTAATTACAAAGATATCGAGAATTTCGATTAATTTTTATGGAAAATTTAAAAAAAATGTAAATTACACCTTTATTTTCACCAAGAAAAAAATTTTTTAAAATTTCTTTCTCATTTGGATGATGTAACCTAATGTATAACCAATTAAAAAGTGTTCATACATCGAAATCGGTTGGAAGTTGTAGAAGTTATGAGCATTTATCTAAAAAATAAGCAATTTCAGTTTTACCGTTCAAGTGGTATTAAACAAGTCTATGGTCCATTTTGTTCCGCCGTTTGTGGGCACAGTTTTTGAATTTGTTGAAAAGCACAAACACTAGTTGATCCGTTGTATAATGATTTTCGTCCAACTCCTAGGTAAGTGAAGAGCATGTCTCATCTGAATCAGCCGATGACTTAGTAAACTCTTAAGCGCATGCTGAAGAGCGAAATCCTCTCTGCCAAAGTGGACCAAACGATCTAATAAGAGTTCTAGATCTTTCAAAAAAAAAGTCGGAAATTTTTTCCGACACGTTTACTTGAACGGAATTTGTTGAAGAATGATGTCAAAATAACGTACTATTAAGATCGTTTAAAGTGCTATGCTAAGTATTACTCGAAATAGAATAATATTTGTTATTGCAATGATGTGTGTGGTTTATTTGAGGAGTTAAACGAGCAGTATGATCCAGTCGAGTGGCGTTTGTTTATCGACGGTTGCATGCTCAGTCTAAAAGCTGTATTGTTGCACCAGGGAAACATCAAGCCTTCGATACCGCTAGCGCACGCCGTTAATATAAAAGAATCATATGAATCAATGGCCATATTGCATGATTTTATAAACTACAAGGAACATAACTAGAAAATTCGCTCAGACCTCAAAGTTGTTGCAATAGTTTCAGGATTACAAAAAGGAGCACGCCACAAGCACTACGTTCGAAAAAAATGGCCGGTCAGAACGAATTACACTGTTGGGCAAAAAAATGTAAAGTTCGAGCCACTTGTCAGTAAGGAGCAAATTATACTGCTACTTCATATAAAACGGGGTTTATTTAAAAATTTTGTGGAGGCTCTACAAAAAGACAGTGGTGCATTTGCATATCTGAAGAGTGTGTTCCCTTACCTATCCGAAGCAAAAATCAAAGAGGGTGTCTTTGTTGGGCCGCAAATTAAAAAACTTTTCAAAGACTCACAATTCAATTTAATGATGTCCAAGGATGAGGAGGACGCATGGCACTCGTTCCGTTGTATTGTCACTTCATTTCTTGGAAATTTCAGAAGTCCTAACTATAAAAAAGTCGTCGCAAATTTAATAAGAAACTATGAAAAATAGGTTAAGTTTGTATATTATATTAAAATTTTCATTACACTCAAACGCTGCACATTGTATTGCAAACAGGAGTAAAAATGTCGTTGAAAGTTCATTTTTTAGATTCCCACTTGGATTTCTTCCCTGAAAACCTCGGCGATGAGAGTGATGAGCATGGTAAACGATTTCATGAGGATATGAAGAGTATGGAAGGCCGCTATCAAGGATTTTGGGATGAGGCCATGATGGGTGAATTTTGATGGTTTCTTACATGAGAGGAAAACTGTGCACACAAACGGGGGGAGCAAAACGGACCATAGACTTGTTTAATACCACTTGAACGGTAAAACTGAAATTGCTAATTTTTTAGATAAATGCTAATAGCTTCTACAGTTCTTAACAGATTTCGATGTATGAACACTTTTTGAAATCGTTATACATTAGGTTACATCGTCCACAAGAGAAAGAAATTTTAAAAAATTTTTTTCTTGGTGAAAATAAAGGTGTAATTTACAGTTTTTTCTAATTTTCGATAAAAATTAATCGAAATTCTCGATATCTTTGTAATTAGCAGCTACACCACAAATTTGACAATAAAATAATGTAAGAACGATTAAAAGATAATTTTATTAGCTTTAATTTGGTGTACAATACTTGTAGGTTACTTCATAGTTGAGATATTTGAAATTAAGTGAGCGGTCCTTTTTCAAAAATCCGAAAAACGGCAAATTGGGATTATTTCGAAATCTGTTCTACTGAGAAATTTTTAAGCTTCATATTCGGATTTAGTGCGTGATTTTACATAAGAAATGACATCAAATTGTAGAGGATGAAAAATCGTGTTAACCTGTGTAATTATAATTTCGATTTATTTTGCAGAGCTTGCACTGCAATTTTTTTTGTTATTCAACGAATTATGCGCGTACAAAAGAAAAGACCGAAATTCGCTTAAGCTTTGCGCTTTGCTTTTCACTCTATTTTTCGTACACTGGCGCTCACTTACCGTAGAGTCAATCAAGTAAGTACCCATGTAGGCTCTCTCACGTAAATACCCATCTAGGAACCGGTCAGGTGGGTGATTCGGAGTTCGTTTATCATAGAGTCACTTTAGCAAGTACTCATGTGGGAAGTAGTTCCAGCATGGCCAAAGGCCACCTCTAGAACTGCATTACTGCATACATTACTTTGTATTTTGGAAATGTGACGTCAGCTGAAAAGTTTCTAGCCTGGAAAAAGTACCATTAAAAAAAAAGTTGTTGGGGAGAGGGAGGGGGGACTTAGACATTTTTTTTGCTCATAACTTGAGAACCGCTAATCCAATCTTTATTATTTCGGCAAATCGATACATATTATTAATAACTAACCATCTCTAGAAGGTACAAACCCTCCATCCACAAAACTGTGGAAGATATGACGTTTTTTCGAAATTGCGGGTGCGGGAGGGGGTGTGGCAAAAATTGAAAATAAACTTGATCTGTCTGCATGTATAAGAAACAATTGTCCCATACATGCCAAACCTCTATCTGTTACCATCTCTGAGATCTGTTTGTGTATACGGACGGACGGACAGACGGACATAGCTAAATCGACTTGGCTGTTGATGCTGATCAAGAATATATATACTTTATAGGGTCGGAAATGATTCCTTCTTGCTGTTACATACTTTTGCACAAACTTAATATACTCTATGTACCTTTGGTGGAGAGTATAAAAATAACAAGTGAGAAAGTCGGTCAAGCCCGACTATAACATACTCTGTACCTGGAGTAGAAGCTGAATGCAATGCTGGTGCTGCGCTCATCTCTAATTCTCCCTCTCTCTCTTTACGGGTGGGAGTGGGTGGTGGGAGGGTTGTTTACTTATTTGCTCATAACTTGAGAACCGCTCATCCGATCTTTATAATTTCTTTGGCAAATCGATACATTTTGCTAATTTCTAACTATCTCCAAAAAGCACAAATCGTCTATCTTCAAAACTGTAGGAGATATAACGTATTTTCCAAATTGCGGGGGCATGGAAAAAATTGAAAATAAACTTGATCCGCCTGCAAGTATAAGAAGCATTTGTCCCTTACATGTCAAACCTCTATCTCTTACCATCTCTGACAGACAGACAGACCGACGTGGCTATTTCGACTCGGCTGTTGATGCTGATTAAGAATATATATACTTTATATAGTCGGAAATGATTCCTTCTCCCTGTTACATACTTTTGCACAAACTTATTATACTCTATGTACCTTCGGTACAGAGTATACAAATTTTGCATTCTTTTCTGGTAAAAACGCCAATATCAATTATGTATGTACAAATGATCGAGATTTGCACAATACCGAAAATCCCCCAAACAACCTGCTTAAGCAGGCCATCCAGAAACGAATTTGTTCGACGAACAAAATATGGCAGCAGAAACTAACGCAATTATGGCAATACCAATTTGCTTAGAGCACTATTTTATCATTTTGGTGGCAATTAATAAATTCAAACAACAATTCATTGCTCATTTAGGCACGAATATTTTTGGCAAATGAAGTTCGTGCAAATGTTCCCATCCATAACGAACATATTCGCAAGAACACTCGCAAGATAGAAACATTTCTATACTGTGCGAGCAGAAAAACTGGATAACAAGGACCTTTTAAACAGAATATTAAACAAAAAATTATAAATACTTTCAAAAATGCCTTTTCGCACATGATAAACTCAGTGTGCGGCATTTGAAAGTCTGTTGACTGACTGGGCTACTCATCCTCTGCCTGCCCCACTGCACTATAGCCACTTGTCTCCTCCTTTGTCTCCACCTTTTACTTGGCTTTTGAACAACCATTTACTTACTCCCTGTTTACCAGCTCCAACTTCGGACTGTGGCATGCAAGTGTCTGGTCTAGTAAATAAAAAACCATTTGGACTTAGCTCGCGTAACATTGACAAATGAAGAAGCTCCCATCAAGCAGAATGCGGGAACACACACACCCAACAGCGAAAATGGATACAAATGATGATAAAGCTGGACGGAAAGCGCACGGAACTTGAACTCCTTCTGCCATAATGGGAAAGTGGCTGGGAAATATTTTCGCATGCCTTATTAAACAAAAACAAAAGTGAAAAATGCTTCTTTTTTTGCAACCCCTGGCAAATGTTTCCTTCCGGATGGGATGCTAAGGACATGGAATGTGTGCCAAACATGCAAGGTTTCCCCTTCAGGCTGCATATATTCATTACCGGCTTATTAACGTGATTTACCGATGGGGGTGATGATGGGCATGAGAATGTTCCTCAGTTGATGAGGGGCTTTTGAGATGTGCCAAAGTGGAGGAGGATGATATTAATGGCTGGGAAAGTGACTTCTGAAAGCGCCATATCCCATATCCGTTTGTCAATAACGCCTTAAGAGGTTAATGATATCGTGCGAATTTCTTTGATGGATGAGGGCCAAATCAGCCTGGCCAATTCTATGCAAATTCAACCCACGACAGGAAGTCAAACATCACCTAATGGATTTGGTGTAATAATTGTTATGACGAGGGTCGATCTTTTACAGCGTTGTCAATTAGCCGTCACTTCCTGTCTCCAATTGAGGCCTCCAACATTTGTTCTGTCCACTAATTAGCTGACCAGAGACAGGCTCGAGGCGCTAATTGAATTAATCTCCGCTTTAAGGGCACGCGTGATCTTTATCGAGTTTATCAGACTTAATTATACAATTAGTTTATCAGTTTGTTCGTTTTGTTAATATTTTTGTCTCAATTGCAGCCTTGCGCAGCTGCCAAGACAGATGTATAGGCAGCAGAGATACATAATCCTACAGATACAGATACTTTCACATATGCGCGGCGCCTTTGCTATTGGCTGGAACCCAAAATAAATAAATATGTGTGCGGGTTCGTAGGTGTTTATGTACAACCGTTCGTGTTGACTTCGGGATACTTACACATAGGTTCAAAGTAAAGGAAGTCTGCGGGGCGTGGCATGGGTGAGGATAGATAGATTTTGGTTAGGTATGAGCATTCATTGAAATGATTACAGGCCAAGTGGTTTGAAAATTGAGAACAACATGAATAAGTTGAAGATTGAAGTCAACATTGTCCTTTAGAGTTAAAACTGCAATTAATTTGTTACCGTTTCAACTTTTGACAAAGTTGGAAAGTGGCTCATGATGTTTTTGTTAAAATAGTTAGATAATATCGGTTTAAAACGTTTAATGTGGAATCGAAAAGTAATTGGAAATAAATAATGTGTATAAATCTTAGCTTGGAAGTGGACCCAAAACCACCGACCTTGCATATTTGTGCAACGGTCTTGCCATCTGTACCACCGCGCTTCTTGCAATCTGAGTGCTTAACATATGTCTGCATGATATACTGTGATGTGTCGCTCTATCAAGCAGGTGCTAGATGGTTGCCTACGTTAAGATACCGCAGCTTCTGTTAAGTCTGAAATCCTGATTTCGATTCCCTGACAAAGGTAAAGTTAAATATAAAAACTACTCTGGTTCGTCTCGAACTATTGCGGGAAGGTACGTCCCGAAAGGGGCATGATGACGTCCCTCGTCATAACGGGCGTGATAACTATGCTGACCCCAGTCCTTACCCTCTAAACCAAGCCTGGGGCTTGCGGAGTTTTAAATTGAATCTCGACGTGGAGTTCTATATCAACCGGAATTGTCATGTCCAACTGTTGGCTTTTTTAATGGCTATCTGGGAGACTCCGGTCTGCTGGGGGCGCTAGTCGGGAGCCACCAGCCAGGCTCATTGTTTCGTATGCACTTTTCAATGCGTGCAGGGTACCATGATTTTACCGTATCTAATGAACATGCCATTTAGTGTAAAGTACATTAGATCTTATAATCTCAATTAGAATTATCAGAATACTCATAGCGCTGGTAAATCTTCCCATATTTTTCCCTTGCCGCAAATAAAGCAACTGAGACATTGATGGTTGCTTCTAACATCCTAATCTTTCTTATCTTCCTCCTCTTCCAACACGATTTGTGTAGGAGAGGTGCCTCCTGGCTACACCTTTAACTATCCATATTTCAAAATCTGAATTTTTTTTTTTGAAGATTTTAAACTCTCGTCAATTTTCATAAACAAAACGCATCTGAAAACCGTGTTAAGTTAACTTAAAAATCACAAATTTGGCATTTTTTGGCGTTTTGGCACTTTTTGGCTATCTCAGCACACTAATTTGTTTTTAGGTTCCACAGCGCAATAATTGACTTTTTTGTGCGCCCAAACAGTTTGGATTACTCCGATTTAATTATTTTGTTTAAATGCTCTGACCCAGAGTCGTGGTGTAACGCCTCCTCTTCGTGGCACGGATGTAGCTCGCCGTTGCCACACTCAAAAAAAAAATCAATCCATATGGGATCAAATCAATCCTAAGCGTTAATGAAAACAACGTAATCCCGGATATGCTTGACCCGATGTGAAAAAAAATTGAGTTGATCCGACTTTTTTAATCCTAAGAAGGATTACATATATCCCGGGGTAATCCTATAAAAGATTGAATTGTGCAAAAAATTCGAGCACAATTTAATTCCGAAGCTGGATCATTTTATGCCTATTCTAGGTTAACTTAAGCTCGATATGCAATATTGATTTGATCTCAGGAAAGATAACTATTCTTCCTCTACTCCGTCGCCATGCCATTTGCCATAGGACATCCTCATACACTTGAAAGACCACCCACACCAGTTTTGGTTAATTTAAGACTTCTGAAAAACATAGAAATAAATGTAAAAATGTTTGGCTCCACTAGGATTCGAACACACGACCATTCGCACTGAACACGAATGGAACGGCATATCATCGCTCACCACCGTACCCATTAGTTGTTGCAGCGTGACTAAAAGGCTACTTATATTTCTTCGCTCTCGCTCTCTAATTTATGGGCATGTGATCTCGAAAGGGATTGTAGTAAGCACATTTGGAATGATACAAGCTCGAAAGGAATGGACCAAACCTTAAAGGATTGAATTGTGTATAATATCCTGGTAATCGAGATTGAATTTTCAAGCTCGTGCCGGGCTTACTTCAAGATTTAAAAGATTGAAAATATCTCGACGTTTTTTTTTCTGTGCAGGGTCTGTCACAGATATGTATTATTTGATTCTGGGACACTTAGTTCCTCTGTTTACTAAAATAGTTCCCCCTTCCCATAAAATAGTCAGAGTTGTAATGGGTGATTGTTTCTTTATCTATCTCGAGGGATACGTGTTTTCCTTGGACTTGTTTTGTGGGGGCCACCCAGGGACCGGGTGGTCGTTCTAAGTCGTGCTTGTTGGATCGTGTGTCGTAGCCGAAACTTTTTTACTGGTGTGTAAGAGAGCTGAGATTTTGGTCAGCGAGACGATTGGGAAATCGTACAACCTGAGGCTCACCCCACGCCGTTCAGGAGATCGGGAGTTAAGAGTCTGGGTGGCATGCTGGGGTACATTGCAGCAATGCTCTACGTGAGCGATGCCAAAAAGTGAGAGTGTATTACCCAGCAAGAAATCTAACTGGTAAATACTTGTCAGTTAACTGTTATAGCTAAACGTTAAAATACGGAAAGTTGCTGGTCAAACGCAAATGGGCGTCGGGAAGATTCTAACCGTTAGTCGACCTATCGGTGAGCGTACTTGTGAGGTTAGTCCTACTAGTTATAAACCTGTGAGCTAACTGGTATTAATAACGGTTTTGGTTTGAGTATTTGTATTAGGACTATAACTGGTAGCTCTAAATGGTAAGTAAATTCGTCAGTACTAACCTATACAATACTTATACATTTTTAAAAAATAAAGAATACTAGGAAATGTAAAAACTAATAAATTGCCATTTTATTTCACTTTCGCTGTACTGTAATATTTACCTGGTAATATATTATTAAATATTAATAAATCTTTTAATGCTCGCTTGACGTGTCTTCCATCGTAATTGAGACCGACACTAAGTTTTGAATTGTTTTTCATTCATATTTATTGAGTATCCCTATTATGATCAATTTTTAACACCAATTGAACTCACCAACCGTTCGCTTCAACTACCAAGCGAGAAGTGGCCAAAGTTCCCAAGAACTAAACAGCTGTTTATCGTCTATCGTTATAAAATACGTTGGGCCTAACTGCAACAATAACCAGATGAGGAAGAATTTGCCAAGCCGTAAGGCGTCGGGTTAGACCTACGTAAATTATACTGAAACCCATGTGTGATAGTATTAGTGACTTTCGGTATCTGTTTCTTGCTGGGTAGTGTGCAAAAATAAAGCTCCGTGAATTTTCATCAAATTTGCTCTCTCGTTCTCAGCTTCGGCGTGATCGCAATGGCAGAGTGCGAGATTTCGATAAATGGCGGGCTGCCTATCGCCAGCTGTTGGCGCGGTTGTTTGAATATGAGCGCGTGTTTTGAATCTTTCATTAATTCATTAATTCTAAGAAAAATATAATATGGGATTTCAGGTAACTTAGGTGGTACTAATAATTCATGGGTACAGGGAGCGCTGAGTGCGGCTTAGCTTATGTAACAATAGACTGCGCTTCGTGCGACTTAGCGTAATAGTTAGGACAATCCAATATATTATTTGTATTTAGATAACAGAAATGTTTATTTCGCGCCAATAGGGAATATATATTTTACGACCTTCTAGGGCGTCGCACTCCCTCCTCTTTTACCAGCTTGGGTCTTCCGGTTGGACTCTGATCGCCCCCTGGCGGCCGATTCGGATTTGGATCGGGGTTTCGTTATTCATCAGATGTCTTTTGGTTTGCCTTCCTGGTGCCAATGTCTCTCGGATTGCTTCGATGGCCCGTTCTTCAGTCTCGGATAGAGGGATGGGCGTTTCGATTTTCCAACGTCTTGTCGGATGGAGAGTCCAGCTTTTGTCCGCGTGGAGACTGAAGGTGTCGTCTTCCCTTTCAGTGTTTGTCTCACTGCACCTTTGTCGGGGTCTCCACGGGATTTGCGGCTCTTGACCACGCCTGTTAGTTGGGGTGGTCGTGGCAGTTGTTCCCACTCTCTTGGGTATCCGTGGCAGGTGGCGGATCGTCTCCGTTTCGATGGAGCGAGGTGATCTTGTGATATGGTTGTTAGCCTGGGTTTCGCGGTTGGTCGCTGGGCGGGATGGCGCAGTCAGGCGGCCTTTACCGGGCGTGGTGGCCTTGTATGGGCGAGGTGTCACTGGGCGAGGCGTTGCTGGGCGGGATTTTGGGTGTCTTTGCTGGTGTCGATTAAGCCTTGGCTGAGCGGAATGTTGATGTTGGTGTTGTGGGGGCGACCGCTAGAGTAAAGAGCCCGGCTTCCCGGACGGGTAAATGGCGGTTTTCGCCTGCTAGGACCAGAATGGACTCCCGTCGACGCGGTGCCTGCCGGCTCACCTGTGTGATGCCCATATTGGTTCTGGGGGCGTTACTTACGGTGGGCGTTTGCTGCGCCTGGACGGCCTCGCATTTCCTCCGGCTTAAGCTATGATTTGTGCCTGACTCGTCTGACGACTGCTTTTATATGAAATTTAAGCTATCAACATGATTTTTCAACATTCCTTGTTTTCGGCCCAAAAACTATCTCATTTATTGCGCAATATTTGCATTTTAGTTTTCATCCCATTGGTGCCATAGTTGGGAAAATTGGATCATCTCCACTTTTCTGCAGTTTTCTCTCCTTTTCTTCTTCATCTGATTAAATTCGGAATTTTCGCCACATCAAAAATGCATGCAGCCAGCAACCGAGAAAAAATGAAGCACAAAATCATAAACATCGACACGTGCCTAGGTTAGGCTTGTGGGTAAAAGGCCATTCTCTCTCCTAGTCCAGTTTTTCTTGTTGTTGTTTTGGGCATAAATTATGCGCGAGTTTTCCTGTCAAATTTGGCACCTGGCCGAAGGGCAAAACTTGTACCTGGGGGGCGCGTGCAGCTATTTTACAGCTACCAACGACTCCACATCCACATCAGCCTAATGAAAGTGTTAAAGTTGCTACATCTTGGGCTAGTTTTGGGCCCTTGCGGTGGTGAGGTTCGCCTGTAATTGAAATTACGCGGCGTACGCGGCATTAAGTCATAAAAACAACAACAACAACGGCCACAACTACATATATTCAACCAGTTTGTCACACTCTGAGGCCAGGCACGTACGTGGGTCAAAACGCACTCTGCAGAGGGCAAGCAAATTGTGAAACTTGTCCGTTTCGGTGTCCATCAAAAATCAACATCTCTTGAAACTGTGTGGGTCATAAAAAAGATACTAACCGAAATCCACAAGCCAGAGGGGAGCGTACTTAGAACAAGTTACCACAAGAAATACACAATTCTTGTTCAAAACTTTAATTAAGGTAGCGGATTCTTAGGAAACGCTTTATTCAGGCGCTACATGGACATCATCATCATCATCTGGGTAATGTAACAATTCATACTGACACCAATCTTAAGACAGAGAGCATTGACATTTATGCAGAATTCAAAAAGAGACGGGTTGGCCAGCACACCTCAAGCAAATGAGATGGTCAACAATCATTTAATGAAATCAACACTAAATTGATTGACAAAATTTAAACCAGAGCCATTAATTTACAGTCGCTCAAAGTGACCTCCCACCTTAGATCCAGGCTTATCTCATCAATTCTTTTATTTTACATAACTTTCCTTTGACTTGGGCCCGCCCCTGCCGCAGCTTTCAATGCTCCAGCTCAGTCCTATTCTTCTCAACATCCTTTCCCAGCGTTTGTCTCTCCCTCTCTCTCTATTTCGAAATTTGATCTTTTTGCTGTGATAAGAATAATTTAAAGGATAAGAAGGCGCAAAAACATAAACACGAACAAGGAAATGCTTTGGCAATTGCTTTGCCCAGATTCTTTTTGTCTTTTCAAAGGGTCCTTTCTGAAGTCTTATCAAGGCGAACCAAACTTGGGACGCTCTCCTGATCGCTGGTAATACAATACTTTCGACAAGGCAAGGAGCCTGCTCCTGCTCCAGCTCCTTTTAATTTTTCGCGAGAATTTAAGGCGGAGGTGCTGCCTGCCTCGTTCCCCGATCCCATAATGTGTGGCATTGTGTGTGTGCAGCAACTTTTTAAATTGCGCATGGAAAACAAACCGCCCGCAAAATAGGAATCCTGCGGTTGAGACCTCTTTGTGCTGCTCTAAGATTGGTGCTTGCTGAGTGCTGAGCTATGAATGGCAATCAATCAATCAAACGATCGGGTATCAGTTTCCATTTAAATAACACAAATTTGCGGCACGTTCGGGTAAGTGATGAAGAAAATTCATTTAGTGGAAGGGGGACATAAGGATAGAGGGCGAGAATGAAATTGTTAAATAAATTAATTACAGAAAATTAGTGAGACTTTATTGGTCACCCTTGCCAAAATTAAGCATTGTATTCGATTATACACAAATCATTACAATCATTGCTTTGATCAGTTGGGAACTGCAAAAGCAATGAAACCGAAAATAGATAAGCAATGAATGCTCTCATTTTATTGGGTGGTAATGCTTAAGCTATGAAGCTGAACTTTTTAAGTGCAAAAGCTTTCGATTGAGATTAGAACAGTTCTCAAGTGATGAAAGCAATAATAGTAAGAAGACGCAGTTGGCAATCATGCATTCATGCATTCTTCAGCAAAATGCCTACAGAAGATTCATTCGGGAGAATGTTAAAAACAGTGCTGTAGTTGTTTACAGTTGTTAACAAACGCAACTTTTCGGAGCCAGCTTAGTGAGTACTAATTAAACCAGGGCTACAAACCTCCTACAAATCGGGAGGGGTTCACTCGGGGGTTTAAACCCGCGAAACTTTTTGGGTTCGGGTTCAGAAGGTCGCTGATATGATATAGTCATCCGATTCGCGCGATGTTGACATTTTTGGAAAGCTTGATGAATATAAAGCACAATTGTCAAGTTTCAATCAAAAAGCTTTAAAACTGACTGCGTGAGAAATTTTTATTTAAGGGTATCTTTTAATTTGTTTATAACTTTAAAAATTAATATCTTTTAAACTATAAAAGTCTCCATCTTTTTGAAAACACCAAAATTTAAGTTATATTTAGGACAATAAACTGTTTATCCTTAGAAGCAATATCATGGTGGTTAACACTTTGAAAAAATTATAAATAATTTTTAGCAACAATTACTTAATATTATTAAATAATTTAAAAATCTATAAAATTATAATTTGAATAGATACAGTGAAATTCTTTCCATCGATATCAACTTGAGCACTGTCCGATAAACCAAACCTGAGATATCACGTTTTTAAAAAACCCTTTTTTCCCATTTTTTCGATTTTGACGATTTTTGAAATTGTTTATAAAATTAACAAAAAATTTTTGTGCAAAACCACAAATTACGTTTTGGTGGGCATGTCGACATCTTATTTCGGATTTTTTTTTATTAAAATGAAAAATAAAAAAATTTTTTGCTGTTCGGTTTATAAAAGAATGACCCATGTACATAATTCCTGTGCGCAGCCCCCAAATAACAAAAAAAAACAACAATACAATGTTATTTGCTTTTGCTTTTATTATTTTTTTATTTCCTGTGGCCATTTTATTTTTTTTTGTAACGCATTAAAAAACAGCAAAAGACGCACAAAAAGACGCAAGACGCACCAAAAGACGCTGCGTCCGTTGTCAAAATTTGTGATGGGCGCGCGATTTGAATTTATTTGAGGGTACAAAAACTGCACTCAATCGCTTGATTTAGATGTTTTGAGATGCAATTGATAAGTTTAAGTCGTTTTATTAATTGATATTGATAAAAATATATTCTCTTGGGTTTCGGGGGGTTTTCCTCGATGTCTAAAAGAAATTTGCTCAAGATTGCATACAAATAAAAGTTTAAATGACTAAAAATTTATCTTATCTGAGTATAGGCCTTTAAGCTAAAAAGTCGGCAAAATAAAAATATTTCAAACATTAAAATAAATGTTTAAAATTATCAGCTGTCGTCTCTTTGAGCAGCAACTACCTGTTGTACCTGGCCCCAAAAAATGAGAGAGCGTGAGCAACCGACAGACAGAGAGACAGAGAGAGGGAGAGGCACGGTTGCCACTTGAGTATAAAATAATGCACCAAAAAAATTTAAAAAAAGAACCATTTTCATAAAAAAAGAGCCAAAAATTTTGTCATCCTTATTCATGTTATAATTTCAATATATCTCTTTGTCAATGACGTAAAATCGCACATCCATTTCATTTCTTAAGTGTTCCTAAACATACAAATAAAAATTAAAAATTTTTCTTGTACCTTTTAATTAACTTGTTAACATTTAAAATAACCAAGGCAGTCAATATTGATTCTTATTTCCAAAACAAATTTCTTCACTTATTCGTGTTATATATTCATTTCATTGAATATAAAATATCACTTTTAATTCCATTTCTTCTTTGGCATGTAAGTAGGTGTCCGAGCAAATACACTGAAGATATGCAAGTGCGCCACCCCATTTTTTTCAATTAAATTTTAAAATAAAAGAAATTAAAACATAAAGGAACCACAGTACTTGGTACAGGGTATTTTGCTGCTGGGGTACTCGACCGAAACACTCTTACTTGTTTGTATTTATCATGATTTTCTATATTTGAAAGTCATTTTTTTTTTAAGTTTTAGACCACACATAATCTGAATATGTATTCTTACAGAGCTTCATACTGAATAAAATTCAAGTCTGTTTCTCAATTTGGTTGTTATCAAACTTATGGTAAAAATATTACCCACCGCCGAATCGATGCTGTGTGGAATAGAAAATATATTTCTTATATATCCAACTAATTCCTTAAAGATTTCAATATTAGTCCCATTTTTTACTTTTGCCACTTCTTCCCAAAATATAGAAATCTCCTTTTCTTTTTTGTTACTTAGCTTCTGTCAACTTTAACACGTCCCATTGGAAATAATTTCAACAGGATCCGATTAACACAAATTCTTCAAGTTTTCACTTAGTGGCATTATTTCAGTTTCTTTGCCCAAATTACGTTGGCTGGTGCAATCATAATGAGAGATTTAATACCGTCTCGTCTTAAATCAAACCGCTGCATTTCTTTCACAAGCGAAACCTCCCACTGAACCAAAAGCTCGTAAATAATATCTCTAACGATACTTACGCGAAACATCAATGTGCAAAACTATCGAGAAAACATTCGCAAACGATCCGCAAAGTAATCACCGTCGCTCAGTTTGTGGCAGAGAAAGTTTCGTTCTCGATAGCCCGCAAAAGACTCGTTTGCGAGCCTTTTTCGATAGTTTTTGTGAGCCTCCTACGATAGCTTTTGCGACTTCACCAATCGATTGCAAGCCTTTTTCATTATTGATAACTGTAAGTGCAAAGAACGCAAGACAGGCGAAGAAAACGTAAGAATAACGGAGCATACAAAAAGGAACGAATATTGTTAGTTTCTGTCAAAATCATTTTTCTCCCTGTTCACATATCATATTCAAGCTTGAATGCGATAATTTGACTAAACTTTCACCTCTCGTATCACCTTTAAGCTCGAGTGTGATAGTTTTACGATACTCTTGCTTGACGTTCGCTTCGTGGTGCAGTGGGCTAGTAAAACTCGCGTACCGTTTCCTTTACTTTTAAAGTTGTGCATTTCACTATGCACTGGCTATCCATATATGTATTGTTGGGCATTGAGACCAACAAAAATTTTTTCATCGCGCCAAAAATAAGAATTTAAGTCGCTAACATTAAATCTACTAAGTTTCATATTCCGTAAAAAATATGTATACATGTAATATGTGCTTTCATACTATAAAAATATATTTAAGATATTTAAAACTATCAATAAGTGTTGACAGCGAAAAATATCCAGGATCTAATTTAGGAATCGAATAATGTTTCACCTTTTTCGCTTATATAAGAAAAAAGAGCCAAAACGAGCCATTTCCAAAAAAAAGTGCCAGTGCACCAACAGGATAAAAAAACACCAGTTTTGGTGCAAAAACACCAAGTGAGGCAACCGTGCTCTTTGAGTCATTCTTTGACACTTTGAGTTATTTTTGTGACTATGTGCGTCTCCCTCTAACCAACATGGTTTCCTATGTCGACAAACATTTTGGGTAAAATTTTGAGTTGTTACAATGAATGTTCTCTTTGCCAGGATTGGGTTAACATCACTCAAAAAAGAGAGGCGTTTCAAAGTGCGCTTCTATGTTAGATTTTCATTGGCATTGTGTAATGAAATATTTAGGAAAACTGGATCAAAGAAAATCTAACATAGAAGCACACTTTGAAACGCCTCTCTTTTTTGAGTGATGTTAACTCAATCCTGACAGTCACGCCAGCCTGAGTATTTTGTAGGGTAGCCTTAAATAATAATCCATTAATAATCGATATACATCTAAGGCGCCAATATGTTGCCATTCAAATTCAAAACCATCCGTTATTTGACAACTCATTTATTTGAGCGTCTGGTGCTTTTGAATGTGCGCGCGTGATTTGAATCTTTTATTTAACAAATTCTAGGGGAACTATAATGTTGGACTTCAAGTGAATAAGTAGTTCTAATGTAAAAGTAAATGTTGGCTATACAGCTCCTACAACGGGGCCAAGCCAAGCTTCTCACGATCTCTTGGCGTGTGTGCTTTAACTTTTTCGCACAAGAGAAAGGGACCTACAGTTTAACTCCGGATCCGACTAGTTACTTCACAGCTGGCGCCAATAGCTGGTGAAGGTGACCGTAAGGATAAAGTGAAGCAGGATTTTCAGCAAATCTATAGTTTTGCATTCACCTGCGATGCCTTTACCACTACCAAGTTCAATTTGTGAGAGTTCAAATTAATTAGTAACTTTTGTAAATATAATAAATATTTATTAAGTCCATATTTTTTAAGCGCAGTCAGATTATTGTTTTTATTACGCGTCAAATGACGCCTCAATTACCTCAAAAGACCTGTTCATAGTTAAGAATCGAGTTTGTATTAAAAAATATAGCAAATATATATATATATGTGAGCGGATTGGTCTAATCTGCTTCTTTTATTTACGGTTCCTTACGAAAAAATATATTTGAGTTTACAATTAACAGTATTAAGTGATTAGAATAGGTCAGCTTTAGATTTACACACGGCGTTTTAATTGTTCAATATTCGGCTGCGGCTTCTCGACTGTTCTGCTTGACTGCTGTTTCTCGACTTCTTCTCTGCTGCGTCTCTCTGCTGCGTCTCTCTGCTGTGTTTCTCTGCTATGTCTGCTGCTTCTCTGCTGTGTCTGCTGTTAATTGTCTGCTGTTAGTAGTCTGCTGTTTTCCTTCTCACCCCAATCCCTTTATATTTTTTTCTTTGTACCTCTATCTCTTTATATTTTATATTTAAAAATTTATTCCCCAACAACAAACATCGTTTTTTTTTTTATAATTATGTAAGGTCTATTTTTGGCTGTTATGCCTGCTGAGAATCGGAGAGAGTGAGAGCGCGTGAGGCATATGTATATGTGTGATTTTTTTCACATAAACAAGCAATAAATCAAATTGAGAATGGCCTCATCCAATTGCATTGAATCTTATAGCACATACAAATCACATCGATAGCTTTAACCAAATGTTGATCGCGTTTCAAAATAATTTAATTAAAACTAACAAAACTAACAGCCAAAAATGTATGTTTGTGTATTTGCTTTCAAGTTTATATGTTAGAAGTGGTATGACTTCAACGATACAGGATAAGGATGGCACACAGACGTGAGCAGTCTTCTTAACATTAATTGTCTCCTTATTTCATTTGCGAGTTTTTGTTAATAAACTAGGCGTGAGCTGATTATCTAAGAGTTTTATTTCGATTGAAACACCTAAAAATTCCCAACTAATAATCCGCAGATAAAAATCAGTGGCAGCTGGACCTGTAACCCTTATTTACAATATATTTATTTTTTCCGATTTTTAAAAAGAAAATTAAATTTGCTTCTAATTTTTTTACCTTTAAGAAATGAACTTTCCCTGTTTTGGTTGCCGCATAGTAAAGACACAAGGTACACATGTTTAAATAGTTACATATCTCAAACGCGTTTATTTAAATAAATTGATCAGAAAAGAATATTCTGAGATCTAATTAAAAACAAATATATATAGGTGCGCACTTATAAATAAAATGTCCCTTGACTGTTTAGCATTCACCAAACAGGAAGGATATAATTCAGAAATTTTAACGCGACTTGAAAATTAGGTGTGGCGGTACGACGGGACGGGATAGAATTTAGATGTGTACAGGTCACTGCTTCTCCCCGCCTTACTTAATCCTCTATTCCCAGATTGTTTTATTTAATCAACCGTAAATTCGAATTTTCTAAATATATTTCTATTCGAAATGATATTTTTACAGCGCGTGCTTATTCAATATCGAAATGATACTTTTTCAATATCGCCAAAAATATCGATATAGATATTATTGAAATATTCGACAACCCTATATATTATTGTACTTTATCTTACACCATTATGCTGATTCTTATCCGAATAAGATATCCAAACTGATTTACAAAAGTCCTAGCAATTAAAACACTCGGAAAATCATCACAAGTTTGCCAAAGTTTGTTCTTACATTTGACTCGGCAAATGCGATATCAGCACACAAACTAATCGAAAACTTGATTTGTCAAACTCGTCAAATCGGTCGTCAAATGAGTTTGACTGCAAATAATATAGCGTTTTTCGCCATATTTGCCCAATTAATTTGACTGTGTGAACTTAGCTTAAGTTGTAATCGTATCAATTTACACCAATCTGCTTTTGATTTTTAAATCGAAGCATTCTGGTTTGATATAAATGTAAAATTGGCTATACAGCTCCAAAGGGACTCAATCTCTTGGCGTATATGCTGTAAATTTTTAGCCGAAGAAAATCTAACATAGAAACGCACTTTGAAACGCCTCTCTCCATCCTGACAAAGAGAACATTCAGTGTGACAACTCAAAATTTTACTCAAAGTTTTTGTCTACGTAGGAAAACCAGTTGGTTAGAGAGAGACGAACTTAGTCCCAATAATTACTCAAAGTGTCAAAAAATGACTCAAAGAGCCAAAATGAAAGCAAACAGCTGATTAATATCTGAGTGAAGTGTTGACGACGCAGCAGAGTGTGCTTTTATGTTAGATTTTCTTTGTTTTAGCACAAGAGAAAGGAACTTACAGTTTAACGCCAAACTTAAGCAGCAAAGTTTGAGAATTTGCTTTTTCATGGCCTTTTACTTCACAGCTGGCGACAATAGCTGGTGAAGGTGATCGGATGTGTACATAAAGAAAAAAACTTATAGTATTAGATTTTCCGAGGTGGGATCGGACCCTCGACCACCTGCCCAGCAGTCCAGCACACTCAGCGCTGGGCGGTACTCTTGTAACTGTGTGACACCTGTCTGGTCAAGCGCATAAAGCTGCGCTGGTAAGGACATGTCACTAGGATGGATTTTTTTTATTTTTTGGGTTGGAGGGAGGACGCCCCAAGTCTGTGACTCCAACCACCAAGAACGTTAGTTCTCCAGTTGTTGATATCCCTCACTTACTTCAATACTGGCATAACTCAAAATAATCCATTTTGAGAAAGACACGTTTGAAGTTCTCAATGGATTTAATCTAGAAAAAATGGTTCATTTAGATTTCAGTTAATCAAGAATATTATTATAAATTTAGATTGCTTACACAGTACAACACTAAAAAAAAGCCCGGCATAAGACCAATAAATTATGATAAAAGGCACCTTTGTAAGCATCACCTCATACCCAGTTTTTCAAATCCACCCTCGGTTCGCGTTTAATGGGTACTTTTGTACTTGCAACACACAACTACAACAATTTTAACTAAGTTTTTACTGGCTTAAGATAAAATTCTCCAAAATTCAGCATATGTGGACAAGGTCATTGGGAACGACATATGAAAAATTCACTTAATTTGCGCAAACGGTTAAGGTACCTCCAGAAGGAGTTAAACGTTCATTCTTCAATATCTTTAAAAGCGCCCGGTAGATTTTTCTTAAAATCGTTGTGTATGATGGTATAATGGGCTATTGCATTTCCCTAAGAGATGGTACTCGACAGCCAAAAAACCGCGAATTGGAGTACCAATTTTATATTCACCCACAAATCAATTCATATAGGCCATAAACAAGGTCTAAAAATAGACAGATCTGCGTTTTCAGTTTTGTCAACGAAGCCTTCGTTCGCGGTTTATAGGCATTTTTGTGCCAGCAACTGCCTTAGAACAACATTGACCATTTAGGTAAAACCAGCTTTACCAAAATTATGAAATTAAATTTATAAGTAAATTGCTTCATTGCAAGCAGGAAAACAGATCATATCATTTAAATACTTTAGTTCAGCGCATCTTGGTGTACCACGGATGGCCCGCCAAAGACAATTTTTATTAAAGATTTACTTTTTCTTGGTGGAAACGACGAATTTTAATCATAAGATTAATTGCATAATTTTGGGGGAGACTGTGATACCCAGAGGATATGGTGTTTAAAGGCAATGCTGGACAAATTGCCTATAAAACGCGACCAAAGCTCCTTGTGAAACTGAACACAGTTCAGCTATTGTACGTCGGATATAGTCATATGGAGGCACCGTGTGAATATAAAATTGATAGAATGCGCCCAATACCATCAAACACAACGTTTTAAGAAAAATCTACCGCCGTTTAAAGATATTGAAGAGACGACCCCCCGCCTATGGATTTTGGAGAATTTATTGTTTAGTCGAACTGTGTTATTAATAAAACTTGAAAATATGATGTTTTAACTGAAAGCCGAAGTATGTTTGTTCAATATCAACTGCTGGACAACTGAGATATGACGTTCTTGCATTAACATAAAAATGAACCAGCAAAATGATATTGCGACATATTCTCATATCACATGGCAAGTAGACAAGATATCAGTACGAAAACTTTTGCACAAAATAGAACACAATACAGCGAATATTTCTGCATCATTAAGTCAAAAATCGTATTTTTTGAGTTATGCCAGTATTGAAGTAAGGCCGGGCTTACATTGGGGCACAGCGCGGCACGTTTCAGTGTCACAGTGTCACAGCGCAGTGTGAACAGCAAATGGCTTGTCACAGAAATCGTGTGTCACAGGAATGAGTACTTTTCAATGTGAACACCAGTACTCATTTGGCGTCACAGTGTTTCTGTGCCGGAGGGTGGCACGTTTGTGTCAAGAATATATTGAACAGCTGATTGCAATGAGTTAGCTCAAAACTAGCTCATTAGAACTAGTTTTCCTGTGACAAGCATATCGATCAAGTTCGTTTTTAAGGCTCACTGTGGCCATTTTTTTTTGTTTTTTTGCGAATTAAAAATTTTGGTAAAGGTGAATACCCAGTCGGACTTGGATGCATGACAGATGTCCATATTTCATGCCAAGTTGGCACGTCAGAAGGCATGAGAAAATCTGAAGGTTCCGCTTCGTTTGTCTTAAGAAACGCCGTGAAACTCAGGGGTTGTTGTTGTAACCGTTAACCGTTTGGGTGACGTCACGCACCAGCCTTCGGGTTCCGCCTTTCTCCTTACGAACTCAGTACTTCAGATGCACTGACTTTGTATATCGTAGGGAGGAAGACCTGGCCGTCAGCTTACGAATTCATGTTTTTTGCATGCCTTTTAGTAAAATGTCACCCCCATAACCAACTTAACTACATTTGAGTTTATTTGCAATTTTTATTAACAAATCATTTAATATACAAACCAACAACTATTTTTGTTTATTTCTCTTATTATTATTGATGTTCGCCATGATGCCTTTGGTTGCTAATGGTAGGGAAGATTGTTAGTGAATTGGCCTTAAAAAGAGTTGTTGCTTATCGTTTCTGCAGGAATGACCTGTTTTAAGTAATAAAACTGATTAATAATGACAAATTAATGATAATTATATTACTTTAGTGCTATTGACTCCGTAGATGTAACTAAATTCGATACTCACCAATAATCTATTGCGCATTTATAATTGAAAAAAAATTTTATAAATTCTCTGGGAACACGTCTTTTTTCTGCATAAAGCTTAGTATACACTTCCACCAAAGACTCGCCAAAACAAAAATACCAAAAGTGACAATTCTTTTGTTTTGGGACAATGTGACCAGATATTAAGATGTATGCATGTAAAATGGTCACTTCGCCAAGACCGTAGCTTTTGGTTTAATTTTAAACTATAAGTTTTACAATCAATAAATACAAGTTATTAACATGCGTTCTTCATGGCCAAACCCTGGCTACTGGGCCTGATGACCAGATATGACACTTTTGCAGTGATTAAATTCATAATTATAACCCAGTTTAGGTATGATTGAAGTCTCACGGTGTTTTGTACCTTACTTTGAATATTGCGCTCAATCATTGATGGGAAAATTATCCAAATTTCTCCCGATTACGCATATTTGTGTATCGGCAATGTCCGATACCTCTTGAAATAATTAAAATTAATTATTCAGGGAGCTATCGATAAAAAATACAAAAACTACGGATCTAGTATTTTATCGGTATTTAATCGAGGCCTTTTTGTTTTGAGTGTGGACTGCCACCAAAGAGACTGCCAAAGGATTTTGGCACAAAAATTTTTGTGAGTTTTTTTATATGGAGTTTTTTGTTTTGGCGAGTCTTTGGTGGAAGTGTATACTAAGCTTAAGCCGAAATCACACTGACTTAAGAATTTTTTTCGCTTTTCTCTCTCTCGTTTGGTCAACGTTCGCCAAGCGTTTGGAGCTGACTTCGTTTTTCTACTTCGTGCTCATCCCACGACTAAGGCCCATTTTCTCAATGTCCGGTTAGTCAAACTTACCGGCAGGTTAGCCGAATTTGAGTTTCTCATGCTGTCTTTGGCGAAAACCTGCCGGCAACTTTAACCGCAGCCTCACGAGGGGGTCAAATTTTAACCGGCCGGCAAGATTCGATAAAACTATCGATACTTTCACTCACAGCTGTGTCAAACACTTGAATTATTTACTTTGCTAAGTGCCAAACCAAAATGTTTATAAATAAACGAATTTGTTGCATCCAAGAAATGAAATTGGGAGGCAGGTAGTGAGACAGGAAGAGACATGCGGCGATCTGGAACAGAAAGTCCAGCAGAATGGCAGCCGCCGCAATGGCAAATGTCTTGACCGCCGCGCCGAAAAATTTGAAATGGCACCAATCGCAAGGCAGGCAAACCCACTGCCGCCGTCTGCGAAATCGAAGGATGAACTAGGCCAACGGCCTTTCGATGTGGCATACTGATTGAGATCCAACTGCAGATACGTGTGCACCATAACGAAAATATTATACTATCCGCACGCATTGCCAGCACCAGAAACGGTATCAACTCAATGGCCAACATGGCGACATAATCCTAGACGGAGCAACGAGTTAATAAAGCAAGAGAGTACAGGGAGGGGCTAATTATTTAATGCTCTCGATGAAGTCAATTTTTTTCAACGATTCAGGTTGACAAATTCAGCATGTCATATCATTTTTTTTCGTTCAATGATAACCAGCAACAGCAATAGAATTAAGAAAACCAAAACAAACACAGCTGATTCGTTGACAGTTTTTGGTCACACTATGGTCACACTAGCGATAGCAATCTATCGATATCGGGCGAACCTGCCGGTAAGTCTTGTTGAGAAAACCAAATGACTTACCGGCAGGTTATTCCGCCCGGCAAATTTGACCGGCCGGTACCTAACCGCAACTTTTGAGAAAATGGCCCTAAGAGAGACTTAACCGTTTCACGATAGGCCGACTTTTAGCCTTACGAATACCTGAGAAAAGAACGTGTGAGTTTTTCATGATGATAAATGCGCTAATGTCATGCCTAAAAATTATGCAGTGACTATTTCCCTGAAATTTCATGCCACAAAATGTACTTATTTTGGGAAGCACATGCTGCAAAGACCGACTGGGTATGCGTCATTTATTGATGATATTTATGTTAAATTAAATTTTGTATCTGCAAGAAATGAATGCGCGAAAGGCGAAAGGGCTAGTGGCCCGAGCTGTTGTGGCGTTGTGGGTGCAGGACGAAGATACGAAGATGACAATGATGATGAACCAAGCCAAAGCGCTCTTGCTGGATCGACAAAATTAATTTGACTCGAAGGGAGAAGGCATGTTTGCCAAGTTCAACAGAGAGTTGCGAAGTATTCAGCACAAATTTAAAAATTATGTGCGCATGAATGCAGCCACTTTTGATCAGCTCGTATGCTGGGTAACGCCACTTATCAGAAAGCAGACAACGTATTGCGCTATTCGGCTTCAGGATCCAGAACTGGCATCCCTCTCATACGAGTTTAGAATGTCAAAGGCAACAATAAGGCAATCCATTGCATTGGTGCTTTAGATAGAGAGCACCTTCTTATCCAAGAACCAAGTCTGTTGTCTGCAAAAATGTGAATAAAAATACAATTTTATGCCGGGTAGCTTTTTGTATTGAATTGTACACTTACTCGATATGTGTTTCGCAAACTGTTCCATTTGTCGACAACGTCTTTCTAAGTGACGGCAAGCTGATCGGCGATGCTGCTCCAGCCAGACTCCTTGGCATCGCGATGTTAATAATTGGCAGTGGTCAAATTCCAGAGGCATTCCGACTCCTCCACGGATGCAATAAGGGATCGAATCGGCATTCCACTGCATGGCCACTCGGCGATCGCGATTAATAGTTTTTGACTTCTCTATTCTTTTTATTTTTAATTGTTGCCGGTGTTGTTTACTTTATTTATGCAGATCTGGCTCACAGCTCACAAACAGTTCAATGTTCACTATGTGAAAACGACAAGAAGCGTTCACATCAAAAGTACTCATTTGGATAGTCACAGCGCATGGCACAGCGCTGTGACATGCAATTTCTGTGACGCCAATGTAAGCACTTTGGACCTCTGAGTACTTTGGTCACAGCGCGTCACAGACAGCACGGTCACAGTGTGCCCCAATGTAAACCCGGCCTTAGTGAGCGATATGACCTATGGTAAACACGTTCATTGCCAAAAAAAAAGTAGATTTCCGATATTTCGGAGAAATATACTACAATGAAATTCGTCATTTTGGGCAAAAATATCGATACTTTAATCATATTTTCGACAACCCTACTAATATACACTTAAGGAAAGTGAAATAGGTGAGAGTTTCCTTATTTTCTATATTCAATACTTTTGAATTGACCTTTGTTTTTCTCTATGAAACAAGTTATTTTTTAAAATAAACACATTTAAGCATTAAAACAAAAAAAAAGTACAATTCAAAAGTGTAATAGGCTCTGAAATACAAAAGTTAAATGAAACGGGAATTTTTAAATGGTCAGAGAAATAGGTGCATGGTGCATAAAACTAGGAAATCTCCAATTTTTCTATTAAGTTTGTTTGCAAAAGCTAAAATAATAGTGGTGTTACTGAAAGTGATTTGCTTTCGAAATGATTTTGCGAAATAGGTGTAGTTGCAGTGTGTCCAGAAAATGTGAGGAAATTAAGTTTCTGGAAATTTAAAGAACTAATTAATTCTACTCTTTTGATTTGGCCTGAATTAAGCAAAAAAGGCACACGAGGGATGTGATACACGCAGTGTATCACGTTGAGCTTCTTCCACAGTTTGTTCCCAATTTGAAATATGGCGCCCTCTTAGGTTCATGTCAAAAGCAAGCTGCTTTGAAATCCTTCTTTCATGCATCAGCGAGCTTTCGTCCGTCTAGCTTATCGACTGCGAGTCAATTTATCGATATCGCTATCGTTCAAAAAGTGAACTGGTTCCAAAAATTAATGAATAAATTAATAAAATAATATATTTTTAATGACTGTAATGAAACCATAAGTAGTTTAGTTTTAATAAAATAACCAAGAATGTTCCAAAAATCCTTTGAACATTGAATTTCAATCAAAAGTTGACTTTGAGGAGGCTAATCTGGGCATTCCTCCCAAATTGCCGAAAATCAATGAGGATTTACTAAGAAACGATTAGAAACATTTGTATCAAATATGATCTACAGTTTTTGTAGGCAGTATCTCACCAAAGTTGCCCAGCAGAAGCCCAAAATTTAAAAGATTGGACGAAATAAAAGATTTAGGAACCTCCTATGAGAATGAAATATTATAACAAGGATATGGAGGACTAGATTTTATCAGAAACTAGTTTACTGAAACTTAGCGTAGCTTGTATCAGAAGCTTCATTGTCTGTTTGAGGACCAAATTCTGGGGATGAATAAAAAGAAGGCAGGAAATACCCTTCATTTCAGAAGAAATGTCTAGCTCTAATTATATTTTTAAATTTCGTACCGAAATTAGTTGTTAAAACACATAAATGGATATTTTACTTGTACCTTATTTATATTTTTTCATAAACGTCTTCAACTTCCTGAACTAGTTCCCAATTCAAATTGTCCTCTCTATTGTAATGGGGTTGTCGCTCATGTCATTTATTAGTGTTGCTATGCCATACTGCTCTTTCGATAACATTTCTCATTACTCACGAATTACACAGGGTTGCATTGAAATTCAACACGCGCGCCCTGTTGCATGCAAAATTCAAATTAAAACTCAAAATACAATTGGTAATTACAGGCAAAACAACAACAGGCAGTCAAAAGGGCTCGAGTTTCGTTTCCTCTTTTTTTAAATTTAATTTAGTTTAGAATAATTCAAAATTACGTCATTATAAATAGGTGTTGTGAGTGTGTGCGGGTGGGAGCGCTCAGTGATTTGTTGTGAATTAAAAATCTAACCGAGTTTTGTTTTAGTTTCGTTCTTTTCTCTTTGTTTATTAAACAGGTGGGAGCCCATAAATACTCAATCATGTTAGTTATTTTGTAATATTTAAGGCACATTGGTTTGCAATTCATTATTGTGTAAATTAAAGCAAAATTAACTTAAATAAACTACAAAGCACACGAAGGGGGGCCACGACCACGACTGGTTAGGTATCGTGATTTTCTCAGTAAAAGTGTGGCCGTAGCCCATCAGTCTGAGGATCACGATGTTACTTTGCACATCACTAGCGTGTGACCGTAAACATTTGCTATCCTTGCTTCGTTTCGCCTTTTGCAATTTTGCATTTAAATTAATTAATAAAGAATTAATGGAGTTGGAAGACATCTCAAGCGACGAGCTTCTTGATGAGGATGCGGCAATAAAGTCATGCGAAGTTCAGATAGTGCAAAATGTGTAAGTTTTTGTTTATTAAATTATTATTTTTATTATTGATAAATGTCAATGTTTTAATGTCATAAATCTTCTGATTAATTGAATGTTTAAATCCTTATTGTTTAGGTTTAATTTCTGCTGCAGCGCTGCAGCGCGGCCGACTGTCTTTGGACATGTCCATTTTTGCTCATTTTTATTTTCATTTACAGTTACTTGTGCCAACGGTTTTATACCCTTGGAGAGGGTATATTGAAATTGTCCGAATGTTTGTAACGGCTATTACGGTTAAGTTTTTTTTGGTTTAATTTCAGTGATGGTTAAGTTTTAACTTTTTCTGTGGCTATTTCGGTTGTGTTTTAACTTTTTCGGTTTAGTTATAGTAGCTATTTCGGTTAAGTGTTTTCACTTTATCGGTTCAGTTCTTGTAGCTATTTCGGTTAAGTTTTTTCGGTTTAATTTCAGTGATGGTTAAAAACTTTTTATTTGGTTGTAAAATGAAGTGAACTGAAAATATGTATTTTTTTTGAAGAATGCTGTGGTTTTCAGGCAACATTGAACTTTATGGAAAACCGAGAATCAGATCAGCAGAAGACAACTTAAATAAATTAAAAAAATAAACTTCAGCTTCTGTTGTTTAATAAGATCAACTATGCAATTTTTGCAGCACATGCTCAACTAGATTTCTTTAATACTCTATCCATCTGAAGCATTTCTCCAAATAGTCATCATGTAGTATTTTATTATTGGTATCTGATGGAATAACTTGTAGAATCTTTCAGATCTTTAAGATCATTCAGCAGGCCGGATGCGTCAGTTTCATTGATTTAAAAAATCTCCTTGATTTGTGGCACTTTCAATAGAATTGAACCTTATTGTTCGTTTTCAAGAACTGCTCGAGGTTATTCGAGAGGTATCAGATTTATACTTCCGAAGGGTGAAAAGCTATTGATTTGCTCCAAAACAAAAATAAACCTAAAAAGAAGCCGAAATCCTTTTAAAAAAGCCAGAATTTCCGCTTCCCGCATTTTGTAATTTATTCCCGCAGTACGGTTTTAAAAAAAGCCAGAAATGACGGGAAAAAAGCTGATTTGGCAACACTGCTTCTAACTGCGTTTAGTATGACCATTTTCGATAGAGTGGTGTGGTATTAGTCGGAATTTTTATATTGAACTCTTCGGTTGTGTTTGCGTGGGTGGTGCTTTGCTGCTGTTCAATTTGTTTAAACAATTTAAATTCTGGCCCCAATAATATAAACAATCAAATGCTGTTCCATTGATTTAATTAGAGATATTGTAGTACTGACAAATTTAAGATAAACAACGGAAAATACTTTTGCGAAATTTCGTGAGTGTTTTGTTGTGCGTGTGTGTGTGTGTGTGAGAGCAATATCAATTACCGTTATCAGCAGCCAAACCAAATCAATCATGCTGATCTCGTGCAAATGCTTGAATTTTATTGCCACTTCGCCGAGAGGATTAGGATTGGGATTAGGAGGAGGAGATGCCAGTGCCGGTGAAGTGGCCTTGTCCACACAGCTGTTGCAAGTGTTCCAGCAAAAATATCCCAGGGAATTTGCCTACTACAGCCAGTGTACTGAGTTCTTTAAGCATGTAAGTATTTTCCAGTAGTATTGATTGGGGGTAAGCAGCAACAACAACAACAATAAGGCAATTCTATGTTGAGTTACCCGGCGATGTCTCTCTCGTTCTCTCCCTTACACGCTCTCTATTTTTGTTCTTTATGCTTTGAAACGGCGAACGAAATGTATGTGATGCCCAAGAGGGAAGGCAAAGGGCCAGTCAAAGAGGAATAACCAAAAAAAAATAGGGTCATTCATGAGTCTATTTTCGTTTCCTAGGGAAAAAGCATTCTTCACATGTTTGTCGGCACCTGCTCCTTGCAGGGTACTACTGTTTACTGCAGGGATGCAAACCGTTTGCAAATAAGGACTGGTTCGGTTCAGTGGTTCACAATTAACTAAAAAAAGTTTTGCATTTTTTAAATCGCAAATTGCTAATTTCTTCAAAATAATCCAAATTTATTATAAAATTTTTCAAATTTTCTTAATATATTTTGGTCCGATTGTCTTATTGCTTGTTTTTTATACCCTTGGAGAGAAAGCATCTCCGAACACATAAAGTATTTATATTCTTGATGAGCATGACGAGTTGAGATGTCCGTCTGTTTCTATGCTATCTCCTCCGTCAGTTTTAAAGCTATCTTAACCAAACTTTGCACGAAGTCTTTACGCTGCACATTTGTCGGAACCGGCCGGTTCGGATGACTATAGCATATAGCTGCCATAGGAATGATCGGTTGAAAAACTAGTTTTAGAGAGAAAAACATTTTTGTTTTCAATGCTATCGCTCTCAACACTCGTATTTATAAGTTTTTAACGATTTCACATAATTTTACCAAGATTTGTAGAAATCGGACAACTATATAGTATAGCTCCCATACAAAAGATAGGCTTGAAAAAAATCTTTCATATCTCAAGCTCCAAGGGTATATAAACTTTTGTACTAACAATTAAATTGGAAAAACATTGACTATTTTGGGGTAAAAACAGCTTCACCAAAATTATGTAATAAATTTTATGAGTAAAGTGCTTCATTACCAATAAGTAAACATATTCAGTCCTGTTCTCAATTCCACTTTGGTTTTCGTATAAACGTATGTATGTACTTTGAAATTTATCAGGTCTGTTTTCGATTTCGATCAGATCATGCGGAATCGGAATTGGTGGGTGTTTCCGTTTGCGAAAAACGATCAAGTTATTCGTTTCCAAAAGTTTTGCCTTTGAGTCAGTGGAATGAAAAGTAATTGACAATTTTCATGTCAACGGGTTACCTTCTCTTCTATCAAATATTTTTATTCTTTTAAGATAAACATTGTGAAGATTTTGAAGAATCCATAATTATATTGAGCTTACAATTTGATTTAAAATAAATTTTTTTTAAAATTGTACCTCAGAAACTGCATGTAGACGAAAACAAAAACGATCGAAATGTAACCTAGCTGTTCGCAATTTCGCATTAGCGCATTCGCAGTGTTGATCGAAATTGTTACGGTTACCATTCAGCTGAATCATAGTTCGAAAACGATTCGAACTTTCATTCGAAAGGAAATTGATTTCTATTTTACTCGGAAACGGGAACATCAAAATGAAAACGATTCGGAACTACAATCGTTTTACTTTATAAATCCACTCGAAAATGGGAACAGACCTGTATGTTAATAAGATTGTATGGAAAGTGACACTTATAACCACGGTTACTAGATCCGCTTTCAGTAAAAGTGGAATCGCTCAAGAAGTTGAATCCGACATCTCAATGCCAAGTGGATTCAATTCGTAGAAAAATTAAGCCTTGATCTAGTAATCATAAATTTTGTAAGAGTAAAATGGCCAAAATCAAACGATTATACGAAAACCGTAGAGGAATTGAGAACAGACCTAATAATATCATTTTAGGGCAACTTAGCGTATCGCGGTTTCTCCAAAATAGGCAATTTTAATTGAAATTTCACTTTTTCTTGGTGGCAATGACGAATTTTACTCATAAGATTAATTGCATAATTTAGGGAAATCTTGTGATACCCAAATGGCTTATTTCTGACGAGTATAAAAATTCGCTCATGCGCTCTCCTCTACCTTAGACTATTTTTTGTTGGGCTTTGTTAAGGCTTAGGCAGATGACGCACTGGCCAATGTTAAAGAATTTATTGGTAATGTACCGTCCGATATGTTAGAGAGACTATGCCAAAATTGGACCCAGCGCGTGAACCATTTGAGGCTCATTTAAATTAAAGCAACTTAAAACATTAAGGGCCGATTTCACATCTTCTACATAGAGCTATTTGTCACATAAACTAACAAATAACAGTGTAAAATCGATGACTATCTGACACATAGAAGCTATCCGGGAGAATAGAAATCGGCCCTAAATTATATTTAATTCAATATATGACTGAATTTTTGTTAAGATTTAATCATGATATATCTTTCCGTATATTTTCATCGATATTGACTCTTAAGTCTAATAAAACAAATTTCAATGAAGAAAGTTCTCGTTTTACGGACACTTGTGTAGCTGGAAGTGCTTAACCATTTCGAGTTATTAACCTCAATGGGTTTTCTTGATAAATGTCCTGATAAATATAGCTTCGATACAATTAACAGTCGACATTTTACATTTTTATGGAATTGAATCCCTATTATTGTTGCAAAGAACTATTCATTATGCGTTCATTAACGTTTTGAATTTTGTTGAATATTGTGTTTTAGCTATCTTTGTATCTTCTTCGGATAGCAAGGTTTATTACCTGTGATAAATAATAATAAGTAAATAGTGTGCTCAGATTTTGTTCAGTATTCAGCACTTTTTAAAACACAACGGGTTATTTAATTCAGTTCACGGTTCAGTTCAGAACTGCTTTGCACCCTTTTAACCTGATCGTTATTTGTAGTTCTTCTGCGTCAGCAGCAGCTTCTGTTTTCTTTTATGAGTTATCATATTTTCCTTCCTTTCCTAACACGCCTTTTGCGGTAAAATAATTTGCATAATTTTATACAATTTAGGTTTCCCATTTTGCTCGGGACGAGAAGTTAGGTGAAGCCAACCCTCGACTTTGACTCGCTGGAGTTCCTAACTCTCTCCCCTACCCAAACTAAATGTGTTCCCCCACTAACATCATTTTGTGTATCTTCTTTGTCTCTTGGCTACATTTTTCAAGGTTAAATCTTGCTCCGCCGCTCTCTCTTTATTACTCTCTCGAGCTGTTTCTTGGCACCTTTCCTGTTTGTATCTTTATTCTCCAAGCACTTGTCACGATTTGACAGGTTTGAAGTTTGAGCAGCTTTAAGCTAAGCCAGCAGCAGCTGTAGGCGGAGGACTAGGCTTTAAGAGAATAGAACCTACCACTGTACAAATGTAACCGCACCCCTTGCTCATCTCAATAAAAACCAAAATCTTGTAATTTGAGTTACGCATTCGTTTTGATTGTAAATTGAATTGTTCAATAAAGCAGCTTTGCTGCTGCTGCTGCTGGCGTTGCTTGTTTTTGTTTGTTTTGTTGCGGTCTGGAGATCGTGTGATATGAGTTTGCATTGCACCCACTTCTAAAGCGCTGAGGCGTACAACAACAACTACTTCTATACACAATAGCGTCCAAGAGCCCCGGACAAAATAATAAACCCAAAGTGTTATTTTGAATAATTTAAATAGCAAAACAAAACAACAAATGCAAAACAGTATGGAAATAAAAGCTGAATATTGAATACTCTGGGAAAGTTTGAAGTTAATAGAAATAAGGTTATAAAGGTTTGACGTAAATATGTAAATGTGATAAGTAATTAAACAAATTTTGTAGAACTTTAAATAAAGCAATGACTAAATATTTACGGCTTCACTTGAACCGCTTAAAGTTGAAGTATAAAATATTAAATTAAAATATTGCATTTTCGAACTCCAGCTTCATTTTTTTAGGATATCATCAAGGAACGCAATGTTTCTCCACCCCAATTCAACTTAAGCAAAGTATGCATTTTTAAGGGTTGCGAACCGGTTCGGAGTAGAGCTCCGGGACTTATAGAAATTCCGAACCGAAGCAGATAAATTTTTACCGGAGCTTAAAAAAATTAAAACCCTTTAAACCGAAAAAATAATTTTTCAATTGTATTTTATTATTATATATTTTTTTTTTATTATATTTCTAGCTTCTAATAATGTTTATTTTGCCATTTTCCAATATACGTTAATGCAAGCATAAAAGTTTTTGTTGGTGTTTTTAAATTACTTTAAAGTTTTCGTACATATTAAAGAAGTGTTTAGAAAAACTTTGTAACATTTTTAATTTAATCCCGACTCTTTCATCCAAGAAACAAGAATATTTCTGATCTAACAGCAAACACAGCTTCTACATAAATATTATGCTAAATTGCTTAATCAACAAAACGTGCTCAAAATTGAAAGCATCTCCGACTCCTTACCATGTTCATCTTCTGATGAATGTCTAATGGGAAAATTAAGCTAAGGAGCTAAAACAATGAAAATGTGACAATTATTAAATGAACGATTTTATGGTTCCATTTGACGGATTTTTAAAATGTACTCCAAATTCTAACGTTATTTACGGGTGTTTCTCAGAAATCTCTAGAGGTTTTCGTATAAACGTTAGCATTTCATATTAAAGCTGTTTATATTTATATGTTAAGGGCTCAAATGCGCCCGGCTACTAGATTAGATGACAAAAGTTGAGCGATTTGATACCGCCTGCTCAAAGTTAAGTTGATTTGAAGCGTACGGTTTTCCTTCCACATAATCTAGTAGACGGTCTGATTCTTGACACTTCTCAAGTAAATTAGACCTGGTTTAGGTCGAAGTGCAATCGTTTATACGATCTCTAGAGATTTCTAGAACACCCCTGATCATTTATAATCATTTGTTGTATTTATTAGATATTCCCCCAACATAAGTATCAGTCGAATCTCGAATATTATATTGAAAATGTCCATATTTGAATAATAGCCTATTTCCACTATGGCAAAAATCTACATATTTTCACATATTCATTAATATGTAACATATTCTCCACAGGGAAAACATTTTGGTTCATATTTCCCACTCACCCCGAAGGTTTTCACATTTTTTTTATCTATGTCATTTGAAATTCATGGAAGCCAGAAAAGATAATTGAGAGTTATAAAGCACATTTAGCTGTCTGCTCTATCTTAACAGAAATGAACTAGAGGTTAGGACCTAAGACTAGAAATCAACCCGGCTTTAAATTTTGGTAAAAGCATGAACAAAAATATTTATTTTTATTTTTAACAAAATATGTACATATGCTATGGAAACGCCCAAAAAAAATAATGTTCATTTCGAAAAATGTAATCATAATGGAAAAAGGCTATTAGTTTGTTCCAATTTACATACATGTTTTCTGAATTAGCATTAAATAAATTATTCCTGAACCCGGGTACGAACCCGCAGCTAAGTTTAACGACCTTCCGAACCCGCTTCGTGAACCTGAACCCAAAAAGTTTCACGGATTCAAACCCCGGTTTGGTACTATGCCAGTCACCTACATTTCTAGGATATCCGAAATTTTACTTCGGCAGGCTGAGATCAAATAAGTTATTAATAAAAATGCATGAACAACCGAACAGAAACAATGGATTGCATTGTTTTTAAACTTTTAATTGTAGATTTGTATATTTTTCTTAACTTAAATGTAGGATATGAAATTGATTTAAAATTATTATTATTATAAGTTGTTTGTGACATAACTCACCGTGACCAATCCTGGTGTATTGTGCCCCACAATGAGTTTAACACTCTCCTTGCAGCTCTTCTTCCTGTAAAAAGGTCAGGATTTTCATGGGCTCTAGGTTACTGACTTGCCTGTTGGAGGCAAGGAGTTCTTCTTGAAACGTTTGGTCCCGGCGGTAGGTGGGCCGTGTTCTTGTTGGGGGGAGGAGATGTGCCCTCTTCGTTCCCAAGTTCCTCTTCACCGCAGGAACTCGGTAAGGACCCCTTGGTGGGGCTTTTCGCACTGATGTGCGTTTCGCATTTCTAACGAGACCTAAACTCTTCCGGTCAACCATCCGCTCCTCAAACTTTCTGGCGGCAGGTGTTCCATGGATATCCAGATTTTATTTTACACATTACTTTTCTCGGGGCTTCTCGATAGTAAACCACCAGCCTAGGCCCACCAGTGGCAAGGTTACTTAGAACAGGCGATCGTCCCTTGCCTGAGATCACCGTTTGAGAATGGGATTTTTGTTATCCGGGCCTCCAGCTAGGCTGACTCGGCCCTGGAAGGGATGTGTTGGTTCAAATAGGAGTTGGGTGTGTGTAAGGCTACTTATACAGGCCATAGCAGGCGGTAACACAAGCCCCTCGTCGGTGCACTGCTGCGTGACACCCGCTAGCTGTCCGAAACTGGTGTAAACCCACTTATTCGCAGCTAATTTCCATAGCAACTAGGCCCCCTAAAAATCATCTCACAAGTTCTTTGCGATTCCGATTTAAAATTATAAACGACTTAAAACAAAGTTTCATTTTACTCGCAATATAAAAACATTATTTTCCGTGACTCACGATACAATCCGTGGGCCTCACATTTCATACACAATTTTAGTCTTTCCAAAATAGTAAAATAAAAAATATAATTTGCTTAAATTAATGACAATTAAATGACTAATATAATTGTTTCTGATGGAACCATCTGTGGTAACACTTAAGAAATGATATAAACACCTAAATAGTTTTAATTGTATATGTCTTGTTCCAAATTGATTTTACCCACAATTTGAAAAGAAAGAAGGAGAAGATATCTCTACAAGTATCGCCCGCTGTTCTGTGGAAAATTTGTATTATATTCGGATCATCTCATCATTTGTTTCGTTGTAAAAAAATCCCAATTGAATTAATATTAAATGCATTTGATGTGTTGCTTATGCTTATAAGGAACATAAAATCACGGCTCCCTCATTATCTGCTCCGTGAAATATCCAAATTTCATTTATTAAAATGTGTTTAATAAATAAATGTTAAAAATATTGTGTATCACAAATTAAACTGTTCAGCAATAATACCCCTTGCAAAGTGTATAAAGTGTATTCAAATTTATATCACAGCATATTTGTACGTTCATATACATATGTTTGTATGTATGTGTATATATTTCTCCTCTATATAGAGCCAAAACGGAACGCTTTTAGAATAAATTACGAAACCAGCGACAAAGCAGCAGCAGCAGCAAAGAAGTATCGTAAAAGCACAAAATAAAGGAGGAAGAAGGCAAGAGCAGAAGAGGAAGAACAGAGCAGAGCCAAAATACAAAACAAAAAACTTGTTTATACATTTTTTCTGTTTTTATTTTTTTTTCTACTTCTGTGTTGTTGTATAAACAAGTTTTTGAGATTTCCAAATGTGGGGCCGGTCCGGGGACCAAATACGGAGTTCGGGAACGGGGAAGCCGGTTGAGGCTGGGCGCGAGGGGGAGTATGTATATAGGGCAAGGGGTAAGAGGTCGAAAGAGAAGCAAATGGTTTTTGATGGGCAGTTGACAGGCAGCAGCGCCCCATCAACATATCATCATCATCGTCGTCATCCATATGTGACTTGCGTAGGCACCAAATCAAATGGACCGAGAGTCGAAATGTTTTAAATATGAAATTATGCATAAAATTTGTACCAAATGATATCGAATTTGTTGTTTGTCGTCTTTGGAGACATATGGAATGGATAAGGCGATGGTGTTTACAACTCTCTTAATTGGTGCATTTATAAATGAGTTCGATGTTAAAATCGAAGCGTGTGATCGCTAAATAAAAAAAAAATCTTGCATACTTTTGTCTAGCAAAACAGTTGAAATAGCTGAAAGTTTACTTAAAATGTATCGAAGATCACCTTGCAATTAAAAGATATCAGATTAATAATTACTCTTCAGACTTGATTAGGTCCTTAGTTGTATGAATGGTTATCCCAGCGAAAATGTATACTAATATTTCTCACGCTACAGCCTTCTGTAATCTTATCTGCGTTATGTAATCTTAGTAAGGTCCTCACATTCTGCATCTTCGTGCAATAATACTTATTGTTTGATTTTTTCCTGCAAAAATATTCTAAATATTTTATTATCGAAATTTGACAAAATTAAATTTTGTACACTTCAAAATAAAATTAGTTCATAAAATAATTCTTATCGTATAAAAATGAAACCTCTATAAAAATCTACCGCTGTATGCATTTTAGAGAACAGTATACATCAGGTATAACCCCACCGGGGCTGTAAATCGAAATTACGTTTACAATTACCATACCATTACAATTGTTTGGGTAATTACAAATTTAATTACCATTACAACTACTTTCATGTAATGAAAAATAGCATCAGGAATTACTTCAATTAGTTTTAACTACGAATAATTTACTTATATGGTAAAACTATCGACTTAATTGTATGAGTAATTGAAATTTTTACTTACAAAATAATTGTAAATATAATAGTAATTAAATATTTAATTACCCAAAATTGTTTAATGGTACAACCCTGACCCCCTCAATGCTTGTGTCAGAGTACATTTTAAGAAAATAATTTTTACAATATGAACAACCTCAGAAAAGAGATTAAGATAACCCACTTAATGTAGATTTCAGTCAGTATCGGTCCAAAAATGAGATTATATGTTATTGTGCTTTAAGGTAATGCGTTTTAAATAATTTTAAGACTGATTTCTGTACCATCTCGAAGCAACGATGCATCTTTTGATGATCTTCAAAAGATCGAAAATGCATAATCGTCGAGAACAAATAGTATAGGAAAGGGCAATGTCTGGGCTCTATCGCGAAACATATCCGAGGTTATATTTTTTAACCGGCTGCGCAACATGTGTCAGAGCTGTGACATTTTGCAAAATTACCTTGCTATACTGTGATCGTATTCTGCCGCTTTTGATTTAATGGCTCAAACGCATCAATTGAGTTCGGTAGAGCTGCCCATGTGATGGTTCTACCCGGTTGTAGCAGCTCATTGTACACCACTCCCAATGACAAAGCATGACTTTGCCACCGTAAAAATTCCGCTTTGGCGTCGATTTAGTCGTATGGCCAAGCGGTCCGTATGTATTTTTATACCCTTGGAGAGGGTATATTAAAATTGTCCGGATGTTTGTAACGCAGGAAGCATTTCCGACCACATAAAGTATATATATTCTTGATCAGCATGACGAGCTGAGTTGATATAGCCATGTCCGTCTGTCCGTCCGTCTGTCCGTCCGTCTGTCTGTCCGTCTGTTTCTATGCTATCTCCTCCGTCAGTTTTAAAGCTATCTTAACCAAACTTTGCACGAAGTCTTTACGCTGCACATTTGTCGGAACCGGCCGGATCGGATGACTATAGCATATAGCTGCCATAGGAACGATCGGTTGGAAAACTAGTTTTAGTGAGAAAAACTTTTTTGCTTTCAGTGATATCGCTCCCAACGCTCGTATTTATAAGTTTTCAATAATTTCACATAATTTCACCAAGCCTTGTCAAAATCGGACAACTATACAGTATAGCTGCCATACAAAATTTAGGTCTGAAAAAAAGTCTTAGTGAGAAAAACTTTTTTGTTTTCAATACTATCGCTCCCAACGCTCGTATTTAGAAGTTTTCAATGATTTCACATAATTTCACCGAAATTTTTCGAAATCGGACCACTATATAGTATAGCTGCCATACAAACTGTCAGGCACATATCAAGCTCCAAGGGTATATAAACTCCGGTCGAGCCGAAGTTAGCTTGCCTCTATTTTTGCTCTTTGAGATTGTTCCCCGTAAGCATTTTGCAGCGTTAGTTGGAGTTTAGCTGCATTTTTCTTTCAATTAAAGCACAATAGTAAACTTTCTAGCAAATTGTGTTTTGTTGGCACAGAAGTTGACATATTCGAAGCACATAAAAACTTTGTTGTTTGCACCATAGACTAAGATAGAGGTGGGCAGCCTCATAGCCCTTCTTACCCTCACAACCCAGCCCGTTACTTACCTAAACCCATGACGCAATAGATATTACCACAAACACAAAATTACAAAAATAAGAATTTTGTGGTACCCTGGACTAGGATATCTAAACTTAGAGATTGAGCAGTGGACTCACTTACGCTCTCCTGGATATATTTAATCAGCTGTTCCCTCTCACTTACGATCTCTGGATACATCTGGGGATATGTCCGTCTCACTCTAACCTCTGCGATTTCCTACTGTGACTATAAAGTATTGCCCACTATCGTTTAACACCAGCAAAATTGAAAGGCAACGCAAATTCGATCTCTAATATTCATTGCCCATTTTACACGGCTTCAAAAAGCTTCAAAATGAAGTTGGCATATACAATAATAGTGACGCTCTATTGGAATAGTCCTTCTCATGATTAGAGTCTTGATTTTTATAAAGTGACCAATCAACGCAGAGGAACGTCTCTTACAACAGCCAAATTAAAGCAAACTATTCTGTCTTGGCTTGACTTAGTTTGCCATTGTTATGCCCCTTCTCTCCACAGATTCGAGAGTACTCAAAACATAGCCTTGATAAGCCCTATCGTAAGCCTGAAACCCGATTTGCGCTGACACTATGCTTCCAATGCTTTTAGCTGTTAAGTAGTTGAGGCACTTTTCAATGTCTCTTATCATTCAACGTTTGTCCAGTTTCAAAGCTCGCGCCCACTCACACAATCACGCATACACACATATACATATGTATTCAACACACTCATTTCTAGGTTATCAAACGGTAAAAATGCCTCGTTAATGTATATATATGCAGATATATATACTCGCTGCGAACCTCTTGGCTGACGTAGTCAGCTCGTCTGTTGCTGTTTTCATTGTTTTTGTTTTAATTGATTTCTTTATGATTAGATTCATAATCTGTTTCGATTTTGTTTTCAGCTTATTACACATACTTACACGCGCCGCACGCCGCACCTGACAGAGTCAGTTATTAAAAACGATCTTGCAATTGAGCAAACAAGTTTGATAAATAAAAACAATTACCATCGCATTCATATGCTAATGCTTGAGTGTTTATATTTAGCTCAGCGTTACTGCGTTACGAAATCGGAAACCCTTTTACGAACCATTGACTCTCGCCTACTTAATGGTAAAATAATAAAAAAAAATTTAAAAAAAGTTATCAATTGATAGAAAATACAAGGCGCGGCGGGGTGGCGGCGGCGACGCCGACGTCGACTCTATAAATAGACATTATCAAAAGTGAAAAGTAAGTCGAAGAGAGATGGCATAAACAATGCTTGTAGTAAAATGATAAGTGGCCAGAATAAAAACAGAATTGATAGGCAAAAGCCATAGCTAGACTAACTGTCGAGCAGTTGCTGCACACCTCCATCTTGTCAAATTGTGGTTAACCGCTTACAAATCTATACGGATCTATTAATTCGCTTACCATTCAAAATGTACAAATGCAATTTTTTATTGTTGTTGTTTACTCGCTCGTCCTAATGCTGTAATATATTTTTTGTCAATAATGAAAAATAGTTTATTTTTAATAAATGGCCTTTTATTTAACGATCAAGTAAATACAATTTAGTAACAAAAACTAACATAAATCACAAAAACAACAATGTTTTAGTAAATAATTTGAAATTACTTGGTAGTTCGGTAATAGATAGAGAGGAAGCCAACACAAGGAATGATAGATTTCTTGAACATATTAGGGCATGTTCTCGATTCCACTTCCACGGCAACTTTTCGAAAGTGAAATGGAATCAACGGAAAAGCTTTTCGTTTTAAAAAGTACTGTTTGAAGCTCCGTGGATTGAAAATTAATTTTCAAATTATGCACTCGTACAGTTGCAAGATGAAGAAATTGTTATTGAAATTTGATTTGCATTTAATTCTTTAATTGACTGACAAAAAATTTGTTTGTTTAATGAGTCTACAGTTTATCACTGCCATCAAAAACGAAAAGTGAAACTTTAAAGTCAGCCTCTTTCTCATTTCCGACTTTTCCATTTTTTTATAGTTCTCTTTTGTGTATTTTGTGCTTTTCTCGCATGGACCGGTGTAAATGAAAATGATAGCAATTTCATTTGGAATTGAGAACCCGAAAACGAAGTGGAATTGCGTTCGAATTACGTTTTAAAAGTTGAATGCCTGATTATTAACTTCTAGAGATGACTGATCATACAAAAAATTGTGTCCAATTGTCGTTATTAAGAAATCCAAAGTTCGAGTTGATTCTTGAGCTACCTTACAACCCAAGACATGTATATCTCAATTATTCTGGATTATGGGGTTTCCAATTCAAAATTTCGAAAATCGTCGTTTTGCCACTCTATTGGTCCTAAAAAAATGTGAAAATCGGTCAACCATTTTGGAAATAGAGGTTCAGATTTAATCGTATTTAAAGTTTCGAAAACTTTTTCCGATGAAAAAAAAATTATTTTTGATTGATTTCAAACATGGATTTGATGAACTTGAGAAGTCCAAATAAGTTTTGTAGTTAAGTTGTTGATTTTGAGTCAGGCTGCAAACCCAGATCGGTTCTAACAACTCCAGAATGGGAAACTCCGGAATTTTTGGGAAATCCGAACCGAACCTGAACCGGAGCAGAAAAATATTTTACTCCCGAATCTGAACCGGACGACTATTGATTTCGAAATGCCTATCGAATTGGTTGGAGCTTTCGCAATGTGAAATTCAAATCACGAATTTTGGACGTTTTACTTTTCGCTTTTGCTATTCTCTAGAAAATCGAATGTGTTCGCCAAATTCCAAATAATTGCAAACATACAGGTTTTTTATATAGTTGTGCAAATGTACATATGTAGCAGGCCTAATTTAGCGTATGAGTCAGTTACTACGTTTATACGCCAGCTATTTGCAAATGGAAATAATTTGTAAATAACTAACTTACCGTTTATACGATAAGTACTGTACGTGAGGATCTGGCAACATTGAAGTGAAAATCAGTGTTGCCTGGTTGGCAGAACTGAGTAACTGGTAACTGTCCTCCGCCCTGGTCCAATTGCAACGCTTGTTTTCTGTTTTTATTTTGAACATTTTACCTTTCTCCTTCGCCAGCAGACGATATAGTATCAATAACAATATTGCAGGACTACCATACAGTTTGAAACAACAAAATCACTGAAAAGAGTGGCAACTCCCAGCACACTAATTGCAAATAAGTATACTAATCAGTAATTGTTCTCGTGACTTAATTAACTCACCGTTTATACGCAAAAATTTGTTAATAACAAAATTGTTATTTGCAAATAAGACGTGCGTATAAACGTAGTAAGTGTGCATTTGTGTTGTTTGTATGTGTGTCTCAATTGTACAGGAAGTCAGGCCACTAGACTGCAACGCTCTTACTTGTTTGTATTGGTCTTTAAAGGTTTGAATATTCGTACGTATTTAGAAATTACAAACGTTCTCACACTTTTATTCAACCCCAATTCTTACTTCTTTAAATTCAAAAAACTTAATTTGTTGTCCATAGAACAAAAACTGATTGAAAACAGACAAATTAAAGAATTGTATAATCGTCAAAAGGATATAAACATAATAAAATAATCGATGATTCTTAACTAAATTCATATTCTTATAAACATGAAATGGAAACTAAAGCTTAGGAGATGCAAAATAAAGAATTCGTGACAAATACATAATGAACGACTTAATTGCTTCTTTTGGATGAATTCAAAGAATGCCTACAAATGTAAAGAACTAAAAAAGTCGCATAATTTGCATTGGGTTTTCCTGCCGCACAAATATCTGTCTAATTTTTTTAGTCAGTTAAATTTGTTTGATCCAAAAATAACTAACAAACCTCAAAGATTATATTCAAAATATCCATAATTAAATAAAATTGTTCCGACTTACATTCTTGTTTTCTGAATTAGCAAAAACCAAAATTATTCCTAAACCCCGGTTCGAAGCCGAACCTAGGTTACACGACCTTCTGAAACCGCTCCGTTACCCCAACAAAAAAATGTTTGCGGGTTCAAGACCCGAAGTGGGTTGCAGCCTTGATTTTGACAAAAAGACTTACACACTTAAAAACAAGTGAGAAAGTCGGTCAAGCCCGACTATAACATACTCCGTACCTGGAGTAGAAGCTGAATCCAATGCTGGTGATGCGCTCATCTCAAAGTTTCTCTCTCTTTTTCTCTCTCTCTCGCTCTCTCTCTCTCTCTCTCTCTCTCTAAGATTGTGTGGTGTTAGTTGTGAAATGGTGGGAGGGGGTGGGGCGAGTGCGATATACTTTTTTGTTCATAACTTGAGAACCGCTGATCCGATCTTTTTCATTTCTTCAACAAATCGATACATTTTGCTAATTACTAACTATCTCTAGAAGGTACGAAACGTCTATCTTCAAAACTGTAGGAGAAATAACGTTTTTTCCGAATTGCAGGGGCGGGAGGGGTCGTGGCAAAAATTGAAAATAAACTTGATCTGCCTGCAGCTATAAGAAATATTTGTCCCATACATGTCAAACCTCTAAGCCATCTCCGAGATCTGTTTGTTCATACGGACGGACGGACGGACAAACGGACAGACGGACATGGCTATATCGACTCGGCTGTTGATGCTGATCAAGAATATATATACTTTATAGGGTCGGAAATGACTCCTCCCTGTTACATACTTTTGCACAAACTTAATATACTCTATGTACCTTCGGTACAGAGTATAAAAATTGGTTCCAATTTCTAAAAAACGTTCACTTTACTAACTTTTTTCCCCATACCGTATTCATTAAAAGATAATAATTGCTTTTATGAAAAATTGGAAAAAAACGTATGCTGTTACTCCTTATTGCCGCTGATATGTATATAAAAGTCGATTTAAAAAAAATGTATAAACCTTTTAATATTTGTTTAATTTAGGTAAAGTTACATTTTGTTATCAAGAAATTTAGATTTCATGAAATTGAAATAAAGATGTTGAAATCAGAATTACAATATATATATCGTATATATACACGAGATTGATCCCCTCTAAAATTGTTGAAAAAAAAATTAAAATCAATTTTTTTTTGAATGAACCCTTTTTGAATTTATTGTGATCCGATTGAGGTTTGTGTTCGAGCAGTAAAAATTATTTTAAAAAGCTTTCATGATAAGTTACTTTACGGCTGGCGCCAATAAATGATTACCCAGACCGTAAGATACTCTTCAAAGTGAACAAATTCAATTTTTAAGATAAGCAAAGATCCAATTTAATTCGGATCGCACCTCGATCCGAAACTTTTAGTCTTCTTTTGAAGAAAAGAATAGTACAGTTATGCTGCAGAGAGTTCAGAAGTGAGTCGTATATTTATGATAATGGAAGTTAGAGAATAGCAAAGCTCATTCCAATCGCTCAGTTGCCCAACACATTAACTAGCTTACCAAAAACACCATCATCCCTACATTCTACAAGGTCAAAGGCAGCTTGCTTCTTTCTCCCCACCCTCCACCTTTTGATAAAGGCACTGACGCCTAATTCGCAATCGCTCTTCTCTTCCCCAACCAGCGCGTGTGTGTCTTAATTGGAAACCAATGTTAATCTTTAACAAATATAACCTTGAGCAAGTCACCACCAACAGTTCTAGTGGTCACTTGTACGCCAATCTTCCATTTAACGAGCATATCAATGCTGCAGTTAAACTTTTAACATTTTTCGTAAGCCTTGTAAATACCCCCTGGTCAGCCATTGAACCATTGCGTAGTGCTGCCAATTTGCGTGTGTGCCGCCATGTAAACAAAACTATAAATTCTCAAATAGCTAAAAATACCTATTTGGCTCGAGAGAAGATTTTTCAAATAATTTTACGAGAACAAATCTTGTGTATTTGCTGTTTAGGCGCAACAGAGGGTTGAAGGGTGTGGAATTGCTGCGGCAGGGGGGTTGATTGACGCACACGTTTAGCTTGCGTGATTTGGCACAGGGGTTAATTTCGTCTGCTACTCAATTATGCTTTGCCTTTGCAATCAAAAATTTGTGTCAAATGTGAAGACGACTGAGATTTTGTTTGCATGGCATAAACAAACAGAAAATAACAGCTGTTTAACAGTACAGCATGTAAGACTTAACATAATGTTAGAGAAATCCAAATCTATAAATAGCTTCAAGTGTGGGTAAAGGCTTATCAATGTGAAGTCAACACTTTATTTTTTGGATGATCTCATTATTAAAGTAAGAATATAAAGTATACACACAGATGTACAAGTAAACTAACAATTAACAGCAAACAGAATGCCGCGCCATCATTGTTGTTTGTATATCAAATTTGAGTTGCCATATAGCGCAGATATATATATGCACACACACATATACTTATGCACTTACAGTGTGTGGGCCTACACACTTTTTGGGCCCGCAGAGTAGAGCCGGGTGCGCTAAACAAACAGCGCACGGGCAACGAAAATTTGTTTGTCAAAGTTTTTAGATAACGCCCGGTACATGAGCCCCACCCTGCTCCTCCCCTCCCTCCCTCCCTCCACCAATTCGGTACCCTATTGTGGACTTTCAAAAGCCAGCCGGCAAGCAAACATTGTGTTGCGCTTAATTTACTGTTATAAGCAAAGTTGATTTTGACTCCTCTTCACTCCTCTCTTCACCCACCTACTACCCAACTATTATATGCTTAATCAAGCGTTGTGTACGGCTAGGGCTTTTCGACACACGTGCGCACGTTTTAAAAGCTCCCCCGGCTGGCCATAGATCTATAGGTACATAGATTGTTTGGTTTAATTTTTGGTCGAATTTGCTTATCAGATTTCAAATTTGTTTTCCAGCCACATTTAATGATATGACTTTGGTTATGAGAACTTCCAAAGAACTAACATTCAGTGAAGGAATGAAGCAAATGGGGAAGAGTAAATTAATTTGGGACTAGGTGAGACCACAGATCCTTTCACCAAAAAAAATATTCTCAAGCTAATCGAGAATCTGTGAAGATCTATGAATCTAATGAAAACAATGAATTTGATAAGTAACAGCGTTAAAATTTATAGCATCATCAGAAAAGTGCCCACACAATGCTTATAGCAATAAAGAAAATCATTTGTCAAGCAACAACAACCCTAATATAGAGATATAGAACATCCGGTACTTGACGGTTCCTATCTATATCTTGATGCTTCCCAATTCAATTAGCTTGCTAGGGTATACGCATTACTTCTAATATAGACTAAAAGGTTTGTTTGACAAATTATCAAAAGGTTATAATGAGGGACTAAAATTTAAATATCAATAATGCAAGCGCTCAGTAAACTACCCTTATAATTTGTAGAAGGGATGAAGGAACAAATATCGATATATCTAAATATCGAAATTTGTGTTTAAAATGAAGAGAATACATTTTGGCGATATTTTTCGTTGATGTTTTTGTTGCTTTCGGCCACGAAGAATTAGGTTTACTAAGTCCATTCCTTTTGATTCATTAAAATTTTATACATAAAAATACGTTTCCTATTCTAGTTAACCATATTTCCCTAATCCCGTTAATAAATATAACTTTATGGCTATATAAGTTATCACAATAAGTTTCTGAATGAAATAAAATAAATATCAGGAAAGTTTTTTGGATCTTTATAATAAAACAAGTGAGAAAATCGGTATATAATACTCTGTACCTGGAATAGAAGCTGAATGCAGCGCTGCTGCTGCGCTTATCTCTTAGTTTCTCTCTCTCTCTCTTTCTTTTTGCTGAAATTCGGTGTTGGTTGTTGGGGAGGGGGAGTTTAGGATTTTTTTGCTCATAACTTGAGAACCGCTCATCCGATCATTATCAATCGCAAATCGATACATATTACGAATGACTAACTATCGAAGGAACGAATCATCTATCTACAAAACTGTGGGAGATATGGCGTTTTTTCTTAAATTGCGGGGGCGGGAGGGGCGTGGCAAAAATCGAAAATAAGCTTGATCTGCCTGCAAGTATAAGAAACATTTGTCCCATATCTCTATCTCTTACCATCTCTGAGATCTGTTTGTTCATATGGACGCACGAACAGACGGACATGGCTATATCGACTCATTGTTTAGCCAAATCGACAGTTTAAGTATACAATTTAAGGTAGCCAAACAATTGCTTTGTTATGTTAACGAATATAAATTTTTGAGCCGCCAAAACTTAGTCAATTTATCGCAATCCGAAAAATGCAAAAATTTTAGAATGTTAATAAAGTTTGCCTTATCATATCTTCGGCTATAGTGAGGATTTTCAAACTGTTAACTGGAGTTGTATAAAAATTGGGCACCCTACAATAATTTTTGTAATAAAGGTAACAGCAAGACATGTACTTAAACCTGGACCGATATAGATTCTGACCCAAAATCAGCACCCTATCTTTATTAATATGGCTTGCAGGTGCTTGCATATTTTACGAAATTTTGACTTAGACGCTCTTATCTCACGAAGTAGAATAATTTTGATAAACTCTTAACTATATTTGATCAAACTAAAGAAAAATGAATTCAAAATTTTGAGCTGTTCAAAAGTTACAGAATTTTTTCCAAGAGAAAACGTTTCTGGACCAATGTGCTACGAAAACAAATTATTAATCTAGTTGTTGAGATTTCTAATCTGATTTCAAGGTGTTTTAAACTTGATTTTTTAAGATTACAAGATAGGATTATTCTGTTCAGGAGGATAAGGAGCTCAGGCCAGGCATTATCCTGATGGAAAAAGTCCGCGGCAATGGTCCGAAACTGTGGATATCAGGATTCATGAGCAAGCCTTTGAAGACTCAAAGGTTAGCTTGTTGTATTCAATGAGATGACGTCCCTACCGAAACAGCTTTTTTACGGCCATGGTGTCGGGGCAGAAACTTTTCTTTCTTTTTGAAAGTAATGGAAATGGAAACCAGAAGGTTCATCTAAATGGAAACTCGTTTATTCCGATCCAAATCTTTAAAAGTCTACGTAGTCTCTGCATCTTTTTAGCTTTTATTTTAAATTTTTAATGATTTTTAGCAGCAGCGGACTGTGTAAATGAAAGTACCAATTTGGTGCTTCATTTATCAAACGATTTGATAAAAATCTTTAAGTGATTGTTGCTATGTTTGGATGTAATGTATTACACTTGAAGCAAAAGAATAAATCTAAATTCGGAAATTCTAGACAGTAAACTTTTGAATACATAGACTGAAGAGAGGATACCTGTAGTTTTTCCCCTAAAACTCCTCTTAGTTCTTGTGCCCTCCTTTTTGTAATACCAAGACAAGGTAAGGCCATAATTCTAAATTAATCCTCCAATCCAACGACTATCAATTAAGAAGCACCGTCATGTCTATGACAATAAGCTTTTGTTTTTTTTTTTATGTCGTAATGTAGAATTAAGATTGGCTTTACATTTCAGTGACTCATCATCGGTTAAAAGCCACAAGAAGCGTAACACTAGTTAAAATAATTATAATTTATTGGCCCTCCCAATGGAAAATTTGCAAAGAGTCAACAAATATAAAACAGAGCTGGCAATACACCAATTGCCAATTCCGTAATCCAAGAGCGAAAAACGCCCCGCACGCGTTGGGTTCCCAGCTGTCTAAAGTTGTTTATGATAATGGGCAAACGACGACGATGCCGGCAACGTATCTGAATCTGAACGAAAAATAACAAAAACAACAGTAAATGGTATTATTTTGTGAGCAACGAGGCGAACTAAGTCGGGCCCGAACCTAACCCGAACCCACAAAAAAAAGCACTCTCGCCCATAGCAAAATAGAAAAACAAAAAAAAGCCAACACCAAATCTATAAAAGATTATTTTCGTAGTTTCTTTTGTGCCTTGATTTGTTTACAACTTATTTTCTTTTTGGCTGGGTTTCTGCTTTTTTGTTGTATTGTGCTAGCTGCTGCTGCTGATGAAACGAAACGAGGCGAGTTATCGCAAAGTCATAAAAAAAAGGAAAAGGAAAATTAGATCAAAATAGAAATGGAAAACGTCAAACAAGGTGTAAACCAATGACATCCAAAGACATGGGCCTCCAATCGAAGTTCTCTAATGTGAGTCAGCCAAGTCACAGTTTAAGTTTTCCTTGTTTTTGTTTTGAACCCAAATCAATTCGACCGCAACCGCATTACTGCACATTCTGTCAGACATAGGCGTCGCGTTGACTGCATGTAATTAATGCCAGGCAATCAATTAAAGAGGCCGCCTAATGTCATAAAACGCCACAGCGAAAACAACAACATAAACAATAATATTTAATTATGCAAAAATTTGCAAAACAAAAATATTACATATTTAAAGTTGTGCATTTTATGGGAACCATTCGGTCGGTTTGCGTTGCATAAGTGCCCTCACCAGACAGGCCGGAGGGAGGGGAGAAACGTCGGTCCCAGACACTCGCAGATATGAATAACAATTGTGTTAGTTTCAGCCCGCAGACTGCGGCCATTTCAAGTGCGCAGCCAATTTGATAGCACTATTTGCTAACACTAATAGCAGCGCATGAAACATTTTGATAGGTATAAAAATTTATTAGAATATGAACAAGAGACGTGCCAAACCCCGACCCGATCCAACATGGACAACAACAAAAAACACAATTTGCAATAAATAATCTTTATTTCTTGACCTAGCCTCCGTTCAATACTGACGAGCCCCCAAAAACTGAACATCTAAGTGCAGACGGGACTGACACCCAGCGAGAAACTTTTTTTAGTTATCATTACAATTAGAATAAAATGTACACGACGAAGTTAACTTCATGAAGTTTTTGTTTATGGGGAAGAGGTGTGGAGGGGCAGTTTACATAAGCAGCTGTGGCATAAAGTCCATTCTCTTTACTTGATTACAAATGATCCGTTGCAGGGTTGAACTGTAGGCGTTTTCGTTATCGATAACTCTTCTTATCAGGAGTCAAACTTCATCAATAAATTTTTTACACAGTTTACAAGAAGCTTCAAACCGATAATATCAAACTTGCGATAAGCGAAGTACCCATATTTTATTCATAATTATGAATCTTGATCAAATTTCTACGTTATCGCTGTAAAACTTCTTAAAGCATTTAATAGAATTACGCACAGAGAAAACGCCTTACTAAAACTATTCTGGAAACATTTAAATCATAACTCTGCAGTACTTCGCCTCAGTAGTGAATTTATCAGCTCTAAATTTATACCAGAGAAGTTGGAATAGATCCAATTCATGACTGATTTCAGTACTATTGACGCAATGAGGCCAATGAGTTAAGCACAGAAACTCAAGCGAAGGTCATGAAGTAGTATGCTCTGCCTACTATCAGCGATTGTCTAGAAGAGCCTAACCAAAAAGCCCCAGCGTCATTCTTTCGGCTATTCTCGGTGTGACTAGCGAAATGTGGTTGGCCCCTGCGGATCAGGCGTGACAAATGCTAATTCGCAGACATGCTTCCACTTTTACTTTCGCAAAAGTTTTGCGATTTGAAACCGCTTCTTCGAACTAATTTGGTCTCCCAATCGCAAAACTTTTGCGGATAACACAGTGACACATTTTTGAAAGCAAAAAGAATCCGAAAAGGTTATGAAAATAGTTTAAAAACCTATATTGGGTTTGGCGCGGTTAGCTGCCGTTTTCTTCTTATAGTACCTGGAAGCAGAGCTCGCAAATAACTGTTGACCGTTTTTTGTTGTCCAAAAATAACTGTTATATACGGACCCTTTGAGCAAAGAGTCAGAGATGCACCGTTCAGGTCATCTCTTGAATATATCGGTCTGCGCTCAGAGAACAACGCATTTATTTGTTTCCTTTTGCTCTGCTCAGTCGCAGACCGATTGAACGCGAGCGAAGAAAATAAAAATTATTTGCATTTGTGTAAGTGTGTGTGCGAGTGAGGCGTTCGTTTGGGCTTCTGAGCTACAGAAGCCAAACCAAGGTGAATTTACTATAAGGTGACGTATTCCGATGTGGGGAGGAGTCTTAGTTTTATTCAACACGTTCTCTTGACTCTCTGAGACAGATGACAGCTGCTTGAGAGACATGAACTAGAAAGAGATAGAAATTAATAAGGCCCTCCGAAACACAGCAGCCGTGCTGAGTACGTCACCTTATTAGTAAATTCTCCTTGAGCCAAACACAAACAAAAAAAAATAGAGGCCAGCTAACTTCGGCTCGACCGAAGTTTATATACCCTTGGAGCTTGATATATGCCTGACAGTTTGTATGGCAGCTATACTATATAGTGGTCCGATTTCGAAAACCCTAGTGAAATTATGTGAAATCATTGAAAACTTATAAGTACGAGCGTTGAGAGCGATATCATTGAAAACAAAAAAGTTTTTCTCACTAAGACTTTTTTTCAGACCTAACTTTTGTATGGCAGCTATACTATATAGTTGTCCGATTTCGACAAGCCTTGGTGAAATTATGTGAAATCATTGAAAACTGATAAATATAAGCGTTGAGAGCGATAGTATTGAAAACAAAAAAGTTTTTCTCACTAAAACTAGTTTTTCAACCGATCGTTCCTATGGCAGCTATATGCTATAGTCATCCGATCCGGCCGGTTCCGACAAATGTGCAGCGTATTTGTACTAAAAGACTTCGTGCAAAGTTTGGTTACGATAGCTTTAAAACTGACGGAGGAGATAGCATAGAAACAGACGGACGGACAGACGGACATGGCTATATCAACTCAGCTCGTCATGCTGATCAAGAATATATATACTTTATGTGGTCGGAGATGCTTCCTTCTATGCGTTACAAACATCTGGACAATTTCAATATACCCTCTCCAAGGGTATAAAAAAGAGCGTTTGCGCTGAGCCTTTAATTTTTTTGTTCATCTGCTGACTGTTATTGTGAGAGCGCTCAGTCAGATCGCTCTCAGTAAGTGGTCATTGAATGAGTATAACAAGAATAGCTCAAATGAGAACAGTCAACTGAAAACCAAAACAAATCGGAACGAGGTGTTTTGCTCTGAGAGAGAGCAAGCGTGTATGCTTTTTTCGGTTATGTTAGTGCGCGAAACGCAAAGGGAAGTACGGTCAAGAGTTATTTGCGAGCTCTGCCTGGAAGTTTTCAGTTTCTGATTGGGTTTTAGAACTCCATATTTTGTAAACTTTTTGGAATATTTTCTTAATGTCTATAGCGAAAATGTAGCCTTTGATATGGCCTACCAAACAATTACAAAATGCTAGTCTTTAAAATCTTTATACTCAAAGTGATAATTTAGAAAAAATATTTGAAGTTTTCACTGGTTTTTTTAGTTTTTCTACAATATTTTGAATTGAGAGAAGCTTGGCTTGGCCACGGTCGAAGGAGCTGTATTGCCAATTTTACATTTTTACAATATTTTGAAAACAATTTCAATTTAGAGCAAATTTTTAGCTCAGACTAAAATATACAAAGCCCTAAGAACAATTGAAGGCGATTCGATTACTCCTTCATATACATAGTTATAAAACTGCAAGCAACTAACATTTTCATACAAACTCAAACAAATATAAAAAATTTAATTTAATTGTTTTTTAATGTGATTTTACTAAAAATATAAGTTTTGAGTTAATAATTACCCAAAATTTACTTGCTTGCAGTTCTAAAAGTTTGTCAAGGAGTAATCGAAAGAAGTAGTTTTGTCCATTACAACAAACTTACCTTTGTTTATTTTAGTCTAAGCTACAAGTTTTCCCCGCATTGCTTGGATAAATTCGTTACAGGTCTTAAGATAAAGATGAAAGTCTGTTAAAAATGAGGGTAAAACTGGACTCTTATTAAACGTTTTTTGTAATTCTAAGCATACAGATGTGATTTTTTTGATTTGCAACATTCTAATGTTTTGAAGAGCTTCAACTTCTCAAACGTTTAAACAAATTTAGAAATATTTTTCGAGATCTTACGTTCTTAAATCTATAAATAAATACATTTGTGGATTTGAAATCAACAAAGTCAGCTAAGAGATTTAGCTCGATTCCTTTTTGAAATGAATTCAAATGAATTCGTATGGCATTATGTTATCCTATAATTTAATGAAAGACTTAGAAATGTGATTACAAAGATGTGTTCTCAAAAATGTTCAGGTATAATCTATTACGAAATACTTCTAGACCACCTGGGATAACACACGATGATTTTGTTTGTAAAGCAAACTCAGAGAGTGAATTGAAATGTGATAAATATGTTTCATTATAAAAGGATTTTATTTTCCCTTCCTCCTTTTAACCTAAAACTACTTTTGCTAATAAATTATTTACCCCACTGTTTAAGTGGGCTAACTGATTCCCTTTCTATTAGACACTTTGACGTTAAAGTTCGACAATTTTCGACAGTTTGCGTCAATTTGTTATTTGTACATTTCGGAGCGTCATTCAATTTAAACATACATACAAACACATACAATTTAAACGATTTATATTGATTTCCGATATTCCGTCAACGTTCCGAATAGCATTACGTGAGTCCCAGCACATTTGCTCTCCTCCACTTTTGGCAACGTCATCCAAACAAAGAACATGCGATGTTTTATTTATTAGTTTGGCTTTTTTGTTGTGGTTTATTTTGTGCTTTAGCACAAATACGACGATCACAATTAATCAAATGAGACCATAATACAAAACATACATCAAAATTGTAAATGATTATTTAATGAGACTTACAGTGGCCGATAGATGGCGCCACAACATAATTAGCAGTGACAGCAGACAGACAAACACATTTATTTTCAATTAACACAACCGAATGCAGTTAGGTTAATTAAGCAAAACTGCCACTGCTGCTGGGCTGCCAATTGTTATTATTACCGCAGAGTAGCCTCTCAGAACAGTGGGCAGCAGAGGCAGAGTCATTGACACTTTGCACATTGCGAAAGATGATGAGGGAGGGGTTACAAAAAAAAAAACAAAAACAAAAATTGTGCAAGCCAAGTTGTGCAAATAGCAGCGGGTGGAGGGGCAGGGACAATACTCAACTTTTTACAACTTGGCCAGATAAGGCCAAACGGCCGAGACAGACGATGTGCTAAACAACAACCACCTAACAGCACACACTTTAACTTTGGCCAGGCCATAAACCGTACATAAGGCAACAAAGAATGAATGCGCCATAGTTTATATAGAGTCGATCGATCACGCCATACCCTGTAGTTGACTTAAACACAAATGATTAAGCAAGTTGATAAACAGAGTATAAGATTAAGCAATGCCCAAGATAGTCCTTTGTTTTCTTTATTCTTTAAGTAAAAATGTATTACAGTATCTTGATATTCCAACCGATTCTGAAACGTATCAAGCTAAGCCAAAGTGTTTAACGTTGATCAATATATTTCAGTGGCCAATAGATGGCGCCAAAAAAAAGTAAACTTAAAGAAGAAGTTTGTTTAAGGGGGATGGACAGTCGGTTTCTAAAGTGTTTTTTGGGCATTTTTAATGAAGAGCGGTTAAAACTTAGAACATTTGCACTTTTTACCATACATATATTTAGTAACTATTGAAATTTGAAATTTTTGAAGTCTATATTATGAGAAGTAATGTTGTAACTGAGTGACGTGAAATCGAAGGGGAAAATAACTTTTTAATCTGTTGCACTGTAGCTATGTGCTAAAGTAGGATTATTGAAAAAAAATTTTAAAATAAAAATTTTACGCGACTTTACATTTTTCTCGTAAGTAACTCTTTTCCCTGCCTGTTTTGTTGCATAAAAAATAAAGCTGCCTTAAATTTGAGGACAAGTTAGTGTGAACAGTTAGCGTGAACGACTAAACCAAATTGAATCCATTTTGCGAATAGAACCGGTGACTTTAGACCTCTTTGACCGCTGAACCGAAAAACTAATAATCCCTAAACTGCTTGTAATCCAGCATGAATGTATGTGTAACAAACCGTTTTCGTATTATTTCAATATTTCAAAAACAGAATAAAAGTGAACAGAAACCATTTCTCACTTCATAAACTTTTTTTGTCCGTCAGTATCCATTATCCGACCAATGGTTAAATAAAGTAATAACCCCCACAAAGGTAACAAAATTTGTTAAATCATGCATCACACCACACCGATTAGAATGTGAAACAAATTTTCAATTTAACTTTGCGATATTTGAATGTACCCTTCTTCCTCCTTAGGGTATTCAAAACAAATCCGCAACAAGAATATAGACACAGCGTCTCTTTAGCCAATATTGACAACAACAATCACGTCAAGTCAAGTCAAGCCAAGTCATAAAATTGCAATACGAAACTGGGCAAATAATCATGAGGCCATAAATATATTAATGCGTTTAGGTAAGATGTAAAAATTTAACAAATACCAAATTAAACGTGACAACACTTGTCATAGAAGGCATTTGCATTGTTTTTAATTACCATGGGCTGATTTGGGCATTAGCGTACAGCGTAAACAAGTTGTTGTTTTCTTTTCATTTGGAATGTGCAATGAAACACAATGTGTACTTAATTTAGCGTGGGCGTCGAATGGGATGGCGTTATACGGAAGTAGTGTTTTGTGAGGGTACAATTTGCATTTAATTTAGATAATAATACTACATAGAATGAGAATTTACATAAAAATAAAGACAGACAGGTGGTTGATGATGATGATGATGGTGATGCTATGAAATCTACAGGAAAACACACAAGTTTGTCATTTGATTTGTGTTGACGTTTGCATTTTATACCTTAATTCAATTTATCTTTATTTTGTTGCCCGTTGTTCGGCTTATACTGTGTGAGTGTGTGGTTGAAAATAAGCGTCAAATTTAGCCGAGCATGTAGATATGTGAAGTGCTTTCGTTCCTGTCAGCCAGCCAACACGTGCTATAAATGCAAAAATGCTGAATTATTCTACACTCGTCTGCAAAAACTGTAAAACTAGAAGCGATTCTTAGCGAACTGGTGTTGGTAGGAGTACAAACAGATTCATTTCCAGTTACCCGTTATCTGCAATTTAAATCAAATGAAAGATGTATGAAAACTCTATAAGCAAGGCTGCACAGTTATGATACGGTTTTGTTCAGATGGTTTATCTGGTATGGTATTCATAATTATATAAAATCATCGTCTTTTTCGTCAACAAATTCTACGTCACAATCGTTGTAAGGTTTGTTCCATCGAATTAAAATTATTTGTTAAAGCATAGGACATCAATCGAAAAACTCTTTGTGTCCATTCTACAGATAATTCCGATTTGTGATTTAGATTGCCGATTGAGATTGGAAAATTTGATAATCATGTTTGCTAAATAGAAATCGAACAAAACGCATGATTGGTTTACCATTGCTGGGTCAGTCTAACCATGATACAACTATACCAGGTATGGGACTCAGCGTTTATCGAGTACTGACAGCTTATGCCGAAATCGAGAGAGAGAGAGAGAGAATAAAACAAAGATCAAAGGACCCTCAGATTTAGCAACATATAGTTTATTAGTGAATAAATATTATATTTTATTATTATTCGCACAGCACTTTTCAAAAGAAGCCTGCGATTATTTTTATCGTCTTCTTTTGAATAAAATTCACTGTCTTTCCCAAATTTTACGATATTGTTTAAGTGACCACACTTTTCTTTTCTTCTTTCTTCATCTTTTGGAGCACGTCTTAATATACTGTTAGATACTTACATCATCATTTCCCAGGCATTGATGAAGAGGACAAAAAAGTGTGTTTGTGTTGTTGAACACGAGAGTTTTCTTTAGAACTCAGTTGCGATTCAGTGCACACCGACTCACACAATCAAGAGTTCGGCTCGCGTTTTCGTATAAACACGACTAACTTCGGCTCCTGGTAGCTATGGGTGGCCAGCACTGATTTACATCGAAATACGCAAAAGTATTGGTTCGACAGTTTTACAAACTATAAATAAAATAGAAATCTCGTCGGCAAAACAAACAAAAATTCGTGGGCACACCATCTTGTTAATCAAATGACAGCAATACACTAAAACCATAAAACCATGGCTCAATACTGGAACCAGAACCGTAAACCGAAGTACAATTTTTTTTTGAGAACCGAATACCGTTTACGGTTATTATTGCAACCGATAGTACTGGAACGAAACCGAGACTTTGATACCAGTAATAATATTAAGCTTGATCAAAAGTACAAAACAGAGAGGAATCATTTCCGACCTTAATAAGGTAATAATAAGCATATATAATCTTGATCAGCACATTGATAGTTACCAGGTTATTGTTGGGGCTCAAGGAAATCCCGTGCAACTGTTGATTTGTTTTTATACTTTGCACGAAGGTACACAGAGAATATTGTAGGTTTGCGCCTTTGAAAGCACTTCAAATTGGAAATATAAACACAGTCGTCCTCAGTAGCAAAATCCATTTAAACGTATTTGGAAAAATTTAAAGGTTTTTAACGGGTGTTCAAAATCTTCCTCAAAGTTCCCAGAACTATATAAGATTACAAAAGTCGTGCTTTTTATTTCACTACGCAGGTTAGCTTGGAACGCATTCTCTCAGGCGTAAAATTTATAACGAATCTGATAAACATTGAATGCAATTCTGTTACTGCTAGCAAATCACAAGAATTTGGTGGACGTATAAAATTCGAAGTTAAATTCGAAAACTAATAATACATAATAAAACATTTATGAGCATATAATGTAGTCATTAGTTCTTACATGTTAACTAAGTAAAAATAGAGGGAGTATACCCTTGGAGAATGATATATGCCTGCCAGTTTTTTATATGGCAGCTATACAATATATTCATCAATATATTCATAACTGAAAAGTGAAAAATGTTCAAAATAAAAGTTTTTCTCTCTAGAACTATTTTTTCGGCCTTTTCGGTACTATGGCAGCTATATGCTGCATAAAACATTTTCTCACTGAAACTAGTTTTTCAACCGATCGTTCCTGTGGCAGCTACTGTAGTCATCCGATCCGGCCAGTTCCGACAAATGTGCAGCGTATTTGTACCAAAAGTGGGTCCAAATCGAACTAACCCGTTCAGACTTTCATTATATAATTCTTTTTATTTCACATAAGAGTTACCGTAGTTGTATTTTGCATTGTTGTATATTTCTGCATTGCGGACTATCATCCGCACCTTTGATTTTCTGGACCTCTCCATGGCAACTGCATCAAAATACCTTTTGTTTCTGAGGGCCCAAATAAGTGTATTTTTCCTTTATCAGCTCTATTTTTTCCTACCTCATGGAAATAAATGAATTTAATTAGCTTGGGCGCCCTCGGTTTCAAACCAAATGCTCTCTAATATCCCCGCTGCCCTTTGATTGAACACCATGGATTCTTCAAAAAAAGCAATCAGACATCTTTCCCAGACGGAACAAACAAACAAAAAGAGCAAAAAAAAAAAAATCGGCACAATACAAGTAGTCTTGTTCCTTTTGGGAGCAACAACTTTTTGCCATTGCACTAATTGTTTGTTGTTTACTTGTTCCATCTTCTTGCCCTGTTCTCTTCGTTCGGTTCTGTGATAAGCACGAGGAGCATCCATCATTTCGTCTCGTTCGCCCACTTGACACAAACATAATTGACAAATTTGCACTTGAACTACTGTGTGTCTGGAGTTTTCCCAGAGTTGCCATCGACAGAGAATGAGAATTGTTCAAAACAGTAATTAGAAGGAGTTTGTTATCAAATCAAGAACCCAATAAAAACAAAAGTTCACCGTAATCAGGCATTGACCATCGAGTTAAGCCCCCCGTTTGTTTAAATGAAAGATAGCAATAAACGCTGAATATTTGTTCACTGAGTTGGTGGTATCATTTATTTGTTAGCTCAGATTTACGATTTGCACTGTTGATTTACCAATTTCTCTGTTCTTTCCAGGCACATGGCCCCATTCCAGATCTTAACGTCAATATAATCAACCAGCCTGATCTTATCTATGGCTTGACCCTGGAGGCATCGGGTCAAAGCTGGCAATTGACCCTCTGCATTAATTGCAAAGAGGTTTTATGTGCCAAGCGTTTAACTTTGGGTGCAGGCGCCCCACTTTACCTCATCAATTGCACGCTCCTCAGCAGCAGCGAGGAGCTGACCCAGCGTCGAAACAATAAATCATATTCCGATTGCTTTGAGGTGATCATCATGGATCACAATCACGCATCGAACACACCATCCCCCACATACAGCATTGCTCCCTCCGCCTCGAGCCTAAGTATTGGGTCGCTCTCGGCCAATCCGCTGGACGGGCGGCTGCAGCGTTTGCGGCAACTGCAGGTTAATCATCAGGCTCGCATCCAGGCTGAGATAGCGGAGACCAATGAGCGGATCGAGCGGTATACGCAAAAGGAGTTTGAACTACTCAAGAGTTTCCGTGAGAAATCCGATCAGGATTACGCGCTGCTGGTGCGGCTCATCAAACAAGTACCTCAGCAGGCATCTGAATTACTGGATCGTGCCATGCCCGCCGCCCTGGAGGTGACGGGCAACCTAAATTTGCCCACTGGTATGGCCAGGCGTCGGAATACCATCAGCAGCCGTCGTGATCTGAGTGTGCCCACCACGCCGACCACGGCACTGAATCAGCCGCCCAACTATCTGGCCCTGTCCCAGCAGCAACAGCAGCAGCATCAGCAGGCGCCTCCCAGTAGCGCCTCCATACTGAGTGCTCGCAAAATGTCCAACTTTGATACACCGCCCGCCACACCTGAAGCCACGCCCATGAGTGTGGGCAACAGTCCCACCTTTAGGCAGCATTTGTTGGCCGCCAATGGAGGAGCAAACACCTCAAATGGAGCCTCAGATGAGGCAGATGATTGTCTGTTCGACTTGGAGGATGTGGACTCGCCCACACCCATGCAATCCGTGCAGGTGCCCAGCTTTTCGCGTGCCCATATCTACCACCAACAGCAGCAGCAGCATCAGCAGCATTACCAGAGACTGCAGCAGCAGCAACTGAATAACATGGGCCAGGTTGATGAGGGGGTGGCCGCCGATGAGGCAGAAGGTGAGTTTTTGTAACAAAACCCATTGGAAGTTGTCTAAATTGCCAGCTTTGCAGATGCTCTGGACTTGGATAGCTCCATGCCCATACCCATGGGAAAGGGTGCCACTCCAGCGCAGCTGATGAACTTTGCCAGAAGTCTGCCCATTGAAATAGCCAACTCACCGCTGGCCGAGAGGGCCAACAACAACTTTGTTTTGGAGGACGAGGAGGTAAGCTACCTTACAATAATTCCTCCTTATGCCCACTTTCAATTGGAATTTTTCCTTTCCAGGTGCTCGACAACATCGACATAGCTGCCAGCATCAAGGCCCTGGCCAAGAGTGTCCATGGCGAGGCTGTTTTTGGTGATTTGCCACGACCACGCCTGCGTTCCCAGATCTAGGAGCGGAAGAGCTCCACCACCGCCAGCACCACCACCACCACCACTACGTACACATAAAAATTCAGCTCGTATTTTGCATATTTTTTCAAGCAAATGTTTTTCTAAACTAAATTAGTTTGCTCAACGGAACGAAAGAGAAAAATAGGAAACCATCATACGCCTTTATACATGTCTTATCTACGATACCACACAATATGCTGCATACGCAACCCCCTAGGATTAAGCGAAAAGTAAAACAAAAATCAATTTTGTACTTTCTATTTTTCCTTTTAAGTTTTTCCCCTTTTCGGATGATCTTTCGATTGAAATGTGTATTTTCTTCGTACGACAAGTGTACGGCTTTTGTTCGGCTGTTGCACATATGAAATAATCATTAACTGATACTGATGATGTTGTTAGTTTATACAATGAATAACCTAGTAATACATATATCTAAATATATAAACATACAATATAATACATATTATACGAAAAATGCGCCACAAGTTATGGGCCCAGAAATTAATTTGAATGTGTTGGTTGTGTTTTTTTTTTTGTTTTGGGAAGAGAGGGAGGTGTCACGACAGCTAGACCAAGCTTGAGTTACCTGGAAGACCAAGACATATAATGGAATGGGAGCCCGTTTAGAATTTAGACGGATATTACAGCGATTGCCCGGCGGGATGTGACGAAAGTTAACCTAAAGGGGGATAGAAACGCGAAAGGATTTTAAACCTTAGAAAGGTCGGAGATGCTACCTTCCGCTGTATTGTATTTATTGGAATATTCCTAGTGATACATAGAAAGCATTTCTTATCTCACTAGACACGACCAGTGCTGCCACTTTAGTTGCTAAATGTAGCAACTTTGAAAAAAATTTGCAACTTCTTCTAATGCTATTAGCCACTATTCTAGCAATTATCTTTTTTAGCAACTTTATTATAAAACTAGCAATTTTTTAGTTGTCTTCAGCATTTTGCCTTTTCTATACCTTTTTGCAATTGACCTCACAAATGCTCACAAGGATTTCGGAACTTCTAGTGTTTCGATTACAATTCCGCAATTGGCGGAAAGCTTTTTATTATGATAGCCCTTCGTTCGAAAGTCAACAAAAACGGAGGAACAGGAAGCGGCACTATGCCTACGCATTGTCAAACACACGGCGATGGCAACAAGTGATTATTTTGTCTAAGTTCTGTGCGGAGCAGTTTCAGCTTGCAAAGCTGCTGCAAATATTTAATTTGGCAGTGCACCTACATTATATAAAATGTACTTGCCATGCATTTCATGGACGACTTACGCACCGACATCGGAAACGTCGCATTTGGTCTTCTGTTGGACAAGTCCACTGACATTAGTTTGACAAAAATTCTTTCTAAGCTTTCTGTAGATAATAATATAAAATTCTTTTAATACATACAAACAGGGCATAATACCGGAACCAGAACCGGAACCGTTAACCGAAATAAACCGTTTCAAATCGCGTACCGGAACCGGAACCGAAACAAATTTTTTTGTAGGAACCGAAAACCGTTTACCGTTATTATTGGAACCGATATAACCGGAACGAAACCGAAACGTTGGTACCGGTACAGTTTCGGTTTTTTTTTTTACCTCTGCAGAGCGCATCGTAGTTTTAGTCAGACGTTTGTAATGCACGATGCCAGATTTTCTTGCAACTTTAATTAGGAGTCATTAAACTTAAGCACCCCTATGTAAAATGATACGTGCAAAGAAAATCTCGCATATTGTAAAGGGCGCTTAACTTAGTATGATCGATTTGTTTTCCATTGTACAATATGTACATCGGCAGCAAACTAAAATATGTGCATACATATGGCTAAAAAATTGCAAAGACACAGAATCCAAGGACTACTTCAAAGAAGAAGGCTAAAGAGAGTCTTCCTTAATTTTCTCATTAATACTTACAATAAAACACTTATACATTGTCAGTAAAACCAAATGGACACTGCCACGTACTGTTAAAACCTAATAGTTTACATTAGTAAAAGCGGCCAGAAGGCCAGTTGATAAGTGATACTTTACTAGAAAAAAATTTAATTTAATTTGTTAAAATGCAAATGCTAAAGCAACCCAATGAGGAAAAGAATCTGTATTTTCAGAGATGACGATAACACAGTGTACAGTTGTACACGTGCGTGCAATGGCCACATTTGGCCACTTTCCACAATGTTTAGAGATTTGATTCATATACTCCCTTACATACATATGTACAAAGTACATACGAACATAAGTAAGTCAGTTGTCTCTTATTATTTTTTTTTTTTAATTTTCTTGCATTGTGAATTCTTAACGTTTATACGTCACCTATATCGAAACATTGCTAAGATCGCGATATTAGCATCACTAATATAAAACTAAGGCGTCGCTCACGCTTGCACTGTGATAAATATTGTGAAAGAGTCAATCGTGTAAACGAAGGTTGCGCAGAGCTGACGCCAAGCTTCGCGCCTTTTTTGGTTTTCTCTTCTATTGCATACTCACTTGTTAGAAAGAGACAAATGTACAAGTTTATATGCAGCCAAGTGGAAGAAAAATAGAAGAAGTTCCATGACGGCGATTAGTCGTAGCGAAAATTGTGAATGTGCCGAATTACTGATCAGTTGAATAATATTAAAAAATGCCTCGACCAAAATCCAATCCGTACCGTAAATACTTTATGCTTGATATTGAAGCACATGTGAGCACTTGTGTAGTTGAAAAAGATGGTGTGCAATGTGGACATCAAATAAAGGTAAGTTCTCACATATTTATTTGTACATACATACTTATGTTCGTACATGTTGACATGCTCTTACGTGTACAACTGTACATACGTATATACATATGAACGTGCAGTTTTAGTTGAAATTATTGTTCTCTTTTCGTAGGGTGATTATGGCACTAATTTGACGAAGCACATCAAGCGTTGTCACGCCGACTTGATTCAAAATAAAGAGAAAAACAACGACAAACCAAATCAACAAGTCCATGAAAAAATGGCTGTCCCATCTAAAAAGATTTCCGATATGTTGCACCCCTGTGTTCGGGTTTCCATAACCAAACAGGCTGTTCTGGATGCATGTGTTTTGATGTGCACGGTGGATGGCAGACCATTTTCCATGATGAATGACATTGGATTTCGACAAATTCTCAATCCAATTATCAGTGGCATGGGTTTCGGAAATTTCATAAACCCGCAAATAATTCGAGACGAAGTGGTTGGCAAATCAGTCCAGCTTATCAAAGATATAAAAAAAAAAGTTGATGCAAAAATTTTTTCGGACTAACACACTTAAACCGCTCGTTTATCGGTAAGTATACGCTACGAGCCACTACATTTGCTTGCACTATTTGTTTGTCAAAAAACTATTATTCATTAGCTTTTATCATTTTAGGAATAAACATACAGTTTGTTAATGACGGGAACCTGTCGTTACTTACATTAGCCACCGAAGAAATGTCTACTTCCCATACTGCTGAAAATCTGAAGGACACCATTCTGCGAGTTTTACAGCGTTTTGACATCGATGTTAAGCAAATTTATTCCTGTACCACGGATAACGGCAGAAATATGCTGAAAATGGTGGAGCTTCTTAGGATTGACCCTGCCCCGGACTACGATTCGGATTACGATGAAGAGAATGACAACAATAAGAGTATCAACAATGATTTCTTAAAAGACTTAGTCGTGGATAGCAAATGCATAGGTGTGTACAAAACAGAGAGCCACAATTACTTCTGGTTTCCTTCTAACTCAAAAACTTCCAATATTTTTTTACATTTAGGCGTGCGCTGTGCTGCGCATACGCTACAGTTGGCAGTGAACGCGGTTTTAAAACAGCCCAGTTTTGCCAAAGCTTTATCATCTGCTAGAGCTCTGATTAAAAAGCTACGCACACCAACAATCAGCTACCTAATGGCGGACAAACATCTCAAGAAACCTCCCATTGATTGCCCCACGCGCTGGAGCTCAACCTACAGGATGCTAAAATATTTGCTGGCGGAAGACATCTTCAACTTTTGCTCCAATTTTGCGGCTGCAGACAAGGACTTTCTTCTGAACCGGAAGGTGTAGGATTCAGTTCGCGAAATTGTACGCATATTAGAACCAGCGGAGGTGGCCACAACTAAACTTCAAGCCGAAAATCTAGTTTTGGGTGATTTTTATTCCATTTGGATACACTGCAAATTGGAAATATCAAAAATGCATCTTCTCTTGCGAAATCGTTTTTTCAGGAAATAGAAAAGCGAGAGAAATCCCTTTTTGAAAACAATGCTTTTTTATGTGGCATTTTTTTGGACCCTAGGTATAACGTAACGCTAAGTACTGAGCAAAAAAATACTTGTATCGATCTACTACTAAATATTTCAGCACAAATTTCGTCGTTTGCTGATCAATCACTGCTTAATGATAATTGCAGTTCAAATTCTATTTCATCTGAATGCGCAGACGAAGTTGAGGCATATGTGATTTTGCAGGAAAAGATTTTTGGTAATAATAACACATCAATCATGACAACAAATAAGCTACTGGATTCCATTAACACTTTTCTCGCACTTAAACGTGTTCGGAACCATGAAAACATTCTTAACTGGTGGTCAGAATCCTCCACAAAGTTCCCAGAATTGTATGAGATTTCAAAAGTCGTTCTTTCTGTTCCAGCTACGCAGGTTAGCGTGGAACGCCTATTTTCTGGCGTAAAATTTATAATGAATCCGCTAAGAAGTTGCATGGACTCAACCACATTGAATGCAATCATGTTACTGCGAGCAAATCATAAGAATGCTATATAGTGGACGTATTAAATTCGAAACGTTAAATTCGAAAACTAATAATAAATAGTATAATATTTATGAGCATATAATGTTATCATTAGATCTTACATGTTAACTACGTAGAAAATACGAAATATGAAGTCTATATAATTTTACTTTAAATGTGAAAACATTCGTTTTGTGTTAAATTTTGATTCGTTTTATTAAATTGGAATAAAATATTTTAGATTTATCTCTAAAATTTTTGTGTTTTTTTCAGTATTAAAAATAAGTATTACTTATACCGAAATAAAAATCCGGGTACCGTATCGAAACCGAAAACCGAAACTAATTGAAAACCGAAATAGAACCTTTAACCGAAACATTTATTTCGGGACGTACCGGTACTGGAACCGGAACCGAAATTCGTTTCGGGATTATGCCCTGCATACAAATGATATAATTGTTAAAGAAACAAAATGATGTCCCTTCTAAAGTTAGATATTTTTAGTTTTATTCTGAAACGCAAATTTTAATGTTCTATCAATTTTTTTTGGCATATTTCACATAATTTTTTGCAATTTTTTTTCCCAAATCTACCAAGTTTTGCTTCGGATATTCTGCCAGCACTGGTCACGACAGGTATCATATCGATATATAATCAAACAATTATCCTACTACTTATTCTAACAATGGTATATATGGGCATTTCCACCAAAGGTCAACCTTGGCCAAAAAATTAAAAGTGCTTAAAAACACCATATTTAATCGTATTTTTATAGGGAAGCAATTAAATTGAACTAATGTAAGCTAAAACTACTTTTATTATAACCCATATGGAGATATTCTGTTTTACGGCCGTGCTAGTGAAATTTTTCCCATTTTTACATATATTTTCATTTGTTTTTTAAAGAAGTGCCTATAGATTACATATATTTGTGTCATCTAAAATCTTTCTGATGTTACAAAGGGGTATGAAAGAAAGCATAAGAAACTATGTGAATGCAATTAACTGTAAGAATTTGCTTTGCATTATAGCAGAAACCACATAAATATAATGATGGAATATGTAACTGTAACGTTACGTATGTCACGTTGCGTATCATAATGGTTGAAATATAAAACGAGAGCGTAAGTTGAAGTCGTCTCTAACCGACTTCCATATACCCGTTACTCATGAAAAAACATGTTTAACAGTGTTCCTGCGTTCCTTAGGGTGACCATCCGAAAGGTATACAACATTTTTTTAGGGTGGGAGGGGTGGTAGCGGGGGTGCTTGGTTCACTTTTTTGCTCATAACTTGAGAACCGTTCATCCGATCTTTATCATTTCTTCGGCAAATCGATTCATTTTGCTAATTACTAACTATCTCTAGAGGGTAAAAATTTTGTTTTATCTGAAAAACTGTAGGAGATATAACGTTTTTTCCGAATCGCGGGGGCGGGAGGGGGCGTGGCCAAAATTTAAAACAAACTTGATCTGCGTGCAGATAAAAGAAGCATTTGTCCCATACATGTTAAACCTCTATCTCTCACCATCTCTGAGATCTAGGTGTTCATACAGACGGACGGACGGACGGACATGTCTATATCGACTCGGCTGTTGATGCTGATCAAGAATATTTATACTTTATATGGTCGGAAATGATTCCTTCTGCCTGTTACATACATTTGCACGACTTTAGTATATCCTTTTTACTCTACGAGTAAAGGGTATAAATCAGGGATGCAAACCACTTGAAAATAAGTAGTGGTTCGGTTCAGTGGTTCACACAGTTTTCGAACCGCCGGTTCGGTTCATTGCATGGTTTTTGGGGCTTACTGAACCGCGGTTTCGGTTCGGTTCGGTTCAATTAACTAAAGAAACATATTTGTGATACAAGTACTCGGATTATTCATTAACAAAGACTACGGTTTTCAGTTAATCGGGCTTGTACAAAATTACGAATTTGAAATCCTAAAACTTTACATATCAAGTGACGAAAACAACTTTGGTCACTTGATATTGTTTAGAAACTTTGACGGTTTAAAATCGACTACTGAAAGCCAAGCGGATCAAAACTGTCAAATAATTACAATTTTTTTGATCTCATCAAGTAATCTCTGACATATTAGGCACTTCACATATAAACTTAAACAATTTTAATTCGAAATCCATAAGTTCATTCGGAAACCGACTTCGATCTGGGAACACACCCTATTAAACAATAAACATTTATTTCTTAATAAATTCGAAATTTGCTTTGATAGATGAGACTGGTTCTTTTCATGAAGACATTTCCATTTCAATAGTTATATTATACTTGTATATTTGATTTTCAAAACAACAGGGAATAATATAGATTTTAAAAAACCTAAATTAAATTCAATATGATGGAATTTTAGTTAAGACTTAATAATAATATATCTCTTAGTATATTTTCATCGATATTGAAAGACTTAAGAGCGTCTGACAAAACAATCGCCAATGTGGAAAATGTTCATTCTACTGACACTTGTGTGCGTGGAACTGCTAAGACTATTTGAGCTGTAAATATTCCAAAATTTAATATTCTTAGGTAAACGCTAACAATCGATATTGTACTTTTTCATGGAATTGAATCCCTATTACTGAGTTGTTTGGCAAGTATTTCCAACTCGATTTACTTATCGAGTTCAAAGAATTATCCAAATAATATTATTAACATTAAAGGAGATTTAGCTACCTTTTTCCTTCTTCTGATAGCAAGTTTGATTCCAGGAATCTAAGCAATCGAATTCAAAAACAGGCGGAGCTCTTTTTTCCAAAGAGTTGACAATTACTGAGCTATGTCGTCCTCCCTTTTCTTCAACATGAATTTTGCAGGCCTGCCAGCCATAGAAATACTCATACACATTTTCTGTTTCAAGCCAATCTCAATTAAAGATAAAAAATTTACTTTTGAGTTTAAAGTAAGTTTACCCCCAACTGAAAATACAATCAAGACTTGGCTAATTACAATCTTGGGTCCTTACCAAATTTAATAAGGTTGATGTTCTTAGTTTTTTTACAACTCTGCTTTTCCAAGTATTTTCGCAATATTGTAAAGCTAATTGCTGATTTTTCTTACTATTCGCAAGTAACTCAATACCTAGCTGAAGTGAACCGAACCGAACCATTTTAATTTTCGGTTTTTGGTTCGGTTCAGCATTTTTGAAAACACACCGGTTCGGTTTACGGTTCGGTTCCCGAGCGAAAAATGCCGTTCGGTTCGGTTCAAAACCGGTTCGGTTCAGAACCGGTTTGCATCCCTGGTATAAATAGAGGGAAGCTAACTTCGGCTAGACCGAAGCACGATATATGCCTGCCTGTTTGTTATTTGGCAGCTATACAATATATTCATAACTGAAAAGTGTAAAGTGTTCAAAAAAAGAAGTTTTCACACTAGAACTACTATTTACTACAGCTATATGCTATAGTCATCCCATCCGGCCCATCCCATCATAGCAAAAGACTTCGTGCAAAGTTCGGCTTAGATAGCTTTTAAACTGATGGAGGAAATAACATAGAAACAGACGGACGGACAGACGGACATGGCTGTATCAACTCAGCTCGTCATGCTGATTGAGAATATACATACTTTATGTGGTCGGAAACATCCAAAAACCACTATGCTGAAATTAATTGTAAAATTTGTCTTTGTTTTTGTTTAAATTAATGGCTTAAAAATGCGTACCGTTGTCACATTCGTAACTGTGGAAATGCCCATATTAACATTAATATGGACATTTTAATTTTTGTTTATTTACTGTTTCAGGCGCTGCATTATTAACTGATTTTTAAATAAGTGTGCACTACTAATATTCTTATACTCTGTACCAAAGGTCCATAGAGTATATTAAGCTTGTGCAAAAGTAATTAACGGTAACAGGGAAAAGTAATCGTTTCCGACCCTATAAAGTATATATCGCTCACTTATTTCGATACTGTAATAACTCAAAATAATCTATTTTAAGAAATACACGTTTAATGTTGTTCTCCTTTGCATTAACCCAGAAAAAATGGTTCTTTTGGTTTCGAGATAATCAAGTAAGATATTATAATTTTAAATTGATTATTATCATAATAATAACAACTAAAAAAACTTTACAATATGATGTTTCAATTGAAAGCCGAAGTATGATTGCTTAATTTCATCTGTAGGACATTTGAGATATGACGCTATTGCATTAACATGAAAATTAATCTGTAAAATGATATTGCGACTTTGGAAATTATATGAGAGATATTATAAAACACAACCTATCTTTTCTTTGGTACCGGTAAACCCAAATTAATAAACTACAAAAAAAAAACAGAACTCTTCAAACGCAGTACATCTTGGTCTGAAAATGGTTAAGTTGGAACTCATGTCAGGAGAATCGTGGGTGTCAAACCAACTACAATTTAGAATCCTCTTTAAGGTAAGCTCCCAAATCCTGGCATTCCGGCAAGCAGTGCCTCTTTGGAAAGAGTTTTTTTTAAATAAAGGGAACCTAATATCGAAGCGAAGTACCATTACGAAAAGTAATGAAATAAAAAAACAAATAATGTTTTTACCAGAGACTAAAACAGTTACCAAAACAAAAAAAATACCGTGTACCCATTGGAAATAGGTAAAAGGGTATCATTAAGTAGTGCAAATGTAGGAAGCATTTTCGACCCTATAATGTATATATATTCTTGATCAGCATCAACAGTCGAGTCGATTTAGCCATGTCCGTCTGTCTGTATAAACGCGTCGATCTCAGAGACTATAAAAGATAGAGATACAAGTTTTTGCATGTACAATGTACATTGTACATAGGAGTATTTCGTACGCAGATCAAGTTTGTTTCAGATTTGAAAAATTTCCCCCCTCCCCCCTTAAACCGCGAAAAACTGTCAGAGCCACAATTTAAAGTTACATCCTCGTCGCTGAATATATATTATCTTAGGCCTTTAATCTATCTATTGCGCGTTTATGTATGTGTGTGTGTTTGTCAATTGTACAAGGTATTTTGAAGTCGGGCCACTTGACTGCAACGGTCTTACTTGTTGACTTTGCAGGTGATTCGGTTCCGTTCATAAGTTTAAGCAGAAGCTCGTGTTCGCTTTTAAAATTCGACAGCAGCACAAGCCCAACAGACGTCTCTTAGATCTCTTTCCTGCTTTTGGATTTTGCATAGTGGGTGTATGCGATGCACTCTCGCAATGCGTGTACATATGTAAAGATAATGTAGATAATAGTGGTGCAGAAGTGTGGACATTCTTCAAAGATCTCAATCAAGGATTCTCAGAACACTCACTGGAGTACCATGGTACATTCTCAACGAGTGTATCCACAACGATCTAAGGATCCCATTGGTCGAAACTGAAATACAGCACCTCAAACGCAAATATTCCGAGAAGCTTCTTGCCCACCCTAATGAACTTGCACAATCTCTCACCCTGCAATCAACGCATTCTCGCCTCAGAAGGAAAGACCTACCAACCCTGAGACTGACCAAAAAAAGCTAAACAAAAACTGTCAAAAGCAGAGATTAAAACCGTAACCGAAACCGTAACCCGTAACCGCTAAAAACACTTTAAAATGCGAAACCGAAACCGTAACCGTAACCGAAAAAAAAAATTTTTTTATAACCGTAACCGTAGAACCTTTATTTACATAACCGGTTATCAGAACCGTAACCGAAACAAATATACGGGTTTATTTCGGTTTTTTCTCTACTGGTAAAAATTTCAATTAGATGTACATATGTACAATAAACATTTTTCATACATAGAGTTTATTCACTTATATTGTCTGCTTATTTATTATGCATATCCATTATACATATGTCATTGATTTATTAAGCTAGGCACACCGACGCAGACAATTTTGACGGAGCGGAAATTGTTTGAAAATTTCCGGAGCCCTGGACAATATAGTGTGACCAGAAAATAGCCAAAAGAGTCAGCTGTTGTTCGTTTACAAAATAGGCCATCTAATTCAAATAAAATAATAATAGAGTTTAAAAAATTAATAATGGAAGTCACTAGGGAAAATTTAGAGGTCATAGGCAATGCCATGTTCACTTTCATGGATGTATTTTTGTAGGGCTGGAGGTATAAGCAACGGGAGCAATGGAGTCTACCTCAGTAATACGGAGGACACACCAGTATAACGTGGTGTTCATAGGTATGCACATCACCAGCCATAACAACTGGAGAATCATACCGAAAAAGATCCTGAGCGATGTACATAGATGGGCTCTAACAAATTTGTCCGTGTCTGAGAAACTAGTTTAATTATAAAAAACTACATATGTTAGCTACTGCTTCCTTACAACCACTTCTAGCTATTTCTAGCTATTATTCAACGCCGATTTAGCCCGCAAAAAAGTTGTCAACACTGTTCATAGACAAACCAGATCATGTCATCCGCGTTTTGTTCATAAGTTTTGTTTGTGGACATTTTATGTTGTTTAACATTGTGCTCGGTGCCAAGGGCTAAGTAATTTCTAACTAAGCGAAAAAGATCAATTTTGGAGCGGCTGCTGCGCTGGACAAAAATAAGTGCGTTGTTTTCAACTCGTTACATTATTATTGTAGGCAAAGCGAAGCCGCTATGCCTTTAACACATACATATGTAAGAGTTATTAAAATAAATGACATCCAATGTGGAAAAGAAATTAAAGTAAGTGCAATAATTACACACATACATACATACATGCAGAACATATAATATGGGTGTATTTGGCGTTTTGCGCCAAAATTTGTAGGATGACGCGCTTTAAACGAAATTGAACATTTTTTATTGTAATTGCGCAAATTTTTCGAATTATACATATCGCTCACTTACTTCAATACTGGCATAACTCAAAAAATACGATTTTTGACTTAATGATGCAGAAATGTGCGCGATCTTCTGTACTATTTTATGCAAAAATTTTCGTATTGCTATCTCTTCTACTTTCCATGTGAGATGAGAATATGTCGCAATATCATTTTCCAGGTTCATTTTTATGCTGATGCAAGAACCGCCATATCTCAGTTGTCCTGCTGTCGATATTGACCAAACATACTTCGTCATTCAGTTAAAACATCATATTTTCAATGTTTATTAATAAGCATTCTAAATTTTTTAATATTTTACTTAATTAAGTTGAAACTTAAAGAATCATTTTTTTTAGGTTAAATCCATTGAGAACTTCAAACGTGTTTTTCTCAAAATGGATTATTTTGAGTTATGCCAGTATTGAAGTAAGTGAGCGATATGTTTGTATGTATATGTATTATGAATTATAAATATGTGCAGTAGACGCGTATATGATTACGGTATCACGTGCAAAAAAAATCAGAAAATTAAACAGTTTAGTTAACAACAATCTCTCTTCATTTAATATGTTTCTAAACCAAAAAAGATTGCTAAGCAAGGTAAAAATATGGGAATGGTGGAAAAGAAATTCAAACATATTTCCCGATCTTTTGAATTATCAAAAGTTTTGCTAGCAGTACCACCAACACAAGTAAGGGTTGAGGTTTTATTTTCAGGAGTAAAATTTGTAATGGCGCTAACTTGGACAGTCAAACTCTAAATGATATTATGCTACTTATGTAGATGGCATTACAATCTCGTTTAAGATGTCAATTCTGATAATAACAATTCGTTACATTAAGGTACATAACGACAAATAGTATATAAGTTGACCAATGTACATATCTACTTTACTGAACTTTACACGATGCTTTTCTGAATGAAGTAGTTTATCTTTTAATTTAAATTTTAAAAAAGGCGACTATAAAGGTAGAAATTCTGTATAAGAAATTTGAACTTAGTAAATTTAGTTAATTAATGAGAATATAAATGGGGCCGCTTTTGTTTGCATTGTATGTATGTACATATGTATGTCAAAGTGATATTTTATACTTATAACCGTAACCGTAACCCAAACCCGAAACAGAATTAGGATAATAACCGTAACCAGTACCGTAACCGATATCCCAAAACCGTAATATAACCGGAACCGGAAAAAAGCGATCGGCCAAAACAGTAACCGTAACCCAAACCGTTATTCGTTCGGGTTTTAATCTCTGGTCAAAAGATATTCTTGCAGTTCCCGCTACACAAGCAAGAGTAGAACGATTATTGTCCGGTGTGAAGTTTATTATCACTCCGCTAAGAAATCAGATGGACGGAAATGCACTGACGGCTATCATGCTTCTAAGAAATAATCATTATTTTACCTTCTTTATTTTAAGTTACGTTAAGTTTGGTGAAGACATTGTTAATAAAATATCATTTAAATCATATTATCATCAAATCAAATATTATGAATACAAACATGTGAAATTTTTATGGCAAACACACTCAAATAAAATTGATCATTTATGTACAAATACATGTGTATTGTTGCTTACCCACATTGTTTGGGCTTTAGTTTTAAAATGTCTGTTTGTTTTACCGGTCCATACCGGTACGTACCGTCATACCGAAATAAAAGTTCAGGTACCGGAATCGGAACCGAATACCGAAACAGTACCAGAAACAAAACATAACCTTTTTCCGAAACATTAGTTTCGGTACGTTCCGAAACCGAAATTCGTTTCGGTTTGATTTTCAAAAATTAAGAATATCGGTTCCGTTTCTGAGTTTTAATCGGTTCTTTTCGGTATAGGGTTCCGGTTTGATTCCCTGGACAAAACTGTAACCGTAACCTATACCGTTATTCGTTCAGGTTTTAATCTCTGGATTATATGATATTCATGGCATGATATTCCACTTGATTGGAAGTAAAATTTGTTTGGCATTGTTTGTTTTTATTTATTCTCTTTGGTATTTTTCCGCTATTTAATGATTTGTCAGTATTTACTCTAGGTCAATCATGGTATTTATCGCGGTTCAGTATTGTCATAGTCATGGTTATGCAATTATGCGTGGTCATTTGTGGCCTTAAAAAGGGTGTTTTTTAAACCGTTAAGGTTTTATTTTCATGTAAGAAGCACTTATAGATTGATCCTTACATGACTTTTCTCTTGATTGGCATTAGCGTTTTTCATTATTCCTTTTTTTGATCCCCTTTGGTATTTTTTTGTTCGCGGTTTGATAAGCCGGCTGCTGGCTTCCGAACTGTGGCTCCCAGCTTAGATTCGAAAGCAAGACGGACCGCATGGATCGCGATTGTGAACAGTTGAGCTGTTTTATTTTGATCGAGTCAAATAGATTTGGAAACAACATTTTTAACATTTCTGATTCAAAATATTTAAAACCTTTTGGGACAGTTTTCCATTAATACTCTTAATAATAAGTATAGTTTTCTTCGAATGACAAGATTTGCAGTGCTAGTTTTGAGGGTTCTGCGAATTCTTCCTTACCATCTCCTGTGAGAATAATTTTAATGATTAAGGCTTTGTAAACGCCCTACGACTTTTCCGTTTCTTTCCCACCATCCCAAGAACGTTCCAAGTTGTTACTTAACAAAGTAATTTGTTGTTAAAGTTGCATTAGAAAACTAAGAATTACATTGGATAAACTCGTTTAACTTAATTCGAACTAAATGACTAATAACTTTACATCTTTGACCACATCGAAACCCTCCCCCACCATCTAGAAAATGCTAGAGAGGCGTTCAATTTCCAACAGATCCGCCAAAATCTCCTCAGTACGTGTGCCAATCTTCTTGGCCACCTCATTGCGTTCCGAATTGGCCAGCAAGCGATAGGACCAAATTAGATCGCCATCAATGATGCAACGCGAGGGATTGATGCCCAATCGCTTGAACGATTTAATAGTTCGATATTCCTTGGGATTAAGGCCACACAAATGATCCTGATAGGAGAGCAGAACATTTTGCAACATCAGAAAGCGACGGTAGACCTTCTCCGGCAGGGGCAGACAATAGCCCAGGGCTCCATCCAAGGTGCCATAGACCACAAAATGTTTGTTTTCGTAGAGAAACGGCTGGCGCTGGTGCAGGCCCCTCTGATGGCACTGCACGCGGAACATGGTGTTTACCACCTGACCCAAATGGTAGTCAGCCTTGCGCAACAGTTTTTGTCCTCCCAGCGACTCTCTGGACTCGGGCTGATACATGTAGACCACAAGATTCCGCTCCGCATCAGTCACCAGGAATCCCAAATTGGAGTTATCCACCATGAACTCGATGCCATAGACCTCGAGGGGATTGAAGTCTCTGGAGGCCAGGGATAGAGTGCGATATTCCTCTTGGAAGCGCAATAAGCTGATGGATTTGTATACATCGGCTATGAAGATCAGCGATTTTACGGTTATAATCTGGTGTACATAGATGTTGGTGTCTATGAAGGCCACGCCTATGAGGTCCCCATCACGTAATTGCCAAATATAAATCTTCTGACCCAATCCGGTAACCAGAAAACCCAAAACATCGGAAATGGCTGACACGGGACCCTTTTGCTCCTTTTTGAAAACTTCTTTCAATTTGAACTTGGTCATGGGCTTTCCAGGCTCCGGAACCACTTCAATGATATCATATATGTGGATATTTCCCCGACTGGTAATATCCTCGCTGTAGTTGAAGTTGGTGCCTATGCAGAGGTACTCCTTGAGACCGGAACGTGTGCCCTCGTACGAGAGTTTCACAATCTTGAAGGCGGTGACATGCTCCCAGGGCTCAAACTGTATCGAGGCATCGGGTACAATCTCCCAGGTTTCGGGGGAAATCAGAACCATCTCAAATTGACTTCCTATGGGATAGATGAATCTTTCGCCTCGACTCTCTTCGGACAGCTCTTTGTCCTCGCCATTGAAGCGATAATATTTGGTCATGGGTTCCTCGGTTTGCGTGATCAGACAATAGACCCGATTCTCTCGATGATAGACCAACTGGCGGGGTGTGCAACGCAAGGGAACCTTCCGTACGGGCCAGGCGGAGTCATAGCTGAGGTAGCTGGGCAACACGGAGATCTTCAACTCGAAGGTGGTGTCAAAATAAAGAAATCCATTGGGTATGTTGACATTATTGAAGGCAGCAAAGCTACGCACATCGCCATTGCCCAGCAGGCGATGCACCCGCAGTTCCCCTCTGCTGGTGAGGAAGACAAAACAGGGATTGGCCCCACAGATCATAACACCGGCCAGGCCGCCCACATTGCTGAAGGGTCTCAGCTTCTGCACATACTTCGGCTGCATATTATACGATTCCAGTTCCTCCGCCTCTTCGTTGTCCAGGAGATTTATGTGCGAGGGCTGCTGTTCCAGGAGATTTAATTGATCCAACTTACGAAATCGTATCTTGAGGTGACCCTTGGGATATCTAAACACCTGATAGATAAGCAGTTCCAAGCGCGTTCTCACCAACAGCAAAGGTCGTTCGCCACTCAAGCCCAAACCCACCAGGCTCAGCTCCAGGGGCAGCGGAGAGTTGGCATGCTGAGGCATGCAGGCAGTCACTATGCCAGCCTTGGAGTTCTCCTGAGTGGTCAGTGAAATGGGAACATATTCCATGGCATCTGCCAGCACGGTGGCCCCATTGCCCACATCATTGACCAAATACACCAATTTCATATCCGGCATGGAGTAGATTTCGAGAGTGCCGCTCTGTCGGGCCACCACCAGCCAGTAACTGGGCTTGACTGACTGCACTAGAAGGCGACGCCACCAATCCGAGTTCTTCTGCTTCGATTGCTTGGCCAGATCGGCCAGGCTATTGATCTTGAAAGCACTTCCCGCATCACCATACAGCAAATCCTCCTCATCCTCCACCTTCATGTGCGGCTCCGCCTTCATATAGCCACCAAAGGTGTTACCAAAACCGCTAGTTGATCCACTGCCAGTCAAATTCATCACATCATCCGATTTGATGGTAAACAAACCAGACAAATCCTTATAAGCGGCAATGGCCACCACAGCCGGGGCACTGCTGATGGTGTGCTTATTAATGGCCAATCTGGGTGTACCTCTTGTCTCTCTCAGAGCCAAGGTGATGACCTGTCCATTAAGCACTCTTAAACACACATAGGGATCGGCCAGGGCCACTTGCACCACAGGCGAACCCACATCTATGGGCACATTCTGTATGAGTCGTGTGCCCTGCAGCAAACGCACATGCCTGGTGGTCACTTGCACTATGAAGCGCTGCTGGCCCAGATTACCCACATAAATGGTGGCCTGATTAACCGTGAATCCCGTATTCTCAATTTCATTAATCTCCTGGCCCGTTTGCAGCACCAAAGTGGAGTTGCTTTGCGACAACAACATGAAATCATGCTGATCCTGCCGACTTGTCTTCTTGGTGGCATCGTCAAACACGGTCCACACATCCAGGCAGCCTTCCAGCTCGAAGCTGGTGATGATTTGAGGATTAATGCAATTGACAAACACCGAGAGGGCTCCATTTTTGCTATGTCCAGTGGCGGCCACCAGTTCGATCTTTAAATCAGGCAGAGATTCGGCATGGGGACGTAGGGTAGAGCCATCTTCCTCAAACTCCACTCGCTCACCGGCGCACATATAGTTAATAGGAGCCACATTTATCAAACTGTCGCAGACCTCGAAGATAAACTTGCGCAGCTGATGCACTGAGGCTTTGGCTCCCGATCCATAGACCTGCAAGAGGAAAGAGTTTAACTGTGAAATGAAAGCAGATATGAATCGCCCAACATACCTCCAGCTCCTCATCCTCTATACGCCTGGATTTGGCCTGTGAGGGAGCTGATATTTCCATTTGATCCACATCAAAAATCTCCTCAACTGCGGGTTCTTCTGTGGCCTGCTGCTCCCTCTCTCCCTGCTGTTCCACATCATCCAGCGTAATCACCGTACTCTGATCCTCTTCGCTAAAGTGCAACAACAGCGAATTGCCCAGTCTGGAGCCAAGGAATATGTACTCCATGTGGCATACACATATACAGCTGGTCAGTACACTGGCGGCGGCTTTGTGGAAATGAAAATTTCTCACAGTTCGCATCGAGTCCACGCACAGCGTAAGAACATACAGATCACCAGTGCGCAGTGAGATCACTAGTTTATCCACATCAATGAACGAGAAGTTGGCACAATCCAAACTGATGCGCACACCATCCTGCGGCTTGAGCGGAAAACTTGTGCTATTATCCGCGGAACTGTTTAAACTCACTCCATAGGGTGGCACACTCTGATTCAGATAGATCACCGCATTCACGGTCATCACCAGGCAACCGCCTATGGGCTTTTGAATGGGCAACACCTGCAGACAGTCGAAGGGCAAACTGTTCACTGTCCAAATGATGGGATGTACCCTTTGCTGTATATTCAGGGAAATGGCCACCAGTACACAGGTATCCGAGCGTACCTTAATACGTCCCGCACACGTTCTCACCGGCTCGTACAGTATAAGCAGCGTGGGCTCATAGTACCCATGCAGGAACTGTATATCCAACACATTATCAATCTTCTCATCCAAATCCCTGAGAGCAATCAAATAGGAGGCCATTATTGGTGTCCTGGTGACCAGGGCCGTGGGAGCCTTCTTAATGGGTTTCACATCTGCCAGCTCAATCTCGTCCAGACTGTTATCCTTGCGAAAGGGCAGCACAACCAGTCGTTTGCCATAGACCAACATCACGGCACAACGTGCATCCGGATCCACACGCACTATGGGTACATAATATCGTCCCGTCCAGCCACCACGTATGTCATCCTCCTCAAAATAATGCAAGGAAAGCGTTTTCAACGCATACGTATCCGGATCATGCTGCAGCACAGACAGCTTGGCGTCTTTGAAACTAATTAGAAGCGCATCCCGCATGGCGCCCGCCAACGAAACGCACTGCAGCGACATTACATTTCCATACAGCGAGTAGGTGGCCAGGCACTCCAATCGCATCTTGGGCGCTATGCGCATCTCGCTGGGATTCAGTTTTTGTCTTTGTGATGCCTCTACATTGGGCGCGATGCGGTACACCTTCAACATGTTGGCACCGGCCACCACCAAGTTCTCTTCGACATTGTTGAAGAAGCGACATGAGATGGAGAACTCCACTGCGGTGGCCGCATGGGTTTGCTTGCACATGGAGAACATGGTTGGAACGGATTGTTGTTGCCGCTATGCCACAATTCACATAGTTTATTTGGATGTTCCTAAAATGCTTCGGCTTCCAAGTCCAGGTCGACGGAGAAGTGTGACCAGATTAAGTAGCGGCGAAATACCAACGATTGGAGATGGGCGTGATACAAGAGACTCACGAAACGTTCCGAATTCTGAAATCTTGTGATTTGTGTTGATTGCTTGTAAATTCGACGAAATTAAAAGTATTTCTTTTTTATTAAACATTAAAATACGTGTCGAAAGCTTAATTTTAAAATCTAATAAATGATACGGTTTGGAGAGTATTAATTACCATTTGGTTATTATGAAATCGATATTTATTTTATTTAGCAACAATAGGCACCAAATTCTGTTTATTATTTTATATGTATTCAACTCTTTAGTTAATTAAGAATATAAGCAATATAGGAACTATTGTTGATTGTGCAGCTCCATGGATAAATTATGATGCTTCACTCACCCTCACACAGATCCCGACCAGATCCCACCAAGACTCGACCCAGATACCACCCAGAACCACCTGGATCCCACCCAGATACCACGCAGATCGTACCCAGATCCCTCCAGGGTCCCATCTAGATCCCACCAAGATACCACCTAAATACTACCCAGATCCTACGCAGATCCCCCCTTTAACGCCAATTTTCCCACCGTTCTCCCCTCTACCCATCCTCTTGTGTGATTGGCGCTTGCGAAATATGTATGACGTCAGCGTCACGTGACGTTGAAATCAAATTGTACTCCTACTAAAATCTTCCGTACCGAAATTAAAGATTTTTCACATCAAAAAACAGATCCGATTAATCATTAATAAAATTTCTTCTTCGTCATATGTAACAGACTTCAAAAGTGTTCACATTGCTGTCACAGAAATAATAAGACAACAACTGATTTCTGTGACTAGGCATTATCCGTTCACATTGCTCTGTGTCAATTCATGTGTTACAAAGGAACTGCAAAAAACAAAAAAATTCTATAGAAAAACAACTTACAAAACGTTTGACACCAATGGACTTTATTTTGTGAGTTATTTTTGTATGGACTTTTTTGTTTTGGCTTTTGCTTTGTTGAGGTTTATACTAAACACTTTTGTTTTTTACATGTCCATTCGTCATTCCTAAATCAAATTTCTGCAATTTATTCAGAATTTATAAAGTTGTGGAAGATGGTTAAAGTTAATTAAAACAATAACATGTATTTTGGTTAGAATTTAAACTTTAAATTGATTTATTCAATTGCGTTATTTATATATTAGTCAAGTTTTACACAGTGACCATTCGGTTGGTACTAGAAGCAAAAAAAAAATACCAATATTACTTTCGCTTGATGTACTTTAAAACTGCTTCCCCTACAAATCAGGCTAAACCCCCTAAAACAATTTTAAAATCTATTTTTTTTTCTTCTTAAAACTTAGCAAAGTTGCTTACATAAGTCTAAATAGCTCTCAATTTAACAATCGGACTAAAATGTGAATTATGAATGATTGATGTAGCATTCAATTTTCTATTTAGAAAATTTTGTTAAAACAACAAATCAGAACTAAAGATAGTCACATTTATATAAAGTTAGTTTTCTTCCCATTAAAAACCTTTCTTTAGTTTTCAAAAGGCAAAATTGGGGCAAATGCTTAGTGGTAATAGGATATGTCCCAAGACTGTAAACTGGTTGAAAAGCGGTTAAAATCGGTTCAAAAGTGGTTCAGAACTATATCTCAGAAGTTTTTCAAGCTGTGACCTAGAAATTCGTCTGAAGGTTAAGCTACCTGTACACATATATCTCTAAATAGTCGGTAAAAAGAAGCTTGTATCAAGTGGAACCTGTAGTTCTTCATCAAGAAACGCTAAGTTTTCTAAAGATATATTTGCTTTGCTTTTACACTATCGTCAGAGATTCTTTTTATAGATATATGATAAATGTAAATGCAGCCTTAGTAAAATGGAGTTGGTTATATTATTGCCATTTTTTGGTTAAATTTCTTTTTTTAAACATTTGCACTCCTCTGGCGCACCTATAAAAAATTAATAGGCGGTTTATACCAGAACTGCGCTATTGAGCCATTGCGATAAGGGAAACAAGCAGTTTTTTCCCTGGTATAGCTATTGGTGGTATAAGGGCCAAGTGGGGACAAAACGTTGAGTTTCGTTTGGAAGCAGTTGAGCGTATTCGTAATACTCACTAAAAAACTCGATAATCTTGCCCATTTTTGCCTACTGTCACAACAAACACCTGAAAAAAAAACAGCTGTGAGGCTTTCGCTCGCTAGTTCTTATATAACTGACTGAAAATAGATCTGAGAAGAGATTTGTGTGGTCACCTAATGCCACGTCCACAAGCTCACTGAGTCCTTAGATGTGGGAGAAAAACACGGATGCATTACAAGGACAAAGAAAAACTCCTATAGATATAATGAAATTTCATTGAAGATAGGGTATTTTAGCAGGAAATTAATAACAAATTGGAAAAAAAGGAGTAAGAATTAAAGGCTAGTTTGAAGAAACGAAACTTGTTTATATTAATAGAGCTGTACGTTTCCGAAGAAATTGTCCGCCATTTTGGATTTGATTTTCTAATTTTTGGCTACGGATACGTGATCAGCGACCCCGAAAGGCCCCGAGTACAAACTTTCAGCCAAATCAATAAAATTTTTAGATTTTTGGCCGTCTTTTTGGGTTTTGGGACCAAAGTGCGTCGTGGCTTACTTTTCTGAAGATTAATAATGGCTTCAGACTTACGAGCCAAAATCAAGAATTGCATTATCATAGCTTAGTTTTTCTTTACAGCAGCTAATAATGCACCCTCTTTTAATCAATTTCATTTTGTTCTAATAAAATTCCTTTCAACCAAGCAAAACAAAACTCAGCTATTTCCTTGACTCTTAACGCAATAATTGAAATCTGTGCAAATATTAACACCAATTCTGAGTTATTACACCTATGATGATATCTACAGGAATCTTACTGTAGTTAATAACCGTTAACCGTACAATTTTGGTACATATGTTTGTGTCTTGGAGTTGGCTTGGCTAGAATCATTCAAATATGTAAACGGCTATCAAATCGAATTAATTATTTTCGAAGCCATTTCAAGTTTATTTATGTTAAATTTTAATTTTATCAGCTGTCTACACTAGGGTAGCGTTATTGAGTTGCTTTTTTCAAATTTTTATTTTTTTGTTGTAAGCATCCTGCCTATACTCGTTATATTCGATAATTTTATCCCTATTGTACGACTATCGTGTTCAACTATCACCACTAGCACAACAAAATGTCGGATATTTGCTGTAGCAACGTCTGGTCACTCTAGTTCGTGAAAATTAAGTGCCAGAAAAAGAAAATTGCATATAAATCGCTGAAAAAGGGCCAATTAAGCAATAGAAAAACCAAACAAGATTCTATAATTCATTTCTGAGTGACGAGATACGGGGAAAAGAACGCAGCCGAAAACAAAATGAAAAAGTTTATAATAAAGACGGCCACAGTGTGTGCGTGAGAAAAAAATACAACCAACAACTCAGCCTGGCATTGTTGTTGGTGGTGGTGCTGTTGTTGTTGTTGTAGGCGACGACGACGACGGCAGTAATATTTTAAGGAAATTAAGGCAAATTGCATGAGAAGTCGCTGAAAAGGGCCCAGTAAGGGATATCTATGTATGTACAAGTGGATTATTACATATACACGCACGCATACACATACACACATACGCAGATGGAAGTACATCTACAAAGGGCGCAACGTTGAAATTACATACAAGAAAGGAGACAAGACTCCTGAAAATGGATAATACTGCTGGCCAGGTTAGTAAGCGATGGGTGGGGGGGTCGGGCTGCATTGACATTCTCTGTAAGCTAAATCTATATTCATAATATCAATACTTAATTTTGTTAATTAAACAAATTTTGTTCCTAATAACAATATTAATTTGCTTAAAATTAACATATTTTTTAAACACCTAAAGTTTAAAAATATACCATTTGATTTTGGTCCGTGCGCATCAAACAATTGACTATCCTTGATTTCAATAATCTCTGAGGAGTCCTCAAAATGCCAATTATATAAAACTTTACAGTGGAAATGTTCTTTTAACGAAAAAAAGGCCGTTTGTTTTGCTTCCAGTCAAATGACTATACAATGGTGTCCTATATGTCCTATTTATAAGTCTCAGCTGAGGTTTCAAACTGCTAAAACTTTACAGAACGTCAAGTCCATTAATTCCAAGTTCTTAGATTGAGCCTTAACTCTAAATTTTACAAATAAAATAATATTAACTCGATGCTTAGCTATTGTCGTATTTTTTTCAATTTCAGCAAATAGGCGCAAATATGCCTAGAACAGAATCACAATGTTTCGGTTTTCATTAATACAAAAAATCGCTCTTATAACGGACTCAATAGCATTTCAAAGGGTCCTAGGAAATTACTACCTGAAACTGAATACCGAATTGAAACCGAACTTATTTTTTAATTAATTTTAGTTAATTAAATTTTCAGTCAAATTAGACGGAAAATCGTAGTTTAACAATAGCAAACTAAATGTTCAATCTCCAATCAAAAAGTCTAATAATCATCCAATTGACACTAAAATGACCTAAGATATCTTTGACAAATGTAATAAATAAGAATTATACGACTTTGTAGCTAATATGCTTGACTGAAAAACATTTGCCTTTTTTAAAAGACTTTAAGAAATTAAAAACAAAAATCAGAAAACTTGCAGTAGTAAATGAAATATTTATTTGGAGCGGTACAAAGCTTATCGTCAAATGCCATTTACTTTAAAAATGATTTTCATATTTGGCATTCATATTCCATGGCAGCTGTTATGTTTTCTGCCAAGGCTGGTTTGTCCCTTTACACGAGAGACAACGTAGCCCCACAAAAAATACTCTAGTGGGATCAAATCCTATAATCTTGGCGTCCGATGGACTGTTTTAAAATGTAAGATTAATTGATCTCAGCTGGTCCATGGTTTCAAGTGCCGTGTGGCAACGTCTTTTTGAAACCATTTGCCAAATCTTCAATTTTGGCCCAAAAAAAGTCGGTTATCATCGCACGGTACTTTGCCTTAAAGTCTGTACCGTTGCGATTTTCTTTATTTTGGAAATAGTACGGTTATTGGACGGTACTGGTCAACATTGGATGCCGCCAAAGAAAATTTTTCGAATTCAGGCATGTCCTTAATTTCACTCTAAGCCGATCGCAATTCCTCTTCGGTTTCTTTTTTGTGTTCTCAATTCCGAATAAAATCCAAGCAAGAATGGCGCTATACGTATACACAAAAGATACACAAACCCCAGGAGATTGGGCTCGACCAGTCGTAGTACTACTGTGATCCAATTGAAGGGAGCATTTTGAACTTAAACTTCACCGGTTTTTCCAATCGATCATTTTTTTCTTTCTGTAACTGGGAAACACTGTTAATCGAAATTCTTCCCACTACTTAATCTTAACTGCTTAACGGAATGTTATCATCCTGATCCATAAATCCATCATCGAAAAAAACACGTTTTCTAAAGCAATTCTTAATTATGACGAAACTTTAGTATTACTTTACTTTAATAGTACTTTTGTACTTTTTGAAGCAGGCTCTTTTTTCGATTCATGTCAACAGCTTACAAACAATTTTATTTCTGTAATGGCCTTTTAAACATCTTGTTATTCCCATATCCATTGGTTGAATAAGTGCTGTTCTATTTGGAGGAAAAAATTCAATTCGAATATTTTGCAATTTTTGATGAACAACTTTCGAACCTTTCTATTTTCAATATCCAGAATAGCTTTTAATTTGTGTTCGGCGGTTAATGTTTAATATCTTGTATTTCGTTTCGGCAATTTGTGGTCCGAAATATTTGGGAAAAACGATTTTTACTGACATCGATCTATTAAGGCAACTTCACAATTTTGGAAAGTTCTACTTACCAAAGTTGTCGAATAAACGAAATTTGAAATAATGACCGGGCTAGAAAATAGTTTGAATTATGGGGGTAAATCAAATTACCCGAATTTCTTTTTGTAACGAAGATTTCTCCTATTTAAAGCTTTTCCCAATTTATTGTCGGTTGATCAAAGCACACGGCCCTTCCAGAAGCACTTTGTCAAAATTTCATGTTAAATAGTGAATTACTCTTTCTACTGTTAGATTAATATATTGTTAGGTTCAGCAGAGTCCTATAATTCTGTGGTATTGGAATCAACAGAACATGTCCTTGCCAGCAGCAAACCATAATTCTTATAAGCCTTTGAATATGTGTATCGAAGTATTTGAGAAAAAAGGTTTTATGATGATGATTTTGGTGTCCATTTGTACTGAATATTATTAATTTCCCATTTTTAAGTATTAAAATATACTTATAAAATGTATAATTGATTTTACATTTTCATCCAATAGATCTTAAAATCGTTAAAATCATATAAAAATAAGGATATGAAAGTATCCATTCAAAAAGGATCCACATATGTTGAAAGGAGTTAGAAATTAAAGATGGTCGATAAACTGATCTTATAAACGAACATTAAAAATGTGTGTACCGCAGACACTGCGTCCCTGGCGCGTCTCTACACAGAGGGAAAAAACGTGTTCAGAAAAAAAGTTGCCGTCAACTTAAAATGAGAACAGAACGATCTCAAAGTTTTTGAGAACAAATGTTCTAAATGTTCTTGGAATGAGTAAAGTTGTTCTCAAACGAATAATATTTACTTTAAACAACAACAACACCGGCTTTCAGCAGAGAGATATACAAGAGAGACAGCGAGTTGGTTCTATTTTTGCTCTCTCTCTCTTGTCTGCTCAGCAAAGCATAAGTAGCCCTCTTGACGGGCATCTGCAAAACTGTTCAATGGCTGAATTGTCAAGTCAGTCATTCCATACGTTGAGTGCATAAAAGGTACCGGGCTCAAATCCCAGTAAAGCCCGAACAAATTTTTCTGTGTTTTTCTGGAAACTTAAATGAAACGAGTCAGGTGAAGTGGGTCGTTGAAGCGATGTTTCTGATTCCTATGGCACAGTGGGTGGGTGGAGAAGCAGCAGCGCCCATATCCAGAGTTGCCTTGCCTCTCTTCACTTCCAATCAAAAGAGGTATGTCCTCGTTCCCTATTCCACCCAAAAGTGAGAAATCCGCCCACACCTGGGTCCCAAGTGCAATCAAATTTTTTTCCAGGTGAGTTTAAAATGTTCTTGAATACGGAACAATATAAACTCAAATCTTGTTCTCAAAAATGGAACAATGTCAACTCAATTTGAGCTTTTGCGTTCTCAATAAATTGTTCTCGAAGTGAGAACATTGCACTACATGTGAGAAATCCCGTTCATGCATACTTTTTGATAACGTTTGTGCTCGTTTTGAGTTCAATGTTCTCGGTTTTTTCCCTCTGTGTAGTTGAGATGCTGGACTCGTAGTCCTTCTATCAGGGAATCAAACCAGAACCGGAACCGCATACCGAAAAGAACCAATTAAATTTCAGAAACGGAACCTATACTTTTAATTTTTTGTATACCGGTATGCGGGAACCGTTATAAAAGGAACCGAAAAGAAGCTAAACATTGTACCGGTTTCGGGTCTAAGTTCAAATACTAGACTGAAACCGGAACCGAAAAAAGATTCGGTTTGAATCCCTGCCCACTATTCAAAGCTTAAAGATTAATAATGAGGACTAATTATTGAATTTCATAAACCAACTACATTTACTCAATGCGTTCCCTACTACTACTGCTGAAGTTCACAGAAATTTGCCTTTAAAATTATAACCTTTGAATCAACGTTTGAACCATAAACTTACGTTTCATTTTTCTGAACCTCCCCTAGTTCAATTTTTAACTTTCGCTTTAGCTTTAAATGTTGTCTTAATTGGAAGTCAAACACATCTAAGACTCCTTTGTTTTTCATTCTCCAAAAATAATCCAATGCTTCTTCTGTCTTTGTTTCTGCTGCGGTTAATAAAGCTAGAAAACTACAATTGTATACGTACTTTTGTTCTGATCACTAAGTTTTTATATATATGGGTGATTCCATGAAAAATCACCCACTGGGATTTTTTTTGGACCGAAATAATTTTTTTCGTATTCTTTGTTGTAAAATAGTATATGGGCATTTCCAAAATAAAAGGTCCACCTGGGCCAAAAAAATTGAAGTGGTTAAAAACACTATATTTGATTGAATTTTCATAGGGAATCAATTAAATTAAACTAATGTAAGCTAATCTTACACTTACTAATAAGCCAATTGGATATATTCGGTCTCACTTCCGTGCTAGCGTGATTTTTCTCATTCTGACATTAAATTCTGGTCTAGAAAATTTTTTTTCAAAATTTTTTTTATTTCTTAGCTTAGATATTCAAAATTATTATCCCAAAAGGATTTTCCGAAATTCGAAATGCTTTTGAAGATATAACCGATTTTGTGGACCAATGCTTTCGATCGTCTTTGAGAAAAAAAAAGTTTTTACTATTTTTTTTGTACACTGGACTGCAAAAAAAAATTGTCAAAAATCGATTTTTCGTTTTTAAAAGGCCGCCATTTTTTCAAATTCAATTTTATTTTCACAATTCTGCTACGGACGATAAAGGCATTCATACTTAAGAACATCCCATCTTCCGTTTTGCTTTCTGATAATTGTAAATCACGGAAACGTGGGTACCATCGACAAATCTTTTTTTGGAAGAGCCTATTTTGGATCCCAAGAACTTTTTAAACAGCCCTCGCATTCACAAATTTATAATTTTGTATTTTTATACCCTTGGAGAGGGTATATTGAAATGTTTGTAAAAATCGCCCACTGGGATTTTTTTTGGATTGAAAAATTTTTTTTTCGTATTCCTTGTAGTAAAATAGTATATACGTATTTTTAGCATTTTTGCGAAATATACTTAATTCGCGGGTAAAGTCGATTTGAAAATTTACATATTTAAAAAATTTAATTATTTTCAATTGCTTGCTATCCAAAACCATTGGTAATAAAAATATTTAAAAAATCATAAAATTATTTTAACATTTCGGCGGAGTGGCATTTTCATGCAACAGCCCACGTTAAAGGGCCTTGCGATGGAGCTGGATAAACACTTTAAAAAATGGCTAGACGGGAAATCCTTCAAATTATTACCGATAAACAGATTACCACTGCCATTGAAATCTATGAATACGCCAACGAATTTCTACCAAACATCACAGTAAGATACAGAAATACAAATCACTAAACTACGGCCACAGAATTTTTAAAATTACAATTTTCGAAATGCAAAACTATACAAGAACACTCTATTCAACCACAAAAAAACTATCTTTTTAAAACCAAAACATTTTCACATTCCGAAACATCTAATATAGTTAGTTTCTAAAAAAAGGGAATTTAAATAAAGGAAAAATGGCCATAACTCGGGAACTATTGGATTTCCCATTTACAGCTTAATAAAGTAAATTACTGCATACAAGACCAAATTTTGAGAAAAAAATGAAGACAAAAAAAAAATTCCTTTAGCGGCAATTAATTTTTGTTTATTTATTTTCGCGATTTGAAGACCAAAGAAAAAATTTTAAAATTTTTAAGTGTGAGTTATTTGAAAGTTTGGATTCAGATGTTAATTTTCAGATTTTTTAAATATTTTTATTACCAATGGTTTTGGATAGCAAACAATTGAAAATAATTAAATTTTTTAAATATGTAAATTTTCAAATCGGCTTTACCCGCGAATTAAGTATATTTCGCCAAAATGCTAAAAATACGTATATACTATTTTACTACAAGGAATACGAAAAAAATTATTTTGATCCAAAAAAAAATCCCAGTTGGCGATTTTTCATGGAATCACCCATATATATTCTTGATCAGCATGACAAGCTGAGCACATGGTTGCCATAGGAACGATCGGTCGAAAAAGTTGTTTTAGTGAGAAAAACTTTTTTGTTTTCAAAAATGTCTCAAAATTGGATGATTATATCGTATAGTTGCCATATAACAAACTGGCAGGCATATATCATGCTCCAAGGGTATATAAACTTCGGTCGAGGCGAATTTAGCTTCCCTCTATTTATACCCGTTACTCGTAGAGTAAAAAGGGTATACTAAAGTCGTGCAAATGTATGTAACAGTCAGAAGGAATCATTTCCGACCATATAAAGTATATATATTCTTGATCAGCATCAACAGCCGAGTCGATATAGACATGTCCGTCTGTCCGTCCGTCTGTATGAACACCTAGATCTCAGAGATGGTGAGAGATAGAGGTTTGACACGTATGGGACAAATGCTTCTTTTATCTGTACGCAAATCAAGTTTGTTTCAAATTTTGGCCACGCCCCCTCTCACCCCCGCAATTTGGAAAAAACGTTATATCTCCTACAGTTTTGAAGATTGTCGATTCGTACCTTCTAGAGATAGTTAGTAATTAGCAAAATGAATAGATTTGCCGAAGAAACGATAAAGATCGGATTTCTTTCCGATTTCTTTCCACCAATTTTAAAAAAACATGTAAAATTTAGCCCTCTAGACTAGAAGAGGGCATTAAGTTCTTAGAAAAAAGTAACTATAGATTACATTTACTTACGCTATCTAAAATCTTTCGGATGGTGCAAAGGGCTGTACAAGAATGAATAAGAAACCATTAGAAACTATGCCAATGCAATTATCTGTAAGTTTTTGCTTCGCATTATAGCAGAAACCACATACATATGATGATGGAAAAAATGTCACGACATGTCACGTATCGACGGAGATAAATATTTTTTTACAAAAAATGTACTCAAGATTTTAAAATCAAATAACATACATTTCAAACAACTATTCATTTATAAGATTTTAAAACTATTTGGGCTTAGTTATTGGGCGTATTTAGCAGATAATTCCGATTAGCGATTACCGATTTACGATTGCTGATGAGTCTCTGCTGAATGGAATTGATAGCAGACTTTAAGAAAATCCGTGGTTTTGGTACTTTTAAAATTAGAAAATATCTACACAAAATCCTTTATATTTATAGATTTATTAATTAAAAAATTTCATATGAATGTCTGCACTAAGGTGCACTAAGGTAGGCTGACCAAGCAGTCGTTAAGCAATCATACGTTTTGTTCGATTTCTATTCAGTAAACATGATTGTCAAATTTTCCAATCCCAATCGGCAATCAATGTATTCAGCAGGTAAAATCGGCAATCATAAATCACAAATCGTAAATCGGAATTACCTGCTGAATACGCCCCATAGTGTTAGGTTTCGCTGCTCTGCTAATTAACATCTGATCCCAATCTTTCAAATTACTTACACTTAAAAATATTTTAATGTATCTATGGTTTCCAAATCGAGAAAACAAGTAAACAAAAATTAATTGCCGCGAGAGGTTTTTTTTTTTCTTCATTGACGAAACTATGCCTCCTACGGTGAATATAAAACAGGCAAACTAAGTCAATTTGCTTAAAGTTGAAACCTTTCATTTTTTTCGTGGTGAAAATCGCACTTAAAATCTAGCTATTTTTAAAAACTTGATAAATTAAATGCAAATTTGCTGATAAAAGCCTTTATAACGTCGAAGTCCAGCACCTGATTAAGGAGTGGTGGATGAATGAATGATAAGGCGTACAATTACCTTCCAAGAGAGCAAAACCTTTTCATAAAAAATGAAACGATACTGAAGATATACACATTTTTTTAAAAGTACTTTTTTTCCCCAATCAAAAAACTTGCTTTTTCGCGATTTCACGAAAACGGCCCTACTAAAAGAATTGTGAAATAGATTTGTGGACTCAGCGGAGGGATTTACATAAGAAATTGATATCAAATGTTAGGGATCGAAATTTTTTTTTATTTTGTAAACTAGTCTTGTTACACAGTGCAACAAATTTCAACTTTTTTCAACACTACCAATTTAATACTGTATAAAATACTTTAACAAGTTAATACATTTTTTAACAAGTTTTAACGTTTTCTGTAACCAGTTATCTTCACGTCAGTTATCAAAAGGTTTTGTTCCTTTAACAGTTTAGCCAGTTCTTCCGACTTGCGTTGAGACAATTCTAGTTTCGCAACAATAAAATCGAGCCGGGCTTGCAATATCAGAATTGGTCCCCTTTGTGAATTTGATGATCCCGGACTAAAGTCAGACACAGACTCTGTTTTATCGCTGTCGCAGCACATGTCTCACTTTGCTGAAGTTCAAGTGGCAATAAATTGTCCACTGAAGGCTCTTTCGGCAACTGAACACTTGGAAAGTTTTTGCTTTAATGGCATTCATGCCCCGCATTTTATTTTTATGCTTCCTGCCCGGATTCGTCCAAATGACAGGGGTATCATAGCGAAGAAACCGCTGCTTTCCGATTTCGTATTCGAGGACATTTCTTAAACGTATCAAACATACTAAATTCGGTGCCCATTTTGTATACCCTGTTCCCATTAAAAATGGGAAAAAGGGGACTATGAAGTTGTGCAAATATATGTAACAGGGAGAAGGAAGCATTTCCGAACCTATAAAGTATACATATTCTTAATAAGCATCAACAGCCGAGTTGATTTAGCCATGTCCGTCTGTCTGTCTGTATGAACGCATAGATCTCAGAGACTGTAATTGATGGAGCCACAAGTTTTGGCATGTATGTAGGTGAATACTGTACCCACATCGAGTTTGTTTCAGATTTCGAAAATTCTTCCTCCCCCATCTTTTAACAGCGAAAAACTGTCTTTATCTCTGTATAAACGCGCGGATCTCACAGACTATAAGAGGTAGAGCCACAAATTTTTGCATATATACTGTGTGTATACTGTAGCCACATCGAGTTTGTTTCAGATTTGGAAAACTCCACATCCTCCATCATTTAGCAGCGAAAAACTGTCACTCTCTATGTATAAACGCGCTGTTCTTCTTCTTCTAACCGCAAAAAACTTTCAGAGCTACAATTTTTTTAGTTTGAACATAGTGAGTCAGTAAGGCCCAAAATCTATCTATTCTGCGTACCACAATGAGATCCGATCAAAAACACCGAAGAAATGCAAGTGCACCTGCCCATTTATTAAAATTAATTTTAAAATAAAAGCAATTCAAAGCTATAGGATCCACATTACTTGTCTAGGTACTAAGCTTAACGAAGAAATTAGTGAATTTTGTTGGAAATGCACACTTTTGGGGACGCTTTAGAGGATGTAGAAGAGTTTAGATTGTAAAACCTTGTTCAGAAGAGATGTTTGTCATCTCAAAAGCTTAATTTTTTCACAAAAAAAAATTGCCAAAAATTCTGATTTTTTAAACGTAATACTCGAAAAAGTAAAATATACGATTTTTCAAAAAAGTTTTTTTAGAAAAACTACCAGAAATCAAAATTTTTTTTAAAATCTTGTAAAAAAAAATTTATTTTGCAAACTGTTAGCTACAACTTTGCCGAAGACAGTTTGCAGCTATCACTAAAACTGAATGAGCTGTATGCCCAAATCTGATGACACCTTTTTATACCCTTGCAAAGGGTATTATAATTTTGCCCAGAAGTTTGCAACGCATAGAAATATTCATTTCCGACCCTATAAACTATATATATTCTTGATCAGGGCGACGAAAAAAAAATAAAAAAAAATATAGAGAATCTAACTTCGGCTCGACCGAAGTATAATACATATATACTCTTGGAGCATAATATATGCCTGCCAGTTTGTTAAATGGCAGCAAAATAGGAATTGTTAAATCAGTTGAAACCGATTGCTCTGATCTGATGATGATCGGATCTAGTAGCCACAAATATTCTTTTCGCTTTCCATAAATTTGTGAAAAATTTTGTTAGAAAAACCAATTTGAACACCGAAAGCAGCTCGTATGTTTTTCGTTCCATTATTTTAGATTTTAAAGTTATCGCTATTAAAACAGAACTAATGCAAATAGTTTAATATTAATTTAAATTCTAACTCTATTCCCTTTCCGGTCTTTTCAGTATGTGCGCAAAAAATTTGCCTGACATGGATATATAGACGAAAAATTTAATAACATAAACTAAGACAAGATCAGCATACAATTTGCTGAAAATATAGTTTAAGCTTTGATTCAGTAATGAAAACCATAACGCCGGATACAACAACAACGACGGCGGCGCCAACAACGTCGCAGCAGCAACAGCGACTGCCCATTCCACAACAAGCCGAACACCAGCAACACACCATTGTTGCACCTTTGATAATGGAGGCCACGGCGCATGTGAACCTGGTGGATGATGATGATAACGAAAAGGATCCATTGGCCCTGGAACAAATGGAGACATCGTCACCTAGTTCCAGGCATTCGCATAGTCTGAGGTAAGCTTCCAATTGAAAGAACTAGAGAAAAATTTAAATAAATTTTTAATTGATTCTTTTAATTAGACGCCACCTGCCACGCATCATTGTCAAGCCCATACCACCTGAGAAAAAGCCCAGTGACGACTCACAAGCTGTCGCCCCTCCTCCTCCCGCCACCACAAATCCTCCTGCTGCTCCAGCACCCCGTCTTATTAGCAGTCGACGCATTCAACAACAACAACAGGCTAAAGCAGCGGCCGCGGCAGCAGCTGCAGCAGCCGCAGCAGCGGCTGCCGCCCAAGCCAATGCTTCATCCACCTCACCTTCAGGCTCCTCAAAGACCAACGCTTCACAGGCATCAACAATGCGTGAGGTTTTGGCCTCCATACCTGGCTTCAGTGTCAAGCCACGACGTCGTAGCAATAAAAAATTGACCGCATCCGCGCAAATCGAACAAACCAAGGATGGCAAAATCGATCTGGAGACACCCGACTCCATTTTGGCATCGACCAATCTTCGAGCACTGCTGAATAAGCAAACGTTTTCGCTCCTGCCGCCACTCTATCAGTATAATCTCATTCAGCTGTTGCCCAGCGTAGATCGTGAGGCCAGTGAATTGGCGGCTGGAGATCAGCCGAGCACAAGCAGTGGGAGCTGTAATCCAACGGACGGCATACGGTTAAGTGCCTCGTGTCTAAATAATGAGTTCTTTGCCCGCGCCTGTTTAGAATGGCGAGAGCGATTGAGCGAAGGCGAATTTACTCCCGAAAATCAATTGAAATTGAAGACGGAGGCAGAGCGCGAAAAAAACAAGCTAGATCCATGGAAATTGAAACATTTCGAACCCTACTGGGGAGAGAAGAATACCAAACGTGGACCCACAGCCAATCCCGGGAAGCTGAAACTGGAACAGCAACAGCAGCAGCGGTTGCCAGCGGTAAAGAGTGAACCAAAAGCACCACCAACAACAAAAGCAATAGAACAACCGCAACAAGCAAAATGTGATAATGAGACTGAAATGAAATATGATTTGGTAAGAATTGAAGACCATAAACAAGTATGCCAAAATATTGCATTTGTAATCTTTTCAGAGCACGAAGTGCGCAACAACAACAACAGCCACCATGGATACGACAGCAACAACCATTTCAACTTCAACCCCAACCACAACAACTCCTACGAACAGCAGTTTAATTACAGAGCAGCAACGTCGCGTCCTAAAACGTCCCTCGAGTAGTCCATCGCGTCGTAAGCAACCGATTACCACTATAACTCTGGACGATACCGATCCCGATGAGTTGCCAAGCACATCTAAACAAATAAAAATGGACGCTGAGATGTGTGTTCCTAATTCATTGGAGGAGGTTGTTATTATAGATAGACCCACCGCAGATGTTGTAGACCATCAGACAACTTTGACAGCAACAATAATCGATCAGCAACAACAACAACAACAGCAGCCCGTTATCAACAGTACCTGGACCTGTGATAAAATTGAGTCAACTGAATGCACGGAAGAGGTTGTTGTGTCCATGGAAGATGACGACGAAGAAGAACAGCAACAGCAGCAACATGTGGAACACTTGGTGGCCACCACGACAGCAGCAATGGTGGCAGAAGCAGCCTCCATGCCCGAGGCTGTCAACAATTTTGCAAACTCCTGGCAAAATTTGGAACTATCAGCTGGTGGGTTTCACTTTGGTTGTGGTTTTGTCAATTGTAGTTTTCATTTGCTTTCATTTTCTTAGATACCAAAGCCCCTCTGGAAGCATCAAATGAAGCAGAGGCAGAGGATCCCACAACATCAAGTGGGACAACAAGCCGTCATGATTATGTCTTTGCAGATACCATCGATCATGGTGAGCCAGATGTTAATACCTTTCATTAAATTGTTTTCCCCGATCAATTGTTGGTGCATCTCTTTTTGAATGTTGAAAAATTAAATTGGGCTTTCTGTTATTTGAAATTAAATTGATCTAGATCTGAAAATTTGTTACAATCGTATTTGTATATTAAAATCCCAAGAAACCCTCACCCCTAACCCAATAATTCGGGGCACGAAATGTTAGCGTTTGTTTGTTGAGAAACCTGTCCCTGGACGCTAGCAATCTATTTTGGAAAATAAAAATGAGAACTCATTTTGTACTATTTTTAAGTCGCTAGAAAAATTAAAGGACCTCTTTAGGTAATTTTCAATTAACGCTTTTCAAAAGCATCCGTTAGTACTCAACCTTTAAAAGGATAGGCCAATATTCTGAAATTTTTTTTGAATTTTGATTTTTGTTCGAAACATGATTAAATGATAATCTAGTAGGCCTTCATGTTGTCATGTTTTCAATTTAAATAGCTTATCAGTTGACATGTTCGAATCATGAGAGTATGTCGAATGATACTTTAAGTGTCAATTCACATGATCCATGAATGTATCAATGGCAAAGAAAATCTAACTTAAAAGCACATTTTGAAACGGCTCTCTTTGTTGAGTGAAGTTAACTCCATCCTGACAATGAGAACAATCATTGTGGCGACCTTATCCAGTTGGTTAGAGGGAGACGGATATATTCACAAAAAAACTCAAAGTCTAAAAATGGCTCAGAGAACCAAAATGACAGCGAACAGCTGACTAATATCTGAGTAAAATGTTGACGACGCAGCAAAGTGTGCTTCTTTATTAGGTGTTCTTTGTCAATGGCTACTTTTATCACATCGCTTAAACTTTTTTTATGACAAAGGGGTTGTTTGATTAATGTCGAGGAAAAAATAAAAAAAGGGCCATATGGGCATTTTCAAAAAAAGGTTTTTAAAGGTAATTTAAACAAATATAAATTCCCAATGATGAGCATATCAACTGCAAAACTGCACACGTCATTTTCTCTATATGTGACATTTTTAATTGCTTTCACTTTTAATTATTATCTTCAGTTATTATTATTTTATTATTCCACTAAATGTGAATCAGACAACAAACTTTCTGAAAATCATGCTTGTTATTTTCAAATAAAAAGAAAATTCTGGCTTAGCAAAACTTTTGTTCAGTGAATAACAAAATCGCGAGACCAGTCCCTTTGAAAATAATGCATTCCTATGTGGTATTTTCTTAGACCCTCGTTATAATGACAGGCTAATCTCTGAACAGAAAAGTACATGTGTAACTGCTTCGATTTATATATGAATTTCTGAGAAAATAAGCGGGTCAATACCAATACTTTAGTATTTTCACAATACAGTTTAACATATGATGTCTGATCAAGGTTTTTCTGAGCTTAAAATGTTTACAAAATAAAGATAATGTACTTAAATGGGGGTCAGAAAATTCGACAAAGTTTCCGGAATTGTATGAACCCGGGGGCGACAACATTTCGCTATTCACACATACATGACCCGAACGCTTGCCAAAGCTGAGAATTGAAGAGCAAAAAAGCGTCATTCGCTTGACAGAGTTCGAAGCGATTAGGTCGAAGCAAATTCACGGAGGTTTGTTTTTGCACACTAATACACTCTCACTTTTTGGCCTCGCTCTCGCTGGCCATCGCTGCACTAGAGCGGTCCCCAAACCGGCAAAATGGAAATAAGAAGGTCTCAGCATTCCCAAAGTAACTATTTTTTGTACAATTAATAATTGTGAAAATCAAAACATTTTATTATACCCTTGGAGAGGGTGTATTAAAATTGTTCAGATGTTTGTAACGCATAGAAGGAAGCATCTCCGACCACATAAAGTATATATATTCTTGATCAGCATGACGAGCTAAGTTGATATAGCCATGTCCGTCTGTTTCTATGCTGTCTCCTCCATCAGTTTAAAAGCTATCTTAACCTAACTTTGCACGAATTCTTTTGGTACAAATGCGCAGTACATTAGTCGGAATCGGCCGGATCGGATGACTTTATCGTATAGCTGCCATAGAAACGATCGACCGAAAAAGTAGTTCTAGTGGAAAAACTTTTTTGTCTTCAACACAATCGTCCCCAAACCTCGTATTTATAAGTTTTCTATGCCTTCACATAATTTCACCAAGTTTTATGAAAATCGGACAACTATAAAGTATAGCTGCCATACAAAAGATAGTTTTGAAAAAACGTCTTAGTAGGAAAAACTTTTTTGTTTTCAATGCTATCGCTCCCAAACTTGTTACTGGTCAATGTTATATGCTAACACACAATTCTGCCAAGTTTGATTCAAATCGGATGACTATAGCATATAGCTGCCATAGAAACGATCGGTCGAAAAAGTAGCTCTAGTGAGAAAAATTTTTTTGTTTTCAAAATTTTGTCAAAATTGTGGTGCCATAAACAAACTGGCAGGCAGATATCATGCTCCAAGGGTATATAAACTTCGGTCGAGCCGAACCGAATACCGAAACAGTAGCAGAACCAAAACATAACCTTTTACCGAAACGTTAGTTTCGGTACGTACCGGAACCGGAACCAGAACCGAAATTCGTTTCGGTTTGATTCCCTGTTTGTTTTCAGTGTGTCTCAAATCAAATGGTCACGTTCGACACCGTTCGTAAATTTTATGACTAAAAATAGTTCCTACTTATCAATGTTTCTTATGAGCGGCTTAAGCGCTGAGCCAATCTTCATTAGATTCTTACAATATTTTTTTTAGTCGTTCAGGAAAGAGTTATGGATTATGTTTCAAGTCTGTGAACCGGTTCGTAAACTTAACCTTGCTCAAAAGAAGTTTAAATTCATATCTTAATAATAATTCAAGCTTTGAATCGGCGGCGGAGATATGTTGCGAAAATCGGAAAATACAACGAAAGAATATATACAATAGTGGACAAAAGTATTTTGACTAAAAAAATTTCATAAATAATCCGTTATATCTCTTAAACAAAAAATCCCAAATCCCATTTTCACATTTTGATTTATATTTTCTAACCTAAGCAACCGATTGTGTACTACTTATGATTTTTTTAAAGCTTACTTTTATACCAGTGTTCGATACAAATTTCAAAATTGGGATTTTTTGTTTAAGAGATATAACGGATTATTTATGAAATTTTTTTAGTCAAAATACTTTTGTCCACTATTGTACAAAAAAGTTGGTTTGTGAGACAAATTAAGTTGTTTTCCCGTTGCCCAGACATTCATATTTCTTTATACCTTTCCTTGTATTTGCCACAGTGGGTAATAATAAATTTGTCATAAATTAATTAATGGATTTCTTATTTTCAATTTTTGCAACCATGGGCCAATGTTTTAATTTTTTGGCCAACTTTGAACCGAAATATATAAACAACCGCATGAGCAACAATAACAAAAATTTATAAATTTAATTTAACCGTTTTCATAGCGAACACAAACCGCTTGTTCATATCACTTACAGTTTTTGTGTAATTTAACTTCTTGTAAACCTTAGAAAATGGCAAGGCTACCCGTAATAAGCATATAACACAGTATAATACTAAAAAAAAGCCCGGCATAAGACCCTTAAATTATGATAAAAGACACCTTTGTAAGCATCACCTCATACCCAGTTTTTTAAATGAAGCATGGAGTACCAAAATATGGTACTTGACAGCCAAAAAACCGCGATATGGAGTCCCATTTTTGGACTCACTCACAAATCAATTCACAAATGTATGCTATCATTGAGGGTAATTTATCATGATATTTGTGGGTGTATAAACAGGATAAAAGATTGTAAGATGACTGTACCGTTGAGATTATTGTTGTTGTTTAAAAACGCCGGGGCAGGTGGAAAACAACTCAAACAGTTCTGCCTCCAGCTGCTCTTCAGACCAAAATTAGATTCGTCACTGGAGACAATTTTTCGAACTTTTCGATTTTTCAAAGAGTACGAAAATTCTTAGATATTATAAATCAATGATTTGCAAGCATTGTTCTTTTGTTAGTCTATTCATGGTATAATGGCAAACCTTACTGAGCTTATTTGGGGTTGGTGAGGTGGCAAAAAATGTGCACTGAATAATCAAGTACAAGCATACAAATCTCGAATTGATCTAGAAAAACCGGGTAAGAGATGTTGCTATCTAATTCTTCTTGTTTCACAATTGATGGGCTCCGTTCCAAAGCCTTTTTGAGTGTCGCACTGAGTTATACACCATTTTTTCATACGGCAAATCCAAGTTGATGAGTTTTCGGATAGAAAATGTATAAAGTGTCCCTACTTTTTATAGGTATGGGATATTTGTTGGGCTTCATGTGATAGTTGCCCTTATAGCCCTATTTGTATTTAACTATGCTGGCTTATCAATTAAGGACTGGTCATCGAGAAAGATATACTTGATTTTGAGAGTTCTTAAGGGTACTGTATACCTTCAGGCGTCATTTTTTAAAGGTTTACAAAAAATTAGATTACTCAAAAACTATGAGTGGTATTGAGAAGCGGTTTTTTTCATTGGATAGGTAATCGGTTAAACTAAATTTAGTAATTTTTGTTGTTCTTGTTGTACCTACGGTTGTTGTTGTATTTCTGTTCAAAGTTAACCAAAAATTTAAAACATAGGCCCATGGTTGCAAAAATTTTTTGAGAACGGATGATCTGAATTTAAAACTGAAGACGGGGTTTTATTAAGAAATAATGTAATTCTGGTGTGAACTAGGATATTTTGGATCGGTCAATAAATGGCGGAGTTATGGGGTTTCAAAGTCAAAATTTCGAAAATCGACTATTTTTTTCCACTGTATTGGTCCTAGCTCCGTTATTTGTTGACCGATCAAAAATATCCTAGTTCACACCAGAATGGTGGGTATTAGGAGCAATTTAAGGGAAAGAACTCGAAAATCGGTCAACAGGTACTCTTTAAATCTTTGCAACCATTTTGGAAAAAGTAGTTTTCGATGAAATAAAAATTATATTTAATAAATGTATAAGTCGGATTTGGTGCATTTGGGTGTTAACTTTCACCGAAAAAAAAGATTATCAAAATCGGTTGAGCGGTTCTCCAGAAATTTGAGTCAAAGTGCGTCAAGACATGGTAAAAAATAAAATCTTCAAAAATTTTCAAGTAAATTTTTTTTTTCAAAAATTTTTTTTTCCATAATATCGAACATTTTATAAATATTTATAAAGTTTTTGACCAAAAAAGGGAAAAAAAACAATTTCCTAAAATACTAGGGTCAGTAAAAAAAATTTTCATATAAAAGGGTGGGGAAAAATAATTCTTTTTTTTTATATCTTTAGAACTGAGTTTCGGATCAGCCTGAAAGTTTTGCAGGATGTTTATAAGATCCTAATAGTACGTTTCAGCAAATAAAAAAAAAATAAAAAAAAAAATTTTCTGAAGGTATACAGTACCCTTAAAGCTTTTACTGTGCCCAGATAAAATCTTAACCTTCACTAGAAAAGTTTCACTTTAATTTCCTGTAAGCTGTAAAACATTTGCTTGTGCTCCATTACGTCGTTTCTTTTTGCACTTCTATTAACCACTTTGAACTAATGCATAAATGTATTTCCTTTTAATGTCCATTCCCACCATGCAGCCTATTTCCATGACCATCAAACAGCCATCAATCATCACTCCTACTACAACACATCATCGTCATCGTCCAACCGTAATGTCACACACGCATAATGCACTCAACCAGAGTTCTAATCTAATAATGATTTTCCACATTGCAGCGGCGGCCACAACCACCACCCTTATTAAACTGGAAGACAATTGTGATAAGTTAGAGGATTCACCCATGTCCTCGATGCCCATTGCCAGCAGTTCGACCTCGGGCTCAACTCCGGTCAGTTCCATGGCCTCCATCACCAGCTGCACTTCATCCTCCTCATCGTCGTCCGCTTCGTTGTCCTCCTCTTGCTCCAGCAGCAATTCGTGTTCAATGCCGGCCAACACCATAGCGACAACAACATCTTCATCCACTACGACACCACAATCTCTGGCTGCTGCGGCCGAGTCCACTCTGGCTAATGTGCAAGCAATGCTGTCCACGGTGGCAACACTTCAGCAGCAGCAGCAACAGCAACATCAGCAGCAGCAAGAGCTGCCTTTGGAGTTGAATTCCAGTGAAATGTATCAACATGTCCAACACGATTGGAACTTTGGTGATATCAAGCTGCTGACAGCTCACAACTCCCAGGACCCAGGAGAGCAAGAGCAACTAAGTTTAATGGATGTGGTGCAGGAAGCAGAAGTTATTGATGACATGCTGGATGATAGCGGAGATGTGTGCCACGAGGTCATCGACGAGGACGAGGAAGAGGAGGATGAAGAAGAAGAAGATGATGAGGTTGTCGAGTGTATTGATGAAGAGCAGCAGGAACAGCAAATGATGGATGCTCTGAATGATAGCGACAGCGATGCAGTGCGTGATATAGTGGACAAGTTGCATCAACAGCAGCAGCAACAACACCAGCAGCATTTGCATATCCAGGATGTGGTGCAGTTGGCACAGCATGCGTTTATACCACAGGCGCACAGCGAGTATGGCAATGAGGTAAGTCGCAAAAACTGCAACGGAATTCTAGCCTAATTTTCGAACTCTCTCGCTTAGATCACCCAGGAAATGTTGTGCGATACTGTGCCCATGTCTGCGGCCGAAATGGAAGTGTCCAGCACAGTGATCACGAACAGTAGCAACAGCAACGACAGCAGCAACAACCTGAGCCTGTGCAGCAGCAGTAGTCTCAGTCTGAATCAGATGCCTCAGGCGCCTCCACAACAGCCACAGCAGCAGCAGCAGCCACCACCAGCTCAAGCGGCTGCGCCACAACAGCGGCAGATTCTGGTGGATTCTAATGGACAAATTATAGGCAATTTTCTGTTGCAGCAGCAACAACAACGGCAACAACAGCAGCAGCAATTGTTACAGCAATTCACATTGCAAGCGCAACAACAGCAGCAACAACAACAGCAGCAGCAGCAACAACAACAACAACAAGCCACCAGCAGCAATGCCTTGGCCAAGGCTCTGCCCGTCACTCTACGCAATGGAGCACAGCAACAATTCTTGTCGCCAAATGTGCTAAGCCAACAGCAACAGATCGAGCAGCAACACCAGAAACAACAACTTCAGCAATTTGCCCTGCAACAGGCTCAGCTCCATCAGCGACAATTCTTAGCCCAGGCGGCCAACAACAATCTGTTGCAACAGCAGCAACAACAACCGAGCGTAGTTTCAGCTGCGGCTACACAAACAAAGTTCTTGACCAAACCATTGAATATAATTTCCATGACGCGAACAGCCAATGCCTCCCCCACCACAGCAGCCACAGCGGCACAGCAAACCAGTACAATTCCGTCCGCCTATGCCAATGTTGTTGCCGCAACAGTAGCCCAGCAGCAACAGCCGCCGCCAGCAGCCATACCAGCCGTTGCACCCCAACAACTACAACAACAGCAGCAGCAGCTCCAGCAGCCAACTAATCACAGTAGCAATCTGCAGCAATTGTCACAGCTACCCAATGTGCTAACCATGAAAACTCTGCCTCCATCGGGCATACCCACCACCATAGCCCAACAAAGATTGCAACCCAAAATGCCCACGGGCAAAGGACGCAAGGCCACTAGCAATCGACTTCCACCGGGAGCTGTCAATCTGGAGCGTAGCTATCAAATCTGTCAAGCTGTCATACAAAACAGTCCAAATCGTGAGAATCTGAAGGCTCAACTGCGCCCTCCGGCGGCCATACTCAGCCAGCAGCAACAGCAGACAACAACCACATCAGCCGTGCCAATAAGCTCGCTAAATGTCTCCACTGTGGCTGCCACGCCCATGTCGAATATGAGCTCGGCCAGTGGGAATGTGGGAGGAACTGGTGTTGTGGCTGCTGCTGCCGCTTCTCCGCCACAGAACCTGTTAAAGCAAGAGGAGTTGCTGGTGGGTGGAGCTGCAGCGGTGGCGGGAGCTTTGCCTGCTGGCCTGCCGCCAAATGTAATGGGAGTGGGCAGACCTGGTGTCTATAAGGTGAGTAGTGGTCATCTAAGTTAGGCAATCAGTACTAATTCTTGGCTAACGCAGGTGATTGGTCCTCGGATGAGCGGTTTTCCGCGTAAGAAATATGTGCAGAGAAAACCTTCGCCTACATTGATACGGCATGTGTTTAGTGCGGGTCCTGGGGCAACCAATGCCACGCCGCAACATATACAATTGCTTCAACAGCAGCAGCAGCAACAGCAACAACAGCCGGCCACTTCTCCAGTGCCACCAACGCAACAGCAGCAAGCAGCACCCGAGCAGTTGCTACACCAGAATGGCAGTGGTCAGTATGTGCTGGTGCATCGGGCCAACGTAGGAGCGGCAGACAATCAGGCTCCCAGAGCCTCCAGTGCCCCACCCCTGCACCAGAATCAGGTATGAAATCACTAATCCGTTCCTCTGCCTGGCTCTCATCCCTTGACGCATTTTTAGTTTGTTACCGTTCAGAATCCGCTGCATAGCCTCAATGGACTACCCATGGGCGGACGCGGGCGTCCTGCTTCGGTGGATAATACCGCTGTTAGCGGTAATTTGGGCCCCCCAATTGCCAGTAATGAGGCCATGCATCACCACCATCACTCTCATCATCATGAGCTGCAGCAGCAGCAACCAATGGGCCATGTAAACGCCGCCGGGAATATTGTGCGGCGCAATATCGCTGCAGGTAAATTGGTGTATTATTAGTGCTTAGCGAGGTACGTCTTCCAAATCACCATCCGCAAATCATCCGCAACATTCCAAAATACCATTAATTGGCACGCCATATCTGATTAATTTGTTGAATATAGATTTGTTAGATGTTTACCTATTTGGAAAACAAAACGTTTTTTGAGTTTGCCAGTAATAAGTATGTATTTTAAGTATATTTAATTCATTTGTGTTTCTGTATAATTACTGCATGTTTTGTTAGGGGTATTCATGCTAAAGGAAATACCAGGTTCAGTTTTGACCATCGTGATATATAAAATAGTAAGATTAATCATTTTAAAGGACTTTTGCATTTTACCCTTTCTTTTGTTCCTTTATTTCTATATCAATATATCTTACTTTGGATTTTTGATAAATTTTTTATAAAATATACTGAATTTTTTGACCCATGTTGTGCAAAGATCTTTAAATGTTGAAAATCGTAAGGAGAAAAGGTCTAATGAACTATGCAAAGTAATTATTTTTGGTTTTCAACGAGGAGACTAAAAGAGTTTCACTAGTCTAATTCGTTTGGTTTATTTATATTCTTACACAGTCAATTCGCTCAACAATTCGACACAATCAATTTCAACACAAAACAAGTTCATCACAAAAAAAATGTCAACCCAGATCTAAATACATTTTTTTAAAAGACTTTGTGCTTAGATTAATTTTGAAAACTTTCGATTTGAAGATAAGGATTTAAAATTAAACCATGGATGACCGGAGCGATCCATCTAAGAATATTTTTCTAAAATTTGCTGAACAAAAAGGTCAATTAAAAGACATTTACTTTAATTCTAGGGCAAGTCGTTCACAACTTGTAATTTTAATACCCTTGCAAGGGTATTATAATTTTGCCCAATATTTTGCAACGCATAGAAATATTAATTTCTGTCCCTATAAAATATATATGTTCTTAATCAGGGCGACGAGCTGAGTCGATTTAGCTTTGTCCGTCCGTCTGTCTGTACGTCTGTCCGTCTGTTTGTTTCCATGCAAACTATCAAGCTGAAACTTTGCACAGAGTCTTTACTGCACGCTCGCTGCTCATATGTCGGAACCGACCGGATCGGATGACTATTTCATTTTAATTTTTACGTCTCCAAACGCAGTTATTATTAATTTTACATGCTTTCACACAGATTTGTAAATTTAGTTCAAAATCGGATGACTAAATCTTAAAGCTGCCATAGGAACCACCAGTCGGAAAAAGGATTTCAGTGAGAAAAACTGTTTCGTTTTAAATTTTAGTGTCCCTAAACTCGGCAAATACTAATAATTTTTTGCTTTCGCACAGATTTGCAAATTTTTTATCTTGTAGCTGCAAATTCATAGTGAAAACGAGTATCTTGCGCACTTTCACGTAAAACTTGACGTTGACCTTAGGGTTGTCGATATTTCTCAAATTATCAATATCGATAATATCATAAATCAAAATTTTCAATATCGATATTTTATATATCGGGTCCAAAAAACATAGATATATCGTTATTTTCTAAAGCTTAAGAAAACTGAAAAGTTTTTAAAGAACGTCCTCACTGCCAAATGATTATTTCTAATGGGAAAACAAGTTTTAAATGATTTAATTTGTTGAAACAAGATTATAGTTTTGGGGGTTCGATTCGTATAGGCAGAAAAAAAATCAACAAAGCGTATAGCAGAATCGAAATCTATGGATAATTCTAATAATTCAAATAATAAAGACATTTGAGGATTTTGTCTTTTCCAACAAGACTGTAAAGCTCTTTTTATTAATTCTTAGTAATGAATGGAGAAATTCATTTCAGATACATGGTTTCTGGGCGAAATTTTCCCAGAACATAATCGAAAGTATTGTTATGACAATTTGCTCCTGCAATTACTGTTGTAATTTTTCTTGATATATCAATTATAAAAATATCGATAGTTGCCCATATCGGCAGAAAAAATATCATATCGGAATAACCTTTATTATCAAACAAAAATATTGATTTATCGATCAAACATTGACAACCCTAGTTGAAAAATTCGTGGTGGACGATGCCTTTGATGTCTAAAAATACAATGAGCATCGCTTTCACTTTTCACAAAACAGTTTAGTTACTATCACTTTTCCTGAGCTTAAAACGTTTACAAAATAAAGAAATTTGATCAAATAATGGTGGTTAGAAAACGCAATGAAGTGAAACTGGTTTTTGAGAATGGCAAGTAAGTAGTGTAGAACGTTTATTTTCTTTGCTTATCAATGTCCGATCTTTCTTAACATTTTAACGTACGGGTATGCCGAAAAAAAATCCAGGTACTAATACGAAACCAAATACCGAAATATAAATTTCGTACGTACCAGAACCAGAACCGAAATACGATTCGGTTTGACTCCCTAGTATTAACACAACTGATTAAATTACAAAACACTCAAAACATTACTTTACTAAACGGGATCACTTGTGAGTTAGCATTACTCGTAAATTAAACACAAATCATTTCAATACATAGAACTCTCTAAAGGTTTTCGTAAAACGTCAGCATTTCATATTAAAGGTGTTTGTGTGAAGGGGCTCAATTATGCCCGGCTACTAGATTAGTTGACAATAGTTGAGCGATTTGAAAACGCCTGTATAAGCCCATGTAGATTTGATGCGTATGGTTTTCCTACCACATAATCTAGTAGGCGGTCTGATAAAGTAGTCCCAGTTTAGTTTGAAGTGAAATCGATTATGCAAAATTTCTAGAGATTTCCGGGACACCCCTGAATGCAAATTTTTGTGTTGCAATGTCGAGTTGAAATTTGTTTTGTGTTGAATATATGTTATTATTGAAAGGGTTAACTTAAAATAACTTTGACTTTTCGATCTCCGCCATCGCATCCAGAGAAGCTTGGCTGGCCCCGTCTGAGGAGCTGTATAGCCAATTTTACATTTACATCGCATCCTAACCTTAACAAACCTATCTTAACTGTTCAAATGCTCCTTTAGTTTATGAATTTTCTTGATCTTATTATAGGTTTTTAACTAGTTACGGGTGATGGAAGTCACTAGTGCCGGGGGACTATTACTTAACGTGTTCCACTACAAATTTCATTACATTGCATCATTCCGTATGTACATTAGGGTGGACGCCAATTTAAAAGTTAACTGAAACCATCTTAAACGATTACTTTTAGGTTAAACATAATAAATTAAAAAACCAAAAAATGTTAGATCATGTTTTAACCTCTGCGAAAAGCATTCAAAGTTTCCACAAATATTACGTATACGACGCGTTCACCGAATCGAAATTTTGTCGACGAATTCTCCGTGTCATTTTAAAAGTTGTCCAATTTGAATTTAATCGAGCAACAAATAAAAATGGAGCAGGAATCGAATGTATTTTTGGTCGGTAAATTAAGTCCTTATTTTGTCAAAGCGAGCCCATTTCCAACGAATAGATGTGATTTATTCACGCTCTTATATGGGACTAAATGTTTAAGACTGTCATAAAGTGCGATTAGTGTAGCTCGCAAGTTGGAGTCAGCATGGTCCACGAGCGGGTTTCAACAAGGGCCATGTCCGCACTGTCATTCAAGTCAGGTACTACAGACGTAACAGTGGAACCCATTTTAAGTGTCCATTTGGGCTATTATAGGCAATTCGATAAACTCAAGAGACCGCTCCGTGGACACCGTTTTGAATCGATAAATGAGATAGAGCCCGAAACGAAGAAGGAATTGAAGACTATACCAGAAGAAGACTTTGCAGCTTTTTAAATTGTCCTACAATTGTAATGCAGTAAGGGAAGGTTACTTTCAAGGGAATGAAATGATTTGACAATAACAAATAAACAATTTTTGATTTGTGAACAATTTCCCTGAATGTTTTGCCCATAGCAGTATAGTAGTCCGCATTATTTCTCGATCCTGAAGAAGTCCATTTACATGCAGCACAGTAAAAATAGACTATTCGCAGGAACGGTGCAACCGTGATGCGCAGCACTTCAGTTCAGTGTGGGACCTGACTTGAAAGATATCCTGATAGCCTCTTAGAGCCGATTTCTGTTCTCTCAGATATCTGCTAAATGTCAGATAGTGATCGATTTTACACTGCTATTTGTTACTTTATGTGACAAATAGCTCTATGTGGAAGATGTGAAATCGGCCCTTAATGTACGTCTAAAACTTGATAAACTTTGAATCCAAGTCGCAGACCCTAAAACTAATTTTTTCTCAAAAATTTATTTTGCTATGCCTCTTTTACACAAATATGCATCGTTTAAGGGGGTATCAGTATGGTCTTACATTTTTCCATATATAAAATGTCCGACCTAATGTACATACTTGAGCATTCTTACAAAATAAAGTTTTAATCGAATACAGTAAAGAATCGCGAATCGATTTGTTTGATGCGTTGGTAGTGGAATTTCCTTCGAACATGCATTAAAACTTGTCTTCTTAATTTAAAAAAAAAACACTGCCTAGTGTTTTCAAAGAGTCCAAAGTGTTTGGATTTTTAAAAAATTGAATTTAATAGAATTTACTATTCAATCATGGGTTAGTTTTCCACTAGAAAGTTGCTTAACGACGATGCTTTTCTGGGGAAAAGCCCAAAGCATTTGATGGTGGGTCTCCCGTGAGTGTCGCTTTCTACTTTAGCTTGCTTTTCCATCTATTTGCGTTCTCCTGTTTCAGGTTCATTGCTCGAGACAAATCCTTGTTGACGAAACTGACATCGTAAATTGTCGAATTAGCATACAAAGTTGATTTAAAGTTCATGGTTTTGTCCTATATTTCCCTAAGCATGAAAGCACTCCGAACAACTGGTTATATAATTTTTTCGTTTGGTTAAATAATTTTCTTTAAGTATGTAAAAATTAACTTATTTTATGCTCTCTCTGTCATATTAATAACTATAATCAAAACCACATCTCTGTTTACTTACAATACTAGGTAACAACATCACCTACATCGATGGCAGCAATAGCAATAATCCCACAGCCGCTTTAATGGAAGCCGGCAACAACTATATAGTTACCACAACCAACACACAATCCACTGGCCCGCCCACAATCAATCAGCAGCAACAGCAATCAGCGCCACACCCACATCCTTTACTGCAGCAACTGCAGCAGAGTGGAGAGAACACACCGCCGGGAAATGAGGCTGCAGCGTCACCCAACAATTGTGCCTGCTCATTGAATGCAATGGTCATTTGTCAGCAATGTGGAGCATTTTGTCATGATGATTGCATCAGTGCGGCCAAGTTGTGTGTATCCTGTGTGATCAGATGAGAGCTGAGCCTGACGAGCCTGGAGATGCAAGTGGATAACATATTATAGTAATATATATATCTATATATATTTATATATAGACACTCACACAGCAATATGCATGGAAAGGAGCATGTTCAATCCTAATCCAGTTAGACTAGAAACCACAAGTAGAAGGGCTTTGGACTATAAACTGATTTTGATACTTTCCACTTCTGACTTATTGTAAACTATACGCAAGAGAAGGACAATTGTACAACCAAGACAACGCAAGTGCAGAGGCTTACGCACACACCCAAACACACACACTCACACTTACACACACAGCTAAAACATACATGTATATTATACGTCATTCAACCCATGTAAATTTAAGACATCTTGCAAACTCCTCTACACTTTTTGTATAAAGCAAACAAATTGAAACGAAACAAACGCTGGTGTTGTGTATTTTGTGCTTGTTGCATATCCCTTAAGATACTCGTTGATTTTGTGATTGTTTAAGGATATCGCAGGCACACTAAAACAAATCTTATAAGGAAAATAACAAAACTCTCTCATTGTAATTATAAAACAAGGCAAAAAGGCAGCAGCAGAACGAACTAATGTACATATTTATGTTTAAAAGAATGTAATTTATATGAACTACGATTACAAAACACTCTTTACATCTTAGGTTAACTTATCTCTATATATATACAAGAATATATATATATATTTTTATAATTTATCGCTGGAAATGCGTGATTCGGTTGGTTCGAACTTCATTAACATGCATACGCATTGAGGTGTATGTGTAATAATTATACTTTACTTTAAGCCTAACGTAATTTTGTCATGGTCAGAATAACACACGATAACATTTAATTCTCTTAGTTACTTAAGTTTAGTATTTTCCACCTCCGGACAAACACACGCCCATATTTCAACTATTCACACCCACAAACACACACACACACGCTCACACACCTATCTAGCAAGTAGCCTATAAACTTAAATATAATTCACCTTAATGATTTAAAGAAAACGGAAAATAACAAACCACAACCATGTACACTTTAAGCGAAAACTGTTGATAAAATACAAAATACAATGCAAAAATATGAAATGAAACACTGAAGCAAATCTATATGAATTGCAGCAATTGAATCAATAAGAAAATACCAGAACGAAGACAAAATTCAAAAAGAAACCTTTAAACGAGAACAACATTTTGCTCCTAGATGCACTCACCGCAAAATTAACCAACATATAAACATTATTACAAATAAATTTGAAAAAATAAGACAAAATGAAATCATATGAATCAGTTTAATTATAGACTTCACAATATGCCAAGCTCACAAGTCGTAAGTGTTCAGCGCAGTAACCACCCACTCTAGAGGGCCAGAATCCATCAAGGAGACGGCGGTAAGTGTCAACAAGTTAAAGGCAACTGCGTCTGCATCTCGACCATCATCTGACCTAGAAATGGATTAACATAATCCAGGCTGTTCCTTGGAACGGGACTATAAATCGATCTTTTTAATCTACCCTTACTGGGTCCCCTTTTTTATAATCAATACCAAGGGAAGAGTGCAAAAGTATGTAACAGGAATTGGGAATCATTTCCGACCCTATAACGTACATACATCAACAGCAGAGTTGATTTAGCCGTGTCCGCCTGTCTTTATAGCCAACAATTTTGTAAGATATCTAGGGGTATACCGTACCCAGATCAAGGTTGTTTCAGATTTGAAAAACTCCTTCCCCTCCCCCCTTTGTCCGCGAAAAACTGTTAGTCACGATCTTTTTAAGTTAGAGCCTTGTGACTCAATATATATTAACTTTGGCCCCATATCTTTTTATTCTGAATGCCACAATAAGATCCGAGCAAAAACACCAACGTTATGCACGAAATATTAAGTGCGTGAATGATATATTTTGTATTTGTATTACCTTAGGAAATCAAAGCCATAAAAACCACACTACTTGGTACAGTGCATTTTGCAATCGGGACGCTTGATTGCAGCACTCTTACTTGTTTATTATCAAATTTTTAGTAGTAGTAGTTTATTTTTTCCAGTTTTGGCTTGGTTAATTTACCGTTAGCCTTCTATTGTAACAAAATATAATTATAATGGATTTTCTTAACTATATTTAACAATTTTTTCGCTATTTATATTTTAAACTTAAAAGTCTTCTAGTATAATATTTTTTCTGTAACTTATTATAGCTTTGATGATCTTCGCAAAATCCTGCCAGTTTTTTCCATTGAGTAGCTCAATTGCCTGCTTCTGTTCCAAATAACTTTTATTAAAGTATTTTACTCTATATTCCGCCTGGATAGGGCATAATGCAATGATGTGAACAATGTCTTCTCTCGATCGCGTATTACTTAAGGTGCAGATATTATCGCTGTAGTGGGGTCGATATCCCAGTGGAAGCAATTCGCATCTGGTTTTGAAGATAATTCCAATAGTTTCCGTACTATATTGTTCACTAAAATAGTTTTTTGTGCCAAGGTTGTAGTTGAGTTGTCTGTACCATATTCTCGATTCGCTTCTTCTGGCTTGAGCTTCACACTGAAATCTATTATTCTTGTGTATCGCAACAAGTACCGCATCCTGCGCCGCCTTCCATTCTTCAGTATTTAAGACATCACACTCTACATTGTGTGTAATAAAGAGCTGCTGCCAAGTTTTGAAGCACTGCGTTTTCACCCTTAGCATTTCTAGCGCCACTACTTTCGGCAGGCGATGTTGCTGCAGTCCCATAATTTTATTTATATACCTGAAGTGAGTTGTCAGCGTGTTGAGATACATCACAGATAGGCCTGTTTCAAGATATAGTGCATAGCTTGGGGAATTCACAGGCAGTCGAAATAACTTTTTAAGGAAGTTTCTCATTAGTTTTTCCACGTCATCGTAACTTTGATGTCCCCATACTTCAGCGAATTTGCAATGCCTTTTTTCCCCATGAAGCTTTTCCAAGTACTGTTCACCGCCATTGTAGCATCCTTTAGCTTACGGTTAAGATGTGTTTTAAAGTGCATGTTTTGTGTTAGTGTTATAGCCTATTTACACTACATTCCATCTACCGTTTACCGTCTACCGTCAAAGATGGTACGTAAGAACTTGCCGTGCCTAATTTTCTTAAAATATTCAACCGTCAGATGGGGATGTTCCTATCTCAATATATAATAAAAATTATATCAATTATTAATGCCCATATGACACTCGCCGATATTGGTGGCCAATATTGTAAAAGAAGAGTTCAGCTATAGATACCTTATCAAAAATTGTAAGCAAAGCAAGCGAGAGGGGCATATGAGAAATTGGCCCCAGATTCAGTCGCAAGCAGTGTGACTGCAAAGTAGTTCTCGTATTGGTTGCCAATATTGTTCCTGACGAAAGCAATATTGGCCGCCAACACGTCATTGTGTGCTGGTAAACGCTTCTTTTGATGCGAGTATTTAAAGAATCGTGCAGGGAAAGCTATGTGTGACGAAAACCAACACTAAATTATCTCCTTTTCTCGCTTTAGCTATGGTTGTCTCGTTTTAATTATTGGCCGATACTCTCGGTCACCAATATCGGCAAGTGTCATATGGACATAAGTGGTGGACCCAAGAATATCGCTTTGAACAGCATGACGGTAGACGGTAAAACGGTAAACGGTAGATGGACTGTAGTGTGAATAGGCTATTTCTCCCAAGTATGTGTATTCTTTAACAACCTCCAGTGCGCAGCCATCGAGCATCCATCTTTCATTTTCGGGGCGTCGCCCTCTTCCAACCCGCACAACCATTATTTTTGACTTTTCCTTATTTATTTCTAAGCCCCATTGTCGACAATATCGCTCTGTCTGCTCAATCATTCGTTGCATTTCACCAGCACCTTCCGCCATAATCAAAATATCGTCTGCATACATAAGCGCTTTGCATTCCATACTGCCTATTTGTAAACCGCCTGATAAATAAGAGTGCAAATCATTTATGTATACACTCAAAAAACAATTCACCCTAAAAAGTGCCATTTTCGCCCTAATTTTTAGAAAATCGCCTTTAAAAAACTTCCAGAGGCGACCGGCCTTATTTTTAAGAAAACGCTTATCTAAAAAATAAAAAAAATTATGTTCTAGATTTCAGGGCAATTTTTCTAAAAAAAAACTTGGACAATTTTAGCTGTTAAGTCAATTTAAAATTCCCAACCGGTTATGGCAGCGCTGGCATGAGAAGGCAGCAGCTGACAGTAAAAGACTAAAAAAAATTTTAGGGGGAGGCAGGGTAGGACAGACTACAGTCCTAGAGCTGGAGAAACATCGATGGTAACATCGATGCATCGATGTTTTTATCTAAGATGCAGACATCGATGTTTTTTTTAAACAATCGATGTTTTATGCAATCCTACATGAACAAGACACGGCCAAACTGTTTTCTTATATAATTAACTTGACGACCCTAAGAACTGTAAGATGTCCAATTTGCGGTTCTGTCCAGATGCCATATGCAACTATCGAAAAAAATGTAGTTGGACAAACCCCTTTTTTTGTACAAATTTAGACGCAACAACCAAAAAAGCGTGCGATTTACCAAAACTCATAAATTTCCCATGATTTGAACACACACAATCGCTTTTCAAAATATGAGCGAATTGTCACTTTTTAAATCAAGTAGGGTGACCAATGAAAAAACTAAAACAGTCCAAACAAAAAGATGTATGGCATTATTCGAGAAGTCTTTATTCGGTGAAATAGTTTGAAAAGCGAATTTTACTTTATCCACAATTTGTCTTCAAACTTTAAGCAATTCCAAAAGCCCCCAAATATAAACTTTACAAGAAATGTCAGAAATCCTATCATATTATCTATTAAGATGCCGCTGCATAGTTTTGGTAGTGAATATGCAACTATTTTACTTTTAATCCCACTTATATTTGAGATGCAGTGAAACACAAAGAAATTGGAAGTAAAGTTAAGTCTGTCCAAGCTGTCTGAGCCTACTAAAAGAAATAGCTAAAAATATTTATGTATTCCGGCAAATTCACAGCTTTTAAAAGGAAGGTAAGTAAAGCTGGACAGATCCTATCGGACGTTGGTCTTCAAAAACGCTGGACCCAAAGAAGTTTCAGCGCTTATATGTTTCTTTTCAAACATTTGAATGATTTTAAAAAGACTTAACAAGAAATATTTAATCCAGAGCCCTAGAAGGAGCATTGGTTTTATATTTTATCAAATGTATTTGTAATTCGGACATTCTTTATTTGTTTTGAATTTAAACTCAAGCAAGAACGTCGTTTAGGAAGGTACATTAGACTCTCAGAACTAAAAATAAACATCGATGTTTCATCGATGTTTTACAGCTAAAACATCGAAAACATCGATGTACGTAGACATCGATGTTTCTCCAGCTCTATACAGTCCACCCCGTGTGTGGTTGTTGTTTGGATCCACCCCACCGCGAAACCTTGGGTTGGGCCACTTTTTTCTAAGCTATAAATAATTTTTAAATGCATTATCCATTTTTTTTACTTACTTTACTGGGACTTGAACTCGTGGCCTCTCTCAAATACTGAACACTCGGACGACGCCTTAGCCCACTCGACTATTAACTTTGAGCAAGACGTAGCGACAGAGAGGACTTATTATTAGAGAGGCAGGTTGCGAATGCCGCTCAATTTTGTTGCTGAAAATCGATAGTGCCCAAAAAGATACTTATAGTGCCCAAAAAGATACTTATAGTGCCCAAAAAGATACTTCAAAGCGTCAGTAGGAAATCACTGTGGTTAGAGCGAGACGACCATAACCCAAATGTTGCCAGAGAGAGCGAACAGCTGATTAAAAAGTATCTAGAGAGCGTAAATGAGAGCAACAGGTGACAATTTTTTGACAGAAGCGGTGTCGACTGAGCAAAGTTTCTCTCTAGTACTTATTGCTCCATGGTAGCGACATAACTATAGTTAATAATGTACTCAAATGGTCTAGTTAACATTACTTTCGGTTAGCAAACGTGGAGGCCTGGGCTCAAATCCCAGTAGGAGCATACTTTTTCTTCTCATTTAATATATATATTTTTTAATGTTTGTTATTAATGTTTTTTTTTATTTAGCAGAACCTTGCGTTTAATTCATACCTAAGAATTTGTGTGGCGTATTCGGAGCTTAAGTACTCACATTGACCACTCAATAAGAAGCAAGAGTCGTGGTCGAGTGGATAAGACATTAGCTTAGAAAATGTCATGGACTGGGATCCAATCCCCGTAGGAGCATAGTTTTTTCTTATTAAATGGTTATTTTTTTTAATGTTTTTTTACTTGAGGTGTTTTTAGATTGCTTTTATTTTATACAATCCTTTAATCGATTACTACAAGACGAAACAAAAACTTGCTCAATACATCTGCATTCTTCAGGCATTGCGATAGACATTAGTGTGCGTAAACAAATGCCATCATATAGACGGCTTCGTCGTTAAACCCGAACGGCAGCATATCGCAATGCAATTTTGAAAACATTTTTAGAAAGGACGAAGGATTTAAAAAAACTTTCTTAAAATTGTGGTTTATTTTCTTAATTTTAGGGCAAAGTACGCTAAATATTTAACAAATATTTTCTAAAATCAAAGGTGAAATTACCCTAAAAATTAGAAAAGGCAATAAAGAAAATTCACCCTAAAATTTAGAAAAAAATATAGTTTTTTGAATTTTAGAAAGTTTTTTCTAAAAAATTTATTCGTAGGGCCACTTTTCTAAAATACAGAAAATTTTTTCATAAATATCGAAATTTTTTCTAAGTTTTCGGGAGATTTCGATTCTAGGGTGATTTTCTTAAATATAGAAAAATAATTTTCTGAGTGTAATGAGAATAGTAATGGACTTATTAGATATCCCTGCTTAACACCTGTGTTAGTGTCAAACCATTCAGACTGCTCACTTCCATCCCATACGGTTGTTCTATTATTCTGGTACATGCTTCTCAAAACGGCTATCATCTTAGTGGATATACCAATGTTACTCAGTTTGTACATCAAGGATTCTCTTTTTATAGTGTCAAAGGCCGCCCGAAAGTCCACCAAAAATAGAAAGAGCTTTTTCTTCCGTTCAAGGTACATATTGGCAACGTTGGACAGTACGAAGATACTATCCACCGTCGAGTACCCTTTTCGGAATCCGGCTTGAAATTCGTTGAGTATATTGTTTGTGTCTACCCAGTCTGTCAGTTTTTTTTTTTTTTTAGCGCCACATTTTGGAATGAGATACCTCTGTAGTTACTCGGAAGATCGGGGTGTCCTTTCTTAAATATTGGGTACATAATGTTCTGCCGGAAGGAGTCTGGCACCTGCCCGTTATCGTATAATTTATTGTATTCCTGTGTTAATGCCTCTATAAATGGGTGTGTTGCGTTCTTGAAGAATTCTGCTGGTATTCTATCAATTCCCGGTGCTTTATTGTCCTTGCAACGTGCTGCTGCTGATATGACTTCCGACGTCGATATTTCTTTATCAAGCTCGTTTATTCTGATGATAGGTACGGCGTAGCTATATTGGTTAACTTGACTTGATGAGTATAAAAGGCCGTGAAAATAGTTTGCTAACACTGTTGTGTCGATTTGAATTGTCTTTCGAGCGGTGCCTCCATTTAATCTTCTTGCTAGTGTCCCGATGTCCTTACTACTTTTGACATTCGCAATAGCAGTTTGCATACGTGTGTTATATTCGACTTGCTTTACCTTACATAAACTTTTAAAGTCGAAATTTGCTTGATGATACGCCACCTTGGCTTCTGTGCTATCAGTTTTTTTAGCTGTTTTGAGCGCGTAAAACGATTTCTGCCGTGCTAGTTCGCATTGTCGATCAAACCAAGTATTTTTATATGTATTTTTTTGTCGAGTAGACTCCATACATTTAGCAGCCTTTCTGACGCAGTTCTCTCTATCACTTGAATGCCGAATGCGTAACACTAACTAGTATAAAAGCCGTTCCTTACGAACTGCCAAATTAAAACATAATATTTTAAGTCCTTTCACTTTAAACTTATAGGGGTTTTAGTGACCAGTTTTTGATTTAGTGTTTTGGACAGGCCTGCTTCGGAATTGTCCTCAATTCACTCATCAGCAGACTTGTTGCTTTTCACACTACCAACCCTTGCGAAATTCGCTATTTATCTGCCAAATTGGGCGAATAAGGTCTTGAGAACTTTACTTATGTAAAAATCAAGCTATGAATATCTGTTATTAAATTATAGCCTGAATTATGCTAAGGGTTTGAAGGTGTTTCCGTTTTTATGTTGTTCTTTTATATCTACATATCTATCTATCTACCTATAGCATAATTTGAAGCTGAAATTTCATAAAAGAAATGCAGGGTTTGATTTTCACATAAGTGAAATTTTCAAGTCTTTTAACTTTATTTTAAACTCTAACAAAATGCATTTTATTTTCAGTAATGAATCGAAGTCGTAAGGTGTGGACACCTCACTATGGAAAACATTGCTCTAACACGTTGCATGCTCCGCCTCTACGCGGATGTTGTTTAATCAGAAGACACTGTAAAGATGTGCTTCATGCTGGAAGGCATAAATGTAAATCAGACGCAGCTACAGAAGCTCTATGGCGTGGTATATGTTCTGTCTAAAGAGTTATATTTGTAATTTGCATATTTCTGCAAAAAACTACCACAATAACCTAACCTTGTATATAAAGAAGTTCGTGCTCCACATTGAAATCTATTAATTTATTTTCAGCACGTCGAAAAGTGTGATTATTTTTGATCCATAACAATAAAACTCAAAAATAATGATTATTGTTAAGTTTTATTTTTTTTGCCTAAAAATAAACCTCAACAAGAAATTACGGCTTTACCATGAGGAATTTTGAAAAGATTGAAGTATATTCTTAATAAATGATGCAAGACGAACATATAAAATACAACTTTAAGTTCAAATAATTTTTTATAATCTGTACCAAAGGTACATAGATTTTTTTTCAGTTTGTGCAAAAGTATGTATTAGGGAGATGGAATCATTTTCGACCATATAAGGTATATATATATTCTTGATCAGCATCAACAGCCGAGCCGATAGCCATGGCCGTCTGTCCGTCCGTATGAACAAACAGATCTCAGAAATGGTAAGAGATAGAGGTTTCACATGTATTGGACAAATGCTTCTTATACTTGCAGGCAGATCAATCCGAAGAGGTTTTTGCTCGCTAAATCTAAACATAAGCTACTAATTTCGCAAATTTATAGTTTGGAGCAAACCGTAAGTATATTTTCCATTACAGCCTTATATAGCGAATACGATATTTTACCTTTTTTATACTATGTACCGAAGGTACATAAAGTATATTAATTTGTGCAAAAGTATGTAACAGGGAGAAGGAATCATTTCCGACTATATAAAGTATATATATTCTTGATCATCATCAACAGCCGAGTCGATATAGCCATGTCCGTCTGTCTAAGAAGCATTTGTCCCATACATATTAAACCTCTATCTCTTACCATCTCTGAGATCTGTTTGTTCATACGGACGGACGGACAGACGGACATGGCTATATCGACTCTCCTGTTGATGCTGGTGAAGAATTTATATACTTTACTAGCAAAAGGCCCGTCGCGCTTCGCTCCGCATTGAACAGTATAGAACCAATATCAGAATCAGTTTGAAGTCAATCGTGAGAGTCAAATATTCTTACACAATTTCCACCCGTTTCTCACCTACTTTCCACTCACTTCCAGCCCACATCCCACCCACTTTCCGCCCAATTTTCCAACATCGGAAAATCACATCTCAATTTATTTCACTTACTATTCTCACAAACCGAGTATCAAGCCAATCAGGTAAAAAATAGTTTTTTGCATGCAGAATATTTCGGCCATTTTCCTCTTGGGCGGGTTTTCCAATATTAGGAAAACACGTGTCGAATACTTTGCGTACTATGCTTGCAAACTGAGTTTCAAGTCAATCGGATGAAAAAAAATGTTTACCATACAAATTTTCCGACGCTTTTCCGACATTTCCGGGTGGGATTTTCCGGAAAATTGGAACACAGTTAGTGTTGAATTTTCATATAGATCTTTGAAAACGAGTTTGAAGTTGATCGGATGAAAAACAAAAAAGTTTCATACAACAGTTTTCCGCGAATTTTCCGACTTTGAGGATAGATTTTCCAAAATTCGAAAGTCACTTTTTTTATGTTATGCTATGTGTAATTGTGAAAATGAATTTGGCGCTAATCGCTGGCAACTAAAGTTTCGCCCATATAATCTTGACCACCCACTTTCCACCCAGGGGGTGTGAATTTTCCGGAAGATTGGTATGCAGTTATTGTTGAATTTTCATATAGATCTTTAAAAATGAGTTTGAACTTGATCGGATAAAAAACAAAAAAGTTTCATACAACAATTTTCCGCGAATTTTCCACATATCCCGACAGAATTTTTCAAAATCCGTTCCTAGTACTCACTTTCAGCATAAGATAAAACTGCTGTGAAAATCTCATCTTCCTATATTTTATGGTTTAGGCTGTGCGACGGTCACCAGTCAGTCAATTAGTCAGGTTGAACAGTTTTATATATATAGACTAGCAAATAACCCGTCGCGCTTCGCTGCGCCTTGAACTGTTTAGAACCCATATCAGAATCGGTTTGAAGTCGATCGTGAGAGTCAAGTATTTACCAAATATAAAAACATTCTATAAATTTGTTTCCTATGTAGAGCCCAGAAATCGAATCATACATACATAGGCTTGAAATCAACGTTTTACTACTTTGCTTTTTCACCGTTACGACTTTGCTGCTGCGTTCTTACCACCCCCATCCCACCTACAACCCACCCACTCCCAATCTACTTCTTACACAACTTCCACCCGTTTCCCACCTACTTTCCACCCACTTCCCGCCTACATCCCACCCACTTATCACCCAATTCCCGCCCAGATCCAACCCACTTCCCACCCACATCCCACCCACTTACCGCCCAAATCCCACCCACCTACCACCCACATCCCTCCCACTTCCCATCCAGTTCCCACCCACATCCCACCCACTTGCCGCCCACATCCCACCCTCCACCCACCCACTTACCGCCCAAATCCCGCCAATTTTCCGCCCACATCTCACCCACTTCCCACCCACATCCCACCCACTTCCCGCCCACATACCACCCACTTCCCACCCACTTCCCACCCTCTTCCCGCCCTCTTCCCGTCCACTTCCCGCCCACATCCCACCCACTTCCCGCCAATTTCTCGCCCACTTTCCCGACCATTTTCCTCGTGGGCGGATTTTCCGACATTGAAAAATCACATGTCAGATTATTTCGTATTTTGTCCTTACAAACCGAATTTCAAGCCAATCGGATGAAAAAAAGTTTTTGCATGCAGAATTTTCCGGCCATTTTCCTCACGGGCGGATTTTCCGACATTGAAAAATTACATTTAAAATTATTTCGTATTTTGTCCTTATAAACCGAGTTTCAAGCCAATCGGATGAAAAATAGTTTGTTGCATGCAGAATTTTCCGACCATTTTCCTCGTGGGCGGATTTTCCAAAATCGGGAAAACACGTGTCGAATTATTTCGCGTACTAAGCTTACAAACCAAGTTTCAAGTCAATCGAATGAAAAATAACATTTTTCCCATACAAACTTTTCCGACGCTTTTCCGACTTTTCCGGGTGGAATTTTCCAAAACCCCGTCTTAGTACGCACTTTCACCACCAACAGAAACTCCTGTGAAAATTACAGCTCTCTATCTCTTACCGTTTGGGCTCTGCGATGATTGCCAATCAGTCAGTCAGTCAGTCAGTCAGTGAATCAGTCAGGACACTCTTTTATATTTATAAAGATGTGGTCGGAGATGATTCCTTCTATGCGTTGCAAACTTCTGGGCAAAATTATAATACACTTTTCAAGTGTATAAAAATATTAGCTTTGGAAATGCTGAGACCTACTTTTTCCATTTTTCAGTTTTGAGGTCCGACCTAATGTACAAATGTTCATTTGTTCCTTAGACGCCTAAGCCGCTGAACCGATCTTCATCTGAAATTATTATAGAATGATCATGCTGATCTTTTGCTGTGCTTTAAAAAATAAATATTTTCAAAAATGCTGTTGATATGCTTTCTATATAGCATAGCATTAGCACAGCTTGCTTTGGTGGTTTTTGTTCGTCATAGATGATTGAATTATTAAACCCCAATTTTTTTTTTCTTTGTAAATCTTGTGAATGTTTTTTTTATTAATATTTTATTGTATTTAAAGGGAGCAGAAAATGCAACAAGATGTTACTTTTACGGTTTTTTACGATGTATTCAGTCCACTTCTAAATGTTAGAAATCATCATCTATGACAATTGATCACCAAATTAGGCTCTTATATCCTTATAATGCTTCTCGTCATCATCTTTATCCAGTTTAATCGAGTAATCACCAGTCAGGGAGCCGTGGATTTTGGCTTGACCTTCGGGATTGAATTGGGGACCATCGCCAATGTGTTCCATGTTCTCCTTGACCACCCGGTAGCCGTTCTCATCGGCTTCATAGAATACGGTTCGCTTTACATAACCGTCGCTGTAGCTGTAGGAACCGGATACTTTAGTTCCATCGCGAGTCTCCTCACGTGTAATAGCTCCATCGTTAATATCATCTTCAATTTTGCTGTCGAAAGAATATTGTGCGCTTTCGTTTTGAATCCTCTCAGCTTCCGCCTGTTCTCTCAATTCTTCATCTGTTAGCTGAAAAAATAAATTAGAATAAAATTACAAATTTCGTTTTGGAATATTTATTGAAGGTGAGCCAGATGATACGCCCCCTTATTGAATGTATGCAAACTTAATTATTAAAAAATTTGGATTCGGCGCTTAGATTTAAGATTGCCCTTCTCTATCATTAACTGCAGTGACGGTGTTATTTGCCAATGCATACGTATATAATATTTGTGCATATCTCTAACTAAAAGTTTTGTATGAACTAAGCCCACTTATCTTACTCTGACTCACTCGCCATTGAAAAGAAAATATGTGCACTGCTCAGTTTTGACACTGTCTACAGCTTTTTCAATTTGTCTTTCGCTCGAATGCATGAACGGAAACAGTAATTGAAAGATATGTCGATGTAGTTGAGATGTGTAAAGGTTTCCGAGGCGTACAAGGTGCGCTACCATCAGTAGTGTGAGGTGTTTTGAAAGGTACAGAAGTCGAATGATAAAAAATATTATCTTATTACACAAGTGAATCGATTTGAATAAAAGTTCATTTAAACAATGAATTAAACACGAATAACGTGGTTCAAATTAAGCTACCATCTCTCACTATCTATTAAATGTATCGATTACGCAAGACGCCCAACTGTTGATATTTTGTGATTTTTTGACTGAAAAACTAAATAAAATTTCAACATTTAAGTGGAAAAAAATTTTAACAAGAGCCCTACACTTTGGTGGTGAAAATTTCATATTAAAATATATATTCAAAAAAAATATAATTGAAAATTTTATCTTAACTAACATATTATTAGTGGCCGTACGTGGCCCAGTGGTTAGTGTGCTGGACTGCTGGGCGGGAGGTCGTGGGTTCGATCCCGCCTCGGAACATCTAATAATAAAAGTTTTTTTCTTTCTTTAGAAAATAGCTTTTACACATACGGTCACCTTCACCAGCTATTGGCGCCAGCTGTGAAGTAACTAGCCATGAAAAAGCAAATTCTCAAACTTTGCCGTTCGGATCCGGCGTTAAACTGTAGGTCCCTTTCTCTTGTGCGAAAAAATTTAAAGCACACACGCCAAGAGATCGTGAGAAGCTTGGCTTGGCCCCGTTGTAGGAGCTGTATAGCCAACATTTACATTTACAACATATTATCAAACCACAGCCAAAAGTGCTTATCCTAGAGATCTAAGATTTGGCAAAGACCTTCGTTTAGTTATGCAGTCGCGGACTCGAAGAGAAAATTTGGAAAATTTGATCGCGAAGTGGGTGAAAACGCCAAGGCAAATTTTGTGTGGGGCGCATAACTGAGCTGAAGCAGTAAGGCCATATTGTGGACTACGCTGTTGTTTTGCTAAAAGAGAGAGAGAGCGAGCATGAGAGTGAACGCCTCTCTTTCACAAAAATTAGGTATGTGTGTAGTACTAAAATGCCATGAATCTTTTGGCTTTCTGAGAAAAATAACAGCTGCTATGAGAGACCTGTTTTACAAAGAAGTAGCAATTAACAAGAGATAGGAGAGTATAGGTAGGTAGGTATTTCCTGCTGGCCCCATGTAGGGGGGCCACATATTTTCGGACCTTAGTGAGGCCGGGAGTATAGAGAGGTGATGCTGCTGTGAAATGCACGATCTTCATATATTTACTACAAATGGGCTCGGGACAGACAATATTGCTAGACTCGAAATGCAGTATGTGCTCGTGCGGAAGAGGTATGTTTTCAGCATTTTTTTGACATGAAACGATTAATATATAATTCCAGAATTTACGAGCGCTTAGAAATTTTTTGTCTGAGTCCTTTAGAATGGGTTAGGAAAAAATTTATCATGTGTACACAAAAAAAAAAGATCCCAGTAGAATGGATATTGAAAATATCCACTTTAAGATCCATGTTTTTAAATAACCTTTTCACATTTTTAAGTTGCTTTGGATGAACAATAAAGATCAAGAACTATTCTTTTTTCTAATATATCCTTTTTAAACGAAAATAAATCGACTTCGCAAATATCCAATGGATCTCAAAATGGGTAGTTAACTAGTGGAAAAGTGGAGGTGACTAAACAGTGAATTGACAGTGACTTGTGAGTGACTTGACAGTATTTCAACAGTGACTTGACACTGGCTTGACAGTGACTCAACAGTGACATGACACTGACTTAACAGCCTAACCTAACTTTCACATCAAAGCCTCGTGAGTGTTAACGACACTCACACCTTATTTTCTCAGTGTACAGACCTCTGCATTTATCTCGCAAAATTTTGATATATTTTTACCAGCTGAGAAAAAGAAACTGTCTACATAAAAAACAAAACAATTTCTTAATACCTGGGTCGCGAACAAAGTCGCGGAGGGCTAGTGTTAAGGTGATACAATTTTCTTTGAAACAACTAGAAAAAAGCATCTCCGACCCAATAAAGCAACGAGGCAGTCTTGGTCTCAAACACTGCGGGCATTTGTTGTTGCGCCGTCTGATTGTGCGCCCAGCTGGCGCCAGTATGCATAGACTTCGTTAGCGGGGCAATTATTTGTGCGACCGAGTGGAACTCTTGGATCAATGAGAGCAATCGGGAACAATATATAAAGTGTATATATTCTTGATAAGCAGCCGAGACGTGTAAATACACAGATCTCAGATATGCAAAAATGTTCCTTTTAAAATTGGGCTTCAGTTTTTTTTTGGTCCATACAAACAGAATTCTAGATAAGAGACTAAAGTTCTAAAGGAAATGCTATGACTGCGGTGATTGCCTGATGATCACTATCAAGCCTGTTGGCTCAATAGTTACAAAGGAACAGTCAAAGCTATTGCTATGTCAGTTGACTTTTCTAGTTGAATATGTTTTAAAAAAAAGCTAAGATGGTTCACTTATAAATTTTGGGCAATCACTGGGAAATGTTATAAAGAACAGAGTTCACTTGGCAATTTATAACTCCTCTCTCAGTTTAAAAGATTTGTGGATGAAACCTGGAACAATGCTGAGAAAACTTGTTGTTTAATTTGTGAGAACGAGAACCAGTCGTATTGGCTTACTTTAGTTCATTGTTGGCATAGGAATGATCGGTCAGAAAACAAGTTGCGGTAAAAAAATATTTTAAACTTTTTAAATCTGATTTTTATTTGCCTAAACTAAGCCATGAAACTGTCAACTTAAGTTAAAAGCCTTTGCCAATTTATTTCAACTTTTTATTAGCGTAGCGTCTCCAGCTAGAGGTACTACCCCAAAGTATCTACCGAAACGTATGTAAATGCACAAAGTCTTAAATTGATAAATGTGGCAGTTATTGTCGTTGTGTTTTTAATATCACGCGGCAAGGCAAAGCGAACAAAAACAAAAAATTAAAAAAACTACTCAAAACTTGTTCAGGCGCAGGCGGATTGGCATATAAAGCTCGATCTGCTTCAGTCATTGTGGACTATACCAGCGGAGCGGACGTTCAACTGCACACAAAATACTGACAATTATCAAACCATGGGTAGGTGAGTTCAATACAAACGAAATGCGGAAACATAAAGAAAAGTTTTGGTGTTTTCACAGCCAAATTGAGTTTTGTTTTGCTATTGATTGGGGCCTGTGTGTTGGCCGCTCGGGCGGCTAGCGGTAAGTAGGCAAAAGCGAGAAGCGGAGCGCGGTTTCCAGTTATCTTATTTGCAAAATTATTACTCAAAGATTGCCCCGCATCGAGCAAAGTGCAGAATTGCACGCCCAAATGCTTGCATGACAGCGAATGCAGTGCCATAGGTGGCAAGTGCTGTCCCAATCTCTGCAACGGACGAAGCTGTGCGCAGCCAAATACGTTGGGCAATGCCGGTGCGGATAAGTCGCCGTTTGGCAGCAAGAATTGTAAGTGGTTTAGACTTCAGAAATATGGTTTTAACGCGGTTTCTTCTAGCCGGAGCCACGGGCAGCTATTGCGGCAATGTCAAGTGCGGCAGCTTTGAGAAGTGCGAATCTGATCGCAGCACCAAGCGTCCCAAGTGCGTGCGCTCCTAATCAAACCAATAAAGATTTGTACACTTAAGATCAAAAGTTGTTTATCACTCACGGCTGCGGCAAAGGCCACTGAGACCAGCAGACTGGCAATCACTATGAACTTCAGCATTTTCGGTTTGCTTCTTTTGATTTCGTTTTTCGGAAAGGAGACGAGCTCTTTGCACTGCAAGTGGAGTTTGTACTATGGCTGGTTGGCTGCCTGGGAGACGGGCTTTTATATCACACTTGAGCCACCAGCTCAGCGTCGGCTGCAGAGTCTGGTTTGTGGGTTTGAATTTGTTGTTGTGGCTGGCTTCTTTAGGGTTTTCGGTTTTCGGTTGGTTGTTTACATTTCTCGACAAGCCATCTTCCCCCGTGTCTCAGCTTGGAAAAACTCACAAATTTCAAATGAAATTTTGCAATCGAGGTACAAACTTTTTTCGCTTGGTGTAGATGGGGCCAAAGAAGATTCGAATCGGAGCAAACGCATTGCGTAAGACTCTTGACTCAAGGTCAGTTGGTCAACCAGTTTGTGGTTTCAGTTCAGTCCAGTTCCCAGTGCAGTATTAAAAGGTGCACTTACCTTTTTTTTGCTTCTCCTTCTCCTGTATATATTTTTTGGTCATCTTATGTAATTTATGTGAAGTTTTGTGCAAATTGAAAGCTTCGATTGTGTGTGTGTTTTATTTTTATTTTTGCACTTACGAGGAAGTAAGCGGAGCATTACGTTATGTTTGGGGCACCCTTTGGATAACAATTCAACAACAGCTGAGACGGCACCTGGGCACTGGCAATGAATGCAATTTTCGACAGTGGGTTTGGCTCTGTGGAATGGAAATGGGGCAAGAGATTCAATTTAATTTTTATTTGTTTATAAGATTGAATAAATTAGTTGTGTGTACAAAGACATTAAACAATTTTTATTGACAAATAGTGAAATAGAGGAGAGCTGACTTTGTTTTATCGAGTTTTATACACTCTCGTGAGGTTTTGAACAGTATTGCGTACCATTTTTAGACGAGAGTTCATAGTTCACTTGAGATTTAAGAAAACTATTGGTCCAGTAGTCCTCGGTTCCGTCATAAGTAACTGCTGACTGAAAGAAGAAGTTGTGCCAAGTTTTGTACAGCCGTGTATTCGTGCTTAGTCCCATGGAATCCCATATTCCTTTTTTGAGAGAGGCTGTTGGATACCAGATTTACAGAAACAGAGAGGTAAAGTAATATCAAGATGGTCGAATAGTCCTTGGTGATAGATTTCGGCGATATGTTTGTTATAAAAATAAATTGAAGTTTTTAGTGATCTGATTTCTAGATTTTGATCGCATACAGAATGTAGTTATTTTATCAAGTTATCGTGTGTTTTTCTCGGTTTTCGTAAATAACACACAATTGGAAGACCGAAAAAATGCGATACCTGCGAGCTGGTCTGGTAAAAAGACGATTCACATAAAGATGCTATGCAACAAGGACTTGGCTATTACTTCTGGAAATATATGTGGAAGGCATCATGACGGAACCGTCAAAAAAGCAAACATAAAGATTGAGCTAAAGTTATCGCGTAGCGAATATTTACATTCAATTAAACAATACCATATTTGAATAACCATAATATACCTTATGTCATTAGTTTTGTTTTCTGGGTGCTTGCATTTAAACTAGTGCCAGTTCTCTTTGGTCATTTAAAAAAATTTAAAGCAGGGTTTGTCAAGCAGAGCGACGGCAAACTAAAAGCGACGCAAGAAGCGACTGAAAAGCTACTTGGTCTCTTGGCACACAACTCGGCATGCGTTCGACTCGTGTCGGTGTGGTCCCTGCGGACCAGGCGTGGCCGTCGCTGATCTAAAGACTCATCAGACTCGGTAAAGTGGTTTGAAACATTCTTAATGCCCTTTTCTAAATTCTTCACCATCGTTCATCCGTGGTATTTTATCGCGGTTTAGTATAAGCAAATTCAAATTTGTGCAGTCATCTCATTTTCAGTATTGAATAACTGTTTTATAAGTAGTTACCGGTTGGTGGGAGATCCTTGAGCTAGATCCTTAAGCTGGAAATTCCCTGATGCTCTGAGACCATATATGTTTAAAACGTACGAATATTCTATCTAAGCAGTTGCATAAGATATGAGGATATTTTTAACTCCGGGAAAAGCCCATAACTGAAAGTCCCTGTTCTTAGTTAAAATTTGAATCCCGGAAACTAAAAGACTGAAAGGTGCTCCAAAAATGTATTTAATGTAAATTTATAAGGGAAGTTCAATTTGTAGTTACAGTGTTCAAAATTTTATTGCTTTCGTGTGTCGAAATGTAAAATGTTCAAAAAGTAAAACAACATTTTTTTTATTGCGTTAAGCCCCATACGGAGTACGACGAAAAATTCGTTTCGATACAGTATTTCACATAAATAGAAACACTTTCTAACAACACATGAACATCAAAGTAAAGCCAAGGTGTTTCTAATTATATGAAATACTGTAAAGAACGAATTTTTCGTCGTACTCCGTATGGGGCTTTAACAATGCATGTGTTTAAAACACTTATGATTTTGAACTGCTTAAAATGCCTAGGGTTATTTATCAGTGCTCGTTATTCTGAAATAAGTTGTACAAAACACTATTCAAAACATGTTTAAACACACATGATACTTGAACAATTAATTATATGTGTGTGATTTTTAGGCTGGGTCTCAAGGTGACCCATGTTTTTATACTCTGTAACAAAGGTACATATACTATATTAAGTTTGTGCAAAAGTTTATAACAGGGAGAAGGAATCGTTTCCGACCACATAAAGTATATATCGCTCACTTACTTCAATACTGGCATAACTCAAAATAATCCATTTTGAGAAAAACGCGTTCAAAGTTCTCAATGGGTTTAACTTAGAAAAAAATGATTCTTTTAGTGTTGAGTTAACTTAGTAAAATATTTTAAATTCAAAATGCTCCTTAATCAATATGGAAAACATGATGCTTTAACTGAAAGCCGAAGTCTGCTTGCGCAAAATCGAGTGCAGGACAACTGAGATATGACGCTCTTGCAATAACATAAAAATGAACCTTTAAAATTATATATCGACATATTTTGATCTCACGTGAAAAGTATAAGAGATATGAATACGAAAATTTTTACACAAAATAGTGCACAACACAGCGTATATTTCTGCATCAATAAGTCAAAAATCGAATTTTTTGAGTCTGTCCGTCCGTCTGTCCTTTTAAACAAACAGATCTTGTAGATGGTAAGAGATAGAGGTTTGACATGTATAAGACAAATGCTTCTTATACTTGCAGGCATATCAAGTTTATTTTAAATTTTTGCCACGCCCCCTCCCGCCCCCGAAATTTGGAAAAAACTTCATATCTCCCACAGTTTTGTAGATAGATGATTCGTACTTTCTAGAAATAGTTAGTCATAGAAATATGTATTGAAGAAATATGACGAAGAAATGATAAAGATCGGATGAGCGGTTCTACAGTTATGAGCAAAGAAAGTCCAAAACCCCCCGTCCCCAACAACCAACACTGGATTTCATTCAGCAAAAAAAGAGAGAGAGAGAGAGAGAGAGGGAGATAAACTATTCACTATTTAATACACTATACAATTAAATACACAATACACTACTAAACGATAGCGTAAGTTAAAGTCGGCTCTAACCGACTTCGATATACCCGTTACTCATAAAAAACATGTTTAACAGTGTTCCTGCGTTCCTTAGGGTGACCATCCGAAAGTATGCGACATTTTCTTAACTCGGCTATATGTAATCCGATCTTGCTGTAAATTTCAGGGATTATAGTTATTGCTAATATAAACTAAAATTATAAATTTGAACTCGATATCTTAAAAAATGTTGGAGGTTTTCAACATTTTCTATTGTGGGGGAGAGGGTGGGCGTGGCCAAAATTTGAAACAAACTTGATCTGCGTGCAGATAAAAGAAGACTCCATGTCAAGTTTGGTAGCTCTAGCTCTTATAGTCTTCGAGATCTAGGTGTTCATACGTACAGACGGACAAGTCTATATCGACTCGGCTGTTGATGCTGATCAAGAATATATATACTTTATATGGTCGGAAGTAATTCCTTCTGCCTGTTACATACATTTGCACGACTTTAGTATACACTTATTAATAAGTTATTACTCTAAGAGTAACGGGTATAATAATGATCGGATAAGCGGTTCTCAAGTTATGAGCAAAAATGTGAAAAATAGCCGAGTTAAAAAGTGTTGCATACTTTTCAGATGTTCACCCTAAGAAACGCAGGAACACTGTTAAACATGTTTTTCATGAGTAACGGGTATATCGAAGTCGGTTAGAGCCGACTTTAACTTGTGCTCTCGTTAAATATAGTTTCGCCGCGACTTGTAGCTTATTGAGAATAGCCGAGTGAGCTAAGCTGCCGTCCAACTGTGTATGTTTCAGTGTTCAAGGTAGTGCCTTCAAGTCCCAGTGAAGTAAGTAAACAAAAATGTTTTCTGTTATGTGGCTAACTCAAAATCAAGCTTGTTTACACCACCGTCGGTCGGTCAGGTCCTGGGATCTCGGTCGTGTGTCTCTCACACCCAACCACCCACCCCCTTCAATTATTTTTTCAAGTCTTTTGTTTTGAGAATTATTCATATTTGGATCAAGTACTGAAAATAATTTCGCTCTTGGATCAAGAATTATTTCTCTTATCGTACCTTTAAGAACGAATGCTCTTGATTCAAGAGTGAAATTCACTATTATTTCTCTGAGTATACGGGTTCTTCTATCCATTCTATTTACAACGTCTGCCTTCGTTCGTCTCGGTCTCTCTCCTCCTCACGTCTCTCTGTTACGGCGTCCATTTACTATTTCACACTTCTTAATTATTCACGATCAGTCTGGGTATTGAAACTATATTACGTATTTATTGATGTGAACAGCTCGGTATCTTTGATTCATAGAGTCGTAATATTCATATGTAAGTGGTACGTTTTCAAAGGAGAATTCAAATTATATATTTTGCACATTTTTATTACCAAATCTTTTATTACTTGTGTCCAAATAATGTTATTAAATTTTTTAATATTTTTTTCTAGGTGTTAATCTATTGCTAACCCTTTACTTTTTGCTAAATTTTACATTAAGTGGTAACAACAAGCATTGTTTGCAATCACTTCGCAGTTATTACACCATCAACAAGGGAATAACAAGAAAAGCTATAAAGATGAGTTAAGAGAGAATTAAATTTTATTTAGTTAGTTGCGTGTTTTTTAATAAGAAGTAACTAATTTATTCTTATTAGCCTTAAACGTTTTCATACTGCCCAAAAGTATACTAAGCAAGAAACACACACATTTTCTAAGAAAAATTTACAGCAACATCCATAGGCCATGGCACACATATGGAAAAGAAAAAATGTTGTCATTTTCAACACACCCTGCAAGCATTATTTTGGGTTTCGTATCTCCCTCGTCAAAAAGTGAGTTTGACGACAGTTTGAGGTGAGAATCAAAAACGAAACACACAAGGTAACGCATTTTTAATATCAAAGGGATAAATTAGCAATATGTGGTTTCGATTTCAATTGCGCTTCTTAAATTGATTGAGTGTGGAATAAGAGCTTGAAATATACAAGCATTTCTTCCCGAAGGGAAATTAGAATGCGATTGCTATGCGATATTGCCAGAGTGAAGCGACACCTACAGGAAGAATTCCATTCTTATCTTCAGCGATAAAAAATGTTTGCTGGGACGTGTATTTATAATCGTATGTCTCTGCTTAAAAAACCGTAGAATTTTTTGGGGTAGTTCATTTTAAATTTTAGAAATCGATTTTTACGTTAATATTAAAGAGGGTCTAAACTAACGGACAGACTTTATGTATTCGGAGATGCTTCCTCCTGTGCGTTACAAACATCCGGACATTTTTAATATACCCTCTATACCCTAATATACCCTATAAAAATATACTGTTTAGAGACCCACGCCTCCCGCATAGCAGGCCACACTATGTTACTCTCTCACAGCTCAAAATGAGGCTGCTGTCTCTTTCCGTTTTTGTATTTTGATATATAGGACATTTCATTGTTGTTTTAGTTTTTTGAAATGTTGCAGACTAAAACTTTTAGAAAATATCTTTTCCCCGTTATTGGGGATTTGGGCGTTTTAAGGGCCTTTTGGGTCAATTTGTCGAAAAAATGTTTAATTTACTAGTTTAATTTTTTGAATACATTTTTCACTTTCGATTCTAAAGTATTCTCATTTCTAATCCAATGATTATACATACACGTTGATCTTGTTAAGCTTTTCCAAAAACGTTCAATACAATGTTGTCTACCTTTAAAAATCTATATAAGTAACCAAAATTAATATTTTTATATATTTCAAAACATTTTTAAAGCAACAATATTTGTTGGTACCTACATATGTAGTGTGTGTAATTAATGGGTGTTATGTATTTGTGTTCGTTATTTTATTTATTGTTTATTGCATTCGATCATCAAATTAAAACATAAGTCAGCAAGCAAAGAGTCAAGGTTTTTACCACGTCACCAATGTCCTAGGGGAGCAGCAATCTGGGGAAATCTTTCCCCATGCTTATCTTACTCTAAAGAAAATTGCTGCCAAAATGGTTCTAATGATGATAAAGATAATATACCTAATATTTAAATCGCGTACCGGAGCCGGAACATAAACTGATATAAATTTTTTTTTGAGAACCGAATACCGTTTACCGTTATTATTGGAAACGATAGTACCGAAACGAAACCGAAACTTTGGTACCGGTACAGTTTCAGTTTTTTTTACCTAACTTAATTTAGCTTGTGCAAAAGTATGTAACAGAGAGGAATTATTTTCGATCTTATTAAGTATGGTTACGCAGGTAATTTTTTGGGCTTTAGGAAATGCCGCACAAATTTTGATTTGCACTAAGGTACTCAGAGAATATAGTAGATTTGTGCATTCGAATGTACAAATTGGATATATAAACACAGTCGTCCTCTCTAGCAAAATCGCAAAAAACGTATTTGAAAACATTTAAACGATCTAGACTGGTGGTTAGAATCCTCCACAAAGTTTCCACAATTATATTAGATTTCAAAAGTCGTACTTTTTATTCCATTACGAAGGTTAGACTGGAAACCCTCTTCTCAGTTGTAAAATTTATAATAAATCTGCTAATAAGTTGCATGGACTCAACCAAAGACCAAAATCTAAGAGGCCGAACGGCCCTACATTGGTTTTGCAGTATGCAGCTATTTTTTTGGTCGCGCTCTCTCCGCTCGCAATTCTTAAAATAGAATGCCCTTGCTTGTGTGAATAAACACAACGAGTACGTGAGGCACACATACTGCGTCGGCTGTCGCTGTATGCGTACAAGAGAGCGGCGGGCTCTAGAGCGCTTTCTCTCTCTGCCTTTGAACAAAATTTGAAGAGAGCCTGGAGCCAGCTCTAGAGCCAGTACGAAAAAATCGTGTGCAAAAAAATCGGATGGCGTTACTCATCTTCATGTTCTAATGTCTTTGACTCAACCACATTGAACTTGAGCAAATCATAAGAATGCTATAAGCTGGACGTATAAAATTCGAAGTTAAATTCGAAAACAAATAATACCTAATACATATAATATTTATGAGCTTATAATGTAATCATAAGTTCATTTATGTTTACTTAGAAAAAAAATAAGAGTCTATATAGTTTAATTTTAAATAAAAACTATAAATTTTTGTTGGAATTTTTATTTGTTTTATTAAACAGGAATAAACTGACTTAGATTTATTTCATAATTTAGTTTTTTCAGCATTAAGAATAAGTAGTTATCGGTACGTACCGGTATACCGAAATTAAAATTCGGGTACCGTATCGAAACCAAAAACCGAAACTAATTGAAAACCGAAATAGAACCTTAAACCGCAACATTCATTTCGGGACATACCGGTACTGGAACCGGAACCGAAATTCGTTTCTGGATTATGCCCTGGTGGTCGGGCAAAACAATTTATTGATCGAGCTTCTGTCTCAAACTAAAGAGACTCTTGTTTACAGTTTTAGTAGTACTTTGAACAGCAAACGTTTTCGAATTGCTTAAAGTCAATGGAGGGTATTCCCAATACAAAATAAGGGCGCAGGGTTTCAAGCAGCTCGAGAACCTCAATTGGTTCGGTTTAGTATAGCCACTGATTTGTTTCACAATATGTTATTAATACAGAATTAAATATGAAATGTTGATCCGAGCTAAAGCTCCGAAGATATGCAAGTGCGCCTTCCCATTAAATAAAATAAACTTTAAATGAAAAGCAGGTCTATCAAAAGAGGTAAATTCAAATTATGAGAAGCATTTACGAAAATATATTCATTCGAAGAATTTATCTCAATATGAACTTAGGAAAGCAAAGCCATAGGAACCACATTTCTTGGCACAGGGTATTTTGAAGTCGGGATAATCGACTGAAACACTCGTAGTTTTTTTTAACTTTGTACAAAACATTTTAATCACGTTTTAATTAAACATTCTAGAGAGTTCTTTTCTGCATTTGGCAACCAGCCAGTTACCAACTCCATTTCTGTAGCCATCCCACTGTCATAGTATACATTGTACATCCGTTCGTTCCACTTTCGATTGCCCATTCACTTGGCTTTCTATGAATATTTCGTATATGTAATAACAGTTTAATGCCGTTGCACTGGCACGAATTCGTTTGATATCGTGGCGTCTCAAAAGATGGAAGAGACGAAAAACCCATAAAGACAAGTTTTGCTTTTTTTTAAATCAATATAAAAAAAGCTCAAGGTGAGAGACCGCATCAAGTCCATCGTCGAACACGCAACGCCCCGTCATCATCGATTTCGGTTGTTACTGATAATTTTATAATTATGATTTTTGTGCCTTAATGATGCCCAATTTAAAACAAGACAAAAGGAGAGTCGGTTCAGGAAGTCACGCCCTGGTCTAGGTATGTCCATTCATAAACCCAAAAAACACTTTCCATATTTATGACTCTATTTTGGCTTTCGCCTTCACAAATTAGCGCGCGTTAATTTGCATATGCAGAGGTGGAGGGCCAGCCGGGTCTTCTCTGGCCACACTCTCATCTGCAGGCTCTCCGGGGCGTTACATTGACAAATTGTTTTGGCGCGCTCTTTTATCGCTGCTTTTATGCAAATTTGGATTTTTTATTATGTTTCTCGGGCTTTGCTGCGATTTGTATTTAGCTCAGGGCTATGGCAATTTGACATTTTCAATCAAAATTTGTTAATTATTTCTATACATATATGATAATGATGTATGGTTTGGTTACAAATCTTGTTTGTGGGCGCGACTAAAGTTTTTGTTCACGTTGTTTTATTGTGGCCAATTCAATGACCTTTCAATTTGCATTTCTGTGGACATTTATAATGGTATTATTTATGATAAGACTTGCGATATATGATTTGAGAGCGTCTATTTAGGTAATTTTTATTAGTGCAGATTAGGAAGTGCACATACGAGGGCAGTTTAGTAAGTCGGAGAGTTTTTGAATGAAAGTCGATGTAGACATGTCCGTCTGTCCGTTCGTCCGTACGTCCGTCCTTCCGTCCGTCCGTCCGTCCGTCCGTCTGTATGAACACCTAGATCTCAGAGATGGTAAGAGATAGAGGTTTGACATGTATGAGACAAATGCTTCTTTTATCTGCACGCAGATCAAGTTTGTTTCAAATTTTGGCCACGCCCCCTCCAGCCCCCGCAATTTGGAAAAAACGTTATATCTCCTACAGTTTTGAAGATAGACGACTCGTTTCTTCTAGAGATTGTTAGGAATTAGCAAAATGAATAGATTTGCCAAAGAAATGATACAGATCGGATGAACGGTTCTCAAGTTATGAGCAAAAAAGTGAACCAAGCCCACGCAACCCCCCCTCCCACCCTAAAAAAAATGTTGCATACTTTTTGGATGGTCACCCTAAGGAACGCAGGAACACTGTTAAACATGTTTTTTCATGAGTAACGGGTATATCGAAATCGGTTAAAGCCGACTTTAAATTACGCTCTCGTTTTTCTTAATACTGGGGTTGAGCTCTGCTCCCTCTCATTACACTGAAACTCATAGAAAAACGACCGGCAAAGTTCAATATCGATCGGGTTAGAATTTATACCGTTGTTTACTTGAATTTTCAAGAATTTTTCGTTATTAAGAGCGTAATTAAGAACGAAACATTCTAGAATAGAAAAACGAACTTTAAAATTTTCAGAACATTTTGTAATCACAGTGTTAGGCTAAAAATTTAAGAAAGAAGATCTGAGTACTGAGATACCGAGTCCAAATACAAAAATTCCTCGAATTAAGTACAGAATAGACTTAAAAACTTACGAAAAATGCAAATTATTTTAAGTTGAATCTGTTCTTGAAATTCCCTTCTGGTTCTAGCACTTTGGTTATGGAGTGAGAGTAGATTTCTGATCTACAGTACTTGTCTATGGTTAGTTTATTTCCTTTGGGGTTTTGATATTATACAGAGACCTAGTTCCAAAGACAAAATGGGAAAGCTTAGAATTTTATAGGCTCAAGCCAAGAATATTTTGTACTCATTTTTTGAAGTATTGCTTTGCTTCGAGAATGTTTTGTGGTTGCCTTAAGAATTTATTAGACTTCGATGAAGAACCTTTTTGCTTTTATTTTGAGAGTAAATCGGGCTGTACTTAAGACCACAACAAATTAATAGTAAGACCTAAAAGATTATGGTTCAAAATGTACTTAAATTTTCGTGATTGAAAAAATCGTACTTAAAATAAGGATTTTGTACTCGAATCAAGTAATTTTGTACTTACCGTACAATTCAAACCGTTCGTACTTGTTTCAAGTACAGAGTTCTTAATTTTTTTCTGAGCCTGCAAACAGGTGCTTAACAGAACTGTTTAGAGCCGGGTCAGTTTAGGATTTTTGGGTTAATGCCCCCATGAATTGAATTGACCCCAAGCGAAAATTGATTAACACTAATTTAAGTCTACACCGAGAAAACAATTCTTATGAGAGTGCAGCCATTTCCATATTTTTTCATTTCAATTTTATTCTGATATGATTAAGATCAAATTGGTATGTTCGAAAATACCGAAGTGATATTAGTAAATTTTAGAAAGCATATGAATCTTTTCGATATTCAATTATTTTATATCGAAATCGTAGTTTCTAGGTTTCGCTTAATACAATAAAGCAGGGAATCAAACCGAAACGAATTTCGGTTCCGGTTCCGGTACGTACCGAAACTAACGTTTCGGTAAAAGGTTCTGTTTTGGTTCTGCTACTGTTTCGGTATTCGGTTCCGGTACCCTTTTATTTCGGTATCGTGCCGGTACGTACCGGTATGGACCGGTAAAGCTATCAGAAATTTTAAAACTTAATTCCAATCAAATATATAAATTATCAATTTACTTTAAACTACTTTAAAATTAGTTACAAAGAAGGTAAATTAATGATTATTTCTTAGAAGCATGATAGCGGTCAAAGTATTTCCGTCCATCTGATTTCTTAGCGGAGTCATAATAAACTTCACACCGAAATAAATGTTCTACGCAGCAAGAATTACTTTTGATAGTTCATACAATTCCGGAAACTTTGTCGAATTTTCTGACCACCATTTAAGTACATTATCTTTATTTTGTAAGCGTTTTAAGCTCAGGAAAACCTTGATCAGACATCATACGTTAAACTGTCATGAAAATACTAAACTATTTGTATTGTCCTGATTCTTTTCTTAGAAATTCATATATAAAACGACTTCATCTCCACTTTCAGACAAATTAGTTGGGTCAGAGCTGCTTTCCTCATTTAGTTTCAATTGAACAGAAGTGGATAAAGTTCTTGAAAATATACATATCAGTCGAAGCAGTTCCATGTACAGAGGTTAGCGTGACATTATAACGAGGGTCTAAGAAAATACCATATAGGAATGCATTATGTTCAAAGGGACTGGTCTCGCGATTTTGTATTTCACTGAACAAAAGTTTTGCTAAACCAGAATCTTTTTTTATTTCAAAATAACAATTCGGCCAAATTGCGTAAAAATCCGCCAAATCTAACTGCTTGTTTCGCAGTCTAGTGGTTGCACTCAGAACCGAATCAGTACCGGTACAACGTTTAGGTTCTTTTCGCTCTTTTCGGTTCTTAAAATATCGGTTCTCGGATACCGGTATACAAAACATTCAGAATATTGGTTCCGGTTCCGGTACCGGTTCTGAGTTTCAATCGGTTCTTTTCGGTATACGGTTCCGGTTCCGGTTTGATTCCCTGCAATAAAGTATAATTTTGATATTTTTCAATACCGAATAGACATTTATAATATCTTTTTTGAAATAGCACAATAATAAAGAGCATGAGTATCTGTATTTAGAGTAAGTATTTAGATTCTGAAAAATTAAATAAATAGTAAAAATATTAACATATTATTATTCTTGATTCTTCACTCATTTTAGCGCTGGGACGCAAATAAAAAGTTAATTCTAATACAAAAAAATGGAGGCAAGCTAACTTCGGCCCCGACCGAAGTTTATATACCTACCCTTGGAGCGTGATATATGCCTGACAGTTTGTATAGCAGCTATACTATATAGTGGTCCGATTTCGACAAATCTTGTTGAAACTATGTTAAATCATTGAAAACTTATAACTACGAGCGTTGGGAGCGATAACATTGAAAACAAAAAAGTTTTTCTCACCAAGATTTTTTTTCAGACCTAACTTTTGTATGGCAGCTATACTATATAGATGTCCGATTTCGACAAGTCTTGGTGAAATTATGTGAAATCATTAAAAACTTATAAATATGAGCGTTGGGAGCGATAGCACTGAAAACAAAAAAGTTTTTCTCACTTAAACTAGTTTTTCAACCGATCGTTCCTATGGCAGCTATATGCTATAGTCATCCGATCCGGCCGGTTCCGACAAATGTGCAGCGTATTTGTACCAAAATACTTTGTGCAAAGTTTGGTTACGATAGCTTTAAAACTGACGGAGGAGATAGCATAGAAACAGACGGACGGACGGACAGAACGACATGGCTATATCAACTCAGCTCGTCATGCTGATCAAGAATATATATACTTTATGTGGTCGGAGATGCTTCCTTCTATGCGTTACAAACATCCGGACAATTTTAATATACCCTCACCAAGCCCTTGCAAGGGTATAAAAATAGAGGGAAGCTAACTTTCGCTTTCTTTATACGAAGTTTAATGAGGAAAGCAGCTCTGACCAAGTCTGCAAACCTCTGCAATTTTGAAGGAGCTTCGGTCCAGAGGATCAAACCCCTTGATTCTAAGGTTCGCTTTGCAAACTGTTTTTTTAACTTATCGATCCTAAGGTTTTGGTTCGATGCTGGGTTCATGAATTCGGATTTCGTCCAGTCCATTAATAGTAATCGTTCATAAGTTTCTAAAGAATCTTACAAATGTGCCTGGACTTTAAAATGAAGAGCGTGCCGCACCTTCTATGTAAATCAATAGACACGGATTTGATTTGACATTTAATAACTTAACTTAATTTCCTTCTCGAGGTCGTAATATGCAGTTTGGAAATGATAATGCTGCTCCGATTCAGCACTATAAAATAATTTATAACCGACCAAAATATTGTGATACTATTAGAGGCTCTAAAAAACTATCTTAGAAAATTTCTTAAACCGAACAGAAGAGATCCGGTTCGGGTCCAGATTCTGGAGGTTACAAATTAAAGAGGTTCGGTTGTGGGCCGCATCCCGAACCGAACTGGTACTGCGTGTTTGGTTCAAGACCGGTTGAAAGTTGTGGCTGAGTGGATCCATACATGCATTTATTGAAAAGCTGTTTAAAATGGTTTCTATTCATTGTGCCGAACTAAATTTTTATCTCATCTGAGTATGTGCCTAATAACTTGAAATGACCAAATTGTTATAAAAACGTCATATTTTTCTCTATGTACGCTTGGGATGAAGCTTTTTGTGTCCTCTCTGCTGATCATAACAATCAATTCTTTCAACTTCGTTCCTATTTTTGTAACTTTCCTTCACGTTTTCGTAACGCACGTGGGCTGATGTGACCCTCTGTCAGGAGGGCTGCTATTTCGCCTTGACTTCGTGCGTAACAGGCTTCAATTTCTGTACCCTCTAAACAATTTTTATAAATAATCGTACCTACATCCATGCCACCGGGATGATTGTATTAAAGTCCAGTTTTACATACGCATTTATTAAATTATTATGCGCGTCTTTTTTCAGTTATATTATGTATATTCCACACTCTGCCATCGTCAACGAGTTTTATATGCGTGCACATAAATTTCCAAGTCTAGATGGCCACTTAAACGGCTGTCCACACTTGGCAACAGACGACACACTGACGCACGCACCCACGTACCCATTTCAAGGACAACCCAGAATTTGACAGCTGACATTTCAGAACAAGCCGCTGTGTGCCAAAAGGAATGCAATAAAGTAAGCGCAAAAAGGAATGAGCAAACATAACATTATGCACAGACAGACACACACATTTGCATACAATGTTAACTCGTTTACCCGAAGTGCGTTAAGCTGGTGGCAACATTTTAGATTGAGTGTGACAAATATTTACAAGAAAATTTTCAATGCAAACTGAATTTAAATTTGGCAGTCGAAGGTTTTGGTAAATCCTCCCGAATTTGTGCATCTTCTCAGTTGGGAATCTCATGGTCGCTCGCTTTAAGTTCAGTCCACATTAATTTTATGCCTTTTTCCAGTTTTAGCTTGACCTACCTCAAGGCTTATAAAGCTCTTAGCCCAGAAAAGTGGGCACAAAACAAAAAGCGAATCTCAAAGCTCCATGTGGCTTATGTGGCGGCCAAATGATAAGCTTTATAATGGCAGCCAACCAGCAAACAACCAAAAACCGCGTTCCCAAACCCCACAGAAGTTATCAAAAGTAATTATCAAACAAAACCCAGTAGCAGCCCCAGACAAAGACAAGTTTAGCAGCAGCAACAATGTCAGAGAGCAGCAGCTTATGGCCATGCAAATGCAAGGGAGAGAGTTGAAGGGAGGGACTGCGGGGACACCACCTGAGTAGGTTCAGCGATAATTAAGTCAGACAACAACAAATGGTCATTCGCGAGTCGGAAAATTCATTCCGGCATTTGCATTGTAGATGTAGATGACACAACAAAAAATACAAAAAAATTCTACAAAATATGAAACATTTGATTGAGTTCAAAAGGAATATTAATAAAAGAAATGCTGTAAGATCCTAATGATACCAAAAAACTAACAAAATGAACCTTTTATACGGTTTTGAAGTGTTTGGTTTTCTACATGAAACGGTTGGACCAAAAATCTGAATTTGCAAAAAAAAATGTTTAATATTAAATGTTACAGTTCTGCATTTGTTGAAGAGCTATCATTATCCTGCACAAAAATATTCACACCTCAGAGCCTTCTTATCTTTATAACTGAAAATTAGTATCGATTGTAGCAACTGGTTTTGTTTGACAAAATTTCAATAAATCAAGTAAAGTTTTACTTTAATTTTCGACACCATTGACAATACACATATCGCGTCCACTATCCCAGAAACTTAATAAAAAAAGCAATTAATACATATTGTGGCCTACATAAGTTCTAGAACGGCAAGAAGTCGGAAATTAGTTTTTTTTTTCGCGAATATCTTGGAAACGATAATTAAGATATGGCTTTGATGTACAAACTCGTAATCAGCATTAGGAATTTGTTAAAGATGCTCGGGATACTCACAAAAGGTTTCAATTTGTAGAACTGTGTAATATGCAAAATTCGCTGTCTGTAGACTCTGAGTCTGAAACCATCCCCTACTTTCTCATAAATAGGATTTTATTAATTTAATGGCAGTATCAGTAAACTTATAAAATTTGACTAACTTGGTAACTAACATTTTGTGATTAACCGTGTCAAATGCTTTGCTGAAGACAGCAAGTGTCAGAAAGATCACATTGCCATCGTCTTTTTTATACACTTGAAGAGGGTATATTGAAATTGTCCGGATGTTTGTAACGCACAGAAGGAAGCATCTCCGACCACATAAAGTATATATATTCTTAATTAGCATGACGAGCTAAGTCGATTAAGCTTTGTCCGTCTGTCCGTCTGTTTCTATGCTATCTCCTCCGTCAGTTTAAAAGCTATCTTAACCAAACTTTGCACGAAGTCTTTTGGTACAAATGCGCAGTCCATTTGTCGGAATCGGCCGGATCGGATGACTATATCGTATAGCTGCCATAGAAACGATCGGTCGAAAAAGTAGTTCTAGTGAGAAAAACTTTTTTGTTTTCAAAATTTTGTCAAAATTGTGGTGCCATATAACAAACTGGCAGGCAGATATCATGCTCCAAGGATATATAAATTTCGGTCGAGCCGAAGTTAGCTTGCCTCTATTTTTATACCCGTTACTCGTAGAGTATAAAGGGTATACTAAAGTCGTGCAAATTTATGTAACAGGCAGAAGGAATGATTTCCGTCCATATAAAGTATATATATTCTTGATCAGCATCAACAGCCGAGTCGATATAGACATGTCCGTCTGTCCGTCCGTCCGTCTGTCCGTCCGTCTGTCCGTCCGTCCGTCTGTCTGTATGAACACCTAGATCTCAGAGATGGTAAGAGATAGAGGTTCGACATGTACGGGACAAATGCCTCTTTTATCTGCACGCAGATCAAGTTTGTTTTTAATTTTGGCCACGCCAAGATATAACGGTTTTTCCAAATTGCGGGTGCGGGAGGGGGCGTGGCAAAAATTTAAAACAAACTTGATCTGCGTGCAGATAAAAGAAGCATTTGTCCCATACATGTCAAACCTCTATCTCCTACCATCTCTGAGATCAAGGTGTTCATACAGACAGACGGACGGACGGACAGACGGACATGTCTATATCGACTCGGCTGTTGATGCTGATCAAGAATATATATACTTTATATGGACGGAAATCATTCCTTCTGCCTTTACATACATTTGCACGACTTTAGTATACCCTTTTTACTCTACGAGTAACGGGTATAAAAACCATGAACGTACACCATTTAATATTTTGACATTAGTTCTTCATACTTCCCGGTCCATCGAGTAAAAAATTTTTCCGAATTCTTGGGGCTTATGGTACTATACTATACAACTTTAAATTTCTTAGGTCTAAAGCACAGTACGGAGTACTCAAAAAAGCGCTCGCAAATGAAAAACTCCATATAAAAAAAAGTTGTAAAACCACACGCAAAGCGTTTGACGTCAGACGTTTTACGGTGTGTACGGAGACAAACGAAAAGTCGATCCACACGAACATCGAACTCGAACATCGAACTCGAACTTCGAATCTGTGGATGGTATTAGCAGTTGTTCGAGCCTTTTTTGGGTGCCCAAAGTAATTAAATTTATTTATTTTGACGCTCAGATGCAAAAAAAAGGTCCGAAATGAAGGGTGTTAAAATAATTTTGATGCAGTTGAGAGTCTCCAGCAGCAGTCCACAAAGATCTGCAACAACCATGTTTATATTGTTTTTTTATTGCACGACACCAGCTTCGTATTGCGGCTGGAGAGGATGTTTCGTTTTGGCACCAAGTGCTGTTCCAGCAATGCGAAGAGGCAAATAAAACAGTTGGCGCTCATATGGAAGATTTGTCTCGAACTGTTGTGGGAAGGTACGTCCCGAAAGGGGCATGATGACGTCCCTCGTCATAACGGGCGTGATAACTGTGCTGACCCCAGTCCTTACCCTCTGAACCAAGCCTGGGGCTTGCTGAGTTTTAAATTGAGTCTCGATGTGGAGGTCTATATCAACCGGAATTGTCATGTCCAACTGTTTGCTTTTCAAATGGCTGTCTGGGAGATTATGGTCTGCTGGAGGCGCTAGTCGGGAGCCACCAGCCAGGCTCATTGATTCGTATGCACTTTTCATTGCGTGCCGTGATTTTAACGTGTCTATTGATGCCATTCTGTGTGAAGTACATTAGATCTTAGAATCTGCCTTCGCAATATCAGAATACTCATAGCGGAGCCAAATCTTCCCATATTTCCCTGTCCTCAAATAAGGCAACTGAAAACTTAAGGGATGCTTCTGGCATCCTTATCCACATCTCTCTTCCAATACAATTTGTGCGGGAGAGGTGCCCCCTGGCTACACCCTTAACTATCCGTAATTCATAATCTGTATTTTGTTATTGATAATTTTAAACTCTCATCAATTTTCATAAGCAAATCGCATTTGAAAACTGTGTTGGATTAACTTAAAAATCAAATTTTTTGCATTTTTGGGCGGTTTTGGCATTTTTTGGCTATCTTAGCACACTAATTTGTTTTTAGGTTCCACACGCAACAATAAATGACTTTTTTGTGCGCCCAAACAGTTTGGAGTACTCCGTACCGTGCTTAACCAGAAATCCATGTTCGACCTCGAAACAATTTTTTTCGGTCAATCAAAGTCAATGATAGTCATGATTTCTGATGATATGAGAAGTGGGAGAGCGAAAAACGGTGCAAGTCATGATACGTACAAAAATTAGTTTATAAAGAAAAATTTTTGATTTGTTCTTATGGATGACGAAAGTCAGTAAGTCTCCATGTACTTGTAGCGTTAAGTGATAAAAGTTGATAATGACTTAATAAAACTTCCAAACATTGTCATTTAGAACTGTTCCGTCTGCCCTGATTTTACTATCGTTTTGTGTAGCGCAAACGTTTAGGTGTCTCTTGCTCCACCTTGTTACCGCAACCTCAGCATTGCGAGCGCTCTCCTATACATGGTCTAACAATACAACTCATTTTGAAATGGTACTCTCTACTCCGTAACACCGCAGAGTATTTCCTTTCCTTTATTTCTTTTCTCTCTGCCCACAGGCTTTAAAATGGACAAAGTTGGAAAAGACTGAAGATCGTTTGAGACTTCGTTTACCTGAATCCGAATATCAGGGAATCGGTAACAATATTCGATCGATTTGCTTTGCTCTAGAAACGAAAGAGGGACTCAAATCGAACGTCTAAATGAAATCCATTATCCTTTAACACTGTCTAGAATTTCGCTTATTTCAATTCATGATTTTACCTTAAATTTTTTGTATGAACTTTAACTCGTTTTTAACCATGAAAACGGAATAGTTAAGGTAGCAGAGCCAACTTTGACCCTGCGGCAGACACATAGGGTCACAGAGAAAGAGAGGGGGAGAGAGAGAGATAAAGCGAAATGTGTAATTGTGGCTGCAATTTAAACTGCATCCAAGCAACATTGCCAAACCGGAAGCAAGTGGAACACAAGTGGTCACAGAGTTGGGGGCCGTGTCGCCTGCACTTGCTTTCTGATGATGCCTTTATTAAGCCAACCAACAAAATCCTAAACCGTCAAGGATACATATATCCTCATACATAGTCAGGGAGCAAGTGCATCAGCAGCAGCAGCAGTCGCATCCTTCACATGTTTTGTATACAAGCTCAGGCAGTTGCAATTTATGCACACAACTTGTCAGGCAGGGTGGGATGGGTCGTTCGGGTTGGATAAGGGTTTACAAGTGCTGCATTGGTTAGCCCCAGCCCGATGATCAGGCAGTGGAGGGCTGGGGAGCTATAGAAGCAATTTACACCGCACAATGCGTTGACACACGTCGTCCACAAATGTGCGGCCAAAAGACAATGGTGTAGCAAGCCAGACCAAGATGCTGTGTGGACGGAGCTTACAGCCTCATTAAACCTGAAAAGTGTCAAATGTCCTAGACACCCTTCCCCCCTTCAGTCAAGTACCTTAAATTCAATTGAGAACTGCCATTGCAGTTGGCTGTTAGTTTCTAATCTTAGTCTGAATTTATGAGTGTGTGCAGAAGTGTTCCGTTCCAGTCCCCCTGTCCCCATCCTTAGCCAGTCTGCAGCTCTTTCTCATAATTCAAAAAGTGTTGACAATGAAAATGAAATTCCCATTAAAATGCAATATGTTGTAGAAGAAGTCCCTAGCTGAAGTGCAAGTCTCCTGCCCTGGCAAGGCCAGGCAAATGTTTATATGACCACAGTATAAACAAGGATGGGGTTTGGGTTCGGGATGGCGTTAGTACTTGACTGTATGCACAAGATGACGACGTGCTGGAAAGTATTCTGGTCGAAAATTTGTTGAGGAATTTAATTAAATTTAATCAAATTTCTGATTTAATCAAATGCAAAATGAAAATTTCACAAAATTCAATTGCTAAAACAAAATAAACAAAATGGTAAAAATATAAAATCTCACAGTAGTAAACAAAAAATTGCATAATAAATTCAATTCGTCATCCATAACCAATGAGGCTGGCCAGAGAAATTGCTCTCCCAAATTAAGTCCGCAAAGTAGAAATTAAAATAGGATAATCGAGATTGAAGACTCAGATATAAGGCGAATTCATTAAGCTTTTTGAACTAAAGTTTTGTGATATTAGATATACATGGGGTACTGGTAACACGAATGTCAATACACAGTCACCACTATCTCTAAAAGGTACAAATCGTCTATCTTCAAAACTGTAGGAGATATAACGTTTTTTCCAAATTGCGGGGGCGGGAGGGGCGAGGCCAAAATTTGAAACAAACTTGATCTGCGTGCAGATAAAAGAAGCATTTGTCCCATACATGTCAAAACTCTATCTCTTACCATCTCTGAGATCTAGGTGTTCATACAGACGGACGGACGGACAGACGGACATGTCTATATCGACTCGGCTGTTGATGCTGATCAAGAATATATATACTTTATATGGTCGGAAATGATTTCTTCTGCCTGTTACATACATTTGCACGACTTTAGTACACCCTTTTTACTCTACGAGTAACGGGTATAAAAATAAATTGCAACTTAAGAAGCATCAGAACGCATATCGGTATTTCATTTTTTATTTTTCTTGTCCTCTTCTTCTAAATAAACATATCAACAAAACAACAGCAAAACTGAGTTGATCAGATGAGTTTTCGTCAGAGTTTCGTCGTCAGCGATCAGGTCCTGTAAATGAAGCTTAAGCAAAATTCTGAAATATTCGGTTGAGCACAAATGCCTTTTACCGTCTAAAAAATGTTTAAAACGCAGACTGAGTGATAGAGGAATGGAGGGATAGAGAAAGGCTCTGAGAAGGGCGAATTGCCACATAATGGCTCCAAAAACATGCAATATTACGAAAACTTATTAAAATTCACATTTCATAAGCGGTTTCCGTAAACACAGACTGAATACATAAAATTTTTCAACAAAATTTGTCAACGAATCGGTTGCGGTGTCTAACTCGTCCGATTTCGATTACGGATATATTTGGTAGAAAAGGGGAATGGGATGCTTGTCCGATTGCTGTACAAGTAAAAAAAAGCATTGGGCCCATATATAAATGCCTTGACTCAAACTGAAATTAAATTCGGGTTTAGTCCGGGTTTAAGTAAAATTGGAAAAAAGAAAGAGTGCCGCAGGCAAATCAATTTTTATACCCTTGCAAAGGGTATTATAATTTTGCCCAGAAGTTTGTAACGCACAGAAATATTCATTTCCGACCCTATAAACTATATATATTCTTGATCAGGGCGACGAGCTGAGTCGATTGAGCTTTGTCCGTCCGTCTGTCCGTCTGTCTGTCTGTTTCTACGCAAACTAGTCTCTCAGTTTTAAAGCTATCGAGCTGAAACTGCACAGAGTCTTCTTTTTACTGCACACTGATAATATGTCGGAACCGAACGGATCGGATGACTATATCTTATAGTGGGTCTTTGTGAGAAAAACTTTTTGTTTTTAATGTAAGCGCCTCCCGCTTCAGCAATTATAAGTTTTATATGCTTTTCAAAAATTTGGAAGTTTTGGTCAAAATCGGATGACTATATCTTATAGCTGCCATAGAAACTATCGGTCGAAAAGTGGGCTTTATTTAAAAAAATTTCTCTTAATCTCTGATGTATTAAAACATTTGCAAGGGTATATAAACTTCGGCAAAGACGAAGTTAGCTTGGCCTTCTCGTTTTTAAATTATTGTTCAGTTGACACAACTTTTGTTTCATAAGAAATTTTCAAGGCATACTACAAATCTGCACCCTCCTGCATACTCCCTTGATAACATAATCAATATATTGGAAGGGCTTGATAGGAAGAAGTTGGATGAAATAGTGGAAGATATGGAATCCCTTTATACTGACTCGTAAGCTTTCAAAAATGGACTCAATAAATATTTCTTTTATTACTAGATCTTGAAGTGCAGAATCTTGCAACGTTCTCCATTTTGAAATAACAGCAAAGTCTAAATCACTTTCAGGAATGCCACTATGTCTTAATTTAAGGGGGTATTGTCCATGCGCAACATTTTTTTTTCGATTTTTTTTTTGCATTTTTTATAGCTTGGATGGCTGACGGAAATCCTCTAACTGAACCCTCCCCGAGGGTGTCGGCTGGGCAATGGACACTGTATGTACCTCGGCTTAAAGCGAGCTATATACCTAGTGTCACTTGCGTGTCTTACACCCAGGAAATGCAGTGTCTAGCTAAGGTGACGGCCAGTTCTGTCCAGCTTTAGCTGGGCAGAGTTGAGCAAGAGCCATGGTTACGAGGTGCCTGGCAGTAGGCATAAAATGCTATGGGGTGGTACCCAAGAACAAAATGCAACCACCATGGTCATTTCCAAATGCACAACATAAAGGACCAAACTCGGGCTGGGATATCAGCCCAAACGTCGGTGGAAGGCGTGACTGCTACCACCGGCGGGCACGGTGGGGAGAAATCCCCTCTTCGTGTCGCCAGCGGTCACACCTCTGTCGCGGTTGGAGCAGGCCAAGACAGTTGTACAGCTACTGCCACAACGTCAAAAGCCAAAGTGTGGCGTGGTACCGCAGTCGATACAGACTCGGACTGCGAGTCGCACGGCGGCTCTATAAATACGGAGGCCGAGGAAAAGCTGCTGCTGCATGCGAGCGAAGGCCCAATATAAGGCGGCCCTCAAGATTAAAGCGAGGCTCGATGGCAGCGGTAAGCTCACCCTAGAGGAGAGCAACAAGCTGGCGTGGGCCGAGCAAAAGATCAAGGAGGGTCGCAAACACTTTGCGGAGAGACAGGCGATGCAAGCCACCTCCGCATTATACGCCAACAAAGTGGAGGAGAGCTTGGCTGTCAAGCGGCAGCGCTCAACTGAGCCAGCGAAGGCGGAGGCCCCAGCGAGCAAAAGGCCACGCCCAAGACCGCAGAGCAAGGCTCCACCAAGCTCTACTCCAAAGGGAAAAACGCCGGGAAAGGAGTCAGCCAGTGACGTGGCGAAACGGCATCTGACCGTAGCCCTCGTCGACAAAAGCGACCCTTTCGGCAAAATGACCCTGGAACAGTGGAAGCTAGTGGAGGGGAAGCTGTTCGAGGAGATTTTTAAAAGGATGGACGACCCAGCAGCGCAACCTGTCACGTTCGACGGAGCAGGCTGGCTGTTTGGAGTCAAAATTCTTAAATGTAAGGACGACCTCACCCTCAAGTGGGTCACCAGCGTCGTTGCAGACATGGGAAGCCCATGGGAGGGTGCCCAGCTGGAAGTAGTTGACAGAACTTGTATTCCGTCAGTGCCGAAAGCGAAAGTACTCTTCCCAAGGGTTGTACCAAAGGAGCAGGCGCTGAAACTATTAAGGTGGCAAAACCCAGACGTGCCAACAGCTGACTGGAAGGTACTGCATGTTGCTAAGCCCGACAAGAACGGGCAGCACATGGTCCTCCAGATCAACAAGGAGGCCGATGATTTGCTCTACCCTAGATTCGGGAAGATGGCGTGGGGAGTAGGAAGCGTGCACCTACGACTCAAAAAACGCCGTCCCGAAGACAAGAACGAGCACACGCTAGAGGCTGGAGAGGTCGAGAAAGACCTGGGCATCGACGAGATGGTCGATAAAGCCAGCAGCCTCGATATAACGGAGGTAGAGACCGAAAGGGATGAGGAATCAGCCACAGCAGCTGACCCACCCAGTATGGAGGACGATGAGGATGTGGACGCTACCATGGTAGTTGACCCATCCAGGCCTGGGGACGCCGACAACGACCATGCAGTTGAAGGTCCTCCAGGTCAACTTGCATAAAAGCAAGCTTGCGTCGGCGGAGCTCCTATTAACCCTTGAGACAGGGGCCCGCCGAAGTGGCCTTAGTTCAGGAACCTTGGATTGCGGCAGGGAACAAGGTCTCAGGGCTAAGGTCACAAAACTACAACGTTTTTTATCCCACCGCAGTAAGTAAGGCAAGGACGGCCATTCTGGTAAGAAAAGGCATCTATGCTTACCTTATGTCTAATTACAGCACGGATGACCTCACAGTTGTGGCCCTGGAAGGTCGCGATGATGAGCCAATACTATTGGCATCCTGCTATATGGCACACGAGCGAGAGTCGCCACCGCCCGAGCTCGAACACTTAACGGCTGAGGCGAGCAGGAGAAAACAACCACTCGTCGTCGGAACGGACGCCAACGCACATCACACCGTGTGGGGTAGTCCAGACATCAATGACAGAGGTGAGTCACTCTTAAGCTTTATCCTACAAACTAACCTTAAAATAGAAAACGTTGGAGATGTGCCCACATATGTGGGACCAACATCGGCCAATGTCCTAGACCTAACTCTGACCTTAGGGAATAGTACACAGGCATCAGAATGGAGAGTCCTTGATAGAAACTCCTTCTCAGACCACAAGTACATCCAATTTAAGATCGAGTTCAACCACAACCAAACCAGAAACGCCTATAGGAACCCCCGGAACACAGACTGGGTGAAGTACCTTAGAACGGTAGAATCAAAACTACCAAAGCCAACGAGTATCTGCTCGGTAGGCGACATTGAGAGGTCCGTGGAGACGCTCACAGCCAACCTAACCGAAGCATACAAAACCTCCTGCAAACTCACAGTTAGCAAAAGGAGAACCAGACCCCCTGGTGGACCCCAGCGCTGAAAGAGCAGAGGAAGGACGTGCAAGAATGCTTCAAACTCGCCAAACAAGCGGATGAGCAAATAATCTGGGAGGAATACAAGATTAGACTTCGCGTCTTCAAAAAAGAAGTACGGAAGGCAAAACAGAACTCTTGGAGAAACTTCTGCTCCAGCATAGAGAAGGTCTCCGAAACAGCTAGACTCAGGAAACTGCTTTCAAAGCAGCCACCCATGCAGAGTCAGCTAAAAACGAACGACGGACACTGGACAGAAAGCAGCAGGGAAGCGACATGTGCTCTACTTGATGCGCACTTTCCAGGCTGCACTCCAGTCACTGAGGCAGATACGCCTCAAGACCTACACACGCAACAAGTCAACATCCCAGACAATATCATCACTCCAGAAAAGATCCGATGGGCGATCGACTCGTTCGCGAGTTATAAATCCCCAGGGCTAGATGGAATATTCCCAGCCATGCTAAAAACGATCAAATGCGCAATCGTCCCATGGCTACGATCCATTTTTATAGCATGCTTGAGGTGGAGCTATGTACCTGTGGCCTGGAGGACAGCACGCGTTGTATTCCTGCCCAAAGCAGGGAAATGCAGTCACGTGCAACCAAAAGACTACAGGCCCATCAGCCTCACATCATTCCTGCTCAAAACAATGGAGAAGCTACTGGACCTTCACATAAGAGAAGGCATGAACCTGACCTTGGAGGGAAACCAGCACGCCTACACGAAAGGGAAATCGGTGGAAACAGCGCTACACTCCCTAGTAGCCACCATCGAGAAGGCACTGTACCATCAAGAATTTGCCCTGGGAGCATTCCTTGACATTTCGGGTGCATTTAACAACGTCACTACAGAAGCAATAAGCGAAGCCTAAGAGCCCTAGCAATACACACGGCATTGGACTCCTGGATATATAACCTGCTGAGCTGCAGAAGAGTACAAGCCGAGTGGGGTACCACAACCATTACAAGAGAGGCACACGGCGGAACGCCCCAGGGCGGAGTCCTGTCACCTCTTCTATGGAACCTTGTGGTCAACGAATTACTTAAAAAATTTCGCAGGAAAGCACCCAAGATAACCGCATATGCCGACGACATAAGCATAATTATTATGGGAAAATGTCCATCGACTGTCAGCTCAATCATGGACTCTACTCTCAGAGAGATACTAAAGTGGGCCACAGAAGCCGGACTTAGCATCAATGCGGAGAAGACGGACCTCATTCTCTTCACCAAGAGATACAAGGTACCGCAATGGACTCCACCCACGATAAATGGAACACCGCTAACGCCAAAAAACAACGTAAAATACCTTGGAGTAGTAATCGATAGTAAACTATCCTGGAGACTCAATGTGGAGGAAAGGGTGAAAAAGGCAACCAATGCGCTATATGCATCCCAGAAGATGCTAAGCAGCACTTGGGGCCTATCACCAAGACTAACACACTGGCTCTTCATATCAGTTATACGACCGATACTACTACACGGTATATTGGTATGGTGGCAAGCCACAGAGAAGTCCACATATCTAAAGCTGATGGAAAAGGCCCAGCGGCAGGCACTGGTCTGCATAACGGGGGCGCTACGGTCTACTCCAACAAAAGCACTGGAACACATCCTAGGTGTCAACCCCCTGGACATCCAAGCACGCCTCACTGCACACAGGACGGCCCAACGTCTTTGCGCGGCTGGCACCATGGCTCTACAAAGCTATGGACACAGCACAGTGGGCAGAGAGATCAACAGTAGCACGGACTACATGATCCCAAAAACCAACTTTACAGGCGCATGGCCTCAGGAGTCGGAGCCGCCGTGTACTGCAAGGAACCGGAATTGAAACTCTCCTACAAACTGCCAAACCACTGCACTATATTCCAGGCGGAAGTTTTCGCCATAAGGAAAGCAGCCGAATTGGCAGAATTACACGCACCAAACGATCAAATCAACATATACGCAGACAGCCAAGCGGCAATCAAAGCAATGCAGAGTCACGCCATCAACTCCAAAAATGTTCTGGCAAGCAGAGAAGCATTAGATTCCCTCAGCACCTCCAGCAAGGTGCAAATCTACTGGATTCTCAGCCACCAGGGCATCGATGGAAACGAAATGGCGGACACTCTTGCAAAAGCCGGGGTCGCACTAAGCCGAGAAGCAACACTAATTTTTGAATATATACCTATCTCCCTACAGACGCTATACAGCAAGATGGAGGAGATAGCGGAGAAAGAAGCAGAGGAAAAGTGGAAGAACACGACCGGCTGCAGAATCTCTAAAATTATGTGCAATAAGAGAGACAAAAAACTCACGCACTATACGCTGCAGCTCCAAAGAAGAGACTGCAGACTGCTTATAGGCATATTAACTGGTCACTGCCTAGCAGCCGCTCACGCGATAAAGCTAGGCATCACGACAGCAGTCACCTGCAGGAAATGCAAGGAACCTAGAGTAGCAGAAACTCTAGAACACCTCATCTGCAGCTGCCCAGCAATCGCCACGACAAGATTAAAACATCTGCACTCCCCAAGCTTCACCACTCTGGAAGAGGCAGCCAAGAGCTCCCCCAAACAACTATTGGCATTTGCCAAAACGTCAAGAATCCTACAGGATTTCTAAAGGAAATGGTACCATAAAGCACCCGGCCTCAATAAGGACCGTAAGGTCTATGTGTGGCCCCCCCTACATGGGGCCAGCCGGTAATACCTACCCTACCTATAGCTTGGATATTTGAGAATATCGCTCCAAAAGGATTTTTTGAAATTCGAAATACTTTAGAAGATATAGCCTTTTTGGTGGAGCAATGTTGTCGCAAAAACGAGAAATTTTTGAGTAAATAAATTTTCAGTCAATAAAACTGTGATATAACGGCTGGTTCTTCAACTTGTATGGTAAGATATTGTCGCCCAGATTGATATCGATTATTAATCGGCCTTTAATCGATAATTATCGAAGGCTATCCTTCGCAATGCTACTACCGACTAAATCGCTTAGAAACTAGAGCTGCGGCCGCATCTAAAGAAGGCAGAATGGCACTCAGAGCAAAGAGAGCTGCTGCTGAACACAGTTTTTTTGAAAATGAGGAAGGTCCGCTGTATGCAGCTGGCATCGCCGACTAATATCTGTAAGTATATAATATTTGTAAAATTTTTGGTTACATTTTAAAGCAACCTTTTCGGACTGCCAAGACACTTTTCTCCAGTTCTACTAAACCGATTTTGATAAAGTTATATGCAATCGACGCAGAATTGTCACCATTCTAGAACTGCATTTTTTGATTTTTGATTTATTTTTTTTTCCCCAATACACGAATTTTAAACTTTAAACGCGCTTACCTCGAGACCACGTTTTTCGAACTGGCGGCCATGATATCTCCAGTTACACTGAACCGATTTTGATGATCTAAACTGAAATCGACGCAGAATTGTCACCATTCTGGTCTGAACCTCAATCATAATTTTAAAAATTTTTTTACTATTTTTGTTGTACAAAAAACAAAAAAAAAAGGACAGAAATCAATTTTTTTATTTTTGAATGGCCGCCATTTTGTCAAAAAAATCACAAAATTTTTTCGAGGTTCAGACCAGAATTACGTCTATTCTGATTAAAACCCCGTTTTCACTTTTAATTTCAGACATCCCGGAGACCTCGAATCATGGCCGCCAGCACCACAACTTTTTTTTCGGACACCTTTTTTGACGGCCGATAACTTTTGGAACAGCCCTCGCATCGAAGCAGTAACCATTTTTTTATTTACTCTAATCTGTTTGTAACATAATAAAAAAAACAGAACTGGAAAAACTCTTTGCGTTTTCAAATAAGATTTTTTTTAAAAAAGGTCAAAAAAACAGCCTTGACATGGAGAATACCCCCTTAAGAGAATAATCAATATACATTTTGTAATTATTTCCGCCCCTGAAATTTGCTGCACCTGAAATTTTTATATGTTAACATCAATAATGCACTGTTAATTAACATAAGGGAAGGCCATTAAACATTTCAATCTCGTTGTTAAGTGTCGACATATAACCAATCTGACTTACTTCCATTTAAAATCCCGAGTATTTTAAAGTGGAATTTCTTCTGGACTAAATTGAATTTTTCTGTGCTTTCAACTTTGCCACCTCCTTAATCTTTTTGCAGAATCTGTCTTAAGGCATTTCACTTAAATGGTAAATTTCGTTTGAAAGTGGTTCTCATATTAAATAAAAACCACTTAAAAGGCCATTTGAGCATATCTTCAAAATTAGCTGAAAATATGTTCAAAATATATGTTTAAAAAGTTGCCCGGGGGAAAATTTTAATTCGATTTAAGTTCTCGACTTTCAGAAAAATATGCAAAATGCGGGCAAACAGTGAAACTTGATGAAATTGCCTTTTGGAAACAGATTTTCCAGCTCACCACACAGCCGACACAGAAGGCGCTCAAGGATTATGAAGCCGAAACTTGTATTTTTATTTTATTTCCAGAGAGAGAAAATAAAATACGAATGTTTTGTTTTTGTTTTTGTTTTTTTTGTGGGGGGACAAACAAATTGAATTATGCAAGCGCACTCGCACATACAAACGTATGAAATGCGTGGGACCAAGTGGCGTATGCTTAATATATAAAGTCAAAGTCAAACATTTGTTGCTTTTTTTGATGTTTGCTAAACTAATTTAGCGCAGAAAGCAAAACTTTTGCTTCTCTTTCGACAAAGTGTTTGCATATCAAGTATACGCAACGTTGATTGGATTTTCAGACTGACCAGGCCATGACCCCATCCCATATACATACGTATATAGAGCAAAGTGTCAAAGAGAAACGAGTCGTTTTTGTTGGTTGGTCTGTGCACATTATCCTTGGCACGTTCTGGCGTACGGCGGGTCCTGTCATGTTCACCTCAGCCAGCGAAATCTGACAAGAAGTGGCAGCTGCTGCTCGTCGTGTGTGACTGCATTCTGTTAAAGGGAACGCCTCTGCCACCATTTGCAGGCCATAATCGTTCACATCCCAGTCATAAAATGACCAAACTACCACCATAACCAGATCACTTTATAAAGCGAGTCGGATGGCTGTGGGAGCATAAAAAAAACCGAGGATATCCATGTGAATGGTTACTTTTGATAAGCAATGGCCATGTGCTTTATTTCACTTTGGTAAAAATGATTGTCAATTGGTTTGTTAATCTGGGACAACTTTAAATGCAAAACAAGTTCATAAACCGGCCAAGCGCGACTGTAATATACTCTGTACCTGCAGTACAGCAGCTGAAAGCAGCTGATCTGTTTGTAAGTATAAAGAAGCTATGTCTTACCATCTTTAAGATCTCGTTGTTCATACGGAAATGGCTATATCGACTCGGCTGTTGATACTTTATAGGGCCAGTGGCATCACGTTGCTCACCCCATATTTTGTTTGGAAAACAGGATTAAACGATGGTCGGCAATGATTTTGAATACACATAGTTATCTTGTGGCAAAATATGGAACCTTTTTACAAAACAGTTTTTGAATGACAGCCGTTCAAAGTTAATGTTTCTTAAATTGCTGCAAAAAATAGAAAAATAACAATGATTTCTAATTTTTGACATCGCACTAAATTGCCATAAAAATAATCAAGAAGTTTTCATTAAAAAGCGTTTGCGTAAAAAATGGAAAAAAATAAAATTTTGTGGGATTTTTGCATTTGGCAATTTTGCGTTAAGAGTACCCAGAAGTACCTCTCATAATTCGTTGCATTATTGCTTATTATTATCTTTGAATAATATACTTTAGTTGTAGGTATGCGGTTTTACACGGTTTTGCTCTGAATTTTTATGAAATCGCATTTAAAATAATATTTCCATTTGAAATCAAGAATGTTCTGTTAAACAGTCAGCTCAGAACTATGCTCTTTTTCTGAGGTAAAATATTTTTATACGAAGCCAATTTGAATCATTAAAATGTTTAGCATACTCTTAGAAGCACTGAAGGTAAATTGTATTATGTTAAAAAATAAGATTTTTAATTAATTAAATTTTGATTTTTATTTAGTTGTTTTAAGTATTGAATCTAAAAGAAATTATAATAGATGGAAAATCGGTGAGAGTAGTCAGATTGACTGAAAATCCTCGACAGGGTGGGCAGTCAAGGTCTAAAACTGCTTGGGTCAATGTCTCATAAACCACCCTGTAGCTCGGAAGGTCGGCGGCCGGCTAGAGAATGTCAGCCGGATTCTGGCTCCGGCTGCCGGCCCCCATACCAGCTCCCATACCAGATTTTATATGGGATGTCATGAAATCCGGACACTGCCGCCAGCGGTCAGGCAAAAGTGTCCAACCGAGCGGAAGGCTGTTTGGGTAAGCCTTATGGCAGGCGGTATGGACTATACATCGACCAAACGGTTTTATCACCCAAAAGACCAAAAGAAAAAGAGATATTTAGATTTTTTCAATTTCATATAAATTTGTTTCTATACATTACCACCAACCACCAACCACCGCAACATCACATCTTTGAACATACCTTCAGGAGCGGATCCAGGGAGGGGGCTATAGGGGCTGAAACCTAATTTTCTTTCTGCCGTTCCCATTAAATGGCGATTTTAAATCAGTAAAAGTCTTCATTTCTATCTTCGGGGTTCAACAAAGGGAAAAGACTTATAATTTGCGAACTTCAGATATTGCCAGAAGGTTAACAAAAATATATATGTGGCCGGGAGTGGCGCAGCGGGAAGTGTGTTTGCCTTCTGTGCAGGAGGTCGAGGGTTCGAAGCCGCCTCAGAGCAACTAATAAAAAGTTTTTCTTTCCATAAAAACTTTTACACAACCGCGGTCTCACATTTTCTGTAAACACTGTACGCATCGGGCTGCCTGATGGTTATCCTTAACAGACTGCCGGATGGTTAACGCAAATGCCCATTCCGATGGATAGCCCATATCGCTTGGCGTATGGCTGCCATTTCAAATATAAGCTCTGATATTGCTGTGCGGATCGGTCAGTCCGATGGTTACCCGTAGCTGACTGCCGACGGATGGTTGGCATTTTATGTATAATCTCTGGTATTGTTGTGCCGATCGGGTCTGTCCAATGGTTACCCTTAGCTGAGTGCCGGGTGGTAAGTGGTAAATGGCCTGGCCGATGGCAGTCCCAAAACCGCCTGGCGGCTGGTTGACAATTTATATGCGAACGTCTGGCGTTGCTGTGCTGATTGGCCAGGCCGATGGCTACCTCTTAGCAAACTGCCGGATGGTTGACTAAAATTGTATGAGCTTCAGGGGGTAGTGTGCCAAACGGGTCACTTTACTTTTGGCAGCAACCGACACAAAAAAAAATCTACTGGGCATATCAAAACATATTATTATCATAAAAAACATCCGCTGCTGTCATTGTTTATGCTTCTGCGCCGTATTGCAGGACTGGGATGATAAGCGACTTGTAAAGGGGTATTTTTGTTCTTCGCGTGAGGTCTCTGCTCTTGAACTCCTTACTGAGCCCGCAGTAGCATCGGTTTGCAAGAGTGATTCTTCGTCGGATTTTCAGACTGATGTTGTTGTCGCTGCTTATCGTCGTTCCGAGGTAGACAAAATCCTCTACAACATTAAAGTTGTACTCTCTCATTGTAGCAGATTGTCCAAGGCGCGTTGACTTCTGTTTCGTGGATACTAGGTATTTCGTCTTGTCCTCGTTTACCGTTCCCCCGTTCGCCCGTTCGGCGGTAATGATATTGATAATTTCAATATCATCGGCATAAGCGAGTAGCATTAGATCTTTATGAATAAATACTCCCGTTCTGTTGGCATCAGTAGATTAAAGAAGTCACACGATAAGGTTTCGCCCTGCCTAAAACCTCTTTTGGTATTAATTGGTTCGGAAAGGTTCTATCCTATTTTGACGGATCTTTGCATACGTCTCAACGTCATCATGCAAAGTCGAACGTACTTTGCTGGTATACAAAAGGCAGACAGGGCTTCGAAGAACCTTGACCTTATCGGTGTGTCGAAGGCTGATTTGTAATTACCAAAAAGGTGGTGTGTTTTGATGTGTCTCTCGTAGGTCTTCTCTAGGATTTGTCGTGGTGTGATAATCTGGGAAGGAGGCTGACCCCGCAGTAGTTGGCGCAAACTGCAGGGTCACATTTTTTAAAGATTGGACAGAGAACACTTAGATCCCAATCGTCGGTCATACTTTTGTCAACCCATATACGGCACAGAAGTTGGTGCATGCACCTTACCAAATCCTCGGCTCCAGCCTTGAACAATTCAGCGGGCAGCTCATCTGCGCCAGGTGATTTGTTGTTCTTTAGCCTTTGTATGGCTAACCAGACTTTCAGTTGGATCGGTGGGTCTATCTCTATGTTGTCAATTGGTGGCACCATTACTTCTCTAAAAGTGGCATCAAGTTCGTCACCGCCTCACAGTTGGTTGGAGAAGTAACTTAAGCGTTAAGCGCCACTTGTGCCTCTGCGTCAGGATTTCCGTGTTCGTCTTTGCATTGTGCTACTCTGGGCTTAAAACCTTCAGTTAATCATCGTTCCAAGACCGCTATCGAGGGGGCTCGGAGTAACCCAGTATTTCCTTTGGCAGCCGTACTCATGGAGAATGTACGCAAAAAAATTAGAATAGAATAAAAATCCCAAATATGTTAAATGTTGTAAAAAAAGTAAAAGTCATATCATCAGGAATGAACTCTGGGTACACTCGAGCTTGACCGACTTTCATCCTATTTTCATCTGTTTCAGTCTCAGCCCACCCAATCTTGTTAAATCAACACTCAGCTTCACTTTGCTCTTCTACGCTCCATAAAAGTGAAATAAAGTCCAAAGAGCGTGAAACAAGCCATAAGTTCCACACACACAAACACCCACCATTCCCCCCTTTCTCCTAAAAGTGACGTCATAAATTTTGTGGCTACTTAAATGATAGAGGAATTCCTGGCCTCTGGCCGTTGCACTTCCGTTCCTCAAGCAGCTAATGAATTTATGTTGTTTGCTAAAGAGAGAAACTTTAACCAGGAGCCATGATTGTTATGCGGTTGAAATTGTTTCATTGGCCTGCAAAAATTCATCAAAGTTTTTGGAGTAGCAGCTGCAAAACACCTCAAGAAGCATCCTTCGGTTATGAGGAAGACCCAGCAAATATGTATCTAGCGCGTGCATGATTGATTAACTTTTGGGCGGGCGTAATCCCGTGATTTAGCAAAAAAAAAAAAAGACGGTAAAAAAATTGTGAATAAACCCCAGCGAGCATGAAAAATGCAAAGCAAGTGCCACAACGGAAGCTGGCTAAAGTGGGGGCGGGGGGCGCAGACACGACTGACACTTAATTAGAGGCGCCGGAAACGGAAACGAAATGTATGGCCTTGGCAATAATGGAGGGTTGGGCGGATGGGGGCTTGTCATACATATACATATGCACCGACGCTTAGCTGGAACGTAAAACGAAAGGGTAGGCTGCATATTCAGTTAACATACTCAAACCAAATACGTGGGTGGCCGCTAAAGTAAAAAAGTAAAGGTAAAGGTTAATAAAACTAAACCCAATTCGAATAGATCTAATTTTAATTGCAGTTTGGATTGGCGATTTCAAAAATCGACTTACAAAATTTATTTTAGTTTTTCCGAATTTATTAAAAAGCTAAATTAAAATAAATTAAAATTGAAAGAGTTAATAAAAAGTCGCAAACAACCACATGATCAAACTCGACGGTTTCCCCCTGTTTCATTATCATTACACTCAGAAACTAAACAAAGAATTTTGAACTTAAATCTCAAGTACAAACGGTGTCAATATTTACGAAAGCCCGAAAATACTTAATTCAAGTACAGAACTCTTATATCAAGTACGATTTTTTAAATCCCGAAATACTTGTTATTAGACGGCTTGGGGATATTTTTAGTAAATTTCCAACTGTTATGGTGGGGGCTGGGTGTTAACTTTATTTTACTTGCCTTGCCAGCTGCAGCTGCCTACCACTAAAAGATCAGAAGTTCTGCCAAGATAGCGAGAGAAAGTGAGCACAAAATTTCTTCGTCCCCGAAACGACATTCGCAATTCGCTTACCATAGCAAGTGTTTTGTAAATGTCGTATTTATAATTTTTGAACCGAACCCATATTTGACTATTTTTTGCGACGACATTCGCAAATCGCTTACCATAGCAAGTGTTTTGTAAATGTCGTATTTGACTAATTTTTGCTCTGGTTCGAGTTCGGTTCGGACTTTCAAAAAATTCCGGAGTCTCCGCCTCCGGAACGCCTCAACTCCGAACCGGTTTGCAGCCCTGATTAAGTACAACATTACTCAATCATTTAAAATGAGCGCACCCGCTTATCCAAAACGAGGTTGCTAAAGCAATTCACTTTCTTGACTTCTAAAAATTATAAAAAAAAGTTCAGAAAGAAAAATATAACTTACCCAGCTTTGATCAAAATTATTGCTACAGACCTTTCCGTACAGTCGACAACCCGGGACTTAGAAACTTGGCTTACCGTCTCGACCCAAAGTAACGAATTTTACCTGAGAAGCCCCTTGATGAGCTGAACTCCTACAGGCCTATAAGCCTCCTCCCACCATTTGGATGCTGGAAAGATGCTTATTGCGAAGGATTCTGGAGGATACCTAAATTACATTTCGGCTTTCGAGTGAGACACGGAACCCCAGAACAGCTACACAGCCATGATGGCTTACTAGCCGCTCTTAAGAAAACGCTCAATCCTCAGCTTTTCTTAATGGTCAGATCATTCCGATCTGAGAGGACATTTAGAATTGTTCAGGACGGCCTTGCATCACAGAGGAAGAGGATTCGAGCAGGCGTACCTGAAGGTAGCGAAACTGTACAGCCTGTTCACAGCAAATATGCCTACTACTCTGGACTTTCCCTAAAAAGGTTTGAGAACTGGGCCTGTCGCTGGAATATATAGATCACCGCAGAAGTGTGTTAGTGTCACGCACACTCTCAGAAGAGACAGTAGCTTTGGAGTGCTTCCTCACAAGACGGCCCATAAGTATCTGAGAGAAACTCTGGATAAGAGGCTTACTTTCAAGCAGAATGCCGCCGAAGTATCAGGCAAGTTACGCAGCAAAGGGACGAGAATGAGTTGGCTACTCAAAGCCAATAACAAACTCTCGTTAAGAAATAAGATTCTCATTTACAAGGTCATCCTGGCACCAATATGGAGTTTAGGTGCATGCATTGCCGCGAAGACACACCTAAACAAAATCAGGGTCTTCCAGGCCAAAATACTTAGACGGATCACCGGAGCTGATACATCGAGAGATAGTGTGGCGTCCCCATGGTCGGTTAAATTACAATTAACAATCAGGCAGCGTAATACTTGCACAAATTTGCGGCTCATCCACACAAGCTCGCCAGACGTCTCCTCAGGAGGCGCAGGATAAATATAAATTGGGATCCGTGCTAGGAGAAGACTCTTAAGGATCCATCCCACTGACTGATAACAAATCACACTTAAAAATTAACTAACACACAAATACAAATCCAAATACCAATTCTATAAAAATACACACTTGCAGGGAACGGGTATATACCTCTTTTGATTGGTAGTGAGGGGAGGGAGGAGGCAAGGCTACTCTGGATATGCGCGCTGCTGCTTCTCCCTCCACCCATATTATGCGCCATAGGAATCAGAATCACTCAACCTGACTCGTTTGATTTAAGTTATTCAGATAAACACAAAAAAATTAATTCGCGCTTGACTGGGATTTGAGCCCGGTACCTTACGTACTCAACGCATGGGTTGACCCGTTAGCCAATTCAGCCGTTGAACAGTTTTGCAAATGCACGCCTAAAGGGCTACTTATGCTTTGCTGAGCTGACAAGAGAGAGAGATCAAAAAGAGAGCCACTTGCTCTCACTCGCTCTCTGTCTTGCATATCTCTCTGGTAAAAACCGGTTTTCTTATTGTTTAAAGCAAATATTATTCGATTGAGAACAACTTTACTTATTCCAAGAACATTGAGAACATTTGTTCTTAAAAATTTTGAGAACGTTCTGTTCTCATTTTAAGTTGATGGCAACTTATTTTCTGAACACGTTTTTTCCCTCTGTGTACATAAAATTATTTAAGTAATTGATTTATTTTTCTACAAAACCATGAAGAGTTGTATCGCACAACAATAATTTTTTTAATATTTCGGCGGTAAGGCTTTCTCTCTCCGACAAAATATTTTTATAAATCGAAAACGATCGTACAACATGGCAAGAAGTTATGGGCGCATAAAAACATTTGTTCTCAAATTCCTTTTTTCAGTTGTTCGGCATCTGAGTTTCCAATATTAAATAGCAATCAAAAATGTTTTCATACCATTTTTTTTTTTAATTTCATACTTAGTGTTGTTTTGTATATAAAAACGAGAGCGCAAGTTAAAGACGGCTCTAACCGACTTCGATATACCCGTTACCCATGAAAAAACATGTTTAACAGTGTTCCTGCGTTCCTTAGGGTGAACATTGAAAAGTATGCAACACTTTTTAACTCGGCTATATATCACTTTTTGCTCATAACTAGAGAACCGCTCATCCGATCCTTATCAGTTCCTCGGCAAATTTATTCGTTTTGCGAATTACTAACTATCTTTTGAAGTAGTACGAATCGTCTATCTTTTAAACTGTAGGAGATGTAACGTTATTTTCGAATTGCGGGGGCGGAAGGGGGCGTGGCCAAAATTTGAAATAAACTTGATCTGCCTGCAAGTACATATAAGAAGCATTTGTCTCATACATGTCATGCCTCTATCTCTTACCATCTCTGAGATCTAGGTGTTCATACAGACGGACGGCCAGACGGTCAGACGGACAGACGGACATGTCTAAATCGACTCGGCTGTTGATGCTGATCAAGAATATATATACTTTATATGGTCGGAAATGATTCCTTCTGCCTGTTACATACATTTGCACGACTTTAGTACACCACGTCTGGGAATGGAATCTGGGTATCTTAGACTCGTAGTCAAAAAACTAACAGCTACGCTACGGCACTTACAATCTTAGTAAAGAAAAAGTTGCAGTTTTAGGAAAATAAAAGAATGTACTAATATGCTTTTACTCATGTTTTTTATTATACTCTGTACCAAAGGAATATAGAGTATATTAAGTTTGTGCAAAAGTATGTAACAGGGAGAAGGAATGATTTCCGACCATATAAAGTATATATTCTTGATCAGCATCAACAGCCGAGTCGATATAGACATGTCCGTCTGTGCGTCCGTCCGTCTGTCTGTCCGTCTGTCCGTATGAACAAACAGATTTTAGATATGTTGAGACATAGAGGTTTGACATGTATGGGACAAATACTTCTTATACTTGCAGGCAGATTAAGTTTATTTTCAATTTTTGCCACGCCCCTCCCGCCCCCGCAATTTGGAAAAAACGTTTTATCTCCTACAGTTTTGAAAATAGACGATTTGTCCCTTCTAGAGATAGTTAGTAATTAGCAAAATGTATCGATTTGCCAAAGAAATGATAAAGATCGGATGAGCGGTTCTCAAGTTATGAGCAAAAATGTAAATCACCTTCTCCCCAGCCCCTCCCACCCTCTTACAACTAACACCGCACAATCTTAGAGAGAGAGAGAGAGAGAGAGAGAGTGAGAGAGAGAGAAAGAGAGAGAGAGACTTACAGATGAGCGCAAAACCAGCATTGCAATCAGCTTCTACTTCAGGTACAGAGTATGTTATAGTCGGGCTTGACCGACTTTCTCACTTGTTTTAAATTGTAAACATTTAGTTTTAGGGTTTCTTGACGATAATGATAATTTATGAACAAAAATAGAGGCAAGCTAACTTCGGCTCGACCGACCTAAACCTTACTCATATGAACTCTGAAGTATGCACACTTTTTAAACTAGCTATTTTAAGCTAAACTAAACCGATCGATCCGTAATTTTCGAAAAATCAGTGTAAATATATCCGGTAGAATCGTATCATTTAAAACCGTGAACGTTTTTCTAGCGGGGGCGGAGCGTGTCAAAATTTCAAAAACTTTTGCTAAGTAAAGTAGCTTTTGCCATATGACACTCGTTTCTTGACAGTCTATATGCAGCTCTATTGTAACACTGCTATATCGACTCGGCTGTTTTTGTACAAACTTGTTCCAAAGTTGTGGTGAGTTTTGACAATCTTGTGAAATTATGGGAAATCACGGACGGACGGACGGACGGACAGACGGACATGGCTATATCAACTCAGCTCGTCATGCTGATCAAGAATATATATACTTTATGTGGTTGGAGATGCTTCCTTCTGTGCGTTACAAACATCCGGGCAATTTCAATATACCCTCTCCAAGGGTATAAAAAAAATAATTTACTAGCCAAGACTTTCACAGGTACAGAGAACTTAACAGTCGGGTTTGACCGACTTTTTTACTGTCAAACTTGAAGTTCCCATAAACTGCAATTTATCGATCGACCCTCGTATAGAAATCAAATTTTAGGTAACAGAGCATCAGTCACATCTCGTCTACATCTCTGGCCAAGTCAAGTGGTGCCATCTGTTCGCATGCCATGCATTCTGTAGCCAGTATGTTGGACCTCCTCTTCCCACTCGTCCTGGGACAAAATTAAATTCTATACAGCAAAAACTCGAGCAATTTGTTTTAAGTTGGTTGCATCCTGTGGTCGGAGTACTCCTTTCTACTTGTACGAGGACATTCTTGATTTTTTCTGTGTGTTACTATTAGCCCTTAGAGTGGGAGAATGGAGCCGCTTATAAAGTCATAAGAGTTGCCCAGGAGGTGGATGGGGGAGATGCAGGAGTAGTCACAGCTGCCAGGCATATCTCGTGGGGTGGGCTTATCTATGTGGGCACATCATAATTGCGGTGACTAGAGCAGGGCTACGCGGGGTGGGTGGCCCGGCGCAATCCTGAGCATAATTGAAATTCCAGCCTAAACGCGTTTGTAACGGGAAATTGCGGGAGCCAGCCAAAAAGCAACCGGACATGAAGCATTTGGCGGATGCGGCCAAAAAGTTAATTAGTAAGTGGCAAATGGTACACGTATATTTACAACAAATATGAATTCCTCGTAAGTTTCTAATTTAAAGTTTAAATTTTGCAACTGTTTTTAATTTTGGCGCGCACTTAAAAGATTGCATACTCAACAGCTGCAAGCCTGGCGTTGCCACCTAATTTGCAGGCACAATGCGGCGCGCGCTTATCTTTGCGCATGCCTTAATTTTCCCTTGACTGTTTTTGTACAATTCCAAGGAGTTGGCCAGCCAACAGATAGTACAATTCGCTTGTCAGTACACGCCGAGCTATCAGAACGCCAAAACGAACGCCTAAGGAAACGCGGTTGCATACGAAGCGCTTCATATCAGCGATATTTACGCGTAGTACATTTTGTTACGCAAAATTTACCAACTGGAAAATCAGGCTTCATTATACGGACTAGCTAAAGTTTACAATATTTGTGTAATTTTTGGATATTAATTTTAGTTTTCATTTAAAAACCCAACTAACGCGCGCGCTCTTCGTACTCTTTGCATTCTCTCGGGTCCAGCTTAGTGTTGCAAAATGCCAACGAGGCGCTAGTACATTTCTGTGGTACGGTAGTACAGTGTGACTGGAATAGGTATTATTTTGTTGATTAAATAAGCGATTGAATTTGGAGAAATCTAGTTTCAAGCTAATTTAATTTTAAAATCCTTGACATCCATAATTATGCAAAATTTTTAAAGTATTTCTAGCGAAGCGGATAATTCATTAAATATCACGGCTAATAAAACTGTAAAAACAGATTTATTTATAAATGAGAAGCATATTTGGTATTTTTTTCTAAACGAACGATGTGGTTTTTTCTTCTTATTTCTATACTGTTCTAATTCAACATCAATTAAGCGTACCAAAATCATATAATATGATGCGTAATTGTAATCCATTTCGAAACAGGGTATTTTCTAGTCGAAGGCCCTCGCCGGCACATCTCTCACCTACTGCAGCATAGCTTGTGGTATTTTTCCAGTTTTAGCCTGCGGTCACACTGTTCTGTTGTGTTTATAAAACAAAAATGAAAAAGAGAATAATTAAAAAATAATATGTTAAAATCATTAAGAAAAATGATAAGTGAGTGAAATGTTGCTAAATGTGGTGGTGTCAAACAGAAACCACCCTGGGTCCGCGGGACCTTTTGTGAGTGGCTTTCCGCTGGCGACACAAAAATGCAAAACCCAACAAATTGTTCTAAATTATTAATAAATAAACAAATGTTATGCCTAGGCGGCCCTCCTCGGTCCAAAATGTGGAGAGACTAATTCAATTGCTTCAAACCTCACCAAAGTAGCCGCGCCGCGCCGCGTAGCCGTCTCGGCCTCCCTCCCTGCTCCCGCTCTACTTTTTCCCCACCAACAAGAACACCAGCAGCAGCAGCCGCCTCCGCAACAACAAAAACTCTTTAGCACATTTACAGTTATGCAGGCCAAGAAACGCTACATTCTTGTCTTTGTCTCCTGCGCATTTCTGGCCTATGCCTACTTCGGTGGCTATCGCCTGAAATTCTCACCGCATCGTACACGTCGGGCTCAGCATGAATCCGCCAAGGATGGAGGAGATGGGACACAGCAGCAGCACCAACAGCAGCTGCAGCCCCATTTGCCCAGCTTCCTAACGATGCTTGAGCTTGAGCCTTTGGGCAATGACAGCCATTCGCACCCCCTAGCCCCCCACGCACCAGCCAAGGACTGCCGCATGGAGACCTGCTTTGATTTCACCAAATGCTACGATCAATTCCTGGTCTATGTGTACCCGCCGGAGCCGTTGAATTCACTGGGCGCTGCCCCGCCCACCTCGGCCAACTATCAAAAGATTCTCACTGCCATACAGGAGTCGCGCTACTACACCGCTGATCCGTCAGTTGCCTGCCTCTTCGTCTTGGCCATTGATACCCTGGATCGGGATTCCCTGTCCGAGGATTATGTGCGTAATGTGCCATCGCGCCTGGCCCGCCTTCCCCACTGGAATAATGGCCGCAATCACATCATTTTCAATTTATATTCCGGCACTTGGCCAGACTATGCGGAAAACTCGTTGGGCTTTGATGCCGGCGAGGCCATTCTGGCCAAGGCCAGCATGAGTGTGCTGCAGTTGAGGCATGATTTCGATGTCAGCATACCGCTCTTCCATAAGCAATTCCCACTGAGAGCCGGCGCCACGGGATCAGTGCAATCGAATAATTTTCCAGCCAACAAGAAGTATCTGTTGGCCTTCAAGGGCAAGCGGTGAGTGGAAAAAAAAACAAAAACAATTATTTAAATTAAATTGCGAATAAAAGGAATTATATGTGATTATGGAGGGAAAATCTGGAGTAAAGTACGGGCGTATCTGCATATCTGTTTTTGTTTCTTGTTGGCTGAAACTTGGTTCAGGTTATTCAATTGCAAGCGAGAATAGGCTGTCAGCGGGGAAATTTTTACTCATAATCTGTTTTGTTTTTTAAACAAAAGAATTGCGCTTTGAATACTTTTAAGGATTTTTGTAGTCTAAATGAGTAGATCAGGATAATCAACGAACCGGCATCGGTTCCTCATAATTTGTTTAAGCTATGGACTTGAAATCTGGTCTGTGGGTGTGTATTATGGAGTTGGATATTTTTTAGTATATCAAGATCAGAATTGAACCGGTATCGAACCGGTTAAATAGTGTTTATTAGAAGTTATATTAGGCATGAACTTGAAACTAGGTCTGCCTGTTTATATTATTTATTTTTAAATTTTACTAAATCAGGACTTGATTCTAACCGGTTTCGAACCGGTTAAAAAGTGGTCAAGAGCAAACCTCAGAAGTTATTTAAGCAACCTTAAATCTGGTCTAGGTAGATTACATAGTATTATTAAGTTTGATATATAACTGAACCACAAGCGGAATCGAACCGGCTTAAAAATTGATTTTATTCATACCTCACAATTTATTAAATCTGTTAGCTTTAAATCTGGTCGTTAGGTTGGTAGTATGGAAATGGATATTTAATGGTATCAAGACCTGTTTTAAACCAGTTTCGAACCGCTTTCGAACAATTATTGAACCAGTTTCGAACCGGTTAGATCGTGGCACAGACCCATATCTCTGAAGTTATTAAATCTTTGAATTTGAAGTCTGATTTGAAGGTTGATAATATGGAGTTGTAGATTTTACTAGCTCAGAAACAATATCTAAGTTAAAAAGTGTTTCATAGCCTTACCGCCAAGTTTATTTTGCATAATGGAGTTGGATATTATTCTTGTTCAAGACCGATATCGAACCAGTTTTAATCAGGTTCAGAGACATAAAGCAGAAGTCCTTTAAGTTATGAACTTTACATTTTGTCAGTAGGTTGTTCAAACCAAATCGAATTTCGGTTTTGGTTCTAGTACGTACCGAAATTTATGTTTTGATTTTTATACCCTTGCAAAGGGTATATTAATTTTGCCCAAAAGTTTTCAACTGATAGAAATATTAATTTCCGATCCTATAAACTATATATATAAACTTATTCTGCGTTGCGGGGCTAATCCTGCGTTACGGACGTTACATTTGTACGCGAATTTGCTTGTTAAAACTGACAGCTGGCGTTCACATTGGTATATTTTAATGATTTAATAATAGAGTACTTCCAAACCTAATTTAAAATAGATTATCTGTTTTTGAAAAAAAGTTATGCTTGTTTAAAGTTCCGTTGCGGACGTTACAAAAACTGCAAGTCGACCTTGAGGCTTCTGTGCATTTCCACATTTTTTTTTTTAGCGAATTTTGCATAATAAACAAAAAAAAGCCCTAAATACGTGTTTTTCCGATGTTTAAAAATTCGCCCACATGGAAAATTTTGCATGCAAAAAAATATTTTTCATACGATTGGCTTGAAACTCAGTTTGTAATGATAAAACTCAAACTCATTTGTGTTTTCACTTTGCGATGTTAGAAATTCCGATTTTGCAGGTTTGCCCTCGATATTTATCAATTAATAATATTAATATTATTTATACACACTTTTTGTGACTTTGAGGTTATGTTTTTCGGATTCTCGACAACCTAATATTTCGCGTCCATATTTTTTTTCTCTTAGATTCCAGTTAATTGGACGGCAGTACAATTTTTAATTCTTTATTTATTTCGCTTTTTATTTTGCTTGTTTTCTTCTTTTATGTAAACAAATTGTTACAATGTTCATATGAACTAGATGATTCCGATGAATCAATGGTTCTCAAACTGGCTCATCTAAGCTTCTCAGGCATGTGTAAAAGCAAAACTAAGTTAATCAGATGAGCTTTCATCTGACGAAAACTCATTTGAGCGATCAGGTGGTGTAAATGGAGCTTAACAGACTTCAATATACCCGTTACTCAAGATAAAACATGTTTAACAGAGTTCCTGCGTTCCTTAAGCCCCATACGGACATCAGAAGTAGCGAGAAGTTTCGTACAAAAATTGAGGGAAGAAGAAGCCGAAGTTACAACTTCGCCTCTTGAACTTTTTGCATGTACAAAGGTGCGAAGTTGAAAGTTACACTTAACAGACAATATTGCACTTAGCAGCACATTTGTGGATACTATGTAAGATGGCTGTGGGCCTTATTGTGCTTTGACCAGCTGAAGCAGCATTGAGAATGCACCATGTTAAGCCACTTTGCTTCTGCCTGCATCGATCAGCTGGACTGCTTTAAGCTAAAGTGATTTAAAAAGAAAATAAAATGAACATGGGAGAAAAACAAAAGCGAAAGAATCGTCTGAAAGTGTTTTTGCATGACAAAAAATGTTTTTAATTTTGGCGGTGAAAGAGCGAGTTGTCATTTTTGATTTATTCCACCCAAAGCATTTGGACTTTAATTTTGTAAACAAGGCTTGGGGGAGAAGTGGCCAAGCTTCTACAAAAATTCAACTTGGCATCAAACCAAAATGCAAATGATCGAGCAGTGTGACCCACCGTCAATTAAATTAAAAATATCAAAAACAAATTTTTTGGCGTAATTTTTTTTTAAGTCTGGTTACACTGCTCTTACGTTCCACGGCGACGAAACATGGGGTGAAGTTCGCTAAATTACGCACTTCGGATGTCCGTATGGGCCTTTAGGGTGAAAATCTAAAAAGTATGCAACATTTTTTTAACTCGGCTATTTATTATATGATCTTGATGTAAACTTCAGGGATTATAGTTATTGCTAATATAAACTTAAGTTATAAATTAGAATCTTAAATAAACGATATCTTAAAAAATGTGGAAGTTATTCAACATTTGCTACTGTGGGGTCGGGGGCGGGCGTGCCCCAAATTTAAAACCAACTTGATCTGCGTGCAGATAAAAGAAGGCTACATGCCAAGTTTACTAGCTCTAGCTCTTATAGTCTCTGAGATCTAGGTGTTTATACAGACAGACGGACAAGTCTATTTCGACTCGGCTGTTGATGCTGATCAAGAATATATATACTTTATATGGTCGGAAATGATTCCTTCTGCCTATTACATACATTTGCACGACTTTAGTATACACTTTTTACTCTTCTAGAGATAGTTAGTAATTAGCAAAATGAATCGATTTGCCAAAGAAATGGTAAAGATCGGATGAGCGATGAATGGTCACCCTAAGGAACGCAGGAACACTGTTAAACATGTTTTTTCATGATTAACGGGTATATCGAAGTCGGTTAGAGCCGACTTTAACTTACGCTCTCGTTTTTTCCTTTTAAAAAAATGTGTAATAAGGGTAATTTTTTTTATTATCAGAATAAAGGGCATAAAAACTCTGTTTATAAAGCAAGATTGGAAAACCAAATTATTAATTTCACTCTGTTAAATTAAAAACCCTATTTTCGGTTGCGAAGGTTAGACACAGAACACAAATTTTTAGCTTAAGTTTTAAATAAATATTGGATATCTTACAAATATAATGAGTACCTTTAATTAGAGAAAATTAAACAAATTTTGAGTTATGCTAAGCGCAAAATACTGAAAAATCTGTTCTTAACATTTTTTTGATCAAAAAAACATCTTTCGGATTAACCCATAATTAGTTATTAATAATATATATATTTGATAAATATAATTGAGAATATATTAAAGCAATGAACTAACAATTTTATGTTAAATTTATTATAAAATATTTTCTTGGTTTTACTTCATAAAAATGGCTATAAAATTTGTACGATTTTCACGTTTGTAAATGTGGAAATTAACACATGCGACTTTTTTAGTTATTTTTATAAATATTTACCCAAAACTTAACTTTTAATTCTGCCCAAAGAAGCAAATAAGTCGTTCTAGTCGTAATTCTACCTCATTAGTTAAAGATTCCATTTCATGAACCTGGTCGAGAATTATTGAATCATTTATTAATTAGGTCCTTTTGCTGTTTTGCTGATTTTGGCCAAAAAATTAATTAGTTTGTATCCAAAAATAAGATGTAGCAATTGGGATTGAATTAAAAATTTGAGAACTTTTTAAAAAAATTTTATAATATGGAGGAAAATTTAATCTCAAAAACATCAATACAAAAACTTTTATGCATGCAATTACGTGTTTATATGGGAAAAATTAATAAACATTTATAGCACAGCTGGAAAAAAATTAGTATGAACTTTTTTTTTTTTTTTGCAGGCAGATCAAATTTATTATCAATTTTTACTGCGCCTTTTATCGCCTCCGCAATTGGGAAAAAAGATTGGATAGATGGTACTTCTTTAAGAGGTAGAAGGTCTAGGCTGTTGATGTTTTTGTCCCATACATGTCAAGCCTCTCTCTTACCATCTCTGAGATCTGTCGGACTGACGGACTTTTGCTTAAACTTAAAGTACTGTTGGATTATTTTATTATTAGATTTCTTCGCATGTGCCCCGACCACCCCTGCCATGAGATTATCCCACTAAATCCCATTTTCCGACCGATTATTTATATGGCAGGTACAGGAAGTAGTCATGCGATCCAGGCGGTTCCAACATATTAGCAGCGTGCAGCAGTTGATAAAAACAGCTTATGCAAACGAATGATTGTTGAAAATGTACAGCATACTTTCCTGCTGCGACTTACAATTGCTCAAAATCAAATGAAACAATAGTTTTGATCAACAATTTTTTATGGATTCCAATTAAGTACATTCAAGTATATTTGGTCTGTAGAAATTAAGGGTGGTGCCCTTGTAATTGAACAAAAATTTCACTAAAGCGGAAATGAATTAAATTCCGTTATAAATAAAGTCCATTATCTGCTTAAGAACTCGCGATGATGAAGACAACAATTGTGCAACTTATTCCTTTAAATCAAAGAGCCGCTCGTACAGCTCAGTGACTCAGCAGAAGTATTCGCACAATTGCCGAATCCCTATGATCTTTTTTAAGGTTCGGTTGCTGGTTGTTATGCATTTTCCCTCTTGATCAGAAGTGCTTGTAGGCTTGGGAAAGGAACTGTTCTCCCCTACCTAGTTTGACCTTTTCAAGTATATATCATATTCAATTGGGTTCATGGAGTCATATTTGTAACGGCTTCTTGTGTTAAATGCGAGGATCACATGTTTTATTTATTAACAAAAATAGCAACATAATAACAATCATTAAAATTTGCCAAAATCACTTCCTAATGACAGTTTACCAATAAACTGGACACAAAAACTTGGGCCGATTGTGAAGATACACATTTTTGTTCTCGTTTCCAAAGAAACGATTAAAGACTTCGGAGGAAACGGTTTGCCATCAAGAAGATGAATTGCAGATAAATAGTCGTCGACAGACCACATATATTCGGGGGTGCCACAGAAATCTCTAGAGATTTTGCCGACGGTTGGTTTGTAAATCTCTCGAAAAATTCGTTTGTGCCACAGAACTTCTAGAGATTTCATTTTCTAATTAGTTAATCTAGTTAGAGCACCAGATGTTCCAGTTGATGTTCCATCTCTAAAAACAGGGCTGAATCTCTCGCCGAAAAATTTCCCTTATTTTAGTTGTGGGTTAAATTGATGATTAACTGAAATTTTTTTGATTGTGTTTTGTGTTTTATGATGCATTTTAAAATAATAATTCAAGTTTAAGTCATAATTTGTATAAATATAATGAAAAATTTAATAATTTGTTTTGCACAAAACACGAGGAATATGTTTCCATCCCTTAATACGCTAGCTGTCATGTAGAGGGCGCCACATCTCCCTCTGTCGATGTGGCGCCCTCCCGTGAGAAAAGAGTTTCCAAAATCTCCTAACAAAACATGAGAGGTTTGAAACCAACCAAAAAAAAATTTCCGTGGCACCTAAGAATTGGAATTCGGTTGGAATTTGGTTGGAAGAGGTTTCTGTGGCACCCCCGATTAAAATAGTTTCTTTATATTACACAGGCCAACAAAATGACCACTTTTGTGAGGTCCAGTCCAATTTGTATTAAATTCTGATCCAGTTTTGTGCACTGATTCCAAAACTGGTCTCGGGTTTTCTCCATCAGCTCTTGTTTTCAAGATATCGCGGAAAAACCATTTTGCAGTATTTTTGGCTTTAAAAAAATTATGGAGGTTACACCGAGCAACAATATCTGTATTTATGAGCTCTATGCGACAGTATACATATTAAGGTCGCCCAAAAAAATCAATGGAGCATTATCAGCAAACCCAAAAGCGCCTAAATTGGCCTTTGAAGAGAAATATTCATCAAATTATAGCAAATTTTTCAAACTTAGTCGCCGTGTACCAGCCATTTGGGGTGCTTGTATTTTAATGAAAACCGCTTTAGCATCTAGGCCAATGGTTCTTCTAATTTCACAAATTTTGTTGCATTTAAATCTTCTCGAAAAAATGAATTAAAATTTATGGCAGGATAACTAGATTGATACACAAAATCTGTATAGGAAATGTTAAAAGACTACTTGATCTAACATTGTCCTTACATTAATTGTCAGGCAAATGTACAATAACATTCAATCAGTACTAGACTCAAACAATTTTCCCAAAATCCATATTTGCTTAACCTGCGAGAACAACATTAAAATTATATGAATTGGGCTACAAATGAGCCAAATGTGTTCCGCACTCACTATAATCTATGGATTAAGCCCCTTGTGACTATTATGATTTTACAAGTTTCAACAAATGCCTGGCGGAAGGAGATTGTAGTAAAGACTCTATCTGTGAAACGAATGTATATGTCGAGGAAGTTGACCATTCTTATTATTGAGAGGAATGCTCATTCATGCAAGGTAGTGCAAAAACTCGTTCCATTTCGCAAGCGAATAACTTTGTGAATCTGTCGCGTCACTTGACGAACTTTTCATAGAAAGACACAAATTAGGGTAATTTTTTTTTCAATTGTAACGTCGCCCTATTTTCTACTATTTTTTTCTACAGTGGACTGCAAAAAAAAAAAAAAATTTCAAAAAATTTTTTCATGATTCTGCTTTGGGACATTAAGGCATTTAAACTAACCAATTTTTATACCCGTTACTCGTAGAGTAAAAAGGGTATACTAAAGTCGTGCAAATGTATGTAACAGGCAGAAGGAATCATTTCCGACCATATAAAGTATATATATTCTTGATCAGCGTCAATAGCCGAGTCGATATAGACATGTCCGTCTGTCCGTCCGTCCGTCTGTCTGTATGAACACCTAGATCTCCGAGATGGTAAGAGATAGAGGTTTGACATGTATGGGACAAATGCTTCTTTTATCTGCACGCAGATCAAGTTTGTTTCAAAAAAACGTTATATCTCCTACAGTTTTGAAGATAAACGATTCGTACCTTCTAGTTAGTAATTAGCAAAATGAATCGATTTGCCAAAGAAATGATAAAGATCGGATGAACGGTTCTCAAGTTATGAGCAAAAAAGTGAAAAATAGCCGAGTTAAAAAAGTGTTGCATACTTTTTAGATTTTCACCATAAGAAACACTGGAACACTGTTAAACATGTTTTTTCATGAGTAACGGGTATATCGAAGTCGGTTAGAGCCGACTTTAACTTACGCTCTCGTTCTTTTTACGTTTGCCATTGACATAACGGTGACTCCCGGAAAGCTGCGAACCATCAATACATCATTTTTCAAAAGAACTTTTTCAACACCCCAAGCAGTCACACATTTTTAATTTTGTATTTTTTTAATGAATTGTGCAACCAAATACAAAAAACACCATATGCAGTTCTTATGCAGATGTTTTTTTTTGGCAATAAATAAAAAGCAAGTTATTGGAAAATGAGATGGAATACATTTGGCTCAGTTGTAGCCCAATTCATATAATTTTAATGTTGTTCTCGCAGGTTAAGCAAATATGGATTTTGGGAAAATTGTTTGAGTCTAGTACTGATTGAATGTTATTGTACATTTGCCTGACAATTAATGTAAGGACAATGTTAGATCAAGTAGTCTTTTAACATTTCCTATACAGATTTTGTGTATCAATCTAGTTATCCTGCCATAAATTTTAATTCATTTTTTCGGGATAAACCGCTTATAACTTTGTCCATCGAGAAGATTTAAATGCAACAAAATTTGTGAAATTAGAAGAACCATTGGCCTAGATGCTAAAGCGGTTTTCATTAAAATGCAAGCACCCCAAATGGCTGGTACACGGCGACTAAGTTTGAAAAATATGCTATAATTTGATGAATATTTCTCTTCAAAGGCCAATTTAGGCGCTTTTGGGTTTGCTGATAATGCTCCATTGATTTTTTTGGGCGACCTTAATAAGTATACTGTCGCATAGAGCTCATAAATACAGATATTGTTGCTCGGTGTAACCTCCATAATTTTTTTAAAGCCAAAAATACTGCAAAATGGTTTTTCCGCGATATCTTGAAAACAAGAGCTGATGGAGAAAACCCGAGACCAGTTTTGGAATCAGTGCACAAAACTGGATCAGAATTTGTCATCAATAAGGCTGGACCAAAATGGCTGTTGGCCAGTGTTATTATACACTTGAAAAGTGTATTATAATTTTGCCCAGAAGTTTGCAACGCATAGAAGGAATCATCTCCGACCACATAAACTATATATATTCTTGATCAGCGTGACGAGCTGAGTCGATTAAGCTTTGTCCGTCCGTCTGTCCGTCCGTCCGTCTGTCTGTTTCTACGCGAACTAGTCCCTCAGTTTTGAAGCTATCGAGCTGAAATTTTGCATAGAGTCTTCTTTTGTCTGCACGCTGCTAATATGTCGGAACCGACGGGATCGGATGGCTACTTCTTGTAGCTGCCATACAAATGATCGGTCGAAAAATGGATTTTAATGAGAAAAACGACTTTTTCCTCAATATTACCGCTCTCAATCACGGTAATGGGTAATATTAAATGTTTTTAAGCTGATCTGCGAAGTTTGGCCGAAGTCGCCAACCGTTGAAACAAGCGTTTTCAAGTGTATCAAAACTTCGGCACAGACGAAGTTAGCTTTGCCTTTCTCGTTATACACTTGAAAAGTGTATTATAATTTTGCCCAGAAGTTTGCAACGCATAGAAGGAATCTTCTCCGACCACATAAAGTATATATATTCTTGATCAGCTTGACGAGCTGAGTCGATTAAGCTTTGTCCGTCCGTCTGTCCGTCTGTCCGTCCGTCCGTCTGTCCGTCTGTCCGTCTGTCTGTTTCTACGCGAACTAGTCCCGCAGTTTTGAAGCTAGCGAGCTGAAATTTTGCACAGAGTCTTATTTTGTCTGCACGCTGCTAATATGTCGGAACCGACCGGATCGGATGGGTACTTCTTGTAGCTGCCATACAAATGATCGGTCGAAAAATGGATTTTAATGAGAAAAACGACTTTTTCCTCAATATTACCGCTCTCAATCACGGTAATGGGTAATATTAAATGTTTTTAAGCTGATCTGCGAAGTTTGGCCGAAGTCGCCAACCGTTGAAACAAGCGTTTTCAAGTGTATCAAAACTACGGCACAGACGAAGTTAGCTTTGCCTTTCTCGTTTTTTTTTTTAAATTTGATTTTTATGTTTTGTTTATTAGTTTAATTAATTGCTTTTCCTTATATATTGGCTAAATTGGGAAACTATTTTTTAACCCTTTTTTGAAATTAAGACTAAATTATTGCGGCTATTAATAATGGTTAACTAATTAAACAATTTCAAATCTAAATCCTTATGTAAAACTTGAATATTATAAAGTTGTAAATTGTGTAATCGGATAGTATTGATTAGAATTCTATTTAAATGTCTGAATTCTTAAGCACTAACTTTCTCAGAACTTTCTATTGTTCGGTCTCTGTGTAAATTGTTTAGATTAACTTAACTTGGAGAATTTCACATGCTTAGCCAATGTAGAAACTATTTTATTTGTGAACGTCATTCGCTGCAAGCCAAAACCAAAATAGTTTTAAGCTGTTTTCTCATGTTGCAGTTTTTGAAAATCTAAGTGGATTTGCTGCATTTGCTTTGCTGATGTTCAATGTTGCTTTCAAAACTATCTACATGAGAAACGGCAAAATTTGGACAATTTTTGACCAAAAAAGCCATAACTGAAGAGTTTATAGGATTTAAAAACAAAACTATATTTTTTTATGATAATAATTTGATCAAATATGGCCGAAAAGTTTCACAAATTGTCCAAAAATATTTATCGAAGGTTGTCCAAATTTTTTGCTTGTGTGAACTTAGCTTTAGACCTTAAGCTTTAGGCTTAATCTCCCATCATAGTAACAAGTCGCTCCAAAAAAAAAAGTCTACTCCTTTGTGAAATTTTTTAAAATTGGCGCGCAGTAAATAAAACAATAATCCGGCGAGTGGCAAGGCACTGCCAACTTACTATTGGTGCAGAAGGAGTGGGTAGAAACCACATAGTAAGCCTCAGAGACTCTGAAAAGCTGGAAAAGGAAATCCCCTTAATCCTCCAACCCAGAGACGAAATGGTGGCCGAGTATCACTTTGACAGGAATTTCACTGTACACCAAAGTAATAAGAGAGAATGGATCTCACTTGAAGAGACACATAAAATGAAACCACACACAATTATGTGGTACACAGACGGGTACCTTACACCCCAAGGAACCGGACTTGGGGTAGCAGGACCAGGAACGAAAATATCTGAACCAATGGGAGAATTCACAAGCATATTTCAAGCTGAAGTATGTGCCATCTCCCGTTGTGCAGACCGTAATATGGGGAAGAACTACCATAATAGAGAAATAGCTATCCTGTCCGATAGCCAAGCAGCGCTTAAAGCACTCAGTAGCAATAAGTTCACCTCTAAGCTAGTCTTAGAGACAAAGAACAAATTAGACCAACTAGGCAGCAGGAACAACCTGACCCTACGATGGATACCGGGACACAACAACATCCCCGGAAATGAATTGGCCGACGAACTGGCACGCAAGGGTGCAGCCACCGCAATGGTAGGGCCAGAACCCTACTGCGGCATAGGCCAACACACAATAAAAGAACTTCTAAGGAAGGAAGAGAATACGCTTAGATCAGCCTCCTGGGTAAACACCAAGGGAATGAGACAAGCTAAAGCATTAATAGTGAACCACGACCTCAAAAGGTTCCAAAAGTTAATCCAACAAGGAAAGAATGCCCTCAGAATTCTGACAGGGCTCTACACGGGTCACTGCAGACTGAGGAGCCACATGTACAAGTTGGGAATAACAAACACCCAGCTTTGCAGATACTGTGAAGAGAAGGAGGAGTCCTCTGAGCATATACTAGTACACTGCGATGCCCTAGCGAGGCGCAGACTCAACAGATTTGGGAAACACATTCTACACCCAAGCAATATCAGTAACTTAGAACCCACAAAAATCCTGACTTTTGTACAGGAGTTAGGGCTGCTAGGGGAGTTGTAAATTCAGTAGGGGGGCACAATAGACCAAAATTGGTCGCGGTGCTCCACTTCCCCAACAACAAATAATAATACTATTGGTGCCTTTCCAGTCCTACCGGTTTAACAGTGGCCCAAATTTGTAATCAGTCTACATTCGATTGCACAAAAACCATCTAGTTGCGAAATCTAGTTGGATTTCTATTGGAGCAAAAACAGCAGCATAAGAAAACTGCCCTTAATGTGGCAGAAATCATTGAATATACAACCATTTCGTTGCTTTGAAAAACCCCTCATATCTCCCACAGTTTTGTAGCTAAATGTTTCGTACCGTCTAGAAATTTTTAGTATTAAAGATTATTCTTCTTTTTTATCCGAATTCAAATTGTTTTTAAACTAAACCGAACCCCGGAGAAACGGTTCGGTACGAGGTTTTGAGTCTATTAAAGCGGACCCAGAACAGAAGCTTCTAAATTGTAAGCTTCTCGAATCTGGACCTGAACCGACGCTTTTCTGCTTGGAAAAAACTTAATCTTGCACAATAACTTAAGTCTGGGTTTTAAAACTTATAAAACTTTAACATCTTTGGAATCGGTGCATTAACATTTCAAGTCAAACTTAAAATCGGCATAACTATCACTTTTTGTTGATGCCTGTTTTAGTTGACGGGTTCGGTATTTCTGTTAACTTGTATACTTGAAAATAAGACGTTAATCAAATTGAATATTTTCTGGGCGGTCTTTATCTGACTTCATATCTTTGGTGGCTTTGACGTCTGGCCACTCGGTTCTGTCAACCTTGGTTGTGACAGACAAACCTCGTGTACCTTGCCGGTTTTGGGGCTGTGCGACTCTTTTGGCTTTACACTCGGGACTACGCTTCATTGGCCCGTTGTTGTTTTTTGGAATTGCTTTTAGGCAATATTGATTTGCTACGTGCTCTGCTTGGTTAACATATACGCATGCCATAAAATACCACATTTTATGGAATGTTTTTAGTTTTTATGTTTAAAATTTTTGTTTCTTTTTGTTTTTTAATTTAATAGGTGAACTTGGGAGCTGCTCCCATACCCCAACGATTCTGTATCTCGCGACGACGGGAAGCGTTTGTATTAGGTAGAGTGAAACATGTTTCACCTATAATAAAATATTTATTTAATCATTTTTATCACCAATAATTCTCCGACTGACGCTTATAGTCATAGCTATTACCTTATTAAAACTCAACATCTCTGTGAAATATTGTATGCCTTTTCAAACCATCTGTTATTTGATTTTTAATAAAGTATTATTATTATTATTATTATTATTATTATTACGACTTTGAAAAAGAAATAAAGTAAATAAATTGTTTCTCAACAATGAGAATACATACAACCAAGCATCTTTCTAAATCCTTAGTTTCTATTAGTAAATGAACCTTAGACTTTCCAACTGGTTCGAAACCTCGGACCGAACCTTTTCAGAATATCAGAGATGTGCAGACCTGTTTTACACTACTAACATATATATCCAAATAATTTCACTAAAGTGATACATCTTCCATGACACAAACATGACCAAGTGTTAAATTATGAACTAAACCCTCTTCAGGGTCTAAAGTTTTGTGACCCTTTATTTAAATAATTTTATTCTCACTAAATTTGTTTAAAGCCTACAACTTTCATTTCTAAATACAATTTCCTTCCAATTTTGGCAATTCTAGTTTTGGGTCTGGTTCAGTCAGGCGGCAAATTGCAGGTTGCATCTATCTCAATAGCAAAACGCCGCCGCCTCCCTCGCTACAAAAGAAACAACAACCAACAAAGGAAAAAAATCCAATTGAAATCGAAAACCTGTATATCAGGGACTAGGAAAGGGTCACTAGCCCTCCATTCAAATTGAAAAAAAAAATTGAAATTGTCTAGCAACGCGTCATTCATCATGTCCTACTCTATACGGTTTCAGGGTCTTGTCCTGTGTCCTAGGCTTTATTTTGCTCTTTTTCTGTTTGTCTTTGCTTTATTGTTGTTTACCCGTTTTTTGGGGGACAGTCAGACACGGACGCTGCCTTTGACATGAAATTCGATTCAATAACGCAACTTTGAAGCACCGACGAACTGAGGTGAAGCTCATATGACCTTAGTGTGTGTGTGATTGTGAGTGGGTGGCAATGGGAATTTTTTACCTGCCCACGTGGCGACAAAAGTGAGCTCATTGTGCTCTAAATTAAAATTGATTTTTACCATTTTTAAAACTTCAAAGGCGAAGAAGAAAATTTTACTTTTTATCGACTTCATTAAATTAAGTGCTGGGCGGACAATTAAAGGAGCTCATTCCATGGAATGATAAATGATGAAAAGATAGACAACAATGCAACATATGCAATTGGAAATGAAGCCACTTCATAAATACAGTCGGGGACATATAAATAGGACAAATGAACATATGGTACAACAAAGTTCTCCAAACCAAAGATTTCAAAAATTTGTGAAAATTAGGTTTACAAAATAAAATATAATTACATGACAACACGAGTTATCGATAAAAAAAATCCAACATATTAAATTATAACATTTATTTTGACCACAAAATCAACTTTATAAAACCAAAGAACCAAAAACCATTTTATCATCCCAAAGAGCAAAGCTGAGCTTGTCTCAATCTCTTTGCTTCTAATTTTAAATTTTAAAAAAGTAAATGACTCAAAGGCTTGAATCATAAACTTAGATTCGACCTAATTTCAATAGGTTTGAAACTCCCCGAACCAAATAAGAGTCCTTTAAAATGATCAAGCGATCACTGCAGAATACTGCAACTGAAATCTGTTCTTTAACTGTGTTTTAAAATAAAGCTGCCAAGGGTAAATTGTCATACATCTCTAAATTGTTGGATATTTAAATTCTCGAAGGAGAATTGTTCAACTAATTTAATACATAAAAAATTGATAGTGCTTAGTGCCCTTTAAAGTATGCAATGCGGTTAAAAAGTAATGATTCAAAATTATATTTATTTTATATTTGGCTTAAAACAAGATTGAACTAAAAGTGTGGATTATGTATGACGTTGCCCTAACTATATATTAATGTCTGCGTTCTAATAGATCAGGGGTGCCCAGAACGAGCTAACCAGCACACTATGGGGAATTCTCCCAAAAATCAGGCATTAATTAATAACTCAAAAACTAAGCAAGATATTGCGGTCTAGTTTTTTGCCTTATGTTATGTATGCCGTTGGTCTATATGTGCAAAAAAGTGGGCGTGGTAGCCCTTCAACCGGCCTTAAAAATTTTTTTTTTTAAATTGTTGATTTTTTTGTACAAAAAAAATTTGTTTTTCTTGCTATATTACATAAGAATGAATGTACCAATATTGACGTGTAATAAGAAACATAGTTTTCGGCCACAAACTTTATGGAATTTCGGAATTCCTGAAAAAGATGCGGCTCTTTTATTGCGATTTCTGTTCTGTTCCTACTGTCATTTCTAACTGCACAATACTGCTCTCGTCGACGGAAGACTGCAAAGGCCCTATAAGGCCCTATAAGGCCTTAAAAAAACTATCTTAAGAACTGCTGCATGGTCAGCTGGTCGTTTTTTAATTTTACGAGCAGCTGTGCTTGCTTCTTCTACTACGTTATCTCCAGCAGCTTGAGTCCTACGACCTCTAAAACGCTATAGCGTAAATGACCATAGAGAACACCACTCTGGGTTCATGTGCTTCCCAATGGCTTAGAATGGAATTTCTGCGTTGAAATTGTTGCATTATTCTGTTCAATTACCGCGATTCATTTCCAGAATTGCACAAAATATGCTTCCTTTTTTCTTTTAAATATCTTTCAAATGCGACTAAAAGACTTTGGCCTTACCCCTCTTTAAAGCAATCAAAAATAACATCTTCCCGACTGATCACATTTTTATACCCTGTACCCATTGAAAATGGGTAAAAGGGGATCATGAAGTTGTGCAAATGTATGTAACAGGGAGAAGGAAGCATTTCCGACCCTATAAAGTATATATATTCTTGATCAGCATCAACAGCCGAGTCGATTTAGCCATGTCCGTCTGTCCGTCCGTCCGTCCGTCCGTCCGTCTGTCCGTCCGTCCGTCTGTCTGTATGAACGCGTCGATCTCAGAGACTATAAGAGATAGAATAGAGAATTTTCGCATGTACATAGGTATAGGCCGTACGCAGATCAAGTTTGTTTCAGATCTCGAAAATTTCCCCCCCCCCCCTTAAACCGCAAAAAACTGTCAGAGCCACAATTTTAAAGTTACAATATCGTCGCTTAATATATATTATCTAAGGCCCTTAATGTATCTATTCTGAAAAGCACAATCAGATCTGAGCAAAAACACCGAAGTTATTCACGAAACAAATTTTGCTCCCAACACCCTACCACACGCTTTACTTATTGCGCTCTGTTTGAGGCTTGCGCGTGAGTGTGTGTGTGTGTGTGTGTGTGTGTGTGTGAGCGCGATATTATTTACGTTTGTGTGTATGTGTGCTGGTGTGTTTTTTAATTGTACAGGGTATTTTGAAGTCGAGATAACTCGACTGCAACGGTCTTACTTGTTTCATTTGGCATGCAAGTATTTTATGGCAGTATTTTAGTTAGTCTTGGAGTAGTCGCCCAAGGCTGAACCATAACTTAGATATAATAAACATGTGTTATCTTTAAGTTTTCGTAGACAATAAATAGCTAAAAAAAAAAAAGCTGGCATGCAAGTAGGCATTGGAAAAATTGAGGTTGTGTCCTAAAAAGTGAAATTTTGCATGGAAATGCACATAATTGCGGTTGAGAAAAAGTAAAACAGAAGCAGAATTGATAGCTCTAAGAGGTGGATAAAGTCACAGCTCTAACAAATCTAAACAACATTTGGTAGGACTTCGCAAAGTTGAATTTTCTTTCCAATTTTTTTTGGTGAGATGAATCACGAATATCGTCAAATACAGGGACGCCACGATTAATTTCTACAGATCAAAGGCACTAAAACATAGAACATACCACAAAGATTAGATTCAATCAAAAATATTCGACAAAACTTTCTGTTTTCAATAATATTTGGCAATTACAAATTGCAGCAGAAAACACACATTTAACATTGAACTGTCATTCGTTAGCATGACCTGACTTTAGCAGCTGCTCACTAATCAAAATTCGTGGTATGTAACATTGAAGACTGATGTATTTGTGGTCTAATGAGACAAACAAATTTAAGTTTTGAGCACTTTTGGAAAAGGGGTTTATGCCTAATATTTGGCAAAATTCTCCATTGTGCAGCGCGCCATAAACAATACATATACACCAAATATATTTCAAGCAATAACAACAAAATAAGATAGAGAGAGAGAACCGATTCTTGTTTGTGTGTATGTGTGGTCGTTGCTACGCAAATCATACCCGATAGCGCGACAAGCGTTCAGCCGTACGCATAAGCAATTTGTTGTTGGGTTCGAGTTTGCGAGAGACATAGGAGAGAGAGAAGAGAGACACATATGATGTTGTTGTTGCAGGTCAGAGCGGACAACAACAAAACGCAGAGCAGGCATATGATTTGTTTTTGCTTTTTGCTGGCTTATGACATGCGTAAATCGTATACGCGCAGGCTATTCCTTTGCGTAGAACAACAACACATGAGTGTCTTGCGCAATAGGCATGGGCGCCCCTGTAATAGATAATTATAAAAGGAAATAAAGTTTACATACTTTAAAGGGCATTAATCATGATTAAGTTAGTGTGTATAAACGTAGTAGATGAAGGCTAACTTTTCTATATATTTTTAAAAATACGATAAGATTAAAAATGTTATTAAACTATTTTCATATTTATGTATGTAGACCGTAAAAGCTCTCTTCTGATTTGGACAGCTAAAATTCATATGTTTCTTTAAGACTCATGAAAAAATCGGGAAATGATTTGATGATTGAAAAAATACAATATTAAGAAAATGTTAATGCGAGGGGTGTTCAAAAAGTTCTCGGCCTCCAAAGTAGGGCTTTCCGGGAGTCACCATTATCTCAAAGCAAAACCAAAAACGGGAATATATACTTTTTACTCTACGAGTAACAGGAGTAAACATCGAGTTTTGACGATTTAAGAAGATCTGTTAATTAGTTTGAAAAACACGTTTAAAGTTTCGACAACTCTCTTCGATAAAATGAAAATTACTTTTAATAGATTTGAAACATAGATTTGATGCATTTGGGTGTTAGTTCTTACAAAAAATATCAAAATCGGTTCAACAGTTCTCGAGAAGTTTCAGTGTGGAATTTTTCCATTTACTAGGGTCGAAAAAAAAATGATTTTGTATATTGTTGTAGGATTTACAGAATGTTTTTAATGTTGTTTCTTTGGTTTTGAAACTTACACATATAATAGAATGAGTGCCTGTTTAGACTTTGTTTTAGACTTTTGTTCACTTTAAAATGTGTTTAATTGTCACGTTCGACAGAATGGAAATGCCCATATATATAATAGGATTCAATATTTTCGCTGTAGAAAGTACCAGCTTTGCAGTCTAGTTGTTGCTCTGCCAAAATTTTCGGTACTCGGACACCGGTACACAATGAATTAAAAATATTTGTTCTGTTTCATTTGTGTTTTAAAAAATATTTAATAACACGACGAGAAATACTTTCGAAGGTGAAACCTTATATAAGATTACTAGCATAAAACCAGTCGCGCTTCGCTGCGTATTGAACAGTATAGAACCAATATCAGAATCAGTTTGAAGTCAGTCGTAATAGTCAAATATTTGCCAAATTTCAAAATATATTTTAAATTTGTGTCCGCTGACCGACCGTTGGGTCAATTTTTCCAACATCGGAAAATCACATCTCAATTTATTTCACTTACGATCCTTACAAACAGAGTTTCAATCCAAAAATTTGTTTGCCATACAAACTATTCCGACGCTTTTCCGACCTTTCCGGGCGGGATTTTCCGGAAAGTTGGTACGCAGTTATTGTGGACTTTTCATATAGATGTTTGAAAATGAGTTTGAATCTGATCGGATAAAAGAAAAAGTTTCATACAACAATTTTCCGACTTTGGGGATAGATTTTCCAAAATTTGAAAGTCTGGGATGAATTTTCCGGAAAATTTGTATGCAGTTAATGTTGAATTTTTATATGTAAATGTAAAATTGGCTATACAGCTCCTCGAACGGGGCCAAGCCAAGCTTCTCTCAATATCTTGGCGTGTGTGCTTTTCAATTTTTCACACAAGAGAAAGGGACCTACAGTTTAACGCCGGATCCGAACGGCAAAGTTTGAGAATTTGCTTTTTCATGGCTGGTTACTTCACAGCTGGCGCCAATAGCTGGTAAAGGTGACCGTATGTGTAAAAGCTATTTAAACCCACTTTTCGACCGATTGTTCCTATGGCAGCTATAAGATATAGTCATCCGATTTTGACCAAAACTTTCAAATCTTTGTTAAAGCGTATAAAACTAATAATTGCAAAAGCGGGAGGCGTTTACATTAAGAACAAAAAAGTTTTTCTCACAAAGACCCACTTTTCGACCGATAGTTCCTATGGTAGCTATAAGATATAGTCATCCGATCCGGTCGGTTCCGACATATTAGCAGTGTGCAGTAAAAAGAAGACTCTGTGCAAAGCTTCAGCTCGATAGCTTTAAAACTGAGAGACTAGTTCGCGTAGAAACAGACAGACGGACGGACAAAGCTTAATCGACTCAGCTCGTCATGCTGATCAAGAATATATATACTTTATGTGGTCGGAGATGATTCCTTCTATGCGTTGCAAACTTCTGGGCAAAATTATAATAAACTTTTCAAGTGTATAAAAAGTTTCATACAACAATTTTCCGATTTTGGGGAGAGATTTTCCAAAATTTCAAAGTCACGATTTTTATGATTGTGTAACTTTGTGTTTTATATGTGTAACTTTGAAAATGATTTTGGAGCTATTTACTGCCAATTAAACTTTCGCACATACAACCTTGACCAACTTTCCCCCTTGGGGGATGAATTTTTTGGAAAATTGGTATGCAGTTATTATTGAATTTTCATATAGATAGAATGACTTTGATCTTAATGGGATGAAAAACAAAAAAGTTTCATACAACAGTTCCCGCGCATTTTCCACATTTCCCGACTATCCAATTTTCCAAAATCCGATCTTAGTACTCACTTTCAGTATAAGATAAAACTAATGTGAAAAACTCAGTTTCCTATCATTTATGGTTCAGGCTGTAGCCACAATAAATTGTCATGTTGCTTAGGTTTTTCTTTTTCAGGACATACTTGATAAATTTATGTCAAATAACTTATATTCTAGTTTCAAATCTGTTCAAATAACCAATCAAGTGCTCATTCCCAAGCGCATCTCATTAGAAATCCTTGCGTCCACAAAACGGATCTGTCAAATTTTAAAACCCTGGCATTGCCATCTTAACGAAATATAAGTATGCATAATAACAGGCGCTTTGGTTTGGTTCCCGTTTCCACTTAAAATCAAAGCGTATTTAAGTGAACAAGAAGAAAAGCCAACGGTTACTAGACAACTTTTCATTTGAAGGATAGGCATGAGGTGCGTGAGTGCAGCTTTCATTGCCATGACAAATTGTTGAAACCAAAAACAAAACAATTAGGAAATAGTTAAGCAAAACATTTTTATTTTCGTTTGAACCACTTGTTTGTCCATAGCTGTATACTATAGTTAAAAATACATACTGAAAATGGCTTGTGTGTTATGTCTAATGGGTCTTCAGCTCAAGATAAATGAATTTGTGACCAACATTTTATTAACGACTTGTAAATAACCAGGCTTAAACATTCCATTCTCTTAATTATTATTTTCCAACTTGGAACAGACATTTGCAAATGTTTTAAGGGTCGTTTTCTCATTCGATCTGATCTTTTCACTAAAAATCTTACTTCTTCCTGGTCCGGGGTAAAAAATAAACCCATCAATAAGTGAGCGAAAAAACAACAGACTCAGAAAGGAACATGTCTGGGGGTACGCCAAAGTGATGTTAAAGTTGTTAATAACACACACCCAGATAAAGACAGCCTCCTTTATGTGTGTGCGTGTGTACTTGTGTGTGAAAGGACCCCTCACATACACATACAATTAAAAGCGAAAGCAACGACACATGCCGGGCCACTTTACAATTATGCGGCCAAACACCAAGACCCAACAACAGGAACAACAACAGCAACTACAAACAATGTCGAGTGAGTCCAGCCACAGACAGCAGCAGGAGTAGGAACGTCCTTTGTGTATACGGTTTATACGAAAATGTTGAAAAGTTTTTCCTTTCGCATTTAATTGCTCGTCGGTCCTCATGTGTGTGTGTGTGTGAATGAGTGAGTGTGGGAGAGAAAATTGCGAGTCAATCTGCGGTTGGTTAAGAGGAGGAAGTCTGCATTTGTCTGTTTTACTTTTTTTGTTTTCCAAAATGTAGGTGTACACTCGGAGGTGGGATAATCAATTTTGACCCAAGTTGCTTATCGCTTTGCTAACCCCCAGATAGTTTGTGGATTGAAATGAGACATTTTCGTCTGCCTTATCAGTGTGATGAATAATACTTTTGTAAAGATAAAAATATATTTAATGTTTACGGAGTGGAGAGCAATTATTCTACAATCTTTGATTGAGCAATTAAAGAACCATTTTGTTTGGATTATAAAGAACCAATTTTTAACCATTCAGGCAGATACTATTTTGATTTTACCCTTTAAAACTGTGTACTAAACGTAGAGATTTGTTGCCATAGACCAAGTGAGCGCTATCATCTGCATTTGTAGGGGTTATCCGCGCATATCGATATCGATAATATTTATGACATTCCCCAGGGTAGGGTTGTCAAAACTTAATCGATATATCGATATTTTAGTTGGACGATAAATGTTAAGTGGCTATATCGACTTGGCGGTTGATGCTGATCAAGAATATATATACTTTATATGGTCGAAAAAGATTCCTATTTCTATTTGTAGAAGGTAACGCGTATATCGAAGTCGGTTAGAGCCGACTTAAACTTACACTCTCGTTAATATTATCGATATTGATATTCTGAGAAATACCGACAACCCTAATTTTATTCAAATGGTCCAATTTTTGATCACTCTTTGCATTGCTACGGGATTCTTGGGAATTACGCGAGCAAAGTTGGCTTCCACGTGTTGATTCGTAGCTGGCTTATCGAAGAAGACTTCTGATTTCACGTAATCCCACAAGAAAAAGTTCAATGAGGTAAAATATCACATTATCTAGGCGGCCAGTTGACAAGTTTGGAATGAAAAATAAACTGCTCAACGACATGAGTTCTCAATAAAGCCATTCAGGCCTGTTCCCGTTTTCGATTCCGATCAAATCATGCGGAATCGGAATAGATATATGTACTCGCATTCAAAAACCAACTGTGATCTTCGGCTTTAAACTTCAAAGTCCCAATTATCTTCATTCAACCCTCTTAATGGAAAAAATATTCGTCCGAATTATTTAATCGTTTCCTGTAAATCACAGCACTTGCCAATTCCGATCAATCGAATTCGGAAACGAGAACAAGCCTGATTGTTTCTTGCGCTACTTGTGCCGTAGCACCGTCCTGTCGAAGCCAAATGTCGCCGACATCAAGGGTTTCAATTTTAGGTAATGAAAAGTCATTTATCATGGGCTACCGCACCATTGCGGTATGGTTATGTTCTGTCCAGCATCAGTTTTAAAGAACGGACCGATGATTCCAGCAGCCCATAAACCAAACTAAGCAGTGCATTTTTGTGGATGTTACGGTAGTTCAAGAACCTCTAGCAGTTGCTCATCAGCCCAAATGCGACAATTTTTTTTGTTGACGTATCCATTTAACCAGAAATGTAAACGTGAAATGTAAAACTGGATATACAGCCCCAATTGGGCCAATCCAAGCTTTCCTCAATCCAGAAATGTTCCTCGTCACTAAACAAAATTTTGTGCGAAAAAAACGAATTTTCATTGAGCTGTTGCAGAGCCCATTGGAAACATTGCTGCGGTGTGAGTCTTTCCATGATGATTGGCCAAACAATCCTTAACAAAAATAAGATGACAGAATTACACCGGACACGCATGATATCTGAAGACAAAATATTGAAAAAAATAAACCTCCTAATGAATCACCATTTACTTATAGCATCACGACTTCGATGACACAGTTTTGGTTAAAATTGAAAATCAGATTTCTAACACGGACCTCGAGTAGGAACCTATTCCTATTTATATTAGGAACCTATTCCTAAATATAAATTTATTGATCTAGTTATAGTGATCTAAAACAATAACTTAAGATCATTCTATATTTAACTAAAAATTACATCAAAGCTTTCAGCATAACAAATTTTCCAACCAGCACGAAGTTTTGGCTAATTTTTCAGACTTGTCTCTCATCGATTTTTTAGGTTCGAGAACACCTTCAAATGCTGCAAAATAATTATATTGAGTTAAAGTGCCGAGGTAAACGAACTTACCTTTGGTTCTTTTTTACTTTACACCTATTTCCTTTGAACACATTTCTCTCATTAGATCTCCAATCTATCTTTGCCCCATTCTCTGAAATAAATTAACTCCAAAGCAACACTAGCTGTGGGAGGAAAGGATGGAGGATGGGTGGGAATGAAAGCTGAACTAAAACCGCAACGAATTGATTTCAGCAATTTGAAGGCAAAAAGCGCAAAAATGTTTTGCTGTAAAATGCAATTGCAATTTGGCATTGGGGGGAATGTAGCTACGCACACAAATTCCCAAAAATCCAATACCCATCCCTCAGAGTCATGGACTGCATGCAATGCATTCTAAAATGCCAAATCCAAAGCCCAAAAGCAATATTCTACTCGTAGCTCAATCAAATGGAAACTGTATATAAATCGTGGAATGTGTTTTCTCTTTAATCCCAATCCCAATAATAATGAAATGCTCTTCAGTAAGTCGGGTAAAGTGCAAAACAAACCCTTGGTTAATTGCCAATATGAATACAAAGTTTTCTAATTGCAAAAGAACTTCCAACTGAGGCCAATCAAAGCTTTCGCTTAGCCAATTGTGACAAAACCTGAAGCGCCCGTCTATATGGATACCAAACATGTTTGTAGATTTGTGAGCATATGAAATTCACACGCCATAAACAAAGGTATGAAAAGTTAATAAACAGGCAAAGAACGTGAGGCACCTGGGGAATTGTTGCGCCACGAAGAAGAAATAGAAGGAGGCAGAAGTTTTTATGGAGGGATGGGCCGAAGGTTGAAAGAAAGTTTAAGTTTGTTGGCTTGATTTTTGTGTCTGGGGGATTGAAGAGAAATTGTAGCTAAATTGTTTTTCTATTGCTACCATACATTTCATGGGCTAAACATGTTTACAAAATTTATAATTTAACCCCAGACTCAAGCCAGCTCCCATCTGACTGTGAGCAAACAAACCGATACTTTTATGGCCATCTGCTTCGAATGCTGTTTCATTCCGCCTTGGAATTGATTATAAGCTTCATTTCTGTTCTGGGAAAGCTGCCAATAACCAGACAAATAGGCCGGCAAAGTGTGCCTGTGTGTGTGGTAACCTTATCTTTCCACTTCCAACCACCCCAAGACCAAAGCGGAAAAGCGCTCCACGCCGGAGCTTCAGTGCGTTTTACTTATGACGCGTAAGCGGCTCAAACAGTTTATGCGATTTGCGTTACTTTATGGACGGCACGTGCCGTTCTCAAATGCCTTTCAAGTAGCTGCGATTATTTGGCTAGAAACTCATTATCAATGGGCGAGGTTATCAGACATTGTGTCTGTCTGTCTCATTTCCCATTTGGAGGAGAATTTACCCGCGAGCTATTTAAAAACTGTTGCTAAATTGTCTCAAATTTCAGATGTTGTTGTTGTCGTCGTCGTCTCTGAGTGACATGAGCTGACATTTTTTTCGCCTTTGTATCCGATTTCTTTCATTTTTGTTTATGCAGATTTCACAGCTTAAGCGACTCTCAACAGTGCTAAGTTTAAGGTCAGCCTGCAACTGACTGCCGGATGCCAAAGAAAAGTCAATAAAACCTAAAGCCAACCATAAATAATTTTTATGTGCAACATTTTTGGCAGCTTAAGCGCCGTCGAAATTAACTTCACAAAAAAGCATTTGGCGTTAAATGGTAGAAAAATCTTCTTGAAAACGATTGACGGTGATTGAACTAAATATAGATACAGGAAGCATTTCCGACCTAATAGGAGGATTGTAAAAAATTGATTCATTTTAGCATTTAATTCACAATGAACTAGCAAAAGATTGAATTAATGTAATGTACCAAAAAATCGAATTTAATTTATTTATACAAAATTCAATATATTTTTTATTCGAAGAAGTTTTATTGAAATGATTTTAATACTTTCGTATATTGTTCATGAAATGATTATACATTACACATGTGCTCAATGGTTGTGGTGGGCTCCCTAATCCAGGCAATTTCACTTTACCACTCCCACAGCACATCCCATCTGCTTCATCTTTAAATTTATAAGCCTGACAATGACAATTATAATATGTCTATGATAAGCGTAATCGGTGAAACTATTGTACGTGAACACAACACCTTGTAGATTTTGTATTCCATGACGTTCATTTGCAGTTGTTGTTGCATCATTGTTCTGTTGATCTGAACGGGTCTATGTTGAGCGTGGACGATTATTTTCATTGCGATGTGTAAAGTCTTGGCTACTTTCAAGGCTCCTTAAAGCTACAACTTGTGACGCATTTCGCGTTCATCGCACCGAATTTGATCGTCTCTGCATTTAAATTTAAAAGCACACAGGTTGATTTATAAACAAATTTTTAAAAGCAAAAATAAAAACCGAATGCAATATGTTGCACGCGCTGCGGAGATAGCCCCTTACACACACACATTTCTTTCTACAAATCTATAGAATTGGGGTATTCACTTTGTTGAGCACTTGAGCACTTGAGCAGTTTTGCCTGACTAGTATTGTGAGCAGCCCTCTGTGCACGAAATTTGTGCACAACTACGTTTGAGATATGATTTATTTTTACGGTGCCGAGTAGTAGTCAGCATCGTGGCATCGTACGATTATAATCGAAAAACCGTAAAAAATAAAATAAAATTAAAAATAATAATAATAAAAATATTAGCAAGGTTTATTTTGGTGGCACAGTTTGGGAGCCAGCATCCAGCACTCGGCTGACGACTTATTAAATCGCGAAATAATACCAAAGAGGATAAAAATATTAATAATGTCAAAAAAACTTTATGCCCAACCAAGTAAAAAAATCATGCCTAGATTAATGCATAAGCGCAATTCGCAGCTGAAGGATCTGCATGGTAACAAAAACTCTTAGTGCTTAAGAAACTGCTTTTCAAGGGCACAAGTGACCACACATAACTACATTACCATGATTTTGAATAAACCGAACCGCGATAAATACCATGAATGACCAATGTTAAAGAATATAGTGAAGATCATAAGGAATGTTACAAACCACTTTTTAGGACTGACAAATCATAAAATCGCGGGAAAATACCGTTGCGGTTCAAAAATATGTCAAACATACTTTACTTCCAACCAAGTAAAAAATCAAGCCAGGATTAATGCATAAAAGCAATTCACATCTAAGGGATCGCCGTGGTAATAAAACCGCTAAGTGCTTAAGAAATTGATTTTCGAGGCTAAAAATGAGCACACATGAGCACTACATTACCATGATTATGATAATACTGAACCACGATAAATACCATGGATGACCAATCCATGGATGACCACACCGGCAATTAATTTGAAAAAATTTTCGGAAATTTTAAAGAAAATTTCTTCTTCTAAGTTCTTTGTTAATGGTCATCCATGGTATGTATCGCGGTTAGTCACTAGAGGTTGGTCATAATTACTATTTTTATTATTATTTTTTATTATTTTTATTATTACTATTTTTGATCGTCAACGGTATTTTTCCGCGATTTGATGAGTTGTCAGTCACGAAAAGTGGTTTGAAACATTCCTTATGATCTTAACTGTATTTTTAACCATTGGTCATCCATGGTATTTACCGCGGTTCGGCATTGTCTTAATCATGGTAATGCTGTTATGTGTGGTCATTTTTGGCCATGGAAAGCAGTTTCTTAAGTAGTTCGCGTTATTATTACCTCGGAGAACCCATAGCTGAGAATTGCGCTTATGCAATGATCCCGCCATGATTTATCACTTTATTTGCACTATCTTTTTTTTTATTACTATTTTTATCCTCTTTGGTATTATTTCGCGATTTAATAAGCCGTCAGTCTCGAAAGCTGCAGGTAAAGGGCGACTCCGAACCCTGAAAAGTAAACATGAGTACGGTGCCAAATTGACAGCTAGGTAATCGTACTCATTTGTAGTCATACTCGGCGAGTAATTATCGATTACTTTTTTATTTACTCGTGCAGGTCTCTATAAGGTACAAGTGCCCGACTTTTCGTAGTCAGGTCCTGGGTCGAGCAAGCTGTGCACAATTTGTTCAGAGTAAAATGTTGTTGGAAATGTTTACACTTTTCCCCAAGTGCTCAAGTGCTCAACAAAGTGAACACCCTATATATATTGGAATACCCCAAAATCTTAGAGCTAGTTTTCTATAAAGGCCTATACTACATTTATATACAAATTAAATTTATTATATATAAAGAAATAAACAAACTGGGAACTGAGTGGAATATATTGACAATGGCACAATAATATTGCGCAGTTAGTTTGATTTCAACAAGTTTTTAATCTGCAAAACCACCTAAAACAAGCCTCACTTAGCAGTTATATTAGATCAAAGGAAGCAGTGCTAGAATATACAAACACTTGGACCACAATGTTAGCCACAAATACCATGGACTCCCAGTAGACCATATAACTTGGATTATGAAGGCTAGATGCGATCTCTTATATCTAAAACAAGACAGTTATAATCGGAAACAGATAACATAGTGTTCGTTGTGCAACAATGGAGAAGAAGAGAATATGTGGCATCTACTTGGAAGATGTCCCATACTTAAAGAGATTCGTGTGCACTACCTCGACAAGGCACTTCCTACAGATGTGGAAACTATTGTAGTCCTCAATAAGGCAAATAATTATCAATGGCGAAACCTAATTCATTATTTCAAATCAGCAATAGGATATAGGAAAAAAAAATATTATCAGAAAGTTTTTAGCTAATAATGAAAAAAACTATATACTAGCCGAGCATAATTTGTCACAGTCGCGATCTTTTATGTTTCTTGTAGTCAATATCAAAAAATATATTGTAATTATGTATTATAAACATTATTATTTTCTATGTTTGCTTAAAATTGTTTTTTGGTAAATGTTAATTTTAAAATGTATACTATGTTGAAATGTATTCCATAAAATTAAAAGAAGATTATTATTATTATTACATGTTATTAGTTTGACACAATTCTTCGCATGAAAAGAAACACTTTTGAAGAGTTTTAAAATCTAATTGCTTTTGAACAGCTCTCTTATTTTAATAAAGCATGGTGCAGAACTACATTTTCTCCAGTCTGAGTACAGACCTTAAAAAAGACGACACATTTTCTTCGATATCTTTAAATATTTTTTCAAGTTTGTCTATTTCTGTATGTTCTTTACAAAATTAATGACACTCAAACCTTTAAGTTTTTGCTGGCTGAGGTCACGGTATGCTTGCAAATACATAACTTCAAAAGTGGAACACACCTCACAAAAACCTTATTAAGACAAGGTGTTTAGGGGGTATTCTCCATCTTCACCGTTTTTATACCCTTGCAAAGGGTATTATAATTTTGCCCAGAAGTTTGCAACGCATAGAAATATTCATTTCCGACCCTATAAACTATATATATTCTTGATCAGGGCGACGAGCTGGGCCGATTGAGCTTTGTCCGTCCGTCTGTCTGTCTGTCCGTCTGTCTGTCCGTCTGTCTGTTTCTACGCAAACTAGTCTCTCAATTTTAAAGCTATCGAGCTGAAACTTTGCACAGAGTCTTCTTTTTACTGCACACTGCTAATATGTCGGAACCGACCGGATCGGATGACTATATCTTATAGCTGCCATGGGAACTATCGGTCGAAAAGTGGGTCTTTGTGAGAAAAACTTTTTTGTTTTTAATGTAAACGCCTTTCGCTTCGGCAATTATTAGTTTTATACGCTTTTACACAGATTTTGAAGTTTTGGTCAAAATCGGATGACTATATCTTATAGCTGCCATAGAACTATCGGTCGAAAAGTGGGTTTTATCAGAAAAATGGTTTGATTTAATGCTGACGTTCGTAAACTCTGTTGTATTAAAACATTTGCAAGGGTATTAAAATTTCGGCAAAGACGAAGTTAGTTTGGCCTTCTCGTTTTTCATTTTTTTTATAGCTTACATATTTAAGAATATAGCCCCAAAGGATTTTTTGAAATTCGAAATACTTTAGAAGATATAGCCTTTTTTGTCGACCAATGTCTTCGATAAAACAAGCAATTTTAAAATTACATGAATCTATAAACGCATTTACCTCGACACCACTTTTATTGAACTGACGGCCATGATTTCTCCAGTTACACTGAACCGATTTTGATGATTAAAAGTGAAAACACGCAGATTTGTCACTATTCTGGTCTGAAAAACAAAAAAAACAACAAAATTTTTTTTAAGGGTTAGACCAGAATGACATCTATACCGATCTTAACCCCGTTTTTAGTTTTCATTCCACACAACCTGGAGATGTGGAATCATGGCACTATACCTTTTTTTTTGCCACCCACTTTGACGGCCGAGAACTTTTCGAACAGCCCCCGTATCGAAGCAGTAAAATTTTGTTTGATTACTCTAATCTGTTTGTAACATAATACAAAAAACAGAGTTGGAAAAACTCTTTGCGTTTTCAGATAAGATTTTTTTTAAAAAAGGTCCATAAAACAGCCTTGACATGGAGAATACCCCCTTAAGGCATAATTTTACTCAATCTTAAGGTATGTCACATGGTGCTGGTATAATCCACGTCGAAAGTTGTGAAAAATAATCCAACGAAAATTTTCTCTTTAAAATTTCATTTTGACGCCTAGTACGGATGCCGTTCGAATTTTTCTTCAGCTGACAAATCCCATATAAAAAATATTGCTTATGGAATTTTTCCATGCCCCATTGTGATGTTTGGTACACAGAAAGCCTAGCAATACACACAAGGTATTTTGAGACATTTTAGCTGATATTTCGTCAAGAGATATGGAGCAGTCATTTTTGCCTTGTGTCAGTTGTCAAATTGACCTGAAAGCATACTTCGTAAAGTTGTCATAGTAGGCTTGAAAATCTAGGGAATTCTACTAGATTGTTTAAACAAAATGTATAGAATCTTACTTGTATGTCTTACCTTCTAAGAAAACTTCATGAAGTTAGCTTAATCGTGTAAATCCCGTCTTAGGCTGCCTTCAAACAGTTGTTACATGAGACATGATAATCTATTAGACCTGCATTTCATCATGATTCTTCTATGAATTTGACAAGCTATTCAAATTTAAAATATAATAAAAAGCAGGACTACTAGATGGTCACGTTTCGGACAGTGCGAATGCGACTTTACATTTACCGCCTGCTGCTGCTCATTGTGGACATCCGAGTCGCTGGTCAGGGAAGTGACAGCCAGTCATAAGAAAGTACGGCGGAAGTCCAAGTATCAGCTTATTCATTTTCCGTTTTATGGTCATTTTAAGGATATCTGGTCACACTAACTTTTACATTCCACAAAAGGAATTTCAGGCATATTTCTTAAGGGAAAATTCGGACGCCTTCCGTACTAGGCATTACCAGATTTTTACTATTGACATTGGTGTGACCAGTTCCCGAAATATAAAAAAGTACCCCTCGTACATGTGGGCTAAAAAAATTGTTTTGGAAAGGAGTTCCTCACTAGTTGAGAGCTTCTTAATATAGGCTATTAGATCAAAGCGAGAGCCAGAAACCGACGATTGTGCGCGATCAATTCTTATTCCATTGGACAAGAACCAGAATAAATGTAAACGTTCAAGATTTTCAGTGAATACTATTCAAAATACAATTACTAATAAACTTACTAACTGATTTCCGTGTAACCGTTCGTTCTTAGTGTCGAGAATATTGGATAAGGAGGTCCCGTTTCGACTAATTGTTTTCGCATAAATCAATCGACTTTAACAATCAATAGTTTTCTTAAACCTGATCTGGTAACCGTAAACTTGTTTGTCTCCTTCCAGAAAGTTTTTAATTTTAAATTCAACATTTACATGGTATAATAACTACAAGGTAGCGTACTGTGTAGCGATATTCTCAGTCGGCGTTTATTCGATGGTTCTAAATTGAATTCTGTTGTATCGAATCGTGGCGTCACGAGTACTAAGTCGAGTCAGACATTATCATAACCAATTTTATTTGAAATCCTCATCATAAGGATTTCTTTTTCAGTATGTGGCGTTTCTCTGCTCCAAATATGTCAACTTTTGTGCCAACAAAGCACAATTGGCGGGAAAGTATACTTTTCTGCTTTCTTTGAAGAAAAAAGCTGATTGCCATGAAATACTACAAAAAGCTTACGAAAAACATGCTCCATGCGCAAAAAATCATACAGGCCATCCGGCCAAAGCCGAATATTCACTGTGTGAAGGTAATGCTCTGTATTTGCTGGGACCACTTGGACGTGGTGCTACAACCAGGTAAGACCGTTGCATGGCAACTCTACCAAACTCAATTCATGAGTTTGAGCAGAGAGTTGAAGCAAAAACGTCCAGAATACGAGCAAAGGAATGACAAGGTAATTTTCCAACATGAAAGCAGATTTGAAACAAACCTTTGAACGCTGAAATGGGAACTCCTACTTGAAGTTGCGAAAACTTGCGATCACACCAAAGACGCACCTTCTGAAGCATAAGAATAGTATTTGGTGAAATGGAGCACTATTGTCCTATTTAACACAAGGAACAAAGTACAATGTTATGGGAGCAGTAATTTAATTCGATCCCTTGCCTCTCATAAAAATAAGTTCAAAAACAACAAAATTACAAACTAATTCTTCTCCGACAGGGTGATCTTTAAAAAATGTCAACGAGTTGAACTACAGGTCTCGTCCATCTGTACACTTCTTGATCAAACCTTTCAAATATCGGGTTTAGCTGTCCCAAATTGTAAATTGCCAGATCTGTTTGCTTATTTGCTCGGACCTTCCTTTATAGAAGATTTTGGAACAAATTCAACAATTTGCTTTTCCTACATGGCCAAACCCAATCCTTGCCCAAGTCATAGATACCCTACTTACTGCCCTTAGGCCAAGTGAGCGCAAGTATGTATTTACAAGGCATACGCTCCAAAAGCCAACGCAACAAAACTTCTCGTCCCGCTTATGTTTGCAAACAAAATCCTTTTCAAACTCCATGGCCAGGCACGTACAGCGATCCCTTCCACTTTGCCATCCATGCCATGCCCATTTGTCAGACTTCAGCAGCACCACCACCACCACCACCACCACCCATTGGCCCGCAGCAACGTTTTGCGCCATTATTGTTGGCATAACTCGCACAGGCATAGAGCGTTTATAAATTTATTGTTTTCTACAACGCGTGTACTCAAGTGTTGCTGCGTGTTTTTGGCAACAAATTTTGGCGGTACAAAACCAGAGGGCCGAGAGTGAAATGGCGTTAAGTGTGGAGCAGAGCCAAAGTTGGCATTTGGGCCACTTGCGGTGACGCATTTTATCATAATTACATTAACACGCCGCCCGTTTCACCCCACAATTTCACATAAATTTTAAGTCCTCTCTGCACCCCGAAAAGTAGGCAACGAAAAACTTTAATTTTCAAGCAGCAAGTGCTGGATGGGGGAGAGCATAAATGTTAATGAAAATAACCAACAACAAATTAATGCACTGCGCACACAGAAGCAGGAGCAGTAGCAGCAACACAAATGTGAGTGGCATATGCAGAGTTGTGCTGTTGTAGGTCGAAAAGTGCATACATGACATATTATTTCCACTGTAAGTGTGAGTGTGTGTGTGAGTGTTCTTGATGCTCAGTATTAAAGCGTTTTGAAAAGGTATATAGGAGAAGGGCATTAAGCAAGCCGTACCTTATACGTTCTTTAACAGTTTTGCCAATTTAGCTTTTTCCACTTCAGAACTGGCGTTTTATATAGGCAAATGCGTCAAAAATATTGAAACATAGCGGATGGCGGGAGTTAAGACTTCATTGGAAGGTCAGAAGTCTTTTTAAACCGGAAAAGTAGGTTGAGTGTGACTCCTAGGATGAAGAGTTTCATATACGGATAACGCGGCTAAATACCTTGGCGTGTCTCTAATCCGCCGCCTGACCAGGAGGTCTATGGGACTGTGGCAGTAGCTACGTTCTATTGCTCTATTGACTTAGCGTTGGATCTGGGCGATCCCGTTAAGGGATACCGCATGATCCACTGCCCTCAAGAAACTAGAGTCTTCTATGTGGGGCCCCTGGTATGTGAGGCATACCACTATAGCTATCATCACCAATTGGTGCACCACTTCAATGGATTTGCCTGTGATCTCGCGACAAACAGATTAGGAAGGCGTCCTCATCGACGATATCTTTTAGACCTCTGGCGGCGTTTTTGGAAAGCGTCCCTCTGGCGGCCACTTATGTCAATGTCCCCTTGGCACCATCCTTATCTTTGCACGCTGCTGGTTCCCCAGCCAGATCACAGCTCATAACAAATATGTGTAAATGCATTCCATTCAAATTTTCGCTTATCACATCCAAATTAACTGCTAGCCTTATATTCCTAAGCTGTGTATCAGCTGTTCTCTAAATCCACACAAGCTCTCGAAATGCCAACTATCGATAAGAAACTGTGAATTTCGTTCATGTTGCTGGTATCCAGCAAGCAACAAAAAGGTAAAACAAAAATTCCTCGCACAGTTTTTATATTTATATACTCGTAGAGTAAAAAGGGTATACTTAAGTCGTGCAAATGTATGTAACAGGGAGAAGAAAACATTTCCTATCCTATAAAGTATTAATATTCTTGATCAACATCAAATTAGCATAATTTAGTATTTGGTAGGCCCACTCTTGTTCTTAATTATTTCAAACATACGGTTTGGTAAGGAATCATAATATTTTTCAATTTCATTTAGTGAAATTGTTGACCAGGCTTTTTTAATTGCTTCGACTCCCTAGTCGGGACCCTTCCCAGAGTCACTAAATTGTCTTCCTCCTTCGTATACTCTCCTGGACAAAAGTCCCCAAATGTTCTCGATAATGTTAACGTCAGGGGAGTAAGGCGGCCACTCGAGCAAATTGACGTTTTGATCCACTGTTTTACAACCCCAGCGGTATGGATGGGAGCGTTGTCATGTTGGTACGTCCATGGAATATGACCATAAATCTCGGAGACTGGAGCACAGTATTGTACACATTTGCGTTCATCTTCGAGGTGACAAACTGGAGCTCGCATGTTCCATAAAACGATATGGCTCCCCACACCATTACTCCACCTGCACATGAGTGATGACGACTTAAAAAACATTCTTCCTTTCGCATATCGTGGAAATAGTAATTATGGCCGTCCGGACGATCGAGGTTGAACTTCTTTTCGTCGGAGAAGACCACCGTCTTCCACTTCTTGTTCCACGTCATGTGTTCTCGAGCAAATCGAAGTCGTGCTGCCTTTCGAGCATCGTTGAGAGGTGTTTTTTTATACCCTTGGAGAGGGTATATTAAAATTGTCCGGATGTTTGTAACGCATAGAAGGAAGCATCTCCGACCACATAAAGTATATATATTCTTGATCATCATGACGAGCTGAGTTGATATAGCCATGTCCGTCTGTCTGTCCGTCTGTCCGTCTGTCCGTCCGTCTGTCCGTCTGTCCGTCCGTCTGTCCGTCCGTCTGTCCGTCTGTTTCTCCTCCGTCAGTTTTAAAGCTATCTTAAGCAAACTTTGCACGAAGTCTTTTGGTACAAATACGCTGCACATTTGTCGGAACCGACCGGATCGGATGACTATAGCATATAGCTGCCATATGAACGATCGGTTGAAAAACTAGTTTTAGTGAGAAAAAATTTTTTGTTTTCAATGCTATCGCTCCCAACGCTCGTATTTATAAGTTTTTAATGATTTCACATAATTTCACCAAGCCTTGTCAAAATCGGACAACTATATAGTATAGCTGCCATGCAAAAGTAAGGTCTGAAAAAAAGTCTTAGTGAGAAAAACTTTTTTGTTTTCAATAATATCGCTCCAAACTCTCGTATTTCTAAGTTTTTAATGATTTCACATAATTTCAACAAGATTTTTCGAAATCGGACCACTATATAGTATAGCTGCCATACAAACTGTCAGGCATATATCAAGCTCCAAGGGTATATAAACTTCGTTCGAGCCGAAGTTAGCCTGCCTCTATTTTTTATACCCGTTACTCGTAGAGTAAAAAGGGTATACTAAAGTCGTGCAAATGTATGTAACAGGCAGAAGGAATCATTTCCGACCATATAAAGTATATATATTCTTGATCAGCATCAACAGCCGAGTCGATATAGACATGTCCGTCTGTCCGTCTGTCCGTCCGTCTGTATGAACACCTAGATCTCAGAGATGGTAAGAGATAGAGGTTTGACATGTATGGAACAAATGCTTCTTTTTTCTGCACGCAGATCAAGTTTATTTCAAATTTTGGCCACGCCCCCTCCCGCCCCCGCAATTTCGAAAAAACATCATATCTCCTACAGTTTTGAAGATAGATGATTCGTACCTTCTAAAGATAGTTAGTAATTAGCAAAATGAATCGATTTGCCGAAGAAATGATAAAGATCGGATGAACGGTTCTCAAGTTATGAGCAAAAAAGTGAACCAAGCCCCCCGCTACCCACCCTAAAAAAATGTTGCATACTTTTCGGATGGTCACCCTAAGGAACGCATGAACACTGTTGAACATGTTTTTTCATGAGTAACGGGTATATCGAAGTCGGTTAGAGCCGACTTTAACTTACGCTCTCGTTTTTTTTAATTTTCAATCTCTTCAAGTGTTTGGCGCTTCGAATAATTCGTTTTACAGTGGCCACACTAGCATTTACGCCGCATTCTTCCCTAATTTTACCAGCAGAAAGGTGGGAATTTGAGGCAGTTCGTAGGATAAGTCGCCTCTCCGATGCTGTTGTTGCATGTTTTTTTCCTCCATTCATTTTTTTGCATAGTCAGCTTCATTACGAAGAAAATTACTCACAACGTTTTGACTTCGACCGATTTTCTTGGCTATTTCATAGTGTTTTAAACCAGATTCAATATAGCCTTTTATTTGACCTTTTTTAAAATCGGTTGAAGGTTTTCCGCGGCCCATTTTACAAAAAACTGATAGTAGTTGCTTTAAATTTTGGAATTCAAAAGAATTCAGCTCTTTTTATTCACGCTGTCAATCAAAAAGTGAAGTTAAAAGTGTCAAACCTATTCAGATGAGCCAAAAAGAAAAGAGATTTTTTGTTATGTTTTTGAAAAAATATTAAAAATGATATAAAAACAAAACCAACAGAACAAAAAACTTTACTATTTCACAAATGACTGTTTTATTTATGAAACAAAATTTATTTCGCTTAAATCGGAGTACTCGTTACGGAGATACAACGTTTCAAACCTAAAATAAAAGTCAAACCTATTCAGTTGAGCGGCGGACCTATTCAGTATTAGTCGGGGATGCCCTCTGCATACAGCGGACCTTCCTCATTTTAAAAAAAAACTGTTTTCAGCAGCAGCTCTCTTTGCTCTGCGTGCCATTCAGTCTTCTTTAGATGCGGCCGCAGCTCTAGTTTCTGAGCTATTTAGTCGGTAGTAGCATTGCGAAGGATAGCCTTCGATAATTATCGATTAAAGGCCGATTAATAATCGATATCGATCTGGGCAACAATATCATACCATACAAGTTGAAGAACCAGCCGTTATATCACAGTTTTATTGACTGAAAATTTATTTACTTAAAAATTTCGCGTTTTTGCGACAACATTGCTCCACTAAAAAGGCTATATCTTCTAAAGTGTTTCGAATTTCAAAAAATCCTTTGGGGCGATATTCTCAAATATCCGGGCTATAAAAAAATGCAAAAAAAAAAATCGAAAAAAAAATGTTGCGCATGGAGAATACCCCCTTAAACCAGTGTTGCCAAAAAGATAATAGCTAAACAATCACCCTATACATTAGACTGAACTTTTCTCCATACGATTTTCAACGTGTGAAGATCTTTGCACAACATCGCTTAAAAAATTCAGTATATTTTATAGAAAATTGATCAAAAATCCAAAGTCCAAAATAAAAATTGGAACTTTTAAGGCCTTGTCGAGGCCATCATACCAAAATATATATATGATTTTGGCAAAAAACTGTCAGAGGCACAATTTTCAAGTTACAGCCTCGTCGTTTAATGTACATTGTCTTAGGCCCCAAATCTATCTATTCTGAAAAGGACAATTAGATCCGAGCAAAATTCCCAAAGTTATACACGAAACAATTTTGCTTGTGTTTTTTTTTTAACTGTAATTTACCGCACCGGGAGGCCCGACGTTCTAGGGAACGCCCGACTGTGTTTGTTGCAAGGTAGCTAAGGCGTTTTTTACTTTTCTTTTTTTCCTTCCTCCTTTCCCCTTAGCGATTGTGGCGTCCGAAGCGTGCGCCGCTGTGTCTATGTGTGCGTTTGTTTGTGTATGTGTGTGTGTCTCAATTGTACAGGGTATTTTGAAGTCGGGCTACTAGATTGCAACGCTCTTACTTGTTTCACCTTGGTAATTGAAATACTTAACTCATTTTCGTTTAATATTTAATTTTAAGCGAACATATTTGTGTTGGAATTCTCAGCTAAATGGTTAGTTGCAAACTTCAACCTCATTGCGCTTTTCGATTTTGCTTTCGTCTAATGTAAAATTGGCTGTACAGCTCCAAAGGGGCCAAGCCAAGCTTGCCTCAATCTCTTGGCGTGTGCTTTAAATTTTTTTGCACAAGAGAAAGGGACTCACAGTTTAACGCTGAATCCGAACGGCAAAGTTTGGGAAATGGCTTTTTCATGGCTGTCAGAGCTGTCGCCAATAGCTGGAGAAGGTGTCCGGACACTAACCGCTGGGCCACACTCGGCCACAGTTCTGAGGTACAAGTTTTAAAAAATGTATTTTAAATCAAAATCTACACAATATTTGACTTAGGGCCGGTTGAACATTTTCTACATCTATCTGTCACATAAACTAACAAATAACACAGTACATTTAAGGCTTATCTGGCAAATACATAGAAATTGAAGATTGAAAGGTTTAAGAAGATTTTTTAGTTTGACTACAGAAGGTAGATCTGTTTTGAGTCACTGAAAATTTGAGCTGACTAACTTGAACCAAACCAATTTCTGACTTCATTTACTGGAACCTTTTCTTTTTAAAACACTTATCTACTAGCGCTCTAACAACTACCAATTTCTACTCCGCCTGATCTGATCGAAATCGAAAACGGGAACAGACCCGATAGTCTTCTTCCCACTGCAATTATAAGTCCAATCTTAAAGTTAAAAGGCCTCTACGCTGTGGTGAAATAGTGTACAAAATTCATACAAACTATTTTACGTCTACCTACTTTTCGAAATTATTTGTAAGAAAGTTTCACCATGCTTCTCGTTACTTCACAACTTCGTATGGGGCTAAAAGTTTAACAACTAACCTTTGAAATTCAAATTTCTAAGATCACAAAATGTTAAGAACCGGACTTACCGGCATTTCTTGTAAAAAAGGCCAAACTAAGGGTAATGAGTATCAGTGAGCTCCTTACTTTAGTTTATCAAAGGTTTTTTTTTTGGTTTGGTTGTAAAATTCATTTTTCGCCATATGCGCATTTAGCACGGACACAAACCACAAACCAAGAGGGCCAAAAGCACATGCTACGAATATACAGCAACATCAGTTGGCCAAGCCAAGCCAAGTGAAAGGACCCAACCAGCACACACACACACACACACTTGCCTACCACACATATAGGCATAATTAAAAATTTTTTGCAGCCGGCGGTCAGTAAAGGACGGATCGAAAAAAAGAACAGAGCCCAGCGCATATTTAGGCCAAATATGTGAGGCAAGCTGGCAAACTTCCTGCTGCTTGGGTCCTCGACTCTAACAACACCACAACTGAACCATCACGAGGCATTACCAAATTTAATTGCAATTAAGTTATATTTTATTTTATTATCATCATTTGCCAGAAATAATAATCGCAAGCGATGGGCAGATTCTTGTGTGGTTTTTCGTTGGTCGTAGCAACACTTAATTAAGTGCAATTGAATAACAATTTTTCGCAGACCCCAAATGTGGGCTAAACTTTTAGAAACTTTTGGTAACCAATGGAGTTGGGTTTAGAGGAATGTTAATTAAGACGCAAATAGAATTGTACAGATAGAGAAATTGGATCCATTGAAAGGATTTAAAAACAAATTAGGGTTTATCGATTTAAGATTCACCCGTGGTGAAATTGTTAAATTAGTTGAGATCAAATTAATAAGGTGCTTCGCTCTATCGCTAGTGCAAATTATAATTATATTGCCAAAAGAAATATCATATCGGAATATCGCATACCTAGATTCAATACACTTTAAATAAAACTACCCGGCCTACCTACCTATAATAAGAAAAAAAGTTGTGAGTGTCGTTAACACTCACGAGGCTTTGATGTGAAACTTGATGCTAAATTTAAGGGTTTAGTTTCAAAATCACAAGCTCTCTCAATGGTGTATTAATCAGCAAGGGTACTCTTTTAAAAGAAAACGAGAGCGCAAGTTAAAGTGGGCTCTAACCGACTTCGATATACCCGTTACTCATGAAAAAACATGTTTAACAGTGTTCCTGCGTTCATTAGGGTGAACATCTGAAAAGTATGCAACACTTTTTTAACTCGGCTATTTTTCACATTTTTGCTCATAACTTAAGAACCGCTCATCCGATCCTTATCATTGCTTTGGCAAATTTATTTGTTTTGCTAATTACTAACTATCTCTAGAAGGTACGAATCGTAAAACTGTTGGAGATATAACGTTTTTTCCGAGTTGCGGGGGCGTGGCCAAAATTTGAAATAAACTTGATCTGCCTGCAAGTATAAGAAGCATTTGTCTCATACATGTCAAACCTCTATCTCTTACCATCTCTGAGATCTAGGTGTTCATACAGACGGACGGACAGACGGTCAGACGGACAGACGGACATGTCTATATCGACTCGGCTGTTGATGCTGATCAAGAATATATATACTTTATATGGTCGGAAATGATTCCTTCTCTACGAGTAACGGGTATAAAAAAACTAAAAGGGTGTTCAAGTACCAAATAACTCCTTAATAAGCACCGTTGGTTCACCGGAAAAACACTGTAAAATCACTGTTAATTTACTGTTCAGTCACTGTATGTTCACTGTTTGGTCACTGTTTAGTCACTGTTTAGTCGCTGTTTAGTTACTGTTCACTGCTGTCACTGTTTAGTCAATGTTCAGACACTGTTGTGTCTCTGTTCAGTCACTATTTTGTCATTGTTTAGTCAGTGTTAAGTTACTGTTCAGTTACTGTTAAGTCACTGTTTACTTATGGTTCAGTCACTGTTTAGAAACTGCTTATACAATGTTTTGTCAATGTTCAGTCACTGTTTTGTCTCTGTTCAGTCACTGTTTAGTAACTGTTCAGTCAGTGTTTAGTTTCTGCTTAGAAACTGTTAAGGCAATGTTTAGTCACTGTTTTGTCTCTGTTCAGTCACTGTTCAGTAACTGTTTATTCTCTGTTGAGTCACTGATGCCCTCTTTTCATCTCTTTCCTCTTTCTTTCACAGCGTCACGTGACGCTGAAATCAAATTTTACTCCTACTAAAATCTTCCGTACCGAAATTAAAGATGTTTTACATCAAAAAAGGTTTCTTTCTCAATAGATTCTCCTTTAAGCCAAATACATTAAGTCCAGTGGTTTTTTTTCCGAAATCATAAACGGTATCTGGAAAACGGCCAACTAAACAAATTTTGGACTATTGCTAACCTATGTTACTTTTGCCCGCAATTTTCTCATTAACCAACCACTTTTGACCAATGTGTCTTACCCTTTTTAATTTGAGCTTAAACATCCCACAAAGAATAAACACAATGCTCTGTATTTTTCGAGTTCTTCTTTAATTGACAAGAATATTTTATTTATTGTGTGTGCAATTTTGGGTTCCTTTGCAGTTCATTTGCTAAACGATAAGCCAGGTAAGAAGAGAATAATGAGAAAAATTTAATTAAATCAAATATATTTATGTATGTGTAGGTTGGCTTTTTCATTTCCCTGCGACTCGAGCATATGGTTTTCGCCCCGAAAATTTCAATTAAAAGGCGCTTTTCAAATATTCATTTAGTTCTTTGGGGGGTCGGTGTGTTGTTAATTAGCATTCTCTTTCTACAATATGGCACACCCAAAAGTATGCTGCGGTTTTTTGTCTGGCTTTTTATGAGAGTTGCCCGCTCTGTGAATTCTGTTATGCATGATAATAATAATAATAATCATATCAAGGAGCAAGGACTAAAGGAATAAAACTTGCCAAATGACACAGCAGCAGCTTCCGCCCACATCTCCCCCTCCCCCTGGCACCCTCCCTCTCGCCTAAGCCAAAAAGGATGAGACTTGTTTTATGAGCAAAGTTCTGGCTCAAAAAACCACTTGAAATTTGTTGCTACTGTTGTTGCCGCTGGAACTTCTGTGGCTTCTGCTGGCTGTGGCATGATGAAGTGTCATGAAATTTAATCAATTTATTTGAAACGTGCGCTTTGCGAGGCGTTTTTGCCATAAATAACATCGCGCCATCAACCGTCGCCCAAACTAAAAATGTAACAGAGCAAAAGTGCCAAAGTAAATAACAAACAATGAAAATGCAATAACAACAAAACGACGAGATGTCGGCCAAAATCAAAAAAAGAAGGGAAAAGGAGAAATTTTTGCAAATAAAGTTTCATTGTTTAGCAACGGAAACAACCGCACACCACAGCACGCACACACACACACATGAAATGATTCGTATTTGAAATGAAAGGAAATTCAAAGAGGGGACTTGTCTTGAGTATTAAAGGATACAGGCTTAACTAATGTGAAGTGGTTGAATCTGGAAAAGCGTTTTTTCCGTTTACAGAAAGGGCTTAAAACGTTCCTAAAGCATTGATTCAGTTATAGATATAGAGTCAAATGCAATGGAATCTCCTATTCGTATATTAAAATCGAATTTATTCAAATATTTTTAAACTTTATTTTCGAGTTCAGCGTTCCAAAGTTAACAACTTAAAAATATGTCTTCAAATGCATTTTAAACTTAAGAATTAAAACAACAACAACAATTAAGAAAGTCGGTCCAGCCCAACTGTGATATACTCGGTTCTGAAAGCAGCGCCAGCGAACTTTCTTTTGTTCATAAACTTGACAATCAACGCTTCACTTTGGGCCAAAAATCTCAATAGTTGGTCAAAACTCTGACATTTCTACAGCAGCCGAACTAGGAAGCAAACATCTTTGACGAATTGTTCTTTAAGCAATGAACTGAACGTTCATAGTTTAAAAAGCAAACAAAATCGTTGTAAGATATTAATAATCTAAAACAAAGTTGAACAATTGTTAATCAATTATTAACTTATTGGATTTTCAATTTTGTAAAAAAGCAACTTGTTACTTAAGCCAAATATTACAATTAATTTGTAAAAAATTGTCCCGATCTGATAAGTCGTCTATGAGACGGGATTTACACGATGAAGCAAACTTCATGAAGTTTTCTTAGTAGGCTTGAAAATCAAACGAATTCTACTAGATTAGTTAATCAAAATGTAAAGAACCACATGTGTATGTCTCGCCTACTGAGATAACTTCATGAAGTTTGCTTCATCGTGTAAATCCCGTCTAAGTTATTAACCCAAAGTGTTACTGACTTGGACTGCCCACCACGTCGAGGATTTTTAGTCAATCCATATACACTCAAAAAAAAAATCAATCCATTTGGGATCAAATCAATCCTAAGCGGTGATGAAATCAACGTAATCCCGGATATGCTTGACCCGATCTGAAAAAAGATTGAGTTGATCCGACTTTTTTAATCCTAAGAGGATTACATATATCCCGGGGTAATCCTATTAAAGATTGAATTGTGCAAAAAATACGAGCACAATTTAATCCCAAAGCTGGATCATTTTATGCCTATTCTAGATTAACTTTAGCTCGATATGTAATATTGATTTGATCTCAAGAAAGATAACTATTCTTCCTTTCCTCCGCCATGCCATTTGCCATAGGACATCCTTATACATGTCAAAGACCACCACCCACAACAGTTTTGGTTAATTTAAGACTTCTGAAAAACAAAGAAATAAATTCAAAAATTTTTGGCTGCACTGGGATTCGAACACACGATGATTCGCACTGAACAGGAATGGAACGGCATCTCATCGCACACCACCATACGCATTGGTTGTTGCAGCGTGTCTGAATGGCTATTTATATTTCTTCGCTCTCGCTCTCCAATTTATGGGCATGTGATCTCGAAAGGGATTGTAGTAAGCACATTCGGAATGATACAAGTTCGAAAGGAATGGACCAATCCTTTAAAGATTGAATTGTGTAGCATATCCTGGAAATCGAGATTGAATTTTCAAGCTCGTGCCGGGCTTACTCCAATATTTAAAAGATTGAAAATATCTCGACGTTTTTATACCCGTTACTCGTAGAGTAAAAAGGGTATACTAAAGTCGTGCAAATCTATGTAACAGGCAGAAGGAATCATTTCCGACCATATAAAGTATATATATTCTTGATCAGCATCAACAGCCGAGTCGATATAGACTTGTCCGTCCGTCCATCCGTCCGTCCGTCCGTCTGTCCGTCTGTATGAACACCTAGATCTCAGAGATGGTAAGAGATAGAGGTTTGACATGTATGGGACAAATGCTTCTTTTATCTGCACGCAGATCAAGTTTGTTTCAAATTTTGGCCACGCCCACTCCCGCCCCCGCAATTTGGAAAACAAATTATATCTCCTACAGTTTTAAAGATAGACGATTCGTACCTTCTAAAGATTGTTAGTAATTAGCAAAATGTATCGATTTGCCGAAGAAATGACAAAGATCGAATGAGCGGTTCTCAAGTTATGACAAAAAAGTACATTACCCTCCCCCAACCCCCTCCCACCCAATTACAACTAACACCGCACAATCTTAAAGAGAGAGAGAGAGTGAGAGTGAGAGAAAGAGAGAGAGACTTAGAGATGAGCGCAGCACCAGCATTGCATTCAGCTTCTACTCCAGGTACAGAGTATGTTATAGTCGGGCTTGACCGACTTTCTTACTTGTTTTATTTTTAATTTCTGATATTTCAAAGCATTTGCAAGGGTATACAAATTTTGGCGCAGACTTTTTTGTTGCAGTCTAGTGCTTCTGCATTCAGCGTCTACTCCAGGTACAGAGTATAATATAGTCGGGCTTGACCGACTTTTTCGCTTGTTTAGTTTTTGCATCTATTCTAAGAAAAATCAACCTTATACGGCTGCCATTCAGAAACTATTTTGTGAAAAGATTCCTTAATGTATTGAAAATCATTTCCGACAATCGTCTTATCCAAGTTCCCAATCAACAAAATTTTTGGCCTCTGTCGTTTTGAAGATTGTGTAAACTGTTTCTCGTGTGACCATAATAGACCTGCTGCGCTTTTACTAAGCCACGCATTGACACTCAAATTAAGCTTTTATCCACCGCTTACCGTAAACGGTACTATGATCCTGCAATCACACTGTGTGGTGAACCACAACAGTCGTTTACTTGCTTCGACCCAAAACATTTTAGTGCGACCTCTTATCTCGTTGTATCTTGTCGTTAATTTGCAGAGTTTATTACTAATTCAACATTTACATTTATTAAATGTTTCCAACGTTTATTGAACCTAACTTTTACCACATTTTCCATCGGAAATTCCATTATCCCTTTGACATTTAACAGTTGAGTTAGGCGACCCAGTTTGTTATACTACTAAACGGGCAAAAATTTTGAAACTTTTTGCTTTTGCTACCCAAAACTAAAAGAAGAAGAAGACGGGAAGGAAGAAGTAGTAAAATTGTAAGGAGGTGGGGGAGGCAAAAGAACGCGCCAAACTGCATGACATTATAGCCAACAGTTGTTGTTGTTGTCCCACGCGCTCTACGTGCAGTGGCGCTCCCGCACACACTCACACACACACATATACACATTCATGCAAACTTCCGCTCTGGTTGCATTGTTCATTTAAATTCTAATTTGTATTTGGTGCACTCGACGACGACGACAACGAGAGGACACATTTCCTGCTAGCGAACATTTGGACAGGCACAGGTCGACAAAAAGAAACCAAACCACGTGCCCAATAATGTCCCTGAAAAAAGAAAAAAAAAAACACGAACTTTTTAGTGGGCTTGGCGCATGATTTGGTGACCATTTTTTAATATTCTCAAAACCAGTTTTCCACAGCGATTCGCCAGATAATTAAATATTGATAATGATATTTTTCTTTGTATTTAGCTTATGAAAGTTAATTTCCTGATAAACGAAAGTTTTAGCTTAATTTGGACCAAAAGACTAAGCAAAGAAAACTTTGTTGAAATGAACTTTTCTATGAAAAAGAGAAATACTAGCAAATGCAAAAGTGAATAAACTCAGCTTAAAGCAGCGCAGAGCGCAGGAAAGTTGCTTAAAAGAAGTGGGGAAATTGTTTAAGATGACTATTTAATACATTTTTGAAACGTACCTTTTAAGGCAATTTGAATCACTTTTTTCATTAATATCTCGAAAAGTATAGACATTTTTTTAAATTGACTTGTATTCAGCTTGGAACCCTCTGTCGAATGGTATTTGTTGAACTATTGTGTATCTGAACGGCAAAGCTTAAGAAGCTTCTTTCATGGCAAGTTACTTAACAGCTGGCGCCAGTACCTGGTGAAGGTGACCGAATGTGTAAATGTTATTTTCTAAAGATAGAAAAAACTTTTTATTAGTTCCTTAAATACCAAGCGAATTTGGGTTTTTATCCTGTTAAATTCACCAAAAAGTTTTTGTTATTGCTTTGAACGAATTTTACCCACTCATATTGAGCATATCATTCCATTTTCCCATTTCCCTTTGTTGTCGTTCCCTTTGGGTGGCACTTTAAGCGAGTCATTTAAATATTTAAAGGCCAGTGAAATTGTTACTTGTTTCCCATTTATTTGGGCGCCTTCTGGCTACCCGCCGTGTCAAAGTGAAATTTATTAAAACAAAATGCTTTTAATTAAAATCGCCTGCCCAAATGAAAATGACAGCTGAAAAATGAACAGCTCAAACTGAGGCATGCTTAAATTATATCAATTATGGTTTTTGACAATTGGTAGCCAATTTTGAGTTTTCCCTTGCATAAATATCCTTTGCCAGTGCATTGAACTTACAATTAGCATGTCGAGGAGGAACTGCGAAAACATTTTGTTTGCTAAATAAAACATACACACACATTCACACATAGTAGGAGAAAAAGAGGGTAAGAGAGAGTGTTGATGATGTGGGAGCAACGGCGTTTAGCGTCAGGTTTCCAAGTGCGAAATGTTCCCTCCTCACTAAAAAATTAAATATTCAAATATAGCAGCAGCCATGGGGAAAGCAAGGGGAGGGGCAAATGCAGGCGTTTAGGCAGAGCTAGACTCAGCCAGGCAAAGCACTCGAACTAAAGAGGGACAAGAATTGCACACAGAGGATAGTTCGCATACATTCATAACCATTCTATTGCAGGCGACAAAAATGTCCAAAGTGATAGTCAAAACTTCTGCTTACAAATATTTTTTGTAGATTTAAGTATATACAATTTCAGTCATAGATTGTTTACTTTCTCACACTTTATTTATGACACATGTGAAATTTGTATAGTATTTAGTCAGCCTCATTTTTGGAATTTTATGGCTATTGTAAACATTTCTAAATTTAATTCCTCTGGGCAATCTCGTGACGGTCTTTATGATGAAGGTTATGTTTAAAATGGGGAAACTATATTTGATTGTCGCCATCAGCTTTGTTGAAGGCGAAGTTTTCCGTGTATAACTCTGGATACCAAACAAATAGCCTACTGAGCACCACAGGTATCTTGATGAGAGGTTTCAGAACGTACTAGCTAAACTTGTCACTACCACTTATACCGAATAACAGAAAGGGGTGTCACTTGCGACCTTAAAACTATTAAAAAATCTGGCAGGCTAGAAAAAAAAGAAGCCAGGTACGTAGTATGATATAGTCGGGCTTGACCGATTTTCTCACTTGCTTTCTTATTCAAATATTGTTCCTCAAGTAAGAACATAGAACTAGAAATCAGGAATCCCCTTCTTATCGGGGATGACAGATAGATGTAGGATAGGATGTAGATTTTACTTGACGATTGGTTTATAAATCTCTCAAAAAATCCGTAGGTTCCACAAAACTTCGAGAGATTCATTTTAATTGTGATTTTTGCTAAATCTTCTAAAAACAAGTGAGAAAGTCCGTCAAGGCCGGCTATTACATACCTGGAGTCTATCTATCTAAGTCTATCTCTCTTTCTCTCTCTCTCTCCCTCTCTCTCTAAGATTGTGCGGTGTTGTTTGTGAAAGGGTGGGAGGGGGTGTGGGGGGTGGTTCACTTATTTGCTCGTAACTTGAGAACCGCTCATCCGATCTTTATCATTTCTTCGGCAAATCGATATATATTACTGATGACTAAGTATCTCCATAAGGTACAAATTATCTAACTACAAAACTGTATTAGATATAAGGGGGAGTGGCAAAAATTGAAAAGAAACTTGATCTGCCTGCAAATATAAGAAGCATTTGTCCCATACATGTCAAACCTCTATCCTCAACCAAAGGCATCGTAGAAAAGGAAATCGGTTGGTAGAGGTGTCTGTGAAATCCCCGTATGATTTTCTCGACAGCGATTGTGGCCTTGAGTCCAATACTCTCGATTTGAGGTTTCGCTTAGGGGTCTTAATAACGGGTACTTGCAAAAAGTGTGCGAAATCTCTGCACATTATTTCGTCGATAGCAAGGGCGAAATAAGTCGCTCATCTCTAGTTGCTTTGTTTTTAAATTTAATTTGGCGGGACAATTTAATCTAATTAACAGCGAATATTTATGGTGGCCTTTAATGATGCAATAGTTGCAGCAATAGCTTTATGTGATTTGTAAGAAGCTTTAGTGAAGGCACCTAGGGTTCGGCAGTGTTTGTTTAATCCTTACTTCCTGTGAAGATCCATGTGAAGGCAGTTGTATAACTTAAATAAATCGCAAAAAAATAAATCGTTTGTAGGTTCATCGTTACCTTTATTAGTATCTTTTCAATCATTTGCTCCAATTGGCAATTGGTGCTTATTGGACCGACTAGGGAAATGGCAGAATCGACTGTTGTGGCCATTTCATCTAGACTTTATGTACTTATAATTCAATATCATAGATTAGAAGCTGTTGTCCACGACTTGCGGCGACAAAGAAGTCCCTAGTCTGACCATTGAAAAGTTCTGCGGCTCATCCGGTCGACGTCCGGAATCGCCGTCGTTCACAATTGAATCACTTTGTGCTGGACCAAGTTTCTTATCATCAACCCTTCCGTTCGAGGAGCTAAGGTTCTTGAAAAGAGAATGCGTACTTATTTGTTCACATGCATGGCACACATACCTTGTGCCGACAATTTGGTCTCAAACGACACAAGTGGAGCTAACTGCCACTTCACATCGTTGCGATGGATACTCCACCACCGCTTTGACTCTTGGCGTGCTTAGGACGCCGCCAGCGAACGGTGGCGCTGTCCTTTAACGAAGCCCAAGCCGCGTTGCAATGATCTCCTTGCAAAAACAATCAATTGTGAATAGCATAATTAAACTCAGTAAATATCTATACTTTTACAGATAATTTTTGTCAAGCCCCTATCACCTTTTCCTCCAATGAAAAGATGTTCAGCCTGTTTAATGTTTATACCCGTTACTCGTAGAGTAAAAAGGGTATACTAAAGTCGTGCAAATGTATGTAACAGGCAGAAGGAATCATTTCCGACCATATAAAGTATATATATTCTTGATCAGCATCAACAGCCGAGTCGATATAGACATGTCCGTCTGTCCGTCTGTCCGTCCGTCTGTATGAACACCTAGATCTCAGAGATGGTAAGAGATAGAGGTTTGACATGTATAGCACAAATGCTTCTTTTTTCTGCACGCAGATCAAGTTTATTTCAAATTTTGGCCACGCCCTCTCCCGCCCCCGCAATTTTAAAAAAGCGTTATATTTCCTACAGTCTTAAAGATAGACGATTTGTACCTTTTAAAGATAGTTAGTAATTAGCAAAATGAATCGATTTGCCGAAAAAATGATAAAGATCGGATGAGCGGTTCTCAAGTTATGGGTAAAAATGTTATAAATAGCCGAGTTAAAGAAGTGTTGCATACTTTTCAGATGTTCACCCTAAAGCTCCATTTACACGACCTGATCGCTCAGATGAGTTTTCATCAGACGAACACTGTAACTCGATAAATGCCACTCAGATGAGTGCTCAGGCCAAATAGAACCGGTTCTATTTCGTCTGATCGCTCATCTGAGTAGCTTCATGTATACTCAGACGCCTTTTTACACGGTTAGACAGCAAATCAGACGAAAACTCAGATGAGAGATCAGGTCGTGTAAATAGAGCTTTAGGAACGCAGGAACACTGCTGTTAAACATGTTTTTTCATGAGTAACGGGTGTATCGAAGTCGGTTAGAGCCGACTTTAACTTGCGCTCTCGTTTTTATATGGACCTTTTCATTTCGCGGGTATCTCCATACCAAGCTTAAATAGCCAATGTTTTTCTTTAGATAAATAATCATGTATGAAACGTGAATCTATCTCGCCGGTCGCGTTGGAACTGTAAACACTCACTTCACATTGAGCAGTCTTGACCAGATCTAACTATTTCCCGTCAAGAAATAAATTGCACTTCTGATCACATAAACGACCACTTTGTCGGTAGGCCCATCATTTGTTTGGTTTAATGGCAGCAGCTGTAAGAGCGAGTACACCACTCGTATGTCTGTGAGTTTATTCCCAGAAACTAGCGCAGTTAAAAGCCCGGCGGGCGCCAGAATGAAGCTGGCCGGGATGTGTGCGAAGTTTATGAGAGAACGAGAAGTTGTTGTGGGTCGCCGTCGTCAGCGTCGGCGTCTGTGTGTGGCGGCTGTTGAAGTGTAATCAGCGGCACGGCGGCAATTACTGCAGGCATATGTGCAAGTCGAGGGAGAGAGTGCTTCTCTGGCTTGCTTCACCCACATAAAAGTTGGTCTAAAACGCAGCACAATTTGCAGCACTGAGCGGATTTTGCACAAAATGCTAAATGCGCCAACAACAAACTCACATCAGTGCATCTCATCTAGGCATCTTTAGTGTTGGGGAATTGGGATTGCTGCGCCATCTGTGGCCTGTCTTTGATGTGGCAGGAGCTGGGGGTGTCAGGCCTATGAGCTCGTACATAAGTTTAATGAATATTGCATTTGATGCTAACGAATTGAGTTTGGTTTGACGCTAAAAAGCAGGCTATAAAATTCTAGCCATTGAAGGCAAATACATTTCTGGCTTTTGAAATCAGGCTGTGAAATCGATCCATAATCTTTAGTTTATTTGCTATTTACAGTTTATTATTCCTGCCATTTATCTTTACGGAAACACCTAGCCCACCCGTTCCGTTTCACATTTCCACCGCCTCGATTTTCATTTCGTCTCGTGCATGGATTTTAATAGCTTTCGAAACGAGTTCTTTGAAGCGATTGACTGCTAATCTCGATAACCAAAAAACACAAACAAAAAGCTATTCAATTTTTATTAAATAACTTCATGCATTCCAAATGGTTGAGAAGTCGTTTCATTTAAACGCAACCCAATGCCCTGCGTTACTCCCTCGCAGATACACTTGAGCGCTGTGCTCCTGTCGTTCGGCGATTGCTCTGTCAATAGCTGGAGCAGCATCTGGCAGGCAGGCTGGCTGGCTGTCGGGTCAGAGGAGGTAAGCGATTTTTATTGATACGCTTCGTGCACGGAGGCCAGGCACCAAATCGCATATTATCGCGTCATGTGGCCGGGGTCTAGGAGACTCTGGACCAGGCCATGGCCTGCATTGATCATTAATCTTTGCAAGCTGCCAACGTGTGCGCCTTTTTCGGACTTGAATTGCCGCTGCAGCCGAGAATGCTGGAGTAAGTGTGTGCGTTGGTGCAAGGAGCAGTGATGCGAGGGTGCGATGTGTGTGTGTGTGTGCATTAAATGGCGGATGAAGTCCATTAGAAAACTATTGAAGCACATTTTGTCGATTGCAGCCCAGCGACAGACAAAACCAAACTCCAGAGGCAGGAAGTGGCAGCTGCCACAATTGAATGGGTTGACGCTTGGCTCCTTCGGAATGCGCATCTAAAAGTAAATTTCGAGCAGTAGCTACCAAAGCCAACAAAACTATCAAAACTAAAGAAAATGAAGAGAATTAAGAAACTTTCAAGAAAAGTCACATTTTTAGAGCAAATTTGTGCCATGTTTGTGCTGTGAATTTATGATTTCTTTCATTTGGAAAGCTCAAATTATTCCAGGGAAGGGGTGTGTTGTTTTACAAAAAGAAAACTAAATTATTCTTATTTAAATGCAGGAGAAAATTGTGGGGGGCCCTGTTAGTTTGACGCATCAGATATCCAAATTTGAAAAAACCACACACGGAGTCTTGCTTGATTGTTCCTATTTATGCAGTATATTTCAGATTCACAAAGCGAGCAAAACTGGAAGAGACAGCACTTGATTGCCATGAACTGCACCAACTATAGTTTTTGTTTAAATAAAATGCATCTATTAAAAATGCAAACAAAAAAAAAGTTGTTAATTGGACAGCTGTTTGGCGTTGCCAGACTCTATTCATGATATTGGAAAATGAACGTGTGACTTTCACAATAGTAGATAAACGCAGTGCGATTTTAAAATGGTTGTGATGAAAGAAGATGCAAATTTTTCGTTTCGGTGTTTTCAGACATAAGGATTCGGATGGAATAATTCCCACCGTCAACAATTTTATTCTTAATGTGACCAATTGAGCGTAAGGCCGGAATAAATTCCAGTTGTCAAGGCAAATCTATACTTATAAATCTGTAGGCCCGACTGACTGATATACTATCAACCCACAGATGTCGTTTGGTTTTAAGATTTTTACTCACACGTAAAAGAAGATGAAAGCTAAAATTTTGGAAAATTCACCAAAGATGAAGGGAGTCACCACCATTGTTATACCAAATTCCCGTCTCTAAAGGTCAAGCGGTTAGTACCCCGCCCAAAGAGGTCTAACTTAGAAAATGGAATTTATGGAAAACCACTCGACAAAATTTTCTGCTTATGGACAAAATCCTTAAACAAGTTCTATTAAAAGGTCACTAAAACAATCACTTTGTACAAGTTTAAACTTTACGTTAGGATTACTTTACTTTAAGCAGTAGAAATATTAAATTATTATCTAATTATTAAAACAACTAAGGATATGGATATGCAGACATAGAAATGTCTCAAACTTTAAGAAAAGATAATATCAAAGTAATTCATTGGCAAGACGAAAACTACTTGCAGATGGGATCTGCTTAACAGCGTAAAACTGCTTGCGCATGAAACTAGCTTTACAGCGAAACTGCTTGCACACGAAAAATTTATACACACACAAATCTGAGGGTGCTCCGCCGGGGCGAAGTCTTAGAGACTGCCGTGCATGTAGCCTATAGAGTTGTGCCGATCTTGTTGAACTAGTTCAAATGAACTAGTCATTAAAATGAACTAATGAACTAGGTCTTGGTTTTGAACTATAGTTCATATTTTGAACTATGTATTTCTCAGTTTTTTAACTATAGTTCATTTTTTGAACTATAGTTCATATTTTGAACTATAGTTCATATTTTGAACTAAAGTTCATATTTTGACCTATAGTTCATTTGAACTATAGATCACCACGAGGAGGTGTGAGTCGACTTGAGACGTAGTAAGCCAGGATCACTCTGGGTTCGCCAAGTTGAACCGATCAGAAGCTTTCCCTGACCACATACGCCCCCATTAGGTCCAGATGCTCTATGACTAGAAGCTCTGAACGGGCCAGAAGAATAGTTAAAAAAACGAGCAATAGTTAAAAAATTAACTATAGTTCAAAAAATTGAACTATAGTTAAAAAAATTGAACTATAGTTCAAATAAACTATAGTTTAAAAAATGAACTATAGTTCAAAACATGAACTAGTTCAAATGAACTATAGTTCAAAAAATTAACGAAGTGTTTTGGTACAAATACGCTGCACATTTGTCGGAACCGGCCGGATCGGATGACTATAGCATATAGCTGCCATAGGAACGATCGGTTGAAAAACTAGTTTTAGTGAGAAAAACTTTTTTGTTTTTAATGCTATCGCTCCCAACGCTCGTATTTATAAGTTTTTAATGATTTCACATAATTTCACCAAGCCTTGTCAAAATCGGACAACTCTATAGTATAGCTGCCATACAAAAGTTAGGTCGGAAAAAAAGTCTTAATGAGAAAAACTTTTTTGTTTTTAATGTTATCGCTCCCAACGCTCGTATTTATAAGTTTTTAATAATTTTACATAATTTCATTAAGCCTTGTCGAAATCGGACCACTATATAGTATAGCTGCCATACAAACTGTCAGGCATATATCAAGCTCCAAGGGTATATAAACTTCGGTCGAGCCGAAGTTAGCTGGCCTCTATTTTTTTTGCCTGTTCCTTCTTTCCACGTTCAATGCAGTAAAAACGAGCAGAGAGAAGACATATCGTTTGATACGCTATGCAGGTGAGATAGCATGCATGACTTGGCTGTTCGTGAGCGTGAGAGAGTGGCTGAGACAGATACGGGGCTCTCACAACAAAAACAACAAACTGTAGGCACAGTGGGCTGGATGAAAAGATTTCAAGGTACTACAGTTAGTTATGCAGACGCGCACTAAGAAAGAAAATTTGGAAAACTTGTCCGCTCCACAGAACTGAGACAGATCATAGCTGCTATGAGATACATGTGTTAGAAAGAAATAGCAATTAACTAGAGAAAGGAGGTTACGGAGTACACACAGAATAAAATGATAGGGCTTGGTGTGGAGAGGACTGAGGTGGGGACGGGAAGAAGTGGACATCACAGGATGAGGGAGGGGAGAAAGAGTGGAGAGCGCAGACAGAGGGAAAGGGCTAGGGGAAAGAGTCGAGAGCTGTGGTGGAGGGGGTGGGAAAAAAGGGTGAGAGCCAATTTAAATTGAATCGAAAATTTGTTTTTATACTTAGTTCGTAATTATTGGTTTAACAAAACGGGGCTTCGAAGTTATCTTTGTTGAATTGCGTTGATTGCATTTAAATAAAAAATTGTAACCAACCATTGACCTTGAGCCAGCGCTGTAAAAAGCACAAAAACTTTGACTAAAATCAATGCAGGTGACTAAAACCCTTATATGTATAAAATAAAATGTATTTTAAAACAGCACAATAAAACGGTTAAAAATGGTAGTAAGTTAATGAAGTTTCTGTCGTTCCAGCGATGAAAAGGGTCAGCTATCTGTCGAGTTTCAATCGGTTGCCAGTGTTTCTACATCATTGTATTTTGTCCATCTCCTGCAACTGACGTCTCTTCAAAATATATCTTCAAGATTATTTTTAATTTTTCCACAAAAATCTAAAAGGGTACAGCATTTTGTTACGCTCAACCGCAAATAAAGTGCTTTGAGTATTAAACAAAATGAAAATAATATTATACTTATAATGAAATGAAAGGAAACATAGTGGCACACATACCAAAAAAAAAAACGAACTCTTCAATGCGGTTATTCACTCGCTATTGCCTTTTTCTTTGTGTTCTCCTTTTATTTTCCCTTTTTTTTTGGCATTTTGTTTAATTATCCACATGAAAAGTTCTTCAAAAATACCAAAAAGACCAACAACAAAAATGAAATCAAATTAACAGTAAAATAAAAGCAAAAATGCGTTAGAAATGCGAGTTGGTGAAAAGTGAGCAGGCGTCAAGTGCCAGAATGAAGCCAACTTTGAAGAGACACCCAGGCGCGGTTGGTAACTGGCAGTGGGTGGAAAGGGAGTATACCACATTTTTCAGCGTTGGTTAAGGTTTAACTTTTGAAAAAGAGATTCCTGAATTTAGTACTTGCTGCTATTGAAACGTCAAAAGTAAAAGATATTGAAATTCAATAAAGCAAGAGATTACAGCAAAAATATATCCAACAAGAGACTTAAAATCGCCCCGATAACATCTCAAGTTACCTCTAACTATAAGTGGGTTATCTCATTTAGAAAATAAATCGCCTAGAAGGGTATTCTGTATTTTATTTTGCGTTATCTTGCTGCACTTTTTAAGCTACCGCCAACTGTCTACATTTCAATCTGAGAGCCTCTTAAGTCGACATGTCGTTTCATTTAAAGTTTATCGCGTTTTCTCCACCCCACCTCACCGTCGCGTCGCCCTCTTGTTCTGTTTTATTTCAACATTTTTAGTGGGCAGTCCACTGGCTTTTTTAATTCAGTTGTTGTCGCCAGCCGCTGCTTTAGTTGATTAAAAACCGCACTCAAAGTGGAAATGCGCTTTTCTTTGTGTTTCTGTATGAGTTTGTGTGTGAGTGTGTATGTTTGTATCTCTCTGAGGAGGGAAGCTTACAGTGTCTTATGGCTTTTGTTCTGCCTGCTGTTGGAATTTATAGCAGGTTTAACCTACTTTGTAGACGGTTTGGTTGTAGTCCTCGTTCCCTTCTCCCCTTCTAGCCAGTAGTGGGGTCAGCTAGCTTCAAGGCTATGTAAAGTTTTTAAATTAGTTGTCAAATGCAATGCGATACGCTAAAAGAAATTGCGATAAACCGCAGCGGCATTAATTAAAATGATTTTTAAACAAAAAATAAAAATAAATGATTCGGTCTCGCAATGTTGCATTGTTGCGTGTGCACAGGGCATTGACTTTAACTTGAAAAAAGGGGGAAATTGGTTTTATGTTTCATAAACCGTTTTATTTTTTACAAACTGCTTTTATTTTACAAGCTGAAATTTGTAGGCTTACAGTAAACAATTTAATTCATAATTAGATATAACTTAACTTACACTTAATTAATTGTTTGGCTCTTTGGTTAATAAAGGTTTTCTTTAAATAAGATTAGAAAAAGGTTTTTGTAGCTCTAGTCGATATATGTCTCTCTAAATACATAAATATGTTAAGAAGCGCTATGTGGAATCTTTAATAGTTATTACTAATTGTTAAAAATGAAGAAAAACCAACCACAGGTATCTTAAAAAAGTAAATATAGCTTTGATCTCAATTTATCTGGTGTAAAACCGGTTTGAAATCACTAAATTTTTGAGGAAGTGGAATTGAGAACAAGTGGAAAAATAGACAGATTTAATATTTAATACGTTTTATATGCCTTATATTTGGAAATATTGTGAAAGATCTGAAAAAATTAAGGTAAAAAGTAACTTAATTATTTAAAGAATGACAAAAATATAATTTTTTGACAATTATATGGAAAAAATTTGAAATATAAGAACAAATTTAAGGGATATAGTGAATTGAAAAACATTGACAGTTATATCAAATATAAACCGATTACGATTATAATGAAACTTTGGGGATTGGTTGCACGCTTTGCTCCCAAAAAGGTTTTCAAGTTGAAGAAATGTTAGGGAAATAGTCCAAAAACCGCGAAATTTGCAAAATTTTTGATTGCAAAGAAACTTTGTGGCATAATATAATGATTGATAATTGATCAACTGGAGCTTCAATTTTTATTTAAATGGTCAAAAAAAAACCGCAAAACTTGCAAAACAAATAATGGTCAAAAAAATCGAGAAACTTTAACATTTTCATAGGACCTAAGGTTCTTATGAAGATTGGATAAAAGGCATATGAATATAAGAAGTGTAGACCAAATAACACGAAATTTTGCAAAATTGTCATTTGAGTATTTACGAAAGCGCCGACCAAGATATATTGGAAAATTTGCAATTTACGGGCCAAAAAATCGCAATATTTTCAAAGTTCTCACTTAAGTTTAGACGGGTAAACTGGCTGGTAAATAGGAAGTGCAGATTAATGGGTTACAACAAAATGTAAAAAAATCGCGAATTATATGAAATTGTATAATGAGTTCAGATTACCATAAAGATTTGATATATATCAATAGTATATATAGAAATTGGTTAAATTTTATGGGATTTGATAGGTAGCAATTGTAAAGGCGTAAATAGTTACATCAAAGAGTCCAAAAAGACGGGTAAATTACCGGGCGAAAATTGCAAAATTTTATTATAGACAATGATGTGTAAAGAGACAATTAAATATGAAGTGTAGATCATACGAACCAAGAATTCTTCAGTTTAGATTATAGCGAAGATTTGATGGTTGGCAATTAAAGACGGGTAAATAAGAGGTGTCTTTCAATGGGTTTAAAAATATTTGATATCATTTCAGAGTTATAAAAAGTTAAAGGAAATCCAAAAAGTTGGCTTCTGTTAAGTGTTATCACATATTAAATCTGCGGGAAAATGTTTCAGTGACAGCTAATGTCAGTTCCCATAAATTGGCGAAGCATGTTTGAAGGCAATGAGCTAGTCTTATAACCAATATTCTTTCAAAATGAAAATAAGTTTGTGTTTAAAAGATCTTTGACAAAGGGTTGGAGAAATCCTAACGAGGTATCAAAATATTGCTCAACATATATCGATTAACATTAAGAAATATATTTTGTATATTTACTAAATATTTTGATGAATTATCGAATCAATTTTTTTTAATTTTGCTAAATACGTACGTTTGAAGTAAAACCAAAAAAGAGTGCATCACGACATGTTTGAAATGACTTATGTAGAACCTCACTTATAATCGGTATTTATTTGCAATGTTCTATCAACGAATTGTTCCAAATTTGTAATACAAACAATTTCTAGACCCCTATATTTCATCGTAATTGGGTTTGTCACCAAACTTTACACTTCCGCGCTGTCTCATGCTATCACGATGTTGTCTTTTGTACTCTGAATTCTTAGCCAACTTCAAGGGTTGCTCAAAGGCCACAGCACTGGGTCCTATGGGGCTGGTCAATTGATAACTGCTGTGTTGCACCTCCATTGGCCATTTCTCACCTTGCATTGCATCTACTAGAACAGCCTCGAGTTCTTCTTCCTCCAGTTGTTCTTTTTGGTGATTTTTCTGCCTTCTCTTTTGATCCTGCAGACGCGCACGAAGGCTACTCATTGCAAACGGCGGGGAATGGGTGGAAGCGTCTTCCTGCGATTCGTCATTTAGGGTAATGATCACCTGCTCCTTTGATGCTCTATGCTGCTTCCTAGGTCTACTTGTGCTGGCAGCAGCAGCTGCTTCTCTTTCGCGATATTTTTTCAAAAATGCCGCCGGATAATTGGGAGCTTCGGTAGTAGTTGTTGTCGTGGTGGAGGAATTACTTAAGCTACTTCCACTGTGTTGACGACTTCTGGGCTTGGAACTGGGCTGACTGCGGTAGGTTTTGCTGGGCACAAATCCACTTTCCATAGATGCCACCGCTTGAATTTCACTACTTTCTTCACCGTTATGTTCGGTCACCTCATAGCGATGTCCCATTTGCTTTGCCAACTCATTCTCATCTTCCTCCTCGCTACCATACTCATGGCCCACCAATTTCTCGGGCTTGGGCAGAAATTCATAAGGATCGCTTGCTATGTCCGTGTGCAGTTGTGTCAAGGCCTGAGGACGTATGGTGACAAAAGAGCTGGGCTGCTCCCCTGGCTTGTAAACCGGCTTCCAGCTTTGATACTCCATTATTTTGCCTGTAACAATTTCATTAGCTTTGGGCTTCTTCTTGAAATATTTATCCATTATGGCCTCATCGCTGGCCAGAGGCAGTTTTCCCTCCACTATCAATTCTTGCTCCTTCTCCAACTGACGCATTCGCTGTCCGTAGTTATAGTGTGTGGGTTCTGTTACCGCCGGTTTGGGTATGGGCATTCGCAGCTTGACTACTTTCTTGGGTGAGCCCCGCATTTTGATAATTTTCATGGGCTTATTGGTATGCGGATTCCTGATGATGTACTTCACTCGCGTTGTCTCTGTGGGTAGAAAATCCATCATATTTTTGGCATAACTCGCTGTGCTTGGCAGGAAATCTGTGATCATGGACTTCATGGCGCGTGCCCCATGGAACATGCGTCCCATGAGACCGCCCATTACCGAATTGTTCATCTCTTGCCACATGAAGCGACGTTGGATTCTGCAATCAAAGGGAAAACGTGGGAGGGAAAGGCATAAAAAGAAATGGTTAACTGGTGTTAATAAAAATAAAAAAGAAAAGAAAATCATTGAATTTTATTAATGAAAACGTTATTAAAATGATCAAAATATAGTTCTTGGAAGGCACCCTACATATATTGGCTGCAGCAATCGCACTCTAAAGATGGAATCGCTGGGTCATTCGCCTCGATTTGTCGGCCACTGGCCGTAAATTTAATACCCGCTAATGAATAACAAAATTAATTCGTTTTTTCGACGAATGAAGCACTCAAAATATCTAAAAGGCATGTTTTGAAGTCATTACAATCGAAATGAAGAGCTGTATAAATCACAATAAAAAAAGTAATAATATGAATGCTTTAAGTGCAATGCAATTATGCCAATAGTAATCACATCTCTATAAATTAAGCATAAAATAAATTAGTGCTCATTTTTAATAGTCTCTAAAAAACTTAAGCCAAAATTCGGCCAAGACGCAAGATGCGCTGAATACGACTGAGGGTAAATTTTCAATAGAGCATTAGGGTAAAAAAAAAGTTAAGCTTAAGATAAATACTTTGGATATTAAAATAAAAAATAATAACAGGTCGATAAATCACATTTTGTAGAAAATGTTGACCAGGATATTAAACTTGCTTTTGACAATATAGTTCTTCAATATAGGGCTCCAATTGTCCTCCGGGATTCGAACCCGTAAATTCTTGAATTAAGGGCGTTCGTTCTCAAAAGTCCGGTAAGCTTGAAAAGTCACGACCGACCCGACCCAAACGACTAATGTGGTCGCTCGATACTAAGAGCGAAATTCTTGATAAATTCCAAAACGAATAGATTTTTTCGGGTGAGTTCGCACTCAAATTATTTATTCAAATTTTTTCTCACATTAAAACTTTTTCGGTTAGAGTTGCCTGTGCGGGTTCATAAGGTACCTAAACCTAGGTTCAGGCACGAACCAGGGTTCAGGAGTTATTTTGTTTTGCGCGAACTCCAAAAAAATGTATGCAAATTATGAAAACCTTTAACTAGCGTTGCTCAAGAAGAGCGAGGACAAAGAGTGAGAGGGTATTGGTTACTCTCTAGCTGTTACTCTCTTCGCCTTAGCTTCGACATGTGTTGGCACGTGTATGAATAAATAGCGAAATGTCTTCGGCATCTAAGGGCAAGAAGCGACCAACTGTCTTAAACATTTCATTTATACATATCGAAAAGACCAAAGTCTTGATATTTTGAATATAATATTCAAGCGTAGTCGACCCCTGCACTAAAACAATCCATTAGAAAATGAACGGTATATCTTTTGGATTTCCTCACATAATTAAAAATAGAGGGAAGCTAACTTCGGCTCGACCGAAGTTTACATACCCTTAGATCACGATATATGCCAGACAGTTTGTTATTGACAGCTATACAATATATTCCTCAATATATTCATTACTGAAAAGTGTAAAGTGTTACAAAAAACATTTTTTCTAACTAGAACTTCTTTTTTGGCCTTTCGTTCCTGAGACAGCTATATGCTATAGTCGGAGAATATAGCATAGAAACAACGGACGGACATGGCTATATCAACTCAGCTCGTCATGCTGATCAAGAATATATATATTTTATGTGGTGGGAGATGCTTCCATCCCAACGCTCACGTTTTCAATGATTTTACATAATTTCAACAAAATTTGTCGAAATCGGACCACTATATAGTATAGCTGCCAAACCAAATTGCAGGCATATATCAAGCTCCAAGGGTATATAAACTTCGGTCGAGCCGAAGTTAGCTTGCCTCTATTTTTTGTTTTCAGTGCTATCGCTCCCAACGCTCGTATTTATAAGTTTTTAGCGATTTCACATAATTTCACCAAAACTTGTCGAAATCGGACTACTATATAGTATAGGTGCCATACAAAAGTTAGGTCTGAAAAAAGTCTAATTGAGAAAAACTTTTTTGTTTTCAAAGTTATCGCTCCCAACGCTCGTATTTATAATTTTTTAATAATTTTACATAATTTCATTAAGCCTTGTCAAAATCGGACAACTCTATAGTATAGCTGCCATACAAAAGTTAGGTCTGAAAAAAAGTCTTAGTGGGAAAAACTTTTTTGTTTTTAATGTTATCGCTCCCAACGCTCGTATTTATAAGTTTTTAGCGATTTCACATAATTTCACCAAAACTTGTCGAAATCGGACTACTATATAGTATAGGTGCCATACAAAAGTTAGGTCTGAAAAAAGTCTAATTGAGAAAAACTTTTTTGTTTTCAAAGTTATCGCTCCCAACGCTCGTATTTATAAGTTTTCAATGATTTTACATAATTTCAACAAAATTTGTCGATATCGGACCACTATATAGTATAGCTGCCATACAAACTGTCAGGCTCCAAGGGTATATAAACTTCGGTCGAGCCGAAGTTAGCTTGCCCCTATTTTTGGTTTTAAAGTTGTTCTCTTCAAAAAGATTTTCTTCGTTCATTGTGAAGGACTTTGTTCTTCTCGACTTGCAGTAAACTTTCTCCTAGTTTAATTCTTATTGATTCAATTGAAATGTCCATATCCTTAGTGAATGAGATTCACTTTGATTTGTAAATCAACGACTTTAATTAAATTGATTTTCTAAACCTTTAATGAGATGGCTACCCTAATTGGTACCCTTAATTACTTTCGAAGAATGAACTTTTAAATTAAATCGTTTCACATATAGAGAAAAAAAGATCAAGTTCATTTTGATATTCACCTGATTAAAATTAACTTTTGAAAAATAATAACTTTTTTTCATATGGCAAAAAAATAATTTCTTTCTGATCCAAAATAATATAATTCACTTAAATTGATATTAAATAGTTTCAGAATGATACTAAAAATGGAAAAAAATGGAAAATTGATTTGTTAAAAAATATTGATTTGAAATGTTTTAACTCATCAATGTGATATTTTTTTATATCGGAGTAAAATTGATTTGAAAAATAGAATTTTTTCTCGTTAAGGTATTTCCGAGAGATTACTAAACTTCTCAACTGATCACTTCTCTTAACTTATTAAGCAAGCATAGCTTTGTTAGTTTAGTAATTAATTATCATTGTAAATATAAATTGTTCTACACATTAGGCACATTCACCAGAAACTCTTGATCACTGATCAGTCCTCAAAAACAATTTTTTTTACATCGCACACTTTTAGAGGACATATTCAAATTTAGCTTTGATATGATATGATGAATTTAAAAAAACTGCTTCTTGCAGTTGCCTGGCTGAGAAAGTCTTACCAAGGACCTGTTTGTCTGAATGCACACACCTTTTTTTCTTGGGATCAGATATGTATCTTATTCTTTTTTCTATTAAAATTCTCTTTCACTCACCTGTGTTCATCTGCCTGCTGCTCGGCATTTATAGCAATCAGTTTTATCAGCAGCAACAATAGCCAAATTCCATTGATCTATGGGGTATATGTACATAGTCCCGTGTCGTTTTAATTCAATTGAGACTTCCCTGGTGCTTGTTTGTTGTTGCTTTACTTACGCAATGCTTCCTCATGTCGACTAAGAAATTTATTACAAATATATTCCCACAGGCAGCAAGTAGCAGCTTCCCACTTTGATTAACTTCTCGTTTCCTAATTCGACCTTGTCTGCCTCTCTGCACAAAATATCAACTGGCGGCGCCTGCGCGCCAAACACTTGCTTTTATATACTTCAACGCTTTTCCACTGGCGCTGCAGTTGCTCCAATTACTAAAGCGCAGGTCTTGGAGTTTTGAGCTTGGCATTGGCATTTCACTTTCGTTTCGAACAATAGTTTTTTTTTTGCATGCCAATCCCCAGCACTTCATCATCACCTGGCCGCCTTTCGACGAGCAATTAGTTCCATTAGTTTCAGGCTGGTTTCGGCTGCCGCTGCTGTGGTTTCCTTTTCTTTAGTTTTCTTTTGGTTTCATGTTGTTTCCGTGTGCATTTCATTTTCTCAGTGGCGTGCATATTTTAAATATCTTTTAAATATTGTTAAATTTTGTTAAACATTATTTGCCAGGCACCAAACTCCGAAAAGAAAACTGTGTATGTGCCATAATGTGTATTAGCCAATGCACATTTATGAGATAATATTTATTAATGAGAGCGTGCACTTTAATTTATTGACGGCTCATCGTCAATTGCATTTCAGTATATCGATGGGCAGCGCCATCTGTTGAGCGAAACGTGCAAAACTTTTTAATTTTGTTGTTGATGGGTAAATGACTTTGTGGCGTGTGCGTTTGTTGGTGGATTGCCCACGGGGCAACGATAATGATAATGCTGATGATGTTTGTGCAGTTTTTTTTTATTTTGTGAGCCAAGTGCTCCACTTGAATGCATACTTTGTTCATTTGTAATGTGATGCAAAATGCACCAGGTGGTGAAACTTCAACTAGAATGGCGGCTCGTTAATGTGCTGTCCTCACTACAACTGCATTTTGCATTTTCGCATTTGAGGCAAAATGTACATTTTCCCCCCATACAATTTTGTATGGCCACAAGAGATGCCAAAAAAGTGAATTTTGAGAAAATGTAGTCGCATTACTCGTTTGCCATTCGATTCTTCGATAGTTTTTATTCGATAGTCGGCCATTTTTTGGCTGGTTGACTTAGTGATTATCACTATTTAGGGCGCGCCAAATGGCAAAAAGTTGAAATTTGCCTAAATTGAATTAAATTGAAATTAATTTATTCTTTTTAATGTTTACCAATAATTCGAATGATAACACAATGAATCGGAGATATTAGAAACTTTTAATGTAGTTTCAATTGGACTCAAGAGACCACAAGCCTTCTAGTCTGACCAAAACAATGGTTCGCTTGGCCACCGTTATAATTCTAACATTTACAGAGAAAAATTTGACAAAGAAGAGCTTTATACCCTTACCAACATTAGAGTTTATGTTTCAAGCAGCGAAATAAATTTAAATTGAATATCTTTGTTTCATTTGCTATCTTTGTTGGCAGCCATTTTGTAAATTGTTAAAATGCAAATGCAGAAGCAACACAATGAGGACAGGAAATTGCATTTTCAGTGATGACGATAACTTTTTTGAAAATGTGCTTCAGTGAGGAAGCCATATTAGTGTGTTTATGTCATCAGCAGGCGAACACGATGGCATTTGTATGTGTAAAATTGAATTTAAAGTAGCTATGAAGATGAGCGAACATTTCAAAATCGATAATTTAGAGTGTTCTTTTTAGAGGTTATATTTTCCGATAGGATCTAAACTGATCTGTCCTTTTGTGTAAAGTTTGTCTTGCTATATTTCTTTCGTAAAATGAATTAAGACCCAAAGGTCTAGTTTCATTCTGAAATCGCGGCCTTTATTCATTTTAAAGAAGCCTGATTTAAGCAATTTGGGCAATAAGAGTCTGAGCTTCCTATTCGAACGACCGATGGAACTTGGGCCAGAGAGTGGGGAAGAGTTTTCCTTGAATTCACATCAAATTGACGACGAAATTGCGTCAATAGAAATATTGACACTCCTTAACTTACGTTATCATCTCCCCCAATAAAGCTTGAGGAGGTGAAAGAGCAAATTAAGAACCTGAATAATATGAAGTTACAAGGTGAGGATGGCCTGGACAACAGCTCTTCCTATCAAAGCTTTACTCTTTCTGTTCGTTACGTTTAAAGCTGCTTTGTGTTTAAGCTACTTTCATAAATGCTGTAAGAAAGCCCAAATTGTGATGAATCACAAACCCGGGAAGAGTCCCTCTGAGGTGCACTCATACTGCCCTATTAGACATTTGTCATCAGTGTGAAATTTTTATTGAAAAATGCCTGCTGAACCGAACACTGGCACTGAATGAAGTGAGACGTATGATGAAGGGGGGGCCCTTTCAGTTTGGCTTCTGGCACACAGGAACAACTGAATCATGTTGCTTTTGATGGATATGAAGCTAACTAATATGTGGTGCACAATTTGTAGATGTAAAACAGGTATTTGATCAGGTATGGCACGATGGTCTACTGTGCAAGATTAAAGGTTTACTTCCTCCCCAACTCTCCGAACTAGTACGAAGTTTCTCACAGAAAGAGTTTTCTCGATCATCCTTTACGGAGCTGAATCAAGCGTAAGGTGTATAAAAGCAGGTGTTGCCTTTACAACTTTTATTTTTGTCATTTCTTTTGTGAACTTTTTTCAATTTTTCCCAATTAAGCTATCGATGGGTGAAAATCTTTATCTATTTTGATGACCGTTTGTCCTCTGTCTTCTATATTCTGATTTTCTACAAATGCTTCTTATACTTGCAGGCAGATCAAGTTTATTTTCAATTTTTGCCACGCCCCCTCCCGCCCCCGCAGTTTGAAAGAAACGTTATATCTCCAACAGTTTTAAAGATAGATTTGTACCTTCTGGAGATAGTTAGTAATTAGCAAAATGTATCGAATGTATGATAAAGATCGGATGAGCGGTTCTCTAGTTATGAGCAAATAAGTAAACAACCCTCCCCCCACCCACTCCCACCCTTAAGAGAGAAAGAGAGAGAGAAGAGAGCGCCAGCATGATCAGCTTCTACCAGGTACAGGTGTTAAGCGGCTTGACCGACTTTCCCGATCGGTTTGGTGTCAAAACTTTTTCATCATTTATATAGTCACTTGATTTAAGCAATTGAACATTTAACACAGCATTATCTACGGCAGTGTTTTCATTCTCAACAACTTTATTTCCACTTAACGTCTCCCCAGTCTCACAACCAACTCAAACGTGAGGTCCTGCCGAAGGAAATAACTGCCTTTCAGAACACCATTTTTGTGGTGATGGAGAACTCTCAACAGTGCCCTGTACCACTTCTACCATTTTTTCTTCCACTAACTCGAATCTAGCATACTCATCTTTGCTTTTGGTTTTGTCTGTAGCTACCAGCGATTCTTCCTCTTTCTCTTTATGCCCTGCTATTTTCTTTTCGAGACAATTTTTTGCAATTTTTATACCCTTGCAAAGGGTATTATAATTTTGCCCAGAAGTTTGCAACGCATAGAAATATTCATTTGCGACCCCATAAACTATATATATTCTTGATCAGGCCGACGAGCTGAGTCGATTGAGCTTTGTCCGTCCGTCTGTCTGTCTGCCTGTCCGTCTGTCTGTCTGTCCGTCTGTCTGTTACTACGTTTATACGCACGTCTTATTTGCAAATAACAATTTGGTAATTAACAAGTTTTTGCGTATAAACGCTGAGTTAACTTCTAATTTGCGAATAGCTAAGTCACGAAAACAATTACTGATTAGTGACTTATTTGCAATTAGTGTGCTAGGCGTTGCCACTCTTTTCAGTGATTTTCTTGTTTCCAACTATGTGGTAGCCCTGCAGCATTGTTATTGTTATTACAACGACTGCTGGCGAAGGATAAAGGTAAAATGTTAAAAATAAAAAACTGAAAACAAGCGTAGTAATTGGACCACGGCGGATGGCAGGATGATTTTCATATCAATGTTAACAGTTACTCAGTTTTGCCAAGCAGGCAACACTGTTTTTTATTTCAATGTTACCAGATACTCACGTACAGTATTTGGCGTTTAAACGGTGAGTTAGTTATTTACAAATATTTCTATTTCCCAACACCTTTTTGCTTTCCCATTTACGACATTGCCAGCGTTAGATCAATCGATTCAAGCAGCAGAAGTGGCAGAAGCCCTCACACGAAGCAAAAATAAAAAAGCACCGGGTGTAGATAGAGTTCCAGCCGAATTTCTAAAAAGTGCACCGCGCTTGTTTATTAATCAGCTCGCAACCGCATTTAATTATATCTTTGAAACAGGAGTTGCCCCTGACAGTTTTAGAAGAAATGTAATCTTCCCGATCTATAAAAAAGGCAACGAAATGGAACCAGCGAACTATAGAGGAATATCCTTTCTTAATGCGATGATGAAGGTGTTTACGTCTGTTATGCTAGCGCGCCTAACAAACTGGGTTAAGACGCACAATATTCTAGGAGAATATCAAGCTGGATTCAGAGAGGGCTACTCGACTGTAGACAGTATTTTTGCATTGACGTCGATTGCCAAAAAGTTCCTGGGCGAAAGAAGGAAAATGTTTACTTTTTTTGTAGATTTCAAAGCTGCGTTCGACACAATCGACAGGCGCAGTCTCTACTTAAAGTTAAGTAATGCTGGAGTATCGACCAAATTTATTGCTATAATAGAAAGCCTTTATAGCCTAAATAAAACCACAGTATGGGATGGAAACCAACTATCCGAATGGTTCGAAACGAACTTAGGCGTAAAGCAGGGATGCTTGTTGAGTCCACTACTATTTGCATTGTATGTGGATGACATTGCTGCGAATCTTCCCGGAGGAGTAGAATTTGGATTGCAACGCATCAAGGTTCTCATGTATGCCGACGATATGGTGCTTTTGGCGGAAAGCCCACAGGAGATGCAACAAATGATTGATGCTCTAAGTAGGTACTGTCAGACGTGGAGTCTTCGTATAAATATCGAGAAGTCGAAAATAATGATAGTAAAGGATGGAAAAGGACGTAGAGCCAGAGCTGATGAATGGACACTAGATGGGGTATTGCTAGAAACAGTAAACGAGTACAAATACCTAGGCGTGCTACTTACATCCAATATGTCGTTTAAGAAACATTTGGCACAGAAATTGACAGACGCTAAAGTCGCTATTAATAGCACCTGGAAACATCTGCTTGGGAAGAAGAAAGTCAACAACAGCACCAAATATAAACTCTTTTTAGCAACGTCTAGGGCAATTATGTGTTATGCGGCCCCAGTCTGGGGATTTTGCCGTTTCGAGGATGTAGAGCGTTTGCCTCGTTTCTACCTTAAAAAGATCTTTTATCTGCCTGTAAACACTCCGAGCTACGCATTATACATTGAAACGGGCCTTCCGACATTGTTTCAATACACCCTTCAGCTGCACTTTAAATATATAGGCAAAGCTATGCAGATGGACTCTTCACGGCTCCCAAAAGTCATAGTTGAACAACTTTTGACAGACCGATCACAGTTCTTCCATGAATGGGATAGTATGGCAGGAGATCACAACATAAGGACATACACAAATGACAGCACAACTTGGGATGCGTGGCAAATAGAACTGTTACAGAAGATTGACGATGGAGAAAAAAATGAGTTCGAGCGGCAGGCAAGGCAGAGTGATACACGATGCACATATAAGCTCCTAGAATACAACTTAGGAAAAAGAATCTATTTTAGGGATGATGTGGACACATATGCAATATCGCTTATTTTTCGTGCAAGAGTTGAAGTTCTCAGGCTAAACTACATGTCACACAGAACTACGGAAAGCCGATGCACCCTATGCAATATGGATAAAAGAGAATATGTTGCACATTTCATAGCGCGATGTCCAATACTAGGTGAGCACCGTTTACTGCACTTCAACAAATGGACTCTAGATAGAAGGGAAATGCTTGACCTAATGAACGGTTCCAACTGGCCCTCTCTAACCTCATATCTAAGGGAGGCCTCAAAATATAGGCAGGAATTTTTAGGGGATTTCTGAACAGGAGTGTCAATTTTATTTGTATAGGATTTTTTATAATGTTTAATGTCAATAAGTGAATATTTTGTAACCTCAATTTATGTATAATAATGTTTCTTTTTGAATTACTGTTAATGTTAATCTATGAGTTATTTCCCTGGTTTCCCTGGAGTGGTTTTCTTACGCACTATTTCCGGTGAACGATTTGATATCTCGGGACGACCGGGGAAGTCAAGTGTAGTAACTGGAAATGGAGTATTGTGGACCACTTAAGGGAAGTATGGGCTAACGGCCTTAATTGCCATGCTCAAAAGGATACCAGCATTTATTTATAATAAAGTCACTATGTGCATTTCTATTTTGTTAACACAAATTATAAAATATTTATGAATAAATCAAATACTACTACTACTACTACTACTACTATTTGCAAATAGCTGGCGTATAAACGTAGTATGTCTGTCTGTCTGTCTGTTTCTACGAAAAATAGTCTCTCAGTTTTAAAGCTATCGAGCTGAAACTTTGCACAGAGTCTTCTTTTTACTGCACACTGCTAATATGTCGGAACCGACCGGATTGGATGATATCTTATAGCTGCCATAGGAACTATCGGTCGAAAAGTAGGTTTTTGTGAGAAAACTTTTTTGTTTTTAATGTAAACGCCTCCCGCTTCAGCAATTGTTAGTTTTATACGCTTTTACATAGATTTGGAAGTTTTGGTCAAAATCGGATGACTATATCTTATAGCTGCCATGGGAACTATCGGTCGAAAAGTGGGTTTTTGTGAAAGAACTTTTTTGTTTTTAATGTAAACGCCTCCCGCTTCAGCAATTATTAGTTTTATACGCTTTTACATAGATTTGGAAGTTTTGGTCAAAATCGGATGACTATATCTTATAGCTGCCATGGGAACTATGGCGCTGCGAAATAAGGCCCCAATGAAATAAGGCCCCAAAAAAAAAATGAAATAAGGCCCCAAAAATTTATATGGAAAACAAAAACAACGATTTTATCTCAAATTTGGGGTGTTATTTCATTTTTTGGGGCTTTATTTCCTAAATAAAATTTCAAAATGAAATAGATCCCCAAAAGAAGAAATGAAATAAGGCCCCAAAAATTAGGTTTGCGGTCTTATTTATTTAATTTCGCGGAAATAAGACCCCAATTTTTAATATGAATTTTTTGGGGTCTTATTTCATTTCTCTTATTTTTGCTGATATATGAAAAAAAGTCCAATAACTCCAATAACGGTTAATTTTCTTATCTGCCTGCGTTTTATAATTTAGTATTTGATGCATTTTTGTACAGATGTGCAAAAGTACCGTTTTACAATTAGTTCAGTGATAAGCTTTTGAGTATGTTGATCAGTTTAGTGATTTGCATTGTGTAAAGCAGACGTTCAAGTGCGAGATAAAATTGTAGAGTGCGAAAAAATTGTTGGATTACGGCGAACTGGAAATTTGTTCTACGTCAAAAAACAGAAAATGCTGTATTTTGACGAGGTAATTACATTGTCTATCTTAAAAAATCTTAGCGCCACAGACGAAATTTTTTTCAAAAAAATCGCTCGAATTTTATATGAAAACTTTTTATATTGTATCAAAAAAATTGTGTCAATCTTAGCGCCGCAGGCGAAAATTGTTTACAAAAAAATCGCGCGATTTAAAAAATAAATAAAAAATTAAAAAATATTTTAAAATATTATTTTAGGTATTTCCAATAGTTTTTATTTTATTGAATAAATTGAATAAAGCAACAAAATGAACAAAAAATAAAAGAATAGAAAAATTGGGGTGTTATTTCATTTTTCAAAATGGGGTATTGATTCATTATGAAATAACACCCCAAATTTGGGGCCTTATTTCATTTTTTTTTTGGGGCTTTATTTCATTTCAGTGGGGCCTTATTTCATAATTTAAATTGGGGTATTATTTCATTATGAAATAACTCCCCAAATTTGGGTCCTTATTTCATTTTATCGTTTGGGGACTTATTTCATTGGGGACTTATTGCCTGCAGCCGGGAACTATCGGTCGAAAAGTGGGTTTTATTTAGAAAAATTGTTTGTTTTAATGCTGACGTTCGTAAACTCTGACGTATTAAAACATTTGCATATGTAGATCTGTGATGAACCATAGTGCATCAAATTCTAAATCTTTATATCTCCTATCAAATGCGGTCCTACATTTTAAACTGTTTCTAAATTCCTTCCTATTCAGTGCAATTCTTTGCCACAGAAATCCCATTTTATTTTTTGTAATTCACCCACTTCATTATTATTATAAATGTTCTGGATAATTATATCGATATATTCCTTTAACTCTTCTTCATATCTGTCGTATATTTTTACTATTTCCCAGTCCACTGTCCCTTTCAGTACCATATCTTCTTGCGCCTCACGCTTAGCCCTTTCGGACTGCTTCTCCTAATATATTTTCAGGAACATTTCAAAATAATAATAAACTTGTCAATTTTCTCATGCCGCTCCTTGTTCCTGCTTCTCTGGTTGCCGCTTCTCTTCTTCTTCCAACTTTCTGCTGATTCTGGCTTATGTTTTGGCTCCTCTGCTGATTCTGGATTCGCTGCCGCTTGGCTGGATTTACCGCCTCTTTTAAGCTGCTTGGTGGTGCTCCTTCCCAACCGCTCACTTAGCGATTAATCGGCTTAATATTGGTCTTTTACTCACACTTTTTATTCTTCCGATGTTTCGGCCTGCTTTGTCCCGATATTTCGGTTTCGGACACACCACTAGTGTACCAAACATACTTATTTTTTTTACAACTTGAATAAGTAACTTTCTTTTTGTGTTTTTAACTATTTATACTCTGTCTCTTACTGGAGACAGATTTATGGCATAGCATTTATGTGGACTGCTTTTTTCCTGGAAGTTTTTGATCATAACTTAGATATAATCAATTGAACAAAATCAACATAATCTTTAAGTAACTTAGTTCCACACTATTCATAACTTGTTCTGAATTTTCATTTCTATTTATTCTCAAACATGCTGATGTGTCAGTCCGAAGCGAACAAATGAACAATTGTGCAATTTAAGTGAGTTGACTTTGAAACACTAATTACAATGAACATCAAAAGTCGGTTCATTAAAAGAAAGTAAATTGAAGCAGCAGATGTACTCTCCGACAGTGATTAACATTACCATAAATCAGTAAGATGTGGTTAAGCCATTTCCCACCACCCCATTGCGTTGTCCTGGCTGACCCTATCCAGTTTTAATAATTGCATTGCGTTCCACTAATTAAACAGCTGTTAAATAGAACACAATGCATGCGCATTCCCCAGTGCTCCTCTACCAATTTGCTCTATTTGCTCAGCTCTTTGAAATGAATTTGCCCTGGCAACGAGAGGCAACGCATTGTTGGATATTAAGCATACGCAACGTTGCACTGAAGTGCGCTACGCTTTGTCAATAATGTATTTAAAATGCCATTTGTGTAAATGGATTATGTAATCGATGCATTGTTGGCGGCTCCTGGCTCTAGCTCCACATACATACATACATATATACACATATTTGTATTATTCTGGCCTAGACTGGCTTGCTGATAACGATTGGCATGCAGAGTCGTCCTCGCCGCGTTCAATATACTCGTTTATATATACAAAAGCAAATTGATGCCTTAAGCCAAATATAAACACAATAAAACCCAACAAACCACAACAACAATGAACTTGCACACACAGCAGGAGGAGAGGAGGAGAAGACGGAGCGGAGGCGGGGGATGAGGAGGATTGGCAACCAAGTCAGGCAGTTAGTCAAGCATGAGGCGAGAGCTAACTGCAAATTGTATGAGCTGAAATTTGCCTGTAAGTCGAGAACGAGACTCGAGGCCACATCCTCTCTGCTGTTCCCTGCTGCTGCTGCTCCATCCGCTTAACTTGTATCTAAAACGTTGATAACATCGCATTTCGGGAGCTTAAGGATACACACACATGCATCCCCATAGCACAAGCGAGTCAAGCATTATCTGCAATAACTTTGACAACATTGACAGGACAACATGCCCTGATTGATACGGATCGATGCTGTTTTTTTTTTTTCGCAAGGCGGATGTGTTCGCTACACTGACCCATGGTCAAGAAGCCGCAGAGATGAATGCAGCTTGTAGCTCGAATTTCTGTTTAATGGCCACAAAAAGTGCAATTGACATTGTTTGAAAAGAATTATCTTAAGTAGATTACCCAATTTGAGTTTTATTTTGTCCACTCCGTGGGGGAAAAATATCCTTAAATCAAGAACATATTCTAGAAATTAATGGGATTTTCATGTTAAAATTTTGGGTGAGCTTAAGGAGGTTTATTGCTGAACGAATCAGCAAAAAATTAAGGAGCGTTTTCTTCTTACTTCAAGGGGACAATATTTAATTTCATCCTAATGTTTTGGGATGTATCAATAATATTTCTGTATATTTTAAAATGGTTAAGACTTTTGTTTCAAAATGGAATAAAATAAACTAATCTCGACTTAGGGCCGATTTCACATCTTCTACATAGAGCTATCTGTCACCTAAACTAACAAATAACAGTGTAAAATCGATGGCTATCTGACACATACACTCAGAGAAAAAATAGAGAATTTCACTCTTGAATCAAGAGCATTCGTTCTCAAAAGTAGAGTAAGAGTGATTATTCTTGATCCAAGAGTGAATTTTTGATCCCGACATTCTTGACACAAGAGTTTCAGTACTTGATCCAAGTACGAATAATTCTCAAAATAAAAGACTAACGAGAGCGTAAGTTAAAGTCGGCTCTGACCGACTTCGATATACCCGTTACTCATGAAAAAACATGTTAATGATGATCATCCAAAAAGTATGCAACATTTTTTTTTGTTGTGAGAGGAGGGGTAGCGGGGGGGCTTGGTTCACTTTTTTGCTCATAACTTGAGAACCGTTCATCCGATCTTAATCATTTCTTCAGCAAATCGATTCATTTTGCTAATTACTAACTATCTTTAAAAGGAACAAAACGTCTATCTTAAAAACTGTAGGAGATATAATGTTTTTTCCAAATTGCGGGGGCGGGAGGGGGCGTGGCCAAAATTTGAAACAAACTTGATCTGCGTGCAGATAAAAAAAAGCATTTGTCCTATACATGTCAAACCTCTATCTCTTACCATCTCTGAGATCTAGGTGTTCATACAGACGGACGGACAGACGGACATGTCTATATCGACTCGGCTGTTGATGCTGATCAAGAATATATATACTTTATATGGTCGGAAATGATTCCTTCTGCCCGTTACATACATTTGCACGACTTTAGTATACCCTTTTTACTCTACGAGTAACGGGTATAAAAATAATAATTGAAGGGGGGTGGGGGTGGGGTGTGTGAGAGACATGACCGAGACCCCGGGACAACCCGTCCGACCGACGTGGTGTTGTTCCGCGCTGCTCGCCACTCACCATCAGCCACCCCACCCACTTTTTTCTAAGATGTGATTGATTTTGAGTTAGTCACATAACAGATAAAAATTTTTAGTTTGACTTTCTTTACTGGGACTTGAACTCGGTACCTCGAGACTGCAACATACACAGTTGGACGAACAGCTTAACCGACTCGACTATTGTCGAAAAGCTTCAAGCAGCGGCGAAAGCATATTAATGAACTAGCGCGGTTGGTATTTGGCCAGCCGCAACAGTTCGACTGTGGATCAAGTCCCCGTAGCAGCATTTATTTTTTTCCTTTTTTTTTTATTTTTATTTCATTTTATTTTTTAATGTGGTGTTTTAAACATTTTTATTACATTATACAGACATTTAATCACTTACTTTTGCCCAATCTTAATGTTCAACTTTAACATAATTATCGGCGAGCCACGGGCAAATGACAATGACAAACTGCGCATGCGCTGACTCTCTTTGAAAGAGCGCGGCCAAAGTTATTCTCTCAATGTTTGCGTTTCCTCACTCCCCTTGCCTATAGAATCACATTGAGATTGAATTTGTCTTGTTTCCAAGAGCAAAATTCTTGAAAATTCAAGTGCGACTAGATTTTTTTTTCAAGAGCGTTCGTACTCAAATTATTCGTTCTAGATTTTTATGAGTGTAGCAGCTATCTGGAAGAACAGAAATCGGCCGAAGCAGTCGAAGCAGCAGCACGTGTTAGCTTTCTAAAGTCGACAGCATTTGCATTTATTTATTTCCCCGCGCGGTATTTCTTTCAACACACACAACCAAATATATTAAAATTTTGGTAACTTCGACAGAACCAAGTTAAACAATGAAAGTTATCACACAGGAATCTGAAGTGATCATGACGGGCCTGACGGTGTATTGGTCTGCAAGGTTCGTTCCAGTTCACAAGACTTAAGAGGAGAGAGGAAAAATCACACCGTGACTAGACTTACGGTATTTTTTGGTGTGAGAAAGTTCAACAGACGTAGCCTTTCTACATAGAGAAGCAAACATTGACCACTAAACAGTCCCAAAGAAAAGGAACTGCTTTTAAACCGATGTACTGGAGCATGTGCGGAACGACAAATCCCTTAGACTAACGCTTAATGCTAAGTTTTGTCGCCTTTGTTGAATATGACAGAGATTTGATCGTTAAAGCAAAACTTGTGGTTAAAGAATACCCGCAGTTCCCAAACTATGATAATTATCTTATTTTCATATGTTTGGCTATATGCTCATATGGCGAAAATATTAATTCAATAACAGCGCTAGCTTAAACGGGATGATTTATTTTGGGAAAATTGCCATAAATCGAATGACGTTTGTCCTAGTGTGCCAAAAAAGAAACATTTTCGTTTATTCGCTCTATATCTTGTCATATTCTCATGTATTCTCAGAAGGTATAGTGCGGTTAAGCGACATGAACTTACTTTTATCATGATTAAGATAGAGCAAATTAACGTTGCACCAAAATCAAAGTTAGTTTAGGTCAAGTTGATGACATTTATGCAAAACTGGAGCAAATAGCGCCACAGATAGTTTAATTGCATATACACACATTAAGGGCGCGCACACACATGCGGCTAAAAGATGAACTGACGGCAGAAACTAAGAGTGATCTTGACAAATAACCACGCTCCCTGCATGCTAGTATATACACAACAAGCACTGGCTTGCGGATTCAATCAAGCATGATTGATTATTTCGGCTTTGCTAACGTACTAAATTAACATGGTCAGCCGTTAAAACATTGATACACAAACCACATAGTAAAGCTGTCATTACACTTGCCATATAGCTAAGATAAACGCTTGCCAAAAATCTTTAGAAAAAAAACTTTAAACAAATAGGACCTGTCCTATTCCGTCAAAGAAGGCAATTCTTTCTAAATGTTTAAAACTAATTACTAAAGAAGCTAACTTATGAATAAGAAGTAAATGTTTGAGCGAAACTTTACTAAAGTCGGTTAAGATGTCCTGTAAGTTCGACTAATTGAATAAGTGAGCTCCGTTAGAGTTGTCGTAGTAGATCGTCCTTTAATCAGCAGTTGTTTAATGATACATTTCGGGATAGCGCACCGTTTTGAAATGCCACCTGCCAATGTGCAGCGGGGTGATAAATGACTTATTTCACATGAGTGGAAAATAGCTTTGATCAATTGACACTAGAAAACAGTTAAGGTTATGGCTGTGAAAAAGAGCTTGTACAGTTTTTAAAAAGTAATTGCCCTTTAATGTTAGGGTTGTCAAATTTTTTATCGATATATTGATATATCGATATTTTTGTTGGACGATAAGGGTATATGATATTTTTTTTGTCGACTTAGGCGATTATCGATATTTTTATAAACGATATAACGGAAAACAAGTGAGATAGTCGGTCAAGCTTGACTATAACATACTCTGTACCTGGAGTAGAAGCTGCAATGGTGGTGCTGCGCTCATCTCTTTCTCTCTCTCTCTCTTTCTTTTTTTCTCTTTCTGTCTCTCTCTTGCTCTATCTCTAAGATTGTGCGGAGTTAGTTGTGAAAGGGTGGGAGGGGGTGGGGGAGGGTAGTTTACTTATTTGCTCATAACTTGAGAACCGCTCATCCGATCTTTATTATTTCTTCGGCAAATCGATACATTTTGCTAATTACTAATCTATCTAACTCTGTGTACCTTTGGTACAGAGTATAAAAATACTTTGGTAATTGCAGGTGGACAAAATTTCCGGTACGAAAGTCGGGAATTTCTTGGGTTCTAGGTTACTCCCAAGAAATTCCCGACTTTCGTACCGGAAATGGGGCTGCTAGGGAAGTTATGACCTCAGTAGGGGGCACAATGAACCACGATTGGTCACCAATTCCTTATTTGCTTCGTAGAAGTTCTAAGTGGATTGAAAAAACGTTTTGTTTTCAGTCCTGGTGGAAAAGACAAAATAACTAAATGTTCTAAATATTTAAGGTTGATTTGCGCGGGCTTGGAATTCATTCTAGACCCAGGGATTCTTGGCGGAATTTTCTTAGAATTTTTCGCAGATTTTGTTTTTGCTATACGCTTTGTTGACTTTTTTCCACCCTTACAAATCGCTCTCTAATTTAGAATTTAGAATCTGAAAATTTTACTTTTAGACAGATAAGATAAAACGGCCACTAAAAAGGGTCATTAGTAGTGGTATGGTAACTACGTGCCTAGAAAACTTTTCAGTTTTTCTAAGCTTTAGAAAAACCCGATATATCGGTGTTTTTTGGACATATATCAAGTCTCGATATTGAAAGTTTTGATTTTTGATGTTATCGATACTGATATATTAAGAAATTTCAACAACCCTATTACATGCCAAATAAACCTCATATATAATAGGTTCGGTAATGCTATCGGATGTAACAACAATTTGCAAAAAACTCTGGTTGGTACATAAAATACATTTTTTTTCTAAAAATGATCAATTTTAACTTCGATTAAGTTTTATCGTAACACATAATTATTCCTTTTGAGTGAACGCCCTTATTTAAATGATGAAATCAAAGCAAACTTTAATTAATTTTTCAAATTCAATACAAACGCTTTTATTCATAATGTCAAGTAAGTATAATCACATCTGTTCGAATTGAAAACCAATTTGCAGCTGGGAAAAAAATTAAACGACATTTGTTTAAGCATTTACTCGTCAATTTATTTGCATAACAAAACTGATTGAATATGACAGACAAACAGACAGAACCAATTTTAATGGGGACGACACACATTTTATTAGGCATTTGGGATTTGCAGATTCGCGTGTGTAAATTAATTTGAGAAGGGCGGCGCAGCAAGAGTGAAAGAGAGGTGGAGGAGGAGATGTAACAACATTAATATAAATTAAATGCATAGGCGGACGACCGGGAAGCTGGAAGCGTATAAAAATGCTTTTAATGGCAGCAACCAACTCACATTGGGCTGTTGTAATGTAATTTATGCCTTAAATGGGTCAATTAAATATTGATTGGGCCAAAAGCTACGGAAAAGCTACGAGCTCCATTCAAAAGAAAAAACCCAAAAACAAGAAAACTAAAAGCTGTCGCCCCAGTCGAATGACAATAAAGTGCAATAACCAGGCAAAGCCGGCACATTGAACCAGTCCTGACCACTAATCCTAACATAATCTGAAATAATTGAGTATGCCCAGGACGCGAAAAGGCTTCCCCCATTGTGGAAACCGACGAAGGGAATAATTTATGCGCGCATTAAATGAGCTTTAAATGTGTGAATGTGGGTGTGTAGGGGTTTTCTGTGTTTCTCCATTGTCCACATGGTGTTGATGTCTTAGCCTTACGACATAAGTTTATGGCGGACGGAGCTGGACATTTGCCTGAAGTTATGCAGCATTCGCTGAAGCTGCGTCTGAAGCAGCTTATCTATGCTGCCGCTTCTGCTGCCTGCAACTTCAAAAGCTTTTGTGAAACACATGACAAGCCCTGGACATAAAGCTGAAACGTGGCGTATGCGCAATATCTCCGTCTATGTAAAGAGTTTTTCTCTTTTCTATGTGTGTGTGTGTTTGTGTGTGTGGGGAAGCATAAAGCAAAAATTGTGTCGTCGTCGTTGCTGGCATAATGCAACCAGAGTTGCAGCAACAGCAACGCCCCTGGCATTAAATCTCAGTGCAGACTATAACAATAACAAAATGGAGACGAGCTTGTGATGGCCTGCGGACGAAGAGCGCGACTTGGTCTAAGGCTAGCAGGTAGTAAAATGCATTTTTACTTTAGCAAAATATAAGTAAATATATTTTTAAGTGCACCAGCAACAACAAAAGCAGCAAAATTGCCCATAAAAAGAGCCACCCAAAGGAATAGAAATGACAAGAAACTGATCTGCGAGGGTAGGTTGAGAATCTTTTGTGTTTTGGGTGTAGTAAGCAAGTGTTGAAACCACAACTTGCAGGACCTCAAGCAGGCAAAACATTAGATAGATCGATAAAAAGGATTTGAAAGATTTTCGACTCCGTTAGCTTGCAAATCGCACGAACAATCCGTTGGGCAGATTTCAATTTCTAATTAAAGTTTTGGGTTCCAGCTCTTCAAATAGAGTTGCGTTTTTCGCAACATATTCGGTATTTTATTGCTTATTTTGAAATTGGTAAAATGTGTTAGATGTTTCATTGTATTTGTTTTTAATTATATTAAAATGTAGCATTTTTCCCCAAAGCGTAATAAAATCCAAAAATTGGCAACAATTGGTAATTTTTTCTGCAATTATAACAATGGCGCCTGCAGTGACATCTGAGGCTATTCGTTGCTAATGCGTAAATTTAATTAAAACACAATATTTAGTCATATGTTTAAATCTTGTTAAACAAACTATTTTCGCTAAAACTCTTCCACTTATACAAGCGGCTTATATCCAACGAGAATTGGTTATGGGTTGAACTTAAATTGGACAAATCTACGCACAGCCCAAATGGGGACCGCTACGAAGTTGAACTGAAGTCAAATGTGTTTGTTATACTCTGTACCAAATGTACATAGAGTATATTAAGTTTGTGCAAAAGTATGTAACAGGGAGAAGGAATCATCTCCGACTATATAAAGTATATATATTCTTGATCAGCATCAACAGCCGAGTCGATATAGCCATGTCCGTCTGTCTGTCCGTCCGTCCGTCCGTCCGTCCGTCCGTCCGTCCATATGAACAAACAGATCTCAAAGATGGTAAGAGATAGAGGTTTGACATGTATGGGACAAATGTTTCTTATACTTGCAGGCAGATCAAGTTTATTTTTGCCACGCCCCCTCCCGCCCCCGCAATTTGGAAAAAACGTTATATCTCCTACAGTTTTGAAGATAGACGATCTGTACCTTCTAGAGATAGTTTGTAATTAGCAAAATGTATCGATTTGCCGAAAAAATGATAAAGATCGGATGAGCGGTTCTCAAGTTATGAAAAAAAGTAAATAACCCTTCCCCCACACCCTCCCACCCTATTACAACTAACACCGCACAATCTTAAAGAGAGAGAGAGAGAGAGAGAGACTTGGAGATAGGGTTGCCGAAAATATATCAAAATATCAATATATCGATAATATTTTTTAAAACTGATATATTTATATCGTGATTTTTTTTTTGGCCAAATATCGAATATCGATTTTTTTTGGGATATTTTATGATATTTGTGCGTTGATAACTCTTTGATCTGGGTAGCGAGCGCAAGCGCATTTAAGAGACAGAAAATGGATTCAAATTTGATAAAAGCAAATTAAAGCGACATTTTTTAAAGCAAGCGTTTGCACGACCAAATGTCCCGTGGGTTGACTATATGCAAGCCCAAGAGTCGCAAAAGCAAGCGTTTGCACGACCAAATGTCCCGTGTATTGACTATATGCAAGCCCAAGATTCGCAAAATAGCGGGCTGAAGTTATACTTTAGGTTGCTACAAACATCATGGGGAAGTTATCCATTAATATTCTGGAATTCGCATAAGGCGGCCATGACGGGACTATCCAGACTAGCCGTAAGGTATCTTATTACCCCAGTGCCTTCGGAGCGACTTGCTTCTGCTATAAAATGCGCCATATGCGTCAAAGCGACGCGTCTTTTAAAGACTTTTAAGGCCCTCTTCAGGTCTAGAAAATTGTTTCCAAAATTTTTTTTATACCCTTGTAGAGGGTATATTAAAATTGTCCGGATGTTTGTAACGCAGGGAAGGAAGCATCTCCGACCACATAAAGTATATATATTCTTGATCAGCATGACGAGCTGAGTTGATATAGCCATGTCCGTCTGTCCGTCCGTCTGTCCGTCCGTCTGTCCGTCTGTTTCTATGCTATCTCTTCCATCAGTTTTAAAGCTATCTTAACCAAACTTTGCACAAAGTCTTTTGGTATAAATACGCTGCACATTTGTCGGCCGGCCGGATCGGATGACTATAGCATATAGCTGTCATAGGAACGATCGGTCGAAAAACTAGTTTTAGTGAGAAAAACTTTTTTGCTTTGAATGCTATCGCTCCCAACGCTCGTATTTATAAGTCTTTAATGATTTCACATAATTTCACCAAGGCTTGTCGACATCGGACAACTATATAGTATAACTATATAGTAAAAAACATGTAAAATTTAGTCCAGATATTGAAACTAAAAGTATTTATTGAAAACTCGAATCTCATGTAAAATATTGTTATGTTTGCTTAATATAGACTATATCTTTTTATTTTGGGGCAGAGTATTTCCCCTTTTTGGTAAAAACACGAAAAAAATTAAAATATCAATTATATCGATATATCGATGTTTTAAAAGTAATATATTTAATATCATTTGATATTTTTTCAAATCAGAGAATATCATCGATACGATATTTTAAAAATATTCGGCAACCCTACTTGGAGATGAGCGCAGCACCAACATTGCATTCAGCTTCTACTCCAGGTACAGAGTATGTTATAGTCGGGCTTGACCGACTTTCTCACTTGTTTTTAGATGTTCTTGAAAGCAATCAGCATCAACCAGGATTTGTCGAGAAAGCCCAGTTTTCTACCATACCAATTGATGCGAGCCCAGCTTTCAACGAAATACATTACGACTTTACATTATGAGGAGAGGACAATGCTCGTCCACATTTTTTTAAGCTCTTTCAAATCCGATTGAAAACCCTGAACTGTGATGTCAGCAACTCTTGTCTTACGAAGAAACCAAAAATTGAATCGCTTCAATATTTCAAAACAGATCCTCAGAGTCGTAAAAACAACTTTCGTAACGTTTTTTTTTGGCCGTAAACCAGGGAGTAAATATTTCAGATGTCGTGTGGTCGTGTGTGGCTCAGTGGTTAGTGTGCTGGACTGCTGGGCGGGAGGTCGTGGGTTCGATCCCGCCTCTGAACATCTAATAATAAAAGTTTTTTTCTTTTCTTCTTTCTTTAGAAAATAGCTTTTACACATACGGTCACCTTCACCAGCTATTGGCGCCAGCTGTGAAGTAACTAACCATGAAAAAGCAATTTCTCAAACTTTGCCGTTCGGATCCGGCGTTAAACTGTAGGTCCCTTTCTCTTGTGCGTAAAATTTAAGGCACACACGCCAAGAGATTGAGAGAAGCTTGGCTTGGCCCCGTTATAGGAGCTGTATTGCCAACAATTACCTTTTTAAAAAATATTTCAGATAAACTATTATCTTAGTAGGCCAGTGTTATTGTGTTCTTTTAGCGATTCTGTGGTCACCATTTTCAGTTTCAACTTGTAATCAATTAAAATTAATTGAAATGCAGAAGTTGAGTGATAAATAATCAGGCCTGTTCCCATTTCCGAATTCGATGAATCGGAATTGGTCAGAGCTGCGATTTTAAAGAGAAGATTGAAGAATTTGGGCGAATCTTTTTGTCATCAAAGGGGTCGAGTGAAGGCAAATGGGGTTTTAAACTTAAAAGCCGAAGAAAGCAGGCGCTTTTCGGAAGAGAGTATTTTTAACAATTCCGATACCGCATGATTTGATCGGAATCGAAAACGGGACAGGCCTGAATAGCATTTGATTTGAAAATGTCAATGTTGTTAGATTTGACATCAAACTGCTTTGAATTACATATTTACATAGCAGGTACACGGACTGCGTTGCAACGCCCCCTTCAGAAATACATACGGTCAAGCCCGACTATAACATACTCTGTACCTGCAGTAGAAGCTCTCTCTCTCTCTTTCTTACTCTCTCACCCTCTCTCTCGCGCGCTCTCTCTAAGATTGTGCGGTGTTAGTTGTAAAAGGGTGGAAGGTTGTGGGGGAGGGTGATATACTTTTTTGGTCATAACTTGAGAACCGCTCATCCGATCTTTGTCATTTCTTCGGCAAATCGATACATTTTGCTAATTACTAACTATCTCTAGAAATAACGAATCGTCTATCTTAGGGCCTTTCCCATACATTAATTTAAAACAGTAAAACTCGTTGTAAAAGAATATCCATTATTTACTACTAAAATGTAAAATCTTCTCAATTTCATCATTCTTAATTTATTTGCAACCCATTTTCTCTCTAATCATAAAAAAAACTCATTTTATTGGGTTCTTTCATCTCATGTCCAAACTACTTGTTTCATGTAAAATATGACACATTTTCTTTCCATGTTCTTTGTTATTGAACAATAACTTTAAAACAATACTCAAGATATATACGTTCATGCTTGAATTCATCGTACCTAAAACAACATTTTTCATTTCCACTTTAGTTTGTTTTTCATTTTCCATTTCATTTCTGACCGCAAAAGTCTTCAATAAATGCCTGGAGTAAGAAATCCCACTGCTAGAAAAATGACCCACATACTTACTGTACAAATGTGTGCTCAGATTTGCCCTACCCTCGGCCCCGCTCCCGCTCCAGTGTATTCATACGCATCTCTAACCTAACCTAAACCACATTTGTTTCATTTCAATTCCATTCGTAACCACCAAATAGCCCACAGGCAACGACACGCTGATTAAATCAAATAACTTATGGCTTAGCCTCTTAAAGCCCAAAAACGAAACTGAACTGGAGTCCTACTGGTTGGTTGAGCTGGTCAGTCCGGCAACGGAAATCAGCGCTGCCCAATCTGTGTGGTGGTGTGTACTTCATTGTGTATGAAATTTGCTCAACTGCAAGCCAAGCAGAAGGAAATTGCACACACACACACACAGACTCATCCATATGCCTTCATCTTCTTTTTTTCTGCTTGACTGCTGATGGCGCAAAGCTTGAGCGTTGTTGTGGTTGTTGTTCCTGCTGCTGATGCCATTTGGTTTAGCCATACACTTGAAAACGTTTACTAACCCTGTGCGTGTGTGTTACGTCTTTTGTTTCAATTGCTTTGGTTGCGGCCAGAGCAGATTCCAGCTTCTCCAACTGCCACTTTCTTTTATCTAGACGAACTCATCTTTCTTACGCATGGCTTCTGGTTTATTACAATTGATTTTGGCGCCGCTCTCTATGTGATCTGCACAATCGAAACAGTTTAATCTAATGGCCAGTATTTTTACATTTTTACAAATCCCAAATGTATGCAATATATGTAAAAGCAAGTATTCAAATGCAGAAGAAATTTTGGGTGGGAGGTTTGACTTAAGCAGACTTAAAGGATCAAAGTAGAGCTACTCTCTATCCCACAGCAAAGAAGACTTATAGCCTATTTCCACTATAGCAAATATGTACATATTTTCACATATTATCACATATCAAAAAATATGTAACATATTTCCCATAGGAAAAATATGTACATATTTAAAAAATGTGTTCATTCACCCGGAATGTTTTCAGTGTTGTAAAAATAAATACTGGCTATTTTGTTATCGATAACACAAACCATCAACCCTGTTGCGATTGCAGGAAGGCGCTATTTTTAAATCTGAAAAAATGTCTTTTAAAATAAAGCATTTGTTTTAAGAAGTTCCTAAAAAGCAAATCTGTGACTTGGCAGAACTAATATGAATTCGTGCTCAAACATGCGGGAGGAGAACTTGGTCGCGGTAAGGTACGCCCAGCAAAACACTCATAAATTTCAACCTTAAACGAGAATTCTGTACAAGGCATGGCATAGATGACATTATTTGAGAAGACTCTGGTGATGGTGTCCGCCACAAGAGAGAGCGAACGGATAAACTAGATCTACAATCGACTACTTTATATGGGAATCCTGGTGCGCATGGAGAAAGCCAAGAATTTAATAAAATTGTCCTTATCTTTATTTAGCAAACGCAAATAAAAGCAAAAAAAAATGCGTCAAACAAAGTCAAGCTTGAAATTGTGTTTTGTCAATTTGAGAAGTATTCATAGTGGCATAATAATAATAGTGTCTCGCAATATTTAAGTTGATTTAATTGATCTAAGCTCTGTAAAAGTTTGTTCAAAGATGTGATACACAATTAATTTAAATTCAAATTATCAACTTGCCATTCACATGTTCACGACACTGCAAAATATGTACATATCATATGGAAACGCTCAAAAAAAACATATGTACATTTCGAAATATGAGATTATAGTGGAAATAGGCTATTAGATTATATTTAAAGTCAATAGCTGGTTAAGGTGACCGGTTTTAGTAAACACTTAAAAAAAGAGGAGTTCATGTTCCTCCGGTTTGCGGCCTTCTATAAAACTAATTTACATTTCAAACATCTTAAATCAATTGCATTTTCCTTTTTTCCATTTGCAGTTACGTGCATGGCATTGGCTCGGAAACTCGCAACTCTCTCTTCCATTTGCATAATGGTCGCGACATGGTTCTGGTCACCACCTGTCGGCATGGCAAGAGTTGGCGTGAGCTGCAGGACAACCGCTGTGATGAGGATAACCGCGAATATGATAGGTAAGTTTCAATCCGTTTCCATTGCCATACGCATTTCATGGTTCTGTTTCTGTGATTGCGACTGATGTTGATGACGATGATGATAATGATGATGATGACAGAGGCCGAAAAATTGTTTCGAGCTGTCATTAGGTCTGCAAAGTAATTTGTTTAGTCCCCAGTCATGTGCTAATAGCTGGCCACACTGGGCCGCGCCCCATTCCTTCCGCCATTAACCGCAGCCCTTGTCGCTCTCCACTCCAGACCACTTCCCTCTGTCCTTTCTCTTTCTGTCTTGTGATTAATGTGCGAAAATCCAACTTGACAAGCTCATTTAAATGGCACGACACTTTGGGCCAAAAGCATTTACAATGCCAATGGTTTCGTTTTAAGCATCACTAAACTTTCATACCAGGGATGCGCAAAACAATCAAAAGAAGTAAACAAGATTTGTCTTTTCAATCAACTTAAAAAAAATGAGTTCAAAGAATTAAGAAAATTTAGAAATTGTGCTAGTTTAACTTTGTAATACACCACGAACTATCTCTAGAAGGTACAAAACGTCTATCTTCAAAACTGTAGGAGATATAACGTTTTTTCCGAATTGCGGGGGCGGGAGGGGGCGTGGCAAAAATTGAAAATAAACTTGATCTGCCTGCAGCGATAAGAAACATTTGTCCCATACATGTCAAACCTCTATCTCTTACCATCTCCGAGATCTGTTTGTTCATACGGACGGACGGACAGACGGACAGACAGACGGACAGACAGACGGACAGACAGACGGACAGACAGACGGACAGACAGACGGACATGGCTATATCGACTCGGCTGTTGATGCTGATCAAGAATATATATACTTTATATAGTCCGAAATGATTCCTTCTCCCTGTTACATACTTTTGCACAAACTTAATATACTCTATGTACCTTCGGTACAGAGTATAAAAAGCCGATATGACAAACTTGAAATTAACCTGTTCAAAAATACCAAAGTGAAATTTTCGAAAATTTGAAAATTATATTTTTAAGATCAAATTGATATTTTATAATTTTTTTATGATAATCACATATTGCTACTATGCTCTCTTTTTTTTAGCCAAGTACTATTATTTCTTGTTTTATAAAAACAGAAAAAGAGCCAATTTATAATTTTTTGATCCCACCTTGACTGGGGATCGAACTCGGAACCACTTGCACTTCACAAATTGGCATGGCATCTTACCACATTGAGAGCCTACTTAGACATATCTTTACATTGCTTGAAGTTTTGATTTGGAACTCTATCTGTCTCTTTACTTTTCGCGATTTCTACACATCCCTTTCCCATTTTAGAAAATTAAAAATATCCTTTTAATCTTTTCTAATATCATTTTTATACTCTGTACCGAAGGTACATAGAGTATATTAAGTTTGTGCAAAAGTATGTAACAGGGAGAAGGAATCATTTCCGACCCTATAAAGTATATATATTCTTAATCAGCATCAACAGCCGAGTCGATATAGCCATGTCCGTCTGTCTGTCCGTCTGTCCGTCTGTCCGTCCGTCCGTCCGTCCGTCCGTCCGTATGAACAAACAGATCTCGGAGATGGTAAGAGATAGAGGTTTGACATGTATGGGACAAATGTTTCTTATCGCTGCAGGCAGATCAAGTTTATTTTCAATTTTTGCCACGCCCCCTCCCGCCCCCACAATTCGGAAAAAACGTTATATCTCCTACAGTTTTGAAGATAGACCTTTCGTACCTTCTAGAGATAGTTAGTAATTGGCAAAATGTATCGATTTGCCAAAGAAATGATAATTATCGGATCAGCGGTTCTCAAGTTATGAGCAAAAAAGTATATCGCCCTCGCCCCACCCCCTCCCACCCATTCACTACTAATACCACACAATCTTAGAGAGAGAGAGAGTGAGAGAGAGAGAAAAAGAGAGAGAAACTTTGAGATGAGCGCACCACCAGCATTGCATTCAGCTTCTACTCCAGGTACAGAGTATGTTATAGTCGGGCTTGACCGACTTTCTGACTTGTTTAAATTAAAATTTTTACGGTTAAAATGAAACGTTTAGAAACGAAGGAAAAAATGATATTTGACGAAATGTCAAATTAACCAGCCATTTCAAATTAATATGGATCATATTTTTATACCCGTTACTCGTAGAGTAAAAAGGGTATACTAAAGTCGTGCAAATGTATGTAACAGGCAGAAGGAATCATTTCCGATCATATAAAGTATACATATTGTTGATCAGCATCAACAGCCGAGTCGATATAGACATGTCCGTCTTTCCGTCCGGCCGTCCGTCTGTATGAACACCTAGATCTCAGAGATGGTAAGAGATAGAGGTTTGACATGTATGGGACAAATGCTTCTTTTATCTGCACGCAGATCAAGTTTGTTTCAAATTTTGGCCACGCCCCCTCCCGCCCCCCAAATTCGGAAAAAACGTTATATCTCCTACAGTTTTGAAGATAGACGATTTGTACCTTCTAGAGATAGTAAGGAATTAGCAAAATGGATCGATATGATTAAGATCGGATGAGCGGTTCTCAAGCTATGAGCAAAAATGTGAAAAATAGCCGAGTTAAAAAAGTGTTGCATACTTTTCAGATGTTCACCCTAAGGAACGCAGGAACACTGTCAAATATGTTTTTTCGTGAGTAACGGGTATATCTAAGTCGGTTAGAGCCGACTTTAACTTGCGCTCTCGTTATACCCGTTACTCGTAGAGTAAAAAGGGTATACTGAAGTCGTGCAAATGTATGTAACAGGGAGAAGGAATCATTTCCGACCATATGAAGTATGTACATTCTTGATCAGCATCAACAGCCGAGTCGATATAGCCATGTCCGTCCGTCCGTCTGTATGAACACCTAGATCTCAGAGATGGTACGAGATAGAGGTTTGACATGTATGGGACAAACGCTTCTTGTATCTGCACGCAGATCAAGTTTGTTTCAAATTTTTGCCACGCCCCCTCCCGGTTCTCAAGTTATGAGCAAAAAATTGATAAATAGCCGAGTTAAAAAAATGTTGCATACTTTTCGGATGGTCACCCTAAGGAACGGAGGAACACTGTTAAACATGTTTTTTCATGAGTAACGAGTATATCGAAGTCGGTAAGAGCCGACTTTAACTTACGCTCTCGTTTTTAATTAGGTTTGAAAGTCCTCCCAAAGAACTGCATTTTGCAACAAAAAATCATTAAAATATACCAATGTGGACGCCAGCTGTATCAATTTTAAGAAGCAAATTTGCGTACAAATCTAACGTCCGCAAGCCCATATATTTATATTCTTAATCAGAGCGACGAGCTGAGTCGATTGAGCTTTGTCCGTCCGTCTGTCTGTTTCTACGCAAACTAGTCTCTCAGTTTTAATGCTATCGAGCTGAAACTTTGCACAGAGTTTTCTATTTTCTGCACAATGCCAATATGTCGGAACCGGTCGGATCGGATGACTATATCTTAAAGCTGGCATAGCGATTCTTAATATTATACGCTTTAACACAGATTTGGAAGTTTTGGCAAAAATCGTATGTGTTTACCAAATTTCGCTACAATAATTATTAGAAAATATCTCCTATTCTTTAAGAAAAGTTTTTCCTATAACTACACTGAGGGAAAAATTCAAAAACATTGGACTCTAGCAAAAAACATAGTCGAAAAGAGTGTTGTTAGTACAAAGTTCTTCCCTTAAGAGCATTTTTACAAGATTAAGTTGCTCTTTCAATGGCTTTTGACCCTAAAGAATAAAATAAGGGTGATTCGAATTAAATAAAATTGAACGACGAACGTGTTCCCATTTGTAATAAACGACGTAATCAAAATGTTTATATTCGAAAGACTCACCCAATTTTACACCACACCAACATATACTACATATACATCCACTCACTTTCAGCGTGCACATCTTTCGCCTGCCGCTTCAACTGACTTGAATTGAGTTTGCTGATTTCCTGCTGATTAGAGATGTCGCACAAAATACATTGGCTTTCGTTTTTTTTTTGTCTCTTTTTTGAGAATCAATTTATTGTTCTTCCCGGGGCCAAAAGTTCTCCAAAAATGTCAACGCAACATTTACCTTTCACCTTTAATTGAATGTAATTTTTCATATCTTCACTGAAGAGTTCGGTTTGGCTTCTCCTCTCTCTGCAGCCTGCTGTTCCTGTAATTTGACATGACTTATGCGACAAATCTGCTTTGGCGTCAAGCGTCAGCGATTTATGAACCCATTCCAAAGCCAGCCACGCCCCCCATTTTGAGTCACTTCCTGACTGTCGCCCATCATTCCGTTGACTGTTCTACATAATCAAGCAAATTGCTTTCCTACTCACATCATTTTTTATCAACGTTTGAAACTTCGTTAATGCACCTGTCAGATATGGCGTATATTTAAGTTATATACTCTGTGTATATTCCGAGGAAATTGCATAATACCTTGGGTGCGCGCGAAAGATTTTCAGTTTTTTTTTCTTTTATTTTGCATATTTTACAATATCTACTACGTCAAACAGCTCATGAATGTGGATCTGGAGCGGGAAACTTGCTGGGGCGAGTTGAGCTTCTGTTTTTTAGATGAGTTTGGCTGTGCATTAATATGCAAAACGTTGCATAGTTGTTGCTTTTTTTTGTTGTTGCTGTTATTGTTATTACAGTTACCAGTGATGAGGGTTCGGGATAAGCCCAAAAAAAAAAACCTAAAAATGAAACCAAAGGCCATTTGATTTTGACAATGACATAGAAATGTGCAAAAGTTTTTCCAGGCCTGATCTCCGGAAGGTGGGTGCTGGTCAAATTGAAGCCAAAGTATCATTAAATGCTGGCAATTTAAAGCACGTGGGTGCTCCCTGGGGGGTGGTTAAATTTAAAGACAAATTTGTATAAGGTAAGATGGGTAAAAAGTGTTGCCTAAGTTTTGCATTAAATTTACCCAAGGAATTAATTTGGTTGGGTGGATATGTAAGCAATTTTTGCTGGCTTTACTGAATTTTCTGCCACTTGCAATTGCAGTTCGAAACAGAGTTTAGCTTCGATTGACGACAACTGGGTTACGGTTTGTGTCAAGTTTGCCATCGTGTTAAATCCACTTTGGGAGTTGAAGTCGGGTAATTCTTGGTTTGTGAAGCGGTTTCAAAAATTTGGTAAGTCTAGGTTTTGGCTCGAACCCCGGTTTAGCTTTAAGGTTTATTAAAATTTAGTTGGATTTAAGAGAAAGGTCAATATAGCACTTTGTTTAATGCTTGGCTTAACATACTTTATGTCTGCATTTAAAAGGGCTTTTCCTGACCGACCGACTAATTCATTGACAATCTACGCACAGCCTGAACGGTAAGAAAAAAAGAAGTCATATTTCATAAAATTGGGTACTGTGGCGGGGTTTTTTACAAGTTCCATCACAAAGGTGGGAAATGCCTGTGAAAGTTTAAAGGGAAAAAAAATCGTTAATCGTCAAACTAGGTTAATAAGCTTAGTAATTGTAATATGGGCTTAACAGCCACAAAGGGCTCGCAACAGAGAAAGGGACCTACCTAACGCCAAATCCAAACACAAAGTTTGAGAAACTTTTTACTTTCTTTACTTCTCAGGTTTCGCCAATAGCTGGTGAAGATGACTAGAAGTGTAAAATCAATATCAACGGCCGAGTCGATATAGTCATGTCCAATTTAATTCAATTCAATTTTGTCCACGCCCCTTTCCGACCCCGCAATTTGGGAAAATCGTCATAAATCACACAGTTTTGTAGAGAGGTAATTCGTACCTTCTAACGATATTTAGTAATCAAGATGTATCGTTTTGCTTTGAGAGAAGCTTGGCTTGGCCCCGTTCGAGGAGCTGAATAGCCAATTTTACATTTACATTTTACAATAATGAAGATCGAATAATCGATACTCAAGCTATGACCAAAAGAATGTGCGCTGCCGCAACGCAGCAGCAGCCCTGCTTTCAGCTGCAACTGCAGGTATAGAGTATTTTACAGTCGGACTTGATGATGAAGTGAAGCTGTGAAATTAGGTTCCGGCTCAATAACCTACATTTTTTAGAGAAAGTCTCGTTTCAGAGGTGGAGCTATCGAATCAGGATCTGGCCCAATATTTTGTATTTGTTGTAACGACTGGGAAGTTTCGTACTTATGTCAGGAGATGAATATAACGAAAGGGCCAAGCTAACTTCGTCTTTGCCGAAGTTTTTATACCCTTGCAAATGTTTTAATACATCAGAGTTTAAGAACGCCAGCATTAAAACAAACAATTTTTATACCCTTGGAGAGGGTATATTGAAATTGTCCGGATGTTTGTAACCCACAGAAGGAAGCATCTCCGACCACATAAAGTATATATATTCTTGATCAGCACGACGAGCTGAGTTGATACAGCCATGTCCGTCTGTCCGTCCGTCCGTCTGTCCGTCTGTTTATATGCTATCTCCTCCGTCAGTTTTAAAGCTATCTTAACCAGAGATTAAAACCCGAACAAATAACGGTTTGGGTTACGGTTACTGTTTTGACTGATCGCTTTTTTCCGGTTACGGTTATATTACGGTTGTGGGATATCGGTTACGGTACTGGTTACGGTTATTATTCTAATTCTGTTTCGGGTTTGGGTTACGGTTACGGTTATAAGTATAAAATATCATTTTGATATACATACATACAATGCACACAAAAGCGGCCCCATTTAAAATCTCATTTATTGATTAAATGTAGTAAGTTCAAATCTTTTAGTCGCCTATTTAAAATTTTAAATTCAAAAAGATCTGGAAATTTTGTTGAATTGTTTTTCCCACAATTCCCATATATTTACCTTGCTTAGCACTATTTTTTTTTTTTTTAGAAACATATTAAATGAAGAGAGATTGTTGTAAATTAGAACTGTTAAATTTTCTGATTTTTTTTTTGCACGTGATACCGTGATCATATACGGGTCTACTGTACATATTTATAATTCATAATACATATACATACATACATATGTATAATTTGAACAAATTTGCGCAATAACAATAAAAATGTTCAATTTCGTATAAAGCGCGTCATCTCACAAATTTTGGCGCAAAACGCATCGCGTGCGTGTGATATTTCACGCATACACCCATATTAAATGCTCTGCATGTATGTATGTATGTGTGTATGTATGTAATTATTGCACTTAATTTAACTTCTTTTCCATATTGCTTGTCATTTACTTTAGTAACTATTCAGCTCTTACATATGTTAAAAGCATAGCGGCTTTGCTCTGCCGACAATAAAATTCTTCTCTTCTTTTTGAATTCCACTCCAATCCTCATCCTTTTCGCCAACACCACAGAAATTACTTTAATTTTGTTTTGTGAAATTACATAGCCTTTGGCATCGTGCACATCGTTAAACAATATAATATGTCCAGTGGACAAACAAACTTATGAAGAATCAAAACGCGGCTGACAAGATCTGTTCTGTCTATGTGCAGTGTTGCCAACTTTTTAGCGGTCTTTGCAAGCTAGATCGCCATTGAATAATAGCTAGAAAGAGCTAGAAGTGGTTGCAAAGAAGCTATGAATATAAATAGCTAGCATATGTAGTTTTTTTATTATTAAAGCTAGTTTCTCAGACGCTGACAAATTTGTTAGATTTAATTAATTACATATGTAGCTCAGGATCTTTTTCGGAATGCTTTTCCAGTTGTTATAGCTGTTATGTCATTTAGCCAATGCATTGCAATATATGCACACTACCCGAGCTTTCCCCGTCGTTATAGCAGAATGTTTCAGTGGTCATGTTCTGCTCCCGCCGCAACAGCTGACTTTTTGGCTGTTTTCTGGTCACACTACATTGTCAGAGCGGCTCTGGAAATTATCGCTCCGACAAAATTGTCCGCGTCCGAGTACCTCGCTTAATCAATAGATGACATTTGTATAATGGTCAAGTCAAGCTCAACAAAATTTTCTTCCTCCTTCATTCTTCCTTCCAGGCAATTCGTAGCTATGCCAGTGCATTAGCAACAATGCGGCGCATAATAAATAAGCAGTGAATAAAATTCATATCGCTCACTTACTTCAATACTGGCATAACTCAAAATAATCCATTTTGAGAAAAACACGTTTGAAGTTCTCAATGGAACTGTGATGACAAAATGTCTGACATTTCAAACTTGGTTGCTCTAGCTCCTCTAGATAAGATACTGCGAATTTATTGGGCTTAATGCCCTTAAAAGTATGCAATGCTTCTGAAAATGAATGATTGAAAGTAATATACTTTATTTTTGGCTTTACACAAAATTATGTCCTAAACCTATAGCTAGTCCGACAATCTGCGTGACATATATGACAACAAAGTCAGGGCACACTGAACAATTAACTCAACTATGTAGTTACTGAACTAGATACTAAACATATTATTGAACAACTCTCAGAGCAAAGTAGACTAAAAAATTCACTGAACAGCTCACAAAATAACTCACTGAGCAAGATGGACTGAACAACTCTCACTGAACAAGACTTACTAAACAAAAATAGAGGCCAGCTAACTTCGGCTCGACCGAAGTTTGGAGCTTGATATATGCTTGGCAGTTTGTATGGCAGCTATACTATATAGTTGTCCGATTTCGACAAGCCTTTGTGAAATTATGTGAAATCATTGAAAACTTATAAATACAAGCCTTGGGAGCGATAACATTGAAAACAAAAAAGTTTTTCTCACTTAGACTTTTTTTCAGACCTAACTTTTGTATGGCAGCTATACTATATAGTAGTCCGATTTCGACAAGTTTTGGTGGAATTATGTGAAATCGCTAAAAACTTATAAATACAAGCGTTGGGAGCGATAACATTGAAAACAAAAAAGTTTTTCTCACTAAGATTTTTTAGACCTAACTTTTTGTATGGCAGCTATACTATATAGTAGTCCGATTTCGACAAGTTTTTGTGGAATTATGTGAAATCGTTAAAAACTTATAAATACAAGCGTTGTGAGCGATAACATTGAAAACAAAAAAAATTTTCTCACTAAGACTTTTTTTCAGACGTAACTTTTGTATGGCAGCTATACTATATAGTAGTCCGATTTCGAAAAGTTTTGATGAAATTATGTGAAATCATTAAAAACTTATAAATACGAGCGTTGGGAGCGATAGCACTAAAAACAAAAAAGTTTTTCTCACTAAAACTAGTTTTTCAACCGATCGTTCCTATGACAGCTATATGCTACAGTCATCCGATCCGGCCGGTTCCGACAAATGTGCAGCGTATTTATTCCAAAAAACTTTGTGCAAAGTTTGGTTAAGATAGCTTTAAAACTGACGGAGGAGATAGCATAAAAACAGACGGACAGACGGACAGACGGACATGGCTATATCAACTCAGCTTGTCATGCTGATCAAGAATATATATACTTTATGTGGTCGGAGATGCTTCCTTCTATGCGTTACAAACATCCGGACAATTTTAATATACCCTCTCCAAGGGTATAAAAATTAACAATTGAAGTAGATTATGCTCATCTGGAGGGACTTTAATCAATTGCGGCCGTAGTGTGAAAGATATCGACTTAAAATTAGAAATGGAAGGGTTTTTTGGCCATATGGAAGTATGTTTCTTAGATGATCAACGTCGGATAAAAACTAGCTCCCTTACAATATCGGTACTCGATTTTTTGGTGGCTTTACGATAGAGTCACCCGATTTGGATAAAACTTTGTCGAATTGTTTAAAAGCATATAAAATAATTTATTGCCAAGATTGGAGACGCTATAACTGAAAACATACAAGTTTTTCTCACTAGAACTAGTTTTTTTCCCGATTGTTCTGTGTATAAAATTATGTGAGATCATATCATCTTTATAAATATTAAGTAAGCAACCCTTAAAAACAAAAAAGTTTTTCTCACTAAAACTTATTTTTGGACCGAGCGTTCCTACGGAAGCTATTTGCTATACTTATCCGATCAGGACGGTTACAACAAATATGTATTTCAAGACTTCGTACAAAGTTGAAAATTGGTCTTACAATAAAATGAAAAACTCAAAATGACGGAAGCATGCGGACGGTTTTTTTTTTAAATTTTTTTTTGGGAATCCTTTTCCTTGTTCTCCAAGTGGTGGCATTATTGAACTCGATAGAACTTACAAGTTGGAGTAAAAGCAACAAGATGTTTTCCAATTTGTTTAGGTTTTAGGTTTGTATAAAAAAGTTATACAAAATTTACCAGTGAAGGTATTTAAGCCCGGTATTGCAAATTTCGCAGTTCAACTATTTAAGAAAAAAACAAGTAAGACCATACAATTGACAAACACACACATACACAAACAAACGCACACGCACACATACACACAAACGCGCCCTCACACACGCGGGTGCAAGCAGCAAACGTAATGCGTAATGAGCAAAGAGTGGGGGGAGGGGGGGTGCAAAAATTGTTTCGTTAATAACTTCTGTGTTTTTGCTCAGATCTCAATGTGCTTTTCAGAATAGATAGATTATAGGCCTAAGATAATATATATTAAGCGACGATGTTGTAACTTTAAAATTGTGGCTCTGACAGTTTTTTGCGGTTTAAGGGGGGAGGGGGGGGGGAATTTTGCAAATCTGAAACAAACTTGATCTGCGTACGGCCAATACCTATGTACATGCAAAAATTTGTATCTCTATCTCTTATAGTCTCTGAGATCTACGCGTTCATACAGACAGACGGACAGACGGACAGACGGACAGACGGACATGGCTAAATCGACTCGGCTGTTGATGCTGATCAAGAATATATATACTTTATAGGGTCGGAAATGCTTCCTTCTCCCTGTTACATACATTTGCACAACTTCATGATCCCCTTTTACCCATTTTCAATGGGTACAGGGTATAAAAAATTCCGCTTCTATGAAACAAGAAACTCACGTTTACATTTTAATCACTTTAATTTTGTGCTCTATGCGAGTTGTCTAATTTAATTTTTCAAGCGCTGCAATGTTAATGATATTTTCACTCCAATTTTTGTTTATTTTTATAAACACTGGAAATTTTGCTAACACTTAAAAGAAAAAAAATCTTTCAATTTGAAGCACTTTTTTGAAATTTCATTCACCCTAGAATGGCAAAATCATACACTGTGCTCTGTAGGGGAAATAAATTTAAAAGTTATTTGCCAATTTGGGAAAATCCACTGCCACGTCGGATAAGTCAAAAGAGGTTTGTCTCACTCGGATTTTCAAATTCAGGATTGACAAAGTTGAAGTACAGATTTCGCTGCTTTAGATTGCTGCCGATTGATTTGTAAGCCCCGGCAGGTTATTTTGAGAAGAATAGAAAATAAATGTAAAAATTCCTGATAAAGTTTTCATACTGCTGCAACTGATTGATCGGCTTAAAATAAATTGCAAGACAATAGAGGAGAGCCAATACATAATGATTGTGAATAAATATAAACGTTTAGTATGTCTGGACCACCGGTGAATCTGGGTATAGTAAGATCTTTTGAAGAGAGCACTAGGAAAATAAATAAAATTAAACATAGCTCAGACCGCATTTTTTTTACGGAAAATATTCATAGTTGCATAATACTTAAAGCATATCAAATACTGTGCACAATTCGTTTTGTAGAATACAGTTGATGCCATAATTAAGGAATTTAACAAAATGTTAAGTCATTAGCATCTGACTTTTTATTCCGTCTACTTGTAATTTAATGCATTTTCTAGTTTCAACTAATTTAAACATATGAAAAATCACCGAGGAATCCCATTGCCAAGTAGCTCATTACAAGAGCCCTCCACCTCTTCGCACTCGTATATGGCCAGCATTTTATGCATTTTTCATAATGTAATTTCCCAAGTCATAAATTTTGTGCCAGCATCATCATTATCAAACAACAAGCACAGCACCAGCTCGGTGGAAAACTTTAGTCTAGAACAAGGTGCAGCTGCCGTTGCACCAGCCATCCCTTCCATTCCCCGCCAACCCTTTTCCACCTTCCAGGTTTCCACGTTAATCTCAGATTTCCACATAAATCACTTTAAAAGGCGACACACTTGCCATCTTCCTAACCCAAAAGGAACAAGTAGTAGGTAGAGTAACCAAGGTAACCCAAAGGTAGGCAGCCATGGCAATTTCTTTGAGTACTTTCCTTGTGCTTTTCCTTTTATTACCCTGTGTCTCTGAGTGAGTGTGCGCGTGTGTGTGCGTCTGGCTCAAAAACGTGCCAAGTAATTGCTGGCCATTGCATTAATGTCCAAACGGAATTGCCCTAAAACTCGCAAAACAATAATAGGAACAAGTAAGACCATTGCAGTCGAGTTAGCTCGACTTCAAAATACCCTGTACATTTGACAAACACACACATACACAAACAAACACGCCCTCACACACACACACACACGCGGGCGCAAGCAGCAAACGTAATGCGTAATTAGCAAAGCGTGGGGGGAGGGGGGTGCAAAAATTGTTTCGTTAATAACTTCTGTGTTTTTGCTCAGATTTCAATGTGCTTTTCAGAATAGATAGATTATAGGCCTAAGATAATATATATTAAGCGACGAGGTTGTAACTTTAAAATTTTGGCTCTGACAGTTTTTTGTGGTTTAAGGGGGGAGGGGGGGGGAATTTTGCAAATCTGAAACAAACTTGATCTGCGTACGGTATACACCTATCTACATGCAAAAATTTGTATCTCTATCTCTTATAGTCTCTGAGATCGACGCGTTCATACAGACAGACGGACGGACGGACGGACGGACAGACGGACAGACGGACAGACGGACATGGCTAAATCGACTCGGCTGTTGATGCTGATCAAGAATATATATACTTTATAGGGTCGGAAATGCTTCCTTCTCCCTGTTACATACATTTGCACAACTTCATGATCCCCTTTTACCCATTTTCAATGGGTACAGGGTATAAAAATATCCTTTGGCACACAAACACCACACCTTAAGCTTGGTACTCGTAAGTGAACTTCAGTAATATGGCCCGAAACCCGCTGCCAAATTGAGATTTTCTCAAGATTCATAAGAATTTGAAAATACGAAACGGGCACGTGACGCTAGAAAATACAAAAAAAAGGCTTTAAGTCCAAATATATGTAGGGTTATCAGAGAGTTTTTATACACTTGGAGAGGGTATATTAAAATTGTCCGGATGTTTGTAACGCATAGAAGGAAGCATCTCCGACCACATAAAGTATATATATTCTTGATCAGCATGACGAGCTGAGTTGATATAGCCATGTCCGTCTGTCCGTCCGTCTGTCCGTCCGTCTGTTTCTATGCTATCTCCTCCGTCAGTTTTAAAGCTATCTTAACCAAAGTTTGCACGAAGTCTTTTGGTATAAATACGCTGCACATTTGTCGGAACCGGCCGGATCGGATGACTATAGCATATAGCTGCCATAGGAACGATCGGTTGAAAAACTAGTTTTAGTGAAAAAAACTTTTTTGTTTTCAATGCTATCGCTCCCAACGCTCGTATTTATAAGTTTTTAATGATTCCACATAATTTCACCAAGCCTTGTCAAAATCGGACAACTATATAGTATAGCTGCCATACAAAAGTTAGGTCTGAAAAAAGTCTTAGTGGGAAAAACTTTTTTGTTTTTAATGTTATCGCTCCCAACGCTCGTATTTATAAGTTTTTAATAATTTTACATAATTTCATTAAGCCTTGTCGAAATCGGACCACTTATAGTATAGCTGCCATACAAACTGTCAGGCATATATCAAGCTCCAAGGGTATATAAACTTCGGTCGAGCCGAAGTTAGCTTGCCTCTATTTTTTAAAATTGTACAGCTGCATCGGAGAACGGATTCTTTCGATTACAAAACGCTCATACATTAGTTAACATACACAATATGTTCGCCGTTGAATTTTATTCAATATATTGTCGGAAATCTGATTCATCTTTATTCCAATCAGTTTGGGCATTTTGTTCGTTTGGCTCAACGACATTTAATTGGAGTAAACGAGAATCATCTTATGCAAAGCCGCATAGGAGGAGACAGCGAAGTTGACGGATATGCAAAAAGAGAGTGAGATGGACAGGCTGGGGCCGGCCAACGCTGAGTTTTGTTCGATCGAACACATAACCGTTCGATCAAAAAACTCTGGCTCAAACGTTCGATGGGTTTGCCGTTATGAGCTGAATATATTCAGCATTGAACTTTGTTTGATGAATAAAGATGCACATAAGTATTTGGTCAAATAACTCAAGCCCAACCGTCCGATGCGTTTGCCGGTACGAGCTGAATATATTCAACGCTCAGTTTTGTTGATTGATTAAATGTGAGTACGAATTTTTAAGTATAATCGACGGGTTGAGTTGATAAAGCCAAGTCCAACCGTACTATGCTATCTCCTTTGTCAGCTTTGAATCTTTAGGCTGCACAATGCTTAATGCTTTAGCTTTTGTAGTGACTAACGAATCGCTTGAAGCTTGAATCTTTATTTAAAAAATCTTTAGTCTTAGAAAATATGTTTTCCAAATTTCTCTCAAATTTCCAAATACTGTTTTCTTCTTTGAGCTTGCAGGCTCGGTAATTTGCTGGTTTATTCTATGGATGAGAAATCGGGGATAAGGATAATTTCATTTGCTCCAAATAAATCCAAATTAATTTTTAGTTTAATTGTATAGTTAAAGAAAACTTGAACCTCAATATTTATTTTTTAACAACCTTAAGTACTTGCCTTAAGCACACACTCATCCAGCATCTGTTCCCTTCACACGACAAAAAATTTTAAACTGCGTACTGAAATAAGCCAAATTATAAAGTTGGTAAAATGGTGAAGCGAAATTAAAGGCCCAAAAGCCACCGCTTCTTCTGTATTTTTGTGTAAAACTTTTCTTTAGTGGCCTTGAGGGGGCTCCGTTTCTCTCTCTCTCTCTCACTCTCTCACACACACATACTTACTCTTCCTGCAACAGTTGCTGTGTGGCATGCAGCAGATATACGTAATGTCGTCGCGTCTGCTGTCAAATTGTGTGCAAAAATAAGGAAAAAATAGTTGAAGAAGCAAGCATAAGGCAAAAACTTTCTGCTTTCAAGGACATTTACATGTCTCATTATTTCTTAAAATTTCTCTTAAAGTCTCTTAACTGGTTGACCTCTTCTGTAAATGCACAAAATGACACATTTAGCGTATTTTTAGCATTCACATAAAATCAGAAATAAAACACGCCCTAAAGCTCCCAACAGCAGGCTGCCTTGTGGAACATGCATTGATGGCTTTAGTTTGATATCGGTGTCGTGCAACATATGGCAAAGCAACAACACGACATAACAACAACTTCTACTGCCTAAGGCGAATTGCGAACAGCGGACGAAAAAAAAAACTGCAGCCGCAAAAGCGACACCAAAAAAATTCATTAAAAGCAGCTCAAGGTTTTTGACTGCAGTTGTAAAAGTTTTAACTTATTACATTTTTTTTTTTGGACGCCATCAAAACAACTTTTTAATGGATTTGGCCATAAATAGTAAAACATATACATATGCCGGCAAAGTAACTGCCCAAAAAAATTAAATCGTGTGCCAAATTTTAAGTGCCTGCCTAACTTTCTCGGCACAAAATCAAAAGTGGGAAAACTCCAGTATTAAATCAAATAATCATCTTAAGTATGCTGTTCGTAGTTTACCTTAACAGTTTGAAATAAGAATTGGCATATAGGCGCTCAAATTTTTCATTTCCAGCTTTCAGCTCTTACTGTTCCGTACGAAAAAAAACGTGATTTTTCGTACGTTTGTTTTTTAATAATGTAAAAAAATATTACTAAAAATTTACAATAGCGAATGAGTTATACGTTTGGAGTACACGAATTTTTGTTCACAAATTTCGCGGGCCGGGGAATGAGGTTGATACCGTTTTTTAAATGCCGGGAGAGTGCTTAAACTCACTTGAGTCTTGTGTCAGACAGAGACCATCAGGCAATCGGTTGAAACAAAAAATGATTTAAAACAATTAAAAACTGATTTTTTAAAAAAGCCTACTGACACAAATAGAGTATATTAAGTTTGTGCAAAAATATGTAACAGGGAGAAGGAATCATTTCCGACCATATAAAGTATATATATTCTTGATTAGCATCAACAGCCGAGTCGATATTGCCATGTCTGTCTGTCTGTCTGTCCGTCCGTCCATATGCACAAACAGATCTCAGAGATGGTAAGAGATAGAGGTTTGACATGTATGGGACAAATGCTTCCTATACTTGCAGGCAGATCAAGTTTATTTCAATTTTTGCCACGCCCCTTCCCGCCCCCGCAATTTTGAAAAAAACGTTATATCTCCTACAGTTTTGAAGTAAGACGTTTCGTACCTTCTTGAGAAAGTTCGTAATTAGCAAAATGTATCGATTTGCCGAAAAAATGATAAAGATCGGAAGAGCGGTTCTGAAGTTATGAGCAAATAAGTAAAGCACCCTCCCACCACCCACACCCACCCTTAGAGAGCGAGAGAGAGAGAGAGAAAGAGAGAGAATTAGAGATGAGCGCAGCACCGCATTGCATTCAGCTTCTACTCCAGGTACAGAATATGTTATAGTCGGGCTTGACCGACTTTCTTACTTGTTTATTATGCTTATTCTGCATCCTTTTTTTCAAGACTGGCTGTAATTAAATTTCGCAGCAAAAATTGCATTTTTATACCCCGTGCCAAAGGTACTTAGAGTACTTAAGTTTGTGTAAAAGTATGCAACAGGGTTTCCGACCCTATAAAGTATATATATATAGCCATGTCCGTCTGTACGTCCGTTCGTCCGTACACAGAGAAAGCAAAGTTGGCTACACGGCGCGTTTAGAAACGTCAAACCTTAACGCTACGTATTTCGCCCTGTTAAATTGCACACGCGGCGTGTAGAATTCAGAAAGCCACACGGGACGTGTGCAAAAGTTACACGCGGCGTGTAGGTATTAAAAATCTAAATCTAAATGCAAATGTAGAAAAGTTAAATGCTACGTGTGCAAAAGCAAAGACTACACGACATTTGAAAATCAGCTTGTTTCCCTTAATATTTCTACATTTTTCATGCAGCAATCTGATTACCACACGGACGTTTAGGTTTTCAACATTGACGTTTAGATATTGAAATGCTACACGCGCGTGTGTAAATTCTAAACGAAAAATGTAGCTCTAAATCAGTACTAAATTCTTATATTTTTCGTTTAGCAAACTGGTTGCCACACGTGGCGTGTGGGATTTCTAAATGAACGTTTAGATTTACAAAATCTTAACGCTGCGTGTTAAATAATTACACGAATCGTGCGCGAATTTCTGTTGCCTTATATAAATAGCGATAGCGTTGAATTAGAACTTGAGAATTACAAGCAAGCAAATATTGGATTGTGCCTTTAGCAGATTCAATACAAGTAATGTCTTAGAGGCCTTGCCTTACACGCGTGACGTGGCGGAGACGTCTAAGCCATCACTCCAATCGTGTTTCAGTCCAAGGGGCCGGGATTTCAAATCTACCAGAGTAAGTAAAAAAATATAAATTTGTAAAAAAAAAAAAAAATTAAAAAGCTACACGAAAATGTAGGATTTCTACACGTTTCGACCGGGATTTTCAACCCATTACTTTCGTGTAGCTTTTTTGCACGCCGCGTGTTGAAATGACAAAGTCACACGCCCGTGTGGAAAACCTAAACGCGCCGTGTGGAATTCAGAAAGCCACACGCGGCGTTTAGAAAAGCTACACAAAAACAGTGGGTTGAAAAACCCGGTCGAAACGTGTAGAAATTCTACATTTCCGTGTAGCTTTTGAATTTTTTTTTTCTCTGTGTATAAACCAGTGTCCGGCACCGTTCAATGTTCTGTGTATACAAGTAGCGACGACCATCCTCTGTAGCAGCATGGCTCTCTTTTGCAAAAGCAAACATGTGCTAACTGAGAGCGCTCTCGCGTGTCTGAACGCACACATGCAAAGGCAAAATAAGCATGTGTGTTTTGCCGGACACTGGTATAAACAAACAGATCTCAGAGATGGTAAGAGATACAGGTTTGACATGTATGGAACAAATGCTTCTTATGCTTGCAGGCAGATCAAGTTTATTTTCAATTTTCGACACACCCCCTTCCGTCCCCGCAATTTGGAAAAAACGTTATATCTCCCACAGCTCGTCAGTCCTTCTTAATATGTATCGATTTGCCGAAAAAATCGGACAAGCAGTTCTCAAGTTATGAGCAAAAAACGAGATGAGCGCAGCAGCAGCGCTACATTCAGCTTCCGCGTCGCGACGCATGAGGGAAGATGTAGTTCAATTTGTGGCTCGGTGTTCCATTCTAGATGAATTCAGGCGTCGGCAGGCATCCTCTGGAGATAGAGGATCTTTTTGCGCTGCTTAATGGACAAAACTTACAATCTCTTGCAATATTCTCGCGGGAATGTATATATGTGCTTGACTACGGACATTTGTAGTATGAAATTACGAACTCATGCTGCATTGCCTTGAGGAATGATGCAGTATCTTAGGAAGACCGGGAAGCTGTGTGTAGTACTCTTAGGCAGAGAGAATGAAACACTGGAGAACGTCAGGCAAACATCTTTCAATCTAAGCCTTTCTTATCTCTATTTTCAATTCCTTTAAATTTGTATTTTAATATTTTACTTCTAATCAGTCCTTACGGGATTGAATCTTTCGCAAACGGTTTTGAAAACAGGGTAATCTGTGATATGCTTGACCCGATCACAAAACCAAGGCTTTCAAGCTCATGCCAGGCTTACTTTAAGGTTTAAAGTAAAAAGTACTGACGATTTTTTTTCTGTGTACGATCGGTCAGACAATGAACTTAAGTGAAAATTACTAAAAAAATGCTCAAGATTTCTTGGCAGATGACGCGACGGTCACCTTCCAAGTTTGTCATTTTACAGCAAAAACAATTACCATATTTTTTGTGGTTTGATTTCTATGCGCCATCAAAAGCCTCTCAAGTGTTCCACTTGTCCGCCTTTCACCCATTTTCTTGCATTGCTCAATCGCACTGTGAGCTGCATTTCAGTAGTTTTTGTCCGCACCAAAAATAATAATAATAATAATAAGAAAACGAATATAAAAAGAAGCGTCTTTGTGCGGTTTTTGCTGTTTTCATTATGAACCATTATCACAAGCTGGCGACAACGATGGTGCTGGCGATGGCAATGGCCACAATGGAACGCGCTTTGCACTTGTAACTAATGCGCGATGTTTAAGGCTGCTGCTGCTGCTCCTTCAGCGCAAACAATGGCCACTTTTATAGCTGCGCTGCTGTTTGCTGTTTTTGCTCCTAAAATTGTCTTTATTTTAAATGCAATTTCCATTGAAATTCATCGCAAATTTCCATTTCTCCAGCTACTTATTTTTCAACGCTTTAAGTAAAAGCGGGACAACTTTTTTGTTTTCCTGCCTGACATTCTCTGCTGTTTTTAATTAATTTTGCTGCGTTTCGTTGCAGCTGACAAGCAACTCAAGCCTAAGGCAAAACTCCGAGTTCAGTTTCAGCAATTAACACAATGTTGCGTATACGCGATGTATTCGGATATGTATGTACATACCCAGCCAAAGAACTACAAGCATTTTGCGTGCCAAAAAGCGATGACAAAGCGCAAAGCGATATACAAGCATATGGGGATAGAAACTCGATATGGCAAAGGCAACTTTTTGTTTTTCTACTTTTACCTGTTCAAAGAGCAAATGAGACTCTGCTGAAGGGTTCTGAAAATCACAATGGCAGTTAGTCAGTCAGTCACTTAGTCACTCAATCAGCTTAACTACCAGCAATAACAGCAACAACCACCACGAAAAAAAATATATGTAATCATGACACGGGGAGTCAGTGAGCTGGGCAGACCAGACCTTTGACAGCTGGAAACCACTTAAATTATATGCCTGCTGTGCCGTGCTGTCTGGGCCGGGGATGCCCAAGCCCCATGCCCAGCCGCCCACTTCTTATGGTAATTTTGTTGGCCTAGGCTCAACCAATTGACATGAAGTGACTGGCTGTCTTCCCCACAAATGTGATGTTGTGGCTTGGGCCTCCTCACGGATATGACTTGAAATATCAAGCCAAGTGTTGGCAAATTAATGTTCCTATGCATGGATGTGGAATGTGGAATGGGCAACAGGTGTGGGCCTTAAATGGTTTTGACATTGAAGCAAATGGCCACCGAGTGAGGCAACAGAATTTTATTAATTGCTTTGGATGGCCCAACTAATTGCCTTTCATGAAAAAACTATGACTAAGCATGATAAATGGAGAACTATTTCAAATAAATTGAGCTAATTGTAATAGTTAAATGTAAGTAGCATTTGAGTTTTAATGAACTTTTACCTGCCTCAAAAGCCACTTAGAACTGTAGACTTTTTCCTCCATATTCATGATTCTTGGGACAATTTTAAATAAATTGAATGGGAATTTAGTTTTTTTTGTTCGTATAAAAAGTTTGACATTTTGGCATTGGACTAATATTAATTTAGGAAATTTGTTATGATGATCATAACCAAATTATGTTTTTGGTTAAAAAGCTTAGGCTTAAATAGGTAATTTAGGTATGCCGGCAGTGCCAAATGCCCAACATACACACGCACGCATCTCTCTACATCTGCCAAAATGTTTACGCCCAAGTGGAGCCCTCATTTCGCTTGCATGAATCTGAATGTGAAAAGCAGTTAAAGATTAGTAATTCTAGTAATTCCGCCCTCCTGCTTTGAGTTGTGTATCAGCACTCACTTTAAAAGCGAACAGCACACACACTAGAAATACATGGATATGCATAGCTTTCATTGCTTTCTTCTATGAAAAAACATCTGTAAACGTCGTTAAGTTGTTGTTATATTAAGAGCGTTAAAAAATTTGTTTGGTGTGATTTCATCATCACTGCTCTCTCTCTGCTTAAAAGAGATAAAAAAATGTGTCTTACGATATACGTCTGGTATCAATGGCTCTTCCACGTGAAGCACAAATATGCCATGAGAGTTGTAAACACTGATACATTTTTTGCAGAGGTTGAAAACACACGAGAAGACTAATGCAGTACACTTGTAGTTGCAGTTCTGTGTTGTGTACCCTGCTCAACGGCCGCCATTTCTAATCATTCACAAATCCCTCAAACGAGGAACCGCAAATCCATTTTCCATATCAATTTTACTCCACTATTAAAACTGACGGGAAACTCCTCCATCAGCAATCCGGCCATTTGTCCCAGCGTCAACATATAAAACATTGTATTGCTTAGTCCTGTTAAGATCTTTAAATACACTTGGCCCCTTGCTTAACACGGGGGTTACGTTTCTAGAAAACCTCGTGTTCAGCGAAACATGAATTCAGTACGAAATAAGGGGTTACGTCCCTGAAATTCGAAATTGGCAAAAAAAAAAAAAAGTTATTCAGGCCTGTTCCCGTTTTCGATTTCGATCAAATCATGCGGAATCGGAATTGTTTAATGTTCTCGCTTCCAACAACAGACTGTGTTATTCGACTTTCAACTTCAAAATCCCAATTACCTTCATTCGATCCTATGGATGGTAAAAAATTTAACCGAATTGTCTAATCGTTTCTTAGAAATCACAACTCTTACCAATTCCGATTAATCGGATTCGGAAACGGGAACAGTCCTGATTGTTTAAATATGATCTGTTTTAAAAGGTCGTTTGTTTCTATATATATAAAATTTATAGTTTAAGCTGTTTTGCTTCAACATGTTTTCTTGACTCCTTTACCAAAAAACTACTAATTTTATATTGTTTGGTGGCTATTAAAGTTTCTTTATAGCTCTCCTTATAAGGCAAAAGTATTTTTCCCAACACTCTCTTCAATTTAAATCGTTGTTCGATGAACGGATCTGAATTTAAAATGCACGATTCCAAGCGGCTAGCATATGCAAACTCTTTCTGGAGCTTTTCTATCTTTAAACTAATCGAATCGGTTTCTTCAGAGCTGCTGTTATCTGATTTCGAATTGTTTGCTTCATTCACAGCAATCTAAAGCACTGATTCGTCATTAATTCCTTCATCTTCAAAAAACTCTTGCACATCATCAACTGCCAAGTCGTCGAAACTTTACCTTCAATCAAATGAGCAATCCAATATATTCTGGAATCCATGTTTTGGCACTTATATTTCATGACTCTTAACAACCTCTGCCCATAATTTCTTCCAGCATCTATTTTATGGTGACACCTTAATAATTTTCTTCCAAGCAATGGTTTCATTGATGGAGTCAGTTTCAGTTGTATCTAAAATCCAGCGTATAGAGCGCCTGATGTAATATGTCTTATGAGTGTAAATAATACCCTCATTCATTGGCTGCAGATGTGATGTTGTATTAGGTGGAAGAAATTTCATTGTAACATTCGGATGGCTTAAGTCTTGTGGATGACCTGGGGCATTGTCCAACAACAGAAGTGCTTTAAAGTGTAAATCAGCAGTAACCCAAGCTTTGTAATTTGCTTTCCAGTAAACGGGTAATTTGCTCCTGTCTATACCTTTAAATGCACAGGGACTCAAAGACTTAGAAACAATCATTGGCTTTACGCGATTGGCCTTAGGCGACTTTTAAGCCTGATGCATTACTACACAGCAAAAGTGTAAAACGACAGTAAAAAAATTTCGATATTTTGCAATCGTGTAAGAACGAAATTTTCAGCGTGTTAAAGCGGGGAAGGAGCAAATTTGTAACCGTGTAAGAGCGAGTTCGTGCTAAAAGAGTCCGTGTTAAGCGAGGGCCAACTGTATATCAGTTCAGCAATTTGTTTCTTTCATTTGAAGGAAATGGATAAAATAGTTTTTAATGCTTGGGTTTATTTTCTACAATCTTGCTAATGGAAATGTGTGGAATTCTAAAAGGTTTGAAAGTTTTTGTAAAAAACTTATACGCAATGTTGCCTATTATTATGTGTGTCGTTTTTAAATAGACGGTGTTGATTTTATTTAAAAAATATTCAAATTTGAAACATTATAAAAGACTCCTACCATATGTTATTTTCAACGAGAAGGCCAAGCTAACTTCGTCTTTGCCGAAGTTTTAATACCCTTGCAAATGTTTTAATACGTCAGCATTAAAACAAACCATTTTTCTGATAAAAGCCACTTTTCGACCGATAATTTCAATGGCAGCTATAAGATATAGTCATCCGATTTTGACAAAAAACTTCCAAATCTCTGTAAAAGCGTATAAAACTAATAATTGGCGAAGCGGAAGGCGTTCACATTAAAAACAAAAAAGTTTTCTCACAAAGACCCACTTTTCGACCGATAGTTCCTATGGTAGCTATAAGATATAGTCATCCGATTTTGACAAAAACTTCCAAATCTGTGTAAAAGCGTATAAAACTAATAATTGCCGAAGCGAAAGGCGTTCACATTAAAAACAAAAAAGTTTTCTCACAAAGACCCACTTTTCGACCGATAGTTCCTATGGCAGCTATAAGATATAGTCATCCGATTTTGACAAAAACTTCCAAATTTGTGTAAAAGCGTATAAAACTAATAATTGGCGAAGCGGAAGGCGTTTACATTAAAAACAAAAAAGTTTTCTCACAAAGACTCACTTTTCGACCGATAGTTCCTATGGCAGCTATATCTTATATCATCCGATTTTGACAAAAACTTCCAAATCTGTGTAAAAGCTTATAAAACTAATAATTGCCGAAGCCGAAGGCGTTCACATTAAAAACAAAAAAGTTTTCTCACAAAGACCCACTTTTCGACCGATAGTTCCTATGGCAGCTGTAAGATATAGTCATCCGATTTTGACAAAAACTTCCAAATCTGTGTAAAAGCTTATAAAACTAATAATTGCCGAAGCGGAAGGCGTTCACATTAAAAACAAAAAAGTTTTCTCACAAAGACCCACTTTTCGACCGATAGTTCCTATGGCAGCTATAAGATATAGTCATCCGATTTTGACAAAAACTTCCAAATCTGCGTAAAAGCGTATAAAACTAATAATTGGCGAAGCGGAAGGCATTTACATTAAAAACAAAAAAGTTTTCTCACAAAGACCCACTTTTCGACCGATAGTTCCTATGGCAGCTGTAAGATATAGTCATCCGATTTTGACAAAAACTTCCAAATCTGTGTAAAAGCTTATAAAACTAATAATTGCCGAAGCGGAAGGCGTTCACATTAAAAACAAAAAAGTTTTCTTACAAAAACCCACTTTTCGACCGATAGTTCCTATGGCAGCTATAAGATATAGTCATCCGATCCGGTCGGTTCCGACATATTAGCAGTGTGCAGTAAAAAGAAGACTCTGTGCAAAGTTTCAGCTCGATAGCTTTAAAATTGAGAGACTAGTTTGCGTAGAAACAGACAGACGGACAGACGGACAGACAGACGGACGGACAAAGCTCAATCGACTCAGCTCGTCGCCCTGATCAAGAATATATATAGTTTATAGGGTCGGAAATGAATATTTCTATGCGTTGCAAACTTCTGGGCAAAATTATAATACCCTTTGCAAGGGTATAAAAATGACAGCAATTGAAATGAACTAATAATTTCGTTTTGAAAATTTGTATTTGTTAAACGTATCGTATGAGTAATTCATTTACTTAACTTTGAGGCCCTGTTGCGCCAATTTAAAATTAAAATAAAATTGTTGTATTTTTACAATTATTAATTATACCACAAATATTAGCTTTGGTAATGCCGAGACCTACGTTTTTCCCAGTGACCATTGCTCGACATGTCACCGAGATCGCTGAATCATTGGACATGAATCAACAAGGACCCAACTGAAAAATAGTATTGTTTAAATTTTATATAACAGAATAACCAACCGTTCAAAGTCTGCTGCTTTCATTTAGCAGAATGGTCAAAAAATAAAATAAAATTTTTCCCCAAAATGTGTGTGAACTCTAACGCAAATTATTTGCAGAGGGGAAATATTTCCACAATTTTTTAAGAGCAAATATTTGCTTATGTGGGAACACCAAATTATTTTACGCAAACATTTACAGTTTAAGGCTAGCTTTGTATGCACAACGTGTTAAAATTTTGCTTGCGTGTGGGACCTTAGCTTTACGCTCTCGTTTTACTTTAAGAGAGTCAACTCACTGAAACTTCTCTATTGAGCAATAGTTAGTCAAGTCACTGATCAAGTTACTAAATAAGTCACTAAACAGTTCAGTAAACAGGTTACTGAACAAGAGCAACTGAGCCACACTCACCGAACAAGTGATCCACCAAACATATCTCGCTGAGCAATTGAAGAAAAGCATGTGTTCACGTGCTCAGCGTAGTGAACAACTAAATTTTGTTCACTCACTCATGAGGAAAGCAACTCTAATACCTTCATCGGTCCCTAAATAGACCAACAGCTCGTTTAAATTTAATTCTCTCGTTCGATAAATAATCACACTTGCTTAAATTTGTGGTCTACTTTTTGGGGCATTTAATAAGTTTTCCACTTTTTCACTGGCAATAATATTCTTTGGTGCTTTTACTAAGGAAATAAAATCCAATTTCTCATTCCCATATCCCCCAATCTGCTTTTGGCTTGAAAGAGGGAATATTTTTTCATTTTTTGGGGGGGAAATTGCTTGCATTCGTTTCGTTTTGCTGGCAAATATTTAAGAAATTCTCGCCAAGCTGGGGCACTGAGTTCCGTTTTTTATATTTTTTGGCTTGCTCATTTCGGTTGGGGCATTCAAAATGATGAGTGGGCGTGGTCAGCCACTAATTAGTCAGTGATATGCCTCCTATCTTTCTATGGGCCAGAATGTATGTATGCATGCATTTTCCCCGGCTTGCAGGTCACTGCACCAAGCACTGTTCCTGATGCTCCTCTGCCCTGTTGGTTGTTTGCTTGTTAGCTACTTGTTTAAGCAATTAAGCGCCGCCAACATGTTATGTCGTTGTTGTTGTTTAGCCAGCAGCTTAGTTTGCTACTGCTCAACTTTAATTAAATGATTTTTAGCTTTCAGCCAAGTTGAGCGAACTGTTTTCCCGTGCCCAACATCATGCGAGCGAAAAGTTTTACTATTTACACGCGTTTGTTGTCAAAAGTTGCTGGGCCGTTCTCTCCCTTACTCTCTATCCGACTTGCTCTGGCTTGCTCTGCTTACCAGTTTAGTTAACCCAAAAAACCAAAACAAAATAAATAAAAATAATTTGGCACTTCATTAGGCGGTACAGATGGCCGCTTGTGTTTTATTTCACATTAAATTGTTTGACATTTTCTCGGTGAAGTTAGGATTGCTGATTTCTTTCCGTGGAACCACTTCGTTTCCTCAACAAACTCGAGGTATATTGTAAAATTCTTGAAATTGCAACCTAATGCTCAACATGCTTCTCCCATTCGTGCCACCACAGTGCGCTAATTTCAGCTTAAATTTCGTAAAATCAAAAGCTACAAAATTCATCAAACTGGTATATTACACATACGCCATGTTGCTCAAACATTTGTTCAGGTGTACAAATGTGTGTGTATGAATTGTAGTGTGTTTTGTCCTCTGCCCTGCCAGAGAACGGAGTAGCGGGAGTAGGGAGGCGTGGTTGGCTGCCAGTTTACAAGTTAAGTTGCGCGTAAAATTACATGTAGTTAGGCATGTTCCGTCCCCCTTCCCCGTCCCACAATGCCCACTGGTCAGCAATTTGTGCTGTGGAACATTGCGTTTAAAAGCAAATTCAGCACAAAAATTTATTAGAAAACTGCAGGCTTAGCTCTTTTTCTAGCATTGACAACGCACAACCAGAGAGACGGGGGTAGAGAGAGGTGGAACGCTCCTGGCCATCAGCTACAGTCGTCGTCGTTGTTGACTCCGCTATGAATAATCTTCAGCAAACAACATAAATTGCATGTTGGCTTGTTTTCGACATTTTTGGCGGGAGTTTTGTGAAAAATTGCACTGCCAAATGCATAGGCAGCGACTATTGCTGAGCAAGAGCTTCAAGTCATTTGTTAAGGAGCAGTAAATGGAACTGTGTATAAATAAAAGAAGTTACAGATTAGATGACCTTTAGAAGTAATTTTCCTAAAGACCTAAAAGTGCGCATTCTTGAACTCACTTATAAAAGATTTTAAACCTTTGCACCAAAAACACAAAGTCTCTTGGTTCGGGTTTTGTGATCATGAATTTAACCTTTAAGTATAATAACTTTTGCCATCTGTCCTATTCAATTCAGCCTATTACCATGGTTCATTATGTCATCTCTACAAAAAACAAGTGAAAAAGTCGGTCAAACCCGACTATATCAAACTCTTTAGCTGGAGTGGAAGCTGAATTCAGCGCTGCTGCTGCGCTCATCTCTAAGTTTGTCTCTCTCTTTGGAGGGGCTTTGGACTTTTTCGGTCATAACTTGAAAACCGCTCATCCAATCTTTATCATTTCATCGGCAAATCGATAGAAGGTTCGAATCATCTGTGGGAGATATGACCTTTTTTTTTCAAAATTGGGGGGGGCGGGAGGTGGCGTGGCAAAAATTGAAAATAAACTTTATCTGCCTTTAAGTATAAGAAGCATTTATCCCATACATATCAAATCTCTATCTCTTTTCATCTCTGAGATCTGTTTGTTCATTAGGGGCAGACAGACAGACATGGCTATATCGACTCGGCTGTTAATGCTGATCAAGAATATATATATCTTTTAGGGTCGGAAATTATTCCTTCTCCCTGTTACATACTTTTGCTCAAACTTAATATGCTCTATGTACCTTGGGTACAGATTGTAGAAATCTACGCACGTGCCCTCCAGCTGTTGTTTTATCAGGATTGATAACAATAGCGTGAATGTCACATTGCAACTCGTGCTTGTGTGATTTTAAGAATTTCAATAATTGATTGTGCTCATTCAATAGGTTGTACAGTGCGCCGACGATGCGCCTGGCGTTAGGCGAATTGACGTAATTAACGTCCATAAAGTAGTTTTGTAATGTGGTTCGTTTGGCATTGGCAGTAGGCTCATAGCTACGTTATGGTTTGATTTTGAAGGTTGAATTAATTTTCATGCAACTTAACATTTGCCGCTATATTGTGCATTATTTCTGTTGCTCCGAACGAAGTTAAGAAGCAGATGTAAATAATCGATGTACTTGTTGGCGTTGTCGGTCAATTGTTCTGCGTGTGTTAAAATCTGGCCGGCGCGCTTGTCCTGCTCTAATTGTGGTTGTTGACTTCAGAAAGCTCGTGCCTGTTGTGATTCTGACACGCGTAATTTCATTTATTTTGTGGAGACTCAACCAATAGTTGAGGATTATGAGGCAATCGGTGAATGGTCACACTGGAGCCAATGAATGGCGCAGAGCTGAAGCTGTGTGGCACAAATGTATCGAGAGCAATTTATAGAAAACAAATAAAAAGAGATATTGTTTAAAAAGTTGATAAACCCGTGTTGTTACATATTTCATGTAATTATTGATCTGTTTTGGCTGTACAAGAGATGGCCTAATCGGCTTACAGTGTGGGTCAGATACGACAAGATAGGGCTGGGTAGTAGCAATGTGAAAGCTTGATCTCAAGTTGCTTGACTATCCAGTTCTTTGCAGGAAAGCTGCTATCGCGTACAGGACGGCAATTCGGCGTATCTTCAAATAATGGATTTAGGCTGTGCCATCATCCTAACTCTTAAGTGAAACGCAACGCTAGAGATTGGAAGATATATTTTTATTTATAAATCATTTTTGTTTAATTTGCCGTAAACTTAAGATCGTCCTTCTCGCGCAGACGTTTGACACACCCGCCCACACTGCTAGAGCTTGCGATGCTGCCCACAGCATCCGGGTTGGGTATGGCCACCATCGAGTGCGGCGCGTGTGTATGTGTGCATTTGTGCGTTGTATATGTGTGTCTGTTTAATGTGTGTCTTAATTGTACAGGGTATTTTGGAGACGGACCACTCGACTGCAACGGTCTTACTTGTTTTTATATGCAGTGCGTCTTAAAAAATTATTTTCCGCTCTTCAAAGAACAGGACTTCACTTGCAACTTCTTAGTAAAATCATTGTTTAATCTCATCTGAATGTATAGGTTGATGATTTATGCTTACAATTTTTCTTGTCCGAATTTAACAAATTTTACAGAGAAATCATCAATCGATACGCGAATTCGTTAGTGATGAGTAGGACATGTTACGTTAGACTTTAAGGGCCGTTTTCTCATGTTCTCATGAAAAATATTTGTAAGCAAAAAACAGCTGCTATTGAAAACAGTAAACATCATTCTCCGTCAATTTTAATGATATCTAAGATATCTTTTGGTACAAATAAGCTGCATGTATGGAAATAAACACTTTTAATGAGGACGTTTGTAACTTTGAATTTGTACTGACTCACTCTTTCGAATGAGTTTTCTTTTAATTAAGATATTTTCTTTAACTGTATGGCGAGAGCCATTCTGAACCAACAATGTGTATGTAAAGACACATCTCTATATTTATAAAAGAGAGTTTCCTGACTGACTGACTGATTCATTGACTGATTCTCTGATTGACAATTATCGCACAGCCTAAACGGTAATTTTGACAGGAGTTTCTGTTAGTAATGAAAGTGCGTACTAAGACGGGGTTTTCACCCGGAAAAGTCGGTAAAGTTTCGGAAATGCGTCGGAAAAGTTTGTATGGGAAAAATGCTATTTTTCATTCGATTGACTTGCAACTTGGTTTGTCAGCATAGTACCCGAAATAATTCGACACGTGTTTCCAGATTTCGGAAAATCCGCCCAGCATGCAAAAAACTATCTTTCATCCAATTGGAGTTCGAATACAATTGGAATACAAAATAGTTTGCAATGTGATTTTCCGATGTTGGAAAATTTGACCAAACGCACACAGAGCCAGCAGCCCGAAATTTTGGACAAAAATCCCAATTTTTTGCTTGGGAAACTGGATGATTTTGCATACATATGATTTTGCAATGATTTTGAATACATATTTCTATTTTATGGCAAAATTTGGAACCTTTTTACAAAATAGTTTTTGAATGACAGCCGTTCAAATTGATTTTTCTTAAAATTGATGTAAAAAATAAAAAAATTAAAGTCAAAGTTAGGAAAGCAACAGCTGCCGAAATTTGATTTCTTATTTTCGACTTCGCACTAGATTGCTATAAAAAATGATCAAAAAGTTCCCATTCGAAAGCGTTGACTGCGTTGGTCACAAGGGTGGTTTCCCACACAACGCACGTCACGTGGTGTCTCGGCTATCCTGTTGCGAGCGATCCTTCGCGGTGTCGCTATTTATAGTATTGCTATAATATGCATGCAACAGCCACTTATCCAGTATATGTCTTCAAAAAAAAAATCCGACATTTGTCGGATCCGGCCGGATGGGATGACTATAGCATAAAGCTGTCATAGGAACTATCGGTTGAAAAAGTAGTCTTAGTGAGAAAAACTTTCTTATTTGAACACTTTACACTTTTCAGTTATGAATATATTGATGAATATATCGTGTAGCTACCATATAAAGAACTGGCAGGCATATATCATGCTTTCCTCTATTCGTTTTTCTGATCTCTAGCGATAGAAATTTTAAAACGACAGTTCAGATATTTTAAATCAAATCAACTTTTGATAATTTAATAATTTACAATTTATACATACTATTTTCTCATTAATCACAGATAAAGCCATTTAATGCCGCGTATCGCTCTCTTCTCGAACGTATTCCACATTTTAATTCTTCTCGTCTCTTCTATACTCTCTGTTTACATATATGCCAGCTTCATTCTCGTCATTCACTCGCCATTCCCATTGTTCAATTAATTGCTTCACAATGCCATTATGCAATGCCATGGCTCCACTTACTAATTTACATTCACCCTTCTCTCGCTTCAGATACGACTACGAGACGTTGCTGCAGAATTCCACGTTCTGTTTGGTGCCGCGTGGACGTCGCTTGGGTTCCTTTAGGTAAGCTTAAAATAAAAAGTGAGAAAAAAGCATGAAAAACAATTTCCATTTCTCAATTTCTTTCCGTTTTTTCGCACAGATTTCTCGAAGCCTTGCAGGCTGGTTGCATTCCGGTGCTATTGTCCAATGCCTGGGTGTTGCCATTTGAATCGAAAATCGATTGGAAACAGGCCGCCATTTGGGCCGATGAGCGACTCTTGCTGCAGGTGAGGAATGGCGGGGTTGGGGGATAAAGACACATACATATTTTTATTATACATACATATAACTTTTATATGAAATATTGAAAGCGCGTCTCTCGGCACATTGGAGTCGTTGGCCAAAAGCGATTTCATTTGCCATGTCTAAAAGTTTTTATTGTTCTGATGTTGGGGGTAACCTACATTCGAGGTAGCAGCTCAGTTCTGTCAGTTTTTTGAAATGGCACAAAATGCATCGTCATTTATTGACGACACCCACCTAGAAAAAATATGAAAACTGTTGCATCACGGAATGTGTACATGGGGGAAAAATAGAAATTGCCTGCCATTTGCAATTGATGCATGAAAAATGATGCTGTTTCTTCTGAAAAAAAGAAGGGATTGAGATTTGTAAAGATTTCTGCAGCTGCTAACTCCGAAAACATGATGTCATTTTCTGTCGCTTCCTTGGCTTGTAGTGATGGGAAAATATTTCACAAGAGATGTCAAAGTTGTATTCAACATGAGATACACTTTAATCGAGCTTGTAAATAGTCGCAATTTTCTAGTCACAGAGAAATTAAAGTTTGCAATAAAGTATCGAAATTGTTGCTGAATTTTTAATTTATTCGAGATCTATAGGACGAGGCCATTCAAAAGTCTCTAGCTTTTAGGAAGAAGGTGTAGTGATTTAGCCAACCCCCTCTAAATAGAGAAATAGTTTTCCAATTTAAATTTTGAATTTTCTTAAGCAATCTTAAAGTGGCTATACAATAGATATTGTAATCAGGGCTGCAAACCTTTCGACTTGTATTTTACTGTAAACGGAACAGGGCGGATTAAAATTATTTTGAAGTCTCAAAATCTCCAGGCAAGTTATACTCGACTTATTAATAAGTTTAGAGAGTCGTTCAGAATTTCTTATACAATAAACGCCTCTTCGATTCCAACGTTTATTAATTGAATCGAAAAAGTTTTTTGAGTCAATTTTAGAAACAACTTTTGAAAAATACGTTGTTTAACCGAGTCAAATTATGCTTGAATTCTCTACACAATGATATTAAAGTGGCTGAGATGAGCCGACTTTTGTCCATTTAAGCACCATTCGGAGTACTCCAAAACGTTTGGGAGTTTGAAAAAGTCATATTTTACGCAAGTGGATCCTAAAATCAAAATAGTTTGCTCAGATAGCTAGAAAATGACAAAAACGCCTGAAAATACAAAATTTGGGATTTTTTAGTTAACCTAACACTGTTTTCGAGACGTGATTTTTTATGTTAAAGCATCCATAAAAAAGTGTGCGTGTCGTTAACACTCACGAGGCTTTGATGTGAAACATGATGCTAAGTTTAAGAGCTTAATTTCAATATCACAAGCTCTCTCAATGGTATATAAATCAGCAAGGTTACTCTTTCAAAAGAAGGAAACTAACAGGGAGTAGAAATACGAACAACAAGACGACTTGCTGCAGTGTTCATTAATTTTTTCAGTAAGTCTCGTTTATGGTGCTCATGATACAACTATAAAAGGTAGGACACTCAGTGTTTATCGAGTACTCACAGCTTTTGCTGAAATCGAGAGAAAGGGAGAGAGAGAGAGAAAATAAAACAAAAATCAAAGCACCCTCAGATTTACAAACATTTAGATTATGCATAAATAAATTTCATTGGTACTCGCTTGGCTAAGGGCCGTTTTCTCATGTTCCTGTTTTTGCTCAAATCGAAATCTACCTAGATTTTGCAACTAGGTTTTTGTGCAATTGGTTGTCTCATGTAGGTTGATTTTCTATTTGGGCATTTGCGCTCCCACCGGCGGGTCTGCAAGGGCACTAAAAGTAAGTTAGCAGCCCATTTCCCATCTCTAGTTTGTTGATATGTCTATCGCGCACCAATTTTGAAAAAAGAAAGCATTTTTTTTCGGAAACTCTTGTTACTGTGATTGGAGATTAGGTAATGGGATTATAGCTAAGTTGACACAGGCAAATAATTTGGACAAATTTTGATATAAATTTGGACAAATTTTGATATATATTTGGCTATATAGGCCAAATAAAGGAACTTTTCAGTCTTATAGCCTATTTCCACTGGCTTCATTTCTTGTCATTTTCATTTCTAAAAATTTTGCCGATTCCATTGACAAATTGTCATTTGTTTAACATTCACAACGACACGTTGTGAAAAACAGCTGAAAAGTTTGATTTAAATAACAGGCGCCACTTTCAAACCCACGTGGAATATTTAGCAAAAAATAACATACCCGTCGTGACAGCAATTTTCAGGGGCAAACGCATTGTTATCATCCTGAATTATCAACAGAAAGCTAAATACACAACTTTTATTGACTAATTTATATTTTAAACAAAATTGCGCCTACTATTTAAATTCACATTAACAAATTACACTGTGATAGTCAAAAAAAAAAGACAAGACCAAACTCGACGGTTTCCCCCTATTTCGGGTCCTACGAATCGAACTGCATCATTACTTTTTTGAGTTACAATCATGGTTTCATACAAAATTTTTTGTTGAAGTTTTTCATTGTATGGCAGCTACAAGAAGTAGTTATCCGATTCGGTCGGTTCCGACATATTAGCAGCGTGCAGAGAAAAGAAGACTCTGTGCAAAATTTCAGCTCGATTGCTTCAAAACTGAGGGACTAGTTCGAGTAGAAACAGACGGACGGACGGACGGACAGACGGACGGACAAAGCTTAATCGACTCAGCTCGTCACGCTGATCAATAATATATATACTTTATGTGGTCGGAGATGATTCCTTCTATGCGTTTCAAACTTCTGGGCAAAATTATAATACACTTTTCAAGTGTATAAAAATGTTAAAGGGTTTAAAGTGTTAAATGTTATATAAAATGTTAATGTTAAGTTTCACTTTTTTCGACATATAAGAACACCCTCAGTTTTGAAGCAATCGAGCTGAAATTTTGCACAGAGTCTTCTTTTCCCTGCACGCTGCTAATATGTCGGAACCGACCGAATCGGATAACTACTTCTTGTAGCTGCCATACAATGAAAAACTTCAACAAAAAATTTTGTATGAAACCATGATTGTAACTCAAAAAAGTAATGATGCAGTTCGATTCGTAGGACCCGAAATAGGGGGAAACCGTCGAGTTTGGACTTGTCTTTTTTTTTTTTTGAAAAAAACTATCACAGTGTTATTGGTGATGACACTTTCCGTTTCCAGAGAGTAGCGAGTAATGCCAGAGAGTAGCTAGTATTTTTAAAAAAAATACCAGATTCCTTCGTGGGGAATGTCATCATTTTTCATCATTTTTCAGAAATGAAAGGCGAAATGAAGTGACAATTCGTATGGAAGAAATGATATCATTTTCTTCATTTCTTGTCATTTCATGAAATGAAACTTCATTTGTTCAGTGGAAATAGGCTATTACTTGATCTAATTAATTGCTTATGAAACCATAGTTAAAGTTTGAAATACAGTTAAATTATTAATCAAGGCTATTTTAACCACAATTTGGCCAAATTAGTTACCTGTGTGAACTCGGCTTAAGCAATGACCTAGGGGAATTAGTATGCGCATCTGTCTCTTCTGCAATGTCTGCAGGTGTCTTGTAAAGGCACATACAATATTTTTAATTTTTGGTTTATTTATTAACAATTCAAACTAAACTGATTTTAGCAGCAGTTGTTTTTAGTTTTCAAATATTTTTCAGTGTGACCATATGCGCGCACACATAAAAATACTTAATATAAATCAGGGCTGCAAACCTCCCAAAAATCGGGAGGGGTTCACTCCGGGGTTCGAACCCGCGAAACTTTTTTGGTTCGGGTTCACGGAGCGGGTTCAGAAGGTCGCTGAACCTAGGTTCGGGTTCGAATCGGGGTTCAGGAATAATTTTGTTCTTCGCTTATTCAGCAAACATGTACGTAAGTTGAAACAAATTTAGTGCCAATTTCCCTTATTCCAGATAGCTGCTATGTTTCAGATCTAATTTTCTTTATATTACATATGGCTCTATGTAGAAGATGAGAAATCAGACCTTAAACATTTTATTTATATATAGAAGCTTAGAGGCTTCACCTTCTTCTTTCTGTCCTTATTTATTTATTTATGGACTTAGTTAGAAGCACTAATTACAACGATGATCACGAAGACAACAGTCGATAGGAATGGAATATGGTTACCTAGAGAAATTGTAAAGGAACATGTTTTTGAACCGAACCCTTTTCTCCTTTTTTTTGCTTCGGTTCAGGTTCGTCTTCGGAGTCTCCGACTCCGGAGCGGTTCAGCTCCGAACCGGTTTGCAGCCTTGATATAAATTGTCATGTATATTGTTTTCAAATCAATGAGGAAATACATTGCTACGAAATCCATCTAGATGGTCAGCCTTGAACATGAACAAACGAAATGCAGCAAATCCACCTAGATTTGCAAAAACAGCAACATGAGAAAACGGCCCTAAGTGACCTCGCTTTTCTTCTTTCTTCATCCCTTGAAGCACGTTTCAATATAATGTTCAATTTTTTACATCAGAGTTCCCCAGTTATAGCCCCAGGCGGCACGAACATACTCGCCAATTCACACCGAGTGCTTGCCGATGTCACGCTTCACTGTGCGAGAGTGTGTTTGGACGGGAGAGAAGGGAAGTTGCCAAGGCCTGACGTAAGCTCCTATGATGGTGTACAGTGTCTGCCCAAAATCAGTGCAGTAAGAGAGCGACATAGTCACATTTCTTCGTTCTTAACATTAGTGCCAGCCAACCACTGTAACCATTGTTCGGCTCGCGTTTGCATAAAAACTCGACTGACTTCGGTTCCTCTTAGTTATTGGTGGCCGGCACTGCTTTACATCGACGTACGCAACAGTACAACAACCTTTTCAATTAAATGACTCTGAATTTGTGGAGTCCCGAAAAGAGAGCACACTGAGAGAGCACCTTACCTGTCATAGTTGTACTATGATTGTGCTGTTCTATAGTTAAATGATGCTGTTTCACCCAGTCAGATATCACCCTCAACCCATCCAGATAATACTTAGATCCCTCCCTGAATCCACCAAGATCCGCGTAAAACAACTTTTACTTCTACTAAAATCTTTCGAACCGAAATTGCAGTGTTTAAGTCACAGTCTCATAGTTTTCTACGTTTCATCTCTATTCTCTTTGGACTGTTTGCCTAAGCCGACGAGGTGCACCTGTTCGTCTTTCTTTTTTTTGTCCTAGAAGGTACATAATACACTTTTGTCTTCAGCTGTCTGACTGTGTCCTGCTCCATTTGTTTGCTTGCCAATGTCCTTTTGCTGGCTGCTTCGCCTCTGCCTTTGCCTGCCTGCGTGACTGCCTGCCTGTCGCACTTCATTCGCGACAAAGTCTTGGCGCATTGTTTGCCAATTGTCTTCTCTTCTCTTCATTGGCATGTTTGCCTTTGTAGTTTATTGGCAGGAAATGCAATTAATTAAGTTAACTTGAGCAGGAAACTTGAGCACTATTGCCTGGCCCAGGCGAAGACTTTAAAGCTGTTTCAATTTACACAAATGCTCAGAGATTGCAGCTAACCATTATTATGATGGACGAGGGGACGGACGTGTAACTAATTAAGCAGAGATAACCTAACTATTCTCCTTCTACTTGCAGGTGCCTGATATCGTACGCTCCATTTCAGCGGAACGCATCTTTGCCCTGCGCCAGCAGACACAAGTCCTGTGGGAACGCTATTTCGGTTCCATTGAGAAAATAGTCTTCACAACATTCGAGGTGAGTGCTTGCTACAAATTTGCATATGTACCAACTGAATGGGGGTTGGGGGACAGAGGGAATTGGGTGTGGAAGTGAGAGTGAGAAACTTTACCCCTGTTAAGTTGTTGCGGCTTTTGGTTCGCTCAATCGACAAGGAGCACATCCAAGAAACAAGTAACGAGTCTTGTACTTTGGTGTACTTTTGGGTAGAGTTTTGTGCCTGCATTTGCCTCACTTCTTGTTGTGGCAACTATGCAAAAACTTTAACGCAACCTTAGGAACTTGTTTGGAGTGCACAGTGTGTGCAATAATTAAGTGAACCGAAAACGGAAGTAATTTTAACTGAATGCCATAGTAATTAAGAGAATTTCGGTAAGTCTGAAGAGTCTTTGCAAAGATTTCAAGTGGTGGTGGATTTAATATCATTTCTGACTGGGTTGATGACTCTTTTAATAACTTGGAATTATAAATCTTTGACTGACGTAACTAACTATATTTTCTGTACACTTTAATCGAATTCAATTATTGTTGGGAATGTTTTGCTCGTAGTAGAACTTAGATCTTTTCGCTCTAGACTGTGATTTACTTTCGAATCGAAAATCAGATCAAAATCGAGAATATCCTTTCCTTTAAGTAGAAAAAGTTGTCGTCACCCGTTGAATGAATGAATGTCAATGCGAATGTGACACGTCGCATTTAGATGTTAGGTTACGCCCAATAGACAAACAGCGAAACCTTGAGGCTCCAAACTGCTGATAAATAAAACACACGCAGCAAGCAAAGTTGATACACAGAAATGGCAAGCTGAAACGCGAAATACGAGAGAGAAAGCCAACGGCAAAAACGCATACTAAACCTCCAGCACTGGAGACCACTTTTCAACACTCAAATTGACACACACACTCACACATGCATAGAAAAGGAGACATTCAGGCAACACACCCAAACGGATGCACAGGCATTCAATTTTGTGTAATCATCAGAGTCAGAGGCGAAACTGAAGCTGGCGCGCTTGTGGCGAATCTTTTAACGCTGACACTGACACACAAACACGCACGCACATTAACCCATGACGACAACATGGCAATGTCAACGCTGCTGTCGCTCTACTCGTCGAGAAAAACCGCATTGAAGCAAGTCAGGAGTCGGGAGAGTTGTGCAGATTGTGGTTTCCTGTCTATCTGGGAGCTGAGAGTGTGTGTGTGTGTGTTTTTTCCATCCGTTTGCCTAGTAATATTCAATTTACAGTTACATGTGCCTTTCCCCCACCTAGTGGGTGTAACTCAAATGAAAAGCAAATATTTTCCCATTTCCAAGTAGCTGGGGCAGGGCACCGAAGCAATTAACACACGCACACAACTGGCCACACACGCAAATTGGCTCCAGTCGACACGCACTCGAAGCATGGCTCTGATTTATGGGCCTCAGACCTCCAGAACTTGCTTAACAAAATTTTGCACTTTATTTATTATTATTGGCCATGTGTCGATTAGTTTATTTCCTTAATTGGCTTTTAATCAAGTTTTTTTTTTATATGGGACCAGGCTTGGCCCATCCTGAAAAGTAGGCAATAAAAATGGTTTTGGATACGCAGCTCAAGTTGGGTTGTGTTAATGAACTACATGGCCTGCGATCACATTTTGTCGTATGTCTTATATCTCCTGTCAAGAAGAGAGTTTACTTGGGAAGAGTTTATTGATGCTTTTAACGATTTAGAAAACAAAATACATGCAATACTTGGAAGCGATATGTGCACAGAGGGGAAAAATCCGAGAGCATTGGACTTAAGATGAGCACAAACGTTGCCAAAAACAGTGCATGAACAACAGTTTCTTACCTCAAGAACAGTTTTTTTTGAAAACGGAAAACTCGAATTAGGTTGATGTTTATGTCCATAAATTTGCAACAATCCTCCTAGTGAACTCGAGTGATGCGGCATCATAATAGCCAATTTGAGGCGTCATGATACAGTAGCATGTGCGTCATTCTTTTTCAAATCGAACGGTCTTAAAATTCAACATTTTTTGTTTCAATCAACAAAAAAACAACCAAAATTTGATCTCGAAACTCCCACCGGAAAGTGATTTGCGGTTTTCCAAATAAAATTTCTTAAATTTATAAACAAGTTCAAAAATCGTCCAAAGCGAAAAAATGGACAAACGGAGTTTTTTAAAAACGTGATATCTCAGGTTTGGTTTATAGGAGAAGTCTCAAGTTGATATTGGTGGAAAGCATTTTCAAGTATCTACTCAAATTATAATTTAATTAATTTTTAAATTATTTAATAATATTAAGTAATTGTTGCTTAAAATTATATATAATTTTTCTTCAGTATTCACCACCATGTTATAGCTTCTGAGGATATACAATTTATTGCACTAAACACAACTTAAATTACGGTGTTTTCAAAAAAATGCCGACTTTTAAAGTTTAAAAGATATTTATTTTTGAAGTTATAAATCAATAAAAATATACCCTTAAAGAAAGCTTTGTCACGCAGTCAGTTTTAAAGCTTTTTGATTGAAACTTGACAAGTGGGCGTTATATTTATCAAGCTTTTCAAAAATGTCAACGGAGATCGGACGACTGTATCATATAGCTGCCATAGGAATGCTGAATTTGGTTTTGATATACACTCTGGAAACCCTAATTTTCAACAAAAGTCAATTAATCATAGCATTCGTATGGCAGCTATATGATACATATCAAGCTTAAGTTAATCTAGAACATGCATAAAATGATCCAGCTTTGGGATTAAATTGTGCTCGAATTTTTTGATCAATTCAATCTTTTATAATATTACCCCGCGATAAATGTAATCTTTCTTAGTAAGTTTATTAAATCGTTTCTTGGCATGGTTCATAGAAACCGTCAGCCGTTTACAAATTTATGTGTAACTTACATTTATTTTATAATTAATAAAGTCATTAATGTATTTTTAACCTAGTTAATATTGACTAATCGACCGTCATGACGAAGTAGCTAATCCATTAGCGATATGAGATCTCGCCGATACCGTAAGGCGTGTGAAAGGTAGTTTGCTAGCACCCTCCAATTTCTCCCGTTCATCCACTCTAGTGATTCCGCCTCAGACAACACTGAACTCTGAAGATGTAAAGCCCGTATCTCGCGCAGCATCGGACAGATTGCGATGAAATGCTCGACGTCCTCTCGTACCCGTACAAAGGTCACATGTTGTGTTCGTAGATCGTGCATATGGGGCATAATTAAGTGCTGTCATTTCGACACGGGCCCGGAAAATCGCGCTGATGGTGGCTGTGTCGTACTTGTCGTGAAAATAGTTTGCATCCCCCAAATCATGGTTGACTCTTCGGTATAGATTTCTCGTGGTGCTATTCTCCGCTCTGTTTTTATAAAGAGTCCAACTTTCATTTGCAATCCTCTCCAGCAGAATATTTTGAGGGCATTCCCAGCGGTTAGGATGACTTTCGAATATATTTACACTAGCAAATAACCCGTCGCGCTTCGCTGCGCCTTCAATAGTACAACAACGCAAACTCACTTACCACCCATTTCCCACCCACATCCCACCCACATCCCATCCACTTCCCGCCCACATACCACCCACTTCCCGCCCTTTCCCGCCCACATCCCACCCACATACCACCCACATCCCTCCCATATACCACCCACTTCTCACCCTCCTTCCGCCGTCCACTTCCCGCCCACATCCCACCCACTTCCCGCCAATTTCCCGCCCACTTACCGCCCAAATCCCGCTCACATTCCACTCACATCCCTCCCTCATCCCCCCACTTCCCGACAATTTCCCGCCCACATCCCACCCACTTCCCGCCCACATACCACCCGCTTCCCGCCCATTTACCGCCCACATCCCACCCACATACCACCCACATACCACCCACTTCCCACCCTCTTACCGCCGTCCACTTCCCGCCCACATCCCACCCACTTCCCGCCAATTTCCCGCCCACTTACCGCCCACTTACCGCGCACATCCCGCTCACATTCCACTCACATCCCACCGTCATCCCTCCAATTCCCGCCAATTTCCCACCCACATCCCACCCACTTCCCGCCCACATACCACCCGCTTCCCGCCCATTTCCGGCCCACATCCCACCCACATCCCTCCCACATCCCACCCACATCGCTCCCAATTCCCGCTACATTCCACACACTTTACATACACTTACCACCCACTTTCCACCCACATCCCAGTGGGCTTCCCGGCGGTATTTCCAACATCGGAAAATAAAAACAAAAATTAATTCCGATTTTGACCTTTCAAACCGAGTTTCAAGACAATCGGATGAAAAATAGTTTTTTGCATGCAGAATTTTCCGACCATTTTCCTCGTGGGCGGATTTTCCGACATAAAAAAATCACATTTCAAATTATTTCGTATTTTGTCCTTACAAACCGAGTTTCAAGCCAATCGGATGAAAAACAGTTTTTTCTTGCAAAATTTTCCGGGAATTTTCCGACCGTTGGGTCAAATTTTCCAACTTCGGAATATAACATTTCAAACTATTTCGTATTCTGTCCTTCCAAACCGAAATTCAAGCCAATCGGATGAAAAACAGTTTTTTCATGCAAAATTTTCCGGGAATTTTCCGACCGTTGGGTCAAATTTTCCTACTTCGGAATATCACATTTCAAATTATTTCGTATTTTGTCCTTTCAAACCGAATTTCAAGCCAATCGGATGAAAAATAGTTTTTGGCATGCAGAATTTTCCGACCATTTTCCTCGTGGGCGGATTTTCCGACATTGAAAAATCACATTTCAAATTATTTCGTATTTTGTCCTTACAAACCGAGTTTCAAGCCAATCGGATGAAAAATAGTTTTTTTCATGCAGAATTTTCTGGGAATTTTCCGACCGTCAGGGCAAATTTTCCAACTTCGGAAAATCACATTTCAATTTAGTTCACCTACGCTCCTTTCAAACCGAATTTCAGGCCAATCGGTTGAAAAATAGTTTTTTGCATGCAGAATTTTCCGACCATTTTCCTCGTGGGCGGATTTTCCGACATTGAAAAATCACATTTCAAATTATTTCGTATTTTGTCCTTACAAACCGAGTTTCAAGCCAATCGGATGAAAAATAGTTTTTTTCATGCAGAATTTTCCGGGAATTTTCCGACCGTCAGGGCAAATTTTCCAACTTCGGAAAATCACATTTCAATTTAGTTCACCTACGCTCCTTTCAAACCGAATTTCAGGCCAATCGGTTGAAAAATAGTTTTTTGCATGCAGAATTTTCCGACCATTTTCCTCGTGGGCGGATTTTCCAAAATCGGGGAAACACGTGTCAAATTATTTCGCGTACTAAGCTTACAAACCAAGTTTCAAGTCAATCGGATGAAAAATGACATTTTTCCCATACAAACTTTTCCGACGCTTTTCCGACTTTTCCGGGTGGAATTTTCCAAAACCCCGTCTTAGTACGCACTTTCACCACCAACAGAAACTTCTGTGAAAATTACAGCCCTCTATCTCTTACCGTTTGGGCTGTGCGATGATTGCCAATCAGTCAGTGAATCAATCAGTCAGTGAATCAGTCAGGACACTCTCTTTTATATATATAGAGACTAGCAAATATCCCGTCGCGCTTCGCTGCGCCTTCAACAGTATAGAACCAATGCACAGCGTAATCCCACCAATTTTCCACCCACATCCGTCCAACATCCCACCCACATACCACCCACTTCCCGCCCACATCCCGCCACATTCCACACACTTTACATTCACTTACCACCCACTTTCCACCCACTTCCAAAACAACTTACCACCCACAACCCATTCACTCCCCAACCACTTCCCAGTGGGCATCCCGGCGGTATTTCCAACATCGGAAAATAAAAACAAAAATTAATTCCGATTTTGACTTTACAAACCAAATTTCAAGCCAATCGGATGAAAAATAGTTTTTTGCATGCAGAATTTCCCGGCCATTTTCCTCACGGGCGGATTTTCCGATATTGAAAATCACATTAAAATTATTTCGTATTTTGTCCTTACAAACCGAGTTTCAAGCCAATCGGATGAAAAATAGTTGTTTTCATGCAGAATTTTCCGGGAATTTTCCGACCGTTGGGTCAAATTTTCCAACTTCGGAATATCTAATTTCAAACTATTTCGTATTTTGTCCTTTCAAACCGAATTTCAAGCCAATCGGATGAAAAATAGTGTTTTGCATGCAGAATTTTCCGGCTATTTTCCTCGTGGGCGAATTTTCCGACATTGAAAAATCACATTTCAAATTATTTCGTATTTTGTCCTTACAAACCGAGTTTCAAGCCAATCGGATGAAAAATAGTTTTTTCATGCAAAATTTTCCGGGAATTTTCCGACCGTTGGGTCAAATTTTCCAACTTCGGAATATCACATTTCAAACTATTTTTCGTATTTTGTCCTTTCAAACCGAATTTCAAGCCAATCGGATGAAAAATAGTGTTTTGCATGCAGAATTTTCCGGCCATTTTTCTCGTGTCCGAATTTTCCGACATTGAGAAATCACATTTCTAATTATTTCGTATTTTGTCCTTACAAACCGAGTTTCAAGCCAATCGGATGAAAAATAGTTTTTTTCATGCAAAATTTTCCGGGAATTTTCCGACCGTTGGGTCAAATTTTCCATTCGAAATATTACATTTCAATTCATTTCACCTACTTTCCTTTCAAACCGAATTTCAAGCCAATCGGATGAAAAATAGTTGTTTGCATGCAGAATTTTCCGGGAATTTTCCTCGTGGGCGGATTTTCCAAAATCGGGAAAACACGTGTCGAATTATTTCGCGTACTAAGCTTACAAACCAAGTTTCAAGTCAATCGGATAAAAAATAACATTTTTCCCATACAAACTTTTCCCACGCTTTTCCGACTTTTCCGGGTGGAATTTTCCAAAACCCCGTCTTAGTACGCACTTTCACCACCAACAGAAACTCCTGTGAAAATTACAGCCCTCTATCTCTTACCGTTTGGGCTGTGCGATGATTGCCAATCAGTCAGTGAATCAGTCAGTGAATCAGTGAATCAGGACACTTTCTTTTATATATATAGAGACTAGCAAATAACCCGTCGCGCTTCGCTGCGCCTTCAATAGTACAACAACGCACACTCACTTACCACCCATTTCCCACCCACATCCCACCCACTTCCCGCCCACATACCACCCACTTCCCGCCCTCATCCCACCCACATACCACCCACATACCACCCACTCCCACCGTCTTTCCGCCGTCCACTTCCCGCCCACATCCCACCCACTTCCCGCCAATTTCCCGCCCACTTACCGCCATCAACCCGCCCACATCCCACCCACATCTCACCCACTTCCCGCCAATTTCCCGCCCACTTACCGCCCACATCCCGCTCACATTCTACTCACATCCCACCCTCATCCCCCCACTTCCCGCCACTTTCCCGCCCATATCCCACCCACATCCCACCCACTTCCCGCCCACATACCACCCATCCCGCCCCCGCCCATTTACCGCCCACATCCCACCCACATCCCTCCCACATCCCACCCACATCGCTCCCAATTCCCGCTACATTCCACACACTTTACATCCACTTACTACCCACATCCCAGTGGGCTTCCCGGCGGTATTTCCAACATCGGAAAATAAAAACAAAAATTAATTCCGATATTGACCTTTCAAACCGAGTTTCAAGACAATCGGATGAAAAATAGTTTTTTGCATGCAGAATTTTCCGACCGTTTTCCTCACGGGCGGATTTTCCGACATTAAAAAATCACATTTCAAATTATTTCGTATTTTGTCCTTACAAACCGAGTTTCAAGCCAATCGGATGAAAAAAAGTTTTTTCATGCTAAATTTTCCGGGAATTTTCCGACCGTTGGGTCCAATTTTCCTACTTCGGAATATCACATTTCAAACTATTTCGTATTCTGTCCTTTGAAACCGAATTTCAAGCCAATCGGACTAAAAACAGTTTTTTGCATGCAGAATTTTCCGACCATTTTCCTCGTGGGCGGATTTTCCGACATTGAAAAATCACATTTCAAATTATTTCGTATTTTGTCCTTTCAAACCGAGTTTCAAGACAATCGGATGAAAAATAGTTGTTTGCATGCAGAATTTTCCGACCATTTTCCTCGTGGGCGGATTTTCCGACATTGAAAAATCACATTTCAATTGATTTCGTATTTTGTCCTTACAAACCGAGTTTCAAGCCAATCGGATGAAAAATAGTTTTTTTCATGCAGAATTTTCCGGGAATTTTCCGACCGTTGGGTCAAATTTTCCAACTTCGGAAAATCACATTTCAATTCATTTCACCTACTTTCCTTTCAAACCAAGTTTTAGGCCAATCGGATGAAAAATAATTTTTTTTATGCAGAATTTTCCCGCTATTTTCCTCGTGGGCGGATTTTCCAAAATCGGGAAAACACGTGTCGAATTATTTCGCGTACTCAGCTTACAAACCAAGTTTCAAGTCAATCGGATGAAAAATAACATTTTTCCCATACAAACTTTTCCCACGCTTTTCCGACTTTTCCGGGTGGAATTTTCCAAAACCCCGTCTTAGTACGCACTTTCACCACCAACAGAAACTCCTGTGAAAATTACAGCCCTCTATCTCTTACCGTTTGGGCTCTGCGATGATTGCCAATCAGTCAGTCAGTCAGTCAGTCAGTGAATCAGGACACTCTCTTTTATAGATATAGAGACTAGCAAATAACCCGTCGCGCTTCGCTGCGCCTTCAATAGTACAACAACGCACACTCACTTACCACCCATTTCCCGCCCACATCCCACCCGCTTCCCGCCCACATCCCACCCACTTCCCGCCGACATCCCACCCACTTTCCGCCCACATACCACCCACTTCCCGCCCTTTCCCGCCCTCTTCCCTTCCACTTCCCGCCAATTTTCCGCCCACATCCCACCCTCTTCCCGTCCACTTCCCGCCCACATCCCACCCACTTCCCGCCCTCTTCCCGCCCACATCCCACCCACATCTCACCCACATCTCACCCACTTCCCGCCCTCTTCCCTTCCACTTCCCGCCAATTTTCCGCCCACATGCCACCCACATCCCACCCACTTCCCGCCCACATCCCACCCACATCCCACCCACTTCCCGCCCACATACCACCCACTTCCCACCCTCTTCCCGTCCTCTTCCTGTCCACTTCCCGCCCACATCCCACCCACTTCCCGCCAATTTCCCGCCCACTTCCCGCCAACATCCCACCCACATCTCACCCACTTCCCACCGACATCTCACCCACTTCCCGCCACATTTCACACACTTTACTTCCACTTACCACCCACTTTCCACTCACTTCCAAAACAACTTACCACCCACAACCCATTTACTTCCCAACCACGGAAAATAAATACAAAAATTAATTCCGATTTTGATTTACAAACAGAGTTTCAAGTCAATCGGGTAAAAAATAGTTTTTGCATGCAGAATTTTCCAGCCATTTTCCTCGTGGGCGGATTTTCAGGCAAATTTTCCAACTTCGGAAAATTATATTTCAATTTAATTCACCTACTTTAATTTCAAACCGAATTTCAAGCCAATCGGATGAAAAATAGTTATTTTCATGCAGAGTTTTCCGGGAATTTTCCGACCGTTGGATCAAATTTTCCAACTTCGGAAAACCACATTTCAATTTAATTCACCTTCTTTCCTTTCAAACCGAATTTCAATGCAATCGGATAAAAAATAGTTTTTGCATTCAGAATTTTCCGACCATTTTGCTCGTGGGCGGGTTTTCCGACATTGAAAAATCACATTTCAAATTATTTCGTATTTTGTCCTTACAAACCGAGCTTCAAGCCAATCGGAAGAAAAATAGTTTTTTTCATGCAGAATTTTCCGAGAATTTTCCGACCGTCATGGCAAATTGTCCAACTTCGGAAAATTACTTTAATTTCAAACCGAATTTCAAGCCAATCGGATGAAAAATAGTTGTTTGAATGCAGAATTTTCCGACCATTTTCCTCGTGGGCGGATTTTCCGACATTGAAAAATCACATTTCAAATTATTTCGTATTTTGTCCTTACAAACCGAGTTTCAAGCCAATCGGATGAAAAATAGTTTTTTTCATGCAGAATTTTCCGACCGTCAGGGCAAGTTTTCCAACTTCGGAAAATCACATTTCAATTTAGTTCACCTACGCTCCTTTCAAACCGAATTTCAGGCCAATCGGTTGAAAAATAGTTTTTTGCATGCAGAATTTTCCGACCATTTTCCTCGTGGGCGGATTTTCCAAAATCGGGGAAACACGTGTCAAATTATTTCGCGTACTAAGCTTACAAACCAAGTTTCAAGTCAATCGGATGAAAAATGACATTTTTCCCATACAAACTTTTCCGACGCTTTTCCGACTTTTCCGGGTGGAATTTTCCAAAACCCCGTCTTAGTACGCACTTTCACCACCAACAGAAACTTCTGTGAAAATTACAGCCCTCTATCTCTTACCGTTTGGGCTGTGCGATGATTGCCAATCAGTCAGTGAATCAGTCAGTGAATCAGTGAATCAGGACACTTTCTTTTATATATATAGAGACTAGCAAATAACCCGTCGCGCTTCGCTGCGCCTTCAATAGTACAACAACGCACACTCACTTACCACCTATTTCCCACCCACATCCCACCCACTTCCCGCCCACATACCACCCACATCCCTCCACTTCCCGCCCACATACCACCCACTTCCCGCCCTTTCACACCCACATCCCACCCACATCCCACCCACAAACCGACCACTTACCGCCCTAAACCAGCCCACATACCACCCACATCTCACCCACTTCCCGCCAATTTCCCGCCCACTAACCGCCCACATCCCGCTCACTTTCCACTCACATCCCACCTCATCCCCCCACTTCCCGCCAATTTCCCGCCCACATACCACCCACATCCCACCCGCTTCCCGCCCATTTCCCGCCCACATCCCACCCACATATCACCCACATCCCACCCACATCCCACCCACATAACACCCACATACAACCCACATCCAACCCTCTTTCCGCCGTCCACTTCCCGCCCACATCCCACCCACTTCCCGCCAATTTCCCGCCAATTTCCCGCCCACTTACCGCCCACATCCCGCTCACATTCCACTCACATCCCACCCTCATCCCCCCACTTCCCGCCAATTTCCCGCCCACATTCCACCCACATTCCACCCACATACCACCCGCTTCCAGCCCATTTCCCGCCCACATCCCACCCACATCCCTCCCACATCCCACCCACATCGCTCCCAATTCCCGCTACATTCCACACACTTTACATCGACTTACCACCCACTTTCCACCCACATCCCAGTGTGCTTCCCGGCGGTATTTCCAACATCGGAATATAAAAACAATAATTAATTCCGATTTTGACCTTTCAAACCGAGTTTCAAGACAATCGGATGAAAAATAGTTAGTTTTTTGCATGCAGAATTTTCCGACCATTTTCCTCGTGGGCGGATTTTCCGACATTAAAAAATCACATTTCAATTTATTTCGTACTTTGTCCTTAAAAACCGAGTTTCAAGCCAATCGGATGAAAAATAGTTTTTTTCATGCAGAATTTTCCGGGAATTTTCCGACCGTTGGGTCAAATTTTCCAGCTTCGGAAAATCACATTTCAATTCATTTCACCTACTTTCCTTTCAAATCGAGTTTTAAGCCAATCGGATGAAAAATAATTTTCCAAAATCGGGAAAACACCTGTCGAATTATTTCGCGTACTAAGCTTACAAACCAAGTTTCAAGTCAATCGGATGAAAAATAACATTTTTCCCATACAAACTTTTCCGACGCTTTTCCGACTTTTCCGGGTGGAATTTTCCAAAACCCCGTCTTAGTACGCACTTTCACCACCAACAGAAACTCCTGTGAAAATTACAGCCCTCTATCTCTTACCGTTTGGGCAGTGCGATGATTGCCAATCAGTCAGTCAGTCAGTCAGTCAGTCAGTGAATCAGTGAATCAGTGAATCAGTCAGGACACTCTCTTAAATATTTAGAGAGATTGAATTTGTTTCCCAAGGTCTCCCAGCTGTTAAAGCACTGCGCCCTGTCTAGAAGTAGCTTGTTGGCCAAGATTCTCGGCAATCTGGAGCTTGGCATGTTAAAAACTTTTCTGATATAACCAAAGTGCGCACGGAGACAGGCGATATTCATTGGAGGTAAACCGGTTTCTAGATGGATGGCATAATGTGGTGTGTTAAACGGTAGTCAGAATATACGTTTGATAAAAATACTATGGAGTCGATCCACATCCTCAAATTCTTCTTCTTCTTTCTTAGTGTGTATGAAATTTTTAAGGTCAACAACAACAACACTGCTCTCACCCCCCTTTCTGATACTTTTTCATGTATAATTAGCGTAAATAAAAACAAAAGATAAAAAAGTCGAGTTTTTACCGGGGCGACTGGCGTCTAAAGTTTTTGTATATAACTCATACGCAGGCAATATTATCATATATTTTTTTCATTTATAAATAGTCGGCGATGATTTTTTTTATAAACTATTCAAATTTGAAAAATATTTTATTTCCACAAATGTAGATCCCCTTTTGAATTTCAAACAATGACAGCAATTGAAATAAACTAATAACTTTGTTTGTAAAAATTTGTATTTGGTGAACGTGTCGTATGATTAATATTTTTTAAAACTTTGAGACCCTGTCGTGCCCATTTAAAATTAAAATAAAATTTTTTGATTTTCAAAATTATTAATTATACAACAAATATTAGCTTTGGAAATTCTGAGACCTCCTTTTTTAAATTTTGCTGGTTTGGGGACCGGCCTATTGACCACACTGCATCGCCACTCAGCCCGCTCGGCTGTTGAGCGTCATTTGTAAGGCGGCGCAGTATAAAAACTCAGCACAACAACAATTTCTGCTAGCTGAGTTCTTATACTGCAACTGGCTGCGCAAAAAAATTTACTTCAACAGCCGTGTCAGGTAAGTGGATGGAAAAAGCTTCATTGGAGCGGAAAGGTTGTGGTTCGAGTCCCAGGAGGGGCGGGTTGTTTTTTTTTTTTTGTTTTATTTTTATTTTTATTTTTTTAACAAACTAAATCTATTTACGTATAACATAACGTTTTTTTACTGAAGCTTTACAGAAAACTGTAGATGATTGATAAGTTGCAAGATGATTAATCTTGTTTTTAAGATTTTTGATCTTATTTCAAGATTTTTCAAATCTTGTTTTTTATAAGATTGCAAGATTCTCGAAAAAGAGATTTTCAATCTAGATTTTAGATTGATTTTTTTTCTCAGTGTGGGGACTTGTGTATGTGGTAATCAAATTAAGATTTATATTGTTATAAAGCATCCTTGACCAACTGGCCCAACTCAGCTTAAGGAACTTGGTCTATCCGTTTGTCCAACTACCATGCTTTCAGGTTTGAAAATTATGATTGGTTTTTAAAGCGTTCGTTTTTTGAAAACTTTAAGTAGTAACGGAACATTTGTAATAGTGAATGAAATATTTAATTGGAGCTATTCATCAATGGCAGCCATTTACTTTTTATACCCTGTACCCTCTGAAAATGGGTCGGAAGCATTTCCGACCCCATAAAGTGTATATATTCTTGATCAGCGTCAAAAGCCGAGTCGATTTAGCCATGTCCGTCTTTCCGTCCGTCCGTCTCTTTGTATGAACAACTAGATCTCAGAGATGGTAAGAGATAGAGGTTTGACATGTATGGAACAAATGCTTCTTTTATCTGCACGCAGATCAAGTTTGTTTCAAATTATGCCACGCCCCCTCCCGCCCCCGCAATTTGGAAAAAACTTAATATCTATCCTACAGTTTTGAAGATAGACTATTCGTACCTTCTAGAGAAAGTTAGTAATTAGCAAAATGAATCAATTCGCCGCAGAAATGATAAAGATCGGATGAGCGGTTCTCAAGTTATGAGCAAAAATGTGAAAATGAGCCGAGTTATAATAGTGTTGCATACTTTTCAGATGTTCACCATAAGGAACGCAGGAACACTGTTAAACATTTTTTTTCATGAGTAACGGGTATATCGAAGTCGGTTAGAGCCGACTTTAACTTGCGCTCTCGTTTGATTTTAAAAATAATTAATAAAGTTGGTTACTGAACCTAATTGCATATTAAAGTATTGTTTGGCAGATTTCGCAAAAAACTGTCAGAGCCACAATTTTAAAGTTACAACCACGTCGCTTAATATACATTATCTTGGGCCTTTAATCTATCTATTCTGAAACGCACATTGAGATCTGAGCAAAAACACAGAAGTTATTAACGAAACAATTTGTGCACCCCCCCTCCCCCCGCGCTTTGCTTATTACGCATTACGTTTGCTGCTTGCGCCCGCGTGTGTTTTTTTTTTTTTTTTTTTTTATTTCCATTATATAATATAACTATTACTACTATTAAGACTAAGGCAGCTAGAGAACTGGTTTCAACCCCTGTGGGACGGCCGTAAAGCATTGCTTCACAGGGGAAGTCCCGTCTAAACCGCGATCGCTCTCTCTCTCTCCAGTCTGCGGAGCTCCATCATCGAAAACGCAGCAAATGTGCTTACTGCATCCCACACTTCCTTCCTCTCGATCATTACCGCCACGAGGTTATCAGGACCTATTTCTACTCCACTGATTGAAGCCAGCCTCTGCCGTTCCACTTCAAATCGTCCGCAGTGGAAGAAAATGTGTTCGGCATCTTCTATTTGTCCTCCTTCACACCAGGTGCATTCTGGGCAGGAGTCGTGGCCGAAGCGATGTAGGTAACTCCTGAAGCAACCGTGGACGCTTAGTATTTGGGTTAGCCAGTGGTTAACTTCCCCATGTTTTCTTCCTATCCACACTTTAATGTCGGGAATTAGTCGATGGCTCCACCGGCCCTTTGACGACGTATCCCATTTGGATTGCCATTGCCGAATGCTTCCGCTCCCTACGTCTTCTCGTGCCATGAGCCTTGGCTGGTCTGACCGAGCTGCTTCGTCTATAGCACTGGCTTCCAGAGCTAGGAGCTCTATTGGAACCATGCCGGCGATCACCAGTGCTGCTTCATCGGACATGGTTCGAAATCCGCTACACACACGTAGCGCGCATAGCCGGTACGTAGCTCGGACGCTCCTGCTGTAGCTTGGCACAGCCATCGCTGCACCCCAGATCGTGGACGCATACAAGATTGAAGACTTAAGAACGCTGGCAAGGAGCAGCCTTCGCTCATGTTTCGGGCCCCTGGTATTTAGCATGATTCTGCTGAGTGCGTTCCCAGTGTGTAGCGCTTTCTCACTCACAAATTGCAGGTGCTCGCGATAGGTGAGTCTTGTATCGATCATAACTCCGAGGTATCGGATGGCTCTCTTAGATGTTATGCGTTCTGTGCCCACCTGAATCTGCGCAGTCTCCACGATTTTCCTGCTACTGACGAGAACAGCCTCTGTCTTGTGAGCGGCCAAGACAAGCCCAACAGAGTCTAGCCACTGCGTAATGCTAGCAATTGCTTCGTTGCACCTGCTCTCCGCTGTAGCAATCTCCTTAGCGACTGTCACTCCGACGTCTATTGCTGCTTCAAGCTTCTGGCTAATGAGCTTTTCAAATACTTTCCCCATTGTATCGATTAGGCAGATAGGCCTAAACGAAGATGGCACCTCAGCACAGTGGGCCAAACAGCTTTGCTAGCGGAATTTAATTAATAACTCGAGTAAATGAATAAATATTTTAATGAAAATTTAAACTTAAGGTTTTTAACGCAACTATCACTTATTCTCCAAGTATCAATATTCTAGGTCAACTATATGTCAAAGCTCCCATACAACTGAATAATATACATTTTTGAGTACTTAACATTTTACATTTCTAATTTATTTATTTAAAGTATATGAAGCAAAAAACCATTTAAATGTGCTAAAAATGAAGCAACTTATCAGAATCTGATGAATCTGAATCATTGAAGGAATTTTAAGAAATAGCGAGCAACCCAGCTTCAACTTTACCTAACTTTACATCTTTTCTGGGTTTAAGCGGATCTGGATGTTACAAGCGGTTCTGATTATAAAGTAATGCAAGGCATTTTCCATCTATTGTCTTTACGGGTATGGTTTTGCCATAAATTCCGAAATTCTTTATTTTGCGCTTCAAGGGTTTTTCGGACATCATTTGTGCCAAACAGGAAGTGCTACCTAGAAATGTCTGTACTATGTATTAATACATTGTGCACAGAAAACTAATTTATAGTTGTGTCCATAGCATATAAGCGGAATGCATCTGTATTAACTTCATATCCACTAAGTAAAACACGTTAAATTAATGCGGGCTGCTCAGTCTGGTTGGCAAAACAGTCGTCTGGCATTATTAACTTTATTAGTATTGTCACTACCAGTCAAGGGTATAAGCACCAATAAGCCCATGTGTTTTTAGAGTTGCGGTTAAATTTAGGATTTTCTAGCTTCCACCTTTGCCTCATCCTTCCCGCGGATTTTTGCCATTTTTTAATTGAACGTCTTTTCGGTATATGTTAAATACATTCCAAAATCGGGTCCATGCATTGAGAGTTGCTAAGCCATATATAAACAGATCTACATCAACTGGATAACTTTTTACCAATCTTAAATTGTTCATATTTTATGGTACTGCACAACACATTCCACATGTATGTTTAGAGACTTCTGCAAGGACGCTAAATGTTTTGAAACCCAGCTTGGTACCATGAAATACATGGGAAATCGTAAATTAGTTAAAAATTGTTGGCTTAATTGAAAATATTTGGCTATTATTTTTATTATTTGCAAAAAAGTGCGAGTGTGCTTCTGTAATTCGGCCTACAGTATATATTTACTAAGCTCTGCAGTGTTGTATGTGTTCAATTCTTGAAGCTTAATGCAGCTTATGGCTTTTATGTATGACCGACATTTCACCTAAAAAGTGCAACAGACATAACAGTTGGTAGTAGTTGGTTATCATGTTTGGTATTTTTACACCACAAGGACCTACACTTTTCATAAATGCTAAACTTAGCTTGAACACGATTGAACAACGTTAGTTATAGTCCAAAGAAGTCGGTATAGGCTTAAAACCATATTTGCTAAAACATCTTACTTCTACCACAATTTTTTTTGCTACATATAAAAGACGGGTCACAAAGATATCATTTTTATTTAGTACATACCTTATCTGAATGAGAAAAAAAGATATTGATTCAACAAACTTCAATTTGTTGGTTTTTTGGGTCAACCAACGAAACCCACAAAATGCTGCCAAATCTTTGCAGGCCTTGTGCTAAACATATGTTCACTTTGAAAGTTCGCAGCTGATCAGATAAGCACCTTACAGCTCATACAAAAGCTTTGATAAGCTTTGACAAGTGTTGTCAATTAAAAGAAAACAAAAAATTTGGAATTTTCCAAAATTGAAATTCGACTTAAATCCCGCTAGATTGGTAATTTGGGGGCTGTGCTCAGGGGGCTTGCCTGGTTTCGGTATGAGTACCAGCTTTTGCTGCTTCCACATACTGGGAAATATTCCTTCACTTAGGCATTTGTTGAATGTATCCGCAAACACTTCCGGTCGTAGAGCGATGGCGAGTTTTAGGGCACGGTTTGGGATTGCGTGTGTGAGGGCGCGTTTGTGTATGCGTGCGTGTGTGTTTGTTTGTGTATGTGTGTGTTTGTCAATTATACGGGGTATTTCGAAGTGGAGCTCCTCGACTGCAACGGTCTTGTTTTAAAGTTGTTTCTTCGACAATTTTGTAGAAGGTCTCTGCCAACAATGACAGTTCAAAGATAAATTATGGATAAATTGGATACTTTAAAATCCCGCGCTGCTATCCAAACTAAGAAGCTCACTATAAAATATTCCGAATTTTTGAGTCATGTTTTGCAAAGAACTTTGCATATTGAAAATCTCGCAGAAAAGTGCGGTTTAGTTTTGGCGTTGCGTGTGTGCGTTCAGCCACCCGAGAGAGCACTCAGTTAGCTCGTATACTGTCGGTGTGTCGACGTTGCTGCCGCAGAGCGCTATACATTAGATAGCAACGCTCCGGACTCTGGTACAGAGTTATTCTGTCCAATAAATTATTCTTATAAGCATAAAAGTAGTAGATACGATATTTAGCTTATTGTTGTTTTTGCAACTGAGTTTCCCATATTTAATAGCAATCACATTTTTGTACCACTTTTTTTTCAACTTTCATATTTGGTTTTGTTTGCAAAAAATTAATATGTATAAAAAAAAAGGTGTGAGTGCAGTTAACACTCACGAGGCTTTGATATGAAACATGATGCTACATTTATGGCCAAAATTACAAGGTCTCTCAATGGAATATAAATCAGCAACATCTTTATAAAGGGAAAACTAACAGGAAGTAGAAATACCAACAACAATATGATTAGCTGCTGAGTGCTTTTTTCTTTTCTGTTAAGTCACTGTCAAGTCAATTTCAAGTCACTTCTTGGTCACTATTTAGTCACTGTGTAGTTACTGTCAAGTCACTATCAATCCACTGCTTAGTCACTGTTTAATCACTGCCACGTCAAGTCACTTCTTGGTCACTACTTATCAAGTCACTATTTAGCCACTGTTTATTCACTGTGTAGTTACTGTGAAGTCACTATCAAGTCACTGTCTAGTCACTGTTCCATGTCACTGTAAAATCACTGTAAAGTCACTGTTTTGTCACTGGTTAGTCATTATCAATTCACTGTTAAGTCACTATCACTACTCTCAATTCACTTTTTGACCACTATCAAGTCACTGTTTAGACTCTGTCAAGTCACTGTTAAATCACTTATTTTCCCTCCTTTAATGCCCCCTTTAACATCTCTTCCCTCACATTTCTTCCTCTTACTCCCCAACAACTAACACCGCATTTCATTCAGCAATAAGAGAGAGAGAGAGAGAGAGCGAAACTTTGATTTAAGCGCTGCATTCTGCTTCAATTCCAGGTACAGAGTATGATATAGTCGGGCTTGACCGACTTTCTCACTTGTTTTTCTTATAAAAGAACAGTCCTTTGATGTAGGTCGACTGCCAATCTAAACTTTAAATTTATTTGATTTTTTCCTTGCTTGCAAAATCTGTTCAATAAATGATGTGAAATATATTTAAAATTTGATTACAATCTTTAGCACACACACACAAAAAAAACTCAATTTCCCCCCCAATGGGGCCATTACTTATGCACACCTATTTTTGTTCCTAATGCTTTCAACTTTCCTTTACCATTAGATCAAAATGCAATTGCAAAAGTTAATGCTCGCCCAGGAAGCTCGCCAACTCGCTAGCTTTTCTCTTGGCTTTTGCATTTTTATGCCACGCAGTTTTGATTTATGCGTCGCGATTAAAAAAATGAATTGTGGCATTTTCGACAGACACATTGGCACCCACCCACACACCGCTTTTGTGTTTGTGCGTTGCTGTTGTTGTTGGTGCTGGTGTTGCACGTGCAGGCAGCCACGTAATGTGGCCACACGTTTCTTTTTTTGCTCCACATTTTTGCATATGGCAAATATGCAGGGCAGGTCCATTGGGCTGCGGCTTTTATTCAAAATGAAAAAAGTTTCGAGTTGGCCGAGTTGCCGAAAATGGAAAAACATAAAGTTTCTGGATAATTTGTTGAAGTTAAGATACCTTCCTTGCAAACACCGAGACATCCGGTCTAATGGCCTAACCCACATATGAATATGAAAATGTGTGGGCGGAGGAGTCCTTTTTCCTTTCGTTTACGCTTAAGACTCGTTCATGCAGCAAATTGATTTAGGCATAAACAAGACCTTTTAACCTCCCCCTCACTCACTCTCTCTCTCTCTTGAGTCTGGGAAAAGTGGCAAATAATTTTTGCTGCCTGGGAATTTTCATCTGTGTCTGGGCGTTGAACCGCATGTGACCAGCCGGTGTCAGTTTTTGGGGCTGGTCCATTAAAGTCAACAAACTAACAACCAAGCTACCAAATAGCAACAACAACAACGGCATTTGCCGGTTTTTGGGTTTGGATTTGGGGTTTTGCTTTTGTTTGCTCTGCTCTGCAAATAAACGGAAAGGGTAACTGAAGGAGTGAAGGTGAGCCCGAAGCTTGGGTCAGTGGTTTGGTGGCCGGTTGGACGGAAAACAAATTAAGCAGTTATTTGGGTTTCCCGACTCTCCAACACACACACACACACACACACACACACTCAAACTCACGCACTTATCCTTCTGCTTGGGGCCTTGGGCTCGTTAAACTCTTCTAAATTGCTGAATGAGTAGCCGCATTTTAGTTTAAAATGAGTCATAAAAGCTCCGTGATAATAAAGTCGTTTTATTCTCGCATTTGTTTTTGGTTTTACATTAGATAACATAATTTTATTTATAGCATACTTTTGAGTGTGCGTTTGGAAGATTAATTCATATTCAGTTTGGAATTTATTTTCGGTATTTTAGCTACGTTCCAATCTTCTGTTTTTATTATTCGGATAAAATGGGAATTACACTTTTCACATTCGTCTTGGAAAAAAGTCATCGCACAGATCTGAGAGCTTATACGGACAGACAAACGAACTTTATCGATTCGGCCGTTGATGCTGATCAAGAATATATACGATCCTCTTAGATTTTGCAGAAAGGTTCGGACAGAACACATCAAAGTTCTCGGACGGATTGCTAAACTTGTTAAACTCAGTGGTTTGGTTTGGATCATTGCATATCAAATTTGTTAGCTTTTATCTGCTACTGCAGCAGCAAAATACAAACTGAAATACAAAATACACTTTAGTTCAAAGTATAGTAGAATCGAGATTGACTGACTTTCCTAAACATATTAAGTCCGGTTTGGATTCAAAGGTTATTAGTTTAGAAGGTTCAGTTCATAGTCCGGTTCGAGGTACCAAAACAAAAAACCACACCAAACTGGTTTTCTGGGTTTCGGTTCTGAAGAGGTTTGCTCACAAAGAAAAAGTATATTTATTTATGATCCATGGGAAAATTTGGGTACCCATCTTCTGAAAAGTTAAAATATAGCAAAAAGTGTATATTATCCATTTTATGTTGGATTGATCTAGGATTTTCATTCAATGTTTCTAAAAATCGTTTTTTTTGTGCCTTCTTGGCGTAAACCCTAAATTAATACATACCTAGTACTCGCAATTGTCAATTTTGGTCATAAAATTCAATTTCTTTCTTCTTTTTATTGGGTCATTCAACGGCTTCAAATCGTAGAGCAACTTATTCAAAATGGCCGCCTTGTGCCTTCCAGCAACGCCAAAGTCTCTTTTGCCACTCTTCGCCGGTTGAACCATTTCAAGAGTGGTTCAAGTCCACGTTTCAGAAATTATTTACGCTGTGATATAATAAATTGGTCTGTAGGTTAGGAACTAGAAATTTGACGTGTTTTTTTTGTGTGGGGGGGAACGCATTAAAAGCCAAAAAGTGTGGGACTCGGAACTCCTCACCCACTAAAACCTCTTCTACTCTCCGTTTCCCTCATTCGGAACTACCGCTAAGTATTACTTCACAAGGGGGAGATGGCTTGAAGGCCTCCACTAGATTCCTATCTAGAAGTTGAAATCGAATCGCGCTATCGTTCAGCGCGACGCAAGGATTTCAGTACCTCAGCAGCCATGGTGCATATAGCATTCCAATTTTTTTGCGAGCTAATTAGGATGTCCATGAAGTCAGTGACTGTGAACGGCCTTCCAATACCTAGGCTTAGCTCTTCCCTTCCGGCAGCGAATCTCGGACAGACAAAGAATATATGTTCTGCGTCTTCTGTGGTCCTCGTACAGTGTGTACCAGATGGATCTGTCTCATGCTTAAATCTGGAAAGATAAGATTTGAAGCATCCATGTCCGGTCAGTAGCTATGATAGGTAAAAGTCAGTTTGTCCGTGCTGTCTACCCACCCACGGCTTAAAGTCCGCAATCAGTCTTCTTGTCCGGCTGCCGTGGGTGGTAGCACTCCACCTCGCTTGCCAATGCGCCATCGTCCTGTCTCGTCGATGCTCATCTGCTTCTCTGCTTTCCATCGCTAAACTAGCGCCGCGTCCTCCGACACAGTCCGGAAACTGATGATGGCACGGTCATTGCAGGGGCCCATATCGGTGCTGCGGACATTATGATAGACCTTACTACATTGCAGATCAACCATCAGCTTCGCTGTCGAGGTCCACCGATATTTGCTATAATTCCCGATAAGGCATTTGTCGCTCTGATAGCCTTTTCCTCCACATACGCTAGGTGGCTTTTAAATTTTAGCCTGTGGTTCAGCATAATCTCCAGGTACTTTATAGCCTGCTTTGATATTATATGCTGGTCTCCGACTGTGATGTTGGCAGTTTCCTTACGTTTCCTGCTGCTGATAAAATTGCTTCGGTTTTATGGAGAGCCAGTCTCAGCCCGTTGTCCTCTTGTCAGTCGGTCACTCACACTATAGCGTCGTTGCACGTCCTCCAACTTTTTGTCTACTGAGACGTTAGCGATGTCATCTGCAAAGCCAACAATGCTGACCCCTATAGGCGTAGCTAGCCTAAGAACTCCATCATACATCACGTTCCACAAAATCGGTCCTATGACTGAGCCCTGTGGCACGTCGCCTGTGACTCCGTAGGTTTTCCTCCCATCCGATGTGTCGTAAAGCAGGGTACGGTTCTCGAAGTAAGCTTTCCTCTGAGTCTGCAGAAATAAGGGTTAGATCTCTTCACAATTTTCATCCTTCAAAAGAGAAGGACGTACCGAGAGCTTGTCACAAAAAGGGAAAATCAAAGTTGATTGAATAATTTCGGATTCTCGATTATTTTCCTCATTTTAATTAACAAATCAAAAATTGAAAATCAAGAGAAACCGCAACAAAAAACTTTTCGTTAATCCAGCTGTGGCAAATGTTTATGTGTCTTACTGTGTTTACTAGTGCGAGTGTGTGCGGGCATAGAAATTTTATGCGGCTGATCCCAAGATTTGCATAATTTTATTGTGTGTTGAACTTTCCGCCTTCCGAAACCCTTCCAACTGGCCAACACCGCAAAAAGGTCACTCAAAGTCCACTTACTGAAACTTAGTTGGGCCAGGCCCAAATCTTGCCCTAAAAACCCCAAGTTCTTGTGTATGGATGTGACCGATAAGCGGCATGTGTGTGTGCACTTAAGTTGCACAGGGAATCAACAAAACGGAAGCCAGAACAAGTTCGAAAATGGTCACGAAAAAAAACATAAACCACAATAAGCCAAAAGCTCAGTCCGCACTTGAAATATTCTGCAATGCAAAGTGTGTGAATGCGAGTGTGTGTGTGTGTGTGGGTGTGTGAATGTTGTCTCAGCGCAATGTGTTTATGGTATTTTTGGACTCGGAGGTCTGCTTGTGGGTTTAGGTTTTGCTCAAAAATATGTTGCATACTTGTAGGCAGCTGTCGAAAATGTGTGTGCATTTCTTGTGCACTGAGATTTGCATTTCAAAGCAGCATGGGGCATGACCACGCCCACAGTACACACCTGCACAATAACAACAAAAGTAACAACAACAACAACTTATTACTTTGACTAATCCTATTATGCGCATGCAAACGTGCGCCAGGAAAAGAAAAACTTTTCTTTAGCAACTACTTTGAAGTCGCCTGTCCTATCCACCACCACCACGTCCCCATCCTCCAGCTGTTCCAGCTCCTATCTCTCTACTCCATTCATTCCATTGAATCGTGCACTCACTCAAGCGCTACTAAGTTGTCTTAGTGGCTCAGTAGCTGGCACACTGCACGAAAAATCTGAGCATTAGCTTGGGGCATCATCCTTCAGGCTGGCTGCTGCCATGGATAACCCAATTTGAGCCTGGCAGCCTGGCACTGAAGTGATGTTGATGTTAATGACTTCAGTGTAAGTTTGGATGATGGAACTTGTAAGCAGTAGGGCGCATAGTGGTAGAATAGCAAGCAAAAATGGCATTTAGAAATGAAACTTATTATTTCAATAAAAATGGTCAAATATTACAACACTCTGTGCAAAACTATACAAACACTACTCTTTAGTCTGCTTAGAAAATAACTATAAAAAAATTAAAATTAAATTGATAATATTGAAAATTTTTACAAATAGAGAAAAGCTTAAAGTATAGTTTACATATCCTTGCAGCTCGAATTATTTATATAAAGATTAGAAGCTATACGATATATTGATCTGATTTGGAGTGGAAAGCAAAGACTCTACCATTGATGAATGAAAAAGTCCATAACTCTGGAACTATTGGATCATTTCCGACCAAATAAAGTATATATATTCTTGATCACCATCAACAGCCGAGTCGATATAGACATGTCCGTCTGTCCGTCCGTCTGTCTGTATGAACACCTAGATCTCAGAGATGGTAAGAGATAGAGCTTTGATATGTATGGGACAAATGCTTCTTATACTTGCAGGCAGATCAAGTTTATTTTCAATTTTTGACACGCCCCCTCCCGCCCCCGGAATTTCAAAAAAACGTCATATCTCCCGCAGTTTTGTAGATAGATGATTCTTAGATCGCTTTGAAGAAATGATAAAGATCGGATGAGCGGTTCTCAAGTTATGACCAAAAAAAAAAATCCCCCCCTTCACCCCCCTCCCACGCACTCACAACCAACACCGCATTTCACTCAACAACGTGTGAGTGAGAGAGAGAGAACCTTAGAGATGAGCGCAAAAGAAACGCTGCATTCAGCTCCTACTTTTGGTACAGAGTATGACATAGTCAGACTTGGACGACTTTCTCACATGTTTCGATTGCGTTCGCCTACTTTTCTAAATTGACTCCTGGTAGACCTTTCCCAATTCCCCTCTCTGTCGATTTCCTCAAAAAGCTTTTTATTTGACTTTATTTTGGATACTCTAGCAACCGTACAAGTCCACTTTATTTTCTTTACACTTTTCTGAACCAAATTTTCAGCTGTGGCTTATCAGATTTACTTTTGTCAAATATTTATTTATCAATTCCGTTCGTAATAGAAACATTCATGGTTCCATTTCGCATAAGTTTTACAGTTTCTAGTTCCATCAATTATTTAATTATTCTCAATACTATTGTTTATGGTTTAAATGGTGTTGCCTGTGTTTGTTGAGTGACAGACCAGTGTGCTGGGTGACCCCACCCATTCCGCGCCCTGTTGTAGTTAATTTCTTCAACTTACCTGTCCGTTACTCTTCGGACTTTGGGCCAAGTCTGCCTTCTGGTCCTCGGCCAAGATAGAAAATGCCGCGACAGCAGCTGTAAAAGTTTTGCACGCGCAAATCTTGAATGGGTCTAAGCAGATTTTTCCCTCACCCTCTCTACTTTTCCGTGGAACAATTCATATATCTACGTGTAACTTAATTCAATTCTTTTGAACGTACATACATATACATATATATTTGGGTTTTTACCAAAAAAAATGCATTATTTTGTAGACAATTACAAAATTACAAAAAATAGTTGACAAATTCTTAAGCGATAATTAACATAAAGAAGAGTCCAGCCAAAAAGTAACGGAAACATAAATTAAAGCAAACAAAAGGTGAAAAATATTGAAACAAAGGGAAAATTTTGATATGCAAGAATTGTTTTTGATTAGGATTTTTGATGTGAATGTTGTTGTTCTTTGTCAGCGGATCTCTCTCTATGCGGAGTTGAGTTGTCCTTGTGGTGGTAGGGGTTCCTGCTGTAGCTTAAAACAGCAGCGAGAAGAGGCTTCTTACGCCAGTGGAGCCAGCTCCGGAACCGAGGGTAAAACCGGTGGCGGGAGCCCCGCTGCTGCGGTGCCTGGAGACATGACTGGAAACGTTTGCACGGACACGGTCGTAGCTGGCAACATCCTGAAAGAGATTTAAGCGGAATTAGTGCAATTCTTGACTGGATGCATAGGGAAGGCGTTTTGCGTACTGGTCGAGCACAAACTCGAGATGTCTGCAGTGGCGGCAGATGTCACAAGTGCCGCATGTGTTGTATATCGACAAGACTCTCACCTCTTTGTCGGCATTGGCCAGAACCGAACGCATCGAGTTGGCCACGGGCCACTTCTTCTTCATAACCAAGTTGTTGGGTGGATCATGAGCAGTGCCAGCGTCCACTGACCAAATGGCCACACTTGCACCGCCCAACACCTTGGAGCCTCGCGAGAATTTGAAAGCCAACTCCTCATCGCCGGCAATGCGTGTTAGCTGCCAGCCTGTGAGATTGATTTCCTCGGTTCCCTTGTTGTGTAACTTAATAAAGCGTCCCTCGGTGTCGGCTTCAATGATTTCCAAGTCACCCTTGGCAGCGGCATTCACTGTATATTCGGACATGGTGCGATCCTCGCTCTCATCAATGACGGTGCGACGTCTTTTTACCGCACTGGCGCCCGAGATTCCTGGCGTGGCCGAACGGCGTCCACTGGGCGTCACACGACCCGAACGTGAGCCACCGCTGGCAGTCAAGTGGGTGCCATTGCTGGAGATGCCAGAATCAGTGCCAGGACGTCCTGGTGAGGTGATATTTAAGCGACGCTCCTCACCGCACAGCAACTTGTCATAGGCAGCAATCTCCAGGTCCAAAGAGACTTTAATGTCCATAAGATCGCGATATTCTTGCAATTGATGAGCCATATCATCGCGCATACGCTGAAGCTCAGCCTCCAAGGAGGCAATATATTGATTATGACGCTGACGCTCTGTATCCAGGAGATTTTCCAGCTCTCGAATGCGGGCCTAAATAAGAAAAAAGAAGAATTAATAGAGATATGTGACAAATCGAACATCCCTAAATCGTTATTGATATTTTTCTTGGTGACTTAAATGCACTTGATCCACTATAATCCTAAATGGATTGAGCTAAGTCTTATACTGTCATTGACTTACAGCTGAAACTCGTAGTTTTGTAAGGCTAAGCTTTGTTATGGTAGCATAATCCATAAATTGCTTTTGCTAAAACGCTTAGGTTAGATATTCTGAAAAAAACCCTTTAGGGTATCGGTATACATTCTTTCGATAGGAATTTAAAATGAAGGAATCTAAGGATTTGCAAAACAACAAGCGATTAGCATTTCAAATCAAATAAAATTTCTATATACAAGTTCTCCGATTCGCCAAAAAAAAGTACTCTAGAATTTCTAGAAATATCCAAAAAATTCTCTTTTGTCAAAAACCTAACCAAACCCAATCAAACCACCAACTCACATTCAATCCCGCATTTGTATTCTCCAACTCCTGCAGCTTGCCATTCAATCCATCAATCTTAGTACGCATCAGCCGCATCTCCTCGGTGGCATGAGCCGAACCCTGAGCTGCACGCGAGGCGGCTGCTTTTAGATTTTGTATCTCATTGTCGTACAACAATTCAATCTCCTCCCGATTGGCACGCATTTGTGCCTCATATTGATCGCGATATTCTTGTAGTGATTGTTGCAGCTTGTCCTCGTACTGTCTGGTCAGGCGTCCATCTAGTTCACTGATCTCAATCTGGCGACGTGAACGAGTCTCGGTCAATTCCTGGGTGTGCACTTGATCCTTAAAGGCCAGTTCTTCGCGCAGGCTCTGGTTCTGATTCTCCAAATCGACACGAGCCAAAGTCTCGGCCTCCAACTGTTTACGCAGATCATCCAATTGACGACGCAGACGATCGTTTTCCGCCGCCAATTCCTTGGCTTGATCCTCGAACTTCTTGCGGTCAGAAAGTACCTGATTATATTTGCCATTGACTTCGGTGTAACGAGATTCATAGAGGCGGTAATTGTTCTCAGCTACATTGCAATCCTTGGTTTTTTTGTCGAGTCTGAAAGTTCAGAAGAAATAGTGTGAGAAACATGTGCACGAGTTGATGACGTCACTAAGTTGTGCCATTGACTCATGCTTGGGCTTCTCACTCTCTCTGTCTATCGTTGTATCTCTCGTTTAGTTCTGTCTCAAATGTATTATTCATTTTTTGTGAAACTTTTTGGTTTGCCTTGAACAAGGCGTCACATGCCATTAGCATAAAGTAGTCGGGCTATTTCTGATCTCCCCGCGCATAATTAATGGCCTAGCAATTTTGAAATTTATTTTAAATTCTATTTAAATGAAAGCAAACTTGTTTATTGATCTCCCAAAAATTCCTCCAATAATTAACAATTTTCATTGTCAATTGGATGCTTCTCGCATTCAAATGTTGCGGTTCCTTTTAAGGCAAGTTAGCCCACCTTGTAACTCATACACATAATTATAAACAATTTCTACTAGCTAATCATAAATGCACAATTTGTACGGAAATAACTCACAGACCTCAAGGTTACTTGCTGTGCGTGCTGTTCCAATTTCCCTTGCGCGATTCCTCTGTCTCTTTGGCTTTCATGTCCATGCCACATAAATAAACCAAAAAGTAACCTAATTTTGTATGTTTTATTTTGTTTGTTTCCATTTTGACACAAGGCAAATGCGTAGAAATATTCTTGAACACTTTATGGGTGGGAAATGAAATGTGGTGAAACTAGTTGGGCCAAAATTTGTTTGATCATGAGAATTATAAGATTTCATGATGGTTAATTAAACTTTGCAAGGAGTGCCAGATAGCCTACTTAAATGGTCAATTGATTAAACTGAATATGGAAATGGAATTCTCAACATATTGTAATGCAGAATCAGCAGTTACAATTATAAACTCTTTTGATTGTCGAAAGGTCTTAAAGCATTTATTGCCTGGGCATTAGGTTGGACCCCAGGAGTATGCAATTTTTAAGGTCATGCTCTCAACCTCCTATCTTATACTTTTTGATGTACAATTAGCGTACAAAAAAAAAAAAAAAAAAAGTAAGAAAATTTGAGTTTTAACGGACGCGAACAGCTTCTAAAGTTTTTGTATATAACTAAGGCAGCCTTCACACTGTTCAACACATAAACCATGACATCTAGTAGGCCCGCATTTCCCCATGAAATTCTATGAATTTGACAAGCTATTCAAATTTAAAACAGAACATAAAGCAGGACTACTTCGACATGTGTCGAGCAGTGTGAAGGCAGCCTAATACGCAGTGTTGTTTTTAATTTATGACTTTTTGATTTGTTTAAAAACTATTCAAATGAAGAAAACCAAAAGACTACTACTATGTGTTATTTTAAAAGATGACAGTAATTGAGATGAACAAATAATTTCGTTCTACAAATTTGTATTCAATGAACGTGCCGTATAAGTAATTTTTTTTTTTAATTGAAGTCTCTGTTGCGCCCATTTCAAATTAAAATTTGATTTTCTGAACTATTAAGTATAAACCAAATATTAGCTTTGGGAATGCTGAGACCTGTTTTTTTTTCCATTTTGCCGTTTAGGGGTCTGACCTACTGGGCATACGTGAGGGACTAGACTGTAACCATGCCATTTTTCTGACGCTTGTGCTGCTCATCTAAGTACGAAAGCATGGGAATGGTAAAATGGTGGCTAAAAAATTGAATTTGAAAGATTTGTTTACTCTGTGAAATAGCTGTTAATTTGTTTACGTGTAAACGAGCCTTAAGTTCGATAAGTACAGAAGCCAATCCTTACAACAGGTTCAAACAGTTACAGATTTCCAGCCTTGGTTTCTTGATTTCATCTCCTTAATTCTTGTTTACCCCATATACAATTTTCAATTAGGAAACCTAATCATCAACATTCCCGCTAAATACCACAATGCTTATCTCCGAAACCCGTTTCCAGTCAAACCTACACAACTTTCTCTCTATCTCTCAGTGAAACAAACCCAGCAGAATACCAACAAAATAGTAATCTTTTGCTTTTAAAAAGCTTGTGGTTATACACAAAAAGTCCAACAGACCATAAATAATACCAAAAAAATAAATATTGCCTGATAACGTAAACGCACATTTGTTGACATCACACCCAGTGGTAATGGGTTAGGGGGGTGAGGGGGACTGACTTAACCGGTATTAGCCTACCAAACCATTACAAGACTTGGAAAACTAAGTGACATCATAACCACCAAAATAAATTATATGTAACCTTGATAGGGTTTTAACCTGGGTTTGGTAGCAACCAAATAAGTCTCTTTCGAGACTTCTCGAAGTGTAAATACAATAAATAAACAAGAGTCAAGAGAGGGAGAGAGAGAGAAATGACCATGTGCGCGCCTGCTTTTTGCTTTTGTCGAATGACATCATCGAGACCTCGTCGCAACTCTCTTACAAAATATACACAAAACAAAACCCGAGCGGAGCATATTATGGGTCTGATGACATCACAACTACCTCCCCCACTTTACCTCTGCTTCAAATCGTCATTCTCCTCCCACAATCGCTTGATATCAATCTCCAATTTGGCCTTCTCCTTGGCTGTTTCATCCAGCAGCTTACGTGCGGCAGCCAATTCCTTTTCATATACTGCCTTCAGATTTGACGTCTCACGGTTTACCGTGTCCTGAGACAAATGAAGCTCCTGTGTTAGGCGACTGTTTTCGTTTTCCAAGTGACGCATACGGTCAATATAACATGCCAGGCGATCATTGAGGTGCTGCAGTTCCTCCTTCTCCTGCAGGCGTGTGGAGCGCGTAGGACTCGTGGGACTGGTGGCCCCCACCCGCGATGAGGTGGAGGCGCCGCCCACTGGCGTAGATGTGGAGGCGCGAGAAACGCGTGTGTTAACTGTTACGCGACGTGCGGACATTTTTCTAAAGACTTTTCAGTTAAGTACGAAAGCTGCTGTTAACTTTTCTTTGTTTTCTTTTAACTTATTTATTTCTTTTATAGTTTTTTTAAATTTGTTCTTTGCTTTTTAGACGTCCGATTGCTTTGCCTGCTGAAAATTGACTGAACTTGCTTGGGCAAATCATCGACAAAATTAGTCGACGTCAACGGCGAATGAGCGAGCCAGCGAGCGGGCCATAAAAAAATACACATGAAAACCTCTCTCGCTCTCACCTTTTGCCTATTGTTATTGTTCTTGTCTTCTTTCTCGCTGTGTATTAGAAACCGTATTATGTACAGCTGTTTGCATGTTTGTGAAGAGCTGCAAATGGAAAATAACAAAATCAAATGCCGCTTGCCGGCATAGAAACTCTTTCAATAATTCACCGTCTGGAGGTAGGGGGGAGGGGAAAGAAGGGGGACAGGAAACAACTTCATTTGGAATTCATGTAATGCAGTTCTTAAATTAATTCAGATCGTTTTGTACTTGAGGGCTGGGTTAATGAACGAAACTCATTTGAGTATGCGAGAGAAATTCTAAATTTGAAGTGCAAACTGCTTAAGTTTATTACGGCTATGACGTCAGATTAGATCCAACCAAAAATGTTGTGGCAATGCTTATGATCGCTTAAGTAAATTCGATATTTTCATGATTAGGTTAAAAAGGTAAACGGTTCCTAACGTACGACAAATGCAAGTACTGGAAAATTGTACGGGATCATCATTTGGATCTAACTGCCGCCATTATATTACAGATTTTTTGGTATGCAAACTGAAGATGGATATCTGTGGCAACGTACGGCCGCGTATTGGTCCAATACAAATGAAGTAATTATTTGTAAAACAACAGTTCCAACAAGTGAGAAAGTCGGTCAAGACCGACTATAACATACTCTGTACCTGGAGTAGAAGCTGAATGCAATGCTGGTGCTGTGCTCATCTCTAAGTCTCTCTCTCTTTCTGCTCAACTGGCTCTCTTTTTGATCTCTCTCTTGTCTGCTCAACAAAGCAAAAGTCGCCCCCCTAGACATGCATCTGCAAAACTGTTCAGCGGCTGAATTGTCTAGCGCGTCATTCCATACGTAGAGTGCATAAGGTACCGGACTCAAATCCCAGTCAAGCCCGAACAAATTTTTCTGTGTAGACTGTAAAACTTAAATGAAACGACTCTAGTGAAGTTTGGTTATTGAAGCGATGTTTCTGATTTCTATGGGATATATGGGTGAAGGGAGAAGCAGGGAGGCACGCATATCCAGGAATCTTGCATCCCTTCACTTCTTCCAATCAAGAGAGGTACATACCCGTTTTCTATTCCACCCAAATGATAGTAATCGCCCACTCCTGGTCCAAGTGCAATCAAATTATTTCCAAGGTGAGTTTAAAATGTGCTTGAAAGTGGAACAATATTAACTCAAATTGTGTTCTCAAAAATGGAAATATATCAACTCAATTTGAGTTTTTAAGTTCTCAATAAATTGTCCTCGAAGTGAGAACATTGTACTACAAATGAGAAAACCCGTGCATGCATACTTTTTGGTAACGATTATGCTTGTTTGGCCGTTTGTGGCCTAGTGGTTAGTGTGCTGGACTGCTAGGCAAGAGGTCGTGGGTTCGATCCCGCCTCTGAGCATCTAATAATAAAAGTTTTTTTTTCTTTCTTTAGAAAAATAGCTTTTACACATACGGTCACCTTCACCAGCTATTGGCGCCAGCTGTGAAGTAACTAGCCATGAAAAAGCAAATTCTCAAACTTTGCCGTTCGGATTCGGCGTTAAACTGTAGGTCCCTTTCTCTTGTGCGAAAAATTTAAAGCACACACGCCAAGAGATTGAGAGAAGCTTGGCTGGCCGCGTTGGAGAGGCTGTAAAGCCAACATTTACATTTACATTTTTATGCTTGTTTTAAGTCCAATGTTCTCGATTATTTCCCTCTGTGTAAAGGTGTACAGTAATGTGTACAGTACCCTTAACAAAGAATATATAGATCCGATTGGCAAAACTGGTGAAAAATTGTCTTTTACCCTTGGAGAGGGTATATTAAAATTGTCCGGATGTTTGTAACGCATAGAAGGAAGCGTCTCCGACCACATAAAGTATATATATTCTTGATCAGCATCACGAGCTGAGTTGATATAGATGTCCGTCTGTCCGTCCGTCTGTCCGTCTGTTTCTATGCTATCTCCTCCGTCAGTTTTAAAGCTATCTTAAGCAAACTTTGCACGAAGTCTTTTGGTTCTAAATACGCTGCACATTTGTCGGAACCGGCCGGATCGGATGACTATAGCGTATAGCTGCCATAGGAACGATCGGTTGAAAAACTAGTTTTAGTGAGAAAAACTTTTTTGTTTTTAGTGCTATCGCTCCCAACGCTCGTATTTATAAGTTTTTAATGATTTCACATAATTTCATCAAAACTTTTCGAAATCGGACTACTATATAGTATAGCTGCCATACAAAAGTTAGGTCTGAAAAAAAGTCTTAGTGAGAAAAACTTTTTTGTTTTCAATGTTATCGCTCCCAACGCCCGTATTTATAAGTTTTCAATGATTTTACATAATTTCAACAAGATTTTTCGAAATCGGACCACTATATAGTATAGCTGACATACAAACTGTCAAACACATATCAAGCTCCAAGGGTATAAAAACTTCGGTCGAGCCGAAGTTAGCTTGCCTCTATTTTTAAAGATCAAGTTTGACATCAAGTTTAGCGTGTTCGGTAATTGATCTACGGTACAAAAAAGAAGTAGCTTGTATTTGCTGGATTTACTTAAATTGTAAAAATAAAAAAAAATTGTTGGTAACCTTTAATAATACACTTGATGACAAAGCTTAGGAACTCGAAGACATTACCCAACTATATTTTTTATAAAAACTCTGTTAGATACATCTTATTGTAGATAAGCAAGGATGACACATTTCCTCATATACATACATATATATCGTTTTTTTCTTAATCATGTTAGAAGTAATTTCATATCATTTCCGTGACAAGTATGTATTAAACGGAATTTGAACGATAAAGACAGAAGAACAGGACTTTGTTCAAGTTAACCCGAAGTATAAACCTTAAGATTAAAAAATATGTGCTCTTTAATGAATCTGATTTTCTTTAATTTTTCCAAATGTTTTGAGCCTTCTAGACCTGCTAGAAAGTTGCATAAATTGAAACAGTTTATAGGACACTCACATAATTCTTATCAATTTATTACTTTAATCTCGACTAATTAATCAAGCTCACGCGACAAATTGATGTAACCCTGACAGTGGCGAAGCTAAAAAGTCATAAAAAGAGGCAAAAACATAGCTAAAGAGGGCCTTAATGATAAGCTGAAGGAAGGAAAACAAACCAGAAAAGAAACAATTTAACTCCAGTTTAGTCCAAGCGTTCGTTTGTCCCCCCAATTGGGCACACGTTAATTAAATCTAATTAGGCTCCAACTCGCACACAGACAAAACGAACAAAATTATTATTTGGCAAGAGCAAGATGGAAAAAAACAACAAAGAGCAAAAAAAAAAAAACATTAAATATGTTAATGCGAGTGAGCAGAGACGACGACATGATTAAAAATAATTTGATGACGTCACTTTGCTGGTCGTTTTTTTGGAGGTCAGTGGCAATGTTGTGGGTTCGTTTCATTTCGTTTTGCTTGGTTGCCTTTTAAGTTGATGACGTCACAGGCATGCACGTTGCATGATAAGCCACAGCTGGCAACAAAATTGAAGTGCAAACGGCAAAAATGAGAGAATTGCAGTGTCTCTCGTTTTCTCTCTCTCTCTCTTGAGTTCATGCTAGATGGAGAATAAAAAGTTTGCCGGCTATTTGAATTTTTCTAAATTCAAAAGAGAAACAGGCGAGTCTCTCTCTCCCTTTTGACTTGTTATTTATTATCATGACTGTTTGGAATTTCTTGGCTGAATTTAACGTTTCAGGCCCCCCGAACGTCAATAAATATTTCATTTATGACAAGTTGACATTGCCAACTCCCGCTAAGCACTTTTCGGTTCTTGTGGGTGTTCAATTGGGCTTCCACTTCATCACGCTTCCAGCAACAGTATTTCATAATTTTCGAACCAACCGCTGGGCTCTAATTGACCTACTGGTTGGTCAATAAAATCGACTGACACATGAACACCAACATATTGGTTAAGGGACACTGAAAATGGATGATGATTATGATGTTGAGTTGAAGTGCTTTCCCATAAATTTATGCTATTGGATAAGAGTATTTAGAGACAAGTCAATTTATATTATAGATTTTGCTCTGGCAATTTAATCTTAAATTTGTAGAATATGTGAAATCGGCCCTGAACCTACAGACTACATGTGCTTGTATTGTGTAATTTTGTATACTACCGACTGACTGAATTATGAATTCTAACTAAATTGGACCTTACAGCCCCAAAGGACCATGCCAAGCTTCTCTCAATCTCTTGACGTGTGTGTTTATAACTTTTCGCACAAGAGAATGGGACCTACAGCTTAACGCCGAATTCAAAAGACAAAGATTGAAAAGCTTTTCTATGGCTAGTTACTTCACACCTGTAGCGCCAGATGTGGAAAAGCTATTTTCTAAACATAGAAAATAACTTTTTATTTGATGGTCAAAGGCGGAATTGAACCCACGCCGTCCGCCCAGCAGTCCGTCACACTGGTAGAGTAAAGTTGAGTAAAACTTTTACTTTTACCGTTACTTAGGGAAAGAAATATTAATAGCACTCCTGTGTTTCTGAGTGGGGAAAACCGAAAAGTATACATAATTATTTAACTCAGCTTTTTATTTCCCGATTTTTATAAGCCAATCTTAAATTTATTCAAAGCCCATTTCGAGATGGTCGAATGCAAAGTGGCACAAGCGTATTATTATACCCTTGCAAAGGGTACTATAATTTTGCCCAGAAGTTTGCACCGCATATAAATATTCATTTCCGACCCTATAAACTATATATATTCTTGATCAGGGAGACGAGTTGAGTCGATTGAGCTTTGTCCGTCTGTCTGTATGTTTCTACGCAAACTAGTCTCTCAGTTTTGAAGCTATTGAGCTGAAACTTTGCACAGAGTCTTCTTTTTACTGCACACTGCTAATATGGCGGAACCGACCGGATCGGGTGACTATATCTTATAGCTGCCATAGGAACTATCGGTCGAAAAGTGGGTCTTTGTGAGAAAAACTTTTTTGTTTTTAATGTGAACGCCTCCCGCTTCAACAATTATTAGTTTTATACGCTTTTACACAGATTTGGAAGTTTTGGTCAAAATCGGATAACTTTATCTCATAGCTGCCATAGAAACTATGGGTCGAAAAGTGGGTTCGACTTAGAAAAATTGTTTGTTTTAATGCTGACGTTCGTAAACTCTGATGTAGTAAAACATTTGCAAGGGTATTCGGAATATCCCCTCTAAGATCCAGTTTTTTAAATATCCTTTTCACATTTTTCAGCTCCTTTGAATGAAGAATAAAGATCAATAAACTACCCTTTTTTTGACATATCCTTTTTAAGCTAAAACGATCCAAAGGAGGAAAAATTTAGCAACCGATATTTTTGTGTATTATATATTATATGTATATTATAAATAAATTGATACCAATTATTGTGCTGTCTTTTATTTGGAAATGATCTTTTTAACAGATCCGTGGGATATGTCTTTAAGATCCAGTGGATATTAATAGGAAATTAATAGCTGCCATGGGATATGTCATTAATATCCAATGGATATTAAAAGGATATTTTAAAAAAGATCAAAAGGATATTTCAAAAAGATCCTATGGATATAGATAAATGGATATTTTTCAACAGTTCAAATGGATAGTTGTTAAATATCCTATGGATATTTTAATATCCTTTTTTTGAAAATAAATCGACTTCGAAAAGATTCAATAGATCTTAAAAAAGGATAGTTAACTATCCAGTCCAAATGGATATCCAAAAATCATCCTAAGGATCATCAAAAACTATCATTTTTTTTCTCAGTGTATACATTTGAACATCGTCCGCGTACATGTGAACTTCGCACGAAGACAACACGTTAAGAAGATCATTAACATATATGTATAATAAACAAAAGTGGTCCCAATACTGATCCTTGCGAAACACCACGCTTAATAGTCAATAGATCAGACGATTTTGATTGTGATAACCAACAATTTGGTTTTCATATTTAAAATGTTATAATTAAGAAATATACCAAGTTTCAGCTCGATATCTGCAATAGTAGACTTTATGCCAAATAATTGGCCATTGGGCCCAGTGTGCGTTGAGAGAGCTTGTGGCTTTAAAATAAGCTCTTAAACTACGCTTTATGTTGCACTTCAAAGCCTCGCGAGTGTTAACTACCCTCACACCTCAGAGTGCACGCCATTCGAACTTTAAATCGTTTTCAGCCCAGGTTTAGTAAGGAAAATTTAAATTCACTTTTATGTACATGTTTGTATTTATATAGACGACTCAAACGTGGCCCTAGACGTATTTCACACTGATTTCCGCAGTTTCTTAGAGTCGGTTTTGTTATAAAAGAATGAAAAACAAATAAAATTATTTTTCCATTGTTTTGTAACGACTTTGTTCTCAATGTTAATACAGTCACATTGAAATAGTCATAAAGTTGTATGTTGAAAGCAATTCTCTACCTTCTAACTAAACTCTAAGTAAATTATAACTTTTTACATTATTTTTTGGCAACCGCAGTCCCACAAATGAATTTCTTGAATGAGAGCCAATTTGAAAACAAAGCTCCCCCTCTGGCTCGTTTAACTAAAGTCCGATTTTAGCATAAATATTTATTTTCAGACTTACATTTGCCTCTCTATGCGTCTATCAATAATCAAAAATCTCTCGAAGAATACAAAAATGAAGTCCAACAAAATATCAAGCTCATTTTGTTGGCTTGCTTCTGCGGACTTTTTCAAACTGGTTTGCCGTTGTTGTTGTTGTTTTTGGTTGTTTAACGAATTTGTCAAAGCAGCTTCATAACTTCAGCTGGCTGTTGTTGTCGTTGTCGTTGCTGTGGTTTTTGTTTTTGTTGGTGGCTATTTGCGTTATACGACGACAGCAGCAGAAGGCAACGAAGTTTGCCAACAATAATGACATCATCGTCAGCTTAAAGTTTTTGAAATCATGGCAAATGACGTTATAAGATAAATGGAAGTTGGTGGAGGGAAGCTGAAGTTGTGGTCTGACAAAAAGGTGAACGAAAAAAATAACAGTTTACTTTAAATATGATTTCTAATACATTTCCCATCGACGTCTCTTTAAATCCCTGCAATTTAAATAAATCTCACCCAGAATTGTCAAACGATCAATGCGAAAAACGCAAACACATTTACACTTTGGTCCGTATGTAGTTTAAATTTACACCACATCCTTCCCCCCCCTCACCACCCGTATAAATTGACCATAGCACTTAATTAACATTGGCGCACAATATTCTAAACCTATAAATATTTACCAAACACGTTTGCACGAAGCAAAAACAACTGCATAAGTTGAATTGAGTTCAAAATTTCGCCGTCACATGACCAAATCCACATGAAACAAAGCATTTTTAAAACGTGCTCATGTTTTAGTTGCAGTTGAAAAATAAAATGACATGAAAATATTTGCACTTTTATTTAGTCTAACAGCGATTCCAGTTTCGAGGCAGTCGCATTCCCGGGTTGGTTTATTTATGCAAATTACGCATACGCCATGTTGTCAGGCATTAACTTTTATTATCTTATTTTATTTTTGTTCCCCCTTTTGCACATCGACGTTTGTTAATTTTTAAGCAGAACCAGAAAAGAGTGAAGAGGAGGAGAAACTTTTATGCAAAAGTTGCCAAAAGCATTTACATACAATTTTTTACTTCCTCTTTTTATGCTCTGTGCGATCTCTCCTTCTCTGAGCTACTTGCATAAGTTAATTTAGTGTTTTTCTTCTGCAAAAAGTTGTTGTTGTTGTTGATGTCTGTGTACAAAACTATGCAGTGCATTTTGGCTTGGGTGTCACTGTGTTGTCAACTTTTGGCTTCTGCAGAACGTACATTTTATGTATGCAGCTGCTGCTAACGCAGCTTTGAACTTTTCCCTGTCCCTATAAGTATGCAGCGAATAGCAGCTGTCAAACATATGGCAAATGCTTCGAAAGTGTTGTGTGTGATGAGTGTTTGCTGTTTAGATAAACAAAGCAGCAGCGGGAAACCCGTATAATTGTTGGCAATTGGAATTGAAAATTAAATAAATTTTTAAATTAATAATACAAAAATTTGTTCTCATCAAGGCCCACTATCCAACCGATTGGTCTTTTGGCAGCCATTAGACATAGTCATGCGATTTCAACTAAGTTTTGCGAATCTGAAATGAATAATCGCCTAGTTTAAGGAGAATATAGTTTTAACCAAAAAAGTTTTTATATCTAAAACCCAGTTTCCGACCGATTAATTCCTATGGCAGCTCCAAGCTATAGTCATCCGATCTGGAAGGTTCCACTCTGTAAAAATTTCAGCTCGATAGCTTTAAAACGGACGGGCAGCGCTGATTTGACTCAGTTCGTCACCCTGATCAAAAATATAAAGATTTCCAAAAAAGGTCCACCTGGGCCTATATTTTATCGAATTTTCATAGGGAAAGAACTAATGTTAACTAATGTAATCTAATCTTACATTTAATAACAACCCAATTGGATGTATTCGGTTTCACGGCGCAATTTTTTCTCATTTTGACATTAAATTTGCATAATTTTTTGTAAAAAAGTGACTATAGATTACATGTACTTTCGCTATCTAAAATCTTTCTGAAGGCACAAAGAGCTGTACATGAATGCATAACAAACCATGAGAAACTATGCCAATGCTATTAACTGTAAGTTTTTGCTTCGCATTATAGCAGAAACCCCACAAATATAATAATGAAAAAAAAGAGTGTGTGTCATGAGACGCCCGGTAAGAGCGAAGCTCCTTACGTCGATGAAACCGATTTAAGAAATGGCAAAAGGCACATTTGGATTCTGTGTAAATAAATGTTAAATAATAAAAAATTAGGTCACTGTCAAGTCACTCTTAAGTCTCTGTTAAGTCATTGTTAAGTCTCTGTTAAGTTAACATTAATTCACTGTTAATTCAATGTAAAGTCACTGTTAAGTCATTGTCAATGTCTCTGTCAAGTCACTGTCAAGCCACTATAAAGGCACTGTCAATCAAAAAACTTTATAGTTTTTAGCCACACAACACAACTTGACCTCAATGCAGCCACTCTTTGCACCCCCATACCCACCAGATCCCCACCCGACCAACCTCAGATCCCCACCAGACCCCTACCAGATCCCCAGTAGATCTCCCCCAGATCCCCACCAGACCCCCACCAGATCGCCACCACATCCCCACCAGACCCACCAATTCCCACCAGACCTCCACTAGATCCCCTCCAGAGTCCCACCAGATCTCCACAAGATCGCAACCATTCCCCCACCAGATCTCCACCAGATCCCCAGTAGATCCCCACCAGATTTCCACAAGATCCCCATTAGATCCCCACCAGACCCAGACCTGATCCCCACACGATCCCAGCCAGATCCAAACCAGAGCTCACCAGGTCCCTACCTGATAATTACCAGATCCCCACCACATCACCACCAGAACCCCACCAGATCACCACCAAATCCCCGCCAGATCCTTACCAAATCTTTACCTAAGCCCCACCAGGTCTCCACCAAATAGCCAACACCTCCCCCCCACATCCACCTCACACTATCCCACTCCACACACAACCCACCTGCTACTACGCAGTGATGGTAAAAGCAGCTGATTTTGCAAATACAAAACACAAAATCAAAGACATCACCCATAAGAAGCTGTCGCAAAGAAAAAATTTTCAAGATTTACTCCCCAGTCTGACGTCCGTAAAAGAGCTTCGCTCTAAAAAAGAATAAAACCTAAAAATAGTAGCTACTGAAAGTAGCATAACGATAGAAATGCACAGTGTACGAATTAGTTGTGGCTGGGGCTTGTGGGTAATCCTTTCGGATTTGCCTAATATAAATTGTTGAATATATTTGAATTTCTCTAATTAAAATGCCAGAAGTCTACAAATTTTGCCCAAATTAACTTCACTTAAACTCTTGATAAGATATTTTCATTAGAACTCCATCAAAGGAAATACCACAGGCAAACGTACAAAAGACAAATTAACGCATAAACAATGTGAAAGCTATGAAAGCTGCTGCTATGCCTATGCAAAAAGCCTGGTCCAACGAAATGCATGCAGGAAACTACTTTCTACAAGCAATTAATTTGAGTAAATTCCTTTCCTTTAGCAAATGTGAGCTCTTAGGCAGACCGAAAATGCAATTTTAACTCTACTTGAACTTCACATGGCAAATCCATATCCATTTCCAGCCACACAGACAGAAACGCATTCACCTGTTTTATTTGCTCACATTATGCGCTCTATTGAGTTGCCTGGGCTGGCGGGTTTTTATGTAAACGATTCCTTAATCATCAGTCAGCACACGGAAATGAAGCTTCCTGCAGAGTTGCTTAAGTAGCCCAAAAAAGAAAATGTCCCTAAGAAACTTCGAGGAGCAAAACGTCCCTAAGAAACTTCGAGGAGCAAAACGTCGCCAACTCCGTTGGCTCTGATCCAAGTTTTCAACATACAAAAAAAAAATTAAACTAAAGTGCATACACATGACATATGTATGTAGCCAAGCAAACAATTTTTCTGCTCCCTCAACTCGCTTAAAGCCAATTAAAGGCACTTTGTTAGCCAATTAAAATGGGGTAAGAATAGCGAGGAGTCTGTGACTTGGGCACATACGCAATATGCATAATTGAATCATAGACAAACCCACATGGGCCGGGCTCCTGCTCGTTCTCAATTATGCTGGAAACGTCAACAGCACAAGATTGACTTAATTATGTCACACACACGCACACCAACTAAAGAAAAAGGTAAATAAACACGCGCGCGCTGCATACTTTTAGGCGCTGGAGCGTTAGTTGTGCGTTGATTATGCAAAAAAGAAGAAAATTATAATTACAAAATATATAAAGCAGGCACTTGAGACGCATTGCCAGCCAGACAGGAGCAAACAAGGCTACGAATAGATGCCAGTCGCTAGTTAAGTTTGTTGGGAAGCTTAACGAGCTGTGCAGAAACAGGAGAACCAGATGCAACGTAGAATAGGACCTAAAGGAGCCGCTGTTGGACAAAAAGCTGAGGCAAAAGAATGACACAAGCAACATTTTGTATTTATTTATTCTCAGAACCTTAGTTTCATAGAGTGTATTGGGTTTGTGCAAATGTATGCAACAGCATCCTTTCGTTGGTCTGTCCGTATATACCAACAGGTCTGAAAGATGGCAAGGTTCGATGTATGGGACTTCAACAACCATCGACAAAAAAAGGCTCTATGAAATGTTAGGCATAAAAAATATAAAAAAATTTATGAACATAAAAAAAAAGAAATTAATGAACGCAGCCGGTAGGACTCGAACCTACGCTCCCAGAGGGAATCTGATTTCGAGTCAGACGCCTTAACCACTCGGCCACGACTGCTTATATATATTGGGCCACCCAATATTGGGTAAGAGCATACATTGATTACACAAGGCAAACAAAATTAGACATTTTCTGTATATTGAAGGGTTGGTGGTGATTCTAGATCATTTTTATGTTCTGAACGCGAATCTGTGTTCAGAAGTGAACCATCAAGTAGTTTTTTAGTAATTTGAGTTTTAAGTCTGTTTGAGTCTGTTTTTACCCGTTTAAGAAGCGTTTTGTGGGTAACCTATACCTCAGTTTTGACTCGTATTGGCATTATCTTTAAGTGCTATTTGTTAACTTTTAAATAAAATATTCCAAATAGTTTTACGTTTTTTTTTAACAAAAAATATACCATTTTGAGAACATGTGATCAGGCTGGAATGACACTTGCTTGTTTTACCTGCAATTTCTAGCAGCAATTTTGCTCTTATGGGAATCTAAATGTGTGAGAGGGAGATAGACAGTTGTTGAATTCGCCGCACAATAAATTGCTGCTGAAGGCAGAGCAGTCGGCAGAGTTGTTTCTGCTAGTTACAATACTGTCGCTAGACAACAATTTGCTGTGGCTGCTATGCTTGATTTCTTATTTAGCTATACAAATTTACTTTTAGGCTGGAATGACACTTTCCATTTTTAGAGACAATTATTGTCGCAATTTTTTGATAATAGGTCAAATTTGCTGGTGTGATTGCGGCCTCTTCTAAAGCATTCTGCGGAGAATTCAAGCATACTCTAACTTGCTTACACCAACGAATTTTGCCCATAGATGAAAAATTGTGACTAAAATTGTCCCTAAAAGCCTCAGTATCTTGAAATTAAACTTTTTATTTTTTGGCAATTATAAAAATTAGGTTTTCGTGTATGTATTTATTATTTTTCTAAAAAAAGTAAAAATATTTCCTTTGAAAAAAAGCCAGTTGACCAATAGGTTGCGCTTCTTTGGTGAATATTTAGCAAGCCAAACCTCAATGGACATGGTTTCAAAAGGATGTGCTTCCTTTTATACGCTAAAAACATCAGAGCTGAACACCCTCTGCAAGGTAAAAAATGCAATATAAAATAGGTTGTGTTTAAGTAGACATTTACGCCGCCGCGCCCCGCCGCCGATTTTTGTCTTTTTTAACGCGCCGCCGCCGAATCACGAAAATATCGGCGCGGCGGCGGCGGCGGCGGCTTTCGGCGCCATAGCATTTTTATACCCGTTACTCGTACCCGTTACCCGTTTTTCTGAAAGATTTCTTAATTTCTTAAATTTTCATTTATTTTCCTTATTAAACTTATATTAAACTCCTTATCCCATAACACTATGTCACAAAATTTGAAAAGTTTTTGTATCCCGCACTTTTAGCAATTGATTCTATTGTAAAATTGCACGCTGAATTCAAATCTGCTCTCAGATATGTCAAAAGTTACGGGAGAGGGTACAGGGAGGGTTTGTAAAAGATTACCCAATTCTATCAATATCTGAGACCTGTGCAGTTTTAATGGTAAGATTGAAAAAAACTTAGTAAAAGGCAGGAAAAAATTAAAAATCATCAAAAATTTTTCAAAAATCCAACTTTGAAGTGCCGTAACTTCGTCATTTATAGTTGGATTTACAACAACTGTCGATTTTTTAAGAAATAATTTTATTATCTTTAATTTTTGTTCCTGTTTATACATATCGGTGGACTAAAATCAGAGAAAATGGCATTTTAGTAGACCTACCTTTTTCCAAAACACTAAAATTGAAAATTTCGCGATATCTCAAGAACCGTTCTACTTTTGACATATCTGAGAGCAGATTTGAATTCAGCGTGCAATTTTACATAAGGATCAACTATTTAGAAGCCGGGATCAAAAAATTGTTGCATAGTGTAATTAAACAAAAATTAAATTTCAAGAAATTAAAATCAAATTAACGCTTTATATACCCGTTACTCGTAGAGTAAAAAGGGTATACTAAAGTCGTGCAAATGTATGTAACAGGCAGAAGGAATCATTTCCGACTATATAAAGTATATATATTCTTGATCAGCATCAACAGCCAAGTCGATATAGACATGTCCGTCTGTCCGTCCGTCCGTCTGTCTGTATGAACACCTAGATCTTAGAGATGGTAAGAGATAGAGGTTTGACATGTATGGGACAAATGCTTCTTTTATCTGCACGCAGATCAACTTTGTTTCAAATTTTAGCCACCCCCCCCCCCCCCCACAAAACTATACTCCTAATTTAAATAGACGCCCCGTCCCTTCAAGAGAGCACAAGTTTACAAAAAATTTGAACCAGAAAAATTTACGTTATATCTCCCACCAGTTTTACAAGATATTGACGATTCGTAACTTATTATCGTAGTAAAAAAATTAAAAATATTTAAGATCGATTTTACATTTTTTGGCCGAAAAAAATGAAAATAATTGAAATCTTAATAAACAAATATCACATTCTCTTTGCAAAAATAAATGTAGTTAGTAATTAGCATTTGCCGAAGAAATGATAAAGATCGGATGAACGGTTCTCAAGTTATGAGCAATAAAGTGAACCAACCCCCCCCCCCCCCCCAAGGGACCCCTCCCACCCTAAAAAAAATATTGCATACTTTTTGGATGGTCACCCTAAGGAACGCAGGAACACTGTTAAACTTGTTTTTTCATGAGTAACGGGTATATCAAAGTCGGTTAGAGCCGACTTTAACTTACGCTCTTGTTTTCTGAGAGATCATTGATTATGTTATAGAGATGACACGTTGGGAGATGAAGCTGAGACAATATCGATTCTTTTATTCGATAACTTAAAAGCATTTTAAAAATAGAGGTAAGCTAACTTCGACTCGACCGAAGTTTATATACCCTTGGAGCTTGATATATGGCTGACAGTTTGTTGTGATTTCGACAAATCTTGTTGAAATTATGTAAAATCATTGAAAACTTATAAATACGAGCGTTGGGAGCGATAACATTGAAAACAAAAACATTTTTCTCACTAAGACTTTTTTTCAGTTGTCCGATCTAGGTGTTCATACAGACAGACGGACATGTCTATATCGACTCGGCTGTTGATGCTGATCAAGAATATACTTTATATGGTCGGAAATGATTCCTTCTGCCTGTTGCATACATTTGCACGACTTTAGTATACCCTTTTTACTCTACGAGTAAAGGGTATAAAAAGCGTTAATTTGATTTTAATTTCTTGAAATTAAATTTTTGTTTAATTATTGGATAAGGAGTTTAATATAAGTTTAATAAGGAAAATAAATGAAAATTTAAGAAATTAAGAAATCTTTCAGAAAAATATATATATATATTTAAAAATGATACAAATTGCTTTATATATTATTAAACAAATTTTTTTTGTTACTGCGTACGCCGCCGGCCGCCGACAAATTCGACGGCTTATCTGCCGCCGCCGCCGCCGGTTTTTTTCGGCGTAAACCTCTATCTTTAAGATGGCCCCACCCAGCACCTAGGATACCCATTCTTAGATGACCTGGTTATCTGCGCCTACAACACATAGCTCACTGTCAACGCCCACTCGACGCACCCCATCCACATACACCAAACTCCTTTTTAACACACAAAGGGCCATAAGGTCTTAACTTGATCACGGCCTCAGCCGAGCAGCCTATTTAATCTAACTAATCTATCCTGTCAAATCAGTTAAATCAGATATCAACAACAGCCAGTGTTACCTTTCTTGTTGAAAATACCAAAAAAAATTCGGATGGAAATACTAAATTCTCAACAATCTTCAGGATTTTTTTGGTATGTTATTTAAGAATTCGCCGAATTCGCCGTTTTCTTAAAAAAGTATATCTCTACTTCAAACAAGTAAGAAAGTCAGCTAAGTCTGTCAGAAAACGACCACATTAAATAAAGAACCCGAAACAACGTTTACCTATAATCTCTGCCGCTATTTCGTTGAAAGCGGAGAAAAACGCATACTTTGTTTTTTCTTTTCTTCTCTGGTCTGTCTCGGACCTTTTGGCAAAATTCACGCAATCAAAAGGTCTTCTTCGTATGTATGCTTCGGTTTGTGAGCTTACAGCCTTGGCTCGGCTTACAATATAAAAGTATGCTATGAACTCTGTACCCTCTCCCGTAACGGGAGTCCCGTTATCTCTCACACTGACTCGTTCTCTTTTTATGCTAAACTCTGGCGCTCTCTTTTTTTGGTCTTCGAGAAGAATGCATTTTAGGACCGATTGTCTGAATTGGACTTGGTATGGGGTTGCTTTCAGACTGATTAAGTCCGTGTGTTCAACCACAGCGACTGAGTGAGCAAAATCGCAGCACACATTCGGTTGAGGGAAGTTCAAAAGAGTTTTGTTTTTTTCGGTCAATGACGTGAGCAGAGCAAACTGAACATTGGGTTGAGAATTACACAGTGCTACAGTGCGAAATAACCTGGGTATTGGCATAGCCTACGCTGTAGAGCAGGTCGCGTTTAGCACTTCCTCATACTTGGTTTTCCTCGGGGACCCCCAAAATCTGAAGTTATGGCCCAAAAACCGCTTTTTGCTATTTTACCTCACTTAAATAGATATAACTAGCCAATGGACCGTCTGATTGCTCATAACCTTATCAATTCCGATAGCGACGAGAGGAATCTAATACATTTTAGTCAATGGTTTGACTAATTTAACGCGATGGCTGAGTAATGCGGCTTACAGATCTGGCATTTTCCATTTTTTTTGAGAAATTTGTACTTTGACCATCACTGGTTTAACTATTTTATTCTATGCGATTTTTCCTTAAAGTTTGTAGTAAAAGCCCATTTAATTCTCCGTCGAACGGTTGTTGTCCCAATGAATTTGGATACCGTTTGACGAAGTTATTCGCGCATTTCTAAGTACACCTCGACAATCTAGTATTTTTTTTTAGTGTGCTAACATATTTATGTTTGCTTTCACATAATCGCCCCTAAAAGTAAACTCAGTTTTGATTTGGCGCCAGATTCAAATAATATTTTTAAATAGTTAAAATGCAAATATATATAAACTTCCATGTATCTAAATTTTTTCGCAAATATTAACGGTCTCTGAATACTGTTATCTAGCTTAAAAATAAATTGAGCTATACTGAGTAGATGTGGGCTGCAAGTGGTTGTTATTATTTTTTAATGAGCTGAAATTGGTATATTAAACAAAAGAGCCGTGCAAAGCAAGAATCGTATACAGGTAGGCACGGTTAAGGCTTGTGAAAAGCAGATTGTTTTCATGGCGCAAGCCTTGGCCACGCCTGGACATATCTGGTCTAATGCAGAGAATTTAGCTAGGGTTTAGTTAGGGTTCTATTTAATGATAAACCCCATTGGTACCTAAGAAATTACTTTTCAAGTCCACAAACAGGGCCCAATGATAACTGTCTAACCACGATTGAAGAGAACCGCGATAAAATACCATGGATGACCGATGATGAAGAATATAAAAACCACTATCACAGGATGGACGAACCATTGTCGCCAGCTCGCACGGAACAGAAGCGACTGTCGGGCAGTAATAACAGTGGCCGAGATCGTCAGGCATATGTGGTTTAAATTTCGGGCCAAAAAAGCTGGTGCTGCTAAAATTCCTGCTAAATTGCTGAAGACTGGTGAAATATTATTGACATCTTTACTTTTAAAAAGAAAACTGTTGAATACATTTTGTCAACCATTGAAAATAAATACTATATACTTATAAGCGAGTTACAGTCGCCCATACTGCACTTGCTGCACTGTGTGCTTATGCGGGTTGACACTCTTAGATTTATTTGTTTTAACTCACTTCAAATCGAGCCAATTACACAATTTATTATGCGCTGAGTTTTTAGACAGGATATCGGGCCGGGCGTCGCGGCCGAAGCGAGCAATGCATTACCCATTGCTGCTTAAGTGCAAGCTGATTTCACTTTCTTCTCATTTTTACTTGGCGCGGTCCACTTTGGTTTTTATTTGGTATTTAATGGTTCGTCCATACTGTTATAGTGATTTTTATATTCTTCATCATTGGTCATCCATGGTATTTTATCGCGGTTCTCTACAATCGTGGTTAGACAGTTATCATTGGGCCTTGTTTGTGGACTTGAAAAGTAATTTCTTAGGTACCAATGGGGTTTATCATTAAATAGAACCCGCAGCTAAATTCTCTACATTAGACCGGATATGTCCAGGCGTGGCCAAGGCTTGCGCCACGAGAGCAATCTGCTTTTCACAAGCCTTAACCGTGCCTACCAGTATACGATTCTTGCTGTGCTCGGCTCTTTCGTTTAATATGCCAATTTCAGCTCATTAAAAAATAATAACAACCACTTGCAGCCCACATCTACTCAGTATAGCTCAATTTATTTTTAAGCTAGATAACAGTATTCAGAGACCGTTAATATTTGCGAAAAAAATTTTGATACATGGAAGTTTATATATATTTGCATTTTAAGTATTTAAAAATATTATTTGAATCTGGCGCCAAATCAAAACTGAGTTTACTTTTAGGGGCAATTATGTGAAAGCAAACATAAATATGTTAGCACACTAAAAAAAATACTAGATTGTCGAGGTGTACTTAGAAATGCGCGAATAACTTCGTCAAACGGTATCCAAATTCATTGGGACAACAACCGTTCGACGGAGAATTAAATGGGCTTTTACTACAAACTTTAAGGAAAAATCGCATAGAATAAAATAGTTAAACCAGTGATGGTCAAAGTACAAATTTCTCAAAAAAAATGGAAAATGCCAGATCTGTAAGCCGCATTACTCAGCCATCGCGTTAAATTAGTCAAACCATTGACTAAAATGTATTAGATTCCTCTCGTCGCTATCGGAATTGATAAGGTTATGAGCAATCAGACGGTTCATTCGCGAGTTATATCTATTTAAGTAAGGTAAAATAGCAAAATGCGGTTTTTGGGCCATAACTTCAGATTTTGGGGGTCCCCGAGGAAAACCAAGTATGAGGAAGTGCTATACGCGACCTGCTCTACAGCGTAGGCTATGCCAATACCCAGGTTATTACAATTTTTGGAAATTTGTAGCACTGTGTTATTTACGAGCTTTTTAATAAACACTGTACCAGCAAAATTTGTGTGAGGTGCAAAGTGTGCATCAAAATTGTTTTTCTATAACTCGACTATCGTTCATCAATTTTTATCATTTCTTCGGCAAATCGATAAATTATCACAATTATGCTCAAAGCCAAGTAGATTTGATGAGTACGGTACACATCATCTTGTAGCAGATAAAACCTGCTCTAGTCACTTCGCATATAAAATTATCTACGAAAATCTAATGTATGAAAATCTGATGAAGATGAAAGGAATCTTTGAAGTTTTGGAAAAACTATTATTGTGACGAAAATTACATTGTCGCATTTGTTGTATTAGCTGCTCGTGCAACCCAAGTATCAGTCTAGCGCGCTTTTTTTATTCATTTTATTGTTGTTTTATACAGTGATAGAGTCAGTAATAATGAAAGAAAGAACACTAATGATTAACGTATACCAATTTGATTAACTACAGTTGAGACAATTTCCCCCGGGCATGAGATGACCTCGGCCGACTCGCAGAAGATAGGCAAAACCGGGCGGTTCTTAAAAACAGCTGTATAATCGATCATCCTCTTTTGTGGTGTGTGTGTGTCTTGTTATAAATAGTTGTTATAAAAAAAAACATTAATTTAGAATATAAAGACGGAACGGTTGCGCTGTCAAATCCGTTTCTGTCAGAAATAAGTCAGCTGTTTGCTTTCACTTACTTCGCTAGTTACACATACACGAGCCGAACGCATACCGAATAGGGTTGTCGATATTTCTCAAAATATCAATATCGATAATATCAAAAATCCAAATTTTCAATATTGATATTTGATATTTGATAAATCGCCTCCAAAAAACATCGATATATCTATATTATCGCTATTTTCTAAAGCTTAAAAAAACTGAACGTCTTCACCATAAAACTGCTAGTTACGGCTTCTAGAGACCGTTATATGTAACATTTTTAACACTTTCCAATAGTTTTCTAAAACTTCACTGTGCATTTTTTTCCAAGTACATTAATAGTGAGAGTTTCCTTTTCTTTAAAAATTAAAAGCATGTACTGAAAAGAGATACATATTTTGTTATTCACATTACTTTGTATAAGTAGGGCTTCTGTTCAAAATTGTTCTGATATAAAAGCAGTTTAAACGGGTTTTTTCATGTGAAGAATTGTGACGAAATAAATTTGTATCTTATCTGAGTGTAGGCTTTAAAGTAGGGTTGTCGAATATTTCAAAAATATGTATATCTAACAACTCTAAATTAAAATACAGCTCCAATTATCTTCTTCCTCTGTCCTGGTGGTTGTTGAGATTGAGCTTCTATATTGCTCATTGCATCCACTACTAATGTCTGCTTTGATTCATTTTCCGTCTAAAAGAATAAGAAGATTTTAAATATAATTATGACATTAGAGCGTCCGGAGATTGAACATGTCCGAGCCTATTTAAGCCCTTTTATAGCCAACAACAAGCATACACATATTTATGTACAATACCAGGATAATAATATTCACAACATAAAAAAAAAATGCATAAATAGCCGCCAATTTGACACACAAAGAACACAAATTCCCAGAATTGAAAATCATATATACTATATTTACATTTGCCGTTGATGAGCTGCATTTCAGCCAAGCATCTCCAAGCTTTTTAAGTGCACTTTTATATTTGTTGAGTTTCCACTGTTCCTTATCAACTTTAATAAATATAACTTTTAATTATTTTGCCTTAAATGTCCAGTGCAAAAGAAACCGTCATTCGCAAAAATGTGACCGAGTGCTAAAACAAAAATATATTAAATTAAATAAAAAAATTTGACGATATTCGTCATTTTGGGCAAAATATCGATATTTCGAAAATATTTTCGACAACCCTACTTTAAAGACTTAAAGATTATGCTTAGAAAAAAAAATCATGTGAAAAATTTAAGAGAACCTGCAGACAGCATGATCAATTCATTCGCACCAGCTCCCAATATGTTATTTTGTTCATGACGACAACTTCAACATATTCTAACACTGACACCTAACGTTGCAGCGTATTGCTGCATCCATACGTGTATGATTAGTTCTTAAGTGTGATTTAAAGTCAAAGTACATTAATCGTCAATATCGGCGTATAAAATATCATATCGGAATAAAATTTATCGCCCAACAAAAATATCGATATATCTATGTATCGATAAAATATTGACAACCCTAATACCGAAGCTGAGGCCAAGAGAGTAAACATGTCTTTGCTTTCATTGACAATCGCTTTTTTATGGGGTCGGAAATGATTCCTTCTCCCTGTGCATACAGGTTTCCCAAAAAAAGCTTCTAAAGAAGAACAAAACAGGCGTTTTAGGCATCTTTAATCTTAAAATACTAAAAATCCGAGCTGGCTCCGTCAATTCTTTGTCTATATTAACATGCAAATGAAGCTGGAATAACGGAAAGAAGGATTTTTAGATAAATGAAGCCAAAATTAAACTTGCAATACTTAACTACACTGAGGGAAAAATGCAATGAAATTTTTATAAAGGGTGATTTTTTAGCTATTATATATTTGGCAACACTGGTTTAAACAGCTCACGCACGTTTCGTGGTTTGTTTCACTGTCAAACATCTTCAGTTTGGTCTATAATTTGACCATGAATCGTCTTACAAACGAACAACGCTTGCAAATTTTTGAATTATTATTCAATATATTATTATCAAAATGCGTGCTCTGTTAAGAAAGCTCATCGCGCGCTTCTTCCATTTTATGGTCAGTTTAATTGACCCACTGAAGCGGTTATTCGGGCTATGGTGACACAATTTAGCACCAAATTTACATTGTTGGACATTAAACCACCAACACGCTTACGTAGAATGCGAACTGAAGAAAATATCGCAGCTGTATCGGCCAGTGTTAATGATGACCATCAATTATCGATTCGTCGCCGTTCGCAGCAATTGGGCCTCTGTTACTCAAAAACCGGTCAATTGGCCGCCTATATCGTATTCAAATAAAGATTTCATTCATTTTTCTGTATTTTATGTGTTTTTTTTTTTGGAAAACTTTCCATAGCTCTTAAAAATTCACCCTTTATTTACCCTTTGAATTTAATATCTACACCATTAATTAAGCGTTAAATATGGAATTCGTAAATATAAAGTGTGTGCAGTGCACACTGTGCACTCTATTTTTAATACTCTGTACCGAAGGTACATAGATCCATTTATTTATTTATTCGCCAATTGAACAATGCTCTTTACTGGCTACCCTAACATATCTTAAATTACATTACTTAACTTAATGTCTAAAAGTGGAAAAGTATTCTGCTAACAAAGTTTTTATTGCAGTTTTATTGGAATCGAAATCAAATCGCATGCTGGCGGATAAGGAGTTGAAGATTTTAAGGGCCCTAGATATGGGCTCGTTAAGGGAATAATTGGTTCGGGAAAATTGGTTGGAGAAGGGCTGAAAGTTTGGAAGATTTCTGCTTGGTACATTGAAATTTATCATACCTAACAAGGTGGGACAGTCAATGCACCCTAAAACAAAGTCATTCAGAAATAGCAATGACGCAATAGTCCGTCTATCTTCAAGAGTCGAGAGATGCAGCAGTGCACATCTACCCAAATATGGCGGCAAAGGATCAGAAAAATTAAGCGGGAGGAGCGCAAATTTAAGAAATTTTTTCTGTACCCTTTCAAGCCTTTTAATATGAATTGCGCTAGAAGGATTCCAAATAAATGATGCATACTCCAACTTGGAACGCACAAAAGCTGAGTAAAGGCTCAAACGAGTATAAGGGTTCTTAAATTGGCTGGCATGGCGATTGACAAATCCAAACATAGAATAGGCCCTTGGCAGAATATAATTTATATGCTCATTGAACAGAAATTTTTTGTCAAATTTTACTCCCAAATCAATGGCCTCAACCCGACTCGATAAAGTTTGGTTAGATATGAAGTAAGTGGCCGTAATATTGTAGTAGCATTTTCTATATCTAACAATAAAGCATTTGTTGAGATTTAAAGGGAGTAAATTGAGAGCACACCATGAACTGACCCTATCTAAATCAGATTGCAGCAGTCGACTATCACTAATGGATTTAATAGATCGAAAAATTTTAAGATCATCAGCATAAAGCAGAAACTCTGAATTAAGAAAATGCACGCAAATGTCATTAATAACAAGTAAGAAAGTCGGTCAAGCCCGACTATAACATACTCTGTACCTGGAGTAGAAGCTGAATGCAATGGTGGTGCTGCGCTCATCTCAAAGTATCTCGCTCTTTTTCCCTCTCTCTCACTCTCTCTCTCGCTCTCTCTCTCTGGGAGGGGGGAGGTATAATACGTCTATCTTCAAAACTGTAGGAGATATAACGTTTTTTTCAAATTGCGGGGGCGGGAGGGGGCGTTGCAAAAATTGAAAATAAACTTGATCTGCCTGCAGCTATAAGAAACATTTGTCCCATACATGTCAAACCTCTATCTCTTACCATCTCCGAGATCTGTTTGTTCATACGGACGGACGGACAGACGGACGGACGGACAGACGGACATCGCTATATCGACTCGGCTGTTGATACTGATCTAGAATATATATACTTTATATGGTCGGAAATGATTCCTTCTCCCTGTTACATACTTTTGCACAAACTTAATATACTCTATGTACCTTCGGTACAGAGTATAAAAATGATGAAAAGTAAAGGACCGAGGGCACTTCCCTGTGGAAGTCCCGAAGCAGCCACATATGGAATAGAAAGCGAGTTGTTTAATCTGACTCTCTAGGTCCGGCGGTCCAAGTAAGATTGAATCCAGGACAAAAAGGAGGAATGAAAACCTAGCCTAAAAAGCTTGGCGATTAGAGCACTATGACAAACTTTATTAAATGCCTTGGAATAGTCTGTATAAATGACGTCAACTTGACAGCGTTTGTCAAAGGAGCTGATGCAATAATTACAGAAGACAGCTAGATTAGAAGTAGTGGAGCGGCCTGGCATAAAACCATGTTGGTTAGGGTTAATGTACAACTTTACTAGAAAATACATCTGTTTGGCTACAATTCGTTCAAAGAGCTTAGATATATTGCTAAGCTTAGCAATGGGTCGGTAGTTAGGTACCTCCCTCTTGATACCAGACTTGAACACAGGTGTGACTGTTGCAATTTTCCATTTTTCAATAAATCGACCAGTTGTGAGTGACATTGAGAATATGGTTATGAGTGGCTCACATAAGTCACCAATGCAATGCTTCAGAAAAAACGAAGAAATTCCATCACAATCTGGGTAATTAGAGTCATCGCAGCTCACTACAGCTTGGAAGATGTCATCCTTGGAAATGGATAAAGTGCCAATGTTAAGCAAATGGGGAATTGAGTTCAAACTATTCAGATCATTCCAAGAAGTAGAGGGTTCAAAGTTAGAATTGAAAAATTTTGCGAACAAATTTGAAATACCAAGGTCTGACGTTGCAACTAAGTCATAGAGTATATTAAGTTTGTGCAAAAGTATGTAACAGGGAGAAGGAATCATTTCCGACCATATAAAGTATATATATTCTAGATCAGTATCAACAGCCGAGTCGATATAGCGATGTCCGTCTGTCCGTCTGTCTGTCCGTCCGTCCGTCCGTCTGTCCGTCCGTCCGTATGAACAAACAGATCTCAGAGATGGTAAGAGATAGAGGTTTGACATGTATTGGACAAATGCTTCTTATACTTCAATTTTTGCTACGCCCCCTCCCGCCCCCGCAATTTGGAAAAAACGTTATATCTCCTACAGTTTTGAATATAGACGATTTGTACTTTCTGGAGATAGTTAGTAATTAGCAAAAAGTATCGATTTGCCGATGAAATGATAAAGATCGGATGAGCGGTTCTCAAGTTATGAGCAAATAAGTAAACAACCTTCCCACTCCCACCCTTAAAGAGAGAGAGAGAGAGAGAATTAGAGATGAGCGCAGCACCAGCATTGCATTCAGCTTCTACTCCAGGAACAGAGTATGTTATAGTCGGGCTTGACCGACTTTCTCACTTGTTTTTAATATGAAAATTTTTGAATTTAAATTAAGAATTTTTTTTATTTTTATTTTGTTCTGAATCAAGAGAGCAGGAATCTCACTTGGAGCCACTACCTACCAGTTGGTTTCTAAAAAACAATTATTTATATCAGAAATTAAATTTAAAAATGTTTACTTACTGTGGCATTCGAACTCGGAGCGATTGGTCTAAACACAATTGGAATGCCGTCTCTACCGGTTGAGCTACTCCACTAGCTGATGGCAAAGCGTCTAGTACACTACTTGTATAGAAGTTCGAATTTCCATTATTATTCATTTATAAGGGGCAAAGAAAATTTTGTCATTAAATGTGTTTATATTTAAATCAAAAAGCAAATTAGTTGATTTTAATACGAAAATGGCATAGCAAAATTAAATATTCCCTGAGTGTTGTGCTGCTTTGACGCTCTCTCATAATTAGGCTTAAAGGAATCAGATATTTGGCTTTTTCCTGAACTAAGGAATCCACTAATTGAAGTTGGATTTGCCAGACTTGGCTCTCTTGGAGTAATAACTCAGTTGTAAAAGATTTCCCAACAATGAAGAGGTAGACCTTTCTTCCCACAGACGACTTGAGCTATAGAATATCGTTGCATTAAATGAAGCTTATCCTGGTTGAAATGATCTCCCACAGCTGGACTCAACCAATTTTCTTTTTGCAAAGTTTCGGTTCTTAAACAATTTTAATCTCTTGTTTAGTTTTACTTTTTCCATTCAAAGAGGTATAGTTTGAGAGCTCATACATTCATTTACTTTAATAATGGCAGTAATTCGTCAGATCTTAGGTTAAATTTAGTTGAAGAAACCGAACCCCCGTTGACATTAGCGGAGTTCGCAAACCCGGCTTAAACACTTTCATTTGTGTGATTTTGGAACTCGGTTCTCAACAAACACAACCTCCAACTAACCCCTCACGCTCGGAGCAAATGCATAAATCCGCACACACGCACACACAAAACACCATGTCGGACAAATTGTGATGAGATAAACCCATGACAAAATCCTCACAGGTAGCACGTGGCTGGGGCACTTCATACAGCTGGCTCTTAGTTTGGGGTCAGGTTAGTGCAATTAGAATTGCATTTGCATTTGGCTTCACCTCGAGGAAGGAGTAGATGAAGGAGGGTGACTCTTGGCTGCTGCGGTTTTTTATGTGTAACTAATTTGGCATGGCATACTTCTGGGCTGAGCGACAAATTAACGCCGCGTTAATGACACGCGATGCCTCCTGCCTTCTCACTCTCTCCTTTGTCTAACACTTAATCTTGGCATGGGGCAACTTCCGCTTATAGAGGTTTGCTGTGTGGCTTCCGTTGCGCAGCGGAAGCTGTGGGCTCAAGCAGCAGATATACCCTCTGGGGAGGTGGCAGGCAGTCAGTTGCCATTTGCGCCAAGCGGAAAATTAGGCAACAGCTCTCAGGCCCATTGAATTATCGCACTCAACGGACAAACTGACTGACAGCCGGGCAGACAGATAGAAAGAGGCTGGCAGCAGGGAAGCGCCTTTCAAAACGCAATTTGGCCGCCACTTGAATGCAGTGAAACGGGCTCTGCTCGGCTCTGGTCTGCTGCGTTCATTAGGCAATCAATTGCCAATCAACACTTGAATCACACTGAAGACTCCGCCATTAAACGGTCGTTTTTCTCCTTCCCTGTTTTCTCTTTGCAGATCATTCGTGAACGCTTACCGGATTATCCAGAGCGGAGTAGTTTGGTGTGGAACAGTTCGCCCGGCGCCTTGCTCACACTGCCCACTTTTGCGGATAGTTCTAGGTGAGATTTACATGGCACCAGTCCAGCTAGTGTGTGTTTATTTATCGCTCGATTTGCAGATTCATGCCCTTTTTACTGAATTCGCTGGGGGCGGAGCCGCGTCACAACTTCACGGCGGTTATCTATGTACAAATTGGTGCCGCCTTGGGTCCAAATGCAGCGCTCTATAAACTAGTCAAGACCATTACCAAGAGCCAATTTGTGGATAGAGTAAGTAGACCCACATAGACGGATGGAATTGAGTTGCTCACTACATTTGTTGTTCTGCAGATACTCGTTTTGTGGGCTGCCGATCGACCACTTCCCCTAAAGAAACGTTGGCCACCCACCTATCACATACCTCTCCATGTGATTGCCATTGGAGGCAGTGCACGTGGTGCTGCCCAACCCACTGGGCAAACGACTGAGGGTAGACCGAGCCCGAGCATATCGCAGCGTTTCCTTCCCTACGAGGAGATACAAACCGATGCTGTGTTGTCATTGGATGAAGATGCCATACTCAATACGGATGAACTGGACTTTGCCTATACCGTGTGGCGGGATTTTCCCGAACGTATTGTGGGCTATCCAGCGCGAGCGCATTTCTGGGACGATTCCAAGGTAATTGTTGGCGGGCAGTCATTAAAAGGGTCAAAACAATTATTAACTGCTCTGTCTCTTCTCTTGCAGAATGCCTGGGGTTATACGTCCAAGTGGACAAACTACTATTCAATTGTGCTAACTGGCGCGGCCTTTTACCACCGCTACTACAATTACTTGTACACCAATTGGCTGTCGTTGCTGCTCCTAAAGACTGTACAGCAATCCTCCAACTGTGAGGATATCCTAATGAACCTGCTGGTCTCGCATGTGACCAGAAAACCGCCGATTAAAGTAACACAGCGCAAGGGTTACAAGGATCGGGAGACGGGTCGTTCGCCCTGGAATGATCCAGATCATTTCATACAGCGCCAAAGCTGTTTAAATACCTTCGCAGCGGTCTTTGGGTGAGTTTTCTCTTGTTAAGGTTGGTTTTTGTTGTGCCTTACTGATCATCAATGACTTGTATGCCGGTCAATTAAGCAATATTTCCATTTTTAACGCAAAATAGTAGTAGAAAAAAACCGGTTTCGTAAGCAGTTCAATACGTACTTATTTTGACTCCAGGTTACCCAACCGAATCACCCGAAATACATTTTTTAAGTATGTTTACTATAACCGAAACGAAACAACCGGTTCGGTTTCGGTTTTATAAAATATTATGGGACAAAAAATAATAAAAATCGTTTCTGGAAGTCACGAAAATTCACCAGCGATGGTCACTAGATCCCCCCAGGGGGCGAAGACACTTCGCTAGTTACACATATACAATCCAAAAGCATTTTTTGCCTCGCTTTCGTTGGCCAACGCTGTTTTACACTATAAGTGAATCTTTATCTACTCAAACTCCCATCGCTAAGGAACGTGCTTATCAATAGCAACTAATACATTCTATGTTTCGGTAGCAGCAGCAGAGAAGTCGGCAGAGTTTTATTCAATGAAATTTAATCAACGAACTGTACTGCTCTTATTTCTCAAAAGACCTTTCTCTTCAGAACTTAATAACTGTTCAAATAAAAATTGCTCGAAAATGCCGCGCCAAAAAAAAAACAAATCTCTGCCGAAATTACATACAGTAAATATCGCTTATATGCGAAAGCTATAATGCGGATATATTTTTGCATACACGCGATATTAGCATTAAGCGGTAATCTGTTATCTGCAAGTCATTTGCATATAAGCAATTCAGTAGGTAAATTATGTTCCTTTTATTTTAATGACACGTAACTTTTTTCACATAAGGATAACTTTTATCCTTTAATTTTTAATCTAAATTAAAATGTATTGTATGGAAAGCAGTTTGATAAAAATATTCATCTTCATCTTCTTGTTATCGATGAAAAAATCTTTGTCCGAAGTTTTCTAACACAGGCAAAGTGATTGTCGCATTAAATGTGTTCCGGATTTGTATTGGCCATTTTTAAATTGGACTTTACAATACAATATGCTCGTTTAAATGTAACAGTTGCATTGCGCGGAAACAGCAATAACCGGCATTGCTTCTAGGTTTTGAATACTAATCCTCCTGAATCTAGTTTAATAGGCTTTAAATAGGCTTTTTTTCTGGCATGATGTCTCCGAATTTAATGATAATTAGCCCAAAGGGAGAATATTATGATAGAAGCTTAACCGCAATCGTTGAGCTTTTTTTAAGCTTTTTTGCGGAAGTTCTACGCTTAAAAGTCTAATATTGGGAATTTTTAAAATCTTAAATAATTTCAAAACGGTTTAATAGGGTTGCTGCTGTTTTTTTTTTTTAATTTTTAAAATAAAATCATATATTAAAACGTAGATTTTTTCAATTCTGTTTTTTTTTTTTATTTTGTTACAAACATATTAAGGATGTACGAAGTTAGCTGGCCTCTATTTTTATACCCTTGGAGAGGGTATATTAAAATTGTCCGGATGTTTGTAACGCATAGAAGGAAGCATCTCCGACCACATAAAGTATATATATTCTTGATCAGCATGACGAGCTGAGTTGATATAGCCATGTCCGTCCGTCTGTCCATCCGTCTGTCCGTCCGTCTGTCCGTCTGTTTCTATGCTATCTCCTCCGCCAGTTTTAAAGCTATCGTAACCAAACTTTGCACGAAGTCTTTTTGTATAAATACGCTGCACATTTGTCGGAACCGGCCGGATCGGATGACTAAAGCATATAGCTGCCATAGGAACGATCGGTTGAAAAACTAGTTTTAGTGAGAAAAACTTTTTTGTTTTCAAAGCTATCGCTCCCAACGCTCGTATTTATAAGTTTTTAATGATTTCACATAATTTCACCAAGCCTTGTCAAAATCGGACAACTATATAGTATAGCTGCCATACAAAAGTTAGGTCTGAAAAAAAGTCTTAGTGAGAACATTTTTTTTGTTTTCTATGTTATCGCTCCCAACGCTCGTATTTATAAGTTTTCAATGATTTTACATAATTTCAACAAAATTTGTCAAAATCGGACCACTATATAGTATAGCTACCATACAAACTGTCAGGCATATATCAAGCTCCAAGGGTATAGAAACTTCGGTCGATCCGAAGTTAGCTGGCCTCTATTTTTTTTTTCACATAATGGTGGCCATTGAAAAATTAAAATTCGATTTTGGGCCCTTTTTTTGTAGTTTAGTGTAAAACGTGAAGGCCAAGCTTACTTCGTCTTTGCCGAAATTTTAATACCCTTGCAAATGTTTTAATACATCAGAGTTTAAGAACGCCAGCATTAAAACAAAAAATTTTTCTAAATAAAACCCACTTTTCAACCGATAGTTCCTATGGCAGCTATAAGATATAGTCATCCGATTTTGACCAAAATTTCCAAATCTGTGTAAAAGCTTATAATATTACAGAGACTAGTTTGCGTAGAAACAGACAGACGACCAGACAGACGGAAGGACAAAGCTCAATCGACTCAGCTCGTCGCCGTGATCAAGAATATATATACGGCCCTGTTCCGAATTCCGAGTCGGTTTTCGTGTAAACGTTTGCAAGTGAAATTCCAATTAAACAATGTTACATGGAAGTTGACCATTATTTCTATGGCTACTAGATCTGGCTTAAGGGTACTGTATTCCTTCAGGTGTCATTTTTTAAAGGTTTACCAAAAATTAGATTACTCAAAAACTATAAGAGGTATTAAGAAGCGGTTTTTTTTATTTGATAGGTAATCGGTTAAACTAAATTTAGTAATTTTTGTTGTTGTTGTTGTACCTACGGTTGTTTTTGTATTTCTGTTCAAAGTTAACCAAAAATTTAAAACATAGGCCCATGGTTGCAAAAAATTTTTGAGAACGGATGATCTGAATTGAAAACTGAAGACAGGGTTTTGTTAAGAAATAATGTAATTCTGGTGTGAACTAGGATATTTTGGATCGGTCAATAAATGACGTAGTTATGGGGTTTCAAAGTCAAAATTTCGAAAATCGACTATTTTTTCCCACTGTATTGGTCCTAGCTCCGTTATTTGTTGACCGATCAAAAATATCCTAGTTCACACCAGAATGGTGGGTATTAGGAGCAATTTAAGGGAAGAATTTGAAAATCGGTCAACAGGTACTCTTAAAATCTTTGCAACCATTTTGGAAAAAGTGGTTCCGAGATAATCGCATTTAAAGATTCGACATCTGTTTTCGATGAAATAAAAATTATTTTTAATAAATGTATAAATCGGATTTGGTGCATTTGGGTGTTAACTTTCACCGAAAAAAACGATTATCAAAATCGGTTAAGCAGTTCTCCAGAAATTTGAGTCACAGTGCGTCAAGACATGGTAAAAAATAAAATCTCCAAAAATTTCCAAGTAAAATTTTTTTTTTCCATTATATCGAACATTTTATAAATATTTATAAAGTTTTTGACCAAAAAAGGGGAAAAAATACGAATTTCTAAAAATACGAGGGTCGATAAAAACAATTTTCATATAAAAGGGTCGGAAAAAATAATAGTTTTTGTTTATATCTTTAAAACTGAGTTTCGGATCAGCTTGAAAGTTTTGCAGGATGTTTATAAGATCCTAATAGAACGTTTAAGCAAATAAAAAAAAAATCAAAAAAAAATTATTCTGAAGGTATACAGTACCCTTAAGAAAAATCGGAATTGCTTAAGTAGTTGAAACCGATTGCTTAATGTCAAGTGGAATGAATTCGACAAAAAGCGACGACCCAATCTAGTATCCACAGAAATTCTTCGCACCTTTTATATTGATTTATTAATTTCAAATAAGAAAACAAGACGTTTACACGAAAACCGACTCGGAATTCGGAACAGGGCCGATAGTTTATAGGGTCGGAAATGAATATAACTTCTGGGCAAAATTATAATACCCTTTGCAAGGGTATAAAAAATAGTAAAATTTTTTAAAAATTATGATTGACCAGAATGGTGAAAATTCTGCGTCGGTTCAGTGTAACTGGAGATACCATGGCCGCCAGTTCGAAAAACGTGGTTTTGAGATAAATGCGTTTAAAGTTTGAAGCAGGGAATCAAACCGGAATCGGAACCGGAACCGTATACCGAAAAGAACCGATTGAAACTCAGAATCGGAACCCGAACCGGAACCGATACTTTTAATTTTTTGTATACTGGTATCCGAGAACCGATATTCTTGAAACCGAAAAGACCGAAAAGAACCTAAACATTGTACCGGTACGGTTTCGGTTCTGAGTACAAAAAAGGTTTTTGGCTTAGCATAACTTTTGTTCAGTGAAATAGAAAAACGCGAGACCTGTCTCTTTGAAAACAATGCATTCCTATGTGGTATTTCTTCAAGGCTGCAAACCTCTAAAATTTTGCAGAAGGTTCGGTCCAAGGGTTCGAACCCGCTGTGAAGTCCTAGTTTCGGTTCGCGGACCGGTTAACGGAACCCATGAGCCCGAACCTCGGTTCGAATGAATATAGAAGAATAGTTTCGATTTATAAAAACTTATTATTTAAAATACTATTCTTCATGTAAAAAATGCATTTTTTATTATCAAATTCATTAGCTGACATTTAGAACTTTTGAACACCGCTTAGTTGGAGTTAATAAGCGTTCTATCTGCTATTGGAAAGTGTTTAAAAGGCCCTTTAAACTGATAAGGGAGTTTCTGAAACAGCACGTATAGTTAACGCAACATTTTTTAGGTCCTCGTTTTTTAACCTTTCCCAAACTTTAAAACATTTGTCGATGTGTTGGATAATAGTCGGATTCTGTGGTCTATTTAAACCACGTTAACTACATATTTAGTGTAATACACAGATTAGGCTTTAGTACGGTTTATTAACGGTGGGCGTGCTGCCGGTACGAATGAATGTGACACGTTGGCAATGAGATGAGTGTGTGTGCACCCAGAAAATTTTCTTTCTAAAATAGGCCAAAATTGCCCTTAAATTAAGAAATTCGCCAATATTTTTGCGCCTTGGGTAAGTTCGCTTTGATTTTAGAAAGGGCCTTTCATAAAAAATACATCTTTATACAGGCCAAAAACGCCCTAAAATTTAGAAATGCTTTTCTAAAAAATAATTAATTGTGTTTTAGATTCTAGGACAATTTTTCTAAAAAACTCTTAGACAATTTTAGCTCTTAGGTCGATTTAAAATTCCCAAGCGGTTATGGCAGCGCTGGCATAAGGAGAAAGCAGCTGACAGTAAACACTTTGTAAACTGTAAATTATTTTGAATTTAAATATAACTGATTATTCTGTGAAATACATGTACAACACTTTAAACAACACTGTAAGACGAATGGTGATATATCGATAAATGGTAAATGCTTATCGATATATCAAGATCAGTCAGTTTTGCGCGAAGACAGAGAGAACAACGCTATGTGAATATTAATAATTAAAATACATGAATACACAATATTAATAATAAAGACCACTGACTATAAATCAGGTGTGGGGTATAGACCCAAAATTTTGTGCAAAGTTGGTGATGAAGTACTGCGAAATTGTACAAAAAACTAAAAGTGAGCTGATCGCCATATTGGAGAAGGAAAAAGTACAGCTGGATCAAGACGCCACAATTTATCAACTGCGTATTGCTGTCAGTTCCGTAATGAAAGCAAATAAAAAGATGGAAAAGCAACTAGATGAGATGCCCGAGAAAAATCTGCAACTTGTGGAAGGCCTACCTAATACCTTAGGCGAGACGCACAAGCCTGAAAATTTGATTGGCGCCAGCTGGCGACTGTGCTGGCGCGCTTGGTGTAGGCGAATTAGAGCGAGATGACTATAGTGATGCGGCGGCAAGCAGCTTGGCAGACGATGACATTGCACAGAATGATGAAATTGAAGAGAATTCAAAGCAATCAGGCATACAGATGACGCCAGCTTTGAACATGAAGCAACAAGACCGAGTTCGTGATGAAATACCTGGAGCAATGGATATGGAGGAAGAAATGCGATACCTAGCACAACTAGAGGAACTGTATGCAACCCGTAAGCGTGTGTCCGACTTAAAAAACATAGTCGAAAATTTGGAAGGCAAACCGAAGGTGGCAACTGTAGTGGAGCAAGATGGTATCGACATAAAATATCTGGATACCCTGGTTCAGCAGTTTTCTGGTGATGACGGCTACCCTGTGTCCCGTTGGCTTTCCGATTTTGAGGATGTGATGAAGGCATATAAGGTGTCCGACCCGAGAAGATGGATTTCTGCCAAGCGATTGTTAACTGGATCAGCAAAAATTCATATGATCCACGCTGCGCCATTGACCTGGGATGATCTGCGAGCAGAATTGCTTGATGTTTTTGAGCAAAAAGTGACAACGTGGGACGTGGCTAAGCAATTAGAAAATTTTCTAAAGGAGAAACGGCACTGCAGTACTATATTGCTATGTGTGGCATTGCACGACAAGCAGAATTGACAACTGGTGACGTGGTTCGTTTCATCGTAGATGGCTTGCAAGACAAAACTGGAGCTGCCATGACTATGGCCTATTGTGATTCCTTGGGCGAGCTGCGCAAAAAGATTATTGTATACGACAAGATTAGAGTGATGCGTACTCAAATGCCAGACCGTACAGAAGAAATGAGTAAGCCTAAAAACAGTGGAACGGTGAGTCAACAGCAAGTCCCTAGTACCCCTCGTTGTTATAACTGCCGTCAAATTGGGCACATGATGAAGGATTGCGGACGACCTAAGAGACCTGAGGGTGCCTGCTTTAGTTGCTGGGCAACTGACCATAAATACCAGCAGTGCCCCAAACGTAAAGTGATGACCACTATAGCCGCTATACAAGACCATGATGCGGCGAACGATAACGTTTCTGAAGATTTAGCTGCAATTCAAGTAGTTAACATATGAGTTCCGCCTGGTGAAGAAAGATACATGGGTGTAATAAGTTTATTTGATACAGGTAGCCCAGTAAGTTTTATTCATAAGTCATTAATACCAAACTACATTAAGTTAAGTTCAGAACGAAGTAAATACCACGGGTTGGGAGGACAACCTATTCTTGTTTGGGCCAAAGTAAAGTGCCTTATTAATTTTGCTGAAAAAACGTATATAATTTGGCTATATGTAGTGGATGATCACATACTGCCATTACCAGTACTGTTAGGACGAGACTCACTGAAAATAATGGAGATTTAGTTGGTGCATAAAAAGAAAATAAATGCAAGTTTTGATTTACCAGTAAATTTAAGAAATACTGAAAATATTAACTCAACCTGTGCATCTTTGTTCACCAGTAACCCAGTAATTACTCATAATATAAGTAAGATAAGCAATAACCAAGATAATAGTAATAAGTTAATGAAGGATACTGCCCAGTGCGAAGAGACTGTGCAGAATACTGATAATTTCGGTGACTTCTTGGCATGCGTAGAAGCAAACACAGATGAGGAGATTAATGTAGGGTTTGATTTTGGTATAGCTCAGGCAGAGGAATGTCGTACATTAGTCAGATTGCACTATGTGAACAAAGAGGGCGATTATAGAGTCAAGCCTAAATATCAGATGACTATCAGGTTAACTGATACAACTCCTTTTCATTGTTCTCCAAGACGACTATCATACTTCGGAGAGAGAAAGTTGCAGAAATTATTGAGGATTTGTTAAAAAAACATTATACGACCTAGTAAGTCCCCATATGCATCCCCTGTGGTCCTGGTGAAGAAAAAGTTAGGAGAAATTCGTATGTGTGTTGATTATCGCGGAATGAATAAGCGAATTGTCAAAGATAATTTTCCTTTACCCCTGATAGAAGATTGCCTAGAGTACTTGGAAGGAAAATGTTGTTTTTCCATAATTGATTTTAAGAGCGGTTTCCATCAAATAGGAGTTGATGAGAATAGTGTACAGTACACCGCATTTGTGACCCCCTCAAGGACAGTATGAATATTTGAGAATGCCCTTTGGATTAAAAAAATGGTTCAGCAATATTTCAAAGATTCATTTCAGAAGTACTTGCTGACTTTATCAAGAATAAAAGCATAGTAGTATACATGGACGATATAGTAGTGGCAACTAAGAACGTGGAGGAGCATATGGAAATTTTGAGTAAACTGTTGGACCGTATCAGTGAGCATAACCTAGAGATCAACATGAAGAAATGCGTATTTTTGAAAAGAGAATGTGAGTTCTTGGGTTACAAAGTCGACCAATATGGAATAGTACCTAGTGACTCCCATTTGGAAGCGTTAAAAAATTTTCCGGTGCCCCAATCTATTCAGACACTTCACTCATGCTTGGGTTTCTTTTCGTATTTTCGACGATTTGTGCTATCCTTTGCCCGTATAGCGAGGCCCTTAACCGAATTGTTAAAGCAGGGTGGCCCATTCCCACTTAACGAAGAGCAATTACAGGTTTTTAACACCTTAAAGACCGCTTTATCAAACCCACCAGTCTTGGCCATTTTCAACCCGGATAGAGAAACAGAATTGCATACTGATGCTAGTTCGCACGGATTTGGAGCCATTTTATTACAAAGACAGGATGATGTTAGGATGCACCCGGTTTCGTTTTACTCTGGGAAGACAACAGCAGCTGAATCTCGTTATCACAGTTTTGAACTGGAAACCCTAGCGATTGTAAATGCGTTGCGCCGTTTTCGAGTATACTTAGAACACAGACCCTTCAGAATAGTAACTGACTGCAATTCCTTGGTACAGACACTTAGTAGAAAAGCAATTAATCCTAAAATAGCAAGATGGTCCCTGGAATTCGAAAATTATGACTTCGCCATAGAACATAGACCAGGTGTTAATATGTCTCATGTTGATGCCTTGAGTAGGCAAACACAGTTATTGGAAATACTTAGAGATGATGAGAAAATACCACTTGAAAACCATAGAGCTGATTGCGTAGAGAATCATAGAGCTCAGCCTTTAGAGAACCGTAGAGCAGAAATGTATAGAGTTGAGCCTTCAAAGAACCATAGAGCAGAGCGGATAGATAACCATAGAGCTGTGCCATCAGAAACTTATAGAGCAAATCGTAGAGAGAAGCATAGAGCTGAGCCATTAAGGAGCCATAGAGCAGAGTGGGCACGAGAGCATAGAGAGGAGTATATAGAAAACCATAGTGCTGAACAGATGGGAGATCTTAGGGTGGAGCATTTGGAGAATAGAAGATTTGGACTTAAGGATAACTGTAATATCGGGTACATTGGCAAGCATAGTGACGAGCGTGTAGAGAATCATAGAATGAAAGCTATGGAGTTCATGCATGACAAAAGTAGATCCGATAGTGATGTAGAGAGCTGTAACAATAATAGAATATCAGAGGAAAATTATTTTAGTCGGAGTAATGTCAATTATGATAGAGACGGTGGTAAAGAGACCCGGGGAGGTTATGATATTGAGTTGGAAGGAAAAGAATCAAGGAAGTTTGAGTTTTCAGAGCAGACCTTGTTGGAATCATTGCCATTTGTAAGTGTCGTAGGCGCGACTCCGGAAGATATAGATTTGATACTGCAAACTGAGCAAATGCGCGATAAGGAACTAATGAAAATTAGAGAGTCATTAGAAAACGGAAGTATGATTGACTTCGAGCTAGTGGATGGAGTGGTTTATAAAAAAAGGTAAAGACGAAAATTTATGTTTATATGCACCTGTTGGTATAGAAGAGCAATTGATTAGGTTATCCCATGAGAAATTAGGTCATTTAGCGGCTGACAAGTGTGTGAATGACTTAAAAAAGACTTATTGGTTTCCTGCTATGAGGAGCAAAGTAGAAAAATTTATAAAAAACTGTTTACCCTGCATACTACATTCAGTACCTAAAACAATTCACAATCGAACGCTCCATAGTATTCCCAAACCTTGTACACCGTTTCATACCCTCCATATAGATCACTTGGGTCCCTTGCCAAGTATAAATTCAAAAAGAAAACACCTTCTGGTAATAATTGATGCGTTTACGAAGTTCGTTAAGCTTTTTCCTGTTAACAGTACTAGTACCCGTGAAGCTAAAGATGCATTGAGTAAATATTTTGAATTTTACAGTCGACCCAGGAGAATAATATCTGACCGTGGCACTTGTTTCACATCCTTAGAGTTTACTACCTTCCTGCAAGAGCGTGATATAGAGCATATAAAAGTGGCCACAGGAGCACCGCAGGCAAATGGTCAAGTTGAGCGAGTGAATCGCGTGCTTACCCCTATGTTAGGAAAATTGTCAGAACCCTTGAAACAAGCAGATTGGTACAAATTGATGAACAAGGTTGAGTATGCTATCAACAATTCCATCCACAGTAGTACGCAAGAGACCCCTAGCATGCTTTTGTTTGGAGTAACTCAGAAAGGCCCTGTGGTAGACGAACTGTCAGAATACCTTGAGAATAAATTGAATGTAAAGCCTAGAGATTTAGGTAAAATGCGTAAGCAAGCAGATGTTAATATTGTATGTTCACAAGCAAGAAATGAGCAATTGTATGCGAAGAAGCACAGAGCTCCTATAGTATTTCAAGTAGGTGATTATGTAGCTATACGTAATGTAGATACCACGCCAGGAATTAATAAGAAATTTGCGCCAAAATACAGAGGACCTTACAAAGTAAATCGTGTGTTTGACAATGACAGATATGAAATAGTCGACATCGATGATTGTCAGTTGACACAGCTACCTTTTCGTAGTGTTTTAGAACCTGCACGACTTAAGCATTGGATGAGCAATGTTAATGATACTGTAGCCATGTGTTCGTAGATCGTGGTCGATCTATTGTCAGGTCGGCCGAATGTAAACTGTAAATTATTTTGAATTTAAATATAACTGATTATTCTGTGAAATACATCTACAACACTTTAAACAACACTGTAAGACGAATGGTGATATATCGATAAATGGTAAATGCTTATCGATATATCAAGATCAGTCAGTTTTGCGCGAAGACAGAGAGAACAACGCTATGTGAATATTAATAATTAAAATACATGAATACACAATATTAATAATAAAGACCACTGACTATAACTTAAAAAAAAGTTTTAGGGGGAGGTAGGGTAGAACCGACCACAGACCAACCCGTGTGTGGTGGTTGTGTTTTTAAATACACCCCGCCCCAACCCTTCGGTTTTTAGGGTTTGTCCAAGCTCCCCCCCTTCCAACACCAGCACCACCTCCTCACACCTAACTACTTTTTCCTAACCTATAGAGATAGATATATAATTAACTAGCAAATAGCCCGTCACGCTTCGCTGCGCCTTCAACAGTATTTAACCAACGCACACCCACTTACCACCCACTTCAGGCCCACATTCCACCCAATTTCCGCCCACTTCCCATTTCCATCCCACCCACATCCCAACCACTTCCCGCCCACATCCCACCCACTTTCCGCCCACTTCGCACCTACATCCCACTCACTTGCCACCAACATACCGTACACTTCCCGCCCTTTTCCCGCCCAAATCCCGATCACTTACCATTTACATCCCACCCACATCCCTCCCACTTTCCGCCCACATCCCACCCACTTTCCGCCCACTTCCCACCCACATTCCATCCACTTCCCATTTCCATCCCACCCACTTCCCACCCACATCCCATCCCCTTCCAGCCCACATCCCACCCACTTTTCGCCCACTTCGCACCTTCATCCCACCCACATTCCACCCACTTGCCACCAACATACCGCAAACTTCCCGACCTCTTCCCGCCCAAATCCCGATCACTTACCATTTACATCCCACCCACATCCCTCCCACTTACCGCCACATTCCACCCACATCCCATCCACCTCCCATTTCAATCCCACCCACTTCCCACCCACTATTTGCCCACATCCCACCCACATTCCACCCACTTGCCACCCACATTCCTCCCACTTACCGCCACATCCCACCCTACATCCCACCACTTACCCACATCCCACTTCCCGCCCACTTCCCACCCACATACCACACACCTCCTGCCGTCTTCCCGTCATCTTCCCGTCCACTTCCCGCCCACTTCCCATTAACATCCCACCCACATCCCTCCCGCATACCACCCACATCCCCCCCCACTTCCTGCCACATTTCACCCACTTTACATCCACTTACCACCCACTTCCAAAACAACTTTCCACCATCATCCCACCCACATCCCATTCACTTCACAGTGAGCATCCCGGCCATAGTTCCAACCAAGGCTGCAAACCGGTCCTGAACCGAACCTCTTAGAACCGGTTCAGTTCGGGTTTTTTCGGTCCGACGAACCGGACCACGAACCGAACCCCTAATGTTTTTGACTCGTCGAACCTGAACCCGAACTGGACCACTTTTTCGAAAAATGAGGTTCGGTCCGCCAAATTAAGTAATTTCTCCAAAGAGACACCAAAAAAATATAGAAATTCCTTGTAATCTCACTTGTATCATTTAAGATGTTCTCCAATCCTCCAATGGTTTTCCTACTGGTTTTGTCGAAATCATGGGATTTATTTTTGGGGACTATATGTTCTTTTGAGACCATTGTATTTCTATGTGTCAAAAATTGTTGCGTCATCAAAATGCGGTATTCTTCCAAATATTGAATATTTATATATCCATAATTCAATTTAATGATTGCTATTATTAGTTTGGGTTTTTTTACCTTGATTAGAAAACTTGATTTGTAAAAAATCATAATTTTCACCTACAAATACAAAATAATTCTACATTTCAAGCAGAATTACTCAATACTCACCCTTTACAGTAACAATTATCTAAGTAATTGTAAAAGTAATTTAATTTTGGAATATTCACTGAAAAATCATAAGTCCACGTTACAATTACGATTATTAAAAAATCGCAATCAGGTATAGTTTTTTCATTACCTAATAACTTGTGTTTATAGTAATGAAAAGTAATTAAATACGGAAGTAATGAATACATTACAGCTCTGCTAGAAGATATAATGCTTATTAACTTAAACTAAGCAGTTCTCAAATGTTTCAAATGTCAACTAAAATTACTGTATTAAAGTACCTATAGTACCCAAGCGAACCAAGGTTCGAACCAAAACCTTGGGTTCAGGGGTTCTAAAAACCGGTCCGCGAACCGAACCTTAGACTTAATAGCGGGTTCGAACATACGGACCGAACCTTCTGCAAAATTTTAGAGGTTTGCAGCCTTGGTTCCAACATCGGAAAATTAAAAAAATTATTAAAAATAAATTCTCATTTTGACCTTACAATCCGAGTTTCAAGCTAATCGTATGAAAAATAGTTTTTGCATGCAGAATTTTCCTGCCATTTTCCTCTTGGGTGGCTTTTCCGACATTGAAAAATCACATTACAAATTATTTCGTATTTTGTCCTTACAAACCGAGTTTCAAGCCAGTCGGATGGAAAATAGTTTGTTTTATGCAGAATTTTCCGGGAATTTTTCGACCGTCAGGTCAAATTTTCCAACTTCGGAATATAACATTTTAAACTATTTCGTATTCTATACTTACAAACCGAGTTTCAAGCCAATCGTATGATAAAAACTTTTTTGGATTTAGAATTTTCCGGCCAATTTCCTCTTGTGCGGATTTTCCAAAATCTCTATTTCGCGTACTATGCTTACAACTTATGTTTTGAAAATAAGTTTGGCGCCAATCGCTGGCAACTAAAGTTTCGCCCATACAACCTTGAGCACGCACTTTCCACCCAGCGGTGTGAATTTTCCGGAAGATTGGTATGCAGTTGTTGTGGAATTTTCATATAGATCTTTGAAAATGAGTTTGAACTTGATCGGATGAAAAACAAAAAAGTTTTATACAACCGTTTTCCGCGAATTTTCCACATTTGCCGACAGAATTTTTCAAAATCCGTTCTTAGTACTCACTTTCAGCATAAGATAAAACTACTGTGAAAATCTCATCTTCCTATCTTTTATGGCTTAGGCTGTACGACGGTCACCAGTCAGTCAGTCAGTCAGTCAGTCAGGTTGAACTTTTTTATATATATAGATTTAGAAATAAGCGCATTAACAATTTTTTTTTACTTACTTTACTGGGACTTGAACACAACAGGACCTCTCTCAAATACTGAACACTCTGACGACGCCTTAGCCCACTCGACTATTTGCCTTATACAAAACGTGGCGACATAACCATAGTTAATAATGTACACAGTTGGTCAAGTTGACATGACATTCGCTTAGCAAACGTGGAGGCCTGGAATCAAGTCCCAGTAGGAGCCTGCTTTTTCTTCCCATTTTATAATTTTTATACCCTTGCAAAGGGTATTATAATTTTGCCCAGAAGTTTGCAACGCACAGAAATATTCATTTCCGACCCTATAAACTATATATATTCTTGATCAGGGCGACGAGCTGAGTCGATTGAACTTTGTCCGTCCGTCTGTCTGTCTGTCTGTCTGTTTCTACGCAAACTAGTCTCTCTGTTTTAAAGCTATTGTGCTGAAACTTTGCACAGAGTCTTCTTTTTACTGCACACTGATAATATGTCGGAACCGACCGGATCGGATGACTATATCTTATAGCTGCCATAGGAACTATCGGTCGAAAAGTGGGTCTTTGTGAGAAAAACTTTTTTGTTTTTAATGTAAACGCCTCCCGCTTCAGCAATTATTAGTTTTATACGCTTTTTACACAAATTTGGAAGTTTTGGTCAAAATCGGATGACTATATCTATATCTTGCCATAGGAACTATTGGTCGAAAAATGGCTTTTATTTAGAAAAATTGTTTGTTTTAATGCTTACGTTCGTAAACTCTGATTTACTAAAACATTTGCAAGGGTATAAGAACTTCGGCAAAGACGAAGTTAGCTTGGCCTTCTCGTTTTTTTTAAATTTTTTTTTTTTTTATTTTTTTTTTTTTATTTAGCAAAACCCTGAGTAAAAATCATACTTAAGAATTTGTGTGGCGTATTTGGAGCTTAAGTACTAACATTTGCCATTCAATAAGAAGCATGGTCGAGTGGATAAGACATTAGAAAATGTCTTGGACTGGGATCCAATCCCCGTAGGAACATACTTTTTTCACATTGAATGGTTCTTTTTTTAATGTTTTTTTTTTTATTTTAAATGTTTTTATCATTGCCTTTATTTTATACAATCCTTTAATCGATTACTACATGGTGTAACGCATGTCAAGACAAAGCAAAAACTTGCTCAATACTACATCAGTGCAATATATCTACATTCTTCAGGCATAGCGAATGGACATTTGTGTGTGTAAACAAATGCCATCACATAGACGGCTCAGTCGTTAAACCCAGTATAGCGCAGTGCAATTTCGCAAACATTTTTAGAAAGGTCGAAGGATTAAGATAAAATTTCTTAAAATTAGGCTTAACTTTCTTAATTTTTGGGCAAAGTACCCAAAATTTTTAACAAATATTTTCTAAAATCAAAGGCGAAATTTCCCTAAATATTAGAAAAGGCAATAAAGCAAATTGACCCTAAAATTTAGAAATAAAAAATATTTTTCTAAATTTTAGAAAGTTTTTTCTAAAAAATTAATTTTTAGGGCAACTTTTCTAAAATTTAGACAAATATTTCTTAAAGATAGAAATTTTTTCTAAATTTAAGGGCGATATAGATCCTAGGGTGATTTTCTTAAATTATAGAAAAATAATTTTCTGAGTGTGTGTGAATTAAAGATGTACATAAAAATGTGCGAGTATCGAGCATTGATAGTTGTAAGTAATGTGTGAACTAAATAAAGGAACTGAATCCGTGATTGGAGCTGGGTGAACTGGGACCACCACAAATCTATAACATCATTTACAGAATTGATATTTAATATTTGATTACTTCGCAATCAGAAGTTGATTCATTAAAAGGTGAATTTTTGAAACTCTTATAAAGAAATTCTTTTTGGAGCTTCAGCATGTTTGTAATGTGCTGCTTTGTCGTTTAAAAGTTGTCCTGCTCGTTCCATATTGGCTCCCTTATCAAATCAGATAGTATAAATTTCACCTAGAGAAATGTAGGGTTGGAGAGCTTTTGAATGTTACAAGTCAGATAACAAGGAATTTCTATTTTTCTATATTGTGTGTGTCGTTAAAAAACCGCTTAATTTGTTGAACCGAACCTAATTTTTCCAAAAAGTGGTCCGGTTCGGGTTCTTTGTAACCAATTTTTATTTTTTTATTTTAGGTAAGTTTGATGAAGGCATTGTTAATAAAATATCATTTTAATCATCTTATGAATACAAACATGTATAATTTTTATGTCAAAAACACACAAATGAAATTAATAATTTATATACACATACATGGGTCATTCTTTTATAAACCGAACAGCAAACAAATTTTTTATTTTTCATTTTAATAAAAAAAATCCGAAATTAGATCTCGACATGCCCACCAAAACGTAATTTGCGGTTTTCCACAAAATTTTTTTGTTAATTTTATAAACAATTTCAAAAATCGTTAAAAACGAAAAAATGCCATACGAATGCTATGATTAATCGCATTGCTGCATACTCACTTTGATTGGACTTAACTTTTAAAATTTCTGTTAGTTTTACCGGTCCATACCGGTACGTACCGGTACGATACCGAAATAAAAAGGTACCGGAACCGAATACCGAAACAGTTGCAGAACCAAAACAGAACCTCTTACCGAAACGTCAGTTTCGGTACGTACCGGAACCAGAACCGGAACCGAAATTCGTTTCGGTTTGATTCCCTGGTTTGAAGTAAATTGAAAATTGCTTGATTTATCGAAGACATTGGTCGACAAAAAAGGCTATATCTTCAAAAAAAATTTCGAATTTTGTGAAATATTTCTGGGGCGATATTCTTAAATATTTAAGCCAGGGATCGAAACGATTATAATTTTTAAAATAAAAATCATTTTTAAGAATTATTTTTATTATAAAAATTGAAAATAAGACTTATTTTTGATTTTTATTTATAAAAATTGAAAATAAGACTTATTTTTGATTTTTATTTATAAAAATTGAAAATAAGACTTATTTTTGATTTTTATTTATAAAAATTGAAAATAAGACTTATTTATCAATTTTTATTTTAAAAATTGAAAATAAAAATTGATGTGAATATCTTTTAAACTAAAAGGCGCTTTACAAAAGTGGACATATATCTAGATCTATGATTCAATACCTTCCAATGATACCTCACATGTCCTTGAAGGATCAAGGATAAGGATTAAGGATACCAATTTTTTTATTGATTCAATGCCGCTGCTTATACATTTCGCTCAATTACTTCAAGTCTGTCATAACTCAAAAATGACTAATTTTTACTTAATGATGCAGAAATATTTGCTGTGTTGTGTACACTGATTTGTGTAAAATTTTCAAACTGATATTTATATGTTTTACTGTCCATGTGAGATGAGAATATGGCTTGGCCCCGTTGAAGGAGCTATATAGCCAATTTTACATTTTACTGTACGAAATCACAATAACGGTAAATAATTTGTAACGCACCGACCAAAAAAAGCAAGTACCGAACTTTTTTTGTGTTCAGCACTCGTGTGTACTAAACAATTTTAGTTAAGTACAAAATGGTTTTTAGTTGACTACACAGAGTGTAAAACGAATTTACAGACTTTGTGACGAAATTGTCAACCAAGTGAAAAATCATGTCAGCACAAGCATAGGCGCAATCGCAGGTAAGGGATCTCAATGGTAACAAAAACCGCGAAATGCTTAAGAAACGTTTTTCAAGACCACAAACTATCACACATAACTTCATTGCCCTGTTTATGATAATACCGAACCGCGATTAATACAACGGATGACCAAAGGTAAAGAACATTGTCAAGATCATAAGGAAAATAACTAAATTGCCATGGTTTTGACAATAGTGAACCCCGAACCATGGATGACCAACAATGAAGAACATAGATAGGGTATAAAAAACGTATCAGTTTCACAATTTTTGCTTGTAAATAAGAAGAGAGTCCGGCATTGATATTATTGAAAGGGCTGTTTCTATAGAATTTAAGTTTAAAAGCCAAACCTTTTACAGAATTTTTAGAGGTTTTCAGCCTTGGTTAAGAGTCATTTCTTAGAAATGTGGGGACATCTAAGTAGCTCAAAAATAAAAAAAGTGGACTTTCAGAATTTTTTTGGCCAAATGGAAGGGCCAATCGAAAATTTGTAAATGAGGTATTATAGTGTGATACATTTACTCGAAATTGTTTTCGGGTTTTTTGTATCAAAAACAAAATGGCGGTCGTGTATCATTTCTCCGTTGACCCTATTTTTCAGCTGGCCGGACACATAACTCAAGCAAATCTTAACCGATCGATCTGAAATTTTAAGAGTAAATCGGAAATACCTATGGCTATCGATCCACGTAGGATTTTTTCGATATTTGGCTTACTTTTTTTTTTTAAATTTTTTAAGAATTTTTTTTTTCTTTTTTAAACGCATTTTATTTTTTATTTCGCCAAAAATCAAAATATCGAAAAAATCCTACGTGGATCGATAGCCATAGGTATTTTCGATTTACTCTTAAAATTTCAGATTGATCGGCTAAGATTTGCTTGAGTTATGTGTCCGGCCACGGAAAAATAAGGTGTACGGAGAAATGATACACGACCGCCATTTTGTTTTTGATACAAAAAACCCGAAAACCATTTCGAGTAAATGTATCACACTATAATACCTCATTTACAAATTTTCGATTGGACCTTCCATTTGGCCAAAAAAAAATTCTGAAAATCCACTTTTTTTTTTGAGCTACTTAGATGTCCCCCCTTAAGCTTTGAACTGAAAACTTGATGTGTAGGCTGGTACTATGAAGCAAGCCGAACCAGCCGGCTAAGACAGTTCAAAAGTGAAACGTGTTGATCATAGCTCGTCATTGGATCATCTAAAAACAAGACCATTAGTTAAAGTCGGCTCTAACCGACTTCGATATACCCGTTACTCATGAAAAAAACATGTTTTACAGTGCTCCTACATTCCTTAGGGTAACCATCAAAAAAGTATGCAACATTTTTTTAGGGTGGGTAGCGGGTGGTCTTGGTTCACTTCTTTGCTCATAACTGAGAACCGTTCATCCGATTTTCATCATTTCTTCGGCAAATCGATCATTTTGCTAAATTCTAACTATATCTAGAGGAACAAATGTCTATCCCTAAAAATAGGAGATATAACGTTTTTTCCAAATTGGGGGCAGAGCTCCTTGACAACTTCTGCGTGCAGAAAAAAGATGCATTTGTCCCAACGTCAAACCTCATCCTTACCATCTCTGAGATCTAGGTGTTCATACAGACAGACGGACAACGGACGGACGGACAGACGGACAGACGGAATGGCTATATCGACTCGGCTGTTGATGCTGATCAAGAATATATACACTTATATGGTCGGAAATGATTCCTTCTGCCTGTTACATACATTTGCACGACTTTAGTATACCCTTTTTACTCTACGAGTAACGGGTGTAAAAAACAAATCGATATGCGGTTTAAAAGGTGATATGATTTCCGAGTTAAAGACAAAGAGATATTTCTATACCCTTGGAGAGGGTATATTAAAATTGTCAGGATATTTGTAACGCACAGGAGGAAGCATGACAAGCTGAGTTGATATAGCTATCTCCTCCGTTGGTATCCTTAATCCTTATCCTTGATCCTTCAAGGACATTTGAGGTATCATTGGAAAGGTATTGAATCATAGATCATTGATATATGTTCACTTTTGAAATGCGCCTTTTAGTTTAAAAGATATTCAAAATCAATTTTTATTTTCAATTTTTATAATAAAAATAAGAGTTATTTTTCGATTTTTATTTAAAAATTGAAAATAAAAGTTTATCCTGATTTTGGATTGCTCACTCAAAATTCGTATATGGGGTGTCTCCAAAAGGGTCTAGGACACTTATTTGGCTTTGATTTTTTTAAAGTCCATAACTCTTATTTGCGATCCCTGATTTAAGCTATAAAAAAATCCAAAAAAAAAACATCGAAAAAAAATTTTCCACATGATAAAGCATTGAATTAAATTTTCATTTTCAGGACTAAAAAGCCCTTTTGAAACAAATTTTTTTAAATATTTTATTTTCTTAACTTTTTGAAAAAAAAATTATTTTTTCAAAAAACTTAGTCCAGCAAATAAGACCCATCCTTTAAAAATTCTCAAAATAATATATGTAAGAGCCGCATCTTTTCCAAAAATTTTGCGTATCTGAAAATATCGGTAGGTTGAAAATTGAGGAAGTTATCGCCATTTTTGTCAGTTAATCTCAACAATATCAGTATGGAAAATGTGCCCAAAATTTCTAAACAATTTTAATTTTGGTTCTTAATTTGCCCAAACATCTTTTTTGAGCTATTGAATAAAATTTTGGGACCCTGAAAAGAGCGCTTTGGCTTTAAAGCTTACGGCTCTTTCAGCCGTATGTGTGCAGGCGTTCCCTTAGAATATATCTGACACTTTCGTCAAAAAACAATATTTAGTTTATGGCGTCAGAAATGAATGTTTCTTAGAGTTCTGCTCAAAATTAAAATAGGATATACAGCCATGCTCCCATTTTCGCTTTCGCAAAAGTAGGTGCTCCGAAGTTCGCAAATCGCAAAATTTCACCGATTTAAAACCGGCGATGTATGATTCCGTGAAATGAAACACCACACAATCTTAGTGAGAGAGAGAGAGAGAGAGCGAGAGCGAGAGAGTGAGAGAGCGAGAGAGAGAGCGAGAGAGAGAGCGAGAGAGAGAGAGAGTGAGAGAGAGAGAGAAAAAGAGAGAGAGACTTTGAGATGAGCGCTTCTAATTCTACTCCAGGTACAGAGTATGTTATAGTCGGGCTTGACCCACTTTCTCACTTGTTTTTGATTTGATTTTGAATTTTTAGGCCCAAATAAAAAAAATGTTTTCTTGGTCTCCCCTTTTGAACTTCAAAAATTTTAATCAGGTGTACCTGTCGTATGAGTAATTTTTAACAAAACGCCTATTTAAAATTATTATCAATATGTTTGATTTCCCCAACTATTAAATAAGAACCTACATTTTGATGCGTCAATGATTTAAAATTTCCTTAGTTACTTAGTAAGAAATTAATTTCTTTGTTTTCTTCCTTCTCTTCCTTTTCTTCGTGTAGCTACATGCCGCTGATACGTTCCAATTTGCGTATGGATCCAATGTTATATCGTGATCCAGTTTCGAATTTGCGCAAGAAATATCGTCAGATTGAATTGGTTGGCAGCTAGCGATATGTGCATTCTGGAAATAGCTACAAGCGTTAAGAGTACCGAAAATGCGACACGCCCACACTCACACCAACACAGAACCACACCCACACTCACACACGCCAACTGCTGTTTATTGATGCTGGCCAAGCGACGCAAAAACTATGTTAATTATTATTAGTATGAAATTAGTTAGGATTTATCAAGCAACAGGCGTATATATAAATATATGTATGTATGTGTAACTACGTAAGCATTCAGCGTTGCAATTATATATATATATATATGTATATAGACTACCATAAAAAACGTAATGTGAACTAGCCTAGTTATCCGCAAGCAAATTGCCATTTTTCGCTAATTTCAAATTAGCTCTGCAAATCTTTTCGATATACATACACCGCATTCACATATACATAAAACTAGATCTAGATCTAGGTACGACATATATGCATAAGTAGCCGATTTTTGTACTGTGTGTGTTTGAGTTTTGTATGTAAAATAAATAAATCAATGTTTGTATGTAATTGTTGTATCTCGATATATAAATAAATGTATGTGTACTGGCTACTTTCTATTGTATCATCGATATGTACGTTTAGTGCGATTTTTCACGTGTGTGTGTGTGTAAATGGCAATTTGATTTTAAATTATGCAATTTTAAGCTTAAGCAAAACGAAATTCCTTAATAAATAGTCTTATCTGTATCTTGTAAATGCAACTGTTGCCATTTGTGCCAGAGCAACAACAACAGCAACAACACCAACTGAGAACTCTTTTGCACAAATTTTATATGCTTTTTTTTTCTACATACTCGATGTGCAATTTATATATTTTACCGCTCAAAACTCAGCTTTTAGTTTCAAATGTGGCCATTTTAATTGTAAACATTAATTTGTAACTATCTATATATGTTTCCACTATTTGTTATCATACTCGCATATCAGAAATGCTTAGAAAATTATAGAGTTTTTAGTTTTTTAAATAAGAAATTATTTTGTGTACAACAAAAATTTATATACAAATCATAGAGCTACTTATATACATATATTTTACAACAAAAAAATATACACCAGGCAGATGAAACGAGATGTTGGTGTCTTTTCTTTTCTGTTTCCGTGTGTTTTGTTTCAATTTTGCTTAGTTCATGTGCGTAAGGCAATAAGAGTAGAGACATGCTCCGTAAAAGCAAACCAGTATATCAAACGCAATACAAATATTTAGCTTGAACATATCAAATGAATTGAGACTTTGCCAATTTTCCTAGGGACTATCAAAAAAAGGTAATTATGATCTGGATTTGAATGGGGAGAGGGGGAATTATAAAGTTAACTAAAATAGCAAACGAGGGTAATTGGTCTTTGTGTGGAAAACTTTTTTAAAACTTAAGTCTTGAGGTAAATCCTTCCGATAATGATATAAAGGAAATTCTCTAAACATATCAACCAAAATTGGTCAGACAATTAAATCACTTTTCTTCGAAAATTATCATGGATTAAACGTTTGAGTAAGCTATAACGATTACTCTTAGTGACAGATCTATCTGTGCACAAAATAGCAGGGCTGCAAGTCTCCTAAAAATCAGGGGGGTTCACTCCGGGGTTCGAAAACTCGATATTTTTTGGGTTCGGGTTCACTGAGCGGGCTCAGAAGGTTCCAACCGGGGTTCAGGAATCATTTTTGCTGACTCAAAAACAAACGGACTAATCTCTTATATTCTTATTTTAAGAAAAGGTTTTTTATACACTTGAAAAGTGTATTATAATTTTGCCCAGAAGCTTGCAACGCATAGAAGGAATCATCTCCGACCACATAAAGTATATATATTCTTGAACCGTTGAGACAAGCGTTTTCAAGTGCATCAAAACTTCGGCACAGACGAAGTTAGCTTTGCCTTTCTTGTTTTTAACTTTTTTATGTCATATTATTCGAAGTTCTACTAAACATTTTCTGTTTATTAGAATATTTTTCTAAATACCATTCCATGAATTCTTTAAATTTTTGCCAAGTTCTTTTTTAAGTGTGGATTTTGGATATATTGGAAAATGGGAAAGTTTTTTATCATTTTTGAAACGAACCCATTTTCACTATTTTTATACCCTTGGAGAGGGTATATTGAAATGGTCCGGATGTTTGTAACGCAGAGAAGGAAGCATCTCCGACCACATAAAGTATATATATTCTTGATCAGCATGACGAGCTGAGTTGATATAGCCATGTCCGTCTGTCCGTCCGTCTGTTTCTATGCCGTCAGTTTTGAAGCTATCGTAACCAAACTTTGCACGAAGTCTTTTAGTACAAATACGCTGCACATTCGTCGGAACCGGCCGGATCGAATGACTATAGCATATAGCTGCCATAAGAACGATCGGTCTAAAAAAACAGTTTTAGTAAAAAAACTTTTTTGTTTTCAATGTTATCGCTCCCAACGATCGTATTTATAAGTTTTTAATGATCTTACATAATTTCAACAAGATTTGTCGAAATCGGACCACTATATAGTATAGCAGTCATACAAACTGTCAGGCATATATCAAGCTCCAAGGGTATATAAACTTCGTTCGAGACGAAGTTAGCTTGCCTCTATTTTTTGCTCTGGTTCAGGTTCAGGTTCAGGTTCGGGCGGAAATAATTTACCTGTTCCGGTTCGGGTTCGGACTTAACAAAAATCCTTGAGTCGCCGACTCCGTAGCGATTCGACTCCAAACCGGTTTGCAGCCCTGCAAAATACATGTTTGGTTTCCTCAAAGTGCTGGTTGTTTGAAGGTGCTCCTGGGGCTTGGGGCACAGGGCTTGTCCGGAAAGTAATCAGGTGTGTTCTAGAAATCTCTAGAGATTTTCGTATAAACGATTGCACTTCAAACTAAACTGAAACTACTTTATTTGCGGAGTGCCAAGAATCTGACCGCCTACTAGATTATGTGGCAGGAAAACTGTACGCTTCAAATCTACTTGACTTTGAGCAGGCGGTTTCAAATCGCTCAACTTTTGACATCTAATCTAGTAGCCGGGCATTTTTGAGCGCCTTAACATATAAATTCAAACAGCTTTTATATGAAATGCTAACGTTTATACGAAAACCGGTAGAGTTTTCGGGAACACACCCGATTAAGACTGATTTTGTTCCGCCACGACTGTACTTCGGAGCGTGCGCGCACCGACTGGATTCGGTAGAGGTTAATTCGGTTATTTCAGTTAATTAAACACTACTTTAAACTATCTGTCAAAAGCAATTCCGAACCAGATTGAAACAGTTTCCAAAAAGTGGTTACGATCTATATAGAAACGTCATGTAGGTTCGATTATACACATTAGGGGTTGACGAAACATATTGTGCATCAACTCGTTATACGATAAAAGTAGCAAGCTTTATTTCATTTAGTATTAAATGTATATCCAAATTTTCAACAAAAACTAAAAAATAGAGAAGTAAGTCCAGAAGATGAGAAATTTGCTAAAAAAAATGATGTTATACCAAAATTTTTTAATATATTCAAATATGTATCGTTCGTTTCGTTGTTTGCTTTAATTTAAGCGAAATAAAAATCGGCAATTTTCCATCATTTAGGCCAGAGTCCGGCACGTTCTTTTCTTTTGTGTATACAGCGACATCGACACACCTCTCACACTCTTTTGCAACAACAAATAAGTGGCTAAGCACACCCACTAGGCGCCCAAATGAGTATGTGTGTTTTGCCGGCCCCTGACCTAGGCTATGGAGACAGAATAGCGTCTATCGTGTCCGGTATTGGGACTAATACAAAATGTTCGGCTTGTAAATAAGTAACATTCTATGTGAAATCAAGCTCGACTCTTAAAGTTACCAATTATATTTAGAGTTTGATTCTTATCCCATAAAGTATCAGGTTAGGGGTGTAGAAGAACCAAATATCAGGATTTTCATCAATTCAAGAAGCAAGCATGCACATTTGTTCTCTGATAGAAACAAAATTTCTGCTATTTTACTTAAACTTTACAAATCCTTTGAGAATGTCTCCATTGAGTCCCTCGATCATAATTACCAGCTTCAATTAGGTGGCCTCCCTTGTCACTCAACTATCTCGACTGTCACAAATAGCAAATTGATTAGCGTTTATCGGTCAAAAATGCCTAAAGGCAATATAAATATAAGCCTGGCCTACACACAAATGCATACGAACATACATACATACATAAATGGATGTAAGACAGACAGGCGAATGCAAAATGCAAATCGCTATCAGCTGGCACATAAATCAAACACTTCAAACAAAACTGTTGCAGTTGACTATGAAAAACAATAATCAAAAATGCCAGCTATGAACCATATTTGAGATATATATAGACACACATACACACATACACACACACACTCACACAACTATCCGAATCTAAACAAAAACCACAACTTTTGTACAGCGTGTTTTGAATTGATTTTTTTGTATCCGTGTGTAAAATATTTTTGTATTATACTCGTAAACTTGTGAATTTGTATTTGACACAAAACAAAAACAGACAATGACACTTTTTATACAAATTTAAATATCAATACCCAAGAACAAACTGAGACCAAACAACTACTCACCCACACAAGCAAACAAGCGAACAAATTAAAATGTTAACCCAAAATAAACTACATGGCCAAAAACCCACAATTTTACCACAAGAACTCAAAAACAATTGCGAAATGCCATTAATTAACTTTCGTAAGCTTTGCAGCTACGAAACAAGTTTAACCAAAAAGAAGAAACACAAATGCTAAATTTAATAAAATATGAATGTTGTGATACCGATTGATAGGAATAATACAACAAGGCACATGCAATACTCTCCCATAACTCTCATCAGACTTGCACTGTCATTGATTTCCACATTTGAGCCCACCATCCCCACTTACTGCATTCATTTATGTTTTTTTATTTTTGGGGTAATTGTGCATAATCAATTATTTTGCCACATTTAACACGAGTGGCGGCTGGAAGCCAACGGGAGAAAAAAACATAAATAAATAAAATACATTTTTATTTTGATTCTCGATTGGTAATGGAAAAGAAACAGTTTTTGCCATCAACTACATTAACGGCCAGTTGAGTGGATGCAGTTGAGTTATGGAACTCGATTCAAAGTTTAAACCCTAATGTAAGGTAATGGCACGTTACCACGTGAGAGTACTTTAAGGTACTCATTCGATGAAACGCTTAAATAGCAGGGGCAATAGGTTCAATACTTAGTTGTTTCACCTTCCAGCCAAAATACCCCAAGACTATTTTGGAACGCTTAAGACATATCTTGAGATAGAAACATCGGATGGAGTCAAGGAAGTATCGAATTAGCATCTGCAACAAGCAATCAAATTATTACATATTACTTCGTTCTTTGCTTCTCCTTTTGTCCTGGTTTTGAATAGATTCTATGATCTGACTTTTCGTTCTGTTTTCTATGTCTGTTTGGACTCTTTCCAGCAAAAAGCATTACAATGTTAAGCCTAGGGTGGACCCCATGTCTGAATTGCAACAGAAGAAGCATAGAAAACGCTCTCCCGAAGTTTCATGGCATTAATTTAGAAAGAAATGATGCAGAACGGGTTTCGGACTCTCTCAACAAAATTTGTCATATAGCAAAACACTTCCAGGATGTGCAAGGACCCAAGACAAGCTCTGGAACCGACACACTCTCTCAACCTCGAGGCCCCTTTTTAAAATAAAGAGTAAGAGATTGAACGGGAATGCATTTGTGTCCTTTTATTTGAGTGTTCTTCTCGCCCTAATTGATGTTCCAAATGGAAATGAAACAATTATGAATGGACTTATTCAGCCCCGTGCAGACCATTATATTCTTGGCAACAGGCGAATCCAATTCTGTTCACATTCTTCATTTTAACAGCTGCCACTGCAACCGCAATTCTTACTTTCTCATGTTCTGCATTGTGGGTCATTTTATTTAAATCTTAAAGTTATTCGGTATTTTTTTAAGGTTATCTGGTCACACTGCCTGTTATATTCCACAAAAAGAAGTATTGGGCAAATTTCTTGAAGGAAAATTCAAACGCCGTACTAAACTTTATACATAAACAAAATATCATGATACCTGCTTCTAAAAGTATGATTTTTTTATAAATATCAATAATTCAGAAAAATATTAATTTATATTTGGGTTAACACTTACTTTTTGAATACCTTTAGCTCCCCCGACGACCTGAGTGAATGTTCGGTGTGGATTACGTAGTATGCTGCCACAACTGACCATCAATTTTCTTTTTATACCCGTTACTCGTAGAAAAAAAAAATTTGAAAAAATAAAGATCGGATGAACGGTTCTCAAGTTATGAGCAAAAATGTGAAAAATTGCCGAGTTAAAAAAGTGTTGCATACTTTTCAGATGTTCACCCTAAGGAACGCAGGAACACTGTTAATCATGTTTTTTCATGAGTAACGGGTATATCGAAATCGGTTAGAGCCGACTTTAACTTGCGCTCTCGTTTAAATGGGTGCTTATTAATAAAATATAGATTGTATACTATTAAGAAACTTTTTTCACTTATAGTGTATACAAGTAAGACACTTTAAACGTCTGCCCTTTACGAATCGATCGATACTAATAAATGCCGGTGCTCGCTTTACGTTGATTATGTCAAGTCTGAATCGAAACTTCTAAGCTGATGACCTCCCAAACCTAAACCCCTACTCAAGTTCTGGAATTTCAATAACAACCAAATAACCGAGATATCCGGACTGATATCAATCCAACCTATGTCAGAAGTCGGTCAAGCCCAAGGACAGACGGAAATGGCTAAATCGACTCGGCTGTTGGTGCTGATCAAGAATATATATACTTTATAGGGTCGGAAATGTTTCCTTCTCCCTGTTACATACACTTGCACAACTTCATGATCCCCTTTTACCCATTTTTAATGGGTACAGGGTATTACGAGAGCGTAAGTTAAAGTCGGCTCTAACCGACTTCGATATACCCGTTACTCATGGAAAAACATGTTTAACAGTGTTCCTGCGTTCCTTAGGGTGACCATCCAAAAAATATGCAACATTTTTTTTGGGTGGGTAGCGGGGGGGCTTGGTTCACTTTTTTGCTCATAACTTGGGAACCGTTCATCCGATCTTTATCATTTTTTCGGCAAATCGATTGATTTTGCTAATTACTGACTATCTCTAGAAAGTACGAATCATCTATATCTATCTTCAAAACTGTAGGAGATATAACGTTTTTTCCAAATTGCGGGGGCGGGAGGGGGCGTGACAAAAATTGAAAATAAACTTGATCTGCCTGCAAGTATAGGAAGCATTTGCCCAATACATGTCAAACCTCTATCTCTTACCATCTCTGAGATCTAGGTGTTCATACAGACAGACGGACAGACGGACGGACGGACGGACGGACGGACGGACAGACGGACATGTCTATATCGACTCGGCTGTTGATGCTGATCAAGAATAAATATATACTTTATATGGTCGGAAATGATTCCTTCTGCCTGTTACATACATTTGCACGACTTTAGTATACCCTTTTTACTCTACGAGTAACGGGTATAAAAATCGTGCGCACACAACCTTTTTAATCAAATGACAGTAACACCATTGAGCAATTAGAATTAGAGAGAACGTTTGCGCTGCCTCTCAATTTCGCTGGTCTGATCAATTCTGATCAATTTCTGATCAATTTCTATTTCTGATCAGTTTCTGATCAATTTCTGATCAATTTCTATTTCTGATCAATTTCGATTTCTGATCAGTTTCTGATCAATTTCTGCTCAATTTCTATTTCTGCTCAATTTCTATTTCTGATCGATTTCTAGCTTAAGTTCAAGGTGGAGCAACTTCTTTACATTCATAGTCCGCCATTGCCCTTTTTCGATTGCCATTTTGTTGCAGCCTCTTTGATAAAAACTCTGCTCCAGTTTTGTCCACTGATTACAAATTATCCTTTAGGATGCATAGGGACGGACAATGGAACTGACTTTATATTGTAGATTGCCAGTGAAAATAAATTTATATTGTGGATTGCCCCATAAAAATGAGTTTTTAGAGTGATGAGTTAGTGCCCAAAAAGATACTTCAAAGTGTTAGTAGGAAATCACTGTGGTTAGAGCGAGACGACCATAACCCAATTGTATCCAGAGAGAGTGAACAGCTGACCAAAAAGTATCTAGAGCAGGGTTCCCCAAACAGAGAGCGCTAAAACGTGACTGTGTCTCTCTCTAACACACTATGAAGTGTGACTTCGGCTAGCATTCGGCAAATAAGTTCGTGCTCCCGGGGCTATCGCTGGGGAACTCTGATCTAGAGAGCGTAAATGAGAGCGAACAGCTGACAACTTTCTGACAGAAGCGGTGTCGACTGAGCAACGTTCCTCTCTAATATTCTTTGCTCCAAGGCAACACAATGAAACTTTGGAGTCCCGAAAAGAGAGCACACAAAGAGAGCACCTTACCTGTAATAGTTGTATCATGCCCAGGGCAACATATGTATATGCAAAAATCATACACAGTACAAATCCCCTATGTTGACAGAAAACTCTGTGAATGTGTACGAGAGCCAGCCAGCCATAGCTATCAGGAACGAAAGTCAGCCGTATTTTTCTGCAAAAGCGAGCTGAACTTATTATTGTGTGAATTGGTGAATACTGAATTGCACGTAAAATGGCTGTAGTCTGGAGATAGCTCTCTTGTTCTCCAACACAAGTACACTTTTTGTCCTTTCCATTTGGCCGAAAGTTTTTTTTTCCGAATTTGTTTGTCGGCGGCAGTTCTGAATGGTTGTCGTCAATATCACCAACAGCTCCTACAATCCTCTGTTAGTTGTAAACTCGGCGATCGTGTCTTATGGAAATTCAAATTTCCAATGTCTAAAACTTCTTTTGTAAGTCGAAAAGGTAATTGACTACAAAATTGCTTAACGCTTTTAGGGGTTACGTTGTCAATTTTTCTTCTAGGGCCAGCAGAAGAAGGGTTTGCAAATTTTTATTTTAATAAAATATTAAAAATATTTTTAAATTTCTGTGAGATACGTGCAAAACCACGTCCTCTGCCAATCTTTGATCAAAATCAAAGTCGTTGTGTTTGGCTACATTAAATTTCTTGTTTGCTTATTGCTGACAGCTGAGAAGCAAGAAACTCTCATTCAATCTACTTTTTCGATGTATTCACATCTAACACAATCGCGAAAATCAGCAATCAAGATTGCACATCACGCCCGTTCACCAGCAAAAAATCTATTTTTGGTCATCGATTTGTGCTGGTGAAGGCGCTCTTTGAAAGAAAGAAACTTCTAAGCTTAAATTGATCGCATTCCTACTTCCTAAATTGGCTGAATGCTCGATGTTTAGTTCTTCGAGCTGAACCTCCAACTAGGGAAGCCTCACTTTATATTCCGGGTCGCGCAACTATAACCATAAGTAAACTATGCGTGTATAATTATTTGTTTTTCCACGCGTGTCTATTCACGCGACCATTATCAATATTCCTGGACAATTGCATCCATCACCATCTGGTGGCATTTATAAAATGTAATTTAATTATGGTTTTTGTTTACATACAAAAATTGATTGGTATGCAGCAGCAATTTGTGGACAAACAATACAGAAATCAATTGGAAATGGAAAACTTTTTTTATGTATGCATTGAATTGTACATAAACCCAACAAAAAAGCATCAATAAAATGTTAAGCTGCTGCTAAATAGTAAATGTGCTTACGAAATAAAAACAAAACAAAATCAAATTATGGCCTAGTAAAGATTGTTAAAGCTTAAGGCGATACATGAGACAACCCCACTCTTACACATGAACAAATGTAAATTACATAACTTCCAAACATACATAAACTCCTACCATAATTCATAAGTAAATGGAGAAACCGCGCAGCAAAACAAAAATTAAAAAAAAAAAAACAGGAAATGTGATTTTTGAATAAAAATTAAATGAAAATAAAACTTTAACTTTACCAGACTTTCATTCTTCTTCGACCCCAATTAAGCAGATAATGTATTTTCTATTAAACAAATGCCAAACTAAAATAAACAACCGCACACTCTCGTGGAGGAGCAACCCAAACTCGACGCTCAACACCTTGGAGAAAAGTTTGTGCAAGGAATTAACGTAAACTTTTTAGCAACGTGAAAATTTCATTGCCGGAAAATGCGATGCTGTTGCGTTTTTGGGTGAAAACCCCAGCGCCGCTCTCTAAGTTCTGCTGGCAAATTAATAAATTGCGTTGCTGACGTGGCTGCTGCTGCTGGGCGACGCCTAAAAGCCCGCAATGAAATTTTGTGGTTTGCATGCACTTTTCAACTGCGTTGGCTCGATGGACCAAAAGCGAAGCACTTAATAACGTTTCATTATGGTCTATTAGAGTGGCAAGGTGCTGCGTGAACATGAGAAGGGAATCAATCGAATAAGGTCTGCCTGATTAATTAAGAAAATTGGTTTATGGCACCTAAGACCATGGTTCGGAAGTTCAAAGTTGAACATTTTCAGCCAACTCATTGTAGCATTGTCTTACGAATTTCAGAAGTATGCTAAACAACTAACACTTGTTACAGTAAAAACTACCATTTGAGCAGAGACTAAAACCGAAACGAATAACGGTTTGGGGGACGGTTACTGTTTTGGCCGATCGCTTTTTTCCGGTTACGGTTATATTACCGTTGTGAGATATGGGTTGCGGTTAGGGTTACGGTTTTTAGCATTAATCCATTTCGGGTTTTGGTTTCGGTTATTAGTATAAAATATTACTTTTACAAATCTTGCCCCATTCGGAGTCTCATTTATTCAATAAATGGACTAAGTTCAAATTTCTTACACAAAATTGTCTCCTTTGTTTTCGCCTATTTAAAAGTTTAACATTATAAGCTTAAACGAAAAGACACTAACACAAAAGTATCGAGGTAGTTTAATTTATAAGATAAATATTCATTGGTCAACGTATACACTATTTGTCGTTAAGTACTTTCATATAACAAATGGGTATTCTCAGAAATGTTTTTTTTTCCCACCATTCGATTATGTCTACCTTTGTTTTGGAAACATATTAAATGGGTGTAGCATGCAACGTGCAACAAAATGTTTGGGCCCCCCAGGGCAGATGGAGGTGTAGCTGACTTGGAGGGGCACGCGCTTGTTCCGGCTATTGAGTTCGGTAGGGGATGGGTTCCAAATAATTTTTCCTTGTAGCCACTTGCTCGCGTTTATGTACAGCAATTTTATTAATAATTCGCGTGCTGGGTTTTTTTCGATTTGATCGACACAGGGGTAGTATAGAAAAGAGACGGATTCGGAAGGACAGAAAGAAATTAAGAGCTATTCCAATGCATTGGCTGCGCAAGATCAGTTCGGCAGCCGATGTTTTATGTGCTGTGCTGGTGTTGCTGCAGCAGCTAATGCCCACCCTACCATGATCACCAGATTCCAAAGGTTAAGTTTAACCGGTGATCCCAAAAAAAACATAGCTCTATTTGAAAATCATCATTCTCCCTTTCAAACGATGCATGGCTCCCAATAAGTATCAACTTAGCAAATCATTTTTATATTAACAGGTTTATTCCTAACTTCAATGAACTTCATAATGGTTTGACAATTTAGCAAAAAAACTTAAAATAATAATTTATCCTAGGCCATAACAATATTTATTTAATGAATAGACTTCATAAAAATTCAAAAATTAATTACGCAAAAAACCTACTCGTAGCACTAATACTAAGTTGTCTTTCTAATTGTAGTATTAGGGATCCATCGCAAAAATACACAAAAAACTTTTAATCACGAATATAACCTAAGCAAGTGTGAGTATATGTAGCTGAAAACCCAGAAAATTTATATAATAAGTATATGCATGATATATATAGGATTAAATATATATAGGATATAGAGTATTAGTATATAAGATCAAATTGAGTATATAGCATTTAATATTGATTTACGTAGCACAACTCGTTGATTTGAAAATTCATTTTTCTTTAACTAAAAAAAAGCAATAGCAATCAAATTTTGTTGGATAGTGTAGGTCGCCAGAATTAATTCGCAAACCAATTGGAAGCTTTCATTAGCCCAGGTCGGGTACAACGCTCAGGCCGAGCTTTGGCTTAGGTTATGTTGTATTAAAGTGCAAAATCAAACAATGTGGCTAAGCCTCTGCAACTTAATAGCTTATCACAGAAGGTGAGAAAGCTTTTCTTTTGTTTTCTTTTGGTTCACTTACCGCACAAATCCCACGCTGAAAGATCTTTCGGTTGGGTTTTCATAGCTGGACTTGAGTAAAAAGCTTTTTTGGTTAGTTACAGCAAGAGCGGTTTAAGAGCTCCAATTTAGCACATGGTCTGTTGCACAACAACATAAACAAAACGAGCTTTTTGGGGAAAAAGCTTGCTTATCACTTGAGCTCCACTTAATTGATTTTAAATATTTATATACATGACTTAGTTAAGTGAAACATTCATGAGTATCAAAACACATACATAAGATCTCGCACCAGATCGATGGCTTTAAATGGTTCACTTAACTTTGAATGAAATTTAGAGCAACGTCGATCAATTTAAGGGAATTGATTTGGGTGCAACATAACCCCACACTTGCTGATTAAACCACTTGAAACAATTAACCAAAAATAGTACTCCGAATATCAGTTGAGGGCAGAATCTTGACGTGGATTTTCTCGTTGAGATCGCACTGGCACACTTGTATGGATACTGGTCACTGAGCTGGCCTGATTTGGGCGACAAAAGTCTTATGCTGTGGCAGCAGCGTGGACACGAGTTGAACTTCTAGCTGGTGATTCGCGTTTGTAATGGCTTTCCAACAATATAGGCTGCCTTTCGCACTGCAGGTCAATTTTGCCTGGATGATTTGTCGAGAGCAGCGTCAGCTGGTCTTCTCCAACTCTCTTCATGCACTGCGGACAGCAAAGAGCTTTTGAGTTATAGAACTGGGTGCCAATTCCTAAAGAGAAGAAATTGGTCCAAATGTAACTAAGCGCAAAGAGAAACGAAAGAAAATGTATTTAATTACCCTGAGGGACTGGCACCGTGAGTGGAAGGTTTGCTTAACTTTCCCAGTTGTCGATTTGCGTCTAAAGGGTGGTAAATTGCGTCTTCATTCGTGGAAGAGTTTAATTTGATTAACTCCAACTGTATAAAAAAACACGATCACTCCGTTTGCTATTATTAGCTGTTGGTAGCACTCACATTGGTTAAATTGATACACAACGCTTCTGCTTTAGTATAATTTAACTTGGAGGTACAAAATAAATTTTGATATTTTCGGGCTTAACGCGCACAACTTGACTCGACTGCAACCAGGTGGGAAAGAACGACTCTGGCCGAGCGGAAATAGTACACAGAGAGAAAAAACGTGTTCAGAAAATAAGTTGCCGTCAACTTAAAATGAGAACAGAACGATCTCAAAATGTTTGAGAACAAACGTTCTAAATGTTCTTGGAATGAGTAAAGTTGTTCTCAAACGAATAATATTTACTTTAAACTACAACAACACCGGTTTTCAGCAGAGATATACAAGAGAGACAGCGAGTTTGTTCTCTTTTTGCTCTCTCTCTCTTGTCTGCTCAGCAAAGCATAAGTAGCCCTCTTGACGGGCATCTGCAAAACTGTTCAATGGCTGAATTGTCAAGTCAGTCATTCCATACGTTAGTACATAAGGTACCGGGCTCAAATCCCAGTAAAGCCCGAACAAATTTTTCTGTGTTTTTCTGGAAACTTAAATAAAACGAGTCAGGTGAAGTGGGTCGTTGAAGCGATGTTTCTGATTCCTATGGCACAGTGGGTGGGTTGAGAAACAGCAGCCCATATCCAGAGTTGCCTTGCCTCTCTTCACTTGCAATCAAAAGAGGAATGTCCTCGTTCCCTATTCCACCCAAAAGTGGAAATCCGCCCACACCTGGTCCCAAGTGCAATCAAATTTTTTTCCAGGTGAGTTTAAAATGTTCTTGAATACGGAACAATAAAAACTCAAATCTTGTTCTCAAAAATGGGACAATGTCAACTCAATTTGAGCTTTTGCGTTCTCAATAAATTGTTCTCCAAGTGAGAACATTGCACTACATGTGAGAAAACCCGTTCATGCATACTTTTTGATAACGTTTGTGCTCGTTTTGAGTCCAATGTTCTCGGTTTTTTCCCTCTGTGTAGGAAGTCGGTTTTGACAATTACACCTTCTTCTTTCCCCACTTTGGACTAGGCTTGTCAAATTGACAGCTGGGTAGGGTTTCCAGATAGCCGGACTATTAACAGAATTTTTCTCGCTGCATACTTATAGGCATACCAATACTTAGACTAAGGCTTGCAAACGATGTCTACTTTTTTGGAAGAATTTTATTACAAGCGCCACTACATTTCCCTCCCGCCAAAATCTCACTTGGGGGTTCAAACGCACAAGAGAGATTCGCGCTTGGAACAACCTTATTGCTTAAGGTCCTTAGCATGGTATTTTCCGATAAAGCGACCTTGCAAGTCCTCCAACTCGTAGTAACAGTTGCCAAGTTTCTTTGCTATTCTAGCCTTTATGAAAGCAGGGGCCAATTTTGAGCTAAATCCTTTAGCAAAGTTGCTTTGTTGGAAATTGCGTCTATATATTTCTTGGCCTGGATAGAAGGAGATCTCCCGAGTTCGCAAATTATATGTATTAGCATTGCGGACGCGTTGAGAATCCATCGCCTTTTGAGCGCTGGTGCGTATCAAATCAAATGAATCCTCGGAGTTAAATTGTATAGCTCGATCATCAAGCATCCCAAGGTCCCTCAATAATTTGTAGCTTGAACCATTGGTCACCATATGCTGGCCAAAGGTCATTCTGTAAGGGCTGGTTTTAATGGCCGAATGTTGGCCTGAGCGTAGCGCACAGCAAATGCTACTTAGCTGCTCATCCCAGTTCTTCTGATCGGGTCGAATATATGCTTTAATAGCAGCTAAGACTGACCTATTCACCCTTTCTGAGGCGTTCGCTTGGGGCGAATAAAAGGCCGTATAATTGTGCGAGATCTTGTATTTATTTAACAGGGTATTAAAGGTCTGAGACTTAAATTGGACCCCGTTGTCCGATACCACAGACTCCGGGACACCAAAACAATGGAAAAGTTCCTCTTCCAGGAAGCGTTTAATGGCATCTGCAGTAAATTTCTTTACTGGCTTCAAAAACGGGAATTTAGACATGTGGTCTAAAACCACGAAAATACCAATATGCCCACTTCTGCTTCGGGGGTAGGGCCCCAAAAAGTCCACATACAATCTCTGAAAAAATCGCAATGACTGTCCAGTGTTCCCTATAGGTGGCTTTAACGTTCGGTTAGGATGTTTGGTGGACTTGCAGATATCGCATTGGTTGATATAATTCTTGACATCCGAAACCATATTTGGCCAGAAATACAGCCGTCTAAGCCTTTCCAGGGTTTTGTTTATACCGCTATGAGCGTAGAGAGGATGTTCATGAGATACTTTTAACGCTTCCGAAACAAGAGACTTTGGAACCCAAAGTTTCCAACAAGAATCGTCAGATACTTTGTCATCAGTACAATGCTCAGATCGGCGATATACATAGTCGTCCATTATTTTCAAGTCTGGCCTTTTTGACTGGTTCTGGCGAATTTTGTTTCTCAAATCGGAGTATTCAACTGACTGAAACTCACTTGAGTGAAGATCAACGATCGTACTATCTATTGCCAACGCTGACAAATCCTCCGTGTGGGTGCGAGAAAGAGCGTCTGGGACTACGTTCTGACTACCCTTTCGATGTTGAATTTGGAACTCAAACCCCTGCAACTTAAGTGACCATCGGGCCAAACGAGAGCTGAGGTCGGCTTGAGTCATAAGCCATTTTAAAGAGGCATGGTCAGTAATAATCGTAAACTCCTGGCCTTCAATGTAGGCCCGAAACTTCTTTACAGCTAATACAGCGGCGTAGCACTCTTTTTCGGTGACGGTATAGTTCCTCTGGCATTTGTTTAATTTTTTCGACATGAATGCGATTGGTACTTCGTCACCCTCCCTGTTTTTCTGCATAAGAACTGCACCTACTCCCGTGTGACTTGCGTCACAATGCAAGAAAAAGGGCTGTGTAAATTTTGGGCTGTGCAACACCGGGGCTGAAACCATTTGTGATTTTAAGAACTCAAATGCTTGCTGAGCTTCATTGGTCCAAACAAACTTGCGCTTTTGTTTCAATGTATCAGTTAGAGGTGAGGTTATGGCTGCGTAATTTTTAATGAATTTACGATACCATCCCGTCATTCCGAGGAATCGGCGAACCTGTTTAATGGAGCGCGGAACCGGAAATTCAATGACAGCAGCTATTTTCTCGGGATCGGTACAAACGGTGCCATTGCCGATCTCATGGCCCAGATACTTCACCTCCTTTCTGCAAAATTTGCTCTTCTCAACATTGATAGTGAGATTAGCGAGCGCCAGCTGAGCTGCAATAATACCCAAAACCTCTAAGTGTCGCTCAAAGGTGGCCGATACGATTAATAAATCATCTAAATAGATGAACACCTCAGTGCGTAAGTGAGCAGGGACAATCTTATCCATGAGACGCGACATTGTTTGTGGAGAAGTGGTGAGACCGAAGGGCATTACGGTAAACTCATATAGCGGGCGACCTGGCACAGTAAAGGCGGTCTTATCCCGAGAATTAGGCTCAAGAGGAATTTGCCAAAAGGCATCCTTAAGGTCTAAGCTCGTAATAAACTCAGCTTTTGGAAGCCTGCCTAGAATTCCTTCGATAAGTGGCATGGGGTAAGCGTCTTTCACCGTTTTCTCATTCACCTTTCTGCTGTCTAGACACAATCTCACCTTGCCAGGTTTCTTAACCAAAACTACAGGTGATGACCATGAACTGTTCGATTCCTGTATGACTCCAAGGCTAAGCATTCTGTCTAGTTCTTCATACATCAGTTTTTCAGTTGCGGGCGACACCGCATAGTGGCGTTGCTTGATTGGTTTTGAGTTTGCAACATCAATTATGTGAGAAATCAGAGACGTTCTCCCTAAGCCTTGTTTCGAAAAAGAGGGAAATAAGCTGACGGTCTTAGCAAGCTCCTGCTGTTGATGGCATGACAATTTTATTAGCATAGGGTCGTCCATGGCGGCTATATTAAATTTCTGGGTTAACAGATGCATCGGTAATAGCTGGAAACTGGTCCAGAAATCTATGCCTAAATATAAATCCTCAGAAAGAGATGGGACAATGTAAAAACAAATTTCGTGTGTCTCTCCTCTATAGGTCACATCAGCAGATACACGACCAATGATGTTTTGTCGGTTGCCATCGGCTGTTCTTACGAAAGAGTCTAGTTTCTTATATTTTAATTCGTTTTGACACAGATCGGAGGCAAACTTCCCTCCGATACAACTTATCGATGCCCCTGTATCCATTAATCCTATTACAGTCCTTCCAAAAAGGTCGACCTGTGCATGGGGCCGTATGTCATGTTGTTTGCCGATAACTGAAGCCATAATTAATTTTTCTTCAGCTCGGCGACGCTTTTTAAAACTTATTCTACGACTACGAGAGCGAGAATTATTTTTCTCAAGAACTTCAGTTGGCTTACTGTGTGGAAAATCTGGTCTTACAAAACTAGGTGCAATCGATTGATGCAAGAATTGGGTTGACTCTTCTAGTCGGTGTTCGTCGCTTTTGACACTAACAGTTTGCGTGCACTTTTCTGATGTGCACGCTGCTGCGGGTTTTTTAAAGCGTTGCATTTGCGGCAATTTGGCTTGTAGGTGTCTGGTTTGCCACAGCCATAGCAGAACACACGCCGTTCAGCAGTGCATTCCTGATATCGATGGCCTTTACCTCCACAGTTCCAACAAGCGGACTCAATGGCAGCCAAATCATGACCCTCATCGTCAGTGGCATCTTCTTCTGACCCCGCTTCGCTTTGGTTAACCAGTTCATTTATTTGCCGACGTGGCATACATCGTGGAGCTGCAATCGGTGGCTTGGTTTTAGCAACTGATTGCATAAAAATCTCACGTGTTCGCACCAGATGACGTAGAGCTTTCACGGTGACTGCAGGCTCATATAAGATCTCGTGCTGGATATCAGCCAAAAGATTGGCTCTGAGGGTCTCCACTAAGGACGCCTCCGACATTGGATCTGACAGTTTATCCGCTAAAGCAGCAATAACCCCATAAAAATCATCAAAATTTTCATTTGGGCGTTGCTTTCGCTGATCAATTTCTGATCGAATATTTCTGTCAGTCCGATCGTCTTTAAATTGGCCTCTCAGCGCTAGGCATAATCCGTCCCAACTAACCTGTTTAACACTCTTGTGATAACGCCAAAACCATTCGCTGGCGTTTCCCTCAAAAAGGTTGCTAGCGTACTGGGCTGTTAGCTCTTTATCTTCCCCAAGAGTCTCTGCTTTGTCAATGCTTCTACACGATAAATGAAGTCATCGACAGACATAGCTGATTTGCCGGTGAAACGCAACTTCCAATTGGCCATTATTTGGCTAATTCGGTCGGGTCGGATATCACAGCTTATTGTGCTATTTCGGGGTGTTGTGTCAACCTGAGCTCCTGTAGCCTGAACGTTTGTTTGCTGTTCGTTTATAGAAGAATTCTGGGAAACTTGCACCAAGTTTTGTTGATTAGATTCAATGGGCGGTCGAATTTGGGTGGGGGAACCATTAGTTGTTGAAGCAGCGGAACTGATCTGTAGTCCCATAGTTATAGCTTGTGTTAGCCTTTCAGTCTGCTCAGCCATTGTGGCGGCAAGAATCTGGGTTTGTTGTGCCATTGCCGTCGCCATAGCCCTCGGCAATGGTTCGCTGCAGCAACTCTGCCGTAGAAGGCTCCTCTTGTTGGGGTTGGCAGAATTCTGCGTCTGGTTGGCTGGGTTGGTCATGTTTGTCTGCAGTAAATTATCACCTAACCTAGTTCTAGATCTAGTTGGCAGCGAATGCGGAATTGAAGGTACTCGCACCTTAGAGGTATGTGGTACGGGGAGACTCAAATCTTCAATTGAAGCAGAATTTAAATTTTTCTAGTGATTGTCTACAGACTGGGCACGATTTCCTTCTTCCTACTTTGGTATTGAAGCAAGATCGGTGGAAATTATGTCCACAGGTGGTTGTTAACAATTGAGCTTGATATACAATTATTTCAGTACAAATGCAGCAGTGTATGCCAGTGTCATCTACAACAGTCAGGTTCTCAGTACTATGAGATAGAACCATTTTCAAAAACTAACCCTAATATTATTAGCTTTTGTTTGTTGTTGTATATCTAAAAGAATATATATAGAATTAAGTTTGTAAATAACGAAAAGTATCAAAACGCAAAAATTGAAATTCAAAATTTCATAATAAGTTAGGAGCCATGCGATCGCCGAATGGAATTGTGACGATTGAACTTTTGGAATGCATAGAAAAGAAGAAAAATGGAAGGATAGAGTTGAACCACAACCGTACTGAGAAAGGGCGGCAGGTCGTAGTTTTAAAACCACTTCAATACCTTCGTCCAGCCTTATTCTCAGAACTTCGAGTTCAAGAATAGAAAAATAGAGTAAAAGGAAAGTTCGAACAAGTCTTGAGAAAGGGCGGCAGGTAGTAGGGAATCACTTTCATACCCTCGTCCAGCCTCATTCTCAGAACTTTAAGTTGCATAGTTCTGACAGCCCTGTTCCAGTTTCTTAGCCTAGGGATCTTAAATCCAAAAATTTGCAGCAGACAACCAGAACAAGTGAGGGTAACAAGTTCATTTGAACGGCCGGGGGTAGCACTGGTCCACCAAAACCCGGAGTCCAGTATCAAATACTTCTTGTTCTTCAGCAGCTTGAAAGGAATAGAGGGAAAGGAAAAGATTTGTAAGATAGGGTGAAACTGTGAATATGATTGACGGGATGGTCGTAGCTTATCTTCCACGAAACCCAATAACTAACGCCAATTAATTTACAATTCAAAAGAAATTGCCGGTTAAGGTAATATATGACTGCGGAGGTAAATCAACTCAGAGTTTTATTTACCACGTCCAGCTAGTCAAAATATACCATAGCTAATGTTTTAAGTGAGACTAGGCAGTGAAACCCCTCAGAGTTTACACAGTATCCACAGTACCCACACAATAGCTATACCAAGGGAAACATACAAGTGAAAAATAACCGAACCTAATGAAAAAGGGTCTGATGGTATGACCAAAAAGTAATTTAAAAAAATTTTTATCGGGGCAGGCCGGTATGGCCCCACGTTGGGCGCCAAATAAAATTGTAGCATGCAACGTGCAACAAAATGTTGCAGGCACTCGAGCAGATGGAGGTGTAGCTGACTTGGAGGGGCACGCGCTTGTTCCGGCTATTGAGTTCGGTAGGGGGGATGGGTTCCAAATAATTTTTCCTTGTAGCCACTTGCTCGCGTTTATGTACAGCAATTTTATTAATAATTCGCGTGCGGGGTTTATTCGATTTGATCGACACAGGGTAGTATAGAAAGAGACGGATTCGGAAGGACAGAAAAGAAATTAGAGCTATTCCAATGCATTGGCTGCGCAAGATCAGTTCGGCAGCCGATGTTTTATGTGCTGTGCTGGTGTTGCTGCAGCAGCTATTGCCCACCCTACCATGATCACCAGATTCCAAAGGTTAAGTTTAACCAGTGATCCCAAAAAAAACATAGCTCTAGTTGAAAATCATCATTCTACTTTTCAAACGATGCATGGCTCCCAATAAGTATCAACTTAGCAAATCATTTTTATATTACAGGTTTATTCCTAACTTCAATGAACTTCATAATGGTTTGACAATTTAGAAAAAAACTTAAAATAATAATTTATCCTAGGCCATAACAATATTTATTTAATGAATAGACTTCATAAAAATTCAAATAATTAATTACACAAAAAAACCTGTTCGTAGCACTAATACTAAGTTGTCTTTCTAATTGTAGTATTAGGGATCCATCACTAAAAAATACACAAAAAAACTTTTAATCACGAATATAACCTAAGCAAGTGTGAGTATATGTAGCTGAAAACCCAGAAAATTTATATAATAAGTATATGCATGATATATATAGGATTAAATATATATAGGATATAGAGTATTAGTATATAAGATCAAATTGAGTATATAGCATTTAATATAGATTTACGTAGCACAACTCGTTGATTTGAAAATTCATTTTCTTTAACTAAAAAAAGCAATAGCAATCAAATTTTGTTGGATAGTGTAGGTCGCCAGAATTAATTCGCAAACCAATTGGAAGCTTTCATTAGCCCAGGTCGGGTACAACGCTCAGGCCGAGCTTTGGCTTAGGTTATGTTGTATTAAAGTGCAAAATCAAACAATGTGGCTAAGCCTCTGCAACTTAATAAGCTTATCACAGAAGGTGAGAAAGCTTTTCTTTTGTTTTCTTTTTGGTTCACTTACCGCACAAATCCCACGCTGAAAGATCTTTCGGTTGGGTTTTCATAGCTGGACTTGAGTAAAAAGCTTTTGGTTAGTTACAGCAAGAGCGGTTTAGAGCTCCAATTTAGCACATGGTCTGTTGCACAACAACATAAACAAAACGAGCTTTTGGGGAAAAAGCTTGCTTATCTGAGCTCCACTTAATTGATTTTAAATATTTATATACATGACTTAGTTAAGTGAAACATTCATGAGTATCAAAACACATACATAAGATCTCGCACCAGATCGATGGCTTTAAATGGTTCACTTAACTTTGAATGAATTGAGAGCAACGTCGATCAATTTAAGGGAATTGATTTGGGTGCAACATAACCCCACACTTGCTGATTAAACCACTTGAAACAATTAACCAAAAATAGTACTCCGAATATCAGTTGAGGGCAGAATCTTGACGTGGATTTTCTCGTTGAGATCGCACTGGCACACTTGTATGGATACTGGTCACTGAGCTGGCCTGATTTGGGCGACAAAAGTCTTATGCTGTGGCAGCAGCGTGGACACGAGTTGAACTTCTAGCTGGTGATTCGCGTTTGTAATGGCTTTCCAACAATATAGGCTGCCTTTCGCACTGCAGGTCAATTTTGCCTGGATGATTTGTCGAGAGCAGCGTCAGCTGGTCTTCTCCAACTCTCTTCATGCACTGCGGACAGCAAAGAGCTTTTGAGTTATAGAACTGGGTGCCAATTCCTAAAGAGAAGAAATTGGTCCAAATGTAACTAAGCGCAAAGAGAAACGAAAGAAAATGTATTTAATTACCCTGAGGGACTGGCACCGTGAGTGGAAGGTTTGCTTAACTTTCCCAGTTGTCGATTTGCGTCTAAAGGGTGGTAAATTGCGTCTTCATTCGTGGAAGAGTTTAATTTGATTAACTCCAACTGTATAAAAAAACACGATCACTCCGTTTGCTATTATTAGCTGTTGGTAGCACTCACATTGGTTAAATTGATACACAACGCTTCTGCTTTAGTATAATTTAACTTGGAGGTACAAAATAAATTTTGATATTTTCGGGCTTAACGCGCACAACTTGACTCGACTGCAACCAGGTGGGAAAGAACGACTCTGGCCGAGCGGAAATAGTACACAGAGAGAAAAAACGTGTTCAGAAAATAAGTTGCCGTCAACTTAAAATGAGAACAGAACGATCTCAAAATGTTTGAGAACAAACGTTCTAAATGTTCTTGGAATGAGTAAAGTTGTTCTCAAACGAATAATATTTACTTTAAACTACAACAACACCGGTTTTCAGCAGAGAGATATACAAGAGAGACAGCGAGTTTGTTCTCTTTTTGCTCTCTCTCTCTTGTCTGCTCAGCAAAGCATAAGTAGCCCTCTTGACGGGCATCTGCAAAACTGTTCAATGGCTGAATTGTCAAGTCAGTCATTCCATACGTTAATTACATAAGGTACCGGGCTCAAATCCCAGTAAAGCCCGAACAAATTTTTCTGTGTTTTTCTGGAAACTTAAATAAAACGAGTCAGGTGAAGTGGGTCGTTGAAGCGATGTTTCTGATTCCTATGGCACAGTGGGTGGGTTGAGAAGCAGCAGCGCCCATATCCAGAGTTGCCTTGCCTCTCTTCACTTGCAATCAAAAGAGGAATGTCCTCGTTCCCTATTCCACCCAAAAGTGAGAAATCCGCCCACACCTGGTCCCAAGTGCAATCAAATTTTTTTCCAGGTGAGTTTAAAATGTTCTTGAATACGGAACAATAAAAACTCAAATCTTGTTCTCAAAAATGGGACAATGTCAACTCAATTTGAGCTTTTGCGTTCTCAATAAATTGTTCTCCAAGTGAGAACATTGCACTACATGTGAGAAAACCCGTTCATGCATACTTTTTGATAACGTTTGTGCTCGTTTTGAGTCCAATGTTCTCGGTTTTTTCCCTCTGTGTAGGAAGTCGGTTTTGACAATTACACCTTCTTCTTTCCCCACTTTGGACTAGGCTTGTCAAATTGACAGCTGGGTAGGGTTTCCAGATAGCCGGACTATTAACAGAATTTTTCTCGCTGCATACTTATAGGCATACCAATACTTAGACTAAGGCTTGCAAACGATGTCTACTTTTTGGAAGAATTTTATTACAAGCGCCACTACATTTCCCTCCCGCCAAAATCTCACTTGGGGGTTCAAACGCACAAGAGAGATTCGCGCTTGGAACAACCTTATTGCTTAAGGTCCTTAGCATGGTATTTTCCGATAAAGCGACCTTGCAAGTCCTCCAACTCGTAGTAACAGTTGCCAAGTTTCTTTGCTATTCTAGCCTTTATGAAAGCAGGGGCCAATTTTGAGCTAAATCCTTTAGCAAAGTTGCTTTGTTGGAAATTGCGTCTATATATTTCTTGGCCTGGATAGAAGGAGATCTCCCGAGTTCGCAAATTATATGTATTAGCATTGCGGACGCGTTGAGAATCCATCGCCTTTTGAGCGCTGGTGCGTATCAAATCAAATGAATCCTCGGAGTTAAATTGTATAGCTCGATCATCAAGCATCCCAAGGTCCCTCAATAATTTGTAGCTTGAACCATTGGTCACCATATGCTGGCCAAAGGTCATTCTGTAAGGGCTGGTTTTAATGGCAGAATGTTGGCCTGAGCGTAGCGCACAGCAAATGCTACTTAGCTGCTCATCCCAGTTCTTCTGATCGGGTCGAATATATGCTTTAATAGCAGCTAAGACTGACCTATTCACCCTTTCTGAGGCGTTCGCTTGGGGCGAATAAAAGGCCGTATAATTGTGCGAGATCTTGTATTTATTTAACAGGGTATTAAAGGTCTGAGACTTAAATTGGACCCCGTTGTCCGATACCACAGACTCCGGGACACCAAAACAATGGAAAAGTTCCTCTTCCAGGAAGCGTTTAATGGCATCTGCAGTAAATTTCTTTACTGGCTTCAAAAACGGGAATTTAGACATGTGGTCTAAAACCACGAAAATACCAATATGCCCACTTCTGCTTCGGGGGTAGGGCCCCAAAAAGTCCACATACAATCTCTGAAAAAATCGCAATGACTGTCCAGTGTTCCCTATAGGTGGCTTTAACGTTCGGTTAGGATGTTTGGTGGACTTGCAGATATCGCATTGGTTGATATAATTCTTGACATCCGAAACCATATTTGGCCAGAAATACAGCCGTCTAAGCCTTTCCAGGGTTTTGTTTATACCGCTATGAGCGTAGAGAGGATGTTCATGAGATACTTTTAACGCTTCCGAAACAAGAGACTTTGGAACCCAAAGTTTCCAACAAGAATCGTCAGATACTTTGTCATCAGTACAATGCTCAGATCGGCGATATACATAGTCGTCCATTATTTTCAAGTCTGGCCTTTTTGACTGGTTCTGGCGAATTTTGTTTCTCAAATCGGAGTATTCAACTGACTGAAACTCACTTGAGTGAAGATCAACGATCGTACTATCTATTGCCAACGCTGACAAATCCTCCGTGTGGGTGCGAGAAAGAGCGTCTGGGACTACGTTCTGACTACCCTTTCGATGTTGAATTTGGAACTCAAACCCCTGCAACTTAAGTGACCATCGGGCCAAACGAGAGCTGAGGTCGGCTTGAGTCATAAGCCATTTAAAGAGGCATGGTCAGTAATAATCGTAAACTCCTGGCCTTCAATGTAGGCCCGAAACTTCTTTACAGCTAATACAGCGGCGTAGCACTCTTTTTCGGTGACGGTATAGTTCCTCTGGCATTTGTTTAATTTTTTCGACATGAATGCGATTGGTACTTCGTCACCCTCCCTGTTTTTCTGCATAAGAACTGCACCTACTCCCGTGTGACTTGCGTCACAATGCAAGAAAAAGGGCTGTGTAAATTTTGGGCTGTGGAACACCGGGGCTGAAACCATTTGTGATTTTAAGAACTCAAATGCTTGCTGAGCTTCATTGGTCCAAACAAACTTGCGCTTTTGTTTCAATGTATCAGTTAGAGGTGAGGTTATGGCTGCGTAATTTTTAATGAATTTACGATACCATCCCGTCATTCCGAGGAATCGGCGAACCTGTTTAATGGAGCGCGGAACCGGAAATTCAATGACAGCAGCTATTTTCTCGGGATCGGTACAAACGGTGCCATTGCCGATCTCATGGCCCAGATACTTCACCTCCTTTCTGCAAAATTTGCTCTTCTCAACATTGATAGTGAGATTAGCGAGCGCCAGCTGAGCTGCAATAATACCCAAAACCTCTAAGTGTCGCTCAAAGGTGGCCGATACGATTAATAAATCATCTAAATAGATGAACACCTCAGTGCGTAAGTGAGCAGGGACAATCTTATCCATGAGACGCGACATTGTTTGTGGAGAATTGGTGAGACCGAAGGGCATTACGGTAAACTCATATAGCGGGCGACCTGGCACAGTAAAGGCGGTCTTATCCCGAGAATTAGGCTCAAGAGGAATTTGCCAAAAGGCATCCTTAAGGTCTAAGCTCGTAATAAACTCAGCTTTTGGAAGCCTGCCTAGAATTCCTTCGATAAGTGGCATGGGGTAAGCGTCTTTCACCGTTTTCTCATTCACCTTTCTGCTGTCTAGACACAATCTCACCTTGCCAGGTTTCTTAACCAAAACTACAGGTGATGACCATGAACTGTTCGATTCCTGTATGACTCCAAGGCTAAGCATTCTGTCTAGTTCTTCATACATCAGTTTTTCAGTTGCGGGCGACACCGCATAGTGGCGTTGCTTGATTGGTTTTGAGTTTGCAACATCAATTATGTGAGAAATCAGAGACGTTCTCCCTAAGCCTTGTTTCGAAAAAAGAGGGAAATAAGCTGACGGTCTTGGCAAGCTCCTGCTGTTGATGGCACGACAATTTTATTAGCATAGGGTCGTCCATGGCGGCTATATTAAATTTCTGGGTTAACAGATGCATCGGTAATAGCTGGAAACTGGTCCAGAAATCTATGCCTAAATATAAATCCTCAGAAAGAGATGGGACAATGTAAAAACAAATTTCGTGTGTCTCTCCTCTATAGGTCACATCAGCAGATACACGACCAATGATGTTTTGTCGGTTGCCATCGGCTGTTCTTACGAAAGAGTCTAGTTTCTTATATTTTAATTCGTTTTGACACAGATCGGAGGCAAACTTCCCTCCGATACAACTTATCGATGCCCCTGTATCCATTAATCCTATTACAGTCCTTCCAAAAAGGTCGACCTGTGCATGGGGCCGTATGTCATGTTGTTTGCCGATAACTGAAGCCATAATTAATTTTTCTTCAGCTCGGCGACGCTTTTTAAAACTTATTCTACGACTACGAGAGCGAGAATTATTTTTCTCAAGAACTTCAGTTGGCTTACTGTGTGGAAAATCTGGTCTTACAAAACTAGGTGCAATCGATTGATGCAAGAATTGGGTTGACTCTTCTAGTCGGTGTTCGTCGCTTTTGACACTAACAGTTTGCGTGCACTTTTCTGATGTGCACGCTGCTGCGGGTTTTTTAAAGCGTTGCATTTGCGGCAATTTGGCTTGTAGGTGTCTGGTTTGCCACAGCCATAGCAGAACACACGCCGTTCAGCAGTGCATTCCTGATATCGATGGCCTTTACCTCCACAGTTCCAACAAGCGGACTCAATGGCAGCCAAATCATGACCCTCATCGTCAGTGGCATCTTCTTCTGACCCCGCTTCGCTTTGGTTAACCAGTTCATTTATTTGCCGACGTGGCATACATCGTGGAGCTGCAATCGGTGGCTTGGTTTTAGCAACTGATTGCATAAAAATCTCACGTGTTCGCACCAGATGACGTAGAGCTTTCACGGTGACTGCAGGCTCATATAAGATCTCGTGCTGGATATCAGCCAAAAGATTGGCTCTGAGGGTCTCCACTAAGGACGCCTCCGACATTGGATCTGACAGTTTATCCGCTAAAGCAGCAATAACCCCATAAAAATCATCAAAATTTTCATTTGGGCGTTGCTTTCGCTGATCAATTTCTGATCGAATATTTCTGTCAGTCCGATCGTCTTTAAATTGGCCTCTCAGCGCTAGGCATAATCCGTCCCAACTAACCTGTTTAACACTCTTGTGATAACGCCAAAACCATTCGCTGGCGTTTCCCTCAAAAAGGTTGCTAGCGTACTGGGCTGTTAGCTCTTTATCTTCCCCAAGAGTCTCTGCTTTGTCAATGCTTCTACACGATAAATGAAGTCATCGACAGACATAGCTGATTTGCCGGTGAAACGCAACTTCCAATTGGCCATTATTTGGCTAATTCGGTCGGGTCGGATATCACAGCTTATTGTGCTATTTCGGGGTGTTGTGTCAACCTGAGCTCCTGTAGCCTGAACGTTTGTTTGCTGTTCGTTTATAGAAGAATTCTGGGAAACTTGCACCAAGTTTTGTTGATTAGATTCAATGGGCGGTCGAATTTGGGTGGGGGAACCATTAGTTGTTGAAGCAGCGGAACTGATCTGTAGTCCCATAGTTATAGCTTGTGTTAGCCTTTCAGTCTGCTCAGCCATTGTGGCGGCAAGAATCTGGGTTTGTTGTGCCATTGCCGTCGCCATAGCCTCGGCAATGGTTCGCTGCAGCAACTCTGCCGTAGAAGGCTCCTCTTGTTGGGAGTTGGCAGAATTCTGCGTCTGGTTGGCTGGGTTGGTCATGTTTGTCTGCAGTAAATTATCACCTAACCTAGTTCTAGATCTAGTTGGCAGCGAATGCGGAATTGAAGGTACTCGCACCTTAGAGGTATGTGGTACGGGGAGACTCAAATCTTCAATTGAAGCAGAATTTAAATTTTCTAGTGATTGTCTACAGACTGGGCACGATTTCCTTCTTCCTACTTTGGTATTGAAGCAAGATCGGTGGAAATTATGTCCACAGGTGGTTGTTAACAATTGAGCTTGATATACAATTATTTCAGTACAAATGCAGCAGTGTATGCCAGTGTCATCTACAACAGTCAGGTTCTCAGTACTATGAGATAGAACCATTTTCAAAAACTAACCCTAATATTATTAGCTCTTGTTTGTTGTTGTATATCTAAAAGAATATATAGAATTAAGTTTGTAAATAACGAAAAGTATCAAAACGCAAAAATTTAAATTTAAAATTTCATAATAAGTTAGGAGCCATGCGATCGCCGAATGGAATTGTGACGATTGAACTTTTGGAATGCATAGAAAGGAAGAAAAATGGAAGGATAGAGTTGAACCACAACCGTACTGAGAAAGGGCGGCAGGTCGTAGTTTTAAAACCACTTCAATACCTTCGTCCAGCCTTATTCTCAGAACTTCGAGTTCAAGAATAGAAAAATAGAGTAAAAGGAAAGTTCGAACAAGTCTTGAGAAAGGGCGGCAGGTAGTAGTAGGGAATCACTTTCATACCCTCGTCCAGCCTCATTCTCAGAACTTTAAGTTGCATAGTTCTGACAGCCCTGTTCCAGTTTCTTAGCCTAGGGATCTTAAATCCAAAAATTTGCAGCAGACAACCAGAACAAGTGAGGGTAACAAGTTCATTTGAACGGCCGGGGGTAGCACTGGTCCACCAAAACCCGGAGTCCAGTATCAAATACTTCTTGTTCTTCAGCAGCTTGAAAGGAATAGAGGGAAAGGAAAAGATTTGTAAGATAGGGTGAAACTGTGAATATGATTGACGGGATGGTCGTAGCTTATCTTCCACGAAACCCAATAACTAACGCCAATTAATTTACAATTCCAAAAGAAATTGCCGGTTAAGGTAATATATGACTGCGGAGGTAAATCAACTCAGAGTTTTATTTACCACGTCCAGCTAGTCAAAATATACCATAGCTAATGTTTTAAGTGAGACTAGGCAGTGAAACCCCTCGAGAGTTTACACAGTATCCACAGTACCCACACAATAGCTATACCAAGGGAAACATACAAGTGAAAAATAACCGAACCTAATGAAAAAGGGTCTGATGGTATGACCAAAAAGTAATTTAAAAAAATTTTTTATCGGGGCAGGCCGGATATGGCCCCACGTTGGGCGCCAAATAAAATTGTAGCATGCAACGTGCAACAAAATGTTGCAGGCACTCGAGCAGATGGAGGTGTAGCTGACTTGGAGGGGCACGCGCTTGTTCCGGCTATTGAGTTCGGTAGGGGGATGGGTTCCAAATAATTTTTCCTTGTAGCCACTTGCTCGCGTTTATGTACAGCAATTTTATTAATAATTCGCGTGCGGGGTTTTATTCGATTTGATCGACACAGGGGTAGTATAGAAAAGAGACGGATTCGGAAGGACAGAAAGAAATTAAGAGCTATTCCAATGCATTGGCTGCGCAAGATCAGTTCGGCAGCCGATGTTTTATGTGCTGTGCTGGTGTTGCTGCAGCAGCTAATGCCCACCCTACCATGATCACCAGATTCCAAAGGTTAAGTTTAACCGGTGATCCCAAAAAAAACATAGCTCTATTTGAAAATCATCATTCTACTTTTCAAACGATGCATGGCTCCCAATAAGTATCAACTTAGCAAATCATTTTTATATTAACAGGTTTATTCCTAACTTCAATGAACTTCATAATGGTTTGACAATTTAGAAAAAAACTTAAAATAATAATTTATCCTAGGCCATAACAATATTTATTTAATGAATAGACTTCATAAAAATTCAAATAATTAATTACGCAAAAAAACCTGTTCGTAGCACTAATACTAAGTTGTCTTTCTAATTGTAGTATTAGGGATCCATCGCAAAAATACACAAAAAAACTTTTAATCACGAATATAACCTAAGCAAGTGTGAGTATATGTAGCTGAAAACCCAGAAAATTTATATAATAAGTATATGCATGATATATATAGGATTAAATATATATAGGATATAGAGTATTAGTATATAAGATCAAATTGAGTATATAGCATTTAATATAGATTTACGTAGCACAACTCGTTGATTTGAAAATTCATTTTTCTTTAACTAAAAAAAAGCAATAGCAATCAAATTTTGTTGGATAGTGTAGGTCGCCAGAATTAATTCGCAAACCAATTGGAAGCTTTCATTAGCCCAGGTCGGGTACAACGCTCAGGCCGAGCTTTGGCTTAGGTTATGTTGTATTAAAGTGCAAAATCAAACAATGTGGCTAAGCCTCTGCAACTTAATAGCTTATCACAGAAGGTGAGAAAGCTTTTCTTTTGTTTTCTTTTTGGTTCACTTACCGCACAAATCCCACGCTGAAAGATCTTTCGGTTGGGTTTTCATAGCTGGACTTGAGTAAAAAGCTTTTTTGGTTAGTTACAGCAAGAGCGGTTTAAGAGCTCCAATTTAGCACATGGTCTGTTGCACAACAACATAAACAAAACGAGCTTTTTGGGGAAAAAGCTTGCTTATCACTTGAGCTCCACTTAATTGATTTTAAATATTTATATACATGACTTAGTTAAGTGAAACATTCATGGGTACCAAAACACATACATAAGATCTCGCACCAGATCGATGGCTTTAAATGGTTCACTTAACTTTGAATGAAATTTAGAGCAACGTCGATGAATTTAAGGGAATTGATTTGGGTGCAACATAACCCCACACTTGCTGATTAAACCACTTGAAACAATTAACCAAAAATAGTACTCCGAATATCAGTTGAGGGCAGAATCTTGACGTGGATTTTCTCGTTGAGATCGCACTGGCACACTTGTATGGATACTGGTCACTGAGCTGGCCTGATTTGGGCGACAAAAGTCTTATGCTGTGGCAGCAGCGTGGACACGAGTTGAACTTCTAGCTGGTGATTCGCGTTTGTAATGGCTTTCCAACAATATAGGCTGCCTTTCGCACTGCAGGTCAATTTTGCCTGGATGATTTGTCGAGAGCAGCGTCAGCTGGTCTTCTCCAACTCTCTTCATGCACTGCGGACAGCAAAGAGCTTTTGAGTTATAGAACTGGGTGCCAATTCCTAAAGAGAAGAAATTGGTCCAAATGTAACTAAGCGCAAAGAGAAACGAAAGAAAATGTATTTAATTACCCTGAGGGACTGGCACCGTGAGTGGAAGGTTTGCTTAACTTTCCCAGTTGTCGATTTGCGTCTAAAGGGTGGTAAATTGCGTCTTCATTCGTGGAAGAGTTTAATTTGATTAACTCCAACTGTATAAAAAACACGATCACTCCGTTTGCTATTATTAGCTGTTGGTAGCACTCACATTGGTTAAATTGATACACAACGCTTCTGCTTTAGTATAATTTAACTTGGAGGTACAAAATAAATTTTGATATTTTCGGGCTTAACGCGCACAACTTGACTCGACTGCAACCAGGTGGGAAAGAACGACTCTGGCCGAGCGGAAATAGTAGGAAGTCGGTTTTGACAATTACACCTTCTTCTTTCCCCACTTTGGACTAGGCTTGTCAAATTGACAGCTGGGTAGGGTTTCCAGATAGCCGGACTATTAACAGAATTTTTCTCGCTGCATACTTATAGGCATACCAATACTTAGACTAAGGCTTGCAAACGATGTCTACTTTTTGGAAGAATTTTATTACAAGCGCCACTACATGGGGTAACGGAGCCCACTGTATCTACACTTCTTCCTAAACTAATGTGGCTACGAGATACGCAAAAAAGGATGGAAAGAGAAGTTTCAAAGATTGTGGACAATGAAGTGGTCCTGGAGCCGGTCCCGTTAGATAAATTAGAACTCATTATCAAGGACTCTGCGCTGCTGATGCAAAGCAAAGTAAGGAACCGTCCCAACAAGCAGCCGTGGTTTGATTGGTACTGTACGCAGTCCAGAGAGCAATCATTCGCGGCACTAAGAGCATTAAGGAAAAGGAACAACCCCGGTCTAAGATCAATTTACCAAGAAGCAGTAAAACACTTAAAAAGCGTGTGCAGGTTGAAGCGACAGCAGTACTATAAAGCCATGGGAGCTAAAATTGGTACCACCAAGGATAGCAAAAGTTACTGGGCGTTAATGCGGGAGCTAAACGGTGGTAGACAAAAGCCAATTGTTCAAGCAGAAGCGTCAAGCCTGGCAAATTACTTTGCAAGCATGCTTTACGTACAAGTCCCAGGGGTCCAAATCCAATTTGTCCCGTCTCTTATTCAGTCGAATGAGCTTGACAGAAATTTTAATACGACAGAGGTAATGGAGGCCATAAGCTCTATCAAGAGGAATAAAGCGCCAGGAGAGGATAGGATCGTAGCAGAGTTCTTCAAATATGCGACGACGGGCTTCATTGATCTGCTCACGATGGCCTACAATGATCTTTTCACAAAAGGCTCATTTCCCCCTTCCTTTAAGCGAAGTATTATTATCCCTATTCACAAAAAAGAAGATCCTACCCTGGCCAACAACTACAGAGGCATCTCCTGTTTAAATGTAGTAATGAAAATATTTGCAGGAGTTCTTCTTAGCCGCTTAAGAACTTGGGTACAGGATTCTAACGCGCTCAGCGAGTGACAGTTTGGCTTTCAAAAGGCTATTCGAATATAGACAGCATTTTCGCACTTACTGCCATATTGAATTCCTTCCAGCAGCAAGGTAAAAAGTTGTATATTTTTTTCATCGACTTTAAGGCTGCCTTCGATACAGTGAACCGGAGAAGTCCTTTCTACAAACTTTGCAACTTTGGCCTATCCACTAAAATTTTGTGTGCGTTACAAAATCTTTATGCAGATAATAGTGCCGCAGTGTGGGATGGAACCACAATTTCGGATTGGTTTAAAACCAATACTGGAGTCAGACAGGGCTGCATATTGAGTCCTTTACTTTTCTCATTATATGTAGACGATATCACTGATAACCTGCCCGGAGGAGTAACAATAGCGGGCCAAACTATTAAGACGCTAATGTATGCCGACGACATGTGTATTTTGGCCGACAGTCCGCTCATGCTTCAGCAAATGATCAACAAAGTCACGGAGTACTGTTACCAGTGGAGTCTGCAAATCAATACGGAGAAATCGAAGATAATGGTCGTCGGGGCAGGTGAAGGCCGATGGGCTCGAAATAAATCCTGGAACTTGGATGGTGTCCCACTAGAAATAGTCAGAAGATACAAGTACTTGGGAGTTCTCTTGTCAGCAAATATGTCTTTTACGGAGCATATCAAGGAGAAACTGAAAGAGTCCAAAATAGCTATCAACTGCCGATGATATTGATATTATCGGCAAAACCGAACGGGCAGTATGCAAGGCGTTTTCAGAGATTGAGAAGCAGTCTGAACTAATGGGTTTAGCGGTAAACGAGGACAAGACGAAGTACCTAGTGTCCTCGAAACAGAAGTCCACGCGCCTTGGGCAATCTGTTGCAATGGGAGAGTACAACTTTGAAGTTGTAGAGGACTTTGTCTACCTCGGAACGATGATAACCGGCGACAACAACATCAGCCTGGAAATCCGAAGAAGAATCACGCTCGCAAACCGATGCTATTACGGGCTAAGTAAGGAGCTGAAGAGCAGAAACCTCAAGCGAAGAACAAAAATAGCGCTATATAAGTCGCTTATCATCCCAGTCCTGCAATACGGCGCAGAAGCATGGGCAATATCATCAGCGGATGAGGCGGCGATTGGCGTTTTCGAGCGAAAGATTCTTCGCAGGATTTATGGACCTTTGAAAGTTGGCGAGGATTTTCGCATCCGAAGGAATGACGAACTGTATGAGCTATATGGGAATACTAGTCTGGTCAAGCGCATAAAGCAACAGCGGCTGCGCTGGCTGGGACATGTTACCCGTATGGATGATCAAGCTCCAGCAAAAATGGTCTACAAGAGGAATGCGAAAGAACTGGGACAAGGCAAGGTGGGACGACCACCTCTAAGGTGGGACGACCAGGTGCGGAAAGACATTTCCAAGCTTGGCGTGAAAAACTGGTGCCAGCTCGCACGGAGCAGAAGCGACTAGCGGACATTAGTTGCAGCGGCCGAGACCGTCAAACGGTTGTGATGCAAGCATCGGGCCAATAAAGAAGAAGAAGAAGAAGCTCATGGAGAGAGAAGAAGAAGAGAAGGTTAAGCCAAGTATTAAGTATGCACTCTTTTGTGCTGCAGTGCGGTCTATTCAGAGCTATGCAGCAGAGATTTGGGGTTACTTGCGGTACCCAGTTGTAGAGCGTCTTCTAACCTTCTTTATTAAGAAAGTCTTCAGACATCCACCCAACACACCCAACTATGTTATCTACATAGAAACGGGGCTGTCCTCGCTGTACACTTATACGCTGCAAAGACATTTTGACTATAAGTATGTCAAAAGTTATGAAAATGCCCGATACAAGGATGCCGAAGCTCATAGCGAAGCAGACGCTTTTAGAGGAAACTGGCTTTTTCTCTTCCTGGAAGGAACTGGCAAATGACTGCAACTGCGTCATACAATTGGAGAACCCCTTGCAGTGGCAGCAATCACATGCGGAAATCATTAGCAAAATCTGCGAAGTGGAAAGGGAAATGTTTATAGACCAGGCCTGAGCCAGTAACGAGCGGTTGATGTACAAATCACTTTTGCATAATCTGGGGGAGCGTAATTACTATAACGATGATTTGGGGATTTCCCGAATTAGTGCGATTTGTACAGCCAGGTGCGAAACGCTTAGCCTCAATGCAACTCCATACAGGCAAGATGGATCTCTGGAATGCAGCCTTTGTAATCTTAGAGAACGAGAGGACATCCAACACTTTGTGGCAATTTGCCCCATATTAGCCGAGATTCGGTTGCTACACTTCAATCGAAGCATTTTATCAGCAGAGGAGACAAAACGTATTCTAAATGGAGAGAGCTGGGTGGCATTGGCAGCATTTATTCAGGAAGCTACAAAATATCGTTGGAGAATCATAAATGGAGATTTTTAATTTAAACTAAACTACCTACTATTAACTAAATTATTCGGTACAGTTCAACAGACGGTTTTTTTTCAGAAACCAAGTTGAAAACTACGATCTTTTTTTCATTCTGCGGCTGTTTTATTTCTTTTTATATATTTTGTAATAAACTTTGTAAAGCCAGTTACTTAAATGATGTACTATTTATTCAATGTTCAAAAATATATAATATATCCCAGCGGCGCAAATGCCCATTACAACTTCGATGTTCTCTTAAACACTTTGAAGGCTGGCAGCCTTCAAGTATCGGTTACTACTCTGTATACATTTACGTAAGCTTGGCCGTTTTCGTTGGCATACTGAATACAAAGCAAAATACTTTGTACTTTCTTGACTACTGGGCATATGGAAGAACTGGCGACAAAATCATAATTAAGAATGTACGCAGTTGGCACTTTGGCGGCCGAGGTGCCTTTTTTCAAAAGTCGATTGACACAAACATAACATAACTATTATATATACACGAGCAACAACTCGACCCGAAGTTAAACTTTTCTTCACACAACTGTGTATTCGAAACGTAGCGAGAAATTCCCATTACGTGGGCACCTACTGCGATGCATATTGTGGACCAGCCTCATTCACCTCTGCGCCGCTGGGATACTATACTACTTAAATGGAAAAGTGAGATTGTAAATTAGAAACTGATTTATTTTCAGTTTTTTTTTGCGCGTGTTTCCGTGATCATATTCGCGTATACTGCAAATTTCCGTCAAACTTGAATTGGGGCTTATTGCCCAGATAATTCAATCGAATAAACTCGCAAGTGTGATCTTTCTAACAATCAAACATGTTCAATTTCGTTTAACTAAGCACGCATCATGTGCAATTAACAAGGCGAAGCCGTCAGCTTCTGCTGAGGTCCAATATATAGGCATGCAGGCAGCTTCACCTTATTAATTCCACCATGAGCACGCATACGACAAAGTGAGACAGAGTTAGATAGAGTGCTACGCTAAAGCCACAACTGGCGATGGCCTTTGCACTTGTGATAGGGAATCCAAAAACGTCCGTGTCGAAATTAAACACAAAGGTTATGTTTCTTTGCTAAAAAAAAATTAGCAATACACTACCAGTACACAAAAACCTTTTATTTGACAAACATTTTCGCCTACAGTCCATGGACCTGGCTGCGGAGGAAAAACCGAAATTAACACATATGTGCTATATATTTTTTTCGGTTACGGTTCTGATAACCGGTTATGTAAATAAAGGATACACTGTTACGGTTATAAAAAAATTGTTTTTCGGGTATGGTTACGGTTTTGGTTTTAAATTTTAAAGTGTTTTTAGCGGTAACGGATTACGGTTTCGGTTACGGTTTTAATATCTGCCTTCAGTCGCCGACTAACACTCATCGCGAGCAGACGTCAGTAGCTAAGCATTCGAGTTCTCCATCTCTTTATAATACTTCGTTCGCTTTGTGCGCAACCCAAACACACAACCGGTACTTTTTTTTTTCCGCACGTGGCAAAACTCTCAGCAACTAAAGTTCAAACTTTAGTTGGAAATCATGGCCCCGGGGCCACCTAACCTGGGGAGCAATCGGTTCAGTATTCTGTCCGAAAGTCCCCCTTTGAAAAAACGGCGACAGCCGCAAAAAACGCTCTCCGACTTCTCCGACTTCCCTGATCTTCCAGTGACCAACGCTCCAAACCCCAAATACATAATTATCTCTGCCAAGGATAGTGAAAAAACCATTTCAGAGTATTCCTGCTTTGCTGTTTACAGAGCACTTAAACTGATCAATAAGAATATCGTGTCCATTTCCAACCTTAAAGACGGCAGTTTGTTAATGCTAGTTAAATCAAGTGATGACGCAAATAAATTTATTAAGACAACCGATCTCCCTGGCCTATGCAAAATTGAGTGCAAACTCCATGAATCTCTTAATTCAGTCAAAGGCACCATCTACGCTCCATACTTAATAAATATCCCCGAAGAAGAGATTGTTGAAGAGCTTAGTTCCCAAAAGGTTACCTCAGTTTATAAATTTATGAAACAATCCGACGGCGTCTCAAAACCCAGCGGTGTTATGTTATTGACATTTGAACTCTACAATCTACCTCCCAAAATTGATGTCTGCTGGCACTCAGCTATGGTATCAGAGTACATCCCGAACCCTATGAGGTGCAAATCCTGCCAAAAACTCGGTCATACACAGAAACATTGTAAAAACGAACCAGCATGCGATAACTGTGGTCTCACCCCACATTCCGGTACATGTACCCTAAAATGCATAAATTGTACAGAAAGCCACGCAGCTTCTGATAAGCAATGCAAAGCTTTCAGACAACAAAAAGAAATTCTAAAAATAAAAACAACAAAAAAATGCACAATGCGTGAAGCACAAAACTATTACAAAACCTCGTTGCCTAAACCCTACAATCCAAACAGCTACGCTGGAGTCGCTGCAATCAAAAACAACGAAAACGACACAAAAGAAACAAATAAGAAACCTTCGCATAACGCAATTACAAGTGCTAGCTCTGCTGACGTCCGGCTCGCGGCTGGCGACTCACCAATCTCCACACTTTCATCCCAATCATCCTCTTCCCCCTCCTCTTCTACTGCCCAACCATTCTCTTTCTCGGGGACTTCCTCCCCTTTCTTTACCTCAACCAAAAATCTAAACCAAACATATAAAACAACAGAAAACATAATCGAACAAAAAAACGAAAATACGCTTACTAAAACATATACGCACACAAATCCAAACTTAAATCAAAATCCTACAACTCTCTCCCAATTTGACATTGACTCCGACGAGTCAATGGTACAATAAAACATATTTAAACAAGTGAGACCGTTGCAGTCGAGTTATCTCGACTTCAAAATACCCTGTACAATTAACAAACACACAAGCACACATACACACAAATGTAAATAATATCGCGCTCACACACACACGCACACTCACGCGCAAGCCTCAAACAGAGCGCAATAAGCAAAGCGTGTGGTGAGGGGGGGGGGCAAAATTTGTTTCGTGAATAACTTCGGTGTTTTTGCTCAGATCTGATTGTGCTTTTCAGAATAGATACATTAAGGGGCTAAGATAATATATATTAAGCGACGATATTGTAACTTTAAAATTGTGGCTCTGACAGTTTTTTGCGGTTTAAGGGGGGGGGGAAATTTTCGAGATCTGAAACAAACTTGATCTGCGTACGGCCTATACCTATGTACATGCAAAAATTTGTATCTCTATCTCTTATAGTCTCCGAGATCGACGCGTTCATACAGACAGACGGACGGACGGACGGACGGACAGACGGACAGACGGACATGGCTAAATCAACTCGGCTGTTGATGCTGATCAAGAATATATACACTTTATAGGGTCGGAAATGCTTCCTTCTCCCTGTTACATACATTTGCACAACTTCATGATTCCCTTTTTTCCCCATTTTCAATGGGTACAGGGTATAAAAATACAAACACAAAAACAACCCAAACTCTGTAGACATATCACATTTGTCTCTCCTAATTATGACTATTAAGATTATTCAATGGAACTTAAAAGGTTACATAAATAATTACGATGAACTCAGAATTTTAATTAATGAAAAAAGTCCAGATATTATATGTCTTCAGGAAACACACTTACCATACAACGCCAAACATACTATTTGTCCCAAGCAATATATTGGTTATTTTACCAATCTTTCATTTAATTTAACAGCCAAACAAGGTGTAGGGATTCTTATCAAAAGACACCTACCCCACACGTTACTCCAAACCCAATCAAACTCTAACATTCTGCATCTGGCTATTCAGCTAAACCTTAGTACAAATTTAACAATCGTCAACTCCTATATTCCACCAGACCACCCTTTTTCTGTAAGCGAACTTCTTGCTCTAATACGAGTATGAGCTCCCCATTGTTGCTAATGGGTGATTTTAACGCCTGGGGATTTGCCTGGGGTTCTAGCAGCACAAACGCCAGAGGTAAAAACGTAGCTGAAGCTGTTGCTTTATCCAACTTGTCACTCCTGAACGATGGCTCCCCCACACATTTTTCAACCCATAAAACTTTTTCGCATGTGGATCTCACCTTTATTTCTCCACCCTTATACCCGCTTTGCAAATGGTCAGTTTTAAACGACCTATACGGCAGCGACCATTTCCCGATTGAAACTATCCTAAATCAGCAGTGCGACTTTGAAAAAGCGCAATTTTCCCCAAAATACAAAACCGACTTAGCAAACTGGGATTTGTTTTCTTCGATATGCGATGAGCACTGTCGTTGGGGCCCACATCCCAACATTCAACTTCAGGTTGCCAAAATAACCAAAGCAATTCGAATTGCTGCCAACATCGCCATACCACAAACTAAGCCACACTCATTTAAACGAAAAATTTGTTGGTGGAACAAGGACCTTCAGAATCTACCCGATAATAAGCAAAATCTCTGGCAGACATACAAGCATAAAATGACCGAGACCAACCTTATAGCCTACAAAAAAGCCAATGCCTGCTTCAAGCGGTCTGTCAAAGCTGCTAAGCGTGAAAACCTCAGTGAATTCACTTCAAATATTTCGCCACAATCCTCAACGAGACAAATTTGGTCCGATATAAAAGCACTAGTGGGGCTCCCACCTCCCCGACTAAAGTGCATTAAAGCCCAAAATAATCTGATAACCACAGCTTCCGAAATTGCAAACGAATTTGCAAAAAAATGGTCCGAGTATTCAGCAGACAACAACTTCGACATTCAATACATACAGAACAAACAATCACTTCTCGACTACGTACATAACCCTAACAGAATCGCGTTATCAGCCAGACAACTCGAACACGACTTTACAGAACTTGAACTTGCACTAGCGCTGCAATCAGCAAAGGGTAAAACACCAGGGTATGACCGCATATCATACCCGATGCTGAAGCATCTGCCCCCCTCTGCAAAGTCTAGACTTCTGGAAATATACAATTGTATCTTTAAGACTGGAAATTATCCCCATGTGTGGAAATCAGCCATCGTCGTGCCGGTTCCAAAACCCAATAAACCAGCGTCTGAAATCAGCAGTTTCCGTCCAATCTCGCTTCTATCCTGTTTAAGCAAAACACTAGAAAAAATGGTCTCCCGCAGGCTCATGTGGTTTATCACAAAAAATAATTTTCTAAGTCCAAATCAGGTGGGCTTTAAGCCCAAGCACAGTACTATGGACTCCTTGCTGGAACTCCAGCATTTCGTGTCGGATGCTCTTTCGAGCAAAAATCATGTTACCTTTCTGGCAACTGATTTCGAAAAAGCATTCGATCGCGTGGGTGTTCATACAGTTCTTCAACAGCTCGTAACATGGGGGTGGGTGTGAAAATCTTCACATTAGTGAAGGCCTTTATGACCCAGCGCTCATTTCGAGCTAAGATTAACAATGTGCACTCTGACTTCCACAAACTTCACAATGGCATCCCGCAGGGATCACCGCTGTCAGTGGTTTTGTTCATAATCGCTTTTGAACAGATAAATAAGATTATCCTAAGACGCAAAAATATAAAATTAATAATGTACGCAGATGATGCAATAGTTGCTAGCAAAATTAAAGACTTAAATAAGCTTAACAACATTTTCCAAAATATTCTCAATGATATCTACAATTGGGGTTTGGGGGCTGGAGCTACCCTCTCTCCCAGCAAATGTAAAATCCTTCACATATGTAAAAAAATCCGCTGTACATATCCCAACCTAAACTTTAATACCTGTAACGTAGAATGCGTCGAGGCTCTTAAAATACTTGGTATAATTTTTGATAAAAAAATGACCTACAAAAATCACTGTTTATATCTAAGAGACTCACTCGAAAAAAACTAAATGTAATCAAATACCTTTCTTCAAAGCACTCATTAATCAACGTAAATAGTCTAATAAATGTCACTAGATCCCTAATACTCTCCAAAATAGAGTATGGACTTCCAATTTTTGGATGGTGCGCGAAATCGCACCTCAGGCTATTTAAACCAGCTTATCATACCGCAGCACGTCGAAGCATTAATGCCTTTCCAACATCACCGATAAAATGTATACTGGCTGAAGCTGGGTTACCATCCATCGAAGACAAAATCTCCGAGTCGACAGCCAAACTAGTCTCCAAATTGTTTTGCACACCAAACCAACTCCTTCGAAATAATATGCGCAAAGCTTTAACCCAAAAGAAACGCTACAGGTACCTCTCCACTCTTCGCCGTTGCGCCTCACTGGCAAGGGATCTCAACATCCTGGCACCACCAAGTATCAGGAAGCCCGCAGCACCACCATGGCTACTACGTACATCCTCAATCAACACCACCCTACTTGAATTCCCAAAGAACAATACTAGCAGCGAAACCTTCAGACAACTTTTCGCTGAAGAATCTGCAAAGTCCAACTTCACAAATCGGTCCTGGTTATATACCGATGGAACCAAAACACAAAACATCACAGCATTCGCTTGTACCAACCAGGAAGGGAAAGTTTTAGCATCCGGATGGCTTCCAGAATATTGCTCTATATTCTCTGCTGAAGCAGTAGCCATCCACAGAGCAATAGCCTACGCAAAAGAAAACACTGGAAAATTCGTAATCTGCACTGACAGCCTGTCCACAGTTGAAGCAGTGCGAAACATCGGCAATCTAAATCCCCTTGTCTGTCAAATACGGGACGCCCTCATAAAATCCCCAATGAAACTCCAACTATTTTGGGTACCTAGCCACAAAGGAATCCCCGGAAACGAACTAGCAGATGCTGCTGCAAAAGAAGCATCGAAGTCCCCCACCTTCACCTTCATTCCATGCATAGACCGGGACCTACAAAAAGCCGCCCTACAGCACCTTCACACCCAGATTTCGGACAACTGGGCAACTTTTCAACATAGGTATAAAGCTTTTAACCCAAACATGGAAAAAATCAGATACCCGGCAAACTGTCATCGAAATAAAAGTGGAATATTTGTCCGCCTTCGTATCGGGCACACCCCAATTACCCACTCACACCTACTAACTGGCGAAGCCAAAGCCCCTTGCCACCTATGTGGACAGGAAATATCCACAATACACCTATTAGACAAATGCCCAAACCTGGAGAGGATTCGGAAGTCCCACTTCCCAGCGACCCTACCCTCATCACACCTTTCCAAAAACTCTAAAGAAAACATTGACAAAATCTATAAATACCTTAAACACTGTAATTTACTAGAACATATCTAAAAAGCCAAACTGTACAAACCAGAGCCGAAGGCCTCGACGCTAGCGCTTGCCCCCCCTTATAATTAATTATAATATCTTTATTTTATAATGTATTATAACTAATTTAAATATCTGCCTTTTATACCAGTTTTTTTATACTCTGTAGCAAAGGTACACAGAGTATATTAAGCTTATGCAAAAGTATGTAACAGGGAGACGGATTCATTTCCGACCCTTTAAAGTATATATATTCTTGATCAGCATCAACAGCCGAGTCGTAATATCCATGTCCGTACGTCCGTCTGTCTGAATGAACACCTAGATCTCAGAGACTAGAAGAGCTAGAGCAAGCAAATTTAACATGTTGACTCCAATAGTCTGCACGCAGATCAAGTATGATTCCAATTTTTGCCACGCCCACAATAAAAAATGCTCCCACTTTTTTATGATATCGAATTAAAATTTAAAACATAAATTAATATAAACAATAACTATAATCCCTGAAATTTACATCAAGATCGGTTAATAAAAAGCGGAGTTAAAAAACGTTGCGTACTTTTCGGATGTTTACCCGTTAGGAACGCAGGAACGCTGTTAAACATTTTTTTTATGAGTAACGGGTATATCGAAGTTGGTTAGAGCCGACATTAACTTATGCTCTCATTTTTTCTGTGTACAAGTCGCTTATCATCCCAGTCCTGCAATACGGTGCAGAAGCACTTTGAGCGGATTAGGCGCCGATTGGCATTTTCGAGCGAAACACTCGGAGGATTTATGGACCTTTGAAAGTTGGCGAGGATTTTTACATCCGAAAGAATGCTGAACTGTCTGAGTTCCATGGGGAAACTAGTCTAGGTTAGGACATGTTACCCAAACGGAATGTGAAAAACATTAGGGGGAGGCAAGAGGGGACGACCACCACTAAGATCGAAAGACCAGATGCGGGAAGAAATCCAAGCTCGGCGTGAACGACTGGTACCAGCTCGCACGCAGTAGAAGCGACTGGGGGACATTAGTAGCAGCCGCCGAGACCGTTAAGCGGTTGTCATATATATATCGGACTAAAGATGAAGAAAACGAATACAAATATTAAACAGCTTACACCCTCGCAATCGACTCCCAGAGTTTTCTTTACCAAAACTACATCATCGTCATTTGTTTGTAAAATTCGTAATCTCCGCTAGCACTGCTCAGCTCCGCGTTCTGTGTGTGAGGAGCCTTAGGCCAACATGAGTCGGCACTAGAAACATACTTCACTCACGCGCCCATCTGTATATTGCGGCTGCTGGGTGCACCCAGCACCAGCTCACAGGTGAAAAACTTTTTGTTGAATGTTTTATAAATTCAATTTGCTTTGACAAACATTTAGTCATATTTTTTGGTATTTTTCTCTTGTTTATTTAAATATAAGAAATTAATTCATATTTTTACAATTTATTAATTATAGAAAATGTGCAAATTATGTGTGCTTTGAACATTTTAAAACAATTTTCCAACGAGTTAGTAATAAAGCCACTTTTCCCTCAGGGAAGCCATGAATTCTATGCCTGCAAAATTCCCAAACATATCCACAGCAACCATTTGAGCAGCTTGGCCGACCCCACCCATCTCCGCTTATGCGGCTATTTCCTGGGACTGGACTTAGTGCAATCAATAGGCACTTCTCATTCGTTTCTCCTTCCAATCTTCCATACAACATTCTTTGCTCATTCTCAAACATGCAAACTCTCCCACTCTTCCACCACAGCCGCTGAAACAACAACATCAACAATAAACAAGGCACGAACTTAATATAATTACGTAATTAGCAAAAACAACAAGAAGTCGAGCCAGGCAATTTGTGCAAAGTATTTAGCAAAACAATGCAAGGCGAAGTGCATTTTTTTCGTGTAAATGTAAATGTTTTTTTGTTGCTGTTGTTGCTTTAAGCCTAATTTAACGGTTCTGCAGACAAACAAGAACATGCTGCATTTTGTTTATGCTGCTAACCGCACAGAGTTGCCAACACTTTCTAATTAATGCAAAATATTGTCGTATTTCTCATGCATGAGTGTGTGTGTTTGTGTATGTGGATGAGAGTTGCCTACTTTTAGGCACTGCGTGTTTGGGTTACGGCGCGTTGTTGCCTCCCTGCTCTTCAAGTGCTGCCGCCTGTTACAAGCTTCTTTTGTTTGGCTCTGCATGCGACAAAGGATTGCGGAACATGCACAACAACCTTGACAATGTCAACAGCAAGCAAACAGGCGGAAGCAAGTGACCAAACGAGCAGCGAACCAATCCTGCAGCCAGCCGTCAAGCGCGGAGAAATTGGCTGGTGTTAAATTTAATGTTAAACAAAATGATACATAAATTAACTAAGTTAACTATCAGAAGTAGAAGGCTAATAAACAAATGGTAGGTATGTATGTTTTTATATTTTTGCTATTAATAAATCATCCTTTTCGCAAAGCGATCTTTGTGTTCAAGTTTTTCAGAGGGCTATGTGATTTTTTAAGCATTTCGTTTAAAATAATTTTCGTCGGCTTGAAAGAAACTTGAAATTCCATTCAATTAAAAGAAATTGGCCATACTAACTACGTCTGTGTTTGTTTATCTATATATCCGAAATTTCCGGTTAATATGTCGATTTCTTCTATACGTTTTCCCACAAGGATAAAAACACTGAAGTAGAAGTTTTATTAAACGAGAGCGTAAGTTAAAGTCAGCTCTAACCGACTTCGATATACCCGTTACTCATGAAAAAACATGTTTAACAGTGTTCCTGCGTTCCTTAGGGTGAAAATCCGAAAAGTATGCAACATTTTTTTAACTCGGCTATGTATTATCTTGTAAATTTAAATCTATATCGACTCGGCTGTTGATGCTGATCAAGAATATATATACTTTATATGGTCGGAATTGATTCCTTCTGCCTGTTACATACATTTGCACGACTTTAATATACCCTTTTTACTCTACTAGTATATATAATTTTCATTAGATACAGCATTTTTAATTACACTGCCCAACAGCCATTTTAGTCCAGCCTTATCGATAACAAAATCTGATCCAGTTCTTTGTACTGATTCCCAAACTGGTCTCGGTTTTTCTCCATCAGCTTTTCTTTTCAAGATATCGCGGAAAATCTATTTTGCAGTATTTTTGGAGGTTACACCGAACAACAATATCAACAATATCAAACCCAAAAGCGCCTAAATTGTCCTTTAAAGAGAAATTTTCATCAAATTATAGCAAATTTTTCAAATTTAATCGTCGTAAACCAGCCATTTGGGGTGCACAGAAAAAAATAATGATATAATCTGGGGCTCAATGTTATATTTTTTCATATCAATAAAAAGCCGATATGACAAACTTGAAATTGATCTGTTTGAAAATATCAAAGTGAACTTTTCGACCACATCAAAATGATATTTTTAAGATCAAATTGATATTTAATTATATCATTTTAACAGAACGAAAAAAAAATCGATTACAAATGGCAGGTCGTACATTCAATACTACTACCAGGCGTTCATTTTTAGCTAAGAACTATTAATTATTGTTTTATAGAAACAGAAAAAGAACGAATTTATAATTCCTTGACCTCGCCTTGACTGGGGATCGAACTCGGGACCACTTGCACGTCACAAATTGGCATGGCGTTTTACCGCACTGCGCCATCGGGCATGTGTGTGCGCACATGGCTGAGAGCCTACTTATACATTTCCTTTCGTTGCTTGAAGTTTCGATTTGCACAGCTATCTCTTTCCCTTTCGCATTTTCTATACATCCCTTTCCTATTGTGAGAGTTTCGAATATGAAAAAATATTTTTCTAATCTTTTCTAATATCATTTGGCAAATTGATATTAATTACTGTTAAAATGAAACGTTATAGTTTAGAAATGATATGAATATAATGATATTTGATAAAATATCAAATTAACCAGCCTATATCAAATTGATATGGATACATATTATTTTTTTTCTGTGTGCTTGCATTTTAATGAAAACCCCTTTAGCATGTTGCCCAATGAATCTTCTAATTTCACAAATTTTGTTGCAATTAAATCTTCTCCATGGAGAAAGTTACAGGCGGTTAATCCCGAAAAAATAAATTAAAATTTATGGCAGGATAACTAGATTGATGCACAAAATGTGTATAGGAAATATTAAAAGACTACTAGACCTTACATTAATTGTCAAGCAAATGTACAATAACATTCAATCAGTACTAGACTTAAACAATTTTCCCCAAACTCATATTTGCTTAATATCCAACAACCTTGCGAGAATGACATTTAAATTTTATGAATTGTCTCCAAGAAATCAATCAATATCAGTAACCTAGAACCCAAAAAGTCCTGAACTGTGGAAAAGGGCTTCTGGGAGAGTTGTAAACTCAATAGAGGGGCACAATAGACCAGGATTAGTCGCAGTGCGCTTTTCCCCAATAACAAATACAAATACATAATATACTCCATGTAGCTTTGGCACTTGCAGGCGGACTTGCAGACAACAAAGTGATAGCGACTGTTATTAATCGTGTTTCTGGGGAAACAATTATCAGGAAATATTATTGGTTATTGGACACTGACGCTTTAATAAAGGTAGAGTCACGCATTCAGGGACAATTTAATTTTCGATCAAAACATATTTATTTATTTGCCCAGGCAGACCATTTGCTTCAACAACATATTTAAACTAAGCTTAATAACAATTTACAACAACTCGATACATTGTTTAAAATAACCCTCAACTTCTTTCAGTTCACTTTGGCATTGGAAAAAGAGCAGCTTTAATTGTATCACAAAGTGCTGACAATTGTTAAGCCAGAGCATTTGAATAGGAATTTCACTATGCGAAAATGTACAACAAATATTTTATCTGCAATTTCTGTAGCAACAATCAGAGCCCATCCCATCCCGCACCCAAAACAAGCCATGTCATGTCATGCCATGGCATTGTTTGCAAAAATATGAAACGAAATTGAATTAGACGAGAGAGGCAAAGGACTCAAGCAGCTCCGGCATCAGCATCTAAAAACTTTCCAGCGCATAATCGAAATAGCAACAACAAAACAAATGGCTTTTATTGAAGTGAAATTTAATAAAGAAGTTTTCAATATGCTTTGGCTATATGTAAACAATAAACTCGGGCCAAAAATCATAAATATTTTCATTAGGCCAAAAAAGTTACGATCAACTTGAGGGGCTGTTGTGTCCTTGTTGTAGTTGCTGCTGCCGCCACTGCTGCAGTGCAGCTGCCAATATGCAGGCTCCGAGCGTTGTTCCTTTTCTGGCAATAAATGTTTCAAGTGTTGACTGGAACTTTGTGTCAAACGGTTTTCACGATAAATTTATTGAAACTATGCCAGAAAATAACCAAAAGTTAAATGTCAAAACAGTGTGCAACATTTGGTCAAAAGCAGCAGCCTGGAATGACAGCTAAAAATTCGAAATGAATTTCAGTTGGTATTTTAAAGGGGATATGTGAAATTGTGAAAATTCTTTAGTCATTCTTTGCTGCACAATAAGGCTACTTCAAGTAAATCTAGATTATTGTTCAATTAGCTATTAAATGCAGGAGCACATAAGTTCCATCAGGCATCATAAAGTGTGCTTAAACTTCAAGGTATTTGCTCCTGATCAATTTTACCGCTGGGGCTAAACAACCTTCATTTGGCGTTTTCCACTCATAAAGCAACGCTAATTTGTTTACAGTCAACACACACACACACACACACCGAACTGACCAAACTAGGCCGTCATTGCCATTTATTATAATTGAACACCGAACTGAACCTCGAACATAGCCCCCACCCTTGCCAACATAAATTGATTAAGTTGGCCACCCAAAGGCCAACAGAGAGAAGAGGAGATAGATGGAACTTCAGCGAAGCGACAATTTAAATGTGCATTTTGTAGTAACATAATTAACTGAAAATGATGCCCCTATTGCCACTGACAACGGCCAGCAGATGGAGGAGGCACCAAAGTGGGAGGTAGAATAAATATGGGAATGATTTCGCTCATAATCCGCGCAGTCCACGAACAAATTAAAATTTTAAAACTAATTAAAATGGACTCACTTGTACACACAGCCGGCATGGCTGTTGGAACTGGCATTCCTCGGCTTGGCAATGATCGTCCCAACAACTTCCAAAACCGGAACTGCGCTTGGCCTAACAAAGAATCCACCACCATTGGACCCGACTGTTGGCCAAGTGCGGGAATTAAACCAACATTATGGTACATTATCTGCTGCGACAACTCCATCTAAATGAGTGAGAGCAAGGGAGACAGAGTGGGAGGCTGTGAAGCGTATGAAAATTTACGTTTGACAGCAGCGCCAAGTCCAAACTCAATGGAAAAACAAGAACGAGGGCAATTCGAGAAGTTTAACAAAGATACGTATTTGGCATTTTAGCTATTCGCAATTCCGACAAATTTGGTTAAATATTAAATTGATCCTCCCTAACGTGCATTTCGAATTATTTTGTATTTTTTATACCCTGTACCCATTGAAATGTGAAAAAGGGGATTATGAAGTTGTGCAAATGTATGTAAGTATATATATTCTTGATCAGCATCAACAGCCGAGTCGATTTAGCCATGTCCGTCTGTCCGTCCGTCCGTCTGTCCGTCTGTCTGTATGAACGCGTCGATCTCAGAGACTATAAGAGATAGAGATACAAATTTTTGCATGTACATAGGTGTATACCGTATATAGGTGTATAGGTGTATCAAGTTTGTTTCAGATTTGCAAAATTTTTCCCCCTCCCCCCTTAAATCGTAGGCTGTAGTGCATATGGAATTGCATCTAGATCTGTGGTGCCCAAGCTTCCTCAAACATGCTTTGCGCTTGTGTGCGTAGCAGCGTAACACGAAGTAAATGTCATGACGTCAAACATGAGCAACAAGCAAACTAACAAATGTCTTGTGAGAGAAAAAGAGTCCGAATAAACGCGCCGTGAGCAAGCCGCCAAGCGTGCTATTTATAGAACACATGTATTCTCTCTCTCAATTATGAGTTTCCATTCCATGGGATAGGCATTCGGCATTTTGGGCACCACTGATCTAAATTCTTTATTGATTGAAACCTGGTAGAATATACTTGGCGATATATTCGTCTCCACGATCCTAACGATAAAACTTATGGGTTGTATCCAAATTCTGTTTGATTTATAGCCGCAAATACCTTTAATTTTATCAAAACCTCTGATTTTTCTTTATACAATAAATATATTATTTCGTACGCGCAGTCTCAGAATTATTATAAGAATCCAATAATATTTGTTTGATACGTAAAACTGTTTAATTAAAAACTTAATTTTCTATGACAAACAAGTAAGAAAGTCGGTCAAGCCCGACTATAACATACTCTGTACCTGGTGTAGAAGCTGAAAGCAATGCTGGTGCTGCGCTCATCTCAAAGTCTCTCTCTCTCTTTCTCTCTAAAATTGTGTGGTGTTAGTTGTGAAAGGGTGGGAGGGGGTGGGGCGAGTGCGATGTACTTTTTTCCTCATAACTTGAGAAGCGCTGATCCGACCTTTATCATTTCTTTGGCAAATCGATACATTTTTCTAATTACTAACTATCTTTAGAAGGTACAAATCGTCTATCTTCAAAACTGTAGGAGATATAACGTTTTTTCCAAATTGCGGGGGCGGGAGGGGGCGTGGCTAAAATTGAAAATAAATTTGATCTGCCTGCAAGTATAAGAAGCATTTGTCCCATACATGTCAAACCTCTATCTCTTACCATCTCTGAGATCTGTTTGTTCATACGGACGGACGGACGGACGAACAGACGGACATGGCTATATCGACTCGGCTGTTGATGCTGATCAAGAATATATATACTTTATATAGTCGGAAATGATTCTTTCTCCCTGTTACATACTTTTGCACAAACTTAATATACTCTATGTGTCTTTGGTACAGAGTATAAAAATTCGAAAAATCATGCTCGTATTTGCCAAATATCACAGCTGCACACAAAAAAATCCAAATTTTGTATGCATGTGGCTTTGTTGTTGTTTGGTAGCTGTGCTAACAGTCATTCAACAACTGGACTCTACACAGAGAAAAATATCCGTTCGAATTGTAACGAAATCATGAACTTTTGTTGACGATAGTCTGCTAAGCACGCTTTTTCGATATTCATGAACATTCGTTCACAATATGCCATGAACATTTTGTTCTCACACATGAACGGTTAGGGCTTGTGTTATAAACATTTTGTGCTCGTTTCAAGAAGATATTGTTCTCGCTTTGCCGGCGACTAAGATCCAGAAAAAAATTAACCATAGTTAGGTGGTGGGAAGTCTCCTCCCTCCAGGGTGGTTGGTTACTCGGGAAGAGCACGGAAGGAAGGAAGAGACGACCAACCCAAAACCACCCCACCACCCCCCACCGCGTTGCAACCCACAACCTTTTTAAGCTGTAGCTAAATTTTATTAATTATTAATTTGAAAATTTTTATGCTTCACCTAGTCTGGGACTGAACTCAGTACCTCGAAGAGACTGAACGACGACGTCTTTTAACTCACACGACCATCCAGCTCACGCGCGAGACAGCGACAAAACAAATTAAGAAATTAATGCTTTCAGAATGAAGTGCTTAAGTAAGCTTGAGACTGCCGAACAGATCCAAGCCCTGTGGCTCAGCGGAAGGCATTCGCTTAGCACGCCGAAGTCCTGGTTTCAAATCCCCGTCGTGTCCTGTTTTTTTTTAATTTTTTTTTTTAAAGTTTTTTATTATTGTCTATATTTTTACAATGCACTCTGGTCCTATGATATAAATAAATGTTAATAAGCACTGAAATCATAAAATAGCTAAAATATTTATATTTTCATGAACACTTTTTCGCATTTCATGACTACCGTTCATGTTTTATGAACGGAAAAAACAGACCACAATCATGACCATTTGGTTACAATTTTAGAACGGGATATTTTTCTCTGTGTAAGTAAATTTAGCTGCAAATATCACACTTTTTATTGTTTTAATAAGTAACTGCTACTTTACCACAGAAATAGTAACTTTGACGTGACTCTTTCATCTTAAACTTTGTTTTTTTAAAGCAATTAACTGAACCCACAAATCCAACCGCACATTTAGTATAACTTTTTGAATGTTTTTGTGCTGCACGGACTAACTGTACCGACGGCAAATCTAACCGCGAAATTTGTTGACTTAGCAAATTTCAGTTGGTCTTATATAGTGTACTTGAACGGAATCTGAACTGGAGAGTTACTAGTGGACTAATTTATGCGATATTCACGAAAGTTTTCGTGCATGTGTTTAGGCAGATTTAATACAAGTAATATGTAAGAGGCGTTGCTTTTAACGCGGGTCCGTTGCGTAACTGGTAAAGTCGTCCCACCAATCGTGTTGAGACCAATGGCCTCGAGTTCGGATACCCCAGAGTAAGTAAACATTTTTTAAATAAAATAAGATTTTGTTTAATTCCAACAAATGCTTCGCATTTCTAACCCACCATATCGGTTAAATTTATCCTCAGTTTTTTTTGTGTGTATACTTTTTGATCCAAACCCACAATTTAGGTTTGGAACAGGTTCAACTGGACTTTCTCCAGTGTTTCGGTTTAAGGTTCAGTTTACAGTAATAAAATGCTTTGAAAATTGTTGAAAACCTGCCCGGAATCTAATTTTTTCGCAGGTTCTTAAACCACAGGCTTCGAATTTCATTGAAGCTTCAGTCAAGTCCAAGGTAAAGGTAAAATGTCACACTACGAGAACTTCTCAATTGCCCCTCAAAATGACATTTACACTGGGACACATGTGACAAAGTAGCATTTGGGGTTAGGGTCCAGTTTTAGTTCAAACCGTTACCATGGTTAAGGCACCCACACATTTGCAGACCGCTTACCTGTAGTTGTTATTGTTTTTTTAGCGTTGCTGGCGTTTTGATCTATGGATGCATGAATGAATCGGCGCGCACAGAAGCAACAACAGCAATAATGACACCCCGAAAACAATTGAAATAATTCTAGCAGAAATTTTTTGTTGGCTCTCAAAGTTTTCCATTTTTCAGTTTGCATGACCAGCGTCGAGCGGAAAGTTGTGAAAAGTGAAAAATATTTTCAGCATAAAATATTTTCGGGTAAAAAACCATAATTAATAAATGCGCTTAAATGCGCCATGAACTATGCAAAAGTTATGTGCTAAAAAGTGAAACCATCAGTAGACAGACATGAGGATTTACAACTGGCTATTCCTGCTAGTTGGCATTGGGAGCAGTCGAAGCAATGCACAAAAAACTCACATCAAACTGGAGCAGGGCGATCTGATTGGTGTGAGTAAAATGCCAATGGAAATGTAGCAAAGATCCTTGATTGGGAAAGAATTTATTCGCTTTCAGCTTAAAGTCTTCCCGGATGGTGGACGGAGTTCAGTGTATGCTTTTCTGGGCATCCCCTACGCCCAGCCTCCAGTGGGTGATCTACGCTTTGCGGTAAGTCCGAAACTAACCAGCTACAATAAAACGGTCAGATACCCAGCCCAGATGCGAGAAAAGCTAGCGTCAAATATGCTTATTGTAAATTATTTTGTCAAGATCTTTCTTTTTCTTCTTCTTCTTTATTTCTCGGCCGCTGCGACTAATGTCCGCCAGTCGCTTCTGCTCCGTGCGAGCTGGCACCAGTTTTTCACGCCAAGCTTGGAAATGTCTTTCCGCACCTGGCCGTCCCACCTTAGAGGTGGTCGTCCCACCTTGCCTTGTCCCAGTTCTTTCGCATTCCTCTTGTAGACCATTTTTGCTGGAGCTTGTTCATCCATACGGGTAACATGTCCCAGCCAGCGCAGCCGCTGTTGCTTTATGCGCTTGACCAGACTAGTATCCCCATAGAGCTCATATAGTTCGTCATTCCTTCGGATGCGAAAATCCTCGCCAACTTTCGAAGATCCATAAATCCTGCGAAGGATCTTTCGCTCGAAAACGCCAATCGCCGTCTCATCCGCTGATGATATTGCCCATGCTTCTGCGCCGTATTGCAGGACTGGGATGATAAGCGACTTATATAGCGCTATTTTTGTTCTTCGCTTGAGGTTTCTGCTCTTGAGCTCCCTACTTAGCCCGTAATAGCATCGGTTTGCGAGCGTGATTCTTCTTCGGATTTCCAGGCTGATGTTGTTGTCGCCGGTTATCATCGTTCCGAGGTAGACAAAGTCCTCTACAACTTCAAAGTTGTACTCTCCCATTGCAACAGATTGCCCAAGGCGCGTGGCCTTCTGTTTCGAGGACACTAGGTACTTCGTCTTGTCCTCGTTTACCGCTAAACCCATTAGTTCAGACTGCTTCTCAATCTCTGAAAACGCCTTGCGTACTGCCCGTTCGGTTTTGCCGATAATATCAATATCATCGGCGTATGCGAGTAGCATTACATCTTTATTAAAGATGGTGCCCGATCTGTTGGCATTTGGGCACTGGCGCAATATATACTCCATCAGCAGATTAAAGAAGTCACACGATAAGGTGTCACCCTGCCTAAAACCTCTTTTGGTATCAAAAGGCTCAGAGAGGTTCGTTCCTATTTTGACGGAGCTTTGAGTGCTTCTCAACGTCATCATGCAAAGTCGAACGTACTTTGCTGGAATACCTAAAGTAGACAGGGCTTCGAAAAACTTTGACCTTATCGGCGTGTCGAAAGCGGCTTTGTAATCGATAAAAAGATGGTGATTTTCGATGTTTCTCTCATAGGTCTTCTCCAGAATTTGGCGCAATGTGAATATCTGGTCTGTGGTGGACTTACCAGGTCTAAAGCCACACTGATAAGGTCCAATCAGTGTATCAACAAGCGGCTTTAGACGTTCACAAATAATGCGGGACAGAACCTTATATGCGATGGGGAGGAGACTGATCCCGCGGTAGTTGGCGCATACTGCAGGGTCTCCTTTTTTAAAGATCGGGCATAGAACACTTAGATTCCAATCGTCGGGCATGCTTTCGTCAACCCATATACGGCACAGAAGTTGGTGCATGCATCTTATCAATTCTTCGCCTCCAGCCTTGAACAATTCGGCGGGCAGCTCATCAGCGCCTGGTGATTTGTTGTTCTTTAGCCTTCGTATGGCTAAACAGACTTCCTGTTGGATCGGCGGGTCTATCTCTGTGTTGTCGATTTGTGGCATCGTTACTTCTCTAGGTGCGGCATCATGTTCGTCATCGCCTCCCAGTAGGTTGGAGAAGTAACTTCTCCATTTGTTAAGCGCCACTTGCGGATCTGTGACCAGATTCCCGTGTTCGTCTTTGCATTGTGCGACTCAGGGCTTAAAACCTTCCGTTAATTGCTTAATTTTTTGGTAAAATTTTCGGGTCTCACACATGCCGAATAACCTCTCGACTTCCTCGCGCATGCGCCTTTCCTGCTCAAACTTTTTTCTTCTAAAAAGGCGTTTCTCCTCTTTCTTTTTCTCCAGGTATCGCTCCGTAACAGCCCGCGTTGCTCTCGGCTGCAGAGCTCTCCTGTAGGCATCGTTTTTCTCTGCAGTAGCGCGTCGGCACTCCTCGTCGTACCAAGTCCGCTTTCGAGGGGGCTCGGAATAGCCGAGTATCTCCTTGGCAGCCGTACTCATGGAGTGCGATATACGCTGACACTGTTCGCATATATCGGAAGGGAATGGGGAGGTTTCCCTGAGCAGTTGGGCGAGTTTAGCTGTGTAGGCTTCAGAGGTCCCTTGTGATTGCAGCTTCTCGACGTTTAGCTTTCGACGTGTGCCAGAGCGTGGGGCATGTGCCACACTGAGCCGCGTGCGTACCTTGGCTGCAACCAGGTAATGATCCGAGTCTATGTTGGCTCCTCGAATCGCACGAATTATGTTCTTGTGTGTTTAGATTATTTGAGATGTGTATTTGTTTTAATTTCTTTATTTATTAAACCAACACTTAATGATAATTGAAACTATTGTAAAACTATTGTCGTATTCGGATATGCAAACCCACGACGTTTTAATAAGTATAGTTTATAAGTTTTTAGTATGGACAGGTTCGTTCCGTCTCCATTGGCCGATCTTTTCTAACTGAACTCCGTTTCTTTTTAAGTCGCTCATTCATTTTAAGCTTTTACTGCCGCTTATCTGCCAGACCCAACTTCGGTACAGCTCAGTACAGTGTTGCCTAGATTTGTAGGAAATATTATGTAACTGCTCCCCCTTTTAGTTAACGATACACCTGGATCGGTTTTTTTTTTTTTTTCTTACAACATGATGTTTGCTACAAATTAGTGAAATACTTAATGTTATACAATATGGGTTTTGATTGAAAAATTTTAAGAACTTAAATCTACAGTTTAATTTTCATTGAGATAATATATATTCTTAATTTTACCATATTGATATTGATTTTGTCTGAACAATTTTAAGAACTTAAATATAAATTTTTTTTTTTTTCAAACAGCAGTTAGCATAGTGCTTCTATTCATTAGAACTATTTTTAGCAATATCTCTTTCGTTATTAGTATATTTAAGTTTTCTTTTAATATTGGTTGAGTGAATATTTTTTAAATTTGAGTGTTTATATTTTGGTTCCTCCTTGTGCCTTACTGCTTTGTAGTTTTTTAATTATATATCCCTGTTCTCTGCTTTCTTTATACACCTCTCTATTTTGATTAAGATGTTCAATTTTTTTCAATTTTGTTGTTACCAATCTATCAAAAATTTTTCCTTTGTCTACTTCATTGTTTGTTACTTTTTCTGGAGTTGTTTGTATAGTGCTATGTGTTCTCTTGTTGTAGGACCTCACCGAAAGTTGTATTATTCTACGAGCACTAAGTTTCGGTTCCTGAGTTTTTATAATACGGAATTTTTCAGCAAGGGAATTATGAAACCTCTCTATATCGCTGTTTCCAGTATGAGAATTCGGTTTCGTCAAATGTAACTCGATGCCTTCTCGCTGCATTAATTCTTTTATATGAAAATTATTAAATTCATTGTCTGCTACAACTCTCAATGGAATTTTTATCTTCGTAAAATGATCTTCCAAAATTTCTACCATAGTAATAGCATTTCGATCATTAAGATTATAGACATATCCATATTTTGAGAATTTATCGATTATTGTCAAAAAATGCATTTTCATAATGGTATATGTATCTATATGTATGATTTGTCCTATATCGTTAGGAGTTTCTGTCAATTAAAATTTTTCTTTAATTGGATTCCTGTCATATTTCACAAGCTGACACGTTTGGCAATTATTAATGACTCTACATATGTATTCTAATAATTTTGGATAATACATCTTATGTTTTAGAGTGCAATAGGTTTCGTTTATTCCTGAATGAGTGCTTTCTCTTGTATGGTACAATGATATTTGCTTCGTAAGTTCCTCTTCTGACTCTATATCTACTGCCCTATACACACATTTTACAAAAGATACTGTCTTATCATTCCAAAATAGATCCCTAATGGTTTCCTGTAAAATGTTGTAGAGTCTGTCGTTTAACTCCGAAAATATTCCCACTTTACCTTTTAGGTGTATATTTTGTAACCTTTCTTTGCAGTTTGATAATTCTCCTTCCTCTATGTATATTATTTGGCGTTTATGTTTTATTTCCGAATCCGTTGTTTTCTTTTTTTACCAAAATTATTTGCATGTTATATTTGTTAACAATTTCTTCTTTTATAAAAATATAATCTAGCAAATTCTCTTCAGCCGAATGTATTGTTCCTGCAGTGGAGTCATTTTCAACTTCTTGCTCTTGAGATTCAAGATGTTCTTCATGATTATTTACTTCCACTTGAGAAAAACTTACTTTAGTAGATTCATCTTCAGTCTCACTCTTGCCAGGAATTCGAGATAAAAAATCCGCAATTTTATTTTCTTTTCCTTTGATGTAACCCATATTATAATTGTATGCATTTAATTTTGTTAACCATTTTGTTTGTCGCTCTGTTAAATCTTTCCCCTTATGCTTTGTTACCAAATATTTTAAAGGTTGATGATCACTTAGAATTTTAAATGGTCTTCCATAAAGGTAAGGACGAAAATACGTTACAGCCCATACCACAGCTAAAAATTCTTTGTCAATCGCCGAATAACTTTGTTCATATTTGTTTAATGTCCTCGAAATATAACAGACAGGTTGCGAATCCTGAGTAAGCACAGCACCTAATGCAAAATTTGACGCATCTGTTATAAGCAAAAACTTTTTTTCAAAATTCGGATATATAAGAATTGGATGTTGTGTAATCATGGACTTTAGTTTTTCAAACGAATTTATATAGTCAGGATCAGTTTTAACAATTTTTGTGCCTTTTTTTAAAAATTTTATCATGGGATAGGCGACTTTTGAATAATCTTTAATGAATTTTCGATAATAGCCTGTTACTCCCAGAAAACTCTTGATTTGAGTAATAGTAGTAGGCAATTTCAAATTTTGAATCACTTTAATTTTTTCGCATAAATTGACATTTGTCAATTTGAACTTTCAAATTATGTGACTCCAAAGCAAACATAATATCGTTTAGATGTTCAATGTGTTCTTGCAGCGATGTGCTAAACACTAAAATGTCATCTAAATAAACAACACAAGTGTGATTAATGAATTTTCTTAGGACTTCATTCATTAGTCTTTGAAAGGTAGCTGGTGCGTTTTTAAGCCCAAAAGGCATCCGAACAAATTCGTATAGCCCAAAAGGGGTGATAAATGCAGTTTTATGTCTGTGCTCTTCTTTTACTACGTTTATGCTACGAAATTCATGATTTCTTCAATTTGCAAAATCAAATTTGTTCCTGTTTATGCAGCTTTTGTAAATTCACAAAATGATCAGCACACATATGGCAAAACAAAAGATCTGGCAACACCAACGCAACGAAAAGCTTTTTGCCACGCGGCATTTCATGAATTGACAGCGAATTCATAGTCAACTTTTGTGTGTAAGCGAATTCATGAAATGGTGTTTATGCACGCACTTTCGGAGGCATTTCATGAAATGATTTTGCAAAATGAGCATAGCATAAACGTAGTATTTAACAACAATTTGGTGATAACCCTTGGCCAAATCTAGGGTAGAAAAGTATTGGGCCCGACCAAGTTTATCCAACAGGGCTTCAATATTTGGCAATGGGTATTTATCATCAATTGTGTATAAATTCAGCCAGCGATAATCAACAACAAGTCTATATTTCTGAATACCATATGCTGGTCCATGTTAGCCATTTTTCACATTTGATATTTTAAGTTGATTAGTGTTTTTAGTTCTTCTTTTTGGTTTGTTTAATTTCGAGTTCTTTATTTCCAAATGCACATATACACGTTCTCTTATACCACTCTCATTTAATGTGATGTTTGTCTTATACGTTTTTATCAGCTTTGGTTGCGGCACTTTTTCAGCCAGTCCGTTTTCACATATTCTTAGCTTTTTCCCGTTAATTTAATATGTTCACCACGTTCTTCGCTATGTACCGAAATTTCGCTTGCACTTTTATTTTAGTGTACATACATCAATTAATAGTTCAATTTATCATTTTAAATGCACTAAACACTAGGTTCGATTATTTGGCAGTTTCTGTTTGCCAAATACCGCGACTGCGCCAATTATGTTCTTGTGTGTTTAGATTATTTGAGATGTGTATTTGTTTTAATTTCTTTATTTATTAAACCAACACTTAATGATAATTGAAACTATTGTAAAACTATTGTCGTATTCGGATATGCAAACCCACGACGTTTTAATAAGTATAGTTTATAAGTTTTTAGTATGGACAGGTTCGTTCCGTCTCCATTGGCCGATCTTTTCTAACTGAACTCCGTTTCTTTTTAAATCGCTCATTCATTTTAAGCTTTTACTGCCGCTTATCTGCCAGACCCAACTTCGGTACAGCTCAGTACAGTGTTGCCTAGATTTGTAGGAAATATTTTGTAACTCACACAAGTCTAGTACACTCGATGAATGCCTTCCGTCAGCCACACCGTGATCAATCTGATTTCGTGTTCGTTGAACGGGGGACTTCCAGGTCGCCTTATGGATGTCGAGGTGTTCAAATCTGGTACTACTTATGACCATGTTCCGGCCCGCAGCAAAGTCTATTAGCCTCTCTCCGTTACCGGAGGTTGTTTCATGAAGGCTAAATCGTCCGACTGTCGATCCAAAAACTCCTCCCTCCTTCTCGCGTTAAAATCGCCTAGCACGATCTTTATATCGTGATCGGGGCAGCGCTCGTATAGTTGTTCCAGGCGCTCATAGAATTCATCTTGTATTGGGTCTTTCTTGTCTTCTGTTGGCGCTTGAGCACAGATAAGACTAATATTAAAATATTTTGCCTTAAGTCTGAGCGCGGCAAGCCGCTCGTCAACTGGTGTAAAGCTGATGACAGAGTGGCGCAGCTTATCACTCACTGCAAAACCGCACCCAAACTCGTGCTTGGAAGCATGACCGCTGTAGTAGATCTCCCAGAGTGGTATTTTCTCTTCTTTCTTCTCCGTTGGTAGCGTCAGTGGCGTACGCAGGATTTTTTCAGGGGGGGGGGGGTTTTGAGACGGATATTTTTTTTTTGGGGGTGGAATTCGTCAATCTCTATAAATATAAAAGAGAGTGTCCTGACTGATTGAGTCCCTGACTCCATGATTGGCAATCAACGCACAGCCTAAACGGTAAGAGATAGAGGGCTGTTATTTAGACAGGAGTTTCTGTGAGGGGTGAAAGTGCGTACTAAGACGGGGTTTTGGAACAACGGAAAAGTCGGAAAAGTTTGTATGGGAAAAATGTTATTTTTCATCCGATTGTCTTGAAACTCCATTTGTAAGGTCAAAATGAGAATTCATTTTGTTTTCCGATGTTGAAAATACCGCCGGGATGCCCACTGGAGAGTGGTTGGGAAGTGAATGGGATGTGGGCGGGAAATAGGAGGGAAGTTGAAGGCGCAGCGAAGCCCGACGGGATATTTGCTAGTTTGCTAATAAATTACTTATTTAATAGCAATCTCCATTCTCCTTTGCTCCATGGCGAGCAAATTCATAACGTCTTCGGGGCTGACCTTAATGTTACGATAAATATATAAAAGGGCCAGTCCATTTAATCGAGATTCCCCTATCGAATTCCTCAAATATGTCTTTAAAATCTTCAAAGAAGAAAAAGACCTTTCGGCAGCGGATGTTGTAATTGGCAATGACATGAATATTTGCAACAGAATATAAACATTTGGGAAAACTACCTCGTCAGTTTTCTGCATTGCTTCTTGCAAGGTTTTTGGCTGCAAGGCGTTGGCCATCTGCCGTCTCCAAAGTTTTATTTCGGGGATTCCCTCTGCAGTTGAGCATGTAACAAACGATGCATAGCGTTCCAAAATTGATTTTGCATTGCTGTCATCTTCCGAGCTCCAATTTTGATTATATTTTTTGAATGCAGCTAAAGCCAAGGAACACTGATTTATGATTAGATAGCCTGTCTTCAATATGTAACAATGCAGAATCCAAAAAATGGCAGAAATATAGCAACCCTAAAATGCATCTCTGCGGATGCATTTGACTTAGACTGGTCGGAGCTACCATTTGGCAGTCCTTTCAAGCGTCTAGGAATCACAATAGAAATAAAATTTTCGGTGCAAAACGCTGAAACCTCAGAAAATATGTTTTCAAACACAGTTTCAGCATTTTTTCGCATATCCTTCAATTCGGATGTAACGGTCTCTGTAAATTTCATCGCTGTTTCCAAGTCCGCTGATTCAGTTTGAAGAAGTCGGCTAAGTGGCAATGTGACCGCGAATATGGCTGCTATGCTTCTAATTGAACACTGAAACTGTAGGGTTTTAATCAATGTGCTCAATTGAAGCGCCAACGATGCACTCGTATTGTCATCCCATTCTGCAATTTCGTCTAGAGAAACAATGACTGCTGTCTGAAGCTCCAGAAACACCAGTACAGACTCGTGACGCTGAACCCAGCGTGTGGGACACAGCTTCTTCAATTTTGTAGCTGTAGAAGTCGTTTCCAAAAGATCAATATTTTTTGTTAAGACTGATTGCCGCTTTGGAGTATTAAAAAATGAGCATATACTGCTTAGTGATCCCATGCAGTTGCGAATCAATGGAACATCGCAAGCATCAGAAATGGCCAAGTTTAATAAATGTGCAGCACAATGGACATATATAGCATGTTTCAGCACATCTCGAACAAATTTTTGAGCTCCATTAAATCGTCCACTCATTGCAGCCGCGCCGTCATATCCTTGGCCAACCATCTTTTGAGTGTCGATATTTAGATGTTTCATCGTGTTGATAATTACTTCTGCCAAAGCTTTTCCAGTAACGTCAATGACAGGCACAAAGCAAAGAAAGTCTTCTCGTATACGTTTTTGTTTCACATCATAATATCTAAAGCATAATGAAAATTGCTCTACATTTGCGATATCCGTTGTTTCATCTGCAAGCACTGAGAATGCCTTTGACAAGTTTATTGACTCAACAATGTGAGTCGTAATAACTCGATTACATGTATTAATAATCTCGTTCTGGATTCGAGGACTTACGTATTTGGCGTTTCTTGCGCCAGTCTCTAAATGCTGCTTCAATGTGGTATCACCAGCGTCAACTCGATATCGTAGCAGCGAGCGAAAATTTCCATCATTTTCGACCGACTGATCCAGAATATCATTTTTCTCTGAATGGCCACGTAAAGCAAGTCCTTGGCGACCTAGAAAAATCACAGTTTCAATAATACAATAATACTTGCTCCGCAAATGTAGTGTTAACTTGCGCTTTGATTGAGTCAACACGTCGATTTTCAACTTCGTTTCGGGACAATTGCTGCAAAACTGCTGATTGGTGAATGGGTGCCATTTGGTGCTTATCAAAAATCTCTACCGCATCCTTCCAGTTTTTAAATGGCTCTTTGACCAGCTTCTTATTAGTTCCTAATTTCCCAAAAAAGACGCAAACACCACAAAAGGCACCATCCGTAGACACTGAGTAAGCTAGCCATGGCCAACGAGTCAGCCAATTGTGTTTAAAACGCAAGTTTCGCTTGCCACTTTCCGGAAATTTGAATGAGACTTGTGGAACCTGAATGCATTGCATAAACCATTGTTGCCGCTTGTCATCTGGGATGGTTTGAGTGACAAAGCGCACTATGTCTTGTTTACAATCAGTATCTTCGGAGGAAATGGCAGCTTTACTTGCCACTTCACCTGCTACATTTGCCTTCGATGACACATTTGTAGCTTCAATTTCATGGGTATCGGTTTTCTTCTGTTCTTTTGAAAAAATAGTCCCTCAAATCAAGACTTTTTCTTTTTCTGTGCACTCATTTTAAAAAAACGAGCAAAGCCCACACAATGCAGGCGCACTGTGAGCCACGGGATTGGATTCGAGGCGAGGGTTAGGGTATTTCGAGATACGTTTAAGAATGGATCGAGCGAAGCCCACACAATGCAGGCGCACTCTAAACCACGGGTTAGGGATATGGACTGAGCCACAAGGTTAGATGCGAAGCGCACTCAAAGTGAGATCTATGCGACTACAAAGATGAACTTATAACGAGTAATCTTCGAGCTCCCAAAGAGAAGTGAGCTTGTTGGTGCGCACGGCCGTCTTATATAGTGATTGCTCACTTTCGAGCTCACGCAATGCCGAGTGTCCAATGTCCTAACGCGTTCTTTCACTCGCTCACAACATGCTCGATATTTATCGAAATAAGGAGTTTGGCGCCTGAATTGAAATAAATATTCGTTACTTATTTTAATTTTAACGGTGTGTTTCTCTATTAGGCTAATTGTTTTTGTGCTTGACACTTTCAGCCGCGTCACAAAAGTGAAAAGTGAATTTTCACCTATTGCATTTGTAAATCTCAGGGGGGGGGTTTAACCCCCAAACCCCCCCCCCTGCGTACGCCACTGGGTACCGTTATTATCTTGCTTCCATATCCAATCCATCGCATTTCCTGGAGTGCAGTAACGTCCGATGAATATTTCTTGAGGACATTCACCAAGGCGATATCATCACCATCTTTGTTGAGGGTGCGGACATTCCAGGTGCATATTCTCAAATCGTGGTCCTTAAACGTACACTTTTATATACACTTTATTGGGTCCGACCCGATGTACCAGCAGAAGGAATCATTTCCGACCATATAAAGTATATATATTATTGATCAGCATCAACAGCCGAGTCGATATAGCCATGCCCGTCTGTCCTTCAGAGTCCGTTTGTCTGTATGAACAAGTAGATCATGTCAATCCTCTATCTCTTCCCATATCTGAGATACATACATATGTTTGTTCAATCCATTGAATTACAAACATTTTGCAGACGTACACAGGGGAAAGATATTTTACTGTAATTATGATTTGGATATAAGTTCGTTTTTACAATACATATGAAGTTGCATTATAATCAAGTTGTTGCAAAGCCAAAAAAATTAAATTAAATGTGTCTCTATTTGTTGTAATCCCTCATTAAATAAGCCGTGACTAAAACTTTCCACAAATTCGTAAATGCAAATTGCGTAATATTACAATAGACCTATGCACTAAAGAAGAAATCGTCTCTTCATATTGCATTAGGATTGGATGTGGCGATGGTAGTTTCTCCCCATGTAGAAACAGAGGCAGCTCCAATTCCTGCACCTGTTCCTGTTACCTGAGCCGCTCTCGAGGCCTTGTAAGCCAACTCCAGGCTTTGCTGTATCAAATGCATATCGCTTTCAATGCTCCGCGCCCAGTTCTCTACGTCACCTAGTTCTTTCAGTGCGCTACTAAAATTTTCAATTAGTTGCAGCCACTGATGCGTCTGTTTAGCAAAGTTTGTAGCCCCTACATGCAGCTGCTTAGCCTCGGCATCCAGTCGCTTTTGATTTAAATACGCCTGAGCCACGCTTGGGTGAGCTCATTGGAGGCTTCAAGGGCTTCCTTCCGACGTATTTCTGTGTTTTGCCAAAACAATAGTTGGGGGTTATTTTTAAATTTGAAATGTTACAAGTTTTTCTCACTAAAACCCCCCGATAGTTCCCAGCAGCTATAAAATATTGTCATCCGATTTTGTCCAAAACTTGCAAATCTGTGTAAAAGCATAACATTAATAGTCGCTGAGTTGGAAGCTGTTAACATTAAAAACAAAAAAGTTTTTCTCACTAAAACGCTTTTTCGACGGATCTATCCGATCCGGTCGGTTCCGAAATATATGAGCAGTGTGCAGTAAAAAGAAGACTCTGTGCAAAGTTTCAGAAAAGCAAGAATTTTTCTAAAAAAACCCATTTTTCGACCGATAGTTCCTATGGAAACTAAAAGTTATAGTCATCCGATTTTGACCAAATTATGCAAAACTGTTGGAAAATATGTAGTATTAGTATTGGCCAAATTTGGGGACACTATCATTAAAAACGAAAAAGTTTTTCTCTCTAAGACCCTATTTTCGACCAATAAATCCTAAGGCAGCTATAACATATAGTCATCCGATCCGGTCGGCTCCGACATATTATCAGTGTGCAGTAAAAAGAAGACGCTTTCGTCAAGTTCGAAAACGATAAATTAAGAAAATAAATAAACAAAAATAGAGGCAAGCTAACTTCGGCTCGACCGAAGTTTATATACCCTTGGAGCTTGATATGTGCCTGACAGTTTGTATGGCAGCTATACTATATAGTTGTCCGATTTCGAAAAATTTTGGTGAAATTATGTGAAATCATTGAAAACTTATAAGTACGAGCGTTGATAGCGATAGTATTAAAAAAGTTTTTCTCACTAAGACTTTTTTCAAACCTATCTCTTGTATGACAGCTATACTATATAGTTGTCCGATTTCGATAAGCCTTGGTGAAATTATGTGAAATCATTGAAAACTTATAAATACGAGCGTTGGGAGCGATAACACTGAAAACAAAAAAGTTTTTCTCACTAAGACTTTTTTTCAGACCTATCTTTTGTATGACAGCTATACTATATAGTTGTCCGATTTCGACAAGCCTTGGTGAAATTATGTGAAATCATTAAAAACTTATAAATACGAGCGTTGAGAGCGATAGCATTAAAAACAAAAAAGTTTTTCTCACTAAAACTAGTTTTTCAACCGATAGTTCCTATGGCAGCTATATGCTATAGTCATCCGATCCGGCCGGTTCCGACAAATGTGCAGAATATTTGTACCAAAACAGTTCGTGCAAAGTTTGGTTGAGATAGCTTTAAAACTGACGGAGGAGATAGTATAGAAACAGACGGACAGACGGACAGACGGACGGACGGACGGACAGACGGACAGACGGACATGGCTATATCAACTCAGCTCGTCATGCTGATCAAGAATATATATACTTTATGTGTTCGGAGATGCTTCCTTCTATGCGTTACAAACATCCGGACAATTTTAATATACCCTCTCCAAGGGTATAAAAAAGGTTTTTTTGACTAAGAACCATTTTCAAATGGATCGGTCCTATGGCTAACATCAGATATAGTTTCTTGATTCGACGTGCAGTAAATAGAAATCCCAAAATAGTCAGCTTACTTTTGACATTTTTGTGGGTCTCCCAATACCATCCCCGTTCATGGATTGTCAAATATATTAACTCTCCTTTACTTTTGATTTTCTCACCCGCATCTTCTCCTTTTTTAGCCTTCCAGGACTCATGCTGGCTGGAATCGCACTCTTCAAGCCATGCAAATGCAACCGATTTGTCCTCAGCTCTCCAACACCATATACGACGAGAGTCCAGATGGAAGCCCTGCCCGAAACTCAGCCGTTGCCACAGCTGAGGATTGTCTGTATCTAAACATCTGGACACCAGAGACGGGCTTACGTTATGGTAAACTTCCCATCGTGGTGATTATTACAGGCGAAGAGTTTGCCTATGATTGGCTAAGGAATCGCATCAATGGCTTGGATTTAGCCGGCGAAGGCCTTCTGGTGGTCAATGTGCAGTATCGGAACAACATCTTTGGCTGGCTGGGATTGGGCACACGGCATCCACATTTGCCGGGAAACTATGGTTTGAGTGATGTGAAAATGGCACTCCAATGGCTGCAAAAAAATGCGGTGGCCTTCGGTGGTAATCCGGCAGAGATGACTTTAATGGGACACGGCAGTGGAGGCGCAGCATTGGCTTTGGTTAGTGCTCTGGATGAGTCTGTTGTAGGGTTGAAGCAGTTGGTCATGATGTCGCCGGGTGAGGTGTTCAGGCATTTGGGTAAGGGGCATGACACTAGGATAGGTGAAACGGGCCGGGTGCTGGTCCAAAAACTGGGCTGTCAGTTTGAGGAGGAGCAGCGTCGCCAGTTGTTGAGCTGCTTGAGAAGGAAAAGCCAAGAGGATCTACTGAGGGCCTACGAAAGTGTCTACAACCATGGCAATGGCAGCATGCAATTGGGTGTGATTCTGGCCAGAGGATTGGAGGAGGAATTGGGGAATAAGACATTGCCTCCACTGCTCTTGGGACTTACCTCAAATGAGGGCGCATTTCTGCAGGACTACTGGCTGGATGTGGCCCGCGAGGGTACGTTGGCTCTGCGGGATTACATAAATCAGACTCTGATGGCGAATGTTTTGAGCTCCTTGGAGCAGATGGAGGGCAGTACTCAACTGGCAGCCATTAAATGGCGTTTTTTCAGTGGAACTGGAGAGGAAGGAGCCAGTGTTATCTATTTGTTGACTGGCATGCAGCGACTGCTGTCCGAATCTCTGTATGAGCTGCCTTTTTCCGGTCTGCTGGACCTGGTCAGTGGTACTCAAACCTTTGCCTATATCTTTGACCAAACACATTCCATGGATATGAGAGGTCGGCGAAATCTCTTTGGTGGCGCCTCGCATAGCTCAGATTTGCCCTTACTGCTGGGACCCAGTCTCTTCCAGCAGATCGCACGACGTCGCTTCAATGGCGATGAGGAGCAGCTGTGCCGAAAGCTACGCGGAGCCTTTGCCAATTTTGTGAAGAGCGGAAATCCCACTCCTGGCCGAATCTATGACGCCTGGCTTCCGTACACGAAGCAGCGACCGTTCATCTATAGCCTGGGTGAGCAGGGCAAGACCAGCCTGGACAGCGGTGCTGTTCAGCCCGACGAAACTGAAATTGAGAAACTCTTGAGGGGCGATACGGATCGCAGTCTGTCGCGGAGTAATCGACATGATTCCTATAGAGCCAACTCTTACACGGCCAGCAATCCTCAGGACTCGGGCTATGCTCTTCATCTACAACGAGTAGCGGGCTTTTGGCAAGTCCTGTTGCCGTTGGAGCAGGATGACCATCTCTTAGGGGGAGCTCTGGGACAGCGGGTGCGTTTGCTAGAGGCCCATGCCGATGCCGCACGCTATCGGCAGGGATTCTATGCGCTGCTGGGTTTGGTTTGTTTGCTCTTGGCCTGCCTATGTCTCTGTGTCTACCTGCTGAGACGCAGTCCCAGTTCATTGAGAAGACGCACTGCCTCACAATCGGAATGTTACTGCTTATGACAAAAGTGGTTTCGTTGGACGACCATCTTTGGAGGAAAGGACAAGGACTCGAACAAGACCTCCACATCGGGCATTGCCCAAGTCGAGTCCTGGCGCAAAGGTGGTCGCCCAACGAAACGAGATCAAACTGGAGAGCAAACTGCTGCAGTCCAACCACGTGTACGACGTCCCAGACAACTGCAGCCGTTTGATAACCACCAGGCTGCCCACTCTACTGGAGGAGGAGCACGAACAGGAGGAGCCAACTGCGGCGGCGGTGGAGGAGCAGGAGCGGGACCTGGAATGGGAGGAGCTGGCATTGAGGAACTCTTGGACCCTCTGCCCGGCAAATACGAGCAAAGTGTGGCTATTAAGAACTGGCAATACCAGTTAACTTGTGATAAGTTCTGAAAGCAAATCCAAATACCAAAAATCTTTAAGATAAGTTCGAAAGCACTTGTAATTCATTTTTACTTTTTCTGGAAATAAATTTAGTTCAAAGTAAATTGATTTTGTTTATAGGCAACCTTAAGGATTCCACACACCACATATGTATGTAGATCTAGCTCTTATAATCAGGAAATCAAACCGGAAGTTATATGTACTTATATTATAAACAGCTCTGACACCTTATTTGAAAGCGGAGCCCAAGTTGATTCATATTTCGCGCACTCACATCAACTTTGTCATACTTTAAAATAAACAATTTTGTATTCTCTTTGGAAAATACATCTTCGTATTTATGATAAATCCAATTCGAAAATTTGACTTTTAACAGAAAGCCGAAGGATCTTTAAGCGATATCGTCAGCAGGACAACTTATTTGCTTAAACATTCTTTTAGGGTCTTATAAACATTCTATAAAACTTTTAAGCAGATCCGAAAATATGATTTACAGAAATAAACAAAAACAGTTTTTTGTCCCGACTCTGTTTTCTGAAACGAGAGCGTAAGTTAAAGTCGGCTCTAACCGACTTCGATAAACCCGTTACTCATGAAAAACATGATTAACAGTGTTCCTGCGTTCCTTAGGGTGACCATCCGAAAGGTATGCTACATTTTTTGAGGGTGGGAGGTAGCGGGGGGTGCTTGGTTCACTTTTTTGCTCATAACTTGAGAAACGTTCATCCGATCATTATCATTTCTTCGGCAAATCGATTCATTTTGCTAATTACTAACTATATCTAGAGGGTAAAAATCGTCGTATCTTCAAAACTGTAGGATTTATAACGTTTCTTCCAAATTGCGGGGGCGGGAGGAGGCGTGGCCAAAATTTGAAATAAACTTGATCTGCGTGCAGATAAAAGAAGCATTTGTCCCATACATGTCAAACCTCTATCTCTTACCATCTCTGAGATCTAAATGTTGCATACTTTTTGGATGGTCACCCTAAGGAACGCAGGAACACTGTTAAACATGTTTTTCATGAGTAACGGGTATATCAGTCGGTTAGAGCCGACTTTAACTTACGCTCTCGTTAATTTAACATTCATACATATTTGAGATTTTGTGCGAGGGTTTTCCATTGATAAAAAGTACTAAAGCTAACGTATATCTTAAAGTCTGCTGAACAGATTTGAGCAGAAACTCATCAGCAATCACAAATCGGTAATCGCTAATCGAAATCATCCGCTGAATACGCCCATTGACTTGAACATTACAAGTTGTTACTTTACATACATAGTTGACCTATTTCTATTGATACTTAGAGCAGTAAAGAATATTATAGTCGGGATTGACCGACTTCCTCTCTTGTTTAAATATAACTATTTTAATAGTTTCGGTCATAGCTGTAATTGTAATGATTATATAATCCTCTCTGTTAAATATATTTGATTATTAATTGATTACTTTCAGAAATAATCAAAAATAGTCAAGATTATTGGGGATAAAAAAAATAATTCGACTTTCAATCTGTGACCTAGCCAGGGTCATGTGAATTGTGTTTTTTTGGCATTTGCAGTTGTTGTTTTTCACAGACATGGGATATGGAAAATTTGTTTTTTTGTGCAATGTGGTTTGGCTGGAGTTCAAAAGGGTTAGAGCAGTGGTTGAATTCTAAGTTTAAATTTAATAATGTATCCTATCACCTCACACAGATTAGGAACACGAATACTTTACGCGAAATCGTTTCTATTAACTTTGCTTTCTGATTACTTTTACTTATTTCTGATTACTTTTAATTACACTAGTTTACAAAAAATAAAAAAAAAATGACCCATTTTAGCTGAAAAATTTTCTTAGTATAGTTTGGAATGGTGATCTCAAAAATCGATTTTTAAAATTTTTTCATGGCTCCGTTTTTGAAATATTAATTTTTTTCATTTTAAGCCATATCTCAATTCATAATTGTCAAATAGAGTCAAGTAAGAAATAAATCGTGCGTTAGCTTTAGTAATCGCGCTGCCAATAATCGCGTAGAACAGTGTTTTTAAATCGGTTCAGTAGTTTGAATTCAACAACCAAGAATATTTAAAAAAAATCGATTCTTTGCTCGAAAATACAAGAAATTTTATTTTCAAACGACTAGAAAAAATATAATAAATTGAAAAAAAATATTTTTATTCTTTCTACTTAGGAATCGCACTTTTACGAAGAACAAAAGTCGAAGCAAACGAAAATTTATTTTAAAATATTCAGGAAAATATCACATTTGTTTGCACTAAATTGCTAATTGCTCCTGTGTTTGTTCACAGATTTTGATCATCGATATCTGTTTTTCTTCGTAGAAGTGCGGCTCTTATGTAGAAAAAATAAAAATAATTTTTTTGGATTTTTTATATTTTTTCCAGGCGACCAAAAATGAATTTTCGAGCAAAAAATCGATTTTCTAAAATATTTTTGGTTATTGTATTCAAACTAATGAACCGATTAAAAAACAATGTTCTATTTGATTACTGGCAGCGCAATAACCTTTCGATTCTTATCTTGCTTGACTCTATCTGACAATTATGAAGTTAGATATGGCTTAAAATGTAAGTGCTCCTACCAAAAAAATAAAAAAAATTATATTTCAAAAACGGAGCCATGAAAAATTTTTTGAAATTGATTTTTGAGATCACCATTCCAAACTACACAAAAAAAAATGTTCAGTAGAAATGGGTCTTTTTGGCGTTTTTTAACTGGCATTATAAATTTCTACTAATCAGAGCAAACCCAGGCAGGGTTTTTATACAACCATCACACCGTTTCAGAATTTTTTGGTCTCGCCCGGAAGTCGGAAAACCGTCGGAAAGTTTACAGAACTAGTGTTATTTTCATAAAAAGGCATAACCAGATTTGTGGTCCTCAATGCTATTAATTTTTTAGGTATGTAGTTTTAAGAAGAAGAAGAAGTACCAAACCTGCCTTTTTGCAGCGCTTTTTATCATTTCAATCACAACCCTTTTTCGGGTCATCTACCCATTTCCGATTTTTAAAATGCATGCCGTTAGCTACAAAACTCCGCGAAACTTTTAACACTATATATTAAGGATACTGTATACCTTTAGGTGTCATTTCTTAAAGGTTTACAAAAAATTAAATTACTCAAAAATTATAAGTGTTATTAAAAAGCGGTTTTTTTCATTCGATAGGTAATCGGTTAAATTAAATTTAGTAATTTTTGATGTTGTTGTTGTACCTGCGGTTGTTGTTGTATTTCAACGGTCAACAGGTACTCTTTAAATCTTTTGCAACCATTTTGGAAAAAGTGATTCCGAGATAATTGCATTTAAAGTTTCGACATCTGTTCTCGATGAAAAAAAAATTATTTTTAATAAATGTAAAAATTTGATTTCACCAAAAAAAAATTATCAAAATCGGTTAAGCAGTTCTCCAGAAATTTGAAGAGCGACAAGACATGCTAAAAAATAAACTCTCCAAAAATTTCCAAGTAAATTTTTTTTCCAAAATATCGAACATTTTATAAATATTTATTATTTTAGTGACCTGCATTGATTTTAGTCTAAGTTTTTGTGCATTTTACAATCAACCTTCTAATACTAAGCCCCAATAGTTTTAATATCTTATGAATGAATAGTTCTTAGTAAAAATATAGTAAATTTTTTGTAAAAAAATATTTATCTCTGTCGATACTTGACTTGTCGAACGTGACATTTTTCCCATCATCATATTTATGTGGTTTCTGCTATAATGCGAGTCAAAAACTTGGCATAGTTTCTCATGGTTTCTTATGCATTTTTGTATAGCCCTTTTTACCATCAGAAAGACTTTAGATATCAAAAGTACATGTAATCTATAGTCACTTTTTTCCGAAAAATTGAGCAAATTTAATGTCAAAATGAAAAAAATAGCGCTAGCACGGCCGTGAAACCGAATATATCCAATTAGGTTATCAGTAAATGTAAGATAAGCTTACATTAATTTAATTTGATTGTGTCCCTTAGGGTGGACGCCGATAAAAAATATAACTGATACCATTAAACGATTACTTTTAGGGTGTACATAATGAATTAAAAAATCAAAAAATTTTATATCATGTTTTAACCTCTGCGAAAAGCCTTCAAAGTTTCCACAAATAGTACGTATACGACCCGTTCACCGAATCGAAATTCTGTCGACGAAGTCTTCGTATCATTTTAAAAGATGTCAAATTTGAATTTAATCAAACAACAAACAAAAATGGAGCAGGAATCGAATGTATTTTTGGTTGGTAGACTAGGACCAAATTTTGACGAAGTGAGCCCATTTCCAACGATGAGATGCGATTTATCCATGCACTTATATGGGACTAAATTCTTAAGACTGCCCATTTCAGAGAGTACGACTAGTGTTGCTCGCAAGTTGAAGTCAGCATGGTCCACGTGCGGGGTTTCAACAAAGGGCCGTGTACGCATGAACGCACGGTCCTTCTAGTCAGATACTACAGACATCAAAGTGAAAACCATTTTGAGTGTACATTTTGGCTACTATGGGCAATTCGCTAAACTCAAGAGATCGCTCCGTGGACACCGTTTTGAATCGATAAAGAGACAGAGCCCCAAACGAAGAAGAAATTAAAGACTATACCAAAAGAAGACTTTCTAGCATGTTTTTAAAATTGTCTTACAAACACAAACAAAATTGTAAAAAACGTTGGCACAAGTGTAATGCAGTAGGGGGAGGTTACTTTCAAGGGAATGAAATGAATTGACAATATTAAATAAAGAGTTTTTGATTTATGAATAATTCCCTGTATTTTTTGCCCATAGTAATATAGTAATCCGCACTATTTTTCGATCCTGAAGACGCTTAGTTATAAGCAGCCCAGTAAAAGTAGACTATTCGCAGGAACGGCTGCAACCGTGATGCGCAGCACTTCAGTTCAGTGTGGGACCTGACTTCAAAGATATCTAGATAGCCTCTTAATGAACGGCTAAAGCTTGCTTTCATCTAGAAGTAAACAGCGCAAAATAGTAGAAATTTAGCCGTAATATAAAATTTTTACCAAATATATTTACCAACATATTGTGTCTGTTATATAAAAACATTTTTTATTGGTCATGGTACCTTTTTGTCAAATGTTATGACTTCAAACCAAGTCTACGCCAACTACTAAAAAATTAAAAATTTAGGCATGGGCAACAGTACGTATGAGTGATAAACTTTAAGTCCAAGTCGCAGACCCTAAACCTTATTTTTTCTCAAAAATTTTTTTTGCTATGCGTTTTATACACAAATATGCATCGTTTAAGCGGGTATTAGTATGACGTTACATTTTTCCATATATAAAATGTCCGACCTAGTGTCCCTATACAAAATTCGATCAAATATAAATGGCCCAGGTGGACCTTTTTTGGAAATGCCCATATTTGACATATTTACATATCTTCGACCTAAAAGCATATTTGAGCATATGCTTACCTATTTTAACCAATTTCGACCTATTTCAGAATATGCCATATGCTTTTACATATTTTGACAGTAAAAATGTGCTCGCCAATAGGCGTCTGCACTTCTAAACATGCCTTTTATTCTGAGTTCAAAGCTAAACTAACCAACACAGGACGTAGCGCATAGAGGCAAGTACTGTAAATGCTTCAAAGCGTTCCGACCGAAAGAAAAGAAGTTCCCAATTTTTATTGTTCACCACGCAGGCGAGCCAAATCCGTTGTCCATTAGTGACAATAAGTGTGAAATAACTCGTGTAAGTTTTATACTCTCTGAAACAAACGATAGAGCTTAGAGAATGCAAAAGGAAGGACGAAAAAGCAGAATCTTAATAATAATAATAATAATGGTATGCTTTATTGCCCAGTAATATTTACAATGTGCTTAAAGCTAACAGTTTAGTGGTAGTCAGTGATTAGATATTCATCTTTACATCTGGGAAAGTATTTCAATCAAGGCTGCAAACCTTTAAAATTTTGCAGAAGGTTCGGTCCGGGGGTTCAAACCCGTTGTAATGTTCAAGGTTCGGTTCGCGGACCGGTTCCTGAAACCCCTGAACCCAAGGTTCTGGTTCGAACCTCGGTTCGCTTAAACGGAAAAAAAGGCCTTTCATCAATACCTACTTATTGTTTAAAATAATATTTTTTAATGATTTTACATTAGCTGACATTAACAACATTTGAGAACTGCTCAGTATAAGTTAATGAGCCTTATATCTTATAGGAGCTTTCATATATACTAGCTCTTAGATCAGAAAGAACAAACTTAAGTGTTAAAAAGGCTCGTTCAACTAATTCCTGAGTTGCTGGAACAGCAAGTATAGCCAAAGCAACATTTCTTAAGTTTTCATTTTTTTGAGCTTTACAAAATTTTAAAACGTTTGTCGATGTATGTTCTCTTGAACAATTTTCGAACGAAGCTATAACATAGTTTACAGATTTTATACTTGATATTTGTATATTGCTTTCTATTTGTTTCATAAATTTCTCTTCTCTTGAATTTTGAAAGAGAAGAAATTCATTAAGAAATTCGTTTTGGCGCTTTAGCATGTCTGCAAGGTGCTGCTTCGTTACTTTTTTTTTGGTCAGAAGTTAACAAAGTTTGATATCTCGGGTCTAAGAACTTTGCAGTCAATATTGGTACTGAACTCATAATAGAAGAGCGTTTATCGAGACACTTAGAAACAATTTGAAACAATTGATCGACATAAAAATCAAGCGTAATAAAAATCACTTGGTAGTAATTCCGAATTCTGCAGCTTTAAGGAAGTTTTATAAAGTGGCGGCAGCAAATTACATCTATTTTGAACTGCTTTCCATTTACATGTTTTTAGGTGGAGCTCTTTCAAAGAAATCTGGATGAAAAAATCTTTAAGAGTTAGTAAGCGTTCGCACATTTTACAGGATGAGTTTCATCGCGTCATACAGTCTAGCATTAGATTTTTTTTAAAGTTTTTTTATAAGCAAATAAGTTTTAATAGTCCTTTGGGGAATCTATTGAGGTAACATCGTCCAAATCAAGAAATGCTTTTGATGCACATGAGCAACCTTCATCAACATTATTTTCTTCATAGTTGCAGTCCTTTTCTACTCTGCAATTGTCATTTAAAAGTTCTCCGGCTCGAACCATATTCACTCCATTATCGACGGTATAAGTTTAAATCTGTCCTAGAGATATGTCGTAGGAATTGAGAGCTTCTTGAATGATGGCAGTCAGATAACAAGTAATTAACAAGTAAGATTGTCTGTATGTGTCGTTGGGAAAACTACTAAATTTGTTGAACCGAACCTAATTTCTCGAGAAAGTGGTCCGGTTCGGGTTCAGGTTCAAGGAGACAAAAATTTTAGAGGTTCGGTTCATGGTCCGGTTCGTCGGACCTAAAAAACCCGAACCGAACCGGTTCGAAGAGGTTCGGTTCAGGACCGGTTTGCAGCCTTGATTTCAATATGTTTTTCAATTTACATTTTCGAGTACTTAATTTAAAATAACCCAAGCCAGGAAAAAAAGCAGAATCTTGTTTTACACTATTTGCACCAAACTTACATGCCAAGTAAGATCAAAATCATTTCAGATTTATTGCATTAGCGCACTTTTTAGCTTAGTTACCTCCATGGTAGTTAAATTAATAAATACTTAAGAAATTGCTTTTAAATTCCACAAATAGCTGCATAACTATGATTATTGATTGCATCAACTGGTACACGGAAGCTAATGAGGTGGTTTATACCATCGAGGAATCCTTGATTTTCTCACAGACACTATTCCCTGCGTTGGAGACCTATAGCCTGGAGCAAGAATGGAGGTCTTAACATTAAAAATGCGTACAGTAATACGGCGCTTTGCGGTGAGCGTGCGAATTTAAATTAAATTAAATAAATTAAATTGTATCTAGGAATGACTATAGCACAAGTAGAAGTCAAAAGTGGAACCTCACTTAGAAGTCTTTAATAAATCGCGGAATTTTGTAGCTAACGGCACGCATGTTAAAAATCGAAAAAGTTATTCAGTGGAAGTATGGAAGTGCGAAAGGATGAAAGCTTTCACACGATTACTAATTGATTACTTTAAAAAATAATCAAAAATAATCTATAAAAGTTGTCGAATTATATTTTTATTATTTTTTATTCAAAAAAAAATCAAATATGTAATGATTACAATTAGTAATCATTATTTAACAGTTATGATTTAAATAAATGGGGAGAAGCACTATCATATCTTAGCTTAAGCAAAATAGATAGATATTGGGCCTAACTAAATATTTATTAATTTACTAGCTTCAAACTTAAAAATTGTGGCTCTGTTGAACAATCGATATATTACCGATAGACAAAAACAGTCAAATATGGTCGCCCCAATCTCAAAAATAGTCAAACATGGTCACACAACAACCATTTAAAGCAACACGTGCAAGGAGCTAGAATAGGAAATACTTTCAGGTGCGCAACTTAAAGCTTTACGCATTTACTGCTTAAATATGGGTTCAAAACGCCCCATGGACGTTCACATGTTCCCGTCGGACTTGGAGTTTGCCGTCTTCACCGACGAGGAGATCAGAAAATTGAGTGTGGTCAAATTGATAACCGGTCTGAATTTCGATGCCTTGGGACACCCGGTGGTGGGAGGCCTGTACGACATTCGTATGGGCTCCTATGGACGCTGCATGGATCCCTGCGGTACCTGCTTGAAAATGCAAGATTGTCCGGGTCACATGGGTCACATTGATTTGGCCAGCCTCGTCTATAATCCGTTCTTTATCAAGTTGGTGCAACGTTTGCTCTGCATTTTCTGCTTACATTGCTTTAAACTGCAGATGAAGGGTGAGTGTGCCGTGCTGGAAATTTGAATAGAGAGTTTTAACATTTACCTACTTGGCAGATCACGAAAGTGAGATCATTATGTTACAGTTGCGTCTCATTGATGCCGGCTATATTATAGAAGCCCAAGAACTGGAGCTATACAAATCGGAAATTGTGTGCCAAAATACGGAGGAATTGATCAAACTGGACAACGGAGATGCAGTTCCTCCACGCATCGCTGCCATGCATGAATTGCTGGCCAAGAATGTGAGCAATGCCAGCAATGTGACCAAGACCAGTTGCGCCCTGCGCACGGCAATTACACATGCGGCCCTGCAGCGGGCTGGGAAGAAGTGCAGACATTGTAATAAGTCGATGCGACTTGTTCGCTATGTGCATCGGCGACTGGTCTACTATGTGACCATAGCTGATATCAAGGAGCGGTGAGTGTAGAATCTAGGAAATTTATATATTCTAGTTTTCTAATCCCTTTCTTTTGCCTTCCCCCGCAGCTTGGGCGCCGACGTTGCTGCCATGGGTCAGAACAAGGTAATCTTTGCGGATGAATGTCGTCGCTATCTACGTCAAATATATGCCAATTATCCGAATCTGCTGAAACTTCTGGTGCCCGTGTTGAACTTGGGCAGCACAGATGCGCCAAACGACAAATCCCCGGTGGATATGTTCTTCATGGAATCCATACCCGTTACTCCACCCCGGGCACGTCCCATGAACGTAATCAATGACATAATGAAGGGTAATCCCCAGACGGATATTTATGTCAACATCATAGAGAACAATCATGTCCTCAATGTGGTGTTAAGATTCATGACGGGCAAGCAGGAGAAGCTGAGTGAGCAGGCCATGGCCGCCTATCAGAATCTGCGAGGGGCAAATGCTCATGAAAAGTTGTACAACGCTTGGCTATCGCTGCAAACTTCGGTGGATGTACTGCTCGATGTGAATATGTCGCGCGAGGTGAAGTCGGCTGAGGGCCTTAAGCAGGTGCTGGAGAAGAAAGACGGCCTGATCCGTAAGCATATGATGGGCAAAAGAGTGAACTATGCCGCCCGAACGGTCATAACACCAGACCCTAACATCAATGTGGATGAGATAGGCATACCGGATATATTTGCAAGGAAGCTGTCCTATCCAGTACCGGTCACCGAGTGGAACGTAATTGAGCTACGAAAGATGGTGATGAATGGCCCGGATGTACATCCCGGTGCAAATTATATACAGGATAGCAACGGCTTCACCACCTACATACCCTGCGACAATGCAGCCAAACGTGCCAGTATGGCCAAGCTGTTGCTCTCGAATCCCAAAGATGGTGTGAAGATCGTGCACCGGCATGTCCTGAACGGAGATGTTTTGCTGCTCAATCGCCAGCCGTCGCTGCATAAGCCCTCCATAATGGCCCACAAGGCCAGAATACTGGTGGGTGAGAAGACCTTCCGCCTGCACTACTCCAATTGCAAGGCCTACAACGCAGATTTCGATGGTGACGAGATGAATGCCCATTATCCGCAGAGTGAGGTGGCCCGCGCCGAGGCCTACAACCTGGTGAATGTGGCCAATAACTATTTGGTACCCAAGGATGGCACTCCCCTGGGTGGTCTTATACAAGATCAGGTCATTTCGGGTGTAAAGCTGTCCATACGTGGGCGATTCTTTAATCGCGAGGATTATCAGCAATTGGTCTTCCAAGGACTTTCACATCTCAAAGCGGACGTTAAGCTGTTGCCTCCGGCCATAGTAAAGCCAGTCAGACTGTGGTCTGGCAAGCAGGTTTTATCCACGATTATCATCAATTTGATACCCGAGGGCTATGAGCGCATCAATCTGGACTCCTTTGCCAAGATCGGCGGCAAGAACTGGAATGTGGCGCGTCCGCGCGCCCCTCTTTGTGGCTCTACTCCACTGGAGCAGGAACTCAGCGAGAGTCAAGTGCAGATACGAAACGGCGAGCTGCTGGTGGGAGTACTGGATAAGCAGCAATATGGAGCCACCACTTTTGGCCTTATCCATTGCATGTATGAGCTTTATGGAGGCGATGTGTCCACCCGCCTACTCACAGCCTTCACCAAGGTATTCACCTTCTTCTTGCAATTGGAGGGCTTCACGTTGGGTGTGAAGGATATTCTCGTGAGTGGCGAGGCGGATGGCAAGAGAAGAAAAATCATACGCGAGTGTCGAGAGGTGGGCAATAGTGCAGTGGCTGATGCCTTGGACTTGGATGAGGTTCCACCGCTTGATGAGTTGGCCGACTTGCAAGAAGCAGCCTATGTGAAAGATGCCAAATTCCGGGTGCTCCTGGATAGGAAATACAAATCATTGCTGGATGGCTATACCAACGATATCAATAAGTAAATAATTGGATCTCCCTTAGTCGGCTTAAACGAGTAATTTTGTGATTATTTTAGAACCTGCCTGCCTGGTGGCCTCATCACCAAGTTTCCCTCCAACAATCTGCAACTGATGGTGCTTTCAGGAGCTAAGGGTTCCATGGTAAACACCATGCAAATCTCTTGCCTGCTGGGACAAATTGAATTGGAGGGCAAGCGTCCTCCCCTGATGATATCTGGCAAATCTCTGCCCAGTTTCACCTCGTTCGAGACCTCCCCCAAGTCGGGTGGCTTCATAGATGGACGATTCATGACGGGCATACAGCCGCAGGACTTTTTCTTTCACTGCATGGCCGGTCGTGAGGTGAGTTCTGGTTACATCGCCCTCACCAGCTAGTTTTATTCACCTGCGTCCTTGATAGGGTCTCATTGATACCGCTGTGAAAACCTCCCGCTCGGGTTATCTCCAGCGTTGTCTCATCAAGCATTTGGAAGGCTTGAGTGTCCACTACGATCTGACAGTGCGCGACAGCGACAACAGTGTGGTCCAGTTCCTGTATGGCGAAGATGGTCTGGATATCCTTAAGTCCAAGTTCTTTAATAGCGAGTTCTGTGCCGACTTTCTGACCCAAAACTCCAAAGCCATTCTACGTCCCAGTCAGCTGCAACTGATGAAGGATGAGGAGGGTCTGGCCCAGGTGCAGCGACATGAGAAGCACATACGTAGCTGGCACAAGAAAAAGCCCCAGAAATTGAGAGCCGCGTTCACACATTTCTCCGAGGAACTCAAGATGGAAGTGGAGGTTAAGCGACCGGATGAGATAAATGCCAAAACAGGTAGACGTCGCTTTGACGAGGGCTTAATCAAACTGTGGAAGAAGGCCGATGTGTCGGACAAGTCCTTGTATCGCAAAAAATATGCTCGCTGTCCGGATCCCTCGACGTCTGTCTATAAGCAGGATCTGTACTATGGCTCAGTGTCGGAGCGTACACGCCAGTTAATCGAGGACTATGCCCAACGCAGGCCGCAACAGAAGCAGACCATAGCCGACATAATGCACATGAAGAGTATCAAGGCTTTGGCTACTCCAGGTGAGCCAGTTGGTTTACTGGCCGCTCAGTCTATAGGTGAACCCTCCACTCAGATGACCCTGAACACTTTCCATTTCGCGGGTCGTGGTGAGATGAACGTGACCCTGGGTATACCACGTCTTAGGGAGATTCTTATGCTGGCATCGTCGAATATTAAGACACCCTCAATGGATATACCCATTAAGGCGGGACAGCAGCATCAGGCGGAGAAGCTGCGCATCGGATTGAATTGTGTTACGCTCGCTAATCTCTTGGAGTGTAAGTGTCCAATGTTGATATATAATCTCTCTCCCTCCAATCGTTTGCTTCTGTCTGCAGCTGTACACATCGCCACCAGCCTTTCCCTGGAGCCAGAGCGTGCCTATGTGTATGACCTGCGCTTTCAATTTCTACCCCGCGAGGTCTACAAAGAAGATTATGGTGTGAGGCCCAAGCGCATTATCAAGTATATGCACCAGACCTACTTCAAGCAACTTATTCGGGCCATCCTCAAAGTGTCCAGTGCTAAGAAGACTTCCAAAATGTAAGCTTGAAAAAGAGTTCCCTGTTCCATTAAAGATGTTTTCCATTTGCAGCATTGAGATCGACGATAAAAGGGAAGGAGGCAACAAGCAGGACGATGAAGAGGAATTGGATAATGCTGATGTTTTTGGCGCTCAAAAGGTGCAAGACAATGATGAGGATTCATCCGATGATGGGGTAGGTTAGGCTAACTAAATGTGTAAAATTGCTGCAATTGTTAATCCCTTGCCATCAGGGTGACGATGATGCCACTGGTATAAAGCTGAAGCAACGCAAAACCGATGAAAAGGACTATGATGATCCTGATGATGTGGAAGAACTGTACGACGCCAATGGTGGGTAGAATATTTTCAAATCCCATTGAGTTTGTCATTTTCCATCGCTTTTCCGCAGGCGATGACGAAGAGCAGGAGGAACAAGACCCAGATGACGAAGCCCTGGATCAAGATCACAATGAGAATGCCGAGGTCGATGACAAATCTGTGGAAAAGTTACTGAGCAATCAAATGGTCCAGGACTACACCTATGATAAGGAGAATCATTTGTGGTGCCGGGTGAAACTCAGCTTGAGTGTACGCTATCAGAAACCCGATCTGTCCTCCATTATACGCGAACTGGCGGCCAAGAGTGTGGTCCATCAGGTGCAGCATATTAAACGGGCCATCATTTACAAGGGCAACGAGGACGAGCAGCTGCTCAAAACGGACGGCATCAACATTAGTGAAATGTTTCAGCACAACAAAATCTTGGACTTGAATCGTTTATATTCCAATGATATTCATGCCGTGGCCAGAACCTATGGCATTGAGGCAGCCGCTAAGGTGATTGTCAAGGAGGTGAGCAACGTGTTCAAGGTCTACGGCATTACGGTTGATCGTCGCCACTTGTCGCTGATAGCCGATTACATGACATTCGATGGCACATTCCAGCCATTGTCACGCAAGGGTATGGAGCACTCTTCCTCGCCACTGCAACAAATGTCCTTTGAGTCCAGTTTACAGTTCCTGAGAAGCGCCGCCGGCTTCGGCCGTCCAGATGAGCTCAACTCACCCTCCAGTCGTCTGATGGTGGGTCTGCCAGTACGTAATGGCACGGGTGCCTTTGATATGTTCACGAAAATATGTTAACTTACAAATACTATAGAATTGTTTAATAAATTTTTTTAACTGAAACTAACTAACTTTGCCGCTCCTGTCCTTTACACTGAGTGGAGATGTCCCAGCGGCGCGTTGCAGTAGGTGCCTACGAAGTTTAACTTCGGGTCGAATTATTGCTCGTGTATATATAACAGTTGTGTTATTATAACTTGCAAAGGGCATTATAATTTTGCCCAAAAGTTTGCGACGCATGGAAATACATTTCCGATCTTAGAAACTTTATAAATTATCCATTTCTCTTCAAGTGAAACTTAATGAGTAAAACAGCACTTACCAGGGCTCTCTGAAATTCTGAAGAAGGTTCTGTCCGGGAGTTCGAACCTCTTGGAAATTGTGAGACTCGCTTCTCAAACCGGTTCCTTTACTTATCGAATCTAAGGTTTTGGTTTGAAGCTTGGTTCACGGATTCTGATATCTTTGAGATATTATTTATTAAGGAAGCTTTCAGTTAACGAATCTTTCAAAAATGTTTCATATGGTTGTGTCCAAGATATCTCTAGAGGTTTTCGTATTTTAAAAGGTCGAAATATTGTGATTATTATGTAAGCTTTGAAAAAACTGATTAAAGACTGAACCTAACCTTTTTCAAGCAGAAGAGTTCCGGTTCGGGTCTAGGTTCGAGAGGTTAAAAATTAAAAGGATTCGGTTGTGGGTCCGGTTCGTTTGAACCAAAAACTGATACTGCGTGTTCTGTTTAGGACCGTTTGAAAGTGAAGGCTAGGTGGATTCAAATAGATCAATATTTTAACCAAGCAGTTAAATGGCATCAAGCATCACAATTTTTACTGAGGAATGTTCCTGTACTGTACGTACCGGTTTCACCGAAATAATACTCACGGTACCGCTACAGAAACGAATACCGAAATAATATTAAAGCCAACACAGAACCTTTTTCCGAAACATAAGTTTCGGTACGTTCGTAGATATGAAAATTTCAAACAAAGAAACCAGTTGACGTATCTCCAGAACCCTTCTATGTCTTGTGTGTGGGAGTAAGATTTTGAACAATTTTATTTGATTTTGTTTATTGGGGTTAACACGTGTGATGGTTTCTAAAAATCTAAAATTTTTATTTATGTGGGTAGAAAGTGGGTGGTAAGTGGTTTTATGACAGTTTATTTATATAGATTTTTAAATTAAGTTAAAATTTTTAACACATATTTCGATGCTCTGCTATATAAATAGCGACACACAAGTACATGTATGGATCATCGACGTTGCGAGATCTTACTATAGATGTATTACTAAACGTTGCTCCCAAAACGCCACCATACTGCTCCAACTCATCATTGGTCCCCCGAGCCATGGATAAGGTTTCGATCAACGGCCTACATCGGAATACATGGCCGACGATGGCAGTTAGGGTCCGAAGATGGGTTCGCACAATCAAGGCCATCTGATCATTGGGCTGAAATGGCTGGGTGTCCACCACAAGACCCTTCATCTTAGCCAGATACGTTTCCCGATGGAACGGTTCGATCAAAGCTTTTCTGACAGTCTGGCTCATGTTGGCATAATTTCCCACCAGGGCGTTTATTAGATGTGTTGGGTCATACAGCCATAGGGGACAGTTGTTTCCCAACACCTCTCGGAGTGTATTCATCAGCTGTAATTAAAATTATAAGGTTTAATTGGAAAAATTTATTAAGCTTACCGCCAAATTAAAGGGTTGCTGACACACAAGCTAACAAAAAACGAAAGCACTTCAGCCATATCGTGGGCACTCCACATTGATCCCGCTTGATCAGATCGGGCTCTAACTCCGCAATACACCAGAGATGTCCTTGGCCAGAGTACGTCCACCGCCAAAATAACGAAAGCCTTGACCAGTTTCGACTGCTTGTTGTACAGGAACATCTCGTCAAAACAAATGAGGGTTGTCTCCGCGTTCACCATTTTCTGCACCACCAACTCCATGGCATTAAAGTATGCGCTTCGCCCAATCCTGGCTTGCCAATCCCGGTACCTAATTCAAAACTGTATCAAACCTAATACAAATACTTTTGTGTTCAAAATTACCGCTCCAATGCTGCTGGCTGCGCTTGGATGTGCCCGCGGAGCGCAATATCTATTGGCCTTATGGGAAACTGACCATCGTTAAAACAAACAAAGCTCTCCATTTCAATATTACACAGTCTTTTCGCGCCTAGTTTCTGGTGTGACCGTTCAACTTCAAACCTTCTAAAATACCAAATTCCTTCATTTGGTGGATGGTAACCCTGATCATGGTGTAATAACCTGAGCAAGAGAACGGTCACACTGCTTTGAGTGTATATAAAACCTAACAAGACAAAGCAGCTGTTTTACAAAAACAAATCAATTTTGTAAGAGAACTTGTTTTAAAATGTTGAGCTCTATGGTCAAGGAGCACCATAAGGAGCAAGCCAAGCGTAAACAAGAGCAGGGTAAGTAGTTTGTAACATTTCAAATTTAAAAATAACCCCTAACTATTGTTTTGGCAAAACACAGAAATACGTCGGAAGGAAGCCCTTGAAGCCTCCAATGAGCTCACCCAAGCCCTGGTGGATCATCTAAATGTGGGCGTGGCTCAGGCGTATTTAAATCAAAAGCGACTGGATGCCGAGGCTAAGCAGCTGCATGTAGGAGCTACAAACTTTGCTAAACAGACGCATCAGTGGCTGCAACTAATTGAAAATTTTAGTAGCGCACTGAAAGAACTAGGTGACGTAGAGAACTGGGCGCGGAGCATTGAAAGCGATATGCATTTGATACAGCAAAGCCTGGAGTTGGCTTACAAGGCCTCGAGAGTGGCTCAGGTAACAGGAACAGGTGCAGGAATTGCAGCTGCCTCTGTTTCTACATCGGGAGAAACTACCATCGCCACATCCAATCCTAATGCAATATGAAGAGACGATTGCTTTCTTAGTGCATGGGTCTATTGTAATATTACGCAATTTGCATTTACGAATTTGTGGAAAGTTTTAGTCACGGCTTATTTAATGAGGGATTACAACAAATAGAAACACATTTTTAATTTTTTTGGCTTTGCAACAACTTGATTATAATGCAATTCCATATACATATATTGTAAAAACGAACTTACATATATCCAAATTACAATTACAGTAAATATCTTACCACTGTGTAAGGCTGAAAAAAGTTTGTAATTCATTTGGAATGAACCAACATATCGCTCACTTACTTCAATACTGGCATAACTCAAAATAATCCATTTTGAGAAAAACACGTTTGAAGTTCTCAATGGATTTTTACCTAAAAAAAATGGTTCTTTTAGTTTCAACTTAATGAAGTAAAATATTATAAATTATGCATGCTTATTAATTAACATTGAAAAAATGATGTTTTAACTGTAAGACGAAGTATGTTTGGTCAATATCGACAGCAGGACAACTGAGATATGGCGGTTCTTGCATCAACATGAAAATGAACCTAGAAAATGATATTGCGACATATTCTCATCTCACATGAAAAGTAGAAGAGATAGCAAAACGAACATTTTTGCATAAAATAGTACAGAAGAGCGCGCACATTTCTGCATCATTAAGTCAAAAATCGTATTTTTTGAGTTATGCCACTATTGAAGTAAGTGAGCGATATGTATCTCAGATATGGGAAGAGATAGAGGATTGACATGATCTACTTGTTCATACAGACAAACGGACTCTGAAGGACAGACGGGCATGGCTATATCGACTCGGCTGTTGATGCTGATCAATAATATATATTCTTTATATGGTCGAAAATGATTCCTTCTGTCTGGTACATATATTTGCATAACTTTAGTATACCCTTTTAACTCTATGAGTAATTGGCTTTTTACACTGAGAACATCCAACATCCTGAGTCATACATATTTCCCATGGCGGAATTTGCTATCTCTGTAGCGTTTGCCTATTAGACATCGACTCACTTAACATTTTTACAAAAAACAAAAGCTTAAAAATGTTGGCATAGCACATGGTTGTATGGCGCCAAAGAACAAACATTCACAGACAAACGCACACTTTGTGATATGTAAACAAAACAACAACAGTACACTGTTAACAACTAATAACTAAAATAAAATTAGTTAACTAACCCAGTTTATGTTTTAGCCTTAGTCTATATGGAAATATGTATGGAATGTAGATCTTTGATGAGGTGTTTTAATTTTAATACTAACCATTTTTGCCACAAGTGTCGTTGCATTTAGATTGAATATGATTCTCCTCGAATAGGTTGGAAAATATATCAATAAATACTTGATTTAAAATCTTTCAATGCAAAATTATAATGTACATTGCAACTTTTGTTTTACTTTTTCAAATTGGGACAAACTTCATCTTCTGAAACTTTTTTTACATTTTTATGCAAAAGAATGTAGCAGGGAGAAGGAATCTATCCGACCATATAAAGTATATATCTTGTTGATCAGCATCAACAGCCGAGTCGATATTGCCATGCTCGTCTGACCGTCTGTATGAACGCACAGATCTCTGAGATTGTAAGTGGCGGTCACATGCATGGGACATAAACTTCTTATACTTGCATTCGTTTGTACCTTCTAGATATATATTTGAAATCAAGAGAGATATGGAAAAATGGAGATAACGAATCTCCAAATCTGGCGGATTCAATTCATGAACGAATTTTACTTTGTAAATTTTCCGACTAAAATCCTGGAGTAAAACTTGTCAAGATATTCACAGGCTTTGGCTCACTCTCGGCTATTTTTCATAATACAGTAAAACAATTTAAAGACGTTGTTCCGTTCTAAGTGTTTTCTTGATTGAACTGTCAAACAATTTCTGAGATACCACTTTCGAGTCACTGTTTTTAAATGGTTCGGAAGAACAATTTAGCTCCATATTTCCAGCCTTTACAATAAATTTGAAGTTCAGAGCTTCAATAATTTTTGACATATTGCTTTGAATCACTTTTAAACAGATCCGTATCTGTCGAACCAGTTCACATACGCACATTTATATCTATACTCTTACTACTTAAGCTTAGTATACACTTCCACCAAAGACTCGCCAAAACAAAAAACTCCATATAAAAAAAACTCACAAAAATTTTTGTGCCAAAATCCCCCCCTGGCCGACGTGGAATATATTTTTATATACAAAATACTGTACTAAGAAAGAATCATCTAAAGAAAAATTAGTAAATTTGACCCTACCTAACATCAATTTTGAATAAAATGTCATCGATGGACCGCGAATTATAAAGAATTATTATACATTTAAGTCGAGGCGGTCACCCAAGGTTTCTTTTTTAATCTATTTTTAAAATTTCCGGTTTTGTTCTACAAATATGTGAATTCTTTTCGTCAAATGTCAAAAAAATAAGACAACATTACAAATTCTGAGCGATTTAACCACAGATCTTAAAAGCAATAGCAAAAAATAGAGGAAAGCTAACTTCGGCTCGACCGAAGTTTATATACCCTTGGAGCTTGATATGTGCCTGACAGTTTGTATGGCAGCTATACTATATAGTGGTCCGATTTCGACAAATCTTGTTGAAATTATGTAAAATCATTGAAAACTTATAAATCAGAGCGTTGGGAGCGATAGCATTGAAAACAAAAAAGTTTTCTCACTAGGACTATTTTTCAGACCCAACTTTTGTATGACAGCTATACTATATAGTTGTCCGATTTCGATAAGCCTTGGTGAAATTATGTGAAATCATTAGCAGAAACGATAGAAACGATAGCACTAAAAACAAATAAGTTTTTCTCACTAAAACTAGTTTTTCAACCGATAGTTCCTATGGCAGCTATATGCTATAGTCATCCGATCCGGCCGGTTCCGACAAATGTGCAGCGTATTTATACCAAAAGACTTTGTGCAAAGTTTGGTTAAGATAGCTTTAAAACTGACGGAGGAGAGGTCGGTTGTCGCTGTATGCGTACAAAAAGCGGCTGGCTCTAGAGCGCTCTCTATCTGGCGTTTCAACAAAAATTCAAAAGAGCGAAAAGCCACATTGAAAAGCCAGCACCGAAAAATCGTGTGCAAAAAAATCGTATGGCGCTACTCATCTTCATATTCTAATGTCTTTGTTATAAGCATACTCTTACTACTTAGCTAAATATATACGCGGAGTCCCTCGGGTTTTTATAAGCATGCAATACCGCTATCAGAAAGTTAATAATTAAGTTATAGCGGGCTTGGAATCGCTTTCCACATTTTATCTGGTTTGAAAGCCTTCTTGAACAATAAAATCGAAAACTTTTAGCTAACAAATTCGAAATCGCTGTTAAAGCACGGTACGGAGTACTCCAAACTATTTCATTATTGCGCGAATGGATCCTAAAAACAAAATAGTGTGCTAAGATAGCCAAAAAATGCCAAATTTCCGTAACCCAAACTGTAACCCTTAACCGCTAAAAACACTTTAAAATTTGTAACCGAAACCGTAACCATAACCGAAAAACAGACGCACGGCTATAGCGACCACAAAAAACGTATCGGGCGATTAGAATTAGCACATTATGCCAGAGATAATATTTATAATCACAGCCAGCTCCATTTGATCAGCTCCACATGTTTGTCCACCTCGCAGCTCTACAAATAAATGTAGCTTTGTTTTTATACCCTTGGAGAGGGTATCTTGAAATTTTCGGGATGTTTGTAACGCACAGAAGGAAGCATCTCCGACCACATAAAGTATATTTATTCTTGATCAACATGACGAGCTGAGTTGATATAGGGGAAATAAAGAGATCAGAAAAAGTTTGAGCTATCGCCTTTGCGGCTATTGAACTCTCGAACTTCAGCAGAGCATACCTTCAATTTATGTTTATATATTCTTTGTTAGATACGTTAACCTTATGGTTAGATTTTCTTGTCCCTATTCATTCACATTATAAACATCACAGTTGGTCTACAATTAGATCTTGTGTGACGCACTGTCCCAGCACGCACAAATAAAAATAATACAAAAATAGAAATTTGAATTCGAACCTAACGGACAGCTTCGGCGCACTCGATCGATATCGATTAATAGTCGATAGCTATCGAGAGCAATCCTACAAAGAACTCACAGTGGCGTGAGCCGATAGTGAGCAAAGCAGAGCTCCAAGCGCAAAGGTAAGCCGGCTAAAGGAGTTAGCATCTTTAGTTGTGGAGCAGGCGGGCTCCCATCTTGTTCTTGTGTATAGTGGACAGCCAATCCTCCACAGAGTTGGAATATTCTACGGAGCTGAAGTGCATCCACCACGTTCTTGTGTATCTTGGAAAGCCAATCCTCCCCAGACTTCTAATACTCTACGGAGCAGTCGTGCATCCCGCTTGTTATTGTGTATTCTTAGATCGCCAATCCTCCCCAGAGTTATAAGACTCTATAGAGCAGGTGTTTCTTTACACGTCCCTTATTCTTAGATATAACGTCCCACCCAGAGTAGGAACTCCCGACTGGAGCCCGACATCTGATTTCTTCACCCCCCGCGGAACAGAGTAGCCGGAACGAGACACTAGGAACCAGGTACTGACGCCCACAGACGGAGCAAGACGATCGGAACCAACCCGGAACCCCGGCGGACATCGTAATCCAGCACACCTCTCCTAAGCCCTAGAATTAATACTACAATATAGAACATCCTGAAATAAAACCCAAAAGGTAACACATTGAAATCTCGTATTGTTGTTTAGGGAATTTCTGTAATCCTGGACTCGGCGGGCACTACCCCGGCCAGAGTTCGTTACACTTGTTAATTCAAAAGATAGATCAGTCTGCTAACCGAATTTTGTTATTATTTTAAATTTGTTGATGCTATCCGATGTGTTACAGAAATCTCTAGAGATTTAGGGGAAACTTGCATTTCTCACTTAAAGAGTACTCAGACAGGTTAGTTAAAGAGTCTAGAGTCCTCCAAAGGAAATAGATAAGTACTCACATATTCCGATTGCTTTTTTCGATGCTTTGCAAATCGAAACTGCGATAATCGGCTGAAGAAAGAAAGAGACAGGAGAATGAATGTAAAATCTGTTTGATTTTTTCGTTTTTTGCTCAATTAGTTGGGGTAACGACATAGCTCCGACGTCATATCTCCGCCGCGTTTCCAACGACATATCTCCGCGCGGAGATATGACGCTTTAAAACGACCTAACTCCGCGCGGAGATATGACGCTTCAAAACGATATAACTCCGCGCGGAGATATGTCGTTTGCAACATGGCGAGGATATATCGTTTGAAAACGACATAACTCCGAGCGAAGATATGTCGTTTGAAATACGGCGCAGATATGTCGTTTTGAAGCGTCATATCTCCGCGCGGAGATAAGTCGTTTGTAACTCGGCGGAGATATGACGTTTTAAAACGACATAACTCCGCGCGGAGATATGTCGTTTTGTAGCGTCATATCTCCGCGCGGAGTTATGTCGTTTAAAAGCGTCATATCTCCGCGCGGAGATATGTCGTTTGAAACGAGGCGCACAGTGGGGCGAAAAGGCCAAAATCGCGCCATAATTCAGCGGAGCGCTGTAGCAAAAAAATGTTGATGCCATCTTTCTAAGAGGATTAAAGTATTAAAAAAAAGTTTAAAGTTAAAAACATTTAGTGGAAAATTTTTTTTTATCAATTAAAAAAAAATTTTTAATGGTTTTTGCGAATAAAATTTTTTTTTCGACACATAGGAAGATAAAAACTGGCCAATACGATTCTTTGCTAATATTACTAACTTGAAATTATTTTCTCGCAGTCGAAAGAGTATATCCTATAGTTTTCGTTTGAATAATCGGGTTATATTTTCAAAACTTTTGAGATTTTAGAGATAATTATAAAAAAAAACACCATAACCAATTTTGTATTACATTCAACAATTTTCTTTTTTCCTTATCGCTACTTTCACTTGAATTAGAGTACTTCTCTTCAACATCAGGTAAAATGTAAATGTTGGCTATACAGCTCCTACAACGGGGCCAAGCCAAGCTTCTCACGATCTCTTGGCGTGTGTGCTTTAAATTTTTCGCACAAGAGAAAGGGACCTACAGTTTAACGCCGGATCCGAACGGCAAAGTTTGAGAATTTGCTTTTTCATGGCTAGTTACTTCACAGCTGGCGCCAATAGCTGGTGAAGGTGACCGTATGTGTAAAAGCTATTTTCTAAGGAAAGAAAAAAACTTTTATTATTAGATGTTCAGAGGCGGGATTGAACCCACGACCTCCCGCCCAGCAGTCCAGCACACTAACCACTGGGCCACATACGGGTTTTTAATGGTTTTTGCGAATAAAATTTTTTTTCGACACATAGGAAGTTAAAAACTGGCCAATACGATTCTTTGCTAATATTACTAACTTGAAATTATTTTCTCGCAGTCGAAAGAGTATATCCTATAGTTTTCGTTTGAATAATCGGGTTATATTTTCAAAACTTTTTAGATTTTAGAGATAATTATAAAAAAAACACCATAACCAATTTTGTATTACATTCAACAATTTTCTTTTTTCCTTATCGCTACTTTCACTTGAATTAGAGTACTTCTCTTCAACATCAGGTATAGTTTCTAAAAGATCTAAAGCTGATTTTGGCATTTAATGTATTTTTTTTCCTGTCTCTTGAAATGCCTCGATACTAGAGGATCCGAGGTAATGAACATTCTGTTCAGAAAATCGAGGTTGCACTTTTTTCCGACTGCATTTTCACGAAAAATGTTTTTTGTAAAGCTTGAAATCTTTGTTTCGTCCTTCCTGGGCCTCCTCGGTTAATTGACCAATTGGTTGCAATGCATAATTAATTATTTCCGGGCCATGAATAAATAATGTATGCAAAAAGTACCAAGGGTACAAATTAACAAAATGCCTAACAGTCTCCAAGACTATATTAATATCATAGTTGCATGAAACAACTATTAATATAGGGTGCATTCTTTTAAGCAAATCGATGTCTATCTTATTTATCTCTGCATTCAACTCTGCGTTTTGAAAAAATGCCCTAGCAGTGTTACCATCGTTACTTCTTACAAATCCAGGATTCGGGATATCAATAAGTAAGCCTAGGTTTTCCTTGAATTCGTTCTGAATTTGATTTTTTGTTTGGGCAACAATTTCTTTGTCCCTTACCGATCTGGCTTGCCACCTTCTTATAGGCATTTCACGTCAGGCAATGACATTACTAAATTAAACACTGCCTGCTTCATTTTCCATGGTTGTTTATAGAAAATAATTTTTAAATTTAGTCTACTCCCAAATATCAAGACAGTAAACAAACAAAACAGATGCTAATAGCCTATTTCCACTATAATCACATATTTCGAAATGTACATATATTTTTTTTGAGCGTTTCCATATGATATGTACATATTTTGCAGTGTCGTGAACATGTGATTGGCAAGTTGATAATTTGAATTTAAATTAATTGTGTATTACATCTTTAAACAAAGTTATACACAGCTTAGATCAATTAAATCAACTTACATATTGCGAGACATTATTATTTGGGGGTGCCACAGAAACCTCTTCCAACCAAATTCCAACCGAATTCCAATTCTTAGGTGCCACAGCAATTCCGTTTGGTTAGTTTCAAACCTCCCGTGTTTTGTAAGGAGATTTAGCTAAATTCACCACCCAAACAATTTTAACAATCAAAATAAATTTTGGGAATGTAAACAACATTATTTTCTAGGATAGATTGCATCAAACGAATAAATTATTTAATTAGTTTAAACATTGAAATTAACGTTCCAATAATTATTGGGAAAAACAACCAAAGTCTTTCATGTTAATCAAAACCAACCACTACTGTGGCTCCTCCTATCGTTTGTCGCGAGTTTGTGTCGCCATCTGGTTGGCAGCTAGCGGATTAAGGGCTGGCAAGATATTCTTCATGTTTTGCGCCAACAAATTTTTAAACTTTGCATTTTATTTATGGAGAATTTGACTTTAATATCAATTATAATTTAAAAATGCATCATAAAACATATAACACAATCAAAAAATTTCATTTAAACATCAATTTAACCCTTAATTACAAGAAGAAAAATTTTTTGGCCAGAAATTCAGCCCTGTTTTTAGAGATGGAACTTCAATTGGAACAGCTGGTGCTCTAACTACATTTTCTAATATGAAAATGAAATCTCTCGAAGTTCTGTGGCACCGCCGGTTTTCTTGAGAGATTTACAAACCAACCGTCGGCAAAATCTCTAGAGATTTCTGTGGCACCCCGATTATGACACTATGAACACTTCTCAAATTGACAAAACACAATTTCAGGCTTGACATTGTTTCACGCATTTTTTGTTTTGCTAAATAAAGATAAGGACAAGTTTATTAAATTCTTGGCTTTCTCCATGCGCACCATGATTCCCATAAAATAAGTCGATTGTAGATCTAGTTTATCTGTTCTCTCTCTCTTGTGGCGGACACCATCACCAGAGCCTTCTCAAATAATGTCATCTATGCCATGCCTTGTCCAGAATTCTCGTTTACCGCGACCAAGTTCTCCTCCCGCATGTTTGAGCACGAATTCATATTATTCCTGCCAAGTCTCAGATTTGCTTTTTAGGCATTTTGAAAAAAAAATGCTTTATTTTAAAAGAAAACCATACACATTAAAAAATAGCGCCTACCTGCGATCGCATCAGGGTTGATGTTTTGTGTTATCGATAACAAAATAGCAAGTATTGGTTTTTACAACACTGAAAACATTCTGGGTGAATGGACACATATTTAAAATATGTACATATTTTTCCTATGGGAAATATGTTACATATTTTTGGATATGTGATAATATGTGAAAATATGTACATATTTGCTATAGTGGAAAAAGGCTATAAAACAGCTGATTAATGGCATTCATACTTTATGTCCAACAATTTAAAAAAATTTAGTTTTTTGGGCCTTTTTCCAAAAATTAAAAAAACATATTTTGTATGAAAATTTTATTTATACTAATGAACTAAGAATAGTCAAAAGTATTACTTCGAATCGCCACATATCCGCATAAAGTTTCATATTCATGAAAAACGTTTGCGAACATACATTAATTTTAATTTTTTTTTGAATTCCTTAAAATCGAGTTCGAGAGGTGAACTTTAAATGCGTGTTGTGGGAGAACCAAATATGCTAGACTAATTTTCCTTTTTGAAAAAATTGAATCATCTTTTAAGTTGCATTTAAACTTTCTTCAATAGGTATATAAAAAAATAATCAATTTGGAGCGAAATTTTGCTCTAGTCGCCCCAATGTGCGGCGGAGATATGTCGTTTGTAACTCGGCGGAGATATGTCGTTTTGAGGCGTCATATCTTCGCGCGGAGTTATGTCGTTTGTAACGCGGCGGAGTTATGTCGTTTTAAAACGACATACCTCCGCGCGGAGATATGTCGTTTTTAAGATGGCGGAGATATGACGTTTTAAAACGACATACCTCCGCGCGGAGATATGTCGTTTGTAACACGGCGGAGATATGACGTTTTAGAACGACATATCTCCGCCAGAAAAAAAGCGACATATCTCCGCCGGCAAAATGTACTGGGCGGAGATATGTCGTCGGAGATATGTCGCTATGCCAATTAATTCTAAGATTAGCATATAAACTGGAACACACAGCAATCACAGATACAAATACAGAAATCTCTAGAGATTTAGGGGAAACTTGCATTTCTCACTTAAAGAGTACTCAGACCACACGCTTTTTGAGTTCATCAAGTTGCTGGGCCACGGGACTGGGCAGATGCTCACCCTTGACATTTGGACGTTTGTGGTGATCTTACAAACACTTCGGGCGTAGCACAGATTTAATTGTTAGATTTTATTCATTTCCGCAACACCATTGAGGTAGAGTAAAGGCGCGTTTTTTTTATCGAGGTGTCCCCAAGAGGCATAATCCACACTGAAAAGCGGCTAAATGGAAAAGTGAATATGAATATCGAAATGGCTATTTTAGGAGATTTGAGATGTAAATGAAAATGAGCCAAGAAATGGATCGAATTATAGGGGTAAGTGGGGTGCATTTTCATCAGCCCATACGTAAAGTATCAGTATTGCCAACTGCATTGACTTCATTTCTTCTCTTGTTTGACAAGAAGAAAATTTTCGGCTGGGCGACATGACTTTGATTTTCTCTATGAAGTCTTCAATCAAATCATTGCTAGCATCTCTGAAATGGGTTGGCGAATCGTCGTCCAGAGGCAGGAAATAACGACTCATTAATTTTTTCATTTGACCAATAAGGACTTCGTAATTACCTTTTGTTCCCCTTATTTCAGCATGTTGGCAATCTTGTTCAATTGTCTGCAAATTATTTTCATAATTCCAATTATATTGGAACTAGAAGTATAGCTAAATATCCTGTTTAAAATAGCTATCGTCCTATTTCTTTCCATTTCTACAGGTATTTGATTCTGCTCAACTACGTCCCAAGCTATCATGCTTATGATACGTATTCCTCCACTTGCATCTGCGACATCCGACTGGCCCTTGAATTGCCTCAACCCAATAATAAGAAAACGGGAATTCTGGCCTTGGGAGGTTTGACGGAGGTATCCGTCGTCCAATTGTAGGACATGCTTCCCTACTGGCATATTTATCAGATGGGTGTCATTAAAGAAAGTGTGCGAGTATTTTGGTCGCTGTCCACTTACTCTAATAGGCTGAAAGCACAATCGCTGTTAGCGATGTAGTCTGAAATTGAATAAACAAATTAAATAAATTAATATGCCATATATAAAAACTGGCAGCAAACTCTAAATTATAACCGAATAAAGAAAGCTAAACTTATATTCGGCGGTGTTCTACAAACCTCTAACAACCCAAAAGCAATTTTCGGTTTTGGTTGTTTTCAAATGTTGCACATTTTCTGGCGACATTTGGCCTATGTTTTGCTAATAAAGAAATTTGAGTCGAATAGAATAATGAGGAACACAAATTGAATGCTTAACTGATCGAATTGCATTAATATTATTAAAGATTTTATATGTTTTAAGTAAAAAAAATGAATTTTAAAATATTGTCCACCAAAACAATGCAAAAACCTGACAGCTGCAGAAAGCAACAATTAGCAAACCTGCCAACTTCTCCAATTATGACAATAAAATTTTCGGAGTTTTAATTTTCTTTTCAAAATTAAATGTTTATACTCTTAAACGAAGTATAAATTTAACAAGATTATGTGGATAAATGAGCAGTTTAATAAAATATAATTTAATAGGTTAATTTAATGAAGTATCAAACCACGAAATAAAAGACAAGTTGTCAGCGGTATAACTTTTAACTCCTCTTTTTACATTTATTTTGATTTTTAAAAGTTGTACAATGATTTTATGGTGGTAATATTGAACTCCGGAGGAAGAGCAGTAATGCCATATGGAATAGCAGTTGCAGATCTCGGCAGAAAAGAAGCTTGCGCTTTATCAAAAACCAAACAAAAAATATTTATTTTGCATTAAAATCAATCAAATGCTAACCCAGCTACCTAATGTGGACCTGATTGTCAAATTTTTAAATTCTTTTGAAGATTCGGTTAGGAGCTCGAACCAATTATGTTTTAGGTTCAGGTCAGTTGGCTTGATCCTTGATTAGTTTTCAAAATCAGAAACAAGATGAACTGCGCTTGGTATAGACTAGAGCCCTGTAAAAGTGGAGTCATAGTGCCCGTTGCTTCAACTTTTGAAAAAAAGGTTTAAGTAAATCAAGTCAGCTTATGATACCAAACAAAAATCAAGGAAAATAAAAAACATGAGTCAATCTAAAAAACCATCCAGGGAAAATATTGGAAAGCGAAAGAAAGCCTCTTGGAGGGGACGACCGAAACCGTGATGAGAAGGCCAGGTGCTGCAAGGGCTAGACAATAGACAAGGTGTGAAAAGCTGAAGCCCCCTTGAAAATGAATGGGCCTTTATTTGTTCCCCACCATTTTGGCGCATCTTCAGTGAATCGACTTTCACAGTATATGCCACCATTTTACAATCAATTTATCAGTTGTCAGACTTCTTCTTCTTCTTTATTGGCCCGATGCTTGCATCACAACCGTTTGACGGTCTCGGCCGCTGCAACTAATGTCCGCCAGTCGCTTCTGCTCCGTGCGAGCTGGCACCAGTTTTTCACGCCAAGCTTGGAAATGTCTTTCCGCACCTGGTCGTCCCACCTTAGAGGTGGTCGTCCCACCTTGCCTTGTCCCAGTTCTTTCGCATTCCTCTTGTAGACCATTTTTGCTGCCATCATCGCTGTGCTCATAACTCTTAGTTCTGGCGCTGCTAGCACTGGAAGAAGCTTCGTCACTGTCACTGTCCGCATCGCTATCTCTCGAATCGTTGTCCTCAGAACTGAACGATTTCTCCTGATTATCGCACTCCGAACCGCTCTCCTCATATTCAGAGCTATAAATAAATAATAAAAAATAAATACAGATTTGTGGGACTTGTTTTAGTTTGCGTTACCGTTTGCTGGCATCATCGCTGTCCTCAGAACTCTTGCTTCTGGCGCTGCTAGCACTGGAAGAAGCTTCGTCACTGTCACTGTGACGTCGACGTGACCTCGATGGAAGGCTGAGGGAAAAAGGGGAGAGATTATGTTTTAGCAAGTTGCAAACAGACAGGCTCAACTCACTTTAGTTCGTCGAAAACACTATTGAGTTTGTGTTCGGGTGGTGTTTCAAATAAGTTTCCAGCACTTCCGTAGGCACGTAAGTCATTAAATGCTTTGTTGTGCTTTTGCATCCATCAATAGCTGAAATTGAACAATTATTAGTATGAGATTTTAGTAAAGTAATTTAAATAACTTACTACTCCACTTTGGAAAGGCCGCTTGTCGCGGATCGAATGGATCTTCTATCCATGGGTCTTCCGCTTCCAAAGTGGAAAAGCTGTTTCGTTTAGTACTGCGTTTGGCTTTGATGTACTTCCGAAAACTTTTGTGCTTAAATTGTTTGTGCTTTAAAACATCCGTTTTATAAATATAGCTAGTAAATGTAAATGAATTAAAATAATAAAAATAAAAAAATATATATAATAATGTGAAAACATTTTATACATACCGCTTGCCGTACACGTCGCATTGGTGAGGCCTCTTCTTTGCCACTTGGGGATCCGACTAAGCCTGGTGTGTTTTTGATCTTAAATGCCTTTCTAGCTTATATCTGCCTTCGAAACTATTCAAATAAAATATTTTATATAATCATATATATAAACATAAATTATAGAAAAATTACCTTGCAACGCACACATCACAAGTAAATTGTGGTCTGATTTGTTTCCGGTATGTTTTCGGCTTTGCCTTTGTGATTGCGTCAGGCCTGTAATTACAGACGTGAGCCTGTAATTCGCAATCATTTATGAATTTTAAATTGCAGTGCAAACATTTTTTGCTATTCGCCACGATAACGCTCATCTGTTCTTTGAGCTGGTAAAATTAAAAATAATAAAGATAATAATAAATGTGTTTTAAGAAGCTTACCATCGTTCCAATGGAAGGGCGTAATGTACCAAATCCCAGTAATACGAGGTTTTCACCCTCCTCATTCCATCGGCTGACAGGATTCAAGGCTCGGTCTCGGTCATTGTCAGTGAACTGTTCAGTTGAACTTACTGCTAACGTGACGATGTGGCTAGTGGCTGCAATAGACAAAAACACAACTGAAATTATCTAAATTCTCAAAAAAAAATGACCATTAAAACTAGAAAAAAAAGTTCTTTGTTACATATCGACTTCAGACGCACTCTGAAACCGATATGAAATCAAATAGGACTAAGATCTACCTCATTTGTAGATCTACTTATCTTCTATTGTAGATCTTACCATATCATATTCTGCTGGTTCAGCAATGATTGATGTTTTTAAAGTGTTTACATTTATATTTATATCGTTTATTTAAATATGTTTAACTCGCATTAGGTGGAGCAGGAGGATCCTGAGGAGCTGTTGCTCATCCAATTTCTTTATAAGATCTCCAATGGGATCGAATCTCGCCGAGCGGGGAGCCGGTTCTTCCTGGCCAGAATCCTGTATAATATTGACATCAAAATGAAATAATTCACAATGGGGCGAAACTTAAACTCACATTTGGCATCAAGACATCGACCTGTTGTCTCATCTCCATCTCACCAGCGCCTGCGTCCGTTGTGCATTCGACTTCGATGACACTGAAAGGAATAAAATAAAATAAAAAAGAATAAACCTGGGAAAAAAGGACTTCTTTGCTTACTGCTGATCAGGAAGCTGCTTCTTCTTTTTTCCGATTGACAGTAAGGCCGACACCTGTACATCTGTAAGGAGGTGCACTTTTTTAAAGTGAGTTTTCAAATGGCTCTTCAATTTAAAAGCATTCACACACAAAGTACACTTGTACGGCCGGACATTAGAGTGCGTTAGCTCATGCCTTTTTAAAAAGGCTGGCGCGATGGCAACATAATTGCAAATTTTGCACTTGTGCTCCATTCTGATTGTACTCGATGTGATTGTTGCAAGTGCGCGCTTATAGAGAAAAAAGTATGGGTTGCCACCAAAATTTTTTAGGGTTGGCACTTTAATTTTTACTCTAAATTCGCTTGAATTTTACAATAATAAAAAATTTTATAACAAAATTTAACATTTGACATGTTAAGTTTATAAAAAAAGCATTTTAATAACTTGCTAGAAAATTCGCTAGTTTCACCACATTGCTTGTATTTCAGTAGTGATGTTAAATAAATTTTGCATTGATCTTTTCCAACAATGTGGCAACGCCAAAGCCAATATAGAGGTTGCCTCTTGAGCGTCTCCCATCTCTATCTCTTGTAAGCTTGCAGGAAATTTCGTGATTGCGGTTGTAGAGTGCGTTCTACTTTTTTCCTGAGTGCCTTTTAATTCAGATTTTATTGCAATCTAATAAGTGTTATAATTGTTGCCGGCCTCTGCCGTGTTTGTGTATTTGAGTTGTTTTCCCCGATCTTCGACATTTGCCATTCGTTTGATTTCCTTTGATACTGACCTCTGCGTGGAAACGGACATGGACATAGAAATGGAACTGGATGATATTCATATGAATATGAATGGAGATGGAGCATGTATAACATTTCAAGGGGAATCGATTAATGTTTTGGAGCTGTTCCCAATTTTTCGGCACTTCATGAACTTGAACCCGAATTGGAGCATTGCCGAATTAATTGCGCTGTAAGTAAATGAAACCAAAGATACTTAGGTAATACCTATAGATAAAATAATTATTAATAATGTGGGATAAGCGCAGGAAAAGTTTGTATGAGAAAAAAAAAAATGTTTTTCCCATTGACTTGAAACTCGGTTTGCAATAAAAAAAAATTCGAATTCATTTGTGATTTTGTGTGGTGTTTCAGCTTAAAGTTCGTCTGACTGGAAACTAAATGAAAGAAAAAATGTATTATGAGCAAATTATTAGTCACTTTATGAATGTTGCAGAACCAATTCAAGGGCGTCAGTATTTCTATAGCCTGTGGTTTTTATTAGTTTATTATTTGCATCATAGCCCCGTTTTTGTGTGTTTATGACTGTTTATTTGTTGTTAATAATTTTTAGCGACGATTCATAATGCGGCTACAATTTTAATTGCATGTTTTTGAATATTTTTATGCAAGCTTGAAATAAACATTAGAAAGCTGCTTAGATGATGCAAAAATGGTTACTGACCAGAAGAATAATTAAAATGTTCGGATGAAGAACGAACCCCTATCGAGGTCTTAAAATTTGTTACACAATAGTCTGACAACTGATAAACTGATTGTAAAATGGTGGCATATACTGTGAAAGTCGATTCACTGAAGATGCGCCAAAATGGTGGGGAACAAATAAAGGCCCATTCATTTTCAAGGGGGCTTCAGCTTTTTACACCTTGTCTATTGTCTAGCCCTTGCAGCACCTGGCCTTCTCATCACGGTTTCGGTCGTCCCCTCCAAGAGGCTTTCTTTCGCTTTCCAATATTTTCCCTGGATGTTTTTTAGATTGACTCATGTTTTTGATTTTCCTTGATTTTTGTTTGGTATCATAAGCTGACTTGATTTACTTAAACCTTTTTTTCAAAAGTTGAAGCAACGGGCACTATGACTCCACTTTTACAGGGCTCTAGTCTATACCAAGCGCAGTTCAAGCTTGTTTCTGATTTTGAAAACTAATCAAGGATCAAGCCAACTGACCTGAACCTAAAACATAATTGGTTCGAGCTCCTAACCGAATCTTCAAAAGAATTTAAAAATTTGACAATCAGGTCCACATTAGGTAGCTGGGTTAGCATTTGATTGATTTTAATGCAAAATAAATATTTTTTGTTTGGTTTTTGATAAAGCGCAAGCTTCTTTTCTGCCGAGATCTGCAACTGCTATTCCATATGGCATTACTGCTCTTCCTCCGGAGTTCAATATTACCACCATAAAATCATTGTACAACTTTTAAAAATCAAAATAAATGTAAAAAGAGAAGTTAAAAGTTATACCGCTGACAACTTGTCTTTTATTTCGTGGTTTGATACTTCATTAAATCAACCTATTAAATTATATTTTATTAAACTGCTCATTTATCCACATAATCTTGTTAAATTTATACTTCGTTTAAGAGTATAAGCATTTAATTTTGAAAAGAAAATTAAAACTCCGAAAATTTTATTGTCATAATTGGAGAAGTTGGCAGGTTTGCTAATTGTTGCTTTCTGCAGCTGTCAGGTTTTTGCATTGTTTTGGTGGACAATATTTTAAAATTCATTTTTTCTACTTAAAACATATAAAATCTTTAATAATATTAATGCAATTCGATCAGTTAAGCATTCAATTTGTGTTCCTCATTATTCTATTCGACTCAAATTTCTTTATTAGCAAAACATAGGCCAAATGTCGCCAGAAAATGTGCAACATTTGAAAACAACCAAAACCGAAAATTGCTTTTGGGTTGTTAGAGGTTTGTAGAACACCGCCGAATATAAGTTTAGCTTTCTTTATTCGGTTATAATTTAGAGTTTGCTGCCAGTTTTTATATATGGCATATTAATTTATTTAATTTGTTTATTCAATTTCAGACTACATCGCTAACAGCGATTGTGCTTTCAGCCTATTAGAGTAAGTGGACAGCGACCAAAATACTCGCACACTTTCTTTAATGACACCCATCTGATGACCAGTAGGGAAGCAGGTCCTACAATTGGAAGACGGATACCTCCGTCTAACCTCCCAAGGCCAGAATTCCCGTTTTCTTATTATTGGGTTGAGGCAATTCAAGGGCCAGTCGGATGTCGCAGATGCAAGTGGAGGAATACGTATCATAAGCATGATAGCTTGGGACGTAGTTGAGCAGAATCAAATACCTGTAGAAATGGAAAGAAATAGGACGATAGCTATTTTAAACAGGATATTTAGCTATACTTCTAGTTCCAATATAATTGGAATTATGAAAATAATTTGCAGACAATTGAACAAGATTGCCAACATGCTGAAATAAGGGGAACAAAAGGTAATTACGAGGTCCTTATTGGTCAAATGAAAAAATTAATGAGTCGTTATTTCCTGCCTCTGGACGACGTTTCGCCAACCCATTTCAGAGATGCTAGCAATGATTTGATTGAAGACTTCATAGAGAAAATCAAAGTCATGTCGCCCAGCCGAAAATTTTCTTCTCGTCAAACAAGAGAAGCAATGAAGTCAATGCAGTTGGCAATACTGATACTTTACGTATGGGCTGATGAAAATGCACCCCACTTACCCCTATAATTCGATCCATTTCTTGGCTCATTTTCATTTACATCTCAAATCTCCTAAAATAGCCATTTCGATATTCATATTCACTTTTCCATTTAGCCGCTTTTCAGTGTGGATTATGACTCTTGGGGACACCTCGATAAAAAAAACGCGCCTTTACTCTACCTCAATGGTGGTGCGGAAATGAATAAAATCTAACAATTAAATCTGTGCTACGCCCGAAGTGTTTTTAAGATCACCACAAACGTCCAAATGTCAAGGGTGAGCATCTGCCCAGTCCCGTGGCCCAGCAACTTGATGAACTTAAAAAGCGTGTGGCCAACATGTGATTGCTGTGTGTTCCATAGTTTATATGCTAATCTTAGAATTAATTGAGTAAAAAACGAAAAAATCAAACAGATTTTACATTCATTCTCCTGTATCTTTCTTTCTTCAGCCGATTATCGCAGTTTCAGTTGGCAAAGCATCGAAAAAAGCAATCGGAATATGTGAGTACTTATCTATTTCCTTTGGAGGAAAAATCTAGACTTTTTAACTAACCTGTCTGAGTACTCTTTAAGTGAGAAATGCAAGTTTCCCCTAAATCTCTAGAGATTTCTGTAACACATCGGATAGCATCAACAAATTCAAAATAATAACAAAATTCGGTTAGCAGACTGATCTATCTTTTGAATTAACAAGTGTAACGAACTCTGGCCGCGGTAGTGCCCGCCGAGTCCAGGATTACAGAAATTCCCTAAACAACAATACGAGATTTCAATGTGTTCCCTTTTGGGTTTTATTTCAGGATGTTCTATATTGTAGTATTATTTCTAGGGCTTAGGAGAGGTGTGCTGGATTACGATGTCCGCCGGGGTTCCGGGTTGGTTCCGATCGTCTGTGGGCGTCAGTACCTGGTTCCTAGTGTCTCGTTCCGGCTACTCTGTTCCGCGGGGGGTGAAGAAATCAGATGTCGGGCTCCAGTCGGGAGTTCCTACTCTGGGTGGGACGTTATATCTAAGAATAAGGGACGTGTAAAGAAACACCTGCTCTATAGAGTCTTATAACTCTGGGGAGGATTGGCGATCTAAGAATACACAATAACAAGCGGGATGCACGACTGCTCCGTAGAGTATTAGAAGTCTGGGGAGGATTGGCTTTCCAAGATACACAAGAACGAGGTGGATGCACTTCAGCTCCGTAGAATATTCCAACTCTGTGGAGGATTGGCTGTCCACTATACACAAGAACAAGATGGGAGCCCGCCTGCTCCACAACTACAGCTGCTTACTCCTTTAGGCCCATTTTCTCAATGTCCGGTTAGTCAAACTTACCGGCAGGTTAGCCGAATTAGAGTTTCTCATGCTGTCTTTGGCGAAAACCTGCCGGCAACTTTAACCGCAGCCTCACGAGGGGGTCAAATTTTAACCGGCCGGCAAGTACCGAAAAAACTATCGATACTTTCACTCGACAGACACAGCTGTGTCAAAAAATTGAATTATAATTCAATAATATAATTATTTATTTTGCTAATTGCCAAACCAAAATGTTTATAAATAAACGAATTTGTTGCATCCAAGAAATGAAATTGGGAGGCAGGTAGTGAGACAGGAAGAGACATGCGGCGATCTGGAACAGAAAGTCCAGCAGAAGGGCAGCCGCCGCAATGGCAAATGTCTTGACCGCCGCGCCGAAAAATTTGAAATGGCACCAATCGCAAGGCAGGCAAACCCACTGCCCGCCGTCTGCGAAATCGAAGGATCAACTAGGCCAACGGCCTTTCGATGTGGCATACTGATTGAGATCCAACTGCAGATACGTGTGCACCATAACGAAAATATTATACTATCCACACGCATTGCCAGCACCAGAAACGGTATCAACTCAATGGCCAACATGGCGACATAATCCTAGACGGATCAACGAGTTAATAAAGCAAGAGAGTACAGGGAGGGGCTAATTATTTAATGCTCTCGATGAAGTCAATTTTTTTCAACGATTCAGGTTGACAAATTCAGCATGTCATATCATTTTTTTTCGTTAAATGATAACCAGCAACAGCAATAGAAAACCAAAACAAACACAGCTGATTCGTTGACAGTTTTTGGTCACACTATGGCAGCGATAGCAATCTATCGATATAGGGCGAACCTGCCGGTAAATCTTGTTGAGAAAACCAAATGACTTACCGGCATGTTATTCCGCCCGGCAAATTTGACCGGCCGGTACCTAACAGCAACTTTTGAGAAAATGGCCCTTAGCCGGCTTACCTTTGCGCTTGGAGCTCTGCTTTGCTCACTATCGGCTCACGCCACTGTGAGTTCTTTGTAGGGTTGCTCTCGATAGCTATCGACTATTAATCGATATCGATCGAGTGCGCCGAAGCTGTCCGTTAGGTTCGAATTAAAATTTCTATTTTTGTATTATTTTTATTTGTGCGTGCTGGGACAGTGCGTCACACAAGATCTAATTGTAGACCAACTGTGATGTTTATAATGTGAACGAATAGGGACAAGAAAATCTAACCATAAGGTTAACGTATCTAACAAAGAATATATAAACACTAGCAAATAGCCCGTCACGCTTCGCTGCGCCTTCAACCAACGCACACCCACTTACCACCCACTTCAGGCCCACATCCCACCAACTTCCCGCGCATTTCCCGCCCACATCCCACCCACATCCTACCCAATTTCCGCCCATTTCGCAACTACATCCCACCCACATTCCACCCACTTGCCACCAACATACCGCACACTTCCCGCCCTCTTCCAGACCTTTTCCCGCCTTTTTCCCGCCCAAATCCCACCCACTTCCCAATTACATCCCACGCACATCCCTCCCACTTACCGCCACATTCCACTCACATCCCATCCACTTCCCATTTCCAACCCACCCACATCCCACCCACTTCCCTTCCACATCCCACCCACTTCCCGCCCACTTCCCACCTACATCCCACCCACATTCCACCCACTTGCCACCAACATACCGCACACTTCCCGCCCAAATCCCACCCACATCCGTCCCACATCCTACCCACATCCCTCCCACATTCCTCCCACTTACCGCCACATTCCACCCACATCTCATCCACTTCCCATTTCCATCCCACCCACTTACCACCCACTTCCCACCCACTATCCCACCCACTTGCAACCAACATACCGCACACTTCCCACCCTCTTACCGCCCAAATCCCACCCACTTCCCACCCACTTCCCATTTACATCCCACCCACATCCCTCCCACTTACCGCCACATTCCACCCACATCCCATCCACTTCCCATTTCCATCCCATCCACTTCCCACCCACATCCCACCCACTTCCCGCCCACTTCCCGCCCACTTCCCACCCACTTCCCGCCCACTTCCCACCTACATCCCACCCACATTCCACCCACTTGCCACCAACATACCGCACACTTCCCGCCCAAATCCCACCCACATCCGTCCCACATCCTACCCACATCCCTCCCACATTCCTCCCACTTACCGCCACATTCCACCCACATCTCATCCACTTCCCATTTCCATCCCACCCACTTCCCACCCACTTCCCGCCCATATCCCACCCACATTCCACCAACCTGCCACCAACATACCGCACACTTCCCGCCCTCTTACCGCCCACTTCCCACCTACATCCCACCCACATTCCACCCACTTGCCACCAACATACCGCACACTTCCCGCCCAAATCCCACCCACATCCGTCCCACATCCCATTCACTTCACAGTGAGTATCCCGGCGATATTCCCAACATCGGAAAATTAAAAACAAAATAAATTCTCAGTTTGACCTTACATTCCGAGTTTCAAGCTAATCGTATGAAAAATAGTTTTTGCATGCAGAATTTTCCGGCCATTTTCCTCGTTGGCAGCTTTTCCGACATTGAAAAATCACATATCAAATTATTTCGTATTTTGTCCTTACAAACCGAGTTTCAAGCCAATCGTATGATAAATACTTTTTGGGATTCAGAATTTTCCGGCCATTTTCCTTGTGAGCGGATTTTCCAAAATCGGGAAAACACGTGTCAAAATATTTCGCGTACTATGCTTACAACTTATGTTTTGTTTTGAGTAATTTTGAAATTTCGCCCATACAACCTTGACCACCCACTTTCCACCCAGCGGGGTGAATTTTCCGGAAGATTGGTATGCAGTTGTTGTCGAACTTTCATATAGATATTTGAAAATGAGTTTGAACTTGATCGGATGAAAAACAAAAAAGTTTCATACAACAGTTTTTCGCGAATTTACCACATTTGCCGACAGAATTTTCCAAAATCCGTTCTTAGTACTCACTTTCAGCATAAGATAAAACTATTGTGAAAATCTCATCTTCCTATCTTTTATGGTTTAGGCTGTGCGACGGTCACCAGTCCGTAGAGCCCAGAAATCGAATCATACATACATAGGCTTAAAATCAACGTTTTACTACCTTGCTTTTTCACCGTTACGACTTTGCTGCTGCGTTCTTACCACCCCCATCCCACCTACACCCCTCCCACTCCCAATCTACTTCTTACACAACTTCCACCCGTTTCCCCACCCCCTACTTTCCACCCACTTTCAGCCTACATCCCACCCACTTATCACCCAATTTCCGCCCACTTTCCACCCACATCCCACCCACTTCCCGCCCACCTCCCACCTCACTTCCCGCCCAAATCCCACCCACCTCCCACCCACATCCCACCTACCTCCCACCCACACCCCGCCCAAATCCCACCCACCTCCCACCCACATCCCTCCCACTTCCCATCCAGTTTCCACCCATCTCCCAGCCACATCCCACACACCTCCCACCCACATCCCACCCACTTGTCGCCCAATTCCCACTCACATCGCTCCCACTTCCCACCCACCCACACATTATTTCATGTTGCTGTTATTTTAATTGTGTCTGGAGTTTTTGTATTTGCGTTTGTTTTTGTTTTATTTGCAAATGTAGTTTTTTAATTTGTACTCTGTCTTGTTGTTGTTGCCGAGGCAACGGAACAAAACGTATTCCTCTGCCTTGATTCATTGTGTTACAAATTTCGTTTCCTTTTCTTACGCTCCTGATCGGTAACTCAATTCAATTGCTCTCACGCACACATTGAAATCGTTTCTCTTCGATTTATGCTCTCTGGGCTTTGGTTTTGCGTGCGCTCTTTGTTCTCTGATGCAACTTTAAAGAAAAGTGTGCCTTTCGAAATGAACTGGGAGTGAATGGCTGGCAACCTTGACCACCATCTTTCCACCCAGTGGTGGTTGATTTTCCGGAAGATTAGTATGCAGTTAATGTTGAATTATTTTTATTGATTTTTGAAAAAAGGTTGAACTTGATCGGATGAAAAACAAAGAAGTTTCATACAAAAGTTTTCCGACAATTTTCCGCATTTCCCGGCAGAATTTTCCAAAATCCTTTCTTAGTACTCTCTTTCAGCATAAAATAAAACTACTGTTAAAAGCTCAGTTTCCAATCTTTTATGGTTTAGGCTGTGCGACGGTCACCAGTCAGTGAGTCAATGAGTCAGTCAGGTTGAACAGTTTTATATATATAGACTAGCAAATAACCCGTCGCGCTTCGCTGCGCCTTTAACAGTATAGAACCAACGCACACCCTAATCCCACCGATTTTCCACCCAGTTTCCACCTACATTCCACCCGCATACCACCCACTTCCCACCTACATCCCACCACTTGCCCACATCCCACTTCCCGCCCCCTTCCCACCCACTTCCCATTCAATCACCACCCACATTCTGTGTCACACACTTCCCACCACCTTCCCGTCCACTTCCCATTAACATCCCACCCACATCCCTCCACATCCCACCCACATCCCTCCACATCCCACCCACATCCCTCTCACTTCCCGCCACATTCCACCCACTTCCACTTACCACCCAAATCCCATCCCATTCACTTCCCAGTGGGCATCCCGGCGGTATTTCCAGCATCGGAAAATGAAAACAGAAATGAATTCTCATTTTGATTTTACAAAACCGAGTTTCAAATCAATCGGTTGAAAAATAGTTATTTTGCATGTAGAATTTTCCGGGAATTTTCCGATCGCCAAATTTTCCAACTTCGGAATATCACATTTCAAACTATTTTGTATTCTATGTTTTCAAACTGAGATTCAAGCCAATCGGATAAAAAATAGTTTTTCCATGCTGAATTTTCCGACCATTTTCCTCACGGGCGGATTTTCCGACATTGAAAATCACATGCCAAATTATTTCGTATTTTGTCCTTATAAACCGAGTTTCAAGCCAATCGGATGAAAAATAGATTTTTTCATGCAGAATTTTCCGGGAATTTTCCGACCGTTGGGTCAAATTTTCCAACTTCGGAAAATCACATTTCAATTTAATTCACCTACTTTCCTTTCAAACCGACCATTTTCCTCGTGGGCGGATTTTCCAAAATCGGGAAAACACGTGTCAAATTATTTCGCGAACCATGCTTACAAACCAAGTTTCAAGTCAATCGGATGAAAAACAACATTTTTCCCATACAAACTTTTCCGACGCATTTTCGACTTTTCCGGGTGGAATTTTTCAAAACCCCGTCCTAGTACGCACTTTCACCACCAACAGAAACTCCTGTGAAAATTACAGCCCTCTATCTCTTACCGTTTGGGCTCTGCGATGATTGCCAATCAGTCAGTCAGTTAGTCAGTCAGTGAATCAGTCAGGACACTCTCTTTTATATTTATAGAGATAAATTTAAGGTATGCTCTGCTGAAGTTCGAGAGTTCAATAGCCGCAAAGGCGATAGCTCAAACTTTTTCTGATCTCTTCATTTCCCCTATATTAACTCAGCTCGACATGTTGATCAAGAATAAATATACTTTATGTGGTCGGAGATGCTTCCTTCTGTGCGTTACAAACATCCCGAAAATTTCAAGATACCCTCTCCAAGGGTATAAAAACAAAGCTACATTTATTTGTAGAGCTGCGAGGTGGACAAACATGTGGAGCTGATCAAAGTGGGCAAGTCGCAACCATTTTAATGGAATTTGTCCAATAAAAAGCATTTTGATACGGGCAGCTCCGGCCGCTGCATCATTTGTTTTTGAGAGTCTATTTCGGTATGCCCTCCCGTTGATGTGGTTGGTATGCCATTCGCCCAATTTGTGCACACCACCCGAGTCCAAACCTCCGTAGCCTCCACAGCCCACGGCCAAACAGCCCTAAGCCTTTGCAGTCTCCACAGCTCATTATAGCAGTGTGTCCTCCGGCTGACTGTGGTAGTTTTCGTTGCTCCAGCCGCTTCCGTTGCGCCCGGCGAGTATGATCCTCCAGCCCATGGAGCTGGCTGTGGCTATAAATATTATCTCTGGCATAATGTGCTAATTCTAATCGTCCGATTCGTTTTGGATGGTCGCTATAGCAGTATGTCAGTTTTTCGGTTATGGTTACAAATTTTAAAGTGTTTTTAGCGGTTAAGTGTTACGGTTTGGGTTACGGAAATTTTGCATTTTTGACTATCTCAGCACTTTATTTTGTTTTTAGGATCCATTCGCGCAATAATGAAACAGTTTGGAGTACTCCGTACCTTGCTTTAACAGCGATTACGAATTTGTTAGCTAAAAGTTTTCGAGCTATAAACTTAAAATGCAGTTTGATAATATTGGTAATATTTGGTTGTTACATTGGAATTGTTCAAGAAGACTTTCAAAGCAGATAAAATGTGGAAAGCGATTCCAAGCCAGCTATAACTTAATTATTAACTTTCTGATAACGGTATTGAATGCTTATAAGAACCCGAGGGACTCCGGGTATATATTTAGCTAAGTAGTAAAAGTAATGTTGTAAATGTGTGTATGTGAACTGGTTCGAAAGCGACGGATCTGTTTAAAAATGATTCAAAGCAATATGTCAAAAATTATTGAAGCTCTGAACTTCAAATTTATTGTAAAGGCTGGAAATATGGAGCTAAATTGTTCTTCCGAACCATTTGAAAACAGTGACTCGTAAGTGGTATCTCAGAAATTGTTTGACAGTTCAATCAAGAAAACACTTAGAACGGAACAACGTCTTTAAATTGTTTAACTGTATTATGAAAAATAGCCGAGAGTGAGCCAAAGCCTGTGACTATCTTGACAAGTTTTACTCCAGGATTTTAGTCTAAAAACTTACAAAATAAAATTCGTTCAAGAATTGAATCCGCCAGATTTGGAGATTCGTTATTTCCATTTTTCCATATCTCTCTTGATTTCCAATATATATCTAGAAGATACAAACAAATGCAATGCATATGACCGTCACTTACAATCTCAGAGATCTGTGCGTTCATATAGACGGTCAGACGAGCATGGCTATATCGACTCGGCTGTTGATGCTGATCAACAATATATATACTTTATATGGTCGGATATGATTCCTTCTCCCTGCTACAGTCTTTTGCATAAAATTATAAGAACGTTTCATAAGATGAAGTTTGTCCCAATTTGAAAAAGTAAAACAAAAGTGGCAATGTACATTATAATTTTGCATTGAAAGATTTTAAATCAAGTATTTATTGATATATTTTCCAACCTATTCGAGGAGAATCATATTCAATCTAAATGCAACGACACTTGTGGCAAAAATGGTTAGTATTAAAATTAAAACACCTCCTCTAAGATCTACATTCTATACATATTTCCATATAGACTAAGACTAAAACATAAACTGGGTTAGTTAACTAATTTTATTTTAGTTATTAGTTGTTAACAGTGTACTGTTGTTGTTTTGTTTACATATCACAAAGTGTGCGTTTGTCTGTGAATGTTTGTTTTTTTACACAGAGTTTAGAATTCTTCATTTTAAGTTGGTAAATTAAAAATTGCAACGAATTATGTCAATTGTAAAACCATGATGAGAAATAAATCCAGTTGCCAAATGCTAAGGATGGGGACAATAAACTAAATCAGTCGTAATCATTTGGCATACATATCCTTGCAGCGCAATCTAATAGCGCGATGAGGCGCGAACTGTAGGAACAAAAATGGAATTTAACTATAGTTTAATCATATCACTTCTCGTCTTACCCCTGCGAGATGGTGGCGGCGGAGAACGAGAACGGGACTCACTACGACTGCGGCTGCGCTCATAACGATGACGACTTCCGCTCCTGCGGTGGTTGCGTTGGCAAAGTTCGCGCTCATTACGATAATTACTATTGCGATTGCGTTGACTGGACTTATACGGAGAATAAGAATCGCGATCACGGTCACGACGGCGCGAAGCTCTTGGCGAACGCGAGCGACCCGAATAGCTGCTGTAAAGGAATATGACATTTAGAAGGTGGAACTATAACTAAATTAGATGTACTTACCGCGATGAACTGCCCATATAGACGCCTGGAGTGGGAGTGTGGGCACGTTGTGTTATAGAATAATCCACACGTATACGACGGCCATCTACCTCCATGCCCGAACAGGCATCCTTGGCCGCACGAGCATCGCTGAGATTCTCAAAATAAATGAAGCAAAAGCCTCGCGAGCGACGGGTCTGTGGGAAAACAACGGAGAAGGAAAAAACACATTGAAAGAATACCAGTCCAAAATAAAATAGACTTTGGGAAAAACAGAATTAAAGTTGATCTCTGAACTCTAAACTAAAACTGAACTCTAACACATTAGCTAGAACATGTTCCATAGTACATCATAGTACAGCGCATAGGAACTGTTTGTAAATAAATAAATAAAAACATCAATAAATAGAAAATTTCCCTCCACTTCCAGAAGACTTACCCAGTACCTGGGAAAACGATTCTTTGAAGAATTGGGACAGGCATTCCGATTTTAATCGCTCTTGAAACGCAAAAACTCGGCAATCTAATCAGAGTGGTTCAATCAGAGACGATAACCTCTTATCTAGCACATTTAACTCTCAATATGAAGATTACCAAAGTAGCCTTGTCGGATTTCTTGAAGTCTGTGCTAAAATGGTTAGCCTAAAATATACCTATATAATTTCTTAAAATGTCTTTAACGCGATTTTGAGGTTAATGACGCATTACGCACTGGGCGGCCCATCAGAGGCTGAAGACAATCAAATCGAGATAGTAATTGAAACCCGCTGGCCAGGCACGACCATCGAGCTCCTTTCAGAGAATAGCACGATAGGTATGCCTCTAGCTACATACAAGCCCCTCGGGATTAAAAGGTTAACAGGGAATATATGGCAGCGCAACAGGCCCATGTGGCCTAAGTGGAAGAGCGACTTGCCGCTCTCAGCCATCGCATCTAGCCTAACCTAGTAATAGAAAACCGACATTCAGCACAAAAAATTATTTACGTATCGCCCAAAATGGTGTCAGTTCAGCCAAAAAACTTGGATTAGAAAACCAAGCGTGAATAGATAAAAATAAAAAAAAGCGATTTGTTTGAAACAATTCATAATGGGGAACGAAAAATATGTTGTTTACAAAACTATCAAGCGAAAGCGATCATCGAGAACCAAAGATTTGGAAGTGTACTGCAGTAGATATATCTTTTGCTGATTTGTCAAAAACCCTCGGAACTGAATTGGAAAGTGCTTGCACCTCCACCGTATAGCAGTGACTTAGCGATTGATTCGCTCTTTTACAAAATTTTTTAAGGGTAAGTTGGCGATTCTGATGAATGTTTGCTAAGTTTGAATGACACAAAATTAGTTTTCTTATCTGGTTCGATCCGCATTTTAAATCCATGGTAGATGTAAGTAAGGTCGTGGGAAGAATTCCCCAATAAGCCGAAACGAAATAAAATCTTGAGTAGGACTAACGTTAACCGCATATAAGTCCAAGCGAATTTGAAATGTGGAATGGGATCAAATTTTTTTTCTAAACAGATTCTTTAGTGATATACATAGACAAATATGAACAGTGTTCATTGAACACAGATCTCTTTTTATACCGTTGGAGAGGGTATATTAATTTAGTCCAGATGTTTGAAACGCATTGAAGGAAGCACGTCTGACCACATAAAGTATATATATTTTTGATCATGACAAGCTGAGTAAATATAGCCATGTCTGCCTACGCAATCGTCCTGAAAACATTTGAGTTTTATTTGCTTTTACATAATTCCACCAAATTTTATGAAATACCGACAACTATATTGAATAGCTGCTATACAAAAGATAGGTCCGAAAAAAAGGTTCTGTAAGGAAAACTTTTTTTTCTAGCAGCTCAATTACCTTTCGAATCATATCTTGCTTGCCTCTATCTGACAATTATGATGTTAGATATGGCTTAAAATGCGAGAGCACCTACCAAAAAAATGAAAAAAAAAAATATATTTAAAAAACGGAGCCATCAAAAATTTTTTAAGATCGATTTTTAAGACCACCATTCCAAACTACACTGAAAAAATTTTTAGTAGAAATGGGTCTTTTTGGCTGTAAATTAATGTAATTGGTAATGCCAATTGATAATGCTTAATTATAATTGGCATTTAATCTGACAGTGCAAATTCAACGTTTTTTAACTGGCATTATAAATTTCTACTAATCAGAGCAAACCCAGGCAGGGTTTTTATACAACCATCACACCGTTTCAGAATTTTTTGGTCTCGCCCGGAAGTCGGAAAACCGTCGGAAAGTTTGTATGGGAAAAATGTTATTTTTCATCCGATTGACTTGAAACTTGGTTTGTAAGCATGGTTCGCGAAATAATTTGACACGTGTTTTCCCGATCTTGGAAAGTCCGCCCACGAGGAAAATGGCCGGAAAATTCTGCATGCAAAAAAACTACTTTTCATCCGATTGGCTTGAAACTCGGTTTGAAGGGTCAAAATGAGAATTCATTTTTGTTTTTATTTTCCGATGTTGGAAATACCGCCGGGATGCCCACTGGGAAGTGGTTGGGAAGTGAATGTAGTTGCATACTTGGGGCAAGATTGAATATAAAACGAGAAAGGCAAAGCTAACTTTGTCTGAGCCGAAGTTTTGATACACTTGAAAACGCTTGTCTCAACGGTAAGCGACTTCGACCAAACTTCGCAGATCAGCTTTGAAACAATATTACCCATGACCGTGATTGAGAGCGGTAATATTAAAAACATAGTTTTTCTCGTTAAATTACATTTTTAGACCGATCATTTGTATGGCAGCTACAAGAAGTAGTCATCCGATCCGGTCGGTTCCGACATATTAGCAGTGTGCAGTAAAATGAAGACTCTGTGCAAAGTTTCAGCTCGATAGCTTTAAAACTGAGAGACTAGTTTGCGTAGAAACAGACAGACAGACTGACGGACAAAGCAAAATCGGCTTAGCTCGTCGCTCTGATCAAGAATATATATAGTTTATAGGGTCGGAAATGAATATTTCTATGCGTTGCAAACTTCGGGGCAAAATTATATTACCTTTTACCAGGGTATAAAAATAAAGGGAAGCTAAGTTCGGCTCGACCGAGGCTTATGTATATACCCTTGGAGTATGATATATAACTGCCAGATTGTTGAAAAGTGTAAAGCGTTCAAAATAAAAAGTTTTTCTCACTGGAACTTCTTTTTCGGCATTTCGTTCCTATGACAGCTATATGCTATAGTCATCCGATTAAAATTACACTTGACAGAATTATTAAGTAGCGTGTAACATTGATCAGTAACAAGTTTGGACGCAACAGCACTGAAAACAAAAAAGTTTTTCTAACTAAAATTAGTTTTTCAACCGATCGTTCCTATGGTATCCGATCCGGTCGGTTCCGACAAAAGACTTTGTGCAAATTTTGGTTAAGATAGCTTTAAGACTGAAGGAAGAGATAGCATAGAAACAGGCGGACAGACGGACATGGCTATATCAACTCAGCTTGTCATGCTGATCAAGAATATATATACTTTATGTGGTCGGAGATACTTCCTTCTATGCCAGGGTTACGTCCTCCAAAAGTTTAATTACGGGACGCGGTAAGGCGTCCTTTTGTGGTCACAAGCCTTTAGTGATTTGCTAGTAATTCGCTTAGCAAGCACTCATAATTGCTGCCTTGTTTTTACTCTAGCCAAGTAGTCCAGCGGCTAAACAACCTAACCTTTCGGCTGTCCAGCTCTTTCGGAACATGGCGTTTCAACTCTTAATCTCTTGTTTGTCCTGTTTTTTGCTTACATGTGCATCGATAACCATTTGAATGCGTTCAATAGGTCCAAACTTGGTAAACAGCTCGCGCACATCAGGCTGTGAGGTATTTGTGCTCAATCCAAAAACTCCAATGCAACGGCTAGCCTGCGGGCGATCCTATCAACATATAAAAATAAAAGAGTGGTTTAACAATCATGAATCTGTTCCCACGGTGCTGGACACTTACGCGTGCCTGACGCATCCGCTGGCGTTCACTCGATGTACGTCCGGAATGATGACGGGGTGACTCGGTCACGGACTCAGAGCGCGAGCGCCGACGCGAACTGTAGCTGCGTTTGTGACGACTATTGCCATAGTATTCCAGGTCCGACCTTGATTTGGTGTTAGAATGGAATAGATTAGAAAATCTTCAGCTTCTTGACATTGCACTTCATCTGACATTTGATTTGACATTTCGATGAGTTGACCGAAAAAAAATTGTTTGCAAATTGAGCCCGAATTAAATGGGTTTCTTGCTATCTTTGCTATAAATTCTACTTCAAGTTTATAATTCTTGTTCTTCTGCTGGGAAAAGATGCGAGTTAATTTTTTCAACTTCTTTCTTACATGTTTGTTGATTTTTGGTATTTTACGAATTATTTACGGACTGTAGAACTTGCTCCGGTGAAAATCAAAGCCAAATGAAAGATTCCCAGATGACAATTCAAATTGTAGGGCCCATGGTGTAATTACACAAGGTGAAGTCATTAAAATTAAAGTAGGCTGCCTCTTTTTGGGGCACCAGTTGAAAGGTGAAAAACACTCAGTTGCAAAGAGGATGTGATGAATTTCTGATGACTCTACCTTGTTAATTATACCATGGCTGGGCCTACTTGATTTTAAATACTCGATACCCTAACTCAAATACTCACCGGCGTCTGGAGCTGTCCTGGCGGCGGCTCGTCACAGCTGTCGATGTCGACGCAGAGGAGGACGAGGAAGCGAAGCGTTTGTATTTGTGGCGGCTGTAATATAGAAATGATTATGCTTGTTGCACGATATGTTTAATCTCTGATTATGCCTTGATTCCCGGTGTCTGCGTTGTTGATGTGTAGTGTAGTTGCTGTTGCTCTGGCTGGACGAACCCGAGGACTAAAGAAAGAACATTCAAATGGTTTGCTGCGGGCAAAGGCCTTTGTTAAACGCTCACCATATTTTAATGTCGTTTTTCTTGCTTGTAGACAGAGCCAAACCGCTTTCAAGCTCTTATTTTAATAGTTTTTTAAATTGTCTGTATTATTAAGAAAGCGATTGGACATACGGAGATGGATGTTTGTGAAGGCAATTACTGGGAATTGGTGTTGGCAAATAGTGGGAATGAGTGTTAGTAAATACTGGGAATTGGTGGGAATAAAATAGTTCGATTTCAGTGAAATTTCGATTTACGTGAAATCGATACGACGACGATACGAGCCGTGTGCAGAATTGCCGTTTTAGCTATTTAGTTGCTAGATCTAGCAATTTTGAAAATGGATATGCTACTAAATATTTGAAAGTGCTATTAGCTACAAATCTGGCAACTTGGAAATAAATTTTAGCTATTTTTAACTATCTCGTTACTTTTAATCGTAGTAACTATTAATGACCGACCATACCTTTTGAAAGTCGATCATCAATGCTATTAAACTTCCCCCCTAGTACAGCGATTCAGTGCCAGTGATAAATTCATGACAAATAAACCTGTATGGAAATATATGTTTTCAGTACCAGCGTCCACGTAACGGGTTCTGACTCTACAGTGCTTCATTCAAAATGAAGATGTTCAATGTAATTTAAAGCACTCGGAAAACAAAAAATAGATTCCATAATATGTGTTTAGAATAGATATTATAATATCCTTTGAACTGTGATATTATTATGTCCTTTTATTTGCTTTATTATTAAACATTATTTCAAACGTATGGCCTAAGCAGATATAGCAAATGTTTTCCCTTTTTTGATTTTTCTGCTGAATATTTAGGTTGAATTTTAGCTATCTAAAAATTCGCTGAATATGCATTTGCTGCTTATGGCGAAAACACAACCAGCTCGTTTAGCTCAATCCTGATTGCGATTAAGATTCGGTCCAAAAAATCCTGGAGATTCTAAGTCCAGAGCTGTTTGCAGGCTAAGTAAGTAAAGTTTTAAGTAATCTTGTAGTCTTATTTCATTGAAAAGTATTTTTGTGTAATTTTTGTTCTTAAAATTAATCACTTTCTTACGTTTTTACTTTTAACAAATTTTCTTAGCCACTTTTTTTATTTTTATTTTTTACGAACTTACAACTTTCGGTCCTTATATTCTGGCAACACTGGCCAATGCGGTGGGCCGTAGCTAAGTTCGCACAGAAAAGTTAATTTGTCAAATATGACGAAAATTTTACAAAGGGCATAGCAGAATAAGCATACAAAAACTGCCCCCACTCCGATCAGCACCAAATTTAACGAGAGCGCAAGCTAAAGTCGGCTCTAACCGACTTCGATATACCCGTTACTCATGAAAAAACATGTTTAACAGTGCTCCTGCGTTCCTTAAGCCCCGTACGGACATCCGAAGTTCGTAATTTAGCTAACTTCACCTCATGTTTCGTCGCCGTGGAACGTAAGAGCAGTGTGACCAGAAAAAAAGAAAAAATTACGCCAAAAAATATTTTTTTCATATTTTTAATTTAATTCGCGGTGGGTCACACTGCTCGATCGTCTGTATTTTGTTTTTATGCCAAGTTGATTTTTTGTAGAAGCTCGGCCACTTTTCCCCAAAGATTGTTTACAAAATTAAAGTCCGAATACTTGGGGTGGAAAAGATTAAAAATGACATCGCGCTCTTTTACAGCCAAAATAAAAACATTTTTTTTGTCATGCAAAAACACATCTAAGCGATTCTTTCGCTTTTGTTTTTCTCCAATGTTCTTTTATTTATTTTCTTTTTAAATTACTTTAGCCGAAAGCAGTCCAGCTGATCGATGTAGGTAGAAGCAGAGTGGCTTAACATGGTGCATTCTCAATGCTGCTTCAGCTGGTCAAAGCACAATAAGGCCCACAGCCATCTTACATAGTATCCACAAATGTGCTGCTAAGTGCAACATTGCCTGTTAAGTGTAACTTTCAACTTCGCACCTCCGTACATGCAAGAAGTTCAAGAGGCGAAGTTGTAACTTCTGCTTCTTCTTCCCTTAAATTTTGTATGAAACTTCTCGCAACTTCTGATGTCCGTACGGGGCTTTAAGGCCCGTACGGACATCCGAAGTGCGTAATTTAGCTAACTTCACCTCATGTTTCGTCGCCGTGGAACCTAAGAGCAGTGTGACCAGACTTAAGAAACCAGACGCCAAAAAATATGTTTTTGATATTTTTAATTTCATTGGCGGTGGGTCACACTGCTCGATCATTTGCATTTTGTTTTCATGCCAAGTTGATTTTTTGTAGAAACTCCCAAACCTTGTTCAAAAAATTAAAGTCCGAATGCTTGGGGTGGAAAAGATAAAAAATGACAACTCGCTCTTGCACCGCCAAAATAAAAAACATTATTTTGCCATGCAAAAACACTTTCAAACGATTGTTTTGCTTTTGTTTTTTCCCATGTTCTTTTTTTTATTTTCTTTCTAAATCACTTTAGCTTAAAAGCTTAAAGCAGTCCAGCTGATCGATGCAAGTAGAAGCAGAGTGGCTTAACATGGTGCATTCTCAATGCTGCTTCAGCTGGTCAAAGCACAATAAGGCCCACAGCCATTTTACATAGTATCCACAAATGTGCTGCTAAGTGCAACATTGTCTGTTAAGTGAAACTTTCAACTTCGCACCTCCGTACATGCACAAAGTTCAAGAGGCGAAGTTGTAACTTCTGCTTCTTCTTCCCTCAAATGTTGTATTAAACTTCTCGCTACTTCTGATGTCCGTATGGGACTTTAGGGTGAACATCTGAAAAGTATGCAACACTTTTTGAACTCGGCTTTTTTCTCATAACTTGAGAACCGCTGATCCGATCCTTATCATTTCTTCTGCAAATTTATTCGTTTTACTAATTACAAATCGTCTATCTTTAAAACTGTGGGAGATATAAAGTTTTTTCCAAATTGCGGGGGCGGGAGGGGGCGTGGCCAAAATTGGAAATAAACTTGATCTGCCTGCAACTATGACGGACATGTCTATATCGACTCGGCTGTTGATGCTGATCAAGAATATATATACTTTATATGGTCGGAAATGATTCCTTCTGCCTGTTACATACATTTGCACGACTTTAGTATACCCTTTTTACTCTACGAGTAACGGGTATAAAAACTTGAGAACATAATGAAGAATGATAACAAAAAAGTGATTTTTATTGGATATATACACTTTTGGGGCCGATTTAGAGGATGTGGAGGTGTTCAGATTGTAAAACCTTGTTCAGAAGGGATGTTTGTTATCTCAGAAGCTTAATTTTTCCCAAAGAATGTATGCCAAAAATTTTGATTTTTTAAAAGTTATACTCGAAAAAGCAAAAAAAATACGATTTTACAGAAAAGTTTTTTAAGAAAAACTCTCGGAAATCAAAATTTTTTTTGAAAATCTTGCAAGAAAAATTTATTCTGCGGACTGTCTGCTACAACTTTGCCGAAGACAGTTTGCAGCTATTACTAAAACTGAATGAGCTGTATGCCCAAATCTGATGACACCTTTTTTTGTTATCACATCCAACCCTTGGTAGTTTTGAAAAAAGTTTAAATTTGTTGCACTGTGTAATTTATTTTTGGTTATGTGACGTCAACAAAAAAAATTAGATATGGGGGGTTGTGAGCCACTTTGACAAAAAGTCGGGTTTGACTTCCAAAGAGAATATTGCAATGATGCGCAATAAAACAGAGGAAAAACTTTCCAAAGAAGTAAAAAACGAGAAGGCCAAGCTAACTTCGTCTTTGCCGAAGTTTTAATACCCTTGCAAATGTTTTAATACAACAGAGTTTACGAACGTCAGCATTAAAACAAACCATTTTTCTGATAAAAGCCACTTTTCGGCCGATAGTTTGTATGGCAGCTATAATATATAGTCATCCGATCTTGACCAAAACTTCCAAATCTGTGTAAAAGCGTATAAAACTAATAATTGTCGAAGCGGAAGGCGTATACATTAAAAACAAAAAAGTTTTCTCACAAAAACCCACTTTTCGACCGATAGTTCCTATGGCAGCTATAAGATATAGTCATCCGATCCGGTCGGTTCCGACATATTAGCAGTGTGCAGTAAAAAGAAGACTCTGTGCAAAGTTTCAGCTCGATAGCTTTAAAATTGACAGACAGACGGACGGACAAAGCTCAATCGACTCAGCTCGTCGCCCTGATCAAGAATATATATAGTTTATAGGGTCGGAAATGAATATTTCTATGCGTTGCAAACTTCTGGGCAAAATTATAATACCCTTTGCAAGGGTATAAAAACATTTAAAAAGGCTAACAAAACAAAAGCCACCAGCAAAAAGTGCTCGTATATGAAAGAAAACAAGCCTGATGCCGTCAATCAATTTTCACTTTTCATTCATATTTCTTAATTCAGAATGTATGAAAAAATGTTTTTTTTTTTCATTTAATAAAGAATAATTGCTTAAAAGCACGAATTTTGAACTTTTAAATGAAGCCACCCATTTAAATTTTCGAAATGTCAAAAAATCACTTTCTTTCAATATGAAATAAAAAAACCCCAAAAATATATTTTTTAAAACTAGTGATGAGGAAAGTTTTGTGCATCTTTTACCTTCTTCTTCTTCTTTATTGGCCCGATGCTTGCATCACAACCGTTTGACGGTCTCGGCCGCTGCAACCAATGTCCGCCAGTCTTTTACCTAAAATACAAAATGTACAGAACGAAAATATATTGATTTTTGGCGAAGTTATGTTCGAAAAACAAAACTATGATCACAACCCCCCACTCTCCCCTAATTATAATTGATTAACATAAAAGATTCCGGAGATTGAACATGTACCACCCTTTTTATGTCCTTTTTATAGACTTTCAAGCATATGTACATAAGAGCGGTCCCCATGTATATGAAATTTTTAAGGTCATGCTTTCACCGCCCTATCTGATACTTTTTCATGCATAATTTACATAAACAAAAACAAAAGATAAAAAAGTTGAGTTTTAAAGGGCGCGAAAGGCGTCTAAAGTTTTTGTAAATAACTCATTCGCAGTGTTGCCTATTATCATATATTTTTTTCATTTATAAATAGTCGGCGATGATTTTATTTATAAACTATTCAAATTTGAAAAATATTTTATTTCCACAAATGTAGATCCCTTTTTAAGTTTCAAACAATGACAGCAATTGAAATGAAATAATAACTTTGTTTGTAAAAATGTGTATTTGGTGAACGTGTCGTATGATTAATATTTTTTAAAACTTTGAGACCTTGTCGCGCCCATTTAAAACTAAAATACAATATTTTGATTTTCACAATTTTTAATTATACAACAAATATTAGCTTTGGGAATGCTGAGACCTCTTTTTTCCATTTTGCCGGTTTGGGGACCGCTCTAATGTACATATTATGTGCATCACGATATAAATATCCACAATATTCTCCGAATTCAAAATCATTTATATTTAGATTTACCGTTGATTAGCTGCATTTCAGCCAAGCATATCCATGCTTTGATTTTAAGTGCGCTTTTATATTTGTTGAGTTCGCATAATTAAATAACTTTTAAATATTTTGTCTTAAATGTCCAGAGCACAAGAAACAGTCATTCGCAATAGTGCGACCGAACGCTAAAACAAAAATATCACCAAAAAATATTTTATTTCCGATATATCGATATATGATATTCGTCATTTTGGGCAAAAATATCGATATTTCGATATATTGACAATATTTTCGACAGCCCTAGTGTGCTGTCTATCATAATGTGAACATGTGCGTCAAAATAGCAACGACTTTGCAACGAATTGGAACGGCGGAATATGGAACAAAAATAATTTTTTTGTTTTTAAGTTTACTCACTAACTACTTAACCGATTGAGACATATTAAATATCAAAATGTTCAGAAAAGCGTAAACTATTGTTTTAAATGAAGCTTGGGTGGATTTGAGCATTCCAGGTACTGAAATCATCGAGTCAAAAAATTGACCTTCCACAAAAGGATGAATATCTGGCCTCTCAGAGGTCGTGCAGCTATACACGGTATACAGACGTAAAGAAGACATATTCAAGATTATTTTAAGTCCCCATTTATCAAAATCGTCCCCACAGTTTTTGAGCAAATCAATTTACAGTGGACCAACCTCAAATTTTCCCCATACAAAATTTGCCAAAAAAATGTAGTTTTCAAACTTACATTAATAACTCCTCTCTCAGAGGTCGTGCAGCAATGCACGGTGAATTCACGTAAAGAAGACATATTCAAGATTATTTTAAGTCATCATTTATCAAAATCGTCCCCACAGTTTTTGAGCAAATCAATTTACAGTGGACCAACCTCAAATTTTCCCCATACAAAATTTGCCAAAAAAATTTAGTTTACAAACTTACATTAATAACTCCTCTCTCAGAGGTCGTGCAGCAATGCACGGTATATTCACGTAAAGAAGACATATTCAAGATTATTTTAAGTCATCAAATATCAAAATCGTTCCCACAGTTTCTGAAAAAATTCTTTATCAGTGATCAAACCTCGGCCGAGTATTTGTTACTGATAAGGCTAACAGTTCAAACGAGTTGAGTGTGACCGAGCTACCCAAATTCGTTGCTAATTTTTGCAGAGGTCGTGCGCATTTGCACGGTATGCCCCCTGATAGGTAAATTGATATTTTCCTAATTTTCCCAACCAATCGTCCCCACAGTTTCGAAATATTTTAAAGTTTCCCACTTATGCCACTTATGATGGCACATCTACCATACACCGGCCCCTTGTAATTATAATTTCCATTTCCCAACCATCGTCCCCACGTTTTCCTCTTAATTTTAAGTTTCCCACTACCCAACTCACCGACCACCAATCCTCCGCAGTGCCCCTTAATATATTCACCCAACCCCCCCTCAAACCCAAACAAAAACACCACGATACTAAAAAACCCAACACTCCCCACTTTCCTGAAATATTTTAAAGTTTCCCACATTAGCCCTTATTGACCTTACCTATATCGTTGCTCTCCAAGGTCTGCGCATCACGGTAGCCCCCTGATGGTAAATATTGATAATTTTCCTAATTTTCCCAACCAATTCGTCCCCACAGTTTTCCGCAAATTTTAAGTTTCCCTACAAATGCCCAACATTAATGATGGCTACCAGTGACCGCAGTATACCTATATATCGTGTATTCTCGCAGAGGTCGCGCATTTCACGGTATGCCCCCTGTGGTAAAATTTAGATAATTTCCTAATTTTCCCAACCAATTCGTCCCCACAGTTTTCCGCAAATTAATTTTAAAGTTTCCCACATTAATGCCCAATTAATGTGGCACTCCGCAGTATGACCTTATATATCGTTGCTATTTCTCGCTGAGGTCGTGCGCAATTGCACGGTACGCACTCTGATAGGTAATAATATAAGATAATTTTCCTAATTTTCCCAACCAATTCGTCCCCACAGTTTTCCAGAAAATTAATTTTAAAGTTTCCCTACATTAATGCCCAACATTAATGATGGCTATCAGTGACCGCAGTATGACCTTATATATCGTTGCTATTTCTCGCAGAGGTCGTGCGCAATTGCACGGTATGCCCTCTGATAGGTAATAATATTAGATAATTTTACTAATTTTCCCAACCAATTCGTCCCCACAGTTTTTCTGCAAATTAATTTTAAAGTTACACCTACTTAAGTGTTCGTGATGGTGAAAGAAAATTGGGTCACGCGCGCATCTCTTCGTGTGTTTCTGTCTATGTGGCAGCTTTGCCATCCTCCGTTATTTATTAACGGCGCACAGTGGCCGGTTTGTCTGATTTAACGTTGCAAAAATAAAAAAATTCATGGATTGGTTTTTTTTTTGGCCGCATTCACTTAATTTATTAAAGGGAACCCCAATTAGACCAAAAAACATTGGTTAATGGAATTTTGTCAATTATTTTAGTTTATACAGTGGTACAAAGTCAAAAAATTTTTCAAACTGATATATTGTTGTTTGTTTTTGGTTTCAAATGTCATGTTTGGAACGTATAAAGAGCAGACCGAAATTCGGATTGTAGTCTGTTTTTTTTTTTAAGAGGCTTCAATTTTAGAGAAAACTGAATTTAAAATATTATATTTTGTTTTAAATAGTTGATTTTTTGGCGTTATATTGAAGTACTACTTTTGTACCATAATTTCCAACTTTGATGGACTGTAAATAATGCATCCACGTTAGTCTACGCTTACACAGTGAAAATTTTTGTGAAAAATATATTTCGATATACAGGAGAAAAAGATGGGCTTGCGCCTTTTAGCATCTTGCAAGTATGAGCGAATTGATATACTTGAATAAATTATGTTTTGAGAGGAAATTTAACCAACTTTGCTTGTGCACGAGCAGCGAACCAGTTCGCCTAGCAAATATATTAACTTTTGAACCGAAAAAGATATTTAAAAAAATTCCAAAGGGAAGTTGATAGACAATTTCAGTAGCTTTAAAATGAGCTTAAGCCGCCAGTGAAGTTGGCTTTTTAAATAAAATTGGTTAATTTTAAATAGTTTTACAACTTAAGTTAATATATTTGCTAGGCGAACTGGTTCGCTGCCAATTTTCTTTCACCATCACGAACACTTAAGTAGGTGTAACTTTAAAATTAATTTGCAGAAAAACTGTGGGGACGAATTGGTTGGGAAAATTAGGAAAATTATCTAATATTATTACCTATCAGGGGGCATACCGTGCAAATGCGCACGACCTCTGCGAGAAATAGCAACGATATATAAGGTCATACTGCGGTCACTGGTAGCCATCATTAATGTTGGGCATTAATGTAGGGAAACTTTAAAATTAATTTGCAGGAAAACTGTGGGGACGAATTGGTTGGGAAAATTAGGAAAATTATCTAATATTATTACCTATCAGGGGGCATACCGTGCAAATGCGCACGACCTCTGCGAAAAATAGCAACGATATATAAGGTCATACTGCGGTCACTGGTAGCCATCATTAATGTTGGGCATTAATGTAGGGAAACTTTAAAATTCATTTGCAGGAAAACTGTGGGGACGAATTGGTTGGGAAAATTAGGAAAATTATCTAATATTATTACCTATCAGGGGGCATACCGTGCAAATGCGCACGACCTCTGCAAAAATTAGCAACGAATTTGGGTAGCTCGGTCACACTCAACTCGTTTGAACTGTTAGCCTTATCAGTAACAAATACTCGGCCGAGGTTTGATCACTGATAAAGGATTTTTTCAGAAACTGTGGGGACAATTTTTATGAACGGTATCTTAAAATACTCTTGAAAGTGCCTTCTTTACGTGAATATACCGTGCATTGCTGCACGACCTCAGGAGGAGTTAATTTAAGTTTGTAAACTAAATTTTTTTGGCAAATTTTGTATGGGGAAAATTTGAGGTTGGTCCACTGTAATTGATTTGCTCAAAAACTGTGGGACGATTTTGATAAATGATGACTTAAAATAATCTTGAATTGTCTCTTTAGTGAATATACCGTGCATTGCTGCACGACCTCTGAGAGAGGGTTATATAAGTTTGTAACAAATTTTTTTGGCAAATTTTGTATGGGGAAAATTTGAGGTTGGTCCACTGTAAATTGATTTGCTCAAAAACTGTGGGGACGATTTTGATAAATAGGGACTTAAAATAATCTTGAATATGTCTTCTTTACGTCTGTATACCGTGTATAGCTGCACGAACTCTGAGAGGCCAGATATTCAGCCTTTTGTGGAAGGTCAATTTTTTGACTCGATGATTTCAGTACCTGGAATGCCAAATCCACCCAAGCTTCATTCAAAACAATAGTTTACGCTTTTCTGAACATTTTGATATTTAATATGTCTCAATCGGTTAAGTAGTTAGTGAGTAAACTTAAAAACAAAAATATTATTTTTGTTCCATATTCCACCGTTCCAATTCGTTGCTATTTTGACGCACATAATAAGAACACTGTTTGTCAAACTTTAATCGCAATTGTGATGTTTGTCCGAGTATTTTAACTGCTAGGACTTTTGTAAGTCAATTGCGATATTTAATTTGGATAAGAATTAACATAATGGTGTAAGATAAGCAATTGCGTTTTCCAGCAGTCGCCAACGAGTGACCAGACCTTTAAGCGAAGAGGACACTAGGGTGGTCGAAAATATCATTTTATGTAGGGTTGTCGAATATTTCAAAAATATCTATATTGATATTTTTGCCGATTATGAAAATGTATTAAATCGATATAAATATATTGGTGTCAAAATCATCGATACTATCGATATTTTCGATATTTTTCAATAAAATCCCGCATTTAAGCAATGAAAAGGTGTTCTGAGGTAGTTGAGGCATAATTTGCGGCGTAATATGAACTACATTCTGACTGCGCTTAAATTATGGTTTCTAAACAAAATATACCTGTGACAATATGGAGAGAAATATGCGATCATGATATTCGTCATTATTTGTACTTTGGTCACTCTGTGATCTGAGTAGCGAACCCAAACGCATTTAAGAGGCGCAACGAAAAAATAGATGCAAGCTAACTTCGGCTCGACCAAAGTTTATATACCCTTGGAGCATGATATACGCCTGCCAGTTTGTTATATGGCACCACAATTTTGACAAAATTTTGAAAACAAAAAAGTTTTCTCACTAGAACTACTTCTTCGACCGATCGTTCCTATGGCAGCTATGTGCGATAGTCGTCCGACTTAAATCAAACTTGGCAGAATTGTGTGGTAGCATAGAATATTGATCAGTAACAAGTTTGGGAACGATAGCATTGAAAACAATAATGTTTTTCCTACTTAGACGTTTTTTCAAAACAATCTTTTGTATGGCAGCTATACTTTATGGTTGTCCGATTTTCATAAAACTTGGTGAAATTTTGTTAAGGCATAGAAAACTTATAAATACGAGGTTTTGGGGCGATTGCGTTGAAGACAAAAAAGTTTTTCTCACTAGAACTACTTTTTCGACCGATCGTTTCTATGGCAGCTATACGATATAGTCATCCGATCCGGCCGATTCCGACAAATGTACTGCGCATTTGTACCAAAAGACTTCGTGCAAAGTTTGGTTAAGATAGCTTTTAAACTGACGGAGGAGATAGCATAGAAACAGACGAACAGACGGGCTATATCAACTCAGCTCGTCATGCTGATCAAGAATATATATACTTTATGTGGTCGGAGATGCTTCCTTCTATGCGTTACAAACATCTGAACAATTTTAATATACCCTCTCCAAGGGTATAAAAAAGATCAATTTTATCAAATATGTCAATGTTTTCAGTGCGATATCAAATATCATTTGATATTTTTTTCAAATCAGAAATAATCATCGATACGATATTTTAATTATATTCGACAACTCTAATTGGAATCTTATCCCACCTCCGGTGCTCACTTATTATTGCAGGGACGCTAAGCTGAATAATACAATCTTTCCCTCATTCTTCCGTTTCTCACCATGCCTCACCCTATTAATCCAATAACAAAAGCTCGATATTACACATTACCAAGTAAACTTTTATGAAGTAAACAAAAGCGAAAGCTTTTGTGGTTGCTTTCCTGTTGAAATTGCTGCCAAGTTGTTCGTGATACTAAAGCAGCAGGCATTACAAACAACCTTCCACATCTACGAGCTCATTCAACCTGCGGAAGAATCCACATATTTGACCATTAAAATGACGACGGAAACGTCTAGCACATCCACAGGTATACTAACCAATATTCATACATACATAATTATCTGTATCCAACCTGGTGACTCAAGCCAAAAAGTTTGCCCAACTAATCAATTGATTTATGCTTACATATAGTTGCAGTTCCCGCTGACTACAATTTTGAAGATAAGTTTGAGAAGTATTTGCGACGCATCTTCTATATGAAACCCACGACAGAACCAATCCAGTCTAATCCTTCTGTAATCGAATATTTTGGTGTGCTCAGTCTAACCGATGTCCGAGCACCCGAGCGTAAATTGTGGATCATCTACTATTGCCGGCAGCCCGATGTGGAGAAGACTGTGAATAAGATACTCGACAAATTTGGCAAAAGAAATATGTTTGAAATATTCCGAAAACCCACATTTAGTGGCGCTTCATTGAGAGCCAGCGTCAAGAAGCATTTTTCCGAATTGAAGTGGTACACCAATGGCAATCTACTGGAAGCTCCGCCAAAGAGCCATTTCAATGACGAACGTGTGGTTAAAACAGTCACCGAATTATACAACTTTGAACGACAAAAGTTATATAACTTTGTTAGTCTAAAATATCATTGGTTCAGGAAGTACAATTATTGAGAGAAAATTATTAAATCAATTTACCAGTTCTGTGATTTCATAGATAAGTGATAAAGATACATAGAATGCAATAAAAACTTATATTTCTTAATGGTTTGTTTACTACATTGTACTTGCTTGGCGTTTTGTGCGATTGAATAAAAATATCAGTTTACAATTTAGATGGCCACCAACAAAGTTTTTAAATGAAAAAAAAAATAGTCAGAGAACATTGTGGGGAGGATTTGATGATACTTACTAAATTTTAATGATTTTTGATTTTAAATAATTTCCGCCTGAGAAATAGTGAACACCGCAAATTGTTTTTTTTTTTTCAAAGACGTTCTGGGCAAGCTCTGTCACCGGCGGGTTTTTCAATATGTATTCCCACATGAAAAAAATACAGAATATTGTTTTCACACTTCTTTACTTTTAAGTATACATGAAAATGTACAAACGGTTTGAACAAATTTGCTCAAAACCATACTTAACCCTCTAGTGCCTAAGACCGCCTCTAGACGGGTAGGGTTCAAAATACCCTTATTTTATTCTTTTCATTCCTTTTGACTCGGTTTTGCGTTTTTTCTAATTCGGGAAAGTCCAAAAACTAAGTTCGTTGCGTTTGGAGTACATACTAGAGCTTGCGCAAGCTGCTGTAGTCATTTGAAGCAGAAAATTTGTGCAACTCGGACGAAATAATTATTTTGTAAAAAGTGCAAAATATAAATATTTTTTTTAAAATATTATAAAAAGTTTGCCGCTGGAAAAAAAATTGTACCGTGTTGCTGATAGTCTCAAGGACTCAAAATACGAAACCCACACTAAAAATAAGTTTTCGTTAGCTTTCTATTGCTTTTATAAGGTATCCCGTCTAGAGGCGGTCTTGGGACAATTCGGGAAAAAAAATTATAAGGTAAGTTTGAAAGTGGAACAACCTATGACATATTTAAGTACAAATAATTGCTTCAGTAGACATGGAACGACGACAAGTGAATAAGCTATCAGCTCTTTCCGACGTGGAGATTGAAAAATTTTTAAATTCAATTGATTTTGACATTGATACGGACGGAGAAGAAGAATTGGTGGACGATTTGACTGATGATGTGTGCGAGGCAGCGCTTCCGGTCAATGAGGAAGATGAAGAAGCGATTGGAAAAGTGCTACATATGTCGGATTCTATGTTGGCTAGATTTGTGTAACTTCAAGCGGAAGTCCTACTCCTTTTGCAAAATGGTTGTGTTGTTATTATACTTCCATGCCGCTTCTTGTATATCTCAAGTCCCGGGGAATATTTTCTTTGGGAACTATTCGCTCGAATCGCATTCCAAATTATAAGCTGCCATCTGACAGCGACCTCAAGAAACAAGTGCGTGGATATTCTACAGAATTTTGTGGATCTGTATCAGGAGTCGAACTCTCTTTGACGATTTGGAAGGACAATAAGGCAGTACGACTTGCTTCGACTTACGCGGGCACAAAGCCTTTCCTGAATGAAACGAATTGAAAAGGTCAGGTTTCACGTTTTGTTCTTTCCGAAAAAAAGTACGTTGACACAAATTGCCCAAATGTTATCCACGAATACAACAGCCACATGGGTGGTGTCGACTTAATGGACGGACTTATTGGTCGATATAAAATTCCCGTAAAGAGCAACAAGTATACAAATCGACTATTTACACATTTGCTTGATTTAGCCATGGTAAACGCTTACATTTTGTTCCACCGAATAAACCAGCCCGACGCTAATAACACAAAATACCAATTGCCAAACTTCCGATCAGAGGTCGCACATGTGCTTTGCATGCTACAAACTCCTTATCTGCCAAAAGAACCCGGGCGACCGCGACAAGTTGATGGAAAGGAAAATAAATGCACAGGGAAGAAAACTTTCCTTCCGATTAATGATGTACGTTATGATACCGTCGAGCATTTTCCAATGTTTTTATCACGCGCTGACAAAAAAACCTGTAAGCTTCCTGGTTGTACTTCCGAAACTCGAATTGTCTGCCGTAAATGTAATATAAACCTGTGCTTTTCCCAGAAAAAAGACTGTTTCTATGATTTTCATCACAAATAAGTCATCAAACTTTTTGTACACAAATATTTGAAGCTTTGTGAATTTAAGTAACTTTAGTTTTAATAGTTATTTTATTTGTTTTTGGAGCCTTTCTTTATATCATTTTTTTTTCACACAATAATCACATTTTTAATACTAAAATCCAATAAATTGTACCTTATCAGCAAAATCAAAGCTTCGTGTTTGGTTTTTCTGTAACGTCGTTCAATGCAGACTTTAAAACAAATTTGGTTGGAATAGGACACTTAATGTGGCCACACGATCAACAAATGTAATGATACCTCGCTAAACAAATTTGAAAATTTATATCAACTTGCGACATGTCCGATAAACACAACCTGAGAGATCCCGTTTTAAAAAAAGGCGTTTTATTTTTTATTTTTTAAATTATGTTTTGGCAAGTGCTCTTTAATGATTTCCCGCATTTTTGCAGTTTTTGTTAATTTAGCTGTGAAATATAAAGTACTCGTTGTTTTACATAAAAGATTGGATATACATTCAAATAAAGGTATGAAAAGCATAAAATCAAAAAAGTGTTTAAAAACTTCGAAAAGTTTTAATTTTAAAAATCTCAGTAGTCGGCGTCAAATCAAAATCAGAAAAACGAAAATTGTAACTTAGGAAATTAAAGCAGCAGTCGGCCCTTTAAAAGTTTTTCATTTGATTGACTGCGACTTTCCGAATTATTGTGAGTCTATGAAACAGTCGATGAAAGAAAGAACCGCTAATTACTTCAGAAATTTGTTTATCCAGACTAAAAATTTAAATTCATGTCTGTATGTCTGTTACACACTAACCCGCGATATTATTGCACGAAAGACCAATGGTGAATGAATAAAGTTGAACATTGAGTTCCAACCACCTACTTCAAATAGCGCTTAGGAACTTATTATTTCACATAATAAAAACTCTTACTAAACAATTATTATAACAGCTGAAGCACTCAATCAATTTAAATAAACTCTTCACTATATGAAGCCCTGTACAATTCATAAACAAAAGGTGCAGAATTTTTGTCAAAGTCAAAACGATTATGAACAACTGTGCGACGGTCCCGTTCGACATCATCGAAATGCATATATCGTAATTTTAAAGTACAAGTCGGCAACTGCTTCGTCAGTTTTTCATTTACTATTTCTGTGGATTCTGAATCAATTAGTTTGAATTGTCAAGAGCAACTTAACAGATCAAACCTTTGGGAAAAAATATTGGACACTTTGCCGTGGGAATGCACATGTGTAATTTTGTAAAATTTTCTCCTAACTGCTCCTCATTATTCCATTGATCAATATGCCTCACCCTCAAATCCCAAAGCTTGTTATCACATAAAATTGCTTTCAAGCTTTGAGTACATGGTGAAATTTCTTGAAGTTAACAAAAAACCAAAAGCTTTATTTTTGATTTCCTGTGGAAATTGCTGCACACATTAAAAAACTTCTACATCTAAGAACTCATTCAACCAGCAGGAAGATCCTCAACTTTTACCACTAAAATGACAACGGAAACTCTTAACACCAGCACAGGTACACAACAAACATACATACGTACCAAATAATCTTAATCCAACATGATGACTCAAGCCATATCAAGCAAAACCAATCAATTGATTTATGTTTATAGTTGCAGATGCCACTGACTACAATTTTGAAGATAAATTTGCAAAATCTTTGCGACTTATCTTCAGTATGAAACCAACGTCAATCCGTTGTAGACCTTCTGCTATCGAATATTTTGGAGTGTTCAGTCTAAACCGCTGGCGAACTCCAGACCGTAAATATTGGGTCATCTACTATTGCCGACAGCCCGATGTGGATGAGACTGTGTGGAAGATAGTCGAAGAATTTGGCGAAGAGAATATTATGCACGAAATATTCCGAAAACCCATATTTAGTGGCGCATCAATGAGCTATATCGTTAGGAAGCATTTTTACAAATTAAAGTGGAACATCATTGGCAATTTACTGGAAGCTCCACGAAAGAGCCCTTTCAATGACGAACGTGTTTTGGAAACAGTCACCGAATTGTACAATCATGAACAACAAAATTTATATAACTTTGTTAATCAAAGATATCATTCCTTTGCGAAGAACAATCATTAAGAGGGCGATAATTAATATACCAGCTCTGTGATGATATTAATTTGTGATCAAATACACCAGTGTGGCTATTTAACAAAGAATATTGAGTTCGTGTGGGCCGGGGAATGAAATTGATTGCCATTCGATAGATTTATTGATGAAACGTCTGAAAGCTTATAATACAGATAATTGCCCAGCCGGCTGTTTCAAGAACCTCGCGGTCATCAACAGGCTTTGCCTATTTTCTGCTAGTCGGCTTTTTTGCGATATGTATAAAAATATTTGAAAGCAGTTATCTTTTAACTAAAGGCCTAATTCCAGATGACATCAATTTTTATTTACGCACAACACTTCATTCAAATAAGACTGCTTTGCAATAGAATTCAGATTTCAAATCAGTTCGAGGTGTTTCTATTCATGTGAACTTCAACATAAAAATTGATATTTATGTCATCTGGAATTAGGCCTTAAAGAGGAAGAATGTAGCTTTAAATTAAGTGTATCATTGTTCTACAGTGAAAAGTATCCCGAGCATTTTAAACAAATTCCTGCGTGCCTACTAATCACGATCACGAGTTGGTATGTGAAAGCCATATCTTAGTTTCCGTTTCCAAAAAATTCGCGAAAAAATAAATTTCCGACTTTTTGCCTAGCATAGTACACATATCAATGCAACTGAGAAAATTCAAACACGCGATATAAGTATTGCCACTGGAGTCGAAATTGTCCTCCAAAGTCAAATTTTACTTGATTTATAGCAATTTTGTCAAAGCCATTCTGTTTTTCGCCATGTCATCATATAGTTAAACGTATGCACTAATTATAAAAATTTTGTGGCAATTTTGTCAGGACCGCAGGCAATGTTACAGTGAGTTATATCCGAAAATTAACATTTGAATTTATGAGAGGAATACTAGATTCCCAGTCCAAATTTTTATATAGCATTGGCCATGATACAATTATATAAGGTATGGCATTCAGAGTTTATCGAGGACTGACAGCTTTTGCTAATATCGAGAGAGAGAGAGAGAATAAAACAAAAAGCAAAGCACCCTTAGAATTACAAACACATAGGATATACATGACTAAATTTTATTAGTATTCGCTTGGCACTTTTCAAATGGCAGCTGATAAAGCCAAATCGCTGCTTGGGAGCGTTGCCGGTTGGAACAATCTAGCGTGCTAATGGCGCTGCTTCTTCGATAGAGATTTGTTCTGAATTTTGATTGTTTGGCCAATAACTGTTTGCTTATTTAAATTTGTGCCCGTTTTTGCTAGTGAAGATTGGAATTTGTAGAGATTGTTCGCGATGCGGTCTGGGGTTAAGACCCCGCCCTGAAATGACTTGCTAGCCGGTGTCAGCCCAAAATCAGTGCCGTAACAATATGACAGGAGAAACACACAGCCACAAACTCGGGCTCTCTTCTTGGGGAACCCTGATTTACTTCATTGCCGGCCAAGAGAGCACTCTTCAGACCAGAGGAGGCGATCCACAGCCCACACGAGCCGGTGTTAGTCGTGTTTTTAAGCAAACGCGTGCCGAACTTGTGGTTGTGTGTATCGGTGAAGATTTCATTGCAAGTTAAACTACTGCAGTCTGGAGGGAGTTCTTTTGTTCACCAACACAAGCGCACTTTTCTGTCCTCTCCATTTGGGCGCCTCTGACCACAGGCGTCTTACTTGCAATTCAGTGTTCACCGAATCACACAATCAAGAGTTCTTCTCGCGTTTGCACAAATCCAGGACTGACTTCAATGCCTGGTAGCTATGTGCCGGCACTGCTTTACATCGACATACGCAACAGTATTGGCTCGACATTTTCACAAATTATAAATAAATCCCGTCGGCAAATCAAAAAAAAATCGTTAGCACACAACCTTATTAATCAAATGACAGCAACAAAATGCAAATTTGGAGTCCCCAACAGAGAGCTCTCTCAGAGAGCACCTTACCGTATATAATTGTATCATGGCATTGGCTTAACAAAATATTTATAGAAGTGTAAAATAACAGTAGAACTAAGGCCGATTTATAAAAAGGCTACTTGCTTAACAGTAATCAGTAGTAATATAATCTTAATATACTCTGAGTGAGTACTTTTGAAAAATATGATTACCTGTTCAGTTTAGTAAGCAACTTATTTTTCATACCTTTGCAAAAAAAAAACTACTCTACGTAAATTTATCAGCCACAGAAAACGTATTTCTTTGTTTATTTTCCAGAAAAAAACTGTTAAATTCTATAAATATTTGTATACAAAAAAATGTGTGTTGTAAACAAATCGAATTCATTAAACAACTGGATCTTCCTTAAATTTCAGTATCATAGATTATGTGCAGGCTAATCTAACCTGATTTAAGGATTTAAATTTAATTAATCTATGTGATTTACAAACGTAACTTAAAATACTTTCTTCCATTTCAGTGGATACGGTCTAGTCTATATAACAAATCTCCACATCATCCTCGACCTCGTCCTTGATATCGTTATCCACGGTCACAGCGTTGTTGGCATCAGGCAAAATGCATTCCTCGCTTTGTCCAGCTGCTTGATTAACAATGAATACATTACTGCTGGTCTGGTTTTTCGTAGTAGATGCATCGGCCGTGTGTACTGCTGGCACTGGCACATTGGTCGTGGGTTTACTTGTCGCAACAGCAGATGCCGGCCGGCTAAGTGGTGCCGTGTTCTGTGCTTTAGGCCTTGTATAGATTTTCTGATGTGTACTTGGCTTGAAGGATATCATTGTTCCAGAACCAAATTGCTTTACACTACGTATGGTTGGTGCTTGTGTTGGAGTTGGCTTAACAACCTGTCAATAATAATTAAGGAAAGTTTAATGTTTAGAGAATAATATTTTTGATTAATTTGAAAATATATAAGTTTTTTAAAGATTGCTTGTTTGACTTTTAATTAATCCTATGACTTGCAGTCAAACATTTTTTGTCAGTCAAAAATTGGTCAAAAATTATATCCATTAGGGTACAGCATACCTTCCGGTGTCATTTTTTATAACTTTAAGTAATATTAACAAAGCGGTTTTTATCATTCGATAGGAAATCGGTTAAATAAAATTCAATAATTTTGGATATTGTTGTTGCATTCCTGTTCAAAATTTTAAAACATAGTCCCATGGTCGAAAAAAATTTTAAGAACACACATTGGGCGGAATTACGGTTGCGAAAAAAATAATAGCACCACTACAACACATTTTGTTCTTAATATAAAAAAAAGTGCGACTACTGTTGCGATTTTTTAAAATTTAAATTTGTTTTATATTGTTTAATATTCCCCATAAACAAAAAGAGTGTTACCGTTCTTAAAATTTTTGTCAATATATTTTTTTTGGGGATTTTAAGAAAGAAACCACAAAAAAAAAACATTTTTTCCTCGAATCCCGTATATTTTGCGAAATTGCTTTTGTAGAAAGCAGGTGTTTATTAGTTTTGACTAAGATTTCATTGTTTCTATTATACAAGATATTAATAATCATTACAATGGGACGTGGAAAGCTCTGAGCTGCGGAAAAGCACGATCTTTTAAAAAAATTGATATTGGACGAAAAAACTTACGGATAGGTTGATCAATTGGTAGGATGCTTCAATAAGAGGATAAAAACGTGTTAAACTATGAATAAAAGATTGAAACACGCGGAGGAAAACGATCTATGACCCCTTTTATGTCAAAAGACTGATTCGTCTGATCAAGAAAGATCCCTTAAAGCCTGCACGTCAATACAACACTAAGTCATTTCACCAAACACAGCAATTCAACACACGTTAATTGAACACAAAACAATTTCAACTCGTCAATTCAACACAAAACAAAATAATTAATTTATTATTAAATTTAAATTTGAAATGACTTATATACGTGTGTTGACTTTTTTATTGTGAAGACTGTTTTGTGTTGAATTGACGTGAGCTGAATTGACGTGTGTTGAATTGACGTGTGTTGGATTGACGTGTGTTGAATTGACGTGTTGAAATTGTTTTGTGTTGAATAGACGTGGAACCTAAAGTTGAGTAACGATGAGTTTTATTAGTGATAGTAAATATAATGCAAGTGTGTAGTACCATCAGAGATAGAAGGGGGACACTAGCTGCAGTTAAAATTTTTTTTGGAAAATATCGCGCGATTTTTTTACAAAAAAAATTTTGCCTGCGGCACAATTTTTACACAATCGTAACCTTCATCCCCCGCCGATGTAATAAACCAATTCCCGGTATAATCAACACCTAAATTTCAAAAAGTAAATTAAACATACGTCATTTCAACACATTACAAATTAAACACAAACAAATTCATGCTGGGAAAAAATTTTACGATATATACAACGTCTGCATTCGGATGAAACTTATTCAAGTTCAACAAAAGAATGTTATCTCTAATGCTTTCAAATATGCGTACACTTTCAGGAGATATTAAGGCTACACGTTTACTCAACACAAAACAATTTGAACACGTCAATTCAACACACGTCAATTCAACACAAAACCAATTAAACACGAACAATATTTACAACGCCTGCATTTGGATGAAAGTTATTTAAGTCGTGAACAAAAGAATGTTATCTCTGTTGCTTTCAAATGTGCATACACTTTCGGAGAATATTAAAGTCAGGTTCGACGGACATTGCCACTTGCAAGATTGAAAATAAAATTTTTTTAATTGTTTTTTTTTCCAGTGTTAAAATTGTACTGTGTTGAATTCGTAATATGTTGAAATTTGCCGATGTTCAATTGCTTTGTGTTGAAATTAATTATGTTGAAATTGTATATGTGTTATAATTGTGCTGTGTTGAATTGACGTGTGTTGAATTAACGTTTGTTGAATTGACGTGTGTTGAATTGACGTGTTGAAATTGTTTTGTGTTGAATAGACGTGGAGCCCATAAAACCATTAATGTACGTGAATATCATGGAGACAGTAATGCTACCCTTTGCAGAACACGAAATGCCGCTCGTATAGGACTTTTAAAAGTACAATGACCCCAAACACACCAGCAAGAAAGCAAAGAAATGGTTCAGGGCAAACTTTGTGAGCGTTTTGGAGTGGCTTGCCTAGTCGCCTGACCTGAATCTGTGGTCTGACGTCAAGAAGGAAGTTGTTGCTTCCAAGCCAACCACTATCGGATCGTTTTGGGAATAAATTAAAGAGGCCTGGTCCAAAATTCCCCTTATTGCCAATATAGGACAAAATATAGGACTAAATATTAAATGATAAACATAGATTTAGTATTCATAGTTCAAAATTGTTAACTAAAGAATTCCTTAATTATTGGCCATTTTTTTTATTTTAAATCCTTTTTTAAAAGTGGTTCTATTATGTTTTCGCCTAATTTGATCAATTTCAATAAAGTTCCTTAAATAAAATTCCTTAAATAACTTATTTTTCTTTTATGCCCAGAATTTTAAGAGTCTTCCCTTTCTAAAAATGTGCTCAATGTTTCCTTAACGTTAAAAATGTGAGTTGGGCACCTTTTTCAAATATTTGCTGTTTATATAAATTAAGTTCAAGTTTTTGATCAAGATCTTCGTTATCCTTTAGTTCATCTTCTTCATTTCGTCGTGATATTCTTCATCATCAGTATTTGTTAAAAATTCAAAACGTGGTAACTGCAGCAGAGAGAAAACTTAATTTGGTATGATTATTTTTAATTTTTTTTTATTTTCGATCGTCGTTCTTTTAAGTAGATAGGTACTAGAATGCAATGGGTCCGAAGTATCAAGGCTCAGCTTTCAAAACAGCAGCCATAGCAGCCATATAGCTAAAAGTCTAGCAACTCTTGTACATACAAGCTAAGGCAACACGTTATTTTTTACTTATGAAAGCTTTGTCGCCAACTTTTGTTTTTGTCGGGCGCTAACATTCTCATTAAACACAATTTACTTCGATGTCAATTACCATGTTTTTTATCAAGACATTTAGAGGGATTATTTTTAATTTTTTAAATGTTAGTAGGTATTTTTTGCCCACAATTTGTCCATTTCCTTACAAAATATTTGACAGAAGCGCCCAACTTTTTATTTACTTGTGCTTCGGAGGGTTTTTTTAGGTGTTTTTCGTAATCGAATCCGTTCTCAACAAATTTTTGCAACCATGGGCCTGTTTTAAATATTTGCCCAACTTTGATCCGGAAAAAAAACAACCGCAGGAACAAGAAAAATTTCCAAGGCTGCAAACCTCTAAAATTATGCAGAAGGTTCGGTCTGGGGGTTCGAACCCGTTCGCGGACAGGTTTCTGGAACCCCTGAACCCAAGGTTTTAGTTCGAACCTTGGTTCGCTTAAACACAAAAGAATAGTTTGGAGTTATCAATACTTATTTTCCTTTTAAGCAATATTCTTTTGATTAATTGTTGAAACTATCAAATTCAAAATGGTGCCCACGTTTTCTCAAGTTGTGCCAAACCGATTTTAATAATGTAGGGCTTTATGGACGCGGAATTAACGTGGCTATAGTCCCTACCTCACTCTTTAAGAAAAACACTGAACTGCAAAAAAAAAAAAAAGTTCAAAAATTTTTTCAAATTCAACTTTATTTTCACAACTAACTTTCCATCTTCCGTTTTGCTTTCTGATAGTTGTAAATCTCGGAAACGTGGGTACCATCGATATATCTTTTTTTGGAAGAGCCAACTTTGGATCCCGAAAACTTTTTGAACAGCGCTCGCATTCAAAAATTTTTAGTTTTGTATTTTTTATAATGAATTGTACACAGTGTTTAAAATGCTTTACTCACAGCAGCAAAAGTTGTAAAATTCTGATTAACTGAGCAACAAGTTTTTCTCAAATTTGAAAACGCTGCTGTTGTATAGACTTCTGATTTGAAAATCTCAGTAGTCGGCGTCAAATCAAAATCAGAAAAACGAAAATTGTAACTTAGGAAATCAAAGCAGCTGTCGGCTCTTTAAAAGTTTTTCATTTGATTGACTGCGACTTTTAGAATTATTGTAAGTCTATCAAACAGTCGATGAATACTTCGACAGTCGACTCTCAGTGCTTTGAAAGTTTTTTAATTGATTGACTTATCTAAATATTGTAGGGTCCAAATTTAATCTGTTAGTGTACAAATTGATATATTATGTGACAATATGGGATTATCTAGCTGACAAAATCTGCGTAAATTTTGGGCCTCCATTAGCAAAGATATTTATTAAGGCACCGCTACTAAAGAATGATTAAATCGCGAAATGTCCAATAAGAGTCAAAAATAGCAAAAATCCAACCAAATCATCCCAAATGCGATGCATGATCGCAATTCTACGTTAAGGGTTGCCAAGGGTCAAAGAACCGCTAATTACTTCAGAAATTTGTTTTTCCAGACTAAAAATTTAAATTCATGGCTGCATGACTGTGACTTACTAACCTGCGATATTATTGCACGAAAGACCAATGGAGAATGAATAAAGTTCAACGTTGAGTTCCAACCACCTACTTCAAATAGCGCTTAGGAACATATTATTTCACATAAGAAAAACCCTTACTAAACAATTATTAAGTCGCAAAAAGGCTAAAGAAAATCAAAAATAGTAAAAAATGAAACCAAATCACCTAAATACAATGGAAGAGCACGAGTTTAATAAAAAGATATACAACTAAATAAGAGCCGAAAGCATAATTTCTTCTCCGATACTCTGAGAAACTAATAGACGTCCACCTGGCCATAAACTCTTTCTTCTTAGCAAATCCACAGAGATTGCTCAATGGATAGAAATAACGCTTAAAGTAAAATAACATATTCATAGATATACGTGAACGCAGCATTGTCTCAATTGAGTCACTCCGCATGCAAGTGTCCTGGCCACTTTCTCTGGTTTGTGGCAGTCAACCAACTATACATTGTACAGAGTACACAGATAAAACTAAAATTTTGCAGTGTATGTGAGCATTTTATATGTATTTATATATTTTATAAACATTTTGTATTGATGTTGAAGATGCTAATGTATGTTTCTGGGAGGTTACAAACTATTATCGCCTTCTTCGTCTTCATCTTGGAACCGCGGCAAAGTGTCTATTGCAGCTTCCAGAAAGCTGGAATTTAGCTTTACTAGCAAAATGTTCTCCAACACTTCCTGACTTAATCGACTGCGATAGTCGTTTAGCACCATCTTTAAAGCGGAAAACGCACGCTCTATAGTCACCCATGTAAAAACAATAGATAAAGTGATTAGCATACAATAAGATATTAAACTAGTTATTCATATTTACCTAAGTGGGTGGTATTGCGAAGCATACTTTACTTAATTCATACACCTCTCGATCAGTGTTTTGTTTTTCGTGCCAAAATTTCAGCACGTCCGTATTGCTTTTTAAAATAGGATATAAATAGGTTTTGGATATTTTCTCATTATTATGAAAATATTTCCTTCTTCGGCGCCATTGTGCGCAAAACAAATGAATTTTAAAAATTTTCCCAAAGGTTCGAACTGTTAAATTGCTCTTTCCAAATCAAACTAATTGAATTAGAATCCAAAAAATAGAAAATGAAAAACTGATAAAGCAGTTGCCTACTTGTACTTTAAAATTACGATATGGGTCGACTGTCGAAGTATTCATCGACTGTTTGATAGACTTACAATAATTCTAAAAGTCGCAGTCAATCAAATGAAAAACTTTCAAAGGGCCGACTGCTGCTTTGATTTCCTAAGTTACAATTTTCGTTTTTCTGATTTTAATTTGACGCCGACTACTGAGATTTTCAAATCAGAAGTCAAAGCAGCAGTCAAAAAAAATAAAACTTGTCGAAGTTTTTTAACACTGATTGTACAACCAAATAAAGAAAACAGAATTGCAAAATGTCTTTCCGATTTCTTTCCACGAATTTTTAAAAATTTAGCCCTCTAGACCAGAAGAGGGCCTTAAAATTGTTTGCCTTTATATGTGTAGTTGCAAAAATATGCTCGGTTACTAAATCAGGTGGCTCACGCTAAGCGAGTTGAAACTGTATGTTTAATGCAGTGTTGATTACATTCGGACGGTGTCTTTCTATATGTTATAGTAACCAATGCTTATTATACATACATTAACTCGTCAATATACATCAAAATCCATCCAATTCATGTTCAAAACGCAATTATTTATATTAGAATTTTTAAGGATTTTCAATACTTCCCTTTTTGTGACGTTGGAAAAATTACTTCATTTTGTGAACCGAAACTATTTTCCTAACTAAACTATTTTTTCGATGGACCCAAAAAACCCGAACCGAACCGATTCACAGGGGTTCGGTTCCGGACCGGTTTGCAGCCTTGAAAATTTCTAAAACCGCATGTTTATATCACTCATAGATTTTGTGTAATTTAATGTTTTGTAAACTTTTAACAATTGACACCTGAAGGTATGCAGTACCCTTACAGTAAAGTTGGCGTCTTCTCCTATTCTTCTTTCCAAGCAATTTATAATAAGTGTCCTTACTTTTCTCTCAAGCAGGATCATATCGAACATTGCTAAATCTACCGAATAAATTAATGCTAAGAGTTTATTTTCAAAACGGAGCAAAAGCAGAACCCACCTTGGCGTGTGTCCCAGGTCTGACCAATGTGGTGGTGGCTGGAACTGATGGTGTTGCTCGCGTCACCAAATTGTTTGCCGCCGAAGGCTTACTGCTACTGGCCTGGGGAATACACTGATAGCCGATTATGTTGCGATCCGCATCATAGACGGGAATGCTGGCTGGCATTGAGCTGGGCAAACGCACTTGCTGATGCAGAGCTGTTGTTTTAGGTGTCGAGGATTTGGACAGAACTGAATTACTGGGCGGGGCGATCGGCACAATTGGCGTTGCGGGCGTTACCACCGAGTTTAAGCGTAGCGTGGACAATGGGATGTTGGTATTGGTGGCTCTATTGAGATAATACACATAGTTCTCCAACAATTTGGTGCCCACATCCATGTCAATGGGTAGCAGGGTGCTGGTTTTCACAATTTCCTCAATGGTTCGCTGTCGTTCCTGCACTGTTAGTGTAGAGGCTCGCCGGCTTAGCTCCTGCAGGACTAAGTCAAACAACTGGACCCGGGTTTGCAGCTCGACACGTTGCTTATCCTTGGGACAAATGGGTGGCAGCTGAAGCAGAGTAGCAGGCAGATTCGAGGAGGATGCAGGTAAGACAGTGCCAGGTGTAAGCACTTTTTTGGTTATTGTGGTACCACGTGGCAACTGCTTTGACAAAACATCAATGGTGGAGACAGGCGGTGCCGGAGGGTCAGGAACTACGGGAGTGGCAATGGGAACTGGCAGTCTAGGCGGAACAGGCGTCGTAGGATGTGGTTGTGTACTCGGCACTGTGATACTATCACTCGTTTGAGGCGTTTGCTCTTCCCCCCTACCCTTGGCCAGCTGATCCAGCTTAGCCCGCACCTTGTTCGGCATGTTCTTATCCTGCTTGGAGATGAGCTTGGTGGTTATGACCAGAAACTGCGGTAACTCCAGGACTGGCACCTCTGCCTTGTCATGCAAACGGGTCGGATCAATGGCCCGCATCGGTCCATCCAGATTAGGACAGCAATAATCCAGACCCACTTCGCCAAAGGAACGCTGATAACGGGTGGGATAGAGAAACGAGAACATTTTGGTTGAGCCAAACGTTAGCTGGTGCTGGTTGCTGCTACTGGCCGATGGAATCGATGAGCTGCAGCGACTCGATGAGGGATTTATCGTAATAATATGAGCAGCACTGGGCACTGCCACAGCAGGAGTAGGAGGGGGAATTGACTCCTCCTCCTCTGATTTCACCGTCTCTAGTACGGGCATGGGTAAGGCTTTGTTGTTAATTGCTGTTCGAATTGACAATTGACTGTCTGCTACGTTAGGCAGGTGCTGTCCAGCATATTGCTGAGCGGCGGCTCTTTCCTCTTTCTCTTTTTGCTGATTTAGCAGCTGCTCTAAACGCCATTGTTTTACGATGCTGTTGTTGAGGCGGATGCGAAGTTTGCGCAGCTTAGGGGGCAAAGGCTTAACCGGCAATTCCACTGGGTTGGTGTTCTCCGTCATTGCCACTGGCACGCTCTTCGCCGGTAACTCCACTAGCTCAGCATTCTCCGGCATCTTCACAGCCAAGGTCTTCTCCAGCAACTCCACTACTGTGGGATTGTCCAATACCTTCATTGGCATGGGCTTCTCCGGAATCTCCGCTGCCATGAGCTTCTCTCGCTTCTCAGTTACCTCCACTGTTTTAAGAATTTCCGGTGTCTCCACGGCTTGGTGTTTTTCTAGCATTTCCACTGCATTGGGTTTCTCTGGCAAGGGTGATTGTAGAGGCAGTGGTGGCAGTATTGGAGATGCCGCCGAGATCATGACAGGAAAAGCCATAGGTGTGGCTGGGCTTTCTGCCTGTTCTGGCTCTTTTAATCGTTTGGATTTGACAGCTTCAGTGGCTGCATCCGTTTTGCGCTTTCTGTTGTAGCCGTGATTCAAAAGTTGCAGCAGAGGTGCATCCTGTTCCTTACGTAAGCGTCGCGAAAATTTTAGTGCTGAGGTTTCTCTGCTTCCTGGTGTGGGTGTACCGGCCAAGGATCGATTGTTACTGGCAGCTCGCGTCATGTGTGAAGGCAAAGTGGGAGCTATAGGTTCGGCTATAGGCAACTGCTTTTCCACCCTAGGGGATTGTGCTGTTTCGACAGTACCCAATGATCTTCGAGCAGCTTCAGTGGACTTGACATCATCCGACTTCAGCATTGGTTTTTTGGTAGGTGGGCCAGCTTCATCAGACTTGCGTGCATTCAGTTTTTGACGCTGCCTTTTTTGGAACAAGGATTTCTTGGCAGGGGAATCAGTTGTAGCTGTATTGCCTGCATCAGGGGACTTGGGGCTATCCAATTTTTCGACGTGCTCCCCAGATGTGGGCAAGTTTTTACCCTGCACGGATTCAATGGGAGTTTCAGCTGTTTTAAGCACTTCCGGGACCTTAATTTGATTTGAAGCCGCTTTGGACCTGCGAGTATCCACCTTTTTATTCTTGTCCGGTTTGAATGAAGTTAGAGGATCGGCCAGTTTAGTTTCTTCCAAATTCGTCTTGCAATCTTCATCTTTTTTGACCGATTCTGCTTTGCTTAATGCTTCCTGCTCCGACTTGCGGCTGTTCGCCCCTTTACTCTGCTGTGGTTTGCTAGCAGAAGCATCAGTTGGTTTAGTTCGTTCCACAGCTGGTTCCCTCTTCCGGTTGTCCACTCTTTTACTCTGCTCTACCTTGGTGGCAGAGTTCATCGAGGACACAGTTGAAGTAGCAGAACCTGGTGTGGTTTCAGACTTGCGACTTGGCTCTGCCTTGGCTGTCGTTTTCTGCGAGGACACAGTTGGAGTAACCGCTGGAGTGGCTTTAGATCGTTCAGTGGGCTGTTCAGACTTGCGGTTGACCACTTTCCTACACGGCTCTGCCTTGGTTGCAGTTTTCTGTGAGGATGGAGTAACAGCTGTTATGGCTTCAGACTTGCGACCTGGCTCTGCCTTGGCTGTCGTTTTTTGCGAGGACACAGTTGGAGTAACCGCTGGAGTGGCTTTAGATCGTTCAGTAGGCTGTTCAGACTTGCGGTTGTCCACTTTCCTACTCGGCTCTGCCTTGGTTGCTGATTTCTGTGAGGATAGAGTAACAGCTGTTGTGGCTTTAGCTCGTTCAGTAGACAGTTCTCCCTTTTTAGTTTTTTCTAACTCCGGCAAGGATTTCCGGGCGATCTTAGATGCTCCAGTCTGTTTGGTGCCAACTTTTCGAGCCAGTTCTTCCCGTTTCTTTTCGGTTACACTGGAGGCTTTTGACTTGTTGGTCTCCACTTTTGTGGACGCTTTAGTTGTGGCTTCGGGTTTTCTCACAGTCTTCTCGTCAGTCTCTTTGGCTGGCATCACGCTTACGGATATATTAACCTTCCTTAGGGTCACCGCTTCTTCTTTGCCTGTTGCCGCCTGCTCTGTGCCTCGTGCTGGCGCAGATTTCTGTGTAAATATCGTGCAACTACTGAGATTCTCCACTTCTCCATCTTGAACTTGTGATTCTTTCTTCTTCTCAAGTTTATTATTACTTCCAGGTTTACGTATATCCAAATTGGGTCCCAATAAGGTTTGCATAAGAGATTTTTTCGGTGACGAACTTGAAGAACCCAACGATTTCTTTCCCACAGTAGAGGTGGCGATTGTGGATGGAGATTTAAAGATGGGTCCCACTTGTTTAGCAACCGACTTGTTTTTGGCCTCTTTGTTGTGTGCTGGACTTTGGGATGCTGTAAGTATAGTCTCCTTGTTTATAATAGAGATAAATGAGCCCTTGGAATTGGGCTCCAGTTTGGAACGCTTCTGGGTTGGTCGATCTTCCTCCGATAGCTTGCGACGACGTGCTGAAAAAATGATTAAAAATGACTTAAGATTCAAGTGGAATGAACGAAGTCTGAACTTACTTGACTTGCCAATGGCTTGGTCCAAACTTTTCTGTGCTGACTGCGGTGGCTGAGGTTTCTTTCGCTTGGCAGCTTCTAAAACGCAAGAGAAGATTAGGATTAGAAATATATTAGTGAATTTTGTAATAGAAATTTGCGAAAATAATTGAAATAGTAATATTTGTCAAGCTTTATTAACCATCTGGAAGTGGTGGGGTATCTGCATCCAAACGTTGGCGTAGAGAGCGTTTAGAAGTATTAAATTCAATGGCTTCCTCTGTGACCCCTGTTGTTTCAGTTGAGGTGGACTTTGAATCGGCTGAATCTGGTAACAAATCAGTTTGCTCCCTGGTGGTGGATTCGGTCTCGGCTGAAACTAAAGTTTCCTCTTTAGCTGCTTCTGCAACTTGTTCTAGATCTTCTGGAACTGCATCAATTTCTACCATTGAGGTTTCCTCTACAGCAACATCTGCAAGTTGTTCTGGCTCTTCATGCGCTGAGTCAAATTCTTCTATTGAGAGTGCCTCGATAGCTGCTTCTGCAACTTGTTCAAGCTCTTCTGGCGTTAACCGATTTCTCTCCAGAGACGTATCAATCTCCAGCATATCCCTCAGATCAGCCTCTGCGAGTGGAATTTGGTCTAGGTTTTCTGACAATCTCTTTTCTATGTAGTTTCCTTCTTCGCCAATTTGCTCTAAATTCTCATTCAAACGCTTGGACATGACTCTCAGTTCGTTTCGTTCAGTCTTTAACCATTTGGAAGTGGATGTCTTCTTGATGAGTACGCGTAGCCGGCGACAGGAACTGTTGGTGGGGCTTGGCATTGATGGTACTTTGGGTCGCTCCGGTGTAGCGCTTTTCTTTTGTTTTCTTCTTAAACCAAAAATGCTTCGGACTTTTTTCTTTTTTTTCTTAAGAACGACGTCCTCTACTTCTGTTGGTGCATCTTTGTTGGTTTCTTGAGTGATGTTTTTAACTGGATCTGGTTGTGTTTCATTTGTATTCGGTAAAGTGGATAACTTTGTGGTTGGTTGCTGTTCCATTTTTAATTCCCCGGAATTGTCCTTTGGCTTCTTTACTCTTCTTCTATAACCAAAAGGTGTTCGGAGCCTCTTTTTTTTGATAACGGTCTTTTGCACTACTGAAGGCCTCCTTTTATCCAATAACTTAATGGCTGATTTTTGGCTAGCGTTTTTTGCTGGTTCCGTTTTAGAAATGGGAATGGCTGGCGTTGACTCTATATCGGGTGTAGAATTTTCTGTGGACAGCTCCTTATTGCTATTATCAACTTTGACGGGAGGAGAAGTTGCTTTCTCAATGACAGCTAAAGTTTGTAAATTTGAATCTACTTCGGTTTCTGACTTTGTTTCCGGAGATGTTGTGATGGATTTGGAATCTGATTCTGCTTGAACTGGTTCTTTAGATGTTATGGTTTCTGGGTTAGATTCGATATATAGATTTTTAAATTTGGCGATTTCACTTTCGTTTTGGGGTGGTACTGATTCTGAAGTGGTTTGGACTATTTCAGTTTCTTCTTCTAAAGATGGAACAAGTGTCATTTCCTTGTTGTCTTGTTCCTGTTTTGTATAACCAAGTTCACTTTGGTTATTAGCAACTATTTCTGGTTCTTGAGTATTGACCTTTGTTTTTGAACACGAATCCGTTTCGGATTTCTGCTTCCTTTCTTTAGAAGTTATTCTCTTTGATCTAGATCTAGGAACTGACTGATTGTCTTGGATTGTTTCCTCAACTGGTTTTGGTTGTTCTGATTCGATTGTCACTGGATGTATCCCTGATTCTATTTTGTCGGATTTGCACACTTCTTCCTGATCCAACTTTAATGCCTTATCCTGTTCTATTTCCATTAAAGGTTGGCCTGGTTCAGATTTCTCATTATTCTCGTTTGATTTTTCCTGATCAGATGTCACTTTGACTATCATTTGCTTTATTTCTGTGGTTTCTAGAACTGGTTCGGATTCCTTCTTGGTTTGCCTTGTTTTTCTGTAATTATCCTTAGTGGGATTATCTTCAATGCTTTGTTCAATTGGCTTAGAGTCGACCAATCCCATGTCAGTTGGTGGTGGACTTTCGTCTATGTCCTGACTGGATATTTCTTTAGTGTTCTTTTGGTCTGATTCATTTTTCAGTTTATTCTTACGAGTGATCATTTTAGAGCTTTCCTCCATCCGTTCCGAGTGACTGGTAGCTGTTTCTAGTACTAAATCTTTGTCATCTAGTTTCGAGTTTCTCTTTGATTCCTTATTGGTTCTTTTTTTAGGTGTTTTATTAACTGTTTCCGTTTCTGATAATTTATCGTTTTGCCTCGTGTTTATTCTACTAAACGTAATGCTTTTCTCAATGCTTTCACATTTTTCCTCGGGTTCAGAATTGTTATGTCCATCTCTATTGATTCTCTCTTTAGGTGTTTTTAGAACTGGTTCCGTTTCAACTTTTGTTGATTCTGGTTCGGATTTTCTTTCATGTTCGTTCAGATTAGGATTTTTCTTTGCATCGACGATTTCTAGTTTGCTTTCTTGAACAGTTTCCGACAGTTTATCATTTTGTCTGGTGATTCTTTTATTTTTTACATTTGTCGCATCAATGCTTTCTCTGACACTTTCCGACTCTGCTGTGTCTGATTTTGGCACTGGTTCATTTTCATCTGACATCGGTATTTTAACCGTATCCTTAGTGGCATTTTCTTTATTAGTTTTTTGTACTAGTTCAGAGTCCACCCTTATTGCCTCAGTTTTGGATTCTATAGCGATTTCAGGAACCGGTTCAGACACATTTTCATATCTTCTTGGTTTTCTATTCCTATTCTTAACGATGTCTTGAGCTGGTTCCGATTCAACTGTGGCTAATACAGGTTCGGATTTTTCCAGTTCTAATTCTACTTTTGCTTGTTCAGATTCCGATTCTTTTTCATTAAGCTTCGCGTTTCTGTTTGAAGCCCTACTGATTCTTCCTTTAGAAGATTTTTGATCTGGTTCCGATTCGAGATGTGCAAGTTCCGCTCCTGCTTTGGTGCCTTCTTCAACTAGTTCCGAATGATTCGGTAGTGATTCTGCTTCGGAATCCTTCTTATCCGGCTCTTGTGATCTGTCCTCAGTACTGACCCCAGCATTAGAGACTTGTTCAATAGATCCCATTTCAAATTCTTTTTCACTGACTCCCGTTTTAGAGTCTTTTGTACATGTTTCCGATTCCAACGTTAGTAGTTCAGCTTCGGATTTTTTCTCAGTTGACTCTGGTGGTCTATCCGTTTCAGTCTCGGCATTTTCGTTGGTAATATTTTTACTGTTGCGGTGGATTTCTTTGGATGAACTTGTTTGAAATGATTCAGATTCGTTTTTCGTCTCTTCTCTTTTCTTAGACAATGAACCGCTTGTCTCTGCTTCTTTAGCTGATACCGCCTTTTCCTTGGAAATACTTTGTTTGTTTAAATCAGGACGGGATTTAGTTGGAGTAGCTGTCGTCTTACTACGACTAGATCTACCACAGTTTTCTGTTTGCTCTTCTCTCTCTTGGCTGGAATCCGTTTCTTTTCCCCTGCTACGCGTTTTCTTTTCACTTTCTGTGTCTGTCGAGCGTTTGCTTTGTGAGTTTTGAGTTTCGCGAGTTTCGCTCATTTGGAGAATCATTTTTGTTCTCTTCCTTTGCAATCATCTTGTAAGTACACAGTGGCGATCTTGCTAGCCTTGGACTGTTTCGTCTGGGTTCATCCATTAAAGCAGAAATGTCAGATTTTGGCGTGCGCCTAGTGCCACAGCGACTTTCACTTTCTTTACTGGGTGTTGCACCCGGCCGTGGACTGGAAATGTCTTTCTCAGATCGTAAAGACCTTCGATAGGTATCAGGCGTTGCACAAACGGATGGGGGCACTTTACAAGGGGTGTGCTCTTTAGGAAGAGCTTCTTCTTGTTCCTGACTTGGTTCAGTTTTTGACCGTTTTTCTATAGCCACGACTACTTCTTCAGTGTCTACTTCTCTTTCGAGTTTCTCTTGGTCCTGATTGGTTCCAGATTCTAATACATTTTCCATAGCTACGGCTACTGCTTCAGCGTCTGACTCTGTAACGATTTGCTGTTGATCTATGTTTTGGTTGGTTCCAATTTCTTCCATTTTGTAGGTCTGCTCCTTTTCTTCTATTTCAATTTTTGAAATACTGTTATCATTTAGAACCTGTTCCTCTATTTGCTTTTCTTTTTCCTTTTCTTTTGGATTTGTTTCATCTCCCTTGACTGGACTTTGTATCCTTGAAGGCACCTCTTGAGCTGTGGCAAATGATTCTGTCGAAGTGTTGAATGTGGGCGTATCCTTTTCGAGATTCTTTTCTAATGATGTTCTGCGATCTGTTGCAACATTTTTCTTAAGCAAATCCCCCTTCTCCTTGGCTAAATCCATTTTTGTTACAGTTTCCGTTAGATTCTTTCGAATTTTTTTGCGTGGTCTTCCACGTTTTCGTTTTATGATCCCATTATCGCCAACCAACTTCTGCGTGGTGTTGACTGTTTCCTTTTGTGTAAATTTCGGAAAGGCCGTTTCACTTTTGGTGCGTCTTAATGTTTTCCCCAATGGCACACAATTATGCAATTGTTCATGGGAATATGTTAGCTTGCGTACATGCTTATTGGATAATGTAGATTTCGATGATGAAGCTGAAACTTTAGATCTAGAACGGCTGCGCGCTTTGGAACCTGAACGTTTCTCAAATTCATTATCAATTTCCAAAATTTGTTCAGCCAGATCGAGGCTTAAGCGTTCGACAGTTTCCAAGGTTTCTAAACTATCTACATCATGGTAAGCTTTGCGACTAGAGCTTGCTTTATCAGGTGACAAAGTTTCAGTTCCGGTTTCGGTTTTTACTGTCTCCGATTTTTCCATGCTCCCCGTTGTATCCTTAGCTGCGAATGTAAAGCAAAGAAACAGTTGAAATGTGACGTTAAATAATATGCAAAATGTAGATGGCAGGGCGTACCATTTTTTTTTTCATAATGTGCTTGTATGGGTTTTACACCAAAAACGGAATCAAAATTGTATCAGTAAATCTCAAACAATTGATGGATCATTATAAGCTTTAGAGAACTTCACTTCGCAACCAGAAACACTACATATGACAGGAATTAGCCGCTCAATAAACACTACTATGATTTCTATTCAAACTACCAGAACAACTACGGTACTTTTATTGCCGAACAAAAGCTTCTATATCCTATACCTAACATAGAACAATCAATCGAAAATCTCTTTTTGTTCTCTCAGAATAAGTTTTTTAATGCAAAAATAGGCATGACGAGTTAAGTTGAAATAGCCATGTTCGTCTGTCCGTCCGCCTGTTTTCCATTTCCGCCGTCGATTTTCAAAAAAAGAGAGAAACAGAAACAAAGAGAAACAGTTATGTAGGTTTGTATCTTCTCTACATTAGTTCTATTCTGCTACCTCTGTAAAAGAATTATATGTGCCTAACATAATTGGAAAATAAAACGAGAAAGGCAAAGCTAACTTCGTCTGTGACGAAGTTGTGATACACTTGAAAACGCTTGTCTCAACGGTTAGCGACTTTGACCAAACTTCGCAGATCAGCTTAAAAACATTTAATATTACCCATGACCGTGATTGAGAACGGTAATATTGAGAAAAAAAAACAGTTTTTCTCATTAAAACCCATTTTTCGACCGATCATTTGTATGGCAGCTACAAGAAGTAGTCATCGATCCGGTCGGTTCAAACAAAAAAACTCTGTGCAAAATTTCAGCTCGATAGCTTCAAAACTGAGGGACTAGTTCGCGTAGAAACAGACAGACGGTCGGACATACAAAGCTTAATCGACACAGCTCGTCATGCTGATCAAGAATATATATACTTTATGTGGTCGGAGATGATTCCTTCTATGCGTTGCAAACTTCTGGTCAAAATTATAATACACTTTTCAAGTGTATAAAAAGTACACGTACCGGTATATGTACATATTTTTGGTAAGCAGTTTTATTAGTTATGGTAATAGACAACAAAACGTAAGAAGAAAGTTGCGGAAATCCTAATTTAATATATGAAAATTGTAATTTTAAATGTTTCTTTATTATAAACAATTATATGTGACTTTTTTTATTTTTTTTACTCAAATTTAGATCGGTTAATAATTAATAGACTTTCAATTATACATTAAAACTGAAGTCAGACAAAATGGCATGGAGTTAACCAATGACTTTAGGAGAGATGGCTCTATTTTGGATCATATCTTCTCTATTGCCAATTTGAGCTCTTTTGGTGTCTCGAACTGACGGCAATTCTAAAACACTTTAGAGGAGAGGATACCTTAGAGATCCTTAATTGGATTGAAGTCGGGACTCGATGCTGTCCAGTTTAAAACTGGGGAATTTTTCTCATTAAAGAACTTGGTAGGCAGTTTTGCGCTGTGAATTGAAGCATTATTCTGGTGAAAGGTCGATTCACCGCCAAATACTTGACCACCAAAGACCATCAACTTGTCGTCCAACAACTCTACATACATTTGGGCATACATTTTTGTCGATACAAAACACATAAGACTCATTCCGCGTCTTTATATGGCGAGTTACAAGCAGGTATGTTTATGACACGGATTTTTTTGTATTGTTTGAGTAGTCCTGTTCCTTGTTACGTTAAGTCCTTATTGAGCCTGTCATTGAATCCACGGCTGGAAGTCGGTAGATTTGACGATTGCATCGGGTGTCAATATCGGTTTTCCGTCCGCTGCCAGGTTTTGTCCATATTGGATTTTAAAGGAATTTGCTAATTGTGTTCATGGATCCGCGAGTCATTTTCCACACCCTAATACACTACAATTTATTTTAATGGTCTTTATAACATAAATATACACTCACGTTTTAATTCTCAATAAGATTCCTGCAATAAAAACCGTTTAAAACCAAAAATCGAGCAGTGGCCGTGAATGAAATATAAAACCCACATATAATTCTTTATAAGTAAAAGCCAGAGGCGAGTTTACACTTTTCAGCAAACGGCACAACGACAATGATGGGAATAGGAAAATAAAAGTGGCGTATACATAACAAGAGATCGGCAGAACTGACTGCGTCCTTAGAAATAAAGTGCCGTTTTCTAATACGGAAAGCAAAGGAAAAATGTTTGTCACATATAATTTTTTTAAAAGTGAACCATCCGATGCTTTGCTATGTTTGATTGGTTAGATCAGTTAGAGATAGTTTTTGGAAGTTGGCCCAAATAAAGCATGTCTTCTCGTTTTTGTTTTCGATTTTATCATGTGAAGCACACTCCCCGTTTCCGAACTTGATTGTTTTGATTATTTTTTATTAATTTAACGCACTAGCAGGTACCTGGCTCACGTCTTTACACCCCTTTAATATTTTAAGTACATAACAAAGAAGTAAAACTTACATTACAACTTATATCTATCTAATATTTATTGAAGTTCTTAACTAATCTATTGGAACTTAAAATCTTCACCAACTATATATTCGCCACTGTTCACTCATATTATAAAATCTATTATAACAACCTATTACCGCTTTGAAATTGGTTGGCCTACGGCTTTTTCATTAATTTTTAATCAATCGAAATCAAAAATCGAAATATCTTACTAACATTGTAAGGCCATTGAGGATACACAAACGTACAAGGCAGCGTAGCGCTTTCTCATTGTGACGGTTTATACTGTGGAATAGCATTGGATTTCACAAGCGATTATGGCATTACTCGAAGAAGGAGGTAACAGCTGGCTGTTAGTGGATTAGGGGAAGACAGCTATTGATTCGACAGAGATGCCAAGGAAACAGTGCTGTACGGTCAACTAGCCTCCTTTGTGTTCTGGTGTGTTCCAGTTTTGAAGTAATGTGCAAGCATAAAGTCATCTCGACCAGCAAAAACTTGAAGCTTTGATTATCATAAAGGTCGTAAAAAAAAACAATACCATTTTTCTACTCGTTTGACCATTTGATCTACACCTCTGATTTACCCGCCTAATCCCTTGTTTAATCTTCTATTTAAACGTCTTTATGACAACCTAAGCTCATATATGAATTTTAATAATTTTGCCTTTATGACAATATTTGTACATATAAGAATTTTGAAAATTTCGATATTTTTTAAACGATAGGCATACGCTTTTCTTTTATTCGCCTTTAATTACCAATTATTAAATCTTCATGATAATGTGATCTCATAAGAAAGTTTTTCAAATTTTTGGATTTTCTAAAATTATTATAAAATTTTATAAATTTTGCGATTATTATGGACCGATTGCAACTACTAAGTTTTTATAAATTAATTAACTAATAAAAAAATTTAAAACAGTTCGAGGAACACATTGCATTTACCCGTCTATAAAATAAAATAAATAGGCCCAATAAATTGTTTCGCAGCTGCGATTTGCAATTTCGAACCGAAATTTGCCAATGATTAATGTTACGAAACTTTATTTACTGTACAAAAAAGTTTTAAAATATTTTTAACAGATGGCGTCACTAGTATTAGACGGGGTTTACACGATGAAGCAAACTTCATGAAGTTATCTCATTAGGCGAGACATACACGTGTGGTTCTATACATTTTGATCAACAAATCTAGTAGAATTCCTTTGATTTTCTAGCCTACTAAGAAAACTTCATGAAGATCATCATTAGGCTCTCTTTTTCAGTAAGTGTCGTTTCGCTAAAGTGTAAGTAACAAAGTTTTTGCGTGCTCCGAGTATGTTAGCCTTCGTGAAGAAAAATGCAGCTGAAGGCCATTAAATAATACAAGAAGCTTGCGAACATACAACAAGCGCAAAAATCCACACTGGCCGCCCGGTCTTACGCCAAAATCGATGCCACAGCCGAATATTGGTGGCCGTGTGTGGCCCAGTGGTTAGTGTGCTGGACTGCAGGGCGGGAGGTCGTGGGTTCGATCTCTGAACATCTTATAATAAAAGTTTTTTTTTCTTTAGAAAATAGCTTTTACACATACGGTCACCTTCACCAGCTATTGGCGCCAGATGTGAAGTAACTAGCCATGGAAAAGCAAATTCTCAAACTTTGCCGTTCGAATCCGGCGTTAAACTGTAGGTCCCTTTCTCTTGTGAGAAAAATTTAAAGCACACACGCCAAAAGATTGAGAGAAGCTTGGCTGGCCCCGTTGGAGGAGCTGTTTAGCAAACATTTACATTTTACAACCGAATATTCACGGGGCAAAATAATGCTCGATATTTGGTGCTACCAACCAATTGGTCGTAGTTTACTATGAGCAGCTACAACCTGGTGAAACCATCACAGGGCAACTCTACCGAACTCAATTGTAGCGTTTGACCCGAGCATTGATGCTAAAGCCAGCCGGTCAAAACATACCTTGAAACGCTGAAATTACATTGCCCGACATTGCCTCTTCCAACTAATATTTGTTTTGGTCTATGATGCATGCCCTTGAAGATCGGCACTTCTACGAAAACTTAATAATTGGACCGATTCGTGATTCGCATCAAAAAACGCACCGTTTTTCCGAAAACTGGATAGAGATGGACAGTACCTTGAAAAATGAATTTGTTGCGATATTTTTACAATATATCTTTAAACTTGACGAAAAAATGTTTTAAAACTTTTTGTACAGGTAATTGGATTCTTCAAACGATAGTTCTTATACATATAGACAGTTAGAGCCAGAGCGGTCAAACAAACGAAACGTTTAACGAACCGTTCGCGAAAGCTAAGAAACGATTCATATGTTTTGTAGCTGTTACTCTAGTCAGGGAGAACGAAACCACAAACTTTATATTGCCGAAGAGCGCTAACGAAACGATTGGAATATTGTTCTCCCGGCAGCTGCACTGCCTTGGAACGTTTCGGAACGAAACGTATACTAAGAAATCGTTTGCGGAATGATTGGCTTTTAGTTCTACTTCATCAGCTGAATTGAAGAAATAAAATAAAAGCAAACGAAAACAACAAAGCTGAGAGAAACAAAGAAGTAAGCAACAGAAAAAAAAACAATACAAATACAAATACAAATTGAGCAGCAAACGTTTCAGAACTATTCGCGCTCGTTGTATATCGTTCCGATTCCCTTTGTCCGCAAATCAAGATGAGAGCATTTCGCTTTACGTTTAGTTTGCTTTCACGAACGCAGACTGAACAGAACTCATTTTTTGTTACAGTTACTTTTCTCGGGTTTTGTTAGTATTTCGCTCTGTGCAAAGGAAGAAACGAGACGATTCATTTGTTGCCCGCTCTGGTTAGAGCAAAAGATTTAAGTTGTTTCCATTGAAAGAAGTCAAAATCTTTTAACTGTTGGATTCAGTCGGTTCTCTTTTCTCTCTCAAAATGACGAAGATAATACTTCGTAGCTTCTGAACGTGAAATAAAGGATCTACAAAATCAAAGCTTATTATTGTTATATACCATTATACTTTTTGTGATGATTTTAAGCCATTAACAACTCCTGATTATATGCTTCGAAATAACTTTGCCAAATCTAGTCAAGATCGGATATCAATAGAAAATAGCTGCCAAATGAACGATCGAACTGGAAATTTAATTTATTTTGGTTGACAAAAATCCTTTACCTGAAACTTAATCACAGGTGTCATACGGGCGATGAACTCTGGTTCTACCTCGTACTAAAACGGGTAAGATGCAACAATATCAGGTTAATTTTATGACGGGTATAGTTTAGACAAAGCTTAATTCGTGCCTGATAGAAGTCATGATTCTTAAACATTAAAGCCAACCAACCTTAGAGATCTTCATTTATACTCGAGCTATACTATAGTAGAACGCACGCTCGGGGAAATAAGTTGGAGGGCGGAAGAAGTCTAAAGGATGGACCTTATCCTTTTCACCAAGAAAAACAAGGTGCCGCAACGGATTCCTACAAGATTCCTCCAATACAAACTTTATTAAAAACTCAATGCTCTGACAGGACTCCTAAAACCAACGCTTCGACGGTTTTAAAAACATCTGGTCAGTTACCGGTTTATTTTTGCCTGCTCAAATTAAGCTGTAAACAAAGAGATTTTTCCCGATTCTAAGTTTAACGATTTCTTAATTTCATTTTCTATTAATATCTAATCGGAAAGATCAGTTGCAATGATGACATGCGAGACTATAAAAACTTCGGCACAGACGAAATTAGATTTGAACTATAAATCTATGTAAATTAAAATTTGTATCAGGCCACAATACACTCAAGACAATGAAATTAATTAAATAATAAAGCCATACTGTAAATTATGACTTGCTAACCTTTAGTCATCCTAGTTTATTATTCTTTCTATATTTAACAAATGCTTAATTGAAAAAAAAAACGGCACGCCCTTGTCAAACACTTGGACACACTTACCCGCTGACCCTTCTTTAGTTTGATTCACCTGTACGGCGGAAGCTTTCTTTTCATTTGAACGCTGTTTTCCCGTATTATTAATTGATTTATATATCGGCGGCGATTCAGCGAAACTAAGATTATTTAAATAGAATTCCAAACGTTCACTATCGCCGCAGTGCTTATGCTGATCCTGGTCCTCCTCCTTATCCTGATCCTCCTCATCATCATCCTCGGAAACAACAGGTGACAGAGTTTCTACACGGTTTAGGTGTTTGTATACACATTATGAATATTATCAGCGGGTTGGCAAGTATCAACTAGTTAATAGCGCCGACTTACCCGCCACCGAATCGGTTCTGCTTGTATCCGTAGAGATATCAATCACTGGTTCTGGTTCCTCGTCCTCAGAATCATGATAGATATCCGATTCGTATTCATAAGAAGAATCACTGTCGGAATCACTAAAGAATTCGGTTAAAGCTGAAAGGTGAATAAAATGAGATTAAATCAGGGATCGCAAATAAGAGTTATGAACTTTAAAAAAATCAAAGCCAAATAAGTGTCCTAGACCCTTTTGGAGACACCCCATATACGAATTTTGAGTGAGCAATCCAAAATCAGGATAAACTTTTATTTTCAATTTTTAAATAAAAATCGGAAAATAACTCTTATTTTTATTATAAAAATTGAAAATAAGACTTATTTTTTATTTTTATTATAAAAATTGAAAATAAAATTTGATTTTGAATATCTTTTAAACTAAAAGGCGCATTTCAAAAGTGGACATATATCTATGATCTATGATTCAATACATTTCCAATGATACCTCAAATGTCCTTGAAGGATCAAGGATAAGGATTAAGGATACCAATTGATTCAATGCCACTGTTTATACATTTCGCTCACTTATTTCAAGCCTGCCATAACTCAAACACGTTAGAAAGTCGGTCAAGCCCTGCAAAGTGAAATAGCAGATCAGTGTTTTAGTCCCAGTTTATGTAAGCACTAGAACTACTTCCTATGGCAGCTATATGCTATAGTCATCCGACCCGGACGGTTCCGACAAATGTGCAGCGCATTTGTACCAAAAGACTTCGTGCAAAGTTTGGTTGAGATAGTTTTAAAACTGTCGGAGGAGATAGCACAGAAACAGTCGGACAGACGGACATGGCTATATCAACTCAGCTTGTCATGCTTCCTCCTGTGCGTTACAAACATCCTGACAATTTTAATATACCCTCTCCAAGGGTATAGAAATATCTCTTTGTCTTTAACTCGGAAATCATATCACCTTTTAAACCGCATATCGATTTGTGTTTTATACCCGTTACTCGTAGAGTAAAAAGGGTATACTAAAGTCGTGCAAATGTATGTAACAGGCAGAAGGAATCATTTCCGATCATATAAAGTGTATATATTCTTGATCAGCATCAACAGCCGAGTCGATATAGCCATGTCCGTCTGTCCGTCTGTCTGTATGAACACCTAGATCTCAGAGATGGTAAGAGATAGAGGTTTGACATGTATGGGACAAATGCTTTTTTTATTTGCACGCAGATCAAGTTTATTTCAAATTTTGGCCACGCCCCCTCCCGCCCCCGCAATTTGGAAAAAAACGTTATATCTCCTACAGTTTTGAAGATAGACGGTTCGTCCGAAGAAATGACAAAGATCGGATGAACGGTTCTCAAGTTATGAGCAAAGAAGTGAACCAAGACCCCCCGCTACCCACCCTAAAAAAATGTTGCATACTTTTTTGATGGTTACCCTAAGGAATGCAGGAGCACTGTTAAACATGTTTTTCATGAGTAACAGGTATATCGAAGTCGGTTAGAGCCGACTTTAACTTATGCTCTTGTTTTTTTAGATGATCCAATGACGAGCTGTGATCAACACGTTCCACTTTTGAACTGGCTTAGCCGGCTGGTTCGGCTTGCTTCATAGTACCAGCCTACACATCAAGTTTTCAGTTCAAAGCTTAAGTCATTTCTGAGAAATGACTCTTAACCAAGGCTGAAAACCTCCGAAATTCTGTAAAAGGTTTGGCTTTTAAACTTAAATTCTATAGAAACAGCCCTTTCAATAATATCAATGCCGGACTCTCTTCTTATTTACAAGCAAAAATTGTGAAACTGATACGTTTTTTATACCCTTTCTATGTTCTTCATTGTTGGTCATCCATGGTTCGGGGTTCAGTATTGTCAAAACTATGGCAATTTAGTTATTTTCCTTATGATCTTGACAATGTTCTTTACCTTTGGTCATCCGTGGTATTAATCGCGGTTCGGTATTATCATAAACAGGGCAATGAAGTTATGTGTGATAGTTTGTGGTCTTGAAAAACAGTTTCTTAAGCATTTCGCGGTTTTGTTAACATTGAGATCCCTTACCTGCGAATTGCGTCTATGCATTGACGCTGACATGATTTTTCACCTGGTTGACAATTTCGTCTTTCATAATTACTATTTTTATCCTCCTTGGTTTTTTTTCGCGATTTAATAAGTCTTCAGTCAGTGTAAATGGTTTAAATGCCTCAACTATCACAAAGTCTGTAACTAAATTCGTTTTACACTCCGTGTACTCAACTAAAAACCATTTTGTACTTAACTAAAATTGTTTAGTACGCACGAGTGCTGAACACAAAAAAGTTCGGTACTTGCTTTTTTCGGTCGGTGCGTTACAAATTATTTACCGTTCTTGTGATTTCGTACAGTAAAATGTAAAATTGGCTATATAGCTCCTCCAACGAGGCCAAGCCATATTCTCATCTCACATGGACAGTATAACACAACACAGCAAATATTTCTGCATCATTAAGTCAAAATTAGTCATTTTTGAGTTATGACAGACTTGAAGTAATTGAGCGAAATGTATAAGAAGCGGCATTGAATCACTAAAAAAAATTGGTATCCTTAATCCTTATCCTTGATCCTTCAAGGACATGTGAGGTATCATTGTGAAAGGTATTGAATCATAGATCATAGATAGATCACTTTTGTAATGCGCCTTTTAGTTTAAGAGATATTCAAAATCAATTTTTATTTTCAATTTTTAAAATAAAAATTGAAAAATAAGTCTTATTTTCAATTTTTAAAAATAAAAATAATTCTTAAAAATAAGTCTTATTTTCAATTTTTATAATAAAAATAATTCTTAAAAATGATTTTTATTTTAAAAATTATAATCGTTACGATCCCTGGATTAAATCAATCAAACAAGACAGATTTCGATCCAAATTAAAAAATTTCTATTCTTTAAAAAACATTTTTGAACACAATGAATTTTTACATATATATGCTTATCGAAAGTGAGGGTTTCTTCCAATTCTAAGGACCAGGCAACTTAAAAATCATTTGACCTCATTAACTCAAAAAATAAACATTATTGCGATTGAACGCTGATAACCCGTGCCGACTTGATACCAAGCTGTCAACATAAAAAATTGGTTCTGACTTAAGCCCCATACGGAGTACGACGAAAAATTCAATCAAACAGCTCGCTTAGTCCTTCTTTCCTGATCAATTACTATTACATACATACATATATGCAGGGAAGCAAACCGGTTCTAAAAACCGAGCCGAAAAATAAAACGGTTCGGTTAGGTTCACTGCAGCTAGGTATTGAGTTACTGACGAACAGTGATCAAAATTTCAGCAATTTGCTTAAACATAAATCGAAAATACGTGGAAAAGCAACAGTTTTTGTAAAATAGCTAGAAGTTATTAAATTTGCTAAGGATCCATAATTCCAGATCAAAACTCAAATGAGGATTTTTAAAATTTGGATATTTTTTGTCCCGTAATTTTCCAATTTCGTAATATATTTTGGACTAGACATTTACGCCGCCGCGCCACGCCGCCGCCGATTTTTGTCTTTTTTAACGCGCCGCCGCCGAATCACGAAAATATAGGCGCGGCGGCGGCGTTCGGCGCCATAGCATTTTTAGATGCTTTTAAGTAATCGAATAAAAGAATCGATATAGTCTCAGCTCCATCTCCCAACGTCTCATCTCCAGAACATTTCACAGCTGTTGTTCTCGTGTGATAAATTGAAAAACAATATAAAAACTAAATTAAATTCTAGATTTCCATTATCGGATATACTAGTCTGCGCATCATTATTAGATCCGCGAATCAGCTCTCTGGATTGTGTGCTTGACTATTGAGGTAAACAAAATTTAGAAAAACTGATTTTTTTTATAAAATGTATCCACAACAAAATATTGGTCAGCAGGATAGTTGCGGAGAACCTACATCAGCATGCAAAATTTTATAGCAAGCTCAACGACATTCTAAAAATACAAAAAATAGCAATTTGGAAGCTGAATGCCACCTACTTCTAAGTTTGTCATCATCCCAAGACGTTTTAACATTTTGGAGGAAAAAGGCACCTGCAATGCCATTGTTATCGAAGCTGGCACAAAAGGTGTTGTGTATTCCGGCAACGAGCAAACCTAGTAAGCGAGTTTTCTCGATTGCTGGACTTACCAAAACGATCGCAGCTCGCATATAGTGTATATATTCTTGATCAGCATCAACAGCCGAGTCGATATAGCCATGTCCGTCCGTCCGTCCGTCTGTCTGTATGAACACCTAGATCTCAGAGATGGTAAGAGATAGAGGTTTGACATGTATGGGACAAATGCTTCTTTTATCTGCACGCAGATCAAGTTTATTTCAAATTTTGGCCACGCCCCCTCCCGCCCCCGCAATTTAAAAAAAAAAACGTTATATCTCCTACAATTTTGAAGATAGACGATTCGTACCTTCTAAAGATAGTTAGTAATTAGCAAAATGAATCGTTTTCTGAAATGGTCAAGATCGGATGAAAGGTTCTCAAGTTATGAGCAAAAAGTGATACAAGCCCCCCCGCTAAATTTTTTTGTTACTGCGTACGCCGCCGGCCGCCGACAAATTCGACGGCTTATCTGCCGCCGCCGCCGCCGGTTCTTTCTTAACTCTACGCCGCCGCCGCCGGATTTTTTGACCAAGCTATCGGCGTAAACCTCTATTTTGGACTGCTCAGTCTTAAACTCTTATTTAGCAACGTCAGCGTGTTTGTAAATACTCAAATGAAAATTTGGCAAATTTTGCGGATTTTGGTTTACACTTCTTATATATATGTACGTACTCAATTGCCAGTTATACAATCTTCATAATAACCAATCCATGAAAAAATTTAAGACTTTCTCGATTTTGTTGAGCATTTGAATTCTAAGAATTTCTCGGTTTTGTGAACCATTTTAATAAAAGTTATAAGTCAAGTCCAGGTATTAAATTACATGTGTACCAAGTCCATCTCCCAGAGTTTCATAGCCCTTTTATTCAAATTGCAAAACTCCCTGGGCAAGCAAAGAACAGTAACGGAACTGAATCGCTCAGATAATTTTGGACTAAACTGTTTTTCTAAGAGAGTGAGCATGAGAGGGACGTTAGATTGAGGGGGGAGGGGAAAGAGTGAAGAGCGGTGGGAGTTGGAAAGGAGGGTGGGTATGAAGTGGTGAGCGGGTGAAGAGGAGGTGGGGAAATAAAGAGGAAAGCCAATTTGAATGGAATTTTAATTGAAGAGTGCTGATGCTGCTCTGAAATGCATCCGCTAGAACCGAAATTCACTATTTGATCGTGCGGCAGAAGTATATTTTCAGTATTCACTTAATTGGCAGGGACTAACATATAATTCCGCAAAAGAAAATTTAGTTTGCTCTTTTAGGACGGGATGACGAGGAACTCGAAACTGTCTTCAAGATAAAACAACAAAATTTCTTAAAATTTTGGACTCGGCGGGTTGAAAAATCTGAACTTGAATCAAAACTTGTTCTTGTTCTTTAGTTTAGTAAATAAATAAAGAGCAAACCGAACCGAACCGTAATCGCCCAAAATATTGTCGCAATTTTTATACCCGTTACTCGTAGAGTAAAAAGGGTATACTAAAGTCGTGCAAATGTATGTAACAGGCAGAAGGAATCATCTCCGACCATATAAAGTATATATATTCTTGATCAGCACAACAGCCGAGTCGATATTACATCTCCCTCCCTCCCCCCCCCGTCTGTATGAACACCTAGATCTCAGAGATGGTAAGAGATAGAGGTTTGACATGTATGGGACAATGCTTCTTTATCTGCACGCAGATCAAGTTTGTTTCAAATTTTGGCCACGCCCCCTCCCGCCCCCGCAATTTGGAAAAAACGTTATATCTCCTACAGTTTTGAAGATAGACAATTTGTACTTTCTAAAGATAGTTAGTAATTAGCAAAATGAATCGATTTGCCGAGGAAATGATAAAGATCGGATGAACGGTTCTCAAGTTATGAGCAAAAAAGTGAACCGAGCCCCTCCTCCCACCCTAAAAAAAATGTTGCATACTTTTTAGATGGTCACCCTAAGGAATGCAGGAACACTGTTAAACATGTTTTTTCATGAGTAACGGGTATATCGAAGTCGGTCAGAGCCGACTTTAACTTACGCTCTCGTTTGTTAATAGGTCATATTTGCTGTTGTGTATCATTGCAGACTCTTTGAAAGCACTCTGCGGGGAATTACAGCATACTCTGACTCGCTTACACCAACGACTTTTGGCCATAGATACAATATTGTGACTAAAATTGCCCCTAAAAATTGAAAGTGTCATTCCATCCTAACCGATAGATGGTTTTGAACCCTGATTCATTGATTCTAAGATCTTTGACATTTTACAACTTGTCTTAAGCATTATTTCTTTCGCGAAGTCATGACATGTCGTGTTTGAATTGTATTTTCAAATGATCATCATGCTCCGCTTCAGCACTATAAAATTATTATTATTCGGCCTACATATTGTGATAGTTACAAAAGTACTGAGAATTCCGATTAAAGTAAAATCTTTAAAGTTTAAACTGAACCGTTTTTGACGTAGTGGAAGTCCCAAAAACCCAAACTGAACCGATTCTCCGGGGTTCGGTCTAGGACCGGATTGCAGCCTTGCTAAATCATTATTTTTGACCAAATCTTATCTTTAGATGGTAATCAATGAAAATACTTACTCAACGGATCCTGTTTAGGTTCATTCTTAGGTGGCCTTAAATCTGGTTTTACAGCTTTTATAATGGTAACAGCTTTATTTTTAGCTCCCAAATTGCCAATACTGCCATTACTTGTGCCTGGAATCAAAGCTGATCTCTCCAACTCGCCAAGAGATGTACTTGCAGCACTTGATTTTGTCAAAACTTCAGCTGTGGACTGTCCAAATTGTTTGCCGCTGCTGCTTTGGCTTTTCCCAGGCAGATCATTATCAAAACCTTTCTTCGACTTCAAAGCACTTGAAGTGAATTTTTGAGTGGGACGCATCAAGGCTGCGCCTACAAAAGAAAGAATTTCTACAATAATCTGAATTCCACTCGTTTCTGCAGCTCCTTCTACTTGCCCAAATCATCAATTGAATCAAATGACTCGAGTCGATTACGTTGATCTTTGCTGGATTTTTTGCTCGTTTTTCTATTGAACAAAGCCTCAAAAGCATCATTGGATTCATCGCTAGATGAAGAAGTAAGGGGCGGAGGTTTTCCCCCAGATTTTGCGCCACCTGTGAAGAATTGATTTTTACTGATGGGACTTTGAGTAAGATAACAGCCAAGCTTACTCTCATTTCGCAGCTCATCGTCAAGAAATTTGCCATCAAATAGCTTTTGAAATATATCCGCATCAATCGAGGACGAGTTGCTTGAATCTGACGAAATTCGCCTGTGACGGGCTACTGACGTCGTCGTCGCGGCCGACCGTTCATTTGTTTCAATGCCTAATAAAATACAAAGGTTCAATCACATTAGGAACTAAAAATAATGAAATCTGTGCCATTTATCCCACCTGGTAACACCAAGTCTTTGTACTCATCAAGATATTCTATATCCTCCATAGTTATGAAAATTGCCTTCCTTTTGCATTGAGTTGCGTCTTGGCGTGGTTCTCTCGTTCTGGGCGGTGGGCCTAAATTACACTGTCCCGAAACAGTCTACGTATTTGACGCATTCATAAACTATCCACTTTCGCGAGAGAAGGGAAGTCCATTACACAATTGTTTTTAAGGTATATTTAATGAATAATTGACCGAGAAACTGCTCAAGAAATCAGCAAAAAGATGCCGCTGCCAATAATGTGACCGTAGCACGCTGGCATAAAAACACCAATATTTTTAGGGTGACCATTGGATTGGGACCGAATTTGTATGACCGGTTGCCAGATAACGAAACGGTTCGCGCCAAATGTTTTGAATGGGAAATTGAGGTATCAGTAATAAAACGAGTTGCAAATCTAATTAGATTTCTTAAGCTAAGTTCACAGTGTGAAATTCACACAGACAAATGATTTGAGAACATTTTGAGACTATAATATGACTTAAATTTGCATTTATAAACACAATTTAAAAATTTCACTAAAACATCGAATTAACTTATAACTATAAAATGGTAGCCCTGTTTAGAAACTTGATAGAAATTAACCATTAACATGGACGCAGACCTTCCAACTAGATTTTCAAGTAAGAAAATGAAATCTATTGAAGTTCTGGGACACCGACGGATTTTCCGAGCGTTTTGCAAACCAACCTAGGCCAAAACCGCTAGAGATTTTCATCCCAGATCGAGTCTTCATTATAATCTGACATCACTATTTTTTCAATTTGGCGATCTTTTTGACAGTTTGACCTCACATATACTCGTTTCCTTATTTATCTAAGCTCAAATGAGAATTTTTACTATTTCGCGGGCCTTTAAAAACCTACGATAGATTTAACTATTTATAAAATTTTTTAGTTTTAAGCCGTTATTTTACCCGTCATTTTGGACTATTTGATCTGAACATATACGCGTATACAATTGCTATCAAATCTTCATTATCAAATTTAGATTTTTTGTGTTGTTCAGTCTACAACAAGGTATAACTTTGCTATATTTCAAATCTTTGTGGTAATCTGAGCTCATTATACAATTTTGTAAAATTCGCGATTATTTTTGACATTTTCGACCTGATAATTTCGCTGTTTTTGGTCTACACTTTTTATTTTTTGAACAATTGTATCTTTTGCGAATTTCGCGGTTTCCTTTACCATTGAAATAAAAGCTATATAGCCTACGTTGAACTCGAGGTAATCAATTATCCGTGTACCAAGCCCATGGCCCACAGTTTCATCGCAATCGCAAATTTTGCAATTATCGCGGTTTCTTAGCATTTCCCGACCATTTCTTCAATTTGAAAACCTTCCAGGCAGTGTTGCAAACTTTTGCTGATAAAAAAATCTGTTTTTGGCAGGACGGAGAGGATAAAGAAACTGTATATTTCAACAAAAAAAAGCTGGAAAAAAGCACATGGCTTTTCCTTTTATTTATGCAGTTATATATTTCGAATATATTTTATAAATCATCAGATCGACCTCATACTTGTCTTAGGCCTCAGTTGTGAGTTTTAGCTTAAGATTAACTATGAACAATGAAGGTCCTTTCAACGGACGCAGCACTTCCCATGTCGACGCAATCCGTATCTGTAATTGCATTTATTATATTTTTAATTTGATTCCTTAATTTCAGTTTCACTATAGTTTAATATCTTACGCATAATATTGAGTTGAGCAAGCTCATGTCCATTAGAGTTCGGAGTTCCAATTTTAGAATATTAAACTGACGGAAGTCTTACGCATAATATTGAGTAGAGCAAGCTCATGTCCATTAGAGTTCGGAGTTCCAATTTTAGAATATTAAACTGACGGAAGACACGCTCAACTTAAGCGTTAGACCATGACAAGAACAACAACTGAATCGCAAAGAAGGATAACTTGAAAATCTTTGATAACCCTCAGAGTCTTTGGAATAATCGTTTTTCTCCTATTTTACTAAATGTATATAATGATGTTTATTTATTGACGCTTAATTTTCCCATATCTTCTACGAAATGTAGAAGTTGTCAACCGAAAATATGTCAATTTGTTAAAGAATGCTGAGATTGTCGGATAAACTTAAATCAATTTAATTGCTTAATACAATAAATATCGCGAAAATTCAAAAAGCTGATCAGTACCAGAGCTTCGGTTGCTTTATAGGCTGAACTTAGATATTTGTGTAGCAGTCTCGAATATATTTATATTCTATAGCTATCCACATGAAGTATAAATCTTTGAAATCTTTTTTATCGTCATGAAATAATCCGTTGTTTAATAGAAGTTTAATGTAGCTTACATTGTCATATTGTGCTATTGCAATAACTGCAGTAAGCTCCAGAGGTATCAGATTTATCCTTCCAAAGCTATGTCTTAAACTCCGGAACCGAAAAAAATTATGAAGGCCATTTTTGTAGAGAATTTCAAGATCTACAACTTCGGTTTAAGGTTTTTTTTGATAAAACTTACCGTTTTCGAGGAAAATCCAAAAGAACTCAAACTTTGACCCGAATAGCTTTTGTAGCACACATAGGATCGATGGGGACTTTTAAAAGTTTATTTGTAATGGTAAACCCCAGCAATCCACCAATATTTGGCTCTCCGGGAGTTTTTGTTTTTTGACCACTATTTTTATGTCTAAATTGACCGGACTACCTGTTATAGTTGTATCGTGTAATATCCTTTTCTGAAATTGAATTGTGTTTCTAATTTCAAAATTGCGAGATTTGGCAACTTAATAGCTAAAATGGTAACACTCAGCCTTTAGTGCCTCTGTTTCAGATTCTGAACATGTTCTATAAAAAGGAAAATGAGAAACAAGATTTTAAAATTAAATCATTAATACTTTAATAGAGATCTGACATGAACAGGATAATCTTCATTAATAATATAAATATTATTGTGAAATTTAAGGAGGAGATGGCCGGAGAGGAAGAGTGTAATGACAAATGAGGAGCATGAGCGCAACTCAACACCACACCCGAACAAGGTAAAAAATATTGCCGAGCACCAATCACGAAACGATCACGACGTGAGGACTTAAAATTGTTTCCAGTGATAGTTATCGACAACATTTGATATCGACAGCTGGGCGAACTGTCTGTGACGTGGCACGACACGACGACTTTTGACGGCACGACCACTCGCGTCTTACGTGTGTGACGTGTGCACTAGTATGACCGTTGCACACATACACATACGTCAAGTCTTCCTCTTCTCGTTCACATTTTCCAGGTCAGCAATCGCTTGGTCTTTGTGGTTTGCAGCTGAAACTATAATATCATAAACAAAGTTGATTGAAAATGGTGAGTTAAAGTGGCCAAATCGGTGATGCGGTGAATTGAATCAAGTTTTCTTTTAGCCTGCTCCTGCTAGTTCTACTTCTGTTGGCAGCGGCTCACGCTCGCCCAGCAAATTGTCGGCGCCACGTAGCGCCGGAGCCGGAGGTGGCAGCACGCTAAAGCAACGCAAGACCACAAGCAGCACCACAGCGGCCAGGAGCCGTGCTCCCGGTGGTGCAGGCACTGGTGGCATGTGGCGTTTCTACACAGACGACTCGCCCGGCATTAAAGTGTAAGTGTATTGTGAGATGACCTATAAATTTCATACTCAGGTGGCTAATTTTGGCACCCCCCTCTTGCAGTGGACCCGTTCCCGTGCTGGTCATGTCGTTGCTGTTCATCGCTTCTGTCTTTATGCTGCACATTTGGGGCAAATACAATCGTTCTTAAGCCATTTTTTGAAAGCAAACACCCCCGCTGCATTCAAAATACTTTCACCTCAACGAACGTGTCGACGTCATCAGATTTCTTTCGTACGCGAGACAACAGCAGTAGAAAAACACAAATTCTGCATTTCCCTTGTTGAGGCTTGGGTGTTTTCCATTTGAAATTAATTATATTACCTTAAGCTTAAGTTTAAACGTCACCGTTACTAGCAACAAGAACATCAACAACAGCGAAAACCACAAAAATCATTGTATGCAATTCCTGTCCAAATTTGCTAATTAACTTTTACTTTTTCCTTGCTCAACACCTTGGAGCAGGCAAAGACAAATGTCATTCCACAATTTATCGTGGTCCTCTGTGCATTAAACGATTCCGCGCATAACTGTCGCAAATTCAAAATTTGTATAAAAGTGTTAAGAACAAATAAATTTTGTATTAAACAAACAGTTAAATTTTCAGACAATTATGAAAGCAAATCGCATGGATTCGTATTTGTCTAGGTAAATATCTAAGAGGCTTTAAGTAATAAAGACATCGTCAAGGACAACAACACCAAGACGCAAGTGCCGCTGATCGTACAATGCACTACCGCTCCGCTCCTTCCCAAGAAGAGTCATATTTTTGACCGATTCCAAATGAACAGGATGCAGCGCGTGTATAACGTACGTTATACGTGATAACGTTATCATCCATTGTTGACACTCGTTTCAGTATGTTTTTATTAGAACTTCACCTATTTCTAAGACGCACGGACCACAAACCGCACATCCTAACATCATACAAAGTCCTCTGGAAAAGCTGTTTTTTTTAAATGTTTTAAAGTTATCAGTAAAAGTTAAGAACTCCGGATGTCTCGATGGACCGCAACTTATTAAGAGTTATCATGCCATAAAATTGAGGCAGGCAGCCATAGTTTCTTTCTATGTCGTTAAATTTTAAAATCTTTGCACAAAATGTTGAAAATACGGGGCAGATCTAGTGGTCGTAAAAATGGTTCATTTATCAAATAATTAACGCTTTAAAAGTGTTTTTCAAAAACTCACTCCCACACACAAATCATGAAAATCGGGTTGTAATAATCGAATTGCCACATTTGGCTGCAAAAATACCAATATTTTAAATGTATGGGGCATTCCTTACAAAAAAAACTCTTTTCTGGGATGATGTCTCCAAATTGGATGATAATTGGCCCGAAGGGAGCTTATTATGAGAGAAGCTTAACCCCAAAATGTGAGCTTTTTTGAAGCTCTTTTGCGGAAGTTCTACGTTTAAAAGTGTAATATTGTGAATTTTTTAAATTTTCAATAACTCGAAAACGGCTTAAGATAGAGCTTGGCGATATTTTTCCAAATGTGCAGGATTAAAAAGCCCTTTTTAAAAAAGTTTTGAAAATTTTTAAGGTAAGAACCTTTCTTGAAAAACAAAGGATTTTTTCACAAAATTTGGTCTAGCGAGAAAGACCCATCCTTCAAAAATTCTCAAAAAAATATATGCGAAAGCCGCATCCTTTCCAAAGATTTTGAGTGCTCGAACATATCTGTAGCTTAAAAATTGTGGAAGTTATGTCCATTTTTGTCATGTAATCTCAAAAATATCAGTATGAAAAATTTATCAAGGGGTTTAAAGTGATTTACCTAATTGTTTATAAAACTGATTCTATTTACATTTAAGATTTGTGGGATTTACTTGTGCCGGATGAAGATATTTTAGAATTTATTGTTTTCATAGACATTGGCATTGATAGGGCGGCAGAGGGGGCGTGGTCCGATCCGTCTACATTTTTTCTCAGGCTTTACATATGCTATGGCCATAAAGTGTGCCAAGTTTCAGGTTTGTAAATTACAATTGTAACTACAGTTTTCTAATTTCTGCCAAAAATTTTGACACTTGGACCAGTGTGCGCTGCAGTGATGTCGCATGTCGCTTCCGAGTATATCAAGAAAAATTTTTACTGCCACTCCTCATGGCGAGGTGTCACTCGTCAGTCCTTTAAACTATGAACTCAGCGGACGGTTCTGTCCAAAGATTACTTTAATCCTTCATATAACCGTATATACAAAGGCTAGTTACTTTGTAGGAACTTTAATGTATTCAGCATGGTACAAAAAATATAAAAAATTAACTAAAATAATATTCATTTTATCACGTGAAACTTATAATTGGTTTCAATCCTTGTTTATATAATTTTAAAATTTAGATTTAATCACTTTTTGCCCCATTAACTCGTACTCTTTGAAGTACTTGCCCCGCTGTTTACACCGACGTTCTCTGTGTTCCTTTCGTCCGCATAATAGACAACCCTGCTGCTGCTGTTTTACTTTCGTTAATTTTAGGATTCTCAGTTTCTTCAAAATCCCACAGCTGCTCTCAATGTGTCCCCGCTCAGCACAAATCCAACAAACTTGCTTGGACTGATACAGCGTACAGTTGTGCTGCTCCCGTTGAGTGCAGCGACGACAACTCGAGCAATGCAAATAATTGGGCTTAACGCATGTATCACATAGGGAACAGTGTCTGTAGGTCTGACCATTCTTTGAGGTACACTTCTGGCAGAGATCGCAATGTCGATTCTCGGCGGCCGTGTGGAACTGACACTTCTCGCAATATTTATAGCCCTCCTTTGCAGATAGAGAAAGTAAACTTAGTGGCACATTGGTGAACAGGCGGACCGGCGAGCCATACACACGACTCTCCTTACCCACATTGGTGTATCTTTTGTGATTTGTATAGTTAAACTTATAATCGGACATTTCCATTTCGGGCATTTGTTGTTTAATATGATTATAGGAGAAATAGGGAAATATCCAAAAAATGGACAGCGGTGTTGAAGGGAGCTGGTTTAGGCGATTGTGCAGCTGGCGTATGCACCGTAAAGAATGAGCTATTAGTTCAGTGCGACACCCAAATGGAGGATCAGTCACGATCAAAACACGATCGACTCTAAAAAATTTAGAAATAAAAAATGAATGCAAATTTTATAAAATACTTCTTAAGCTTACATGGAATCCAGCAGAAACTTTTCAAACGGTTCACGTTTGTAGAAGAAATGATTATTACACATATTGTAATGACAAAACTCGTCGGGGCCTAGGTAGGTGGCAAATCGCTCATCCAAATCCAAGAGGAAACTCTGAACTTTGCCACGCAAATGGAAGTGTAAGCGCGGAGTGCCCATGCAGACGACTTTTCTGGGAGTGCAGTTAGCATATAATTGTAATTCTTGTTAGTTTTTTGTGTTTACATACGTTATTTCCAAACAGCGACACTGATCCTCCAGAAACTTCAAGGCATGATCATCAAAAAAATACTGAGCATGAACCTTATCCTGCGCCAGAGCCTTCATATGAAGTGCTGGATCATGTGTGGGGCTTCCCTTAATCTGCGGGTGTGGGTGTGTGCGACCAAATTGCTCACGGTTTATATTGATATTCTCTCCTGTCCAGCGGTCGGCGGACAGGTGGAAACTACACAGTCTTGCATCTCTATGGGCGGAACAGGCGTAATAGCCGTCACTTTTGTTTTTTTTATAAAACAGTACTGTGGGACCATGGCAACAGCTGGGATGCTGATCAGATGCCTCGATTTCAAGCAAGAGTTTATCGCTTTTAAAAGATCTGCGCATCATTAGAATGTACAAGTCCGATTGTTGTTTAGAAATTGAGGAGTCCTGGCGTTGCCACTTAGCTAGAAAACTAGAGATGACACCATGCTGTGTTAATTGCGATGCACATTGCTCAATTATTAATTTATTTTCAAATCGCAATTGTTTGCCGTATTGGTAATTCAGTGACAAGGATGTTTTTAAATGATTTTTAATGCTGCCTGCTTTTTAAAAACGATTATATTGCTTATCTGGTCACATTAAGAACAATATTGTTATGTCAAGCCCTTACCACCAGCTCACAATAAGATCCAGCACAGCTCTAGATCTAAGTTCGAAATTGGTTGCATTCGATTTATGAATTTTCTAATGCCGAATCGTTTATACTTAGCACAGCGGCAATCGAAACTAGTCCCTCAGTTTTAAAGCTAACGAGCTAAAATTTTACACAGTCTTCTTTTTACTGCACGTTGCTTTTATGTCAACTACAACTGACTACTTCTTGTATCTGTCATAGAAACAAACGGCCGAATAATTGGTTTTAGTAAGAAAAACTTTTTGTTTTAAGTGTCAACGTTCCTAAACTCTGACATTTTTAATATTAAAGGTTATTAAGCTGATCTGCAAAACTTGGTAGAAGTCGCTTAGCGCTTAAGCGGGATTTTTCAAGTGAAATAAAACTTCTACGAAGTTAGCTTTGCTTTCTCGCTTAATCAACAAATAAATCCTATCCAAAAAATTACAAAAACTTCTGTTTATACTAAAATCGACTTTAACTCTCTGAACTTTTACAATTTAGAAAAATTATTTTTCCCCATATTTTTATATCGGATGTTTTAGTATGTCACTTCGATTTCGTTCATTGCCGTTTTTTTTAGAGATGATCGAATTTATATTAGAATCGTATTCGTATGTAGCTATCGTAATTTAGGAACACGTCTCTGAGGTTAAGTTTTGGCGATTGCATTCGTCTTTGCCCTGGAGGTTCTCACAAGTAAGCCCATTAAATGAATCTCGCCATATAGGTTTTCTTCCTCATTGTTATACCACAAAGATTTTAATAGGTTTGTGTATGTAATAGACAGATGAAATAGCTCAAAAAAAATGTGTATTCTTTATCAGCATCAACGTCCGAGTCAATAAAGCCATTTCCGTCGGTCTGAATGAAAATGCAGTTGTGTAACAGATTAACTCAACGTATTCCGCTTTGGTTGAAACTAGTTCGATGCACAGGTCGATGAACTAGTCATTTTTTGGTACTAAGGGCTGCCTCTAAAAAACAATCGATATTTTGATACATTTTTAACACTCCTAACTCACGCTTTCCGGTGTGATGCTCTTTCGTTTCCTTTCTCGTACTAGCAGCGTGCAGTTGACTCCGGTGGTAAGTTGCAAGCAATATTTTGTGGGCATCCGTGAAAAATACTTGATGATTGTTCTTTTTCTGAAGAGTCGAATATCAGGGTTTTCCTTGGTATTCTTTTCTTGTAGAAAGAATAAGAACGGCCAACTGATGCCAATTAACTGTAAAGTGAACGCGGAGTCTATTTTCTGTTATTTATTAATGCTAATTTTACTTGCAGATGAACAATGCACACGTGGTGGCTATCACAACCGGCTGTCTCTTCCAAAGGTGTGTACATATATATACACTATATACTAAAAGTATTTAGTTTTGTGATGATAAGTTCAATCAGAACAAAGTGCTGTTGATTCTCAACTTATAAATTAAACCAAAAGGATTCTGACAAAAAAATTTGAAATTTTTGACTTGAACAAATAAAGGAATCCGAACCTAACCTGTTTTTTTTCGACTTCTTTCATGTTATAGATGCCATCCTATGGACCTAGCATATTTTTCAGGATTTATATGAAATGGGTACGTTTTTTTTAATTTTATTTAAATTTATTGAAAAGGATGAAAGTAATTACCGTATGATTTATGTGATAACAATCTCGATGGCTGCAAATTTTTGCAACTGATATTTTCTAAATGCATGAAAAGTGTTAATTTTTCTTGCACACAGTTTTTAATCAGTTTATTAATTTATTTACAGAATTTTCCGATGAAAGGATGATCAACTTGACCTGGTGAAGCACTCAGCTTCTATTAAGAGGTAATAAAATATTTTGTTAATATATTTTGTCCACATTTTAATGATGAAAGTAATTACCGTATGATTTTTGTGATAAAAACCTCGATGGCTGCAAATTATTGCAACTGATATAACAAATAATTTTAAAATAAGTATAAATATTTTGTGTAAACTAACTGGGAAAATTGTTATTTTCTTTACAGATTGATATGACATGAAATTGTGATGCTATTAGCTTCAGGCTGGGCAGTGGAGGGCAAGCTGCTATTATGATGCAGCACAGCGAAAACACAGGGCACACTGAACTCACTAGTAATGCGCCCCCTTGCCGAGCCATGTTCTGTGAAAAGATTTGAAAGCCTCCTTCCAGATAGGTAAGATAAATTATTGTTGAAATGTACTACCTTGGTCTTTCTGTTCAGAGATGTTGCCAGGGGCTACTTGGAGGAGGCGGGACTTAAAAGATCAATAATTTATGTTCAGTTAATTTTTGATTTATTTTTCCATTCACATAATAATTTTTATAAATTCTATCCAAAGAAAACACAGATTGTTAAGTATAGTTGTTTATATATCTGTTATAAAGTATAATCGCTTGGCAAAAGACCTGGGTGTTAACCTAGACTCCATCTAGCAAAAGAAGAAGTGCGGGACAATTTCAAGTGCTTCCACATCCTATGCAAGTTAAGTTTAACTCTCTGATTTTGTTATTGCCATTTTGTTGGTATTTCGTATTAGAACCAGCAGTTTCCCTTTCCGGCTACATTTTGTACTGACGCGTGATTGTCCATTCCTAGGCTGGCAACAGTCGCAACATTTCATAGCGTTCAGTTTATGCAGAAAATTGAATTTAGAAGTCTGGTTCCCGCTTTAAATAAATCGTTTGACTTTAGTTTACAACAATTCCTCCTGGTTGGCATCTCTGAATCGAAATTTATATGATGATTATCTTTTTATCTATTAACTTTCGTTCTACTGAGTAGAAAATGCGGAGATTTTTAACTGAAAATGAAAGAATCGTATTAGAAATATGAGTTATTTATGTGTTGTTTAATAGTTTATTAAATTTTGTTATCTTTTTCTTGTTCACAGAATTCTGGTTGACCAAGTTAATGGAAATGGAATCAAGAAGTTAAAGGTAAGCGTCGTTAATTTATATTTTTCTCAGTTTGAGTTGGGTAAAATGGGTCTTATGCAGACCAAATTCAGCATATGAAATTAAAAGGAACTGAAGATGGTGATGGGAGTTCCGATTTCAGAACTACTTTGATGTTTCCAGTTGAACAATCCACATGAACGAACTCTGCCTGTTTGTAAGACCTATTTCTTGACCCAGCTCTTAACCACATCTTAATGATGATACCCATAATCTGACAGCTATGCTGACCAACTCAAAAAATTAACCAAAAGGATACTGATGATACAACTCTTCTTCCCAAACTCTTTTTTAATAACACAAGAAGGTACTTAATAAAGTTTTCTTTCTATTTCAGAAAACGAGAACAAAATCGAAAGAAGCTTCTTGAACGATTCTTCATGTTGCCACAGGTAAAGTTAATTATTGAGTCTAGAGAAACAGAATCTTCCTCTTAATTTAATGATGTTACTTCATAGTATAGTTCATTAGAATCCAATATGTTACAAACTTTTCGAAGCTGATTTATATTTTCCACATTTAAAAATTCCAATTTTAAGCTAATTTTAAACTTAAAAGTGTTTATTTTTTGCAGGTCTAACTCAAGATTAGTTGGCACGGATTGAGATGAAACTCGTACATTTCTTATCTCATTAAAGGTAGGTTAATTCGATTTATTCGTTTAAATCAAAGTTCCCCAGGAGCATGAACTTACTTGCCGAAGTAATACTTCACTGTGTGTTAGTCACAGTCACGTTTTAGCGCTCTCTGCTTGGGGAACCCTGGTTTAAATATTACGGCGTTTTTTCTGATGAACAATCCTAAATCAGGATCCCTCTACTGAGTAGAACCCATTAAAAACCATGCGGTCAATTTTTCCCTGTCTGAATAAAAGAGATCTCTACAGGCTGGCTTCCTAACATACAGATGAAACTCGAGCGTTGTAACATTAACTGAATGTGCCAAATGTTTTTCTTATAAGAAATGAAAAATATCCACACTCGTGTGTAAAAGGCACATCAAACACTTCAAATCGGCTGTGCATTGCTTCATTTCCGTGACACAACATCTGTCAACTTAGAAACCAGACTTGATGAGAAACAAATTTTAAGATAATTTCTAATCTTTTGTTAAATTAAAAAACTAATGAAATTAAATTTTTGTTTTCAGTTCTTACTCGTCACACTGGCAAACAAATTTGTGAATATTTCAAGGTAAATTATGACAAATTTCTTTTTTTGTTTCTATATTTTAAAATGATGAAAACCCCTTGTGGGTTTTTTCTGCTGAGCAAATTAAATCATGCTGAGTTATTCTTTGTCTTCTTTCCCAGTCTGAATAAATATTTTAAACTAATTACTTTTACCTAAAAAAGTGCAAAATTTAATGTTTTCAATTTCTTTTATATTTTTTTGCAGAGATCTAAGCCAAATGTGTGTAATATTAATACAGGCTAACTTAAAGGTAATTTATTGCTTAACATTTATCAAATTTTAATATTCATTATGATGAATAACCCATTCAGGGTCCCTCTTCTGAGTTGAACCCATTAAAAACCATGCTGTCAATTTTTTCCCTGTCTGAACATACAAACATGTAAAAAAATGATATGGTTTTGTGTTAATATAGTTTATTAATAATGTTTTTTCTTTTTCTTACAGAAGTATAACTCAAACTACGGTGACTACCTGACAGATGTGGGAAGAGTTTTATACTAGAATATCTATGAAAATCTGTGTATCAATTGAAATAAAATTCATGCATTTAACTTTTGTGTATGACTTTGAGATTATTTTTCATAATTCATAGCTTTCATACTTACATGGCCTTTTTTTTCGTTAAAACTCACCCCAGTTGTTGATAATTATTTTCCGAGCCCGTTTAATTACATTGCTCAGCAGACTTCATTCTCAGAGGTAATAAGGATGTGATTATCGGAGGTACCTACGAGAATTGAGGACAATTAAAAAAGAATGGATCTGATCAGAGTGGGCGAATCGCAAACCATTTAATAAAATTTGGTCAAAAAAAGCTTCTCGATGTCGGAAACTGCCTCTCTTGTTTCTGTGTTTTTTTTAGTATACCTCTTCTTTGGATGTGGCTGGCTTGCATGCCCCTATCGTTCCGTTCTTCCTCCTTTTAGACTCTCGGCAAGTATCCTCCTCTTCTAGTCCATGGAGTTAACTATGACTACGACATGGCATCTGCTTTAAGAGGATAATATTAACCTCCTGATGAAAAACTATTTTGTTCTCAATATTACTACTCTCAAAGACGGTCTTGGGTAATATTAAATGTTATTAAGCTGTTTTGCAATGTTTGGTCGAAGTCGTTGAGACAAGCTTTCAAGTGTATCAAAACATCGGCGCAGACGAAGTTAGCTTTGCCTTTCTCAATTTTTTTATAAAAGTGCCTATACCGTAGATTAAATTTACTTTTGCTATCTAAAATACTTCTGAAGGTACAAAAGGGTCAAAAAAGAATGCATACGAAACGCTGATGCTCCATACAAAGCGAGCAGTGTGCCCAGAAAATCTAGGGAAAGTAAGGTCACACTAATTAATTAATAAATATTAAGAACGTTTGTAAGTTTCGCATTCCATATTTTAGTTATAAAATGATAATAATTTGTTAAATCTTAGGCTGCATACGAGACTACTGGAAAAAGTCCCTCCGCCTAAAATGGACAGAGTCATAAGTGCTCGAGTTCCTGGGGCTTGTGCTTAACGTGGTCTACGTTGTTCAGGGTTCATATCTGCACAGTTTTCCTAAAAGATTTGAGGTTTCCAATTCTTACACAATTTAATTTTACCTCTTCCTCTTTGAATCTGTTTCTGTCACCATAAGCAAATAGATAATTAATTGAATTCACCTAAGTAAATTTGCAAACTTCTTAAAACTACAGATTCTGCCCACATACTATTATTACAGAACATTAGAATAATTGATTTCACATAGCTGCCATACAAAAGTTAGGTCTGAAAAAAAGTCTTAGTGAGAAAAACTTTTTTGTTTTCAATGTTACCGCTCCCAACGCTCGTATTTATAAGTTTTCAATGATTTCACATAACTCCACCAAGACTTGACGAAATCGGAAAACTATATAGTATAGCTCCCATACAAAAGATAGGTCTGAAAAAAGTCATAGTGAGAAAAACATGTTTTGTTTTCTATGCTATCGCATCCAAACTTGTTCCTGATCAATGTTACATGCTACCACACAATTCTGCCAAGTTTGATTTAAATCGGATGACCTAAGCATATAGCTGCCATAGGAACGAAAGGCCGAAAAAGTAGTCCTAGTAAGAAAAACTTTTTTTCTTTGTAACACTTTACACTGTTCAGTTATGAATATTTTGTATAGCTGCCATTTAACAAACTGGCAGGCGCCCCGGGCGGCAAATTTTTAGGGGCGGCAATTTTTGAGGGCTGTGAGTTTCAGGGGCGGGAAGTTTTTGGGGCGGCAAATTTTAGGGGCAGCAAATTTCAGGGGCGGTAAATAATTACAAAATGTATATTGATTATTCTCTTAAATTAAGAAATAGTGCTATTTCTGAAAGTGATTTAGACTTTGCTGTCATTTCAATATGAAGAACGTTGCAAGATTCTGCACTTCAAGATCTAGTAATATAAGAAATATTCATTCATTCAAAACTTAATTGTAATTATAGAAAAAAGGTTAAAATTTAGGACTATTCAAGGGCCGGGGGCGGCAAAGTCCACTACGCCCGGGCACAAAAAATATTGACTCCCCAGCCGGCGATTATATCTTTGGCCGTGACACGCGCGATAAACCACCGCAACAAAAATTTTTTTAATGTATTCGATCAAGGCGTCGAGCTAAGATATGCCAGTGCCACGCAACGGGCCAACAAAGCGGTGCGAGAAAGTAAGTTTGTCAACCAATTTACTCGCTCAGACCTCAGATCGCACGTAATTTTTGTTGCATTCTTAACTTCTTCTATTTGTAAATCAAGCATTATTGACATCCGCAAATAGTTAAACAATTTTCTGGATGTTTTCGTATATCACATAATATAAACAAGTAAGAAAGTCGGTCAAGCCCGACTATACCATACTCTTTACATGGAGTAAGAGCTGAATGCAGTACTGCTGCTGCGCTCATCTTAAAATTTCTCACTCTCACTAAGATTGTACGGTATTGGTTGTGAAAGGGTGGGAGTGGGTTGGTTCACTTTTTTGCTCATAACTTGAGAACCACTCATCCAATCTTTTTTATTTCTTTTCCAAATTTTCAGATTTTGTTTTTCAAATTGGGGGGAGGGAGAGACGTGGCAAAATTTGAAATTAAAATTGATTTGCCTGCAAGTGTTAGAAGCATTTGTCCCATACATGTCAAACCACTATCTCTTACCATCTCTGCGATCTGTTTGTTCATACGGACGGACAGGCAGACAGACGGACATGGCTATATCGACTCGGCTGTTGACGCTGAACAAGAATATATATACTTTATAGGGTCGGAAATGATTCCTTCTCTCTGTTACATACTTTTGCACAAACTTAATATACTCTATACTCGTGGCCGTATGTGGCCCAGTGGTAAGTGTGCTGGACTGCTGGGCGGGAGGTCGTGGGTTCGATCCCGCCTGTGAACATCTAATAATAAAAGTTTTTTCTTTCTCACCTTCACCAGCTATTGGCGCCAGCTGTGAAGTAACTAGCCATGAAAAAGCAAATTCTTAAACTTTGCCGTTCGGATCCGGCGTTGAACTGTACTTTCTCTTGTGCGAAAAATTTAAAGCACACACGCCAAGAGATCGTAAGAAGCTTGGCTTGGCCCCGTTGTAGGAGCTGTATAGCCAACATTTACATTTTTAATATACTCTATGTACCGAAGGTATGTACCGAAGGTACATAGTATAAAAATAGTGGCATTTTTTGGGATTGTTCATTTTAAAGCTAAACAGTTGTATTTAACGAAAACATAAAAGAGAGTCAAAATAAAAGTACTAGTTCCTCACAAAATGCGTCTAAAAAGAGTACAAAAAAAAATTAGTTTTTCAACTTTTTGCACAAGTTACTAAAAATCTCGACGTGTTGGAACATTTCTGAAAACAGATTCGTGTTCAGCATACGAAAATCATCCAGAATCACCGCCAACCGTTCAATATATGTACTGAGAAAAGTCTAATTTTGTTGCCTTGAGTCATTAAACTCTTCTTTTTCAATTCGATTTCGGTGGAGTGGGTGGACACTGGAGCCTTTATTTTTATACCCTTGCAAAGGGTATTATAATTTTGCCCAGAAGTTTGCAACGCATAGAAATATTCATTTCCGACCCTATAAACTATATATATTCTTGATGAGGGCGACGAGCTGAGTCCATTGAGCTTTGTCCGTCCGTCTGTCTGTCCGTCTGTCTGTCTGTCTGTCTGTTTCTACGCAAACTAGTCTCTCAGTTTTAAAGCTATCGGGCTGAAACTTTGCACAGAGTCTTCTTTTTACTGCACACTGATAATATGTCGGAACCGACCGGATCGGATGACTATATCTTATAGCTGCCATAGGATTTATAGGTCGAAAAGTGGGTCTTTGTGAGAAAACTTTTTTGTTTTTAATGTAAACGCCTTCCGCTTCGACAATTATTAGTTTTATACGCTTTTACACAGATTTGGAAGTTTTTGTCAAAATCGAATGACTATATCCTATAGCTGCCATAGAAACTATCGGTCGAAAAGTGGCTTTTATCAAAAAATGGTTTGTTTTAATGCTGACGTTCGTAAACTCTGTTGTATTAAAACATTTGCAAGGGTATTAAAACTTCGACAAAGACGAAGTTAGCTTGGCCTTCTCGTTTTAACAAAATTTATTGTAGCTCTTGTAGCAAAATATTCTTCGTATGAATCCATCACGCCCACACTAATTACTAAAATAAAGCAATGCAACTCGCTCGCGCTCCAAATAATCACAGAAAATAAAGCTCGCGCTCTGTGAGTTGCTCTCACTACTGGCCTATCATTGAATTATTAAATCATGGTAAATTCTGACAGCAAATTAAGATTGATCAATTCAACTCGCTTTGCTCAAAGCTTTCACTGTGTCATCTTCTCGCTTTGCTCACAGCAAGAAATATTATCGCTCTCGCGTAGCATTGCTTCTCGCGCGCACTCTGACATTAAAATAACACTCTGTTATTAGAACTTGAAATGCAGAAAATTGAATTCATGGTAGAATACATAAAAACACCAAGGGAGATACGTAGTTTTGTTCGGCACGAACGGTCACACTACCGAACTCTAACAAAGAACTAACAATACACAACCCGCGAGGACCGAACCTGAGTGCCATAGCAGAGCAGCTGACAGCAAAGAGGGACTGAGCAAACGTGCAGTCTAGATCAGAGGCGGCCAAATGGAGAGGAGAAAAAAGTGCGCTTGTGTTGGTGAACAAGAGAGCTCTCTCCAGACAACACGCGTTTTACTTGCAATGCAGTGCTCACCGACTCACACAACCATAACGTCGGCTCGCGTTTGCTTAAAAATACGACAGACTTCGGCTCGTGCGAGCCTTAGGTGGACAGGTCTGGTCTAGATATAAGATGGTCCCTGCTTAGAGTGACGTGCAGAGCAGACACACGTCTTTTATTTATGTACAATATGACTTAGCTTCCTCACTATTTCCGGATACACGGGACATTTTCTACGGAGCAGCTGCGAACAGCTGTTCGACGGCATCTAAGTATCTTTCAGGAATACCACTACTAATGATTAAATTAATGCTCCTAAGTTTGTTTAAATTTACATATCTGTTTTCTGAACTAGCAAAAAACAAAAACATGCATGTTACCCAGTTCGAACCCGCTCCGTGAACCCAAATGATTTCTCGCGTTCGAACCACGGAGAGAACTCCTTCCGATAGTAAAGAGGGTTTGAAAGCTATGGTTATTCAACAATTATTGATTGGGGCATGCTTTCAACATGGAAAACATAGAGAAATGGATTTTGGTCGGTCAAAAAATAAAGTTCGTAGGATAGATAAAGTTATCAACAGCATCTGCGAACACAATTAAACACGAATAGCTTGGCAAGCAGTAACGCATGGATGCTTTCGAAAGTTTATACCACTGTTTTAGCAGAAAGAAGGCTGTATGTACCGATGGATGAAACCTAGATAAATCAGTACACTCCAGAGTTATATCGATTGTCAGCTAAATATTTTTAGCCTGGTGGAAAACGCAAATATCAGCTGGCAAAGATAAGATATGGCGTTGGGTTATTGGAAGCAAAATCGGCCACAAATGATAAGAAAACGAGAGCGTAAGGTGAAGTCGGCCTGCCCGACTTTCATATGCCTTCTCATATGCAAACGGACGTGCGGGCAAGGCTATATCAACTAAGCTACCGGGTATGAGCGAAATATTTCCTCATTTTGGAGCCACTTACCAAAATGATAAACAAGACCACATGTTAAGTCCCCAATGCAAAAATATGCCATTGTCATTAGTACATATCAAACAATCTGAACAAGACTTCTTTGTGTTTATTTTTTAATAAGATCATTTTCTTTTGAGGATTTTATAAATCATGTTACGTGTGATGCTGTTGCAGTGGGCATGCATTCTCCGAACTTTGGAGTTTTTGAGCCGGATTACCAAGACGGTCCTTTTGGTGAACTTTAAGTTGCGTTATACCACTTAATAGCGAGTCTGCTTCCTCTGATCTCCCTGACTTTTTGCTTGTCTTGTCTGTTGGTTAAAAGAATTTGTTATTTTGTCTCTGAGTTGTTACAGAATGCAATGAGAGTGACTTACTTAAGAGTATTAGCTACTGATCTGGTCTGCATGCTTGGATTGTTATAAGTTCCATATTGCGATCTCCTCCTTCACTGCAAAACAAAAAAAATAATAATTATGATAAAATAATGGTTCAAATTCTGGTAGTATAAGATGGTGCCCTAAATTTCCATTTCAGGGTATCCGGTTGCTCTCTTCTCTCTTAATCCCCTTCCATTGATTCAAACCTTTCTATTTTCGGTTCATGTACCACAAAGATACAGATTCTTCTGTGAACCACTGCTTTGTATTTGGTTGCTTGTTAAATCTTTTAGTGAGATCCATTACTTTATGCACAGTTAAGTAACTTTCGAAATGGAAATCCACCTCAGAGTTTGAGGATTATAGGAATTTCTTCTTAAACTTCTCAGAGCCCACAAGGCTTACGAGTATTAGTCGTATTCCTTAGACTGTATTTTCTACTGTACAATGACGGTACAATAGTGGTTCTTGTGAAGTTTAAGTTGAGCCCAACACCCTGGAGACTATCTTTCTCTTATTGTTTTTCCTCGAGGATTTTCCTCGTGCCGATAAGTCGGACCCTAAAGGGTGATAACAGTTTTTTTGGTCGTCACATGCTACCTTGACAGAAATGTTTCCTGATGAAATGAGTGAAGTACTGTCTCATTGCTCGAGCTTTTAATTTTTTCAAATCTGCTTGTATTTATCCCAGTCCCCAATCTTTATAGCTTTTTTAAAAATTCGAAACTTCTTTTTGAGTTTCTGCAAAGTGGGGATTTCACCAGGGATTCTCATTAGCCTTTCTCGATTTGCAAAGAGGGAAATTCGCTTCATAACCAACGATTATGCTTATGCTTAACACATTTATTGCTATTTTGGTAATTGATTAAAATAAGGTTCCGACTTTATATACCTCCAGATCGAGTCTAGAATAAAATTCTTGCAAACACTCACCTCGACTGTTTACACGGGAGATTCCCTCTGCGAAGTGGTTGACATTTTTCCAATAACAAGCGGTATAGCTATTTGCAACCCTTCGAGGACCGACATCTCTTGTGGACAATAACCTCGATATCCAGCAAAATAAGTAGAGACTATGACCAGGGTCGATTCCTGCTTTAGCTCGAAAATACTGAAAGGATAGAGAATTTAAGCAGCGACCTGTATTGGCACGGTGCGTAATACGACTGGGCGTGCGCGAGTGTTCTTTTCTTTTTTGATCAATTGTAAAAGCCTAAAAATAAAAGTGAATGGAAAATAAAAACTAAAACAATTCGCATTACTAGTAGTTATACAATATAATAGTAAAAACATTATATAATAGTAATAATATAATAAAAATAAGATGCTCTAAAAACTAAACTACACTCTAACTAATTTTAAAATTACAATTCTTAATGTCGTCTTGACTTTAAGTATGGAATCGTTCACAAGAACCAAATGATGAATTCCAAGCGTCCCTATCGAAAGTTTTACAATTTTCTAACCTGGTGCAAAAAAACATTGATAGTTTGCCCATTGATAAAGATTTTCAGCTGTAAGTACATTAGGTGGGAGATTTTATATATGGAATAGCTTTTTGCTATCCCTATCTACGCCACTGATATGGAAAAATTTAAGACCACACTGATACCCCCTAAAACGATGCAAATTTGTGTAAAAAAGGCATAGCAAAAAAATGTTTGAGAAAAAATTAGTTGTAGGCTCTGCGACTTGGATTCAAAGTTTATTACTCATACGTACTGTTGCCCTTGCCTACTTGTTAAATTTTTAATTAGTTGGCGTAGACTTGGTTTGAAGTCGTAACATTTGACATGACCATTGAAAAAATTGTTTTTATATATGTATGTATATTTTAAAATCATATTGCCAAGTTCTTTTCCGGTATTCCTTCTTCGTTTTGGGTTCTATGAAAGAGTTCATCGATTCAAAACGGTGTCCACGGAGTGGCCTCTTGAGTTCAGAGCAAAATGTTTGGAAAAGCTTTTACATAAATTTTTTAAGACTAAGTATTTTACATAAGCTCCCTTTGGGCCAATTATCATCCAATTCGGAAACACCATGGCACACACATAATATTATGACATAATATTATGACCACAACAAGGTGGGTGGGTGCAGAGAGAGGCTGAGGGC